>CAJFCV020000004.1:6250000-7500000 GCA_904066235.2 Bursaphelenchus xylophilus
TTTCTCCGGCCAGACCTCCCAGTCAGCCGAAAGGATCACAGAAGACCGGAATTATTTTAAAAAACATCAGATAACCTCGTTTTAAATATCGGGATACTCACCTTTAACGGCGCTTCTTCCACTTTCACAGTGAACGTCTCAACTTCATCCGAGCTGACGGATTCCATCGGCTCTTCTGAGGCCGATCTGATTTCTGAGGCTGAGGATTCGCTTCCCCCATTGGTTTCTTCTTCGATCTTGATCTTACTCTCTCCAACCGATTTGAAAAGGGCCAACAGTTTTTCTGTCGCCGAATTTGTTTTCGAATTTTCGGTCTGAAAAAGGATATTGTATTTTAAAATCATTTAATCGTCCGAAGATAGCAGAATGACGCTACCTTGTTGGCTACAATCTGTTGGAGAAACATGTTCATGGTGTCCACCTTCTTCGTTTCTTCTGATTCCTTCCCATCACCCTTAGCATTCATTGCAGCTAGCGAGGCAGCGGACTGAAGTAGTGCCGCATAAGGATTGACAGACGGTTGAATACCGAATGGCAACATCGGATATCCTCGATACGAGCAGAGAAGGCGATAGAAATTCATTTGGTCGGATAATGAAGCCATCACATTGGGTGATGTCGGTATGTGGCCTTTCTGCACTTGTTGTTGTTGTTGATGTTGAAGGGTGCACTTCTTGCTGCTCATGTGGGATGAGTAGGACCCGGAATGCGAGAAGCGTTTCAAACAGAAACGACACTGAAACAAAAAGTACTGTAATATTTACAAAATGAGACAATTAAGATGGAAACGATGACAAGTACGGTAAATTAGAAAAGGTCATCAAGTGGGAGTGCCTCATTACTCCGAGTAAAGATCGGACCGGTAATTGGACTCTCCAGGGACAGAGGAACGAATCTCCGGTCGGTCCCGGTACGAGCGAAGAAAGTGCGGGATAATGGCCTTAATCATGGCCAAGGTCCTCTCCGCCTTACTCCAGGCTCATCAAGACCCGCCTGGGGCATTCACACAGGAGACCTGCCTCCATGTTCGAATGCACGTGCGCAGAAACCCCCAAAGCCATAGTCAAGCTCTTCAACAAATAGGATTTAATGCGTTAATTAGATAGAGAAGGGGTTGTTCTGCTTGTGGGGACGCTATGGAAAAGATCCGCCTTGATTAGTGTCCACATGGGGTTTCAAACACACTAGGTAGTGCTTTATTATACCCCAATAATCCGCCGGAATTACTGCAATACTGTAGAAACAAGACAACTCCCAAAGATTCTTATGCAACTGACCAGATTTACCGTAACCCAAAAAACGCGTTGCCCTAGACAACCCCAATGGAAAGACCTGGGATCGTATTCGGGCATTCGTTGGCCACAAGGTGGACATGGACAGGGAACAAGGGGTCGAACCAATTTCCTGTGAAAAGAGCCGCGGCCGCGGAACGGCCGAAAGAAGACGGTCGAGTACCTCAGGAGCGAGCCTCGCTGATTAAAGGCGCACCGGCCCCGAAAAAGTGTATGGCCAGGTCTGAAGAGGGGAACCTTGTTTTAGGCACGGCTCCTCCCTTAGAGAACGACCCCCCTCACTTCAGCTTGTCGTCGCTGAGCGGAAATTAAGTTGCAGGTGGTGCGAGAAAACGACGGAGAAAGAAGAGGAGTAGGCCCACAAGTTTATGAATGCAGGGCCACTAAACCGTCGGATTGTTTATGCCCAGGACAGGAAGGGGAGGGGGGCGCATCCACGGAAAAAAGACCAAAACTTCACAACCTGGAGGCCGTGGAGTTGCGCTCTGCATCCCCCATACTTATTAGATTACATGCGCAGGACAGCGACGATTGCGTCTTCCCGAGTTTAATCTCGATTTTACGCCAGATTGAGTTTGCCCGTCTAATGGAAAACAACATTTTGATTGGTCTAATCCCCTCCCCCTCCTCGATTCAAGTCCAGATCTATTAAGGGAATTAACACCTTCTATTCAGCCTGACTTGTCATCTGGCCTAATCCTGGCACACTTAAGTCACCGCACTCACCTGAAATGGTTTCTCTCCGGTATGGATCCGATTATGTTCTTGAAGATGGTGTCTGTACTTGAAAGACTTGGGACATTGAGAGCATTTAAATTTTCTGTCTGGCTGACTGGGCGTTGTAGATATTGGCTGGGTGTGGATCGGATCTGAAGCAGCATTCACCAAGGTAGAGAGTGCCTCTTCCAGACTCATTCTGAAAAATGATTGGTAGAAATAAAATATTGGCTAAAGACAGGCAACCCGAATTGAAACGAAATCGACAATCGTACGGAATCAGAAGGGATTCTACCTAAACGTTGTAAAAAGGATTCCGGAAGGGAACACGTTAAGAGTGGAAGGCCTCTGAATCAGCTTCCTCCCGTCGAAAGTGCCCATAATAAGTTCGGCCAGGGTGATTTTTGTTATATTGGGGCCAATTTGGGATTGTTCTCTGGCCTGGACCTGCATCCGCGCACCGGTCGAGAAAAGGGCGTTAGTCCTAGAAGAGTGACAGATCACATTTCTGGAGATAAAATAATATTGAAGGTGGCCAATAAACAAAACTGACCCAATTCTGACCGACCAACGCGCCGGCGATTGCAACTTGGCCATAAAAGTACGAAATGGACGAAAGGGAGGAGCGCGCGAGGAACGAAAGGACCGGAGGGGGAGGGGCGTGGAAACCTGCATGAAGGTCGACTCGGAGCCAATGAAAGGTGTGCGGGAGGGGACAGCAAATCGGAAGAGTGCCAGGTGTGCTCCACGGAACCCCGCTGTTTCTACGGTAGACCTGGAGGGCTTTCGATAATAAAATGCCGTCAGATGGAAGGGAGACAAAAAGAGGAGCCGCATCTGTCCCTCAAATCTCTTCAGGACATAATTCCAGAAAGACAAAAGAAATGCGCGACACGGTTGGATTAAGACAATATTGAACCGCCCGCCAGGCCTTTCGAAACGTTCAATATATATTGAAAGGTTAAGCCAGGAGAAGAAATGCATGGAAGGAAAGGGCCCATCCTTGAAGGGACGTCTTCCTCACGGCAGCCGGTGTAGCTGGCCGAGAACAGAAAGCACCTTTTAAATGGTCTCGGAAGGGACGCGCTTCTGAAGTTAGAGGTGGGATTGTAAACACAACATATTGAAGGGCATGACGGATGACGATGTGGCCGACCGGGCGACCCGGCTCTCATTAAAATAAGCATCTCACCGGCCTCGCCTCGGGCCATATTTGGTGGATGGCACCTATTCAGGAGGAGGTGAGTACGCGGAGAAACGGAAGGAAAAGTTCTCACAGGCTTTCTCCCTCCTCCAGCCACACACCCTTCTATAGTCTCGTTGTTGTGGCCGTTAAAGAGAGGTCGAGATGATGTAAAAAAGACGAAATTACCACGGAAAGGGAAGCAAGGAAAGGAGAAGGTGCTGTGGCCAGAAGTCGAAGACACCGGCGCGGATTGATTAGCACCGAAGCTCCTGGCTCTTTTTATGGCGTTTCTTAGGACGAGCGGCTGGCCACTGAGTCATGCGCGGCCACATGTAGGTATTACGCAACTCACGTTGAAAGGATAAAATTAAAATCTATAGAAGTATTAAATAATATCGGGTACCTGGCAAAAAATCAAAGCAGAACTATTAAAGAAGCAAGAGCAATACCGCCTAATCCATCAGGCACCTAATTTACCGTATGCTGTGCTCAAAAAAGGGATCGCTCTTTTGTGACAGGTAGATGTGGGACAAGCGGACAGGAAGTCGGATCGGGGATTGACGAATAACCGCGAGTGACACGAATGGGACTGTCATGGCCAGATCGGACCCAAAACATTGTCTGGCCATCAGGTGGGGAACCTCCTTAATCCCACCTGATATGAACACCATACCGTTTAATTTCCAGGACCAAATAAAAAATGGCGAAATGACGGCTGAAAGTGAAAGCGGCATTGGAAAGGGGGAGGGGCGCGTGAACAGGTCCGGATACTTTTTTTCCACCGGCGCTTCTCGAGAATCACGGAATCGCAGTGAGTTTTTACGCGCCCGCACAGATCCGCCGGGATCTCCTGGAAGCCAAAGACAAAAGCAGGACGCCTTCTTCATCTGGAGGAAACCTGCGCGACAAATCTGGGTCTCGTCGTTCGTTCTCAGATATCCGAGAAAGGAGAAAGAGAACTGGAAACCGAAGAGGGAAGAGTAACGTCATGCTGAAGCGATAAAATAAAAAGGCGAACACCTGAACGGGCGAGATAATTAAAGCTTTGTGCTGCTTGAGTTTTAAAAGAATAACGGATGTATCGTATGAGAGATGGGCGACCAGACCAACAGGTTATCAGTAACAGTCGCGGTAAGGAATAAAGCAATGAGATCTCCAAGTATGATCTGCCACTTTCCCTTTCGCGCATACTCCCCTGACTTTTGACGCTTAAAGAAAAGGAAAGCGACTTAATGAGATCCGAAAGCGAGATTCCACGACAACTACAACCGGTGCCGTCAAGACAGGAGGGCGGATACGGCATGGGCAGGAACCCGCTTTCTAGCTAACCCCGCTTCGACTCTTGACCCTGCCGATAACGCCAGCCACACCCCTTCTTCGTGCCGGAGGCGATGGCGCAGGAACGACGAAAGTGAAATGCCAAAGGTGAAGCGGCTACCTGCTGAGACAAATCTAGGTGCCGTCCAGCGGCGATACCCGGCGAGCTAACGGCGTTACCTGTTTGGAGTTCCGGAAACAAGATCGCCTGCCTAATCAGAGACCAAAATCTCAGCTCCGTCTATCGGATTGCGGAAAATCCATGACATTATGTAAAACCATGGAAAATTGCAAATCACGATAAACAGAAGCGTTCGAAATCCTCTGGATGAGGCTAGGGTGGGGAAATCGCGCGAGGATCGAGAGATGCCGAAGAGGAGGAACAGCTCACGGCGGCACTTGCCAACTCTTGCAGCTGGGGCCACATTCATCAAAAAACGTGCGCATCCCCTCCTCCCTGTTTGGCCCCACCCCTTGTCCAATCCCTCCCGCTGTCCAATCGTTCGGCCTGAGCGAAACTTAGGTAATAACGGACAGCTGGCTGTCAGCAGGATGTAGCGAAACAATTGCATTTTGAGTGCAATTTATCGTTAGGTAATTTGCATTAACGCGCCCTGGCAAGCGGATTCAGAAATGACAGATCAATGCCGTAAATCTTCGGACAGGTCTCCTCCTTCAATCTCTGCCCTATCGGCTGCGCAATCTCATGGCCGGAGGGGCAGATGGCTCTAGGATTATCTCATCATCCATAATACAATAAATTTGAATAAGGCAGCGAATGTTGGAAGTACGGTAGCCACCTTGACGCCATTTCCAAGTTCATTAGTTAGACAAAAATTGAACAAATCAGTCCGTTCCGTCTTCGGAGAAGTCAAAAGAGCTGCAAGTTTTGCCGCAGGTGGTGTTTAAATGATCCCAGACCGACTACCGTAAATCGCAGTAGGTGAATTGGGTATCAGGCAGATGTCTGCCACTTCCCTCTCGAATTATCTTAACGACTTTCACCTTGGACTAGGAAAACAAAATGGAACCTATTAGCGGCTCGATTTCTCAAAATTAAGAACAATGTTCTCCTGAGTAGAACCATCTGCTAGCCGAGAGCACCTCGGGCTTCCTCTGGGCTGCGGGTTTTGGGGCTCCTCCGAGATTTCTAATTGGCATCATTTGATTACCTCGCACATACAAAGGGACGGCGCAAAGGAAATCGATCCCCTAAAATTCCATGGCCAGAGGACAAAAAGAGATAATTGGGACCGCCTACCAATTCCTTGCTTTAGGCGTTACAGTCTGTCCGGGTTGTCACGGTTACCACGAATCTCGGCCAATAACCGTTCAACTTCATTAATCCCCAAAGTAAACACAGTAAATGTGGTGAGCAGCAATAATCGGAAGGTGCAATCTGATCCGCTTAATGCCAAGATGTTCTTAATGTTTATTCCGTGTAATCCTGGATCTCGATGGGTCTTAATCCGACAAGGTAATCCAATCAGGCACGGTAAACAACTTAATGAATCTGATTGCGCAGTCGGATTATGGCCTGGGCTGACCCCGACTGACCTCGCGCATCCCTTAAGTGGCCTGTTATACAAGCGTGTGGCCAGATGCCACTGCCGTAAAAATAAATAACGGCATTCCCTGGACCGTAATTACGCGAGGTGAGCTCGGAGATGACCCATTGTGTTCTTAATGAGCGAGAAAAGTGCGTGAGAACAAGAGCGCGCGAAAACAAGGCCCAGCCATTGTTACCTAATTACGGTCGTGGAGATGGGATGACAATTAGGACAAGTGAGGTCTAAGATGATCTCCTTAATAGATAGCACCTGGGTCCAAAGGCCAATGCAATTATCGAGTTCAGACCCGATCATGTCGCGCATCTGGTGGCAAGCGAGTTCACTGGCAACATCTATAACCTTAAGTGGGACTTCTGCGGCAGATGATCGCATCTTAAACGTTTCGCATTACCGCCATGCCCGAGTCAAATCCCCCAACGCCAGGTGCAACACGTAAAACGAAGAATAAAAAAAGTTGGAAGAAGATCCTCAAAAGACAGTCGCCGGCAGGTACAAACCAACTAACGCCGGATTACCAAGTATGACCTAAAAAACGAGGTGAATTACAGAAAGGACATATGCCATTATAGTTCATAGGTAAATGGAAGTTTTAAAAATTCTTATGGTATAAATCAACAGATTTCAGATGACTTTTGTAAAAAAAATAAGAATTACACCTATCTTGAAAGGCTACCGTAAATAGAAGCAAGGAAAAGCATTGCGTTAAGCCCCGAGGGAAGCAAGTTACAGATTGGGTCGAGCGGAGCAAGGCCGATGGCACCTTTGGCCGGTTCCTTCGGGACACCAATCTTCCGTCGGACCGCCATCCAGGATTTCATTTGAAATGCCAAGAAGATTCCTCCAACTGAATCCGACTTCGTATTAACCGAATTCACACCAGAAGTCGACAACGAAGTTTTCGGATTCTTAAGTCGGGATTGGGCTGATCGAGGCCTCGGGGGACAAGAAACGAGGTGAAAGAAGTCGGCCAAGTTGGGCCGCGATTAAGACCGGGCAGTAACAAGACACGCACTCTTTCCTGTCATACAACCAGCCCAAGTACCTTCGGCCAGAAAAAAGAAATAAATTTCGAAAGTTGTTGCCTTATCTGGGCGAGAATCTCCACTCGGCTATGATCCGCATCAGTTGGGCCATTTTCGCTCCCCTCGGGGCTCGTAAAGGGCGAGAAGAGGGCTGATTTACCTCAGGGATACATTATTACCGCGGTAAAGAGCGGCCAAAAGCGCGCGGCCATACGATTTATTACCCTGTCCATCATCTCGGGTGAATGTGCCAATGAGGGAATAGGGTACTGTAGTGGTCCACCTCCCTCCTTTGACGGCATGACAATTTCATCGCACTGATAAATTGAAGGACTCGGTGGGATGGTGAGTGATGAGGTGGTTGGCAGCGGGACAGGAACCACGGAAGCTCTTCAAGACGGTGGTCGGCACTTTTAATCCACCACTCTCAGGTCTCGGGAGAGGCGCGTTTATGACGACCGGGCCCCGATGCGCGAAGAAAAGGGCCAGAAGGCGATGGAAAAGAATGAATGCCGCGTCTGATCCGTCCGGACACATGGCGCGCATTTGCATAACGCCTTAAGTTGGAGAGAAGACGAGCACCGGGAAAACAAGACCGTATGCATAAAGAGAGATCCCTTGGCCGGTCTGAATGCCCAATTAGCTCACAAACCTGAATCCCCAGAACACGACAAAGCGCTTCCGTCGGTCTCAGAAGGCACTGTAGTTGGG
The DNA here is from genome assembly GCA_904066235.2 of Bursaphelenchus xylophilus. NCBI lineage: Eukaryota > Metazoa > Nematoda > Chromadorea > Rhabditida > Aphelenchoididae > Bursaphelenchus > Bursaphelenchus xylophilus. The sequence goes on from CAJFCV020000004.1 coordinate 6,257,817, forward strand.
CCGGACACGGAATCTCGGACAGCCATTATGCCAGCATTGTTAACAAAGTCCTTCCTGTCCCTCAATACGACCGACCCCAGGGTCCCTAATCTGATTTCGGATAAACGCCCGCTCCCAAATTAAGAGTCGACTTGTTTTTTCCCTTTGATCTTGCTCACGCCATACTTCCTACCGTAATCCCAACTCCCAATGGCTGTAATCACCTTGGAAAGAATGCAAATGAAGGCATAGAAAGTCTCGATAATATTAAAAGAAGGTCATCTTATTCAGCGGCCAATAAAATCGGAATCGGCCGAACGCGGACCCACCTTTCGGCTTCGTAATTAAGCGCGGATCCCTTGCGCAAGGCCGTTTTATAAGTGTTGTCCCTTCCGGTGGCCTTTTCTTGGGATGCCGCCTTAAATGGGATTACCGGGACCTTTAAGTTCATGACCTCGCTCGAGTGTTGCGATCGTTTTACGGCCTCGAGGTGGGCAGAAGACCGCGCAAAGCAGGTGGAATCCATCTGTTATCATAAAAAGAGCATGTGGCATCACTCAGGCGGCCTCTTTGGATACCTTCTGGGGATCTATCTGCTCTCACTGAATATTAATTTTGTGGAAAAGGTAAAGAACTGTCTGAATCATCCGACTGACACAATTTGATGGACTAAAAAAGAAAAAAACAGGTAATCGAAATGAGCATCGGACCCAAAAGTGGGCGCATCTGTTCCTCAAAAAACTTAGTTAACTTTGTATACTTTATTCATTCTGTGTTGGGTACAATCTGGTTACAAAAGATAAATCTTTGTAGAAAATATGTGAGGCACCAGAAAGGAAATCGCAATAACTGATCAAAGGAAATTTTTTATATAGCTTTGAGCAATGGAATTTCCAAGGTTTCTAAAACCGCGTATCCTGTATTAGATGAGAAATATCGCGTCCCTACTTTTCGGGTTGAGGCCGAACACTCCCCTTCTTGTGGCATTTTTTAAAAGTTTAAAAACGATAAAAAGTATGATTCTAATGTTTTAAGAGCAAAAATCTAATGAAAAGTGTCAACTACAAAAAATGTAATTTTGAAAAAAAAATCGTACATGCAAAAATAAATTTTGCGTCCGGACTTTCGGGTCAACGTACATTTTTATATGTAATCGATGGTGGAGATTTCAAAAATTGTATCTATTTCTTCTGATATTTAAATTTTTATTCTATTATAGTCGGCGCAAAAAGTCTTTGGAATTTTTCGCGGCCCCCAAATCCCGTCGCACTCCGAAATGTCGATTTGTCGCTGAGAAAAGTGGGAATCGCGCGCGACAATAAGGCAAAATCAACAAAATTGCACAGTGCAAAAGCACTTTTCGGGCCGGATGCACGGTGCAAAATGTGTTTTCGGGTTCGCGCACAGTGCAGAGTCGCAGAAAATTCCAAAGACTTTTTGCGGCGACTATATACAAATTAATGTAAAAATGTAATTTTTCTAAGAATATATGGGTTTTCAATGGTGTTGATTATCAGAATCATATTCACTTTTCATGATTTTTGTAATTTTACTTTACAGAGTTTACAATATGAAGACAATTTTTATCCGAAAACGGGAAGAACCCGATTTAAAGACAGACATATACTACTGTGCAGAACAAATATTCTTTATAAATATTTAAGTACTGTATCGTTGACCCGAAGTGTCGGTGACCGACCCGAACTGTCCCTGACCCGAAAAGCCGTAGCGCCGTCAATTTTATGTTTAAAAAAGAACAGGGTGCGGCATTTTTGTAGCTCAATTTGAATTGGCCACAACTTTTTTAGTTTTCGGCAAAGTTTTAGTTTATTTTTCCCTGAATCCTCAGAGTCTGTGTGTTTCTTTAGGGTTGTTAATTTGGAAGAATTATTAAAAATGGCGCCAACTTGCCGTCATTTCCGTCATTTTGGCTGAATTGAATATTCTGATATACGAAGCTTTCAAAGGAGGTTTAACATAGACTATTATGAATACTGTTAATATTAGCCGTAAATAGTTTTTCTACTTATTTCGCCGGTCGTTTTGACAAGATGTAGCAATTTAGTTCTTAAAAATTTTAAATTCTTATGATTTTTTAGCAAAAATCACACAAGTACAAATATTTCTCAAAAAAGTTAAATTTGACAGTCAAAATGACAGAACAATTTGACATGACGAAAATGGCGGCATTTTCACACTTGACTGAGGCGTCAAGTTGAAGACTGAAATTTTGTTTGGTATCAAACAAAAATCCGAAAATAGTATCCAATTGTTTGATGCTTAAATTTTTTTTACTTTACAGAGTAAAGTAAAAATCAACATCATCGAAAACCCCTAAAATTCACAACTCTTCAAAAAATCAAAAAAAAATTCATTTTTACTCGGCCGGGGTTCGGCGGAGGCTTGATTATTATTACATTATTCTTTGGCGTTGTAGTTAACAGTGAACTTCAAAAAATATTCATTTATTAAAGCTATTATTTTTTTTTTGGTTTATCACACATCAAAAAATCTGGCCAGGACTTATTCAACCAGTCTTGCCCGTATCTGAATTAAGTATTCGCCGTGCCTCAGGCCCTGAGGAATCCATAATTCGGACTCATACCCAAATCCAATTTCTGCGCGTTTTTTTTCTGAGCCGTCAGAGTGCAAAGATAAAAGTTGTGTAAAGTTTGTTGCGTTTGCGCAGTATTATTTTTTATTGGATGTGCCTGGAGAGTATAAGAGAATATACAAATCTTTTTCGTCGGTTTCGAACATTTCTTTGTTCTTCGGCCACGGATTTCTGGCCAGATAAAAATAAATTGAGAAAATAAATATTCGATCTGGAGACGCCGTTCTGATTGTAGTCTTACAAGGGAAGTCACTTTTTTCGCAGACGGACTTTGGAACGGGACCTAGTAGGTTTCAAACGTGAAGCGTCTGCGATCATAAAACTGATTTCCAAAAGTGTTTACGGGGCTTCTCGGCCGAGAAAATCGGCCGCAAAGTTTAGCCGAAATGAGCGAATAGCCTCCCCAAAAGAAACAGCTTACTTCATCTGCAGTGGTGGCCGAGTGGTCAGCGCGCTCGCTTTTTGCGCCAGAAGACGTGAGTTCGACTTCGGTCGTCTGCGGATGCATTTCTTTTGACAATTGAATCAAATAGAGAGATGCCGTTAACATCACATATGCTAATTATTAGAAATTTTTAATAAAACACAAATTTAGGAACTATATCTTCATTAACCCAGCCCTGTTTTGATTTTACAATATTCATGAACATTCAGCTTTGAATTTATGTTTAAATTACTGGAAAAAATTACAAAAGTGTATACATCTCATGTTTACATACTAAATCAATATTTACGAACCAAAAAAGAAAATAAACTGCGCAGAGGATCGAACCCGCCTCTTCTGGCGCAAAAAGCGAGCGCGCTGACCACTCGGCCACCACTGCAGGTGAAATAAGCTGTTTCTTTTGAGGGGGCTATTCGCTCATTTCGGCTAAACTTTGCGGTCGATTTTCTCGGCCGAGAAGCCCCGTAAACACTTTTGGAAATCAGTTTTATGATCGCAGACGCTTCACGTTTGAAACCTACTAGGTCCCGTTCCAAAGTTCGTCTGCGAAAAAGGTGACTTCCCTTGTTAGTTTCTTCGTGTTCTGTGACATAATTTTTATCGATGCGTTCCTCTTTAATCAGGGACTTAACATCTTTCTCCTCCTCAAAACACGCTTGTCGCAAAAAATGGTAATAATCAGAAACGTAAACTTTACTTATCAAACACTTCCGCCTGTAATTAATTAAGCCGAGAAGAATACTCTGTTAGGATGATTACTCATTCAAATCTTTCCATTTTTGTTTGAATGAATTTAAAGTTTAAGCGGCGCTTCTTCGGCCTCGAATGCTTAAAGTTTTTTTTCCAAATTTAAAAGAAACAAAGCCCCCTTTTTCCCGACATTCAGACGATGAAAAGACTGCGGACAAATCTCGACGAATTTACAGAAAAATAAATCTGGTTTGTTTAATATAATATTTCAACGCCCTTCGTATTTTTTGCATAAATTCCGAATAATTTTTCTTTTCCGAATTATATGGCCTTAGGGCAAGATAGAAGGTGTGCGGGGCTCGTTTTGTGATGTAAGGCGTTTCTTTCCATCGGAATGGGGCTCTCGGTTACCATAGATTTTTATTTATGGTCGTTTAAGGTGGGGATGTTATTATTTTATATTTCTATACGATGCGGCTTCTTGGCGCCCGTCCAAGACGCCATCAAAAGTTGGAGGGTACCCTACAATTTACGATCCCCTACGAAACATATTTTGGGTGACATAAAAAGGACATTATCTGATCGGAACGACCTGAAAATAACATAAAAGTAACGCACTTACGGACTTCTGCGTGAGGGGACGCAGATGTCTAGGCGAATGCCTTGTCTTTATAGTTCATAAATAATGTTCCGCTGGCCGTTCCTTTGGTCGTTCCCTGCGGCTTGGCCCCAGAGACATGGAATCTTTGTTTGCTCACAATTGCGGGACGGGGAGGGTGTCCCCCTGCCCCTATTCCCCCCTCCCCTCGCCCTCCACCCCGCCCGTTCCTTTTTCGATTGATCGCGAGAACGACCCGGCCACAAAACCCGGGGCCAGTTTGCGCTCCCTTTTTTCTTTAAACGTTCTTTAAGTTTGCCACGGTCATTCGAAAGGGGGGTGCCTGGCTGCTAGAGTTCATTCCTTAGGTCGAGTGGCAGGTTGTGGTCACCAAATCCAATATTGATCTTGGTTTTGGACCTCTTCGATCATGTCATTATTTAATTAACAGATGTCTCAGATTAATCCTTTCCTATCTTCTTGATCTTTAAATAGTCGCCAGTCTTACTTTTTTAACTTCTTACAATTTAATCCCACCATTTGCGAGGACAATGTTTAATCTGCGAACGGTCCTTTCGTTTCCAGCAGACCTTTTTCATTTTTTTTAAATTAAGAACGTCCATTATCAATCTGTTGGGAAAATAATGTGAATTTGTCGCAGCAAAATGTCTCACCAAATCTCCAGCAGTGGCAAGCCGTTGAAAAGCGATTATGAGGGATTCCAAGGCGTGACGAATCCATATTATATTTTCCCAACAAACTGATAAAAAAGTATGATTTCTGGACGTTCTCTAATCTTCTCCAATGTTACTTTTTAGGGGTTTTTGTATGGGCGAAAGCCGTAATTATATTTGTATTGATGTGACTTTAAACCCAACTAAAATAAATCTGCGGTTCTCCTCTTAAACTGTTTGTCATTTTTTGCAGCAATGTGACTTAAATGGCTCGCTTTTTCGCGCTGTTGTGAATCCTGTAATCCACCAGATCCTTTGTATTTTATTCTCGTATCTGTGAGATTCCCTTTCCCCTCTCTGTATGCACTCTTTTTGTCGGTTCAAGCGTTTTTGAGTGCCTGGCTTGACCCCTTGTTCTTGTACTTCTTTCCCTTGCTTCGCTCGTCCTTTCTTATCGACCCTTAGGGCACATTATCAATAAATGCAGCGGGTTTTTGTATCTGTTGCTTTGGCCGCAGACTTGGGATGATCTTTGGACCGGGACAAGGGGTCTTCCAGAGAATGGATTCGTCTCCAACAGACGGCCAGAGTCGCCCGAGCATCCTCAAAAGGCGGCTTGAACTGTCAACCCGATTACCTGTGGGTTGTTGACCGGCTTCCGGACCCGCCTCCTTCCCGCTTTGACCTGATCTCGCCCTTTTCTTGTCTCTCTTTCGAACTCGAGAAAAAAGTTGCGAGTGTTGCTGGGGGTTCGGATTTCGTCCGCTCCTTTGTTCTCAATTTAGATCATTTTTTTGGATCTCGTGCGCTTTCCAGGAGTGACCAGTCACTCCCCCTCGGGGCCAGTCACCTGTCATAAATTTGCCGTTGTTCCTTCGTCTTCTTGAGATCTTTTTTTTTGATTTTGTCCTTGATCGCACCTTTCGCCAACTTTATTTTTAGGACTGTCGCTGAGGGACTGCGTTCCAGATGTTTGGCCGGGCTCTGAGGAAGAAAAGGTACCTCGGATGGCGGTTTCCGCAGTCTTTTGACGGTTTTGGGGTTACGACTCTTCTTTTCATTTTTTTTTTCATTTGCCATTTTTTACTGATTTCTTTACAAAGTCATCTTTTTTGTATTTTGGCTGGATTTTCGGATATTTTTGTTGACTTTCGCATGTCCCGTTAAGAAGATTAACACTCTTCGCTTAGATTTTAAACGTCCGAACGATGGGTCCACTTAGGAGGTATTAATCACAAAGATGCCGAGACTTCGTCGAGATCGCTACGACGGCAACAACAGGGTCCTCGATCCCAAAGATCAGCCCTGTTGTTCGTCTTCTGTTCTGGAGACAGAGGAACGTTTGATTGAGGATTCAGTAGAAGATCTACATGACAATCAAGCCCCTTATTTCACTTCCAATCTTCTCCCTCAAACTCTACAACAACCCTACAAAACTCGGAATCTGAAGAGGATTCTGCTGATGATAGGTGGTTTAGCTGTTCTCGGTCTAATTGGAGGATTAATTAATTTCGGAGACAGTTCATTTGAGAAAAGACACAGTCTTTATTCAGGTGAGTGTATTCTTTCTCCCTTTGGTTGTTAAAAGCCGGTTTTTTACAAAAATGGGTGTTTAGGGGATTTTTTTGATTTATTTTCTTAAAAGTTTGATTGTAACAAAAAGAAAGACTGATCTTTTTTTTCTGATTGCAGCGGTCACTCTTGCCACTCTCGAAGAAATTTTCGGCGGACTTTAAGTAATGGGCTGACCTTTTTCGGAGAGTGCAAACTTAATTAATTGGGAGCGGTCGGGGAGCTCGACAAATAATGTTTATCTCTCAAAAATGGACACTCACGAGGGACCCTATACCACCTGTTCCGGTCGTTCCGATTAATTTATACGACAGGCCAATCCATTTTCTCTCGGTCCATTAGTCCGGCGTTTTTTATGAGGGACGGTCCTGGTGTTGTGACACCAAACATATAGATCTTCCGATAAAATGCCAAAAAATTGCTGAAATATCATCCAAATCTATTTACATAAGCAGAGGGAACCTTTGAATTTGTTTATTCATGTAATCATCATCTTGTCCTCTTACAGGGATCAACGAAGATCAAGGTGAAACATGGTATCTGAATTCACATGAGATACGACGGAGACGGGATCTAAGTCCAGAAGAGGATGAGGAAGACCCAAATCTCAAAGGTCTGTCCCTCGAATGCAATCAGAAATGTACATTAACCCTCCATCGACAATCTCAAGTCTTAAGAATTAATTTATTTCGCAAAGAATTCAATTCCATTCAAAAGTAAGCGGCCCGATCTCTACTATAATATATTGTAGAGAAGAGAAAGTGATTCCTATAATCCAGTATTTGGAGTCCGAGAATGAGACCCAGGCCAATCCGACCCTTCTTTCTCCGGCCTGTATATATTCAGCACGTGTGGAGGAGGGCCAGGAAGAAAGTATTGTAAATTTGTGTGAACCGAATGGAGGCCTGGTAAGTGAGTCAAGATTATGAAGACGAGGCCAAACATTCTTGGCCAAGCGCCGAAATTCTGAGTCAGAAAAATTATTTTTTGTTTGCCGAAACGAAAACATTACAAAGTAGCTCATAGGGAAAGTACTTCGAGTGCGACGCTCGGATTTTGATGAAACTTGGCGCAAATTTAGATTAATTTCTTCTAAAGATATATGCGAGACTCCTAGCTCGCGCTTTGCAGAAACGACCGAGGTTTTTAGATCAAAAGTCTTTCAAAAAAAGCGACACTTTTTGGTTAATTTTGACATGAAAATTTTCTATCGTATGTTTCAACAAAAAAAATTTTCATGCGAAATTGTCAAAGAAACAGCTAAAAAAGTTTTTTTATCTCTGTGCGAAAAAATTAAAGAAAACCTGAGCGTCGCACTTCAAACACTTCTCTTGTCAAATCGGAGGTCGAAATTGAGCAAATTTTTTTGGGAATCAAAAAAGCCTTCGTGGGAGCGTTACGTAATAATTTTTGGGATCCATACGAGGAAGCCTCTTCTTAAGACCCCATTTCTACAAAAATTTTGGGTGCGTGACCGAATATGAACTGAGTGAATACGAACAAGGGCTAACATTTTTGGCAACCCGGCCTGAAGGTAAAAAAATAGTCTTCTAAAGCGTTAAGGGATGAGACTAAGCCTCAACTAAACCATGCTCAGCCTAAACGAAGCCTCTCTCCACTAAGCTCCGTGCAGTAGGCAAAAAATATTTGAACTCAAATATTGGGGGCTGCAACTTTGTACGGTAACTTAATGCAATCCCTTCATTGAAAAAAGCATATCATCGAAATTGCGAAACAATTTCCGCAATCGTTTATTGAACCTATCAGTCTGTCGGAAAAATAACGGCGGATTGTCGCGCCTCGGAATCGCCCATAATCGCTTAGCGACTTCAAGCCGCGGCTGGGAATTTGGTGCGCGACATCGGCGAAGCGAGACATTTTGATGCGACGATCCGCCGTTATTTTCCCGATAGACTAATAAAGTTTTATGGGGAAGTTTGTAGTAATTGTGCTTATTGCACGGTGCAAAGTGAGGTTTTGTTTTCGTACAGTTCATGTCGCGAAAATCGAAATGGGTTTCTTTTTGTGCGAGAGAGTAGTATTTATTTTCTCGTTTCTCTTCCACATGTTTTTCTCAATTTTCTTTTTTATTGTCAGGAAAAATGCAAAAAATCTGAAAAATATCAAATTTTAAAATCGACCAACTAGCGAATGGAAAAGCAGTATTACTGTGCCAAGACGATTTATTGCGTTTTAGAAACTCGAGAAATATAAGGATGATGACATACGCATCATTTGTGTGTTTGCGTAACACACAAATTTCTGTTCTCTCCCCTGAAGATTTAGATTTTTTTAATTTTTCGCTGCTCCGTCAAGAATTTGGAATTTCTTGGCTGTGAGCTGTTCAACCAAGAAATCGAGCTTTTTGCCGCCAAGAAGAAAATTTTTAGATCGCGCATACTATTACTATACTATTATTACTGGTTTTAGTTTGGAACTCTGTCATTATCAGACGGGGCTTACGTGATCGAGCCCTTAAGTGTTGATGGGAAGACTCGGAAGAAAAGGGACCTCAAGATCAAACCGCATCTCATCTACAAGGCCAAGAACATCCCTTTTGAGGAACCCCTGGATTCAGAAGGCCCCGGGAAGACTGATGAGGACCAACTGTTCCTCAATTCGAGTAAAAACGGTTAGTTAACTCGTTAAAATCCTCATTAACTTTTAACGACCCCTTTAAAGTTTCTTCCGATTGCAAGGATTCGAAAAATTAGAGGAAATTGGCGTTCGAATTTCGGAACCTAAATTTTCAAAAAAAAGGTTAGAAGAAAAGATCAAACAACACCAAGTACAACATTAAAAGATTGCAGGGAATCGCAACAAAAGAGCCGCCAACTCTTGGGATTACTATGTGGAAGTGCTGGTAGTCGCGGATTACAAAATGCTTGTTTACCATCAAAATAATCTCGAATCGTATGTTCTGACCTTGTTCTCGACAGTGGCTTCCATTTATCGTCATGCTTCCCTGAGAGCATCTGTTAATATCATTGTGGTCAGAGTTGTTGTTCTAAAACATGAGAATGTAAGAGAACAAGAGGCACAAATCATTCCACAATGTCGTTGTAGGTGGGTCCAAGAGTTTCGAATCATGCCCAAGAGACATTACAACAATTCTGTGCTTGGCAACAGAACCTGAATGACCGAAACGACGATGCTCTTGCTCATCATGATGTGGCCATTCTTCTGACAAGACATGACATCTGCAGAGCTACCAACAAATGCGATACACTTGGATTGGCCGAGTTGGGGACAATGTGTGACGCAAGGAAAAGCTGTGCTATCATCGAGGACAACGGTCTTTCGGCCGCTTTCACAATTGCTCATGAATTGGGTCACATGTAAGCACGGACAAAATAAAGTCTGGTGTGTTGTATGGCACGCCAAGCTAATGTTTTCTTTTTAGTCTAAACATTCCCCATGATGACGAACGGCGATGTGGAAGATATATGCCTTTGACCAAGAACAATTACCATATCATGGCACCCACTTTGGAATACAACACCAACCCCTGGGCCTGGTCTCCTTGTTCTTCTGCAATGCTGGAGAGATTTCTAGAGTAGGGAAAATATATAAGGATGGTGACATACGCATCAAATCGGGTGTCATAGCCAGAAACCGCGATTTTTTTTGTCTGTTGGGCCTCTAGACAAGAAATTCGCAGTTCTTGTCTGACAGGGGAAGGGCCCCTAGTGCGACGCTCAGATTTTGATGATATTGGCACAAATTTAGAATAATTTTTTCAAAAGTAGATGCGAGAATTCTAGCTCGTGCTTTGCAGAAACACCAAGATTTTTGAATAGAAGGTCGGCGAACATTTGACTTTTTGCCGAATTTCGGCACGAAAAGTTTCGTGCCTATTCCTACCGTAAAGTGTAATTTTTCTACAAAAAAGCAAATTTTTCCGCACAAAACTGGCAAAGTTGTGGCCAAAAAGCCTTTTTCTCTTTGACCGCTGTCGGCGTTTAGCGTACTCTCTCGGCGGCAAAGATCGTTCAATATCTCGGTGGCGCTTGCAAAGCGCGGGCTAAAACTTTCAGGAACTGATATTTAGTCCATGACCGGCGTGTGTGGAAAATTGAAAGAAAATCTGAGCGTCGCACTTGGGGTACTTCCCTTGTGAGCAGAGAAAAAGAGAAAAAAATCTCCACAAGGAGAGAGCAGAAATTTGCGCATTGTTACGCAATTTGAGACAAGAATTGCGCATTTCTTGTCTAGAGGCCAAACAGACAAGAAATCGCGATTTATGGCCCCGACACCCGAGTTGATGCGTATGTTACCATCCTTATATGGTAACATACGAATATTTATAAAGCTTTATTATAGTAATCAACGCTCTCAAACACAATGCATTCTCGACAAGCCGATCGAACGAAGGTACATGGATAAGATGTTTAACCATCCGCCTGCTGGAATGCTCTATTCGGTGAACCAGCAATGCCAATTTGTGTTTGGACCATCAGCCGAAATATGCCCTTACATGCCAACTTGTCGAAGGCTTTGGTGTTCTACTTATTATGGCTTTCAAATGGGATGTAGAACACAGCACATGCCTTGGGCTGACGGAACACCCTGTGGGGATAGTATGTGGTGTCATCGTGGCCAATGTGTGGGCATATCTCCGAACAAAAGACTCAAAGTAGATGGAGGATGGGGAGAATGGCAAATCTTCGGATCATGCAGTCGAACTTGTGGAGGTGGAGTGCAGAAGGGTGTCCGTGATTGCGATAAGCCAAGGTAATGACAAATTCAATATGACCCGCAATCTTAGACCCATGAACGGTGGAAAATATTGTGTTGGTCAAAGAGAACGCTACCGTTCTTGCAACATCCAGGAGTGCCCATTCGAAACCGCCGGATTCAGAGAAACCCAATGCTCAGAATTCGACAATAAAAATGTCGGAATCCACGGAGTCCCCATTACCACCAAATGGGTCCCTAAATATACCGGAATTGCGAAGAACGAGCGATGCAAATTGTACTGTCGAGCCAAGGATTCGGCCGCTTTCTATCTTCTCAAGGATAAGGTCATCGACGGCACGCCTTGCGATAGAAATAGCGACGACATTTGCATCGATGGAATATGTCATAAAGCAGGATGCGACCATCGATTGGGTTCTGACATCAAGAGAGACACGTGCGGGGTTTGCGGAGGAGACGGAAGTACTTGTCAGACAGTTCAAGGAGTTTACAATGAAAAGACTTCATTCGGATACAACGAGGTCCTTCGGATACCAGCAGGATCGGCTAACATTGACATTAGTCAGCTCTCCTATAACAACCACAAGGACGATGACAACTATTTGGGTAATCTTGCATAGTCATCCAATTCAAGTTTTAGCTCTAAGAACTGCCACCGGAGAGTTTCTATTAAATGGACAATATCAGGTGTCCGTATTCCGTCAGCAAATTCCGATTTTGGACACCGTACTCGAATATTCCGGCAGCGACAATATAGTGGAGAGAATCAACGGATCAGGGCCATTAAGATCAGATATTTATGTTCATGTTCTTAGCGTCGGAAATCTGAATCCTCCCCATGTAAACTACAAATACATGGTGCCCCGGAATCCCGGTAGATTGAATACAGTGAGCAGATCGTCTCAATATTATTGGATTATTGCCGATGATTGGTCGCAATGTTCGTCTAGGTGTCAAGGAAGTCAGGTTCAAGGATTGAAATGCATGGAAGCTGCCAGTAATCGACCGGTTGCTGATCAGTATTGTACAAGTAAGAGGCCCGAACAAAAGCAAAGAATGTGTAATGTCAATTGCTTTTTCAAGTAAGTGAATATTTTTATGCCGGTTAAAACCGTGGATCCCGATAACCAGGTCAACTGTCATAGACACATTTGTAAAAAAGGTGTAATTTGGAAAAATTGTAAATTGTAAGTGTAAAATTTTCAAAAAAGTGTAACTTTGAAAAAAGTGTTTATTTTGATGTAACACTGCTAGACATGATGTTATATTGGAAAATTTGTTGTAAGTGTAAAACTGTAAGTATACGTGCAAAGTTTTTTAAAAGTGTAACGTCGAAGATTTGAAGAATAAACTTCTAACAATCTTAGATCAGCTTTCACACTTTCAAGTAATACTTTAAAAAATTTACACTTACAATGCATACTATTATTTTACCGAATTACTTTTTTACAAGGATGTGGGGGTATCTACGACATTAGAACTGATTCTCGGAATCTGCCAATTACGATTTCTGCTCGTTATTGACTGCTATCATTAAAACTTGATGATCTAGATGGAAAACAACTCATTCAAGTGCATGTTCTGCCCGTTGTGGAAAGGGCGAACAGAACCAAGATGTTGCTTGCGTCACATTGACCAAGCAACCAAACAATCTTGAGAAAGAGGAACCAGCCCATGAACAAGAATGTGTTAGCGTTGGGTTAAGCAAGCCTCCATCAAGGATCCCCTGTTATAACGACTGTGATGGACGGATGTGGACATACTCAGCTTGGACACCGGTAAGTTTTTTTATTTACTGAAAGCTTTTTTATTAATCTAATTACTCTCAATCCTGCAGTGTTCCGCGACTTGTGGAAATGACGGTATAAGCAGAAGACAGGTTACATGCACGGACAGTGCCAACAGGAGTATTGATCCGAGGTTCTGTGATCAAATTCCCAAGGAATCAACAGAAACAGAATGTAATCGGCTGCCTTGCCCTGGATGGATTTATGGTCAATGGACTGAATGCTCTCGATCTTGTGATGGAGGAATTCGAGTAAGACATTCCTCATGCGCAGACTCCTCCGGAAGAGAAATTCCTGTCGAGAATTGTGCATCGCAAGAACGAAAAGACCGCGAGAAATGTAACGAACATGTCTGTAGTAAATGGAAGTACGGAATGTGGTCTTCATGTTCAACCACATGTGGAAATGGAATCCAGAAAAGAGATGCAACATGTGTGGACAGGAATGGAAAACAGTTGGATGATAACAAGTGTGACGTCAGAGAGAAGATTCTACAGAAATCTTGTCATCAAGGAGACTGCCCACACTGGAAGATCGGATCTTGGAGTACATGTTCTGTCTCTTGTCTTGATGGATACAAGACAAGATCGGTTCAATGTGTTGACGGCAATGAAAGCCGAATATCGGAAGATTACTGTTTAAAAACCTCAAACAACTCTCGCCCATCCACTCACGAGCTCTGCAATAACGGTCCTTGTCCCTATTGGAGATTAAATCCTTGGTCACCATGCTCGGCTTCGTGTGGAAGCGGGATCAGAAGTAGAACCGTTGAGTGCGTGTTTAAGGAACAAGTTGTGGATGCATCATTCTGCTCTGAACAACCACCCAAACAACAACAGCAGAACTGCACACTTCTACCCTGTTCTGAATGGAGAACCCATCCGTGGTCACGATGTTCAAAGTCTTGTGGATCAGGAATGCAATCAAGGAAAGTGGAGTGCACAAGAGATGGGAACGTTGTTAACAACAACGAATGTTCTGGAACAAAACCGAGGACCGAAAAAGCATGCAATCGAGAAGAATGTGAGCCACCGAACGTTCAGCCAAATGAATCTCCAATCTATTGGGCGACTGGTCCGTGGACTGAATGCAGTAAATACTGTGGGAATGGTACACAGAGAAGACAAGTCAAATGCCGAGACAGTCGAAGCAGACAAGAACTCCCTGATGAATACTGTAGAAACTTTGAGAAGGAGCCCGAAAGCCGGACGTGTAATCTTAGACCATGTGTTGAATGGAGGTCAGGAGAATGGAGCTCTTGTCAAGGAAGCTGTGGGGCTCATGTGGTACAGAAACGCCACGTTTACTGCTTTTCTACTGAGAACCCACCAGTTCAAGTGACAGATGCGGATTGTGATCCAACCGACCAGCCAGCCAGCATTAAAGGATGCAATTTTCCCCCGTGTCCAGCCGAGGCAAAGACTACATTAGGAGAATGGAAAACAGGCCCATGGTTGGCTGTAAGTCAAGTTTTAAGTCAGCATCGTATTTCCAGTGTTCGGTCTCTTGTGGAATTGGTTATCGTCGACGGACAGTTCAATGTGATTCAAAAATATGCAACGAATCCACCAAACCATCTCAATTTGAACATTGCAATCTTGGAGAATGTAGACAAAAACACACATGGCAAGCTGGACAATGGTCAATGGTGAGTGTCTATTAGAAAATAAAGTCATCTTAATAATTTGTACATATAGTGTTCTATAACTTGTGGAAAGGGAGGGTTGCAACAGCGCCGAATCTGGTGTGAATCAATCGTGAATCCGACCAAGGAAGTTTCGGCGAAGGAATGCGATCTAACAGATGCCCCACAATCTCGTAGGATCTGTCATGACCTCCCCGAATGCCCCATAAATTCTGCGCCTCAAACCACTACTCAGGTCAACCGCAGTCCAAAATACGTGTGGACTAGCGGGCAATGGAGCATGGTTAGTAATTTCGGTCCCAATGCACTTAAGTACACACATTTCTGGCCCTAACTCAAGCACAATCACACTTAGCTTCGTCACCTTGTTAATTTACCTCAGTTTTTTTGTTGTTTTCTGTTTTGTGAACGTTTTTTGGTTCGTTGTTGCTTTATATAAACTGTTTATTTTGAATATTGCTCATATTTATAACTTTTTTTGCACTTTATTGTACAGAAATAAGTGAATTACACCGATTTCAGTGTTCATCTTCTTGTGGTCCTGGTGCCCGTGTCAGAGATGTCTATTGTGTTGACGCTCTTACACAGACAACAAAAATGCCTCCGACTTTATGTGATCCTGCCGAACGACCTGTAGCTGAGCATCGATGTCGACAGAAGACATGTCCAAAATGGGTTAAAGAGAAATGGTCAGAATGTTCAGTGACCTGTGGGAAAGGTGTAAGAAGAAGAGAGGTGTTCTGCAGAAGAGGAAGAGATGAAACATTAGCGGACTCTTACTGTGCAGAAGCAGACAGGCCAGAAAACGTTAGACCATGTGAAAGTCAAAAATGCTCATCATACGAATGGAAAGTCACTCCATGGTCAAAGGTAAGAAAAGGACAATGATAAATGGCGCGTGCGTTCTAATTCATTTCGGGCCTCGTCGCAGAAACCCCTGATTTCTTGTGTGTGGGCAACAATCAGTGTCAGAATTAATTTTTGGAATGACCTTTTACAATTAGATTCGGCTAACTGCACCTTTATAAAGGTTAATTAACAGAGTTAAAAACTCTGTTATAGCATGAAATTTCGCAATTTTCGGCAAGAATATCCCATTTCTTGTCTGGCACGCCAGTTAATCGCGGTTTTCTGCGACGAGGCCATGACTTATAACGAACTGATTTACAGTGCGTTGATTTGTGTAAACCTAACGAGCAACACCGTCGGGCTTATTGTATGAGCTCATTAAATCAACGAGCGGCTCCAAAAATGTGTTCGAACGACACAATACCTATATTAAAAAGAAATTGCCCATCTGACAAATGCCCTTATAATTGGGTGCCGGGACCCTGGAGTACAGTAAGTTTAATCTCGTTTAGATGATATTATTCAGTGTTCCAAAACTTGTGGAATCGGTCATCAATTCCGACGGTTGGAATGTAAGGTCAAGGAGAATATGTGGCTGAATCAGCCAGAGAGAGAGAGTACTGTGCTCTCACGGATGTGTATGGCTTTGAAGAAGCCGGAAGTGTCGATGGAATGCATCATGAACTCGTGCGACTCTGAATTCAGATGGAGTGTCGGACCTTGGTCAAAGGTGAGCGGCTTGGTTCACAACCATTTGTTCTGTAGTGTTCCCAAGAATGCGGCCCAGGCTCAAGAAAACGGAAGGTATACTGCCTGAACACCAAAAACGAAAAAGTTGAGAAGGAGAAGTGTAATGAGGGGCATAGACCAGTGAAAAGAGAGAACTGTTTCCTCAGGAATTGCCTTCCTGGAGATTGCGCCCAACTCAAGAGTCAGAATCCGAACGTAAATGGAGTAGATGGAGAATACTTTGTGTTAGTCGCTGGCTATAGAACCAAAGTTTATTGTCACGGGATGAACGAAACTCTCCCCAGGACATACCTAACAGTCAATCCCCAAATGAATTATGCCGAATTCTATGGGAAACGGTAAGAAGACAAGGCTGCGGCTTATTTCTTTAGCCTCGCGTATCCCTTTTCGTGTCCATATGACGGCCAAAGGAATGATTCCTGTGACTGCACGGACGATGGACACCTCAGTGTTGGCAGAACAGAGTTCGGAAAGGTCAGAGTTGATCTTCAGAATATGAAAATCAACCGTAAGTTGCCCCCCCCCATTTTAATAAACTACCGTAATTCCAGCTCATGACTTTACTTTTGCCAAGACCTCTCATGGTTCTCCGGTGCCCTATGGCACAGCAGGTGATTGTTACAGCATGAGCGACTGTCCTCAGGCAAGCCATCTATGATATCTATAAAATAAATTCTTTTAGGGACGATTTTCGATAGATTTGAGAAACACTGGTCTCAAAATTGTGGATGATCTCCAATGGACTGACCACGGCCATCGAACAAGTTCTCATATTGAAAGATCAATGGTAAGAATCAATATTATGTGACATGGATCCTTTAGAATAACGCTGTAATCACAGGAGCCTGTGGTGGCTACTGTGGAGAATGTGCTCCAGAGAGATTCAAAGGCCTTGTTCTCGAACTGGAGCACAAGTTAAAGTCAAAGAAACATTAAACCCGGTTGTTTTTGTAACTCGTCCTAGACAGTTATCTTTATTTGTAAATTTCAGGAAACCCGTGAATAGATATAAAGTAGGCTTCTTTATCCGAGCTTTCTTAGGTTATTGGTTAAGCTTTATGTTTTTGTTAACCTTCCTAAATCTCTCCAGTCCAAACCGAAACTCACTAATTCTTATAATCTTATCTTATATTCTAACTGCCATTCAAGTGACTCTGAACTGCCATTTATGACTTTGGATTAAATTATGAACTCATACATTACTACTGAAATTAAATATAAATGATCATGTCATGGCTAAAAATTCCAAGGATTCCAAGAATCGGAATGCAGTAAAAGGAACGATTTCGTGCTCTATGATTTCCGGTTTCTAGGCTCGATTTCATTGAGAAAATAGAAAGAAATGGAGAAATCCCAAACATCGTGACCTCAAACCGGATCCCAATACTTTATTCTGACCTACACTGCAATATAAAATCCATCAGACATTGCTTTCCAACCCCATTTACCAGAGATGTCCCCATTACTAACCACCGTTACTGCACTATTCCTCTTTTCTTCTGTTTACGGACAAAGACGTAAGTAACACTTCAATCATCACGCACTTTTCGCTGTCCGCCACTGAAATAGGTTGTAGAAAGGCCCCCAACAAGGAATCCTGATTTACGTCTAAATTGACAAGCCCTCTAGAGGGGCCTCGTCTAGTATACTATCACCGATACCATCTACAATACCATCAAATCTCTTACACATTATCTGCCTATCCTGTGAAAAGCTCTGTAGAAAATGGGCGGGACATTTGACGATTATAAAATTGTTTTCTTTCCGCTGACTGCAGTATTCGTGGTGGGACACCGACTTCTTTTGTCCATTTTTTGAACCCTTTAACTTGATCATTTAACAAATTTTTAGAGAATGCAATCAC
This sequence comes from Bursaphelenchus xylophilus, assembly GCA_904066235.2. NCBI lineage: Eukaryota > Metazoa > Nematoda > Chromadorea > Rhabditida > Aphelenchoididae > Bursaphelenchus > Bursaphelenchus xylophilus. The sequence continues at coordinate 6,275,982 of CAJFCV020000004.1, forward strand.
AGACAAGGTGGGACAAGGGAACTTCGCATTCGCGCGACGTAAGTGGAATCAAATTGACAAAATGTAACTGATTACAGCTTTTGCATTCGCATTGACTGAGAATGGAGAATGGTATCCCATTGCTAAGAGATCCCGAACTTCAACGTTTGCCTTCAAAGAAACCCCCAAAGAGAAAGAAAGAGATTCCTTCGCCTTTGCCAAGAGATCCGAAGATCCCAAATTTGCCTACGATTTTGCCAAAAGAGCCAAGTTTGCTTTTTTGAAAAAGTAAAATAAAGTACCTGATAAAATGAAGATAAAAATGGGGGCTGAACCGAAAAATAAAATAATAAACTTTGGCGAAAACATCAATATTTACACCACCTGTAATCCAGTTTCTAATTAGTAACAACTTTAGACATCTAATTCAAGATGTTGATCGATGAGGTGAAACGAGTAAGCTCATGGGATTGCTGAGATGACTTTCGACTTAGGGATTGGGCATTCGATTCCACCTCCAATCCAGTCCACGATTCCATGGGGATCTTCATCAAGGCTAAGAACACGCCGGCGGCCTCTTCTTCGGTAACTTCACACGTCGGCCGACCAACTCCCATTGCCACAGGGCCTACTCTCCGGCATAATGCAGCTGGCTCCACGAATCCGTGCTAATCAGATTTGTAAATCAATGTAGAAAACTTACAAAACTCCCTTCTCCAAGTCGCTTCCAATGTTTGACCAAATAAACGATTGTATCACAATGAGGATGCGGAAGTCCTTGCACGAGTTCCAGCAGCTTCGAACCGCCGTCTTCTTCGGTTGATGCAGAAACAAATTCCTGAGTCTCAGGAAGTTGAATCAAAGGCTCCTACAATAACTGCCGGTATAATTCACTTTATATCCTACCCTAATATCAGCCAAGAATCGTTTCAAGCATCCAGCCACATCATTCATTTGGAATCCCGTCAACTTTGGGATACTTTTACTTTTCTTGAACATGGCCAACAACTTGGACGAGCATTCTTCGTCCCTAAAAAAATAATGCAAAAAATAAATAACGTACCCAAACCCTTCGTATAAGTCTTCTGGTACCTCGCATCTCTCGAGATATAAAACACAATGCCCGACGAGGTGTGGAATCATTGGACGATCATCTGGGCAATAATCTCCTAATCTCAACCTTCCCTTCCCATACAGTGACTTGGGAGTTTCTTTCTTCGGAAGACAAGGAAACCCGACTTTTTGAATACAATCAGAGTGGAAGGATAGCTTGCAAGCTAAAATTAAGTGCCTGTTATTCCAATACAATCCCGAAATTACCATTGCATTTTTTACTCATTGAACCAAACTTTATGGGTGTATTGCATGACGCACACTCCACGGCACTGATCATCTTCTTTACTCGAGTACTGCAGAACTCATGGGCTCGGCAGCCATCAAAACTATCCCAATTTGATATGGAAATGTCCTTACTTTCATTCCTAAAACATAAATATATCTATAATTATATAACTTACAAAGCCTGTGGAATCAATGTAGTCGTTGCTCTCCTCTGAGAAGCCGGCGCTTTCTGATCCAACTAAAGAAAGTAAAAAAATATAAAATAAAATTCTTACAGATTCCAATAAATTTGGTACAGAAATGGACCTCCTCAATTTACTTTTCCGTCTCGTTTCCTTTTCGAATTTTTTTTCCTTAAGCTCATCTTTTTCGTCAAAATCGTTGGCTCCATTCTCTTCTTCTCCCAAGTTAACCTACAAGATATTAGATATTACCCTAGCAGATTATTACTTGAAGCTCGGTAATGAAAGCCTTGTTTTCGTACGACGTCTCGAGTAATATTTTCTTTGCTGAGGAGACACTCTGATTCACAATATCCAAAGCTTCTTGTCCCGTCACCTCTATCGACCTCTTCCTGTGGCTAGTATTCATAACATAAAACCTAAAACAATGCCATATTGGTTCAAATTAACTTACAACAACTTTAAAAGAAGTTGGAAACGATCGGACTGAAAATTTGACGTTGTTATAAAAATATAAATTTTTATAAAATTTGAAAACTCAAACCTTTGACGTCAATCATTCGCGACGGGACCCAAAAATTAAGTTTTTTTTATTTATTTATTGCTAGCGCTAGCGCGCTGATGTTTTGCCAGGTCAAGATCATGAATTAAAAGATGAGATATGGCCGGATTTGATCCATTTAAAACAGATTTATACTTCTTTGACGACTTGACCAGACAGAAGGCCAACGATCTTCTAAGATGCAGTGAGGTTGGCACTTTTTTGGTAAGAACCTCCACTTCCGATCCTTCAAATCTTTCACTGAGTTTAAGGTATGTGTGATTGTAAACTCCTATTTTTTTTAGAATTTCTTACGACGAAGATAATTCGATCAGGCATTATTTTATACAAAAGACCAAAAGTGATGCGGGTAAATGGATTGTTTCGGTATGTTGTCCATCATCCCTGAATGACTTTTTTTTTCTTAAGTTGAATGGAAAGGACTTCCCTGATTTATCTTACCTAATACAGTATTACATGGAAGTCCCGCTTGGTCATACACAACTTTTAAAACCAGTGCCAAAGGAAGCTATTTGCCATGTAAGCCATGTTTAGACGTAAATATTTTGTCTGACTTTAAGGTGGTCGGACTGTACAGATTTTATGGAGAACGGATTACTGACCTTCCGTTTGATGTTAATGAAGCCTTGGAGATAATATCTAAGCCAGAGGAAAGCTGGTGGGTGGCCAGAAATGTTTTGGGAGACGTCGGTCTTGTTCCAGTGACTTATGTAAATATAAGAACGTGAAGTTCACATTGTGATAGTGCATAATAAATTGAGATTATAATATGACATTAGTTTTCTTGTTTAGACAAATAACTACTTTTATTTTTTGATTTCTTTGTTATTTTATTACGGATGCAGATGGACTTTATAATGATTGATGACAATATCGTGGAAGAAGATGATATACTTGAAGGGTGTGCGTGCACTGGTACCTGTACTTTTGAAAATGGATGTAATTGTCTTATCTATAAAAAAGCAAGTCTACAGTTAGTTTACTTTTAATTTCATAGAATTACAACGGTTCTGGAAGGCTGATCGACGAATTTAATTCAATAAACCCTGTTCTGGAATGTCATGATGAATGTAAGTGTGACTCTGAATGTTCAAATAGACTCGTGGGGAACGGTTGCAAAAAGAAATTGGATCCTTTCTATGATCAAATAAAGGGATATGGGTTAAAAGCATCGGAAAGCATATATCCAAAGGAATTTGTAATCGAATATAAAGGCGAAGTTATATCAGAAGAAGAGGCTTGGAGAAGAGCTAAGAAGTATAAGGATGACGGACGCGAGCATAATTATATTTATACGATAAACGAACATTTAGAAGGTAAACCTTTTATGTATTGATTCTTATATTATCGTAGATCGTATTCAACGAACATTTATTGACGCCACCTCATTCGGCGGACTGGCCCGCTTCATTAACCATTCTTGCAGCCCCAATCTCACTCCCGTGGTTGTAAGGTGCGGGAGAATATCTCCTCAGTTGGCTTTGTTCGCAAATAAAGTCATCAATGCGGGTAAGTGTCTATTTCATTAATATAATAAAATTTTCTCATGTTGTTCCAGGAGATGAGCTCTGTTACGATTATGGGTCTTCCTCAGATCCGGTTGGAGGTGGAAAGAAGTGTCATTGCGGGGCTTCGGATTGTCGCGGATTCCTGCCGTCTGGGAGTTATGGGAAGATTTAATGGACTCCTCAAATATAAAAGAGCCTAAGAGAAGACTATTATGTAATAATGATGAAGTTCTTCAGCGCCTATGTTCTGATGGTGACTGCAGTTGTGGCTCAGACCCAGAGACCTTTTGTTGACATCACGCCGGTACCCATGGAGAAACTCAACCCTCGACTTTCAGGTAACTTCACTGGCCATCTTTACAGTAATCTGTATTTTCAGAATTCCTTCGTATCGATACCAACTCGGATAATCAACTGACCTTCAGCGAGTTCATTCTTTCTGACCGACCATTCATTGAGAGTCAGTCCAGGTATTTCCATGAACTCGATCTTAACAATGATGGACGAATCACCAGAAATGAATTCGAAAATTATTTTAAGAAACATGACGAAGAAGAGAGACAACAACGAATTCAGACCGATCAGTTCTTCAAAAACCTTGTATGTTACGGTATTTTAAATACGACCCTTTATAATCTGTCGCGCAGTATTTTTTATAATAATATTAGAGGTAAAATTTTACGGATTGTAGGTAGAGTGTAGCTATTTTGCGGGTATGATGTCCAACTTTTAGGGGCGACCATCCAATTTCCCTTTTAAAGACTTCAAAGGCGTGGTTTACGCATTTCGAGCCTCCAAAAATGTAAGGGGCTCCTGGTATATCCCACCTTTCTGACTATTTCAGAACAGTTCTCCACCGTTTAACTTCGGTCCTCGCTTCGGGCCTGTGAATCCTCAACTTCTTCAAGCCAGCGAAGCCGACAAACACTCCAACAACAGTGAATCCAAAAATGAATAACGTTAATAGAAATCATCACTGTTTAATAACAATCATCAGACCTTACTGACTACTATGTCGACACTGACTTATGAATAAATTCATTTTATTTGCTTTAGTGACTACGGTAAATGAGGTCGGTTCTCTTGATCTCGGATCTATTTTACTACATTAGGACTGTGATCTACAGTACATACAAATGTAATATTCAAAAAATGGAATGTTCCGCAAAAGTCAACAAATTGTTGTGATTGCTTCTCTGTACCGATACTGGGATTGTTCTTTAGCCCCCTCCCCGCCAGTGATAAAAAGTTTTTTTAACGGCGGTGTCTCTCTTCTGGTTATTGATTTGGTCTCCTTTCTACGTGATAACCTCCAATTTTTGCGGAGACGGGGAGGTAGTGGAGACGAAAGGCGAACAATTCAAAAGGGCCCTTATCACTAGTGCTTTAATTAGGACAAAATTTATGCTTCCATTTCTGTAATTGGATCGGGATGACTTCTCGTTTCAATGGCGAAGATCTCGTCAAAAGGTCACTCTTCGTCTCATTGATCGGTCTCAAGAAGAAACAAAAGGAAGAATCCCCAAAACAAGGTAATAGAATATCATCTGACATTTGAAAACCACTCCTTTTTGCGTTATTCTTTTCAGAAACTTACAATCCATGGAGTAGATTCAATGCAAATAATTTTGATGAAGCCACCGAGCCATGTTCAACAAAAAGAATGCAGGAACGTGACAAGAACATTTCCGAGCGTCATCAAAGCCCCTATGGTCTGTTGACTGATCAGATGCAGGATGTTCTCTTGACGTCGCCACATGATGTTCTTCTATCATCCCCTCCTCCTCCAGACACTCCAAATGTCGCTTCTCCACATGATATCTACCAAGAAATAGTCACTGAATGTGCTACTCTTGAACAATCTCAATACTTCGACAAACAGGCAGGTGTCTCCATTGATTTGTCATGTGCTTAGGTACCCAACCAGACTTTATCCTGGGCTCCGGAGCTCCCGCAGTATCCAGTACTACAGGACAACAGCTGCCCCCCACCATGTTACACACCAGTGCCAGAGCCCTTGATATGTCCAAACTGCCATTACATTACAAACCCCGTAACGTTTCCCCACGCAGAACTAAATAGTATTCGAATACCAAGTAGAGTGAATGGTATAACAATAGAAGAGCTGGTGAAGATGATCATCTCAAGCCTCAAAAATTCTGAGTCCACGGAGGAATCGAAAGAATCACCTGAAGAGACCCTGCGGAGAAAAAGACAGCAGGTAAGTCATTTAGTGTAGATTATGAGTAGACGTTAAAATTGTTTTAGAATAATGCGGCTGCAGCTAGATACCGAAAGCGACAGCGGGAAGAAAAGATGACCAGTTCCTCGGAATTCGAAGAAATGTCTCAAAGGAATAAGGTCCTGCGGACCCAGATAGGACAGATTCAGAAAGAGATGGCCATGTTAAGAGAGCATATTCTCACTATGAAATAAAATAATGATTTAATCATTTATAAATTATCGTAAAAAGCAGTGTACACACAAAATACATGACTAAAATAAGAAAGGCTAAAACATGAAGGTAATCACATGGCCAGATATTCCAGAATAAAGATCTAGTCGACGAAATTAAGCGAAAATGGATCGAGACTGGCCGAAACAGGCGATCAACGCTGACTTTTGGAATGCTGGATTAACCATTGTAGAGTAATATCTAAAAGAACTTCTTTAGAAGAGAATTACAAGTGAGAAACTCTACTTTTCTGCAGAGATCAACTGTACTTTTCTCCAAAGATCTCCAGAAAACACCCAAGTGTATAATTTAAAAGATAACCGATGTTTTAGATTACTAACACCACCAAGCGTGACGAACCTACTTACCGATATTTGACTTATTTTTACATGAAATGGAGTAACAGCAAATCTCTCGATTCTGGATGGTAGATAAAGACCTAAAGCAATAATCAAAGAAAACAAAAAAAACCTTACATCCTCTCAATCAACTCCCGTTCGTCCAACGCACTTGGAAGGTCCTTTTTGTTACCTAGGACAAGGACAGGGATTCCTTCCAATTGAGGTTTCTCTAATAATTGCATGAGTTCATTCTTGGCGGCTTCTAATTTTTCCTCGTCGGCAGCATCGACCATGAAAACAATAGCATTTACACCTCGGCAATATCTTTCCCACATAGATCTGAACCGTGGTTGACCTCCAATATCCCAAAGCTAAAAATATTACTTATTTCTTTCGAAACTAGTTGATATCAATATAAGTATTTTAAGCCCTACTTTGATCGTGACGTTTCCTTTGGTGATCTTCCTCATGTTAAACCCGACGGTGGGAATCGACCCTTCTTCCATAAATTGGCCACTCTAAAAACAAATCATAACAAGCAATAACGACTTACGGCAATTACATTGACAAAAGTAGTCTTTCCTGAGCTCTGGAGGCCAACTAAAGTAAGTTCCATCTCCTCCTTCCAAAAGAGGCTTCGGAACCAATCCAAGATCCGGTTAATCATCGACAACATCTTATCTTCTGACTGTTGTTATTGTTATCACCGATTCCTTCCGATACTATCCGTTTCGTTTCCTTACTCATTTCTTCGATTTTGGCTTTCCGATCTTTTAGTTTTGGCGGTCTTTTGTCTTCGTTGTGGGACAAAAGTGAAAAATCGTTAAGCAAGAAATTTAAATCTTTCCTGGCGCCGCAAACTTTAATGTAAGCGATTTTAAGACTATCAGTTTATAACTTTTTTATTGTCGGACTCTAACATCAAAGGAGTCCAAAATTATTTACAAGCCGAACTTTTCACCTGCTGGCGCCGGCTTCTGTAAACATTATCAGTGATACACAGAAGAATGGATCGCAACATTGCTTGAGTCATGATCTTGTGGATCCTCGGAATAGCTCTAAACCCGTAAAGCCTTTTTTCTTATGCATTAATATCCCCATCCTCAATCAGATGGATGAGTCAGAATACAAATAGGTTTGCGCACTGAAACTCGAGTAAAAGTCAAAACAGTCTTAAATCGGGAGGGAAAAGCCCTGCGGCCATTTGATAAGCCTTGGAAGGAAGCCCGTTCATATCAAAACTTGATTATGACCAGCTCGGTTGTTCTGTTTCTTCTCTGCGGGACGGTGTTTGTGACCTCAGGGCAGAATCTGAAGTGTTACTCGTGTGATGGGAAGTGTGATTGTAGAGATCCCAGAGAGGAATTGTGTCCGGATTCCACCTTTTGCTACATTTTGAGAAGTACGGCGGATCGGAAAGGTAAGGTTTAAGCATCTGAATAGTTTTGCAATAAAATATTGTTTTTGTAAACAAATTTGATAAAAAATCCAAAAAGTGTTACGCAAGTGGTTGCAGTTGTTCGACGAGGATGTGCCCTGAGTTGTAGAAGTGTGAATGTATTCGATAATGTGTGTGCCCTTTGTCGTGGGAGTTTCTGCAACATGGAAGCCAATGAGAGTAAGTACCACATTCAGAAAATAAGACTCTAGATTACCAACCATACACAAACTACGATGAATGCTTGGAATATGACAGGAATGCTCAAGAGGTCAGATCTAAAACCCCCATCGGGCAAGATGTGAGACCAACAAACGGCGAGAAGGGAGAAAGAATTATTAATCCAATTGGCCAGAAAGTTCAACAAAGTGGAGGAATCGGGCAAGATTTGACTCAAGAAATTCTAACACGAGGTCGGGAAGAAATTGTTTCCTTGAATCGACCACAACAAGATGTCTCAGCCGGTTCTGGGCCTAATCATAACAATGGAATCTCTGTTGGAGAAGGGACTCACGTCCATCCAAGTGGGGATGTTGGTGTCCATCCAGGTGGAGTTGGGAATGGGGCGGTTTTGGATAGACAAACCGAGATCGGAGAGAGGTCAGAGATTGGGAACGATGGCCAGATTGGTCAAGAAGTCGGCTTTGAACCGGCATTGGTTGGTCCGGCTGCCGCTTCAGCCAATGGAATTGGAAATGGGGCTAATATAAATCATTATGGAGATACGGGAAATGGAGCCGGGATCGGACATCCAAACTATGGCCCGGCTCCCTCAGTCGTCGATGGGGTTGGAACTGGCGCTGAATTTAAGTAAGGTTACAATTTGTTCCCTCTCTCAACAATTATTTTCAGTTCATCTTCCGCGATTGCTTCTTTTTCAACAATTTTGTTTATTTTAACCGTGCTTTACAAACAGTTATCAATGTGAGACCGTAACAATAAATTATAACAATGACCCGATTTGGAAATGTTGTGTCCGGAGCGTTCCTGATGACTAACATTTGATGACTATGACCTCTCAGTTGTGTGGGAGATGACTTAAGGGACCTCTTTCGAAAGTAATTTCCTTTCCTCAGGCTTTGTTCGGATTCTTTTTGTGATCAAATTGTGTTTGCTGGTTTGCATTTTAAGTTCGTTTTGTAGCCTCTTGACCTCCTCTCTGAGCTCTTTACTATCATGTCTGTAATTTCAATTGTAATCATGGCAATCTTGATGAGATTACCTTTCTTTTCTGTAAAATATCCATCCCATTATTCCAAAACAAAGGGATAAACAGAAGGATAAGGCGAGAATCCAGCAGGCCAGGCTGAGGGAGGCGATTCGACCATCATCCGACTCGATATGGGGCTGTTCTACTATAATCAAGTTGTTGCAAACATTACTTTAAACTTACGTGTTCGTTCACATAATTCTCCCCCAAAACCAGATGCACATCTGCAAGTCTTTGTTAATCAAACCAACAATTTTTTTACAAAATTTAGTTAGAAGTTTAAAAGAGGAGGGAAAAGAGAGCTAAGTTGGATCAGCTGACCTTAATCAGCACAAAGAGGAAACTTACGTGCAAAATTGAGCCCCCGCGTCGTCATAGCAGGATCCCCCGTTCTTACAAATATTCTGAGCACATGGAGTCCAACTGGCAGGAATTGTAGCCCCTCGGGCGGATAGAATAAAAAGAAAAATTAGAAAACTGGAGAGTCTCGACATTACAAGAATCTTCGGAGGAATGACTGAATCAAGACACTCTTATCACCGATGTATTTGTGCAATCGACAAGGGAGGGGGGCGTCAGAAAAGGACGTGGCCCGCGCACTTTTCTGCTTACTCACTTCTGTCAACATTGAGGTCTTAAAAGTATTTATTCGGACCATAAACTTTATTAGTTACAAATATTTTGTTTTTCGAATATCTTTGCTCTTCCATGTTCGCACTTCAAGTCCATCGATGTGCAAGATGTAATGGACGGGCTTGAAGCGTTTACGAGTGAACGTGGCCTTAACGGACAAGGTTCCCGGGTCTCACAGTATTGACCACAGTATCCAGAATCACAAATACAATAATATCTGATCCTGATTTCGGCCAGTTTCCTTGTTTTTGCACATCCCTCCTCTGCATTGCATACTTTTTGAAGGGCTGCAATTAATTACTCTTAATTGATACTTTTTAAAACAAGATTGTCTGTTATGACTCAGCCGGATGCGGGGTCGTTATCTTGTTGTATATCATCTATTTGTAACCCTATAACAAATGGAATGTACTAGCCGAATTCCGTTAATTTTGATTCAAACCCGCCCGAAAAACGATGACTAATTGGATAAACATTGAAGAAAACCCTCTAGGAAATGCCTGGGGGCAACCGTCGTTTATTCCAAATAAGAACACACCTGCATAAGTTATTAAAGTGGATAGAGACAGAATTAGAAAGTATTTAATCCAACACATAATGCGGCCAAATGGAACAGCCGGAGGGGATTTATGAAATCCTGTTCCTTTGACATGTTTTTGACAGATTCCAGGAGAGAAGGAGGCAATCAGGTGTTCGTATGACATTATGTTATGTTTGTGTACTTGTGCCGCGGTCATATCTCAGATTATCGTAATCGTTTGGATCCGGGGGCTTCTGCAACAGATTGTCCGCCTGATCGTAGAGGACTTCCAGATCCACCTAAAGCAATATAATTTTCATGAGTCTGCGATCTTACTTACATCTTTATCAGAATGCTCTTTCAGTTCTAGATTCTCGCTCTCTTTTAATTCTTCATCATCTCTTTTATGAGTTGCTTTCCTAAACAGTGCTGATAACCCCTGAAAAAAACTTACTTGGCAAGAAACAAGAGGATTCCTAATAGAAAACAGCCTAAAGAAAGGCCAATCAGGCCGGATATCCAGATCCACGGGGATATCACGGACCCTTCTTGTACTTGGCATCCTTTTCCAGGACAACTGAAATGATTAAATTGCGCGTCTTATTGGGAGACAAAGTTTTGTTTTATCGGAATTCTAATCAAATGACGTCATTCGAACATTTGAAAGTCATAAATGATTTTTCGAATTTTTATCGTTTAGAAAGCATACGTCATAAAAAAGGAAGTTTGACTTACAAGCAGTGCTCGGCCCCCGTCCTGATTTCTTCCAAACAAAGCCCCCTTTCTCCGCATCCCCTTGTCGAACAGGGTCTGAATTTACAAGAATGATACACCTTGGGGACCACTTTCAGAGATCTCACTTGGAACTTCTGGTTTCGTCTTCTGGCTGCACAATCAAAAACCAATTCTCCTTTAGAAGGGTCGTAGTCCGTTATATCGTATATTATACTGAAGATTCAGTAGTCATTATGTAATACGATGACTTACTGATGTCCCCTCTGAGTTCCCGTCATATTGTGATTGTTCATAGTCAAGAATAAGGATTGAGGATCGAATCCGCTATCTTGGAGTGTGCATCTGATTCTGGCATCTTCTCCCGGTCCCAGACTGACAACTTTGGTCTCAGCAATTAAAGAATCACCTTTACAATATAATAATTATTTATCAGCATCGCTTACTGGACATTAACGGAAGCTCATAAAGCGGAATCATCATCTGCATGGCCATCTGAATCCGGGCCCGAGTCAGAGAAAAGGCGGCGTTCGATGACTCTCGACCCGACTCTGGTCCCTAAATCAAGATCTTCCCTTTCCCCCCTTCCTTTTTCGGACTTTTATTCGCGTTGTAACCGAGACCGAGTTAAAAGGTGTGAAGAATGGACTTGAGCAAACATATGCAGGAATTGCTCAGGTTTTAACCTTTCATCAGACCTCATAAAACTTAAGGTCAAGGGTCAGATAGCGCCGCTTAATTCGTTGTGTTCATATCGGAGGGGGAAGTGATAACATCAGGGCGAATGTAAACATATGAAAAGAACTACTTCCGTTTATTACACCGGTATAAAATAAACTATAATATTAGATCTAATACCAGAGTTCGGGCCAGAAGAGCATTATGATGTTGAGGGCGATCAAGGTCAAGTAGAAGCTGAGAGAGCAATTCTCCAGTCTTTTGACGACCCGTTCCCAGTAGATCGGAAGTTCATGCCGATGTTTCATATCTCTTCGATGCTCCAATAACTCTCTTAACAAAGAAATGAGCAAATCCAATTTCTGGGTCTCCAATGGCGGGGGTGCGGGGGGATTCTCTAGCACGATGTCCGTCGAGATTTGCTGTGCTGCTTGTTGCTGATACTCCGTAAAATTTAACTGGAAATAAAAACCCTTGGAAGTACTGCACTTACTTCTGTTGGGATCAATGTTTTGAATGCTTGACTGTCCATACTCGAGTGATTGCTCTGCATCTTGATATCTTTATTTCTGCTCACATTATCTCCTTTTGTTAACCGCAGTCTTTTCGGTGGATAACAACAAAAAAATTGTTTGGCTGTCAACCACCGAAGCCACATTGGGACCGCTGAGAAAGAAGGATTCCTGAGGGCATATTTCTCCAAATGAACGAAGATTGAGGAGGTGCATGTGGCCACACTGATGATCAAGATTAGACTCATGTAATAAATTCCTGAAGAATTATGATTAAAGTCTTAATGATAAAAATAAAATCTGAAGAAATAAATTTTACCTATTAACGGGACATCCGAAAAGGAGCCACGTTGACCAGGCATCGATTCCAATGAGAACTTCATCTCATCCACTAGCATTAACAACATAACGGACAAGCTGAGTAGAGTCATCACCCCCAATCTGAACTTGGATTCCCTTCTTCCAGTGGCATTAATCGGAGCATGGAATCCGATAACCGCGACTAAACTAACAAGGGTTGTGGGAAACACAAGATTGAAGACATAATAAAAGGATTGTCTTCGTAATATTAAAACCATCGTGACCACCGAGAAGGATTCATTGTGCAGATAAGGCATCGTGCCATTGCTAATTCTGGCAGTCTCCTAAAAATAAAAAATGTGATCCTTGAACTCTTTAAGCTTCATGAAGAGTTTATTCTCTTGCTCCCCATATTTGCAGGTGGACATAATTGTCCTTCCTTGTTGATAACAATAACCCCTCTCTGCATTCCTCTGCACTTACCAACAACCACTCCTGACTATCATAAAAGTCGCCGAGGAAGACTTCTTCTTCTTCTACCACTAATTGAACCACATCCGATTGATATGACCAGGACCCAATCTGCAAGGAGCGTTCGTATAAAATAGTCGTAGAAAACAGCTAGCCAGTGTCTCGGTTGTTCTGCATGGTATGTTTGAAAGCACAGGAAGTAGAGAACACCTCAAGCCCATTTTCCGCCCTGTTGAGCGCCCCAAACTTTGTGGTCGGGCATTTGGAAATTCGAAAGGTAAAGCCTTAAAGAAGTCCTGCAGAAAGTATTGGTCACTCGGACAACTCCCGACTCAAAAAGACTGCCCATTTATGCGCATTTAACCTTTTCCGGCTTCGCGAGATTTGTGTCCAGCTATGACCTTTCAACGAATATTACTGTTCCTTTTGCCCTGGGGCTGTTATTCGATTATTGAGAAGATTACATTACCGACAACTCATCCCCCGTTTCCACCAAGTACTACTCCCAAAGAGAATCTAGATGGATACGTGGACAGAATCGAAGCCATTGATGTGACATCCAACCAGGTAGTGATTACAACTAGCAAGGTCGGCCCGGCAGAAGATGTTCAAGTCTCCATTGATGTGGTTGACCTCTCTACAGGGGATAAACTACCTCCAATTAATCTGACTGGGATTTTGCTGGTGATTACTAGAGGTAAGAGTGTTTGTTTTTTTATCTGGTCCCAGACATGTGTACTCTAGTAGATAACATATGATTGCAGGAAGATATACGGTAAACTTCCTGAAGCCGAACACTTGGTATGGGATTGCCTTCCGTTCGAGACAACAACATAACAAACCGAATGGACCCATCTACATTGACTTTGAAGAACATTTGGTGAGAACTCATCGGGAAGACGGTTCTAATCTCGACGCGGATCCTATTGTGACTGTCAATACGAAGAGGATTGGATCTGATGGGAAATCGGTAGAGAATCTCGTACTGTCCTTGAAATGGGAACAGCATCCAGATGAAAGGTTAGACTAACGATATATTAAAGTGTCCCATTGTCTTGCTCAATTTCGGGGGCGAGATTTTACCCTACTAAATATATTATTTGTAGACAAGACCTGGATATGGTAGCAAACGTGAGCCTAGTTTGTGACAACCAGATCAAGTTCAAACAAGTCTTTCTGAATCGACGGGAAATCGAAAAATCAGTAGAAGTAAAAGTAAGAAACGATGACTTTGGACATGAAAGATTACGTAATCACATTTAACAGACTTGATTTACAGTTAGACAACATCTTCGAAGTGTTAGAAACTAACAATGGAAGCCGTCAAATCATGGCCTCAATAACCCCAAAGCACTGCCACAAGTGAGTGTTTGTTCCTAATATTAGGTTGGACGGAAAGTTCGTACGATTTTTTACTGCTGCTATTTTTTCTTGCGCTGATAGAAAAAGACAAACACAAATATATGGTATTGGTAGGGGACAGGCATCCCTATCTGGCACTACAACCCTCAGCCATCTTAAGCATGTACGAAGAGAGAACTTAATTTAGACATTTACCCATCTTTGGTCTACAAGTAGAGATCCTTTGGCTGGTTTGTTTAACAAGGCATAATAAGAAACTGCTTTAGCACTGCTAAAAAGCTTCCTTTTGATGCTCTTAATATGCGTGAAGTAGTCGGGGATTAAATCAAAACACAGCCAGAAAACTTGGCTTTAGCAAGACCCACCAAGTTTGAATATGATTTACAACAGTCGCTTGCCGATGCATTCCTATGGGTCTAACTATGATATGTCAAAGCTAAAGACACTGCCTTACACTTAGGTACCCGTCCTTAGCCAATTGTTTTACTGCGTAACATGACAGAACTCAATGATTTATTTTTCAAAAACTCGCTTGTGAACTATCGGAGCAATTCGTAAAATTCAAAAAACAGCTCAAAGCAGTTTTCTAATCCTCCTTTTCTAGGGTGAAAAATGGAGCCTCTGTATCGTTCTACTACTTTATGAAGCAATGGGACTTTCCGTCCAAACTAATAGTAATCTTTAAGGATCTGTTGGGTGGGAACCCTCTATTCAGAAGTCGGAGGCTACAATTTCCGAAGAGAAGTGAGTCGGAAATGCGAACATATTGACACAATAACATCCAAATCCAAACTGAGGGATTACAAGAGTTACGAATTCAAGAACAACAGTTTAATTGTCCATACAAGCTACCCCAAAGAACAGAATGATTCTGTAGAAAAAGATTCGTACATCCAATTAACAGCTATCCCCATCCCCGAGAATTACACTACTCGAGCCAACTCTTCCGAAGATACTACAAGATTTAAAGTCTTCAGGTAATCGACAAAAACAATATTTAAATTTGTTTAGCACCACTGACAACGACACTTTTACTCTGTCAAACCTGGAGCCCGATCGCCTGTATGCCATCCAATACACATATGTGAAACAATCTCCATTTGCATATGCAGAATCCCGGAGATTTATAATCGAAACAAGATCAAAGAATATGTTTGGACAGACTGTGAAACCAGTGAATGTAATTGTACATAACTTAAAACATGAGCCCAAACACATCAACAAGAGTCAAGAGAAAACAAAGATGGAGAACATGTCGATAAGACCCGAGGCTTCCATCAAATTGGATCCCCATTTCCACAATTATAAGGTCAGTTTAAGGTTGGGTTTGAATTAAATTATTTAAAGGTTGGAGTGGATCTAGAGCCGTTTTGCAATCAGAAAAACGGGACTCACATTTGGTTGGACGGGGATCGTAATGAATTCAGAATCCCGACCAATGATCTTGTAGAATTACAAGAAAATCAGAAACAATGTAGTCCCAACCTATGTTACACCACCTCAATAATTGTCAAGGAAAAGGTCTATTCGATGGAGAGGCAATGTAAAAATCTGGCTTCAGAACTGCCGGCCCCGATCCCCATTCAAAGGGATTCTGGAGTTCTCCGGTCCTCTACTCCTTGGTTAATCCTCCTAATATATGTCATGTATGCCCTATGTTAACTTAAAAATATATAAACTTACATTGAATGAGCAATTTTGGACATCGTATGGAAAATATTTCACTGAAATGATGTTTAAAGTAATGTAGCGACTCTACAAATAGCTACCATTAATGGGGCACAGCGCCCTTGATGTGATGGGGACAAACATTCTGACTGTGCCGTTGTACATAACTTCAGCCGTGGCTTCCGAATCATACTCTGGAGTGCGGCCTTGGATACTGTAACAATAAATACTATTAATCAGACACGGCGGTAATCACCTGTGGAAAAAATAAAATTCTGGTTTCCAGACCCATCTGGCCGGCACGAATGTCACATTCGCCCCAAAATCAGAAGAATTCCAGGCAATGAAAGGATCAGTCCATCGTACATCAAAGTATGCCGACAAGGTAGCAAGGTTGTTACGTTGATCCTATAAAGGGGTCTAAAAATGAAATGCAAACGCACCAAATCTACTATCTGATATAACGATGCCCGTACATGGATATGAGTGATTTCATCTAGATGGAGCACTGGTCGACGGTACGGCCTTGCTCGATGTCTGAATTGACATGAGTAAATATAAAAAAGAAACTCCTTACTTAATATAATTCAGCAGATTGCTGTTCGGATCCTCAAAAGGAGATGCATCATCGTCAAGAGAATCCGAGGAACGGCGTTTCTCAACAAGTTGAACAGGTTTTAATCGTCCTTTGTGATTTCGGGCAAACACGCCTAGCATTCAAATAAAATATAAAAAATGATTTGATACGACCCCACCTTGAACTGAAGAGCAAAGGGAAGATAACAGAAGCAGATGAAAGACAGAATGCATTGCTCACTGCCAAGTTCATACCGTCTTTACTGAGGACATTCCGTTTCTAGTACAATGCCAACGATCACCTGAAATCAGCCTTAAGTGTTTGGAATCACAAATAGCCGACAGACATGTCATTATGTCACGTTTATCATGATCATTTGATTGATTGGGCTGTGAATTTTGTTTGGTTCATACAGAAAATTGTTTACTTTAATTTAATCCAAAAGTACATGGCTTCATCCTAAAATATATCCGTAAAGTGTGTAACTATAAAAATAAAATGTAAAGCCGGCTTCTTTTGGCTTCCCAAAACACCTGTTTTCCTAAAGTGTGCACAGAAAATGTAAGATTTAACAAAAAATATTATACAGATGTAGTTTCATACTTTGCTAATCTGGGAAAGTAAACCCAGACGGGAATGCGATGATTGTAGTCATAGCAACCACAGATATCTTGGGATTGTTTTTAAAGAAAGGGGAAACGAGACAGGATGTGATATGCCTGGATGGATAACGTCCTATTCTCGCTTCGTTTGTTATAAAAACTCTCGAGAATGGCCTTCTTATTAATATTTAAATAGTAGGTCGTTCCGGGGAGTTTCTTGGTAAGAATTCCAAAGGACATCCATCTTTGATGTGACAGGAAAATGTAATTAAAAAAGTAATGGCAGTCCCGATAAAGGGCTGAGATAATTTCCGAGATGTCTGAGGAGAAAAATCCCTTCAGACGGTGTTTAAATCTCCCACAGAAGTCTTTAATACCCCCAAAACAACAATTATATTATACTTTATGTGACTCCTCTCCAGTCAAATAATAAAGTTAGCCACTCGAGATGTCCATTAAAAAACAAAAAAAAACATTAATTGGCCATTAAAAGGGATGTCTGTAAAAAGGTGACATTTCATGTAGAACAGGGCCGAGGAAGGAAGAAGAAGTTGGACGTTTGGTGGGTTTGATGAGGACGTCGTGAGGTCCGGAGGACTTGCCCCTCTCGGGCCATTGTCTTCCGACCCCTCGGATGTATTCATATCGGGTGAGGGATCCGGGGGTGCCTGACTGCCGGTCGGTCCCAGGACGGTCTTCGGCCGTTTCCGCGGCCCTTCCTTTATCTATGTTGCTTTGAAAGAAATGACCCTCCACTTGTTGAAATCCACACATTTAGATGTCATAATTTATGCTAATCAGGCTCAGTAATCATCAAACTGTAAGTTTTTTTATCGTTTATTCGTTGGTGCTTCTTTTCTTGTCATCATTATTTTATTATTCAAGGCTCGGAAAAGACAAACGTGCTCAAACAAAAACATTCATAAATGATTCATTTGGCAACCGTTGCAGGGATCTTGCAGAATAATTCATATACCTTTAAATACCGTAGTATTTTAAAGATGAATTAGGTCAATAGGGACAAGTGAAGGTGCACATTATCAAAGACATCCGTCCGTTCTTTCTCTCGAGTTTTGACGAGTCTTCTTAGATGACCCGATGACTTTTCGCCCCCTTAACACCTGTCGGATATCTCGGACTTGTTGACTCATTCCACCGAATGAAAATAAATTTTCGGAACTGTCTACTTGCTCTCTTTCCGACGCGATTTTGATGTTAAAACAAAGAAGAGCGAGCAGTTTGTTGGGTATGTGGCTCCTTCGGTTGCTTCTGACTCTCTCCATTATCTCCTTTTCTTCAACTTTTCTGTTGGATGAGGTACCTTTTGAAATAAATCCTCTGATTATTCATTGGGAGGATAATGACGTCATTCGAGGGAGACTCAAGGCTTCAGCTGATCTCCATTTGGCTGAGAAATCCCATTTTAAAAATCGAGAGTTTCTGATCGAGAGTAACAAAGTGGTCTCAGACCACAAAACGGACAGATCCAGAAGAGATTTGGGATTGTTAACAAGTCCCGTAGCAACGGCAGTAGTCACGGGAATGATAGGTAAGTTAAGATTCGACTAAAACTAATCGCTCTTTTAGGAATGACAGCCAAAGTGGTCTCTGATATTACAAGTTATCATTCGAATCCTTCAAGTGGGGGCTGTGAATGGTTTGGAACCGCTCCGTTGTGTAATCATGCTTGCCCTAGTGATTACGACTACGTGAGGGGACACAATGGAAGGTGCTCCAACTTCTGGTTGGCCTCAACTTGTAAACCTGACGACAGTTTCGGGGAGCCTTGTTCAACTTTACTCGGATCTTTTTTCAAAAAAAGATTTTGTTGCAAGTTAGCTTTTTTTGATGATGCAATCCCTTAACACTTTGATTACGAATCGACAATTTGATTTAAAATGATCTATACGTGTCCCTTACAAAGAAATTCTCTTAATTACAGCTCGACTTTGTAAAACCAGTGTTATAGAGATGGTTTGGGTGGAGCAGGGATATCAGGTCTTGAAACCGCTATCTCCACCGCCCTCTGGGAGCCAAGAGAATCGACCGAAAAATTTGACCAAACTTCCCCGAATAGTTCTTATTCTCGAAAGCGAAAAGAAGCGCGCTTCCAGGCCTTGCCTTTTCAGGTTCGAACCCGCAATTTCTATTATTTATATTTGTAAATAAATAATACTAGTCGCGCCATAAAGGAAGTAGAATTTGGCACGGTGCGTTCACCCCTTTTTTCCTACGCGCCGCTACGACTTCCAGGTTTTGCACTGCGCATCCCGCGACGTTGCCAAAAAAATTTCGCCGGATTTTTGTGACTTGCATAAAATTTTATTTTTTTGCGTAACTTTAATAGTACGGGACACTTCTTACAATTAGTGCGGAGGTTTGAAACTGCAGAGAAAAGAGAAATTTAAGCGAAGAATATTTTCTGGAGGTCCGCCCACATTTTTTGGAAAATGGCAACTTATTTTTGTAAAAAATATATGTATTATCAGTCTGTCGGGAAAATAGTGAGCGCAACATCCATCCATCCAAAATCGCATCGCCGCCAACAAAATGAAATTGCTTTTCACTTCAGCGACGCGACTGGTGCAACGGCATTGCGCTCTCTACTTTCCCGACAGACTGATATTTCGATCCAATGGACGTGTAGACTACTTTAAACTAAAAGATGCCGATTCGTAGTCTAAGTGTTAATATTAATCAAATTAAATTCATGTCGGATCCAAATGATTGTACCTGGAGTGGTCGTTGGATGGGAGCAACAACCGCGCACAACGCTTACTGTAGATACGATAATAACATCGGGAGATGTGGTGGAATCACATGCTCCATAAATCATCATGAATACAAGGTAAGAATATCCAAAGCTTTATCGAATAGTAACATTGCATCTAATAACATTACACTAGGGTAATCACAGCTGATAAAAAATATTCTAAAAACGAATAAATTATTTTAGGCAATTGACAGAACAGAAATCGATGGAGAGCAATGCGACAAACTCAGATTGTTCAACATGACCGGACACGCTACCTGTGGATTCATTGCCTGGGCTGATTCTGAAGGAAATGCCATCAACAGCTGGTATAAAACAAGATAAAATATTGAAACAAACTCAAACACATTAAAACGGGTGAATAATGTAAATAAAGCCATACTCACTAGTAGTGGACAGTTGTGAACAAGTGAATTAACCCTTTCACAAACCCGAAGATCTCGTTTGATCCCAGTTTAGATTCCCCGTAAACTCGATCCACAAAAGTTATGGGAATCTGGGAGATCTTGTATTTGTGGTAGGCCAGTGCCATCATCTCCATCTAAATCATCAAAAATTTTCTGGATTCACCTACTTGGAATACATATCCCTTGGAAATGGATCTGGAGATCAAATCACTCAGGACTTCCTTTTTATATAACCTAAAAGAGCCAGTCAGATCCGTGTAATTTCTGATTTGGAGAGCAGTTTGGGACACAAAGTTGGCGCCCACAGAAATTATCTTCCTCTTAGCATCCCAGCCATAAATTCCACCATCAGGCAGATATCGATTGCCAGTGACAATATCAGACTAAAATGGGTAATCGTAGATAATACAGCTTACTCCATCCCTCTTCTGGACCTCCACCATCGTTGGAATAAACTTTGGATGATGAGAAAGATCGGCGTCCATGAGGATAACGAACTCTCCCTTTGCGTGTTTTATGCCTTCTCCATAAGCACTTCCCAATCCCAACTTGCCGGGTCGGCTTTTCAGTATTATCTTATCACTTCCGAATTCTTCTACAAGCTTCTTGGCAACGTCGTAAGTTCCATCTGGACTGGAATCGTCGATAACAATCACCTAAAATATTATAGTAATTTCTAAAAAAAAAAAATTAGGTCAACTTACTTCATAATTCACCCCAGCGGCAGTCAAGTGTTTGTTAATCAACCAAAGACAAATCGGCAAGTTATCTTTCTCATTGTAAGTTGGCAGAATAATTGAATACAGAGTCATCTAAACAACAAGGTAAGCACTCCAAATGCAGATCTTGATGAAAATTGGCACAAATTTAGGTAATTTTTTTCTAAGATATACGCAAAACTCTAGCGCGTCCTCTCGGATCGTTTAATATCCCGGATGCCCCTACAAAGCGCGAGCTATAATTTTCAAGAATTGGTATGTGGCTTGCAAAATTTTCGGAAAAAAAGGCACTTTATGTGATCCACTTGTAAATATTATTAGTGAGCAATCCCTTTAAATATCCTCTGGAAATAAACCTTCGAATCGAACACCCAAAATATTCAAGTCAATTTATTTGAACCTATTTTTGGAAATATTTCAGATAGTCTCCGGCGTCAAAGTTGTCATCTAAGACTTCTTCCTTCATCTTCTTGACCTGAGGCTTCCTCAATGCCAATCTCTGCCGCCTCTCATTCTCATCGGCTGTTCTCAGATCAAGTGGAAGTCGAACGAAATGCAATGGGGCTGCATAACGAGCTTCGATAGTCGATCCGTCGGACTGCATCAAAGTGATTTTGTATTGCTTCAGGTATTTTGTGCGTGATGGACGACCAAGACATGCCCTGTTTGACGTTGCATTTACTAAACCAGAATATAACTACAACAAAAACACTTACTCGAACACAATGAAAACTGACGTACTTGCTTCATCCATACACTCGTACGTAACAGTGACATGGCTTTAGATATTAAAACCACGTAAACTTTTTTCTTTCCGAATAAAATTTTATTTTTGTGTCACAGAATGCCAATAATATATTCCTCGCGAAACTGCGGAAAATAAATGGAAGATGAATCAGAAAATGTAATTTTGCGGATATCCAGTTTGCGGGTCGTTGTGCCAATATATTGACTTGTTGTACATGCCGGTATGTTGATTTGTCGTTTTTATTATCTTTATTTAGGCGTATCACTCTCAATTCAACGATAATGTTGAGAGTAAGGCTGGAAACATGGCGATTCTCCCAATCCGATCTAATTTCAAAGGTCCTGCTCCTCGTTCAGGTATGTTGCGTTCATTCAAAATCAATTTTTTTTATTTATTATTTTCAGAAGCCGATGGAGTTGATATAATCGATGAGGCATTGTTGTATTTCAAGCCCAACATTTTCTTCCGGGAGTATGACATTAAAGGTGCAGCTGATAGAACCCTTATCTACTGTTTCCTTTATATTACTGAATGTTTGAAACGGCTGACCAAGGTAATTAAAGAAGATGTGCTTAGTTACATTGTTTTAGGTACCAAAGAAATCTCAGGCCGTTAAAGATTTGACGACGATGGCTTTAGAATCTAAGCTTCCAATCCCGGGAGAGGCTGGATTTCCATTTGCTGGTCTTTTCAAACCCCCCAATGGCCCGCAAGAAGAAGGTGGGTGTATAGAAAATTACGTTGACATTTGTGTAACCAATTTGTATTTCACGTTTATTTGCAGAAGTCATGAGAGCATACCTACAACAACTCAGACAAGAATTAGGAGCGCGACTGGTAGAACTGGTCTATCAAAACCCTGATCAGCCTTCAAAAGTAAGACGATTTCAAATAACCGTCCATGTTTTATAGTGGTGGCTATGTTTCGCCCGCAGGCGCTTCATGGATAAAAGTCTAAGCAAGAACTTCTGATCCTCATGTAAACGGTATCCTCACTGCATGTGTTTAATTTATTCATTTTTTATCGAACCCTTAGTTGTATTGTTGTTAGGCTGTGCGTAACAAGTAAAAAATAATGATTCAAAACGTGTTAAGCTTTAAGTTTAGCTTTTTATAAAGGGGTCGGTAGACTCCTGAGGATGTTCTTGACCAAACAACCTTCGGCGGTGACTCAATTCGATCGGAGAACTTGAAATAAAACCGCCGACTTCAGCCGCGCATAACTGCTACGCCCCTTCTGAAACTGAACAAGAAAATGGATCCGTTTGAATCTCTCGATCTTCTCCTTTCTTCATCCCTGATGTGATGAAACTGCAGAATCTCTCATTCGAACAGCAATTTGTCAGGGGTTTCTTTTTCTGGGGCCTGATTGTCCACAGATTTCGAGCTTTTTTCTTATGGATACCCTTATTTCTGACCGCTCTGTTAGCCTTTGGGTTCATTTGGATTAAAGAACAGGTAACTGCGATAATCAATTTTTTATGTACTCCTTCGAATCCGCTTTAGACAACTATTGATCCGCAATTCGTTTTCTCCCCAGAAGATGCCATCTGGAGATCCGAAAGAGCAGCGATTACCGAACATTGGCCTCTGAATGAACAGAAATTTTGGCCCGGAATGTCTTATGAATACAATGGTTATGTAGATGTCATCGCAGCGGCTAAACCACATCCCGAATATGGCTATCCAAACATGCTATTGAAGAAGAATATAGAAGAATTGGACAGAATCAACAAGTACATCATACATAACTTGACGGTTACTGTAGATTTGGAAGGGAGGAATTATACGGTCGGGTTTAGCGATCTCTGTATGACCTATAATTGGAAATGCTACGAAAACGATCACGTTTTTATGTTGAAACCGAAGAGTACTTGGGGTACATTTGATGTACAGATTGCCGAATTTGCAGAGGATATTGTTAATTCTGAGGTAATTGTGTATTGATTGCATTGTCCTGTTTTAGCTGAAAGTGACATATCCAATTGGATGGAGGGGGACCGAGCCCATTTATTTTGGTGCGTTTGTTGGAGCACCCAATCTGATCGACGATGAAGGTCATTTTGATTATGTAAAAGCGGTCAGATTGACTTACAATGTCAGGGCTGGGAAAGTTGACAAGTTCTCTTACTATTGGAGAAAAAAATTGACCAAATTCTTAACGGATAAGGAACATCCAGTTAGTGGTAAGTAAACAATAAATAAAGTCATCTTGCCCTTTCCTCAGATCGATTGGAATTCGGATTGTTCCACAATGAGAGTCTTCCAGAAGGCCTCCAGGATGTGGCTGATACCTTGACCCCCAAGTTTGCCGTAATGTCCTTCCTCTTGTTCGCATTTTGTGTTGGCTGTTCTATTGTCATTCTTCCGTTTGAAGACCGATTCTGTATTGATTGGGTCAGATCAAAGCCGATCCTTGGTTTGGCTGGGATTATCTGCCCTCTCTTGGCTGTGATCAGTGGATGGGGAATAGTGCTCTGGAGTGGTTCCCTCTATAACGCGATTGTCAACGTTTCCCCTTTTATTGTCACATGCATAGGAATCGATGACGCCTTTTTGATGACCGCAGCATGGCATCGGACCAATCCCGAGCAGAGTCCAGCGAAAAGGTTGGCGGAAACTTTGGCCGAGGCAGCTGTGGCCATTTCCATCACGTCCATAACTGATATGGTAAATTAAATTACCCTTGTTTACAATATTCTTAGCTCACATTTGGCATCGGATGTATGACTTCATTGCCTGGTGTCCGTCTCTTCTGTTTATACACTTTTTGGGGAATCACCTTCACTTACCTGTACCAAGTCACTTATTTTGCCGCTTTGATGGCCTATTGTGGAGAAATGGAGGATAAAGGAGTCCATTCATTGTTATGGACGGAAACAAAAGAGCCTGGAGAATACAGTAAGAATTTATATTTGACTTATTACTGGCTTAGAAACATATTGGAGAAGATTCTGGTTTTCTGGAAGTAAATGTCGACATAAAGATAGGATGGAAAGTTCCAAGCAATTAAAAGAATTGGACACTGAAAGCAAAAAACAGGATGACGGAAGTAATCAAGCCGATCAAGGGAGATTTCTACAATTTCTGAAGAAGATCGGGACTCATATGGCCAATGATGACTATGTATGTAACATATATTGGAGATATTACCTTCACGTGTCTCCTTTATGTATAACCTTATAGGAAATGGACACGCATCACACCAAGGAGACCTTTGTAAATCATCTCTTCCGGGATGTTTACGCCCCATTTCTATTAAATACGAAGACCAAGTTCTACGTTTTGTTGTCGTATTTTATTTATATTGGCATCGCTTTATTCGGATTAACCCAGATCCGAGAAGGATTAAATCCGAAGAATTTAGTCAGATCCTCATTCTATCTGAGCGACTTCTACGAACTGATCGATCAGACATTTTGGTTAGAAGGTACCGTCTTCTACAGCTGATTATTGAATTAAATTCAGGTCTTCAAGTCCAAATTGTTGTCAATAATCCTCCGGATTTATATGATGAAGAAGAACGGCATGAATTTCATCGGATGGTCAGCTCTTTTGAAGATACCAAGAGCACCATGAACCACAACGCTACGATGATATTCTGGGATGCTTACGAAAAGCATTTGGAAGATGATTTTACGGAGCACAAAATCAGTAAACCTAACAGGTAACTCATTTCACTTGAGTTGTAAATGTACTTTAGTTCTGAAGAGTATTACATAAGAATGAGGGATTGGTTGTTGACGGCTGGTGGACGTAATCTCTGGGAAGTGAATATGCAATGGGCCAGTGAAAACGAATCAGATCCGATTGTAAGAAATTACCGTAATGCATGCTATTTTTTAGAACTATTATCATCTGAAAGCGTTCCGTTTTCAAGTTGGTCTTCGAAATTATCGCACTCCAACCGAACACACAGAGGGATGTCGATTGATTCGAAGTATTGCTTCCAGCTGGAGCAAATACAATGTCACTACTTTTCACGAGTATTATCCTTTCGCGGACCAATATTTGGAACTGAAACCGGCGCTGATCAGGAATTGTATATTGGCCGTTCTATGCATGGCTTTTGTAGCCTTAGGCATGATTCCACATGTGGGGGCGGTGCTCGTGATTGTGTGTGCAATTGTATCCATTGATGTCGGGGTCATTGGATACATGACTTTGTGGGGGGTCAACCTGGAGAGTGTCTCCATGATCACAATCATCATGAGTATTGGCTTTTCGGTTGATCTCTCTGCTCATATTGCTTATGCCTATGTCAAGGCGGAAGGAGATAATCACAGAAAGGCGATCACCGCGTTGGAAACCTTGGGATGGCCAGTCTTTTTGGTAAGTCATCTTTTCTCAATCGCCTTGCAGTGTTGTATTAACCATGTTGTTTAAGGGCGCCTTTTCCACGGTGATAGGCATAATGATCCTAGCATTCGTCGATGCTTATATAGTACAACTCTTCTTCAAAACGGTGTTTCTTGTGATTTCTTTCAGTCTCCTGCATGGAATTGTTTTCTTGCCCATCTTTATGACCGTTGTTATGCCCGGAAAAATGAACACAGACTCATAATCGACGTAACAATTTAACTTATTCAATAATAAAATGCAGTGTACATGTTCGGAAAAAAGTTAGAATTTTAGTAAACACCAATGACAAAATAAAATACCCGGATATAACAACTTAGAGTCTGATTGAAACGGAAATCTGCCTGTGGGCATCGTAGACGAGAGTATTGTCAACGGGAACATACTGTTGAGTACACAGCTTTATCGCTTCCTGTGCCACTATTCCACCAAGAATGGAAGAAACCACATTTAGTTCTGAAGTTCCATATCTGCAAATCTCCTTGATCATCTTTTGAGGGATTATTTCGTTTTGCTTTTCTATCAATTCGGGGTCCTGGAAATATCTCGGGTTACACTACTGTAAACTACCTCTGTTTCTTCGAAGATATTCTTGACTCGATCAGCAAGATCAAGCGAATCCAGTTGAATGGGGACTCCGTTAGTGCCTGGGGCTCTATTTTTGGACCAAGTGAATCTATCCCGAGCTTTCAGCAGAACCAGCCAAGCAAGGGGATGAACAATGTCAGACCTATCACCGTGTTGTATCTCTTCCCATATCCGTTTAATTACTGGCTACAATTGATTGTTTTTATATACTCAACTTCGCTGGGTACGAGAAGTTCCGTGGACAAAAAACCAAGAATTTTAAGCTGAGTTTAAAATTCGAGGTCGTGCGTTTTTAGAACATGCAAAAAATTTTTCTCCCCTCGGCAGAGAGGCGATTTTTCGGCTGAGGCATTTGATGCCTCTTTTGAAAATTACACTTCGCTACAAAGTCCAGACTTCTATACTGCAGATGAAATTAGGTTTGCCACATCTGTTAGGAATCAAAGGAGTCAATCGGACTTAACAAATATCATCTTTGATGAAAGATTGGATTTGGCACTCCTTTTGTTAGATTCCCGTACCTTTGACACTTCTCAAAACTTAAAAATACCTGCGACAGCCTTTAAACAAGAGAAAATAAAAATCAAGACGAGGTAAATGGTAATGTGATGTGACTAGCAAAAAATTCGCAGCTTTTTCCAATCCGATCCGCGAAAGGTAATTACCCAAAACCCCGAAACGGCCTCCGCCGGTAAGAAAAGTCTCCGCTGAGCCCTCGCCAATGCGTGAAACAAACGTCAAGCTACCGAGACTAACACAAGAAAAAAATCTTTTGCATTCTAAAAACGCACGACTTCGAATATTTGCCATATTCGAATTCTCACAAGGAATTTGTGAAATATTCCAATATTCGTATTCCAAAAAATCGAAGACGTTAATCTCTCCTTGACTTTACATGTCAAAAGGAACATATATTTTTTCAACGGCTCACCTTCATTCCTCCCTTTTCCTCTTCTGTAATTCCACCTCCAGTAATCACATCGAGACTCGAAACATTTTTACAGATCTCTCTACAGTCCTTAAAACTGAGCTCCGCCACTTTGAATTGAAGATTGGCATCAATCAATATCTGCGTCGCCTTCTTCAAAACCCAATCTGCCTCTGTTTCCGCCTGATCCTTGAAGATATTGACAAGTCTAACATAATTCTGAGTGTCCGAGGTCATGTCAGGCAAGGGTCCGCTCAAAGGGAGATAGCCATGCTCATTGTAGAAGACTTTGATAGCAGTTATGTATACCCAAAAAGCCGTGGCATTCTTCATATTCAGGTTGTGACAGTTGGATCTTGGATCATTGAAGAGTTTTTCGATGTTATGAGGAAGCTGAAAAAATACCTTGTCATCGAATTCCACTCACCCTGCTGTTGGCAAAAGAACGATAGATATTGTCGACAGCTTCTTGAAAGTTGACCTCATCCAAGATCCCCTTTTCATTTGGTTTCCTCATTTCGTTCAAAAAATTGATAAAACTCTTCTTCAGAGACCCTCCAGCAGGAAGAGCGTCAGGATTCTGTTGTTGTTGGCGCCACAAGGGTAAGGCTTTTACGTATAACAAAAGAAAGGGGACGTGAGAATGTTGTTCGTGATCAATTGCTTCAAGGTCGATGCTGTCAGCGTACTCCTTTAATGCTGGGAACGGATTCCAGATTCTAAAAAAATCATTATACCCTAAGCGCCTTACCTGAAGTCATAAGGGGCGTTTTCCGCGTGATTATTATGGACTTCATGATCACCCACACAAATTCTTAGAAATCCCAAAAGTCCTAAACTCAATGCCCAAATAAAAGGAATGTTTCTTTTATGAAGATGTTCTCCCAACGGAACAGCGACCTTGGCACTCAATTGACAGCCAATTACAATGCTAAACTTCTCCAAAACGTCAAATTTTGTGTTTTCGTCAAAGTGAATTTGTTGGTAGTCTCCTCGAACGGCTGGATTTAGCTCCTAAACAATAAAAATAATAAAACAAACACTTGCCTTAAGATATCGGGATACAACTTCTGCTCTAGGCCGACCCAGATCTCCTTCTTCAAGAAAAAAATTGTTTCCTAGATCCACCTCCTTTACAAATTCATTGTCGAAAACAGTAAAAGATCGAATGCCAGCCAACACTAAACACTTCATTGTTTCAGTACTCATAGCTCCTGATCCAATTACGGCCACGTCAGATTTTCCAAGATTGTGCTGGCCGTGATCTCCCCATAATCTTATCTAAAGAAGGAGAAAATGTTATGCATGACCTAGCCTTACTTGTCGATCATATCTAGCAGAGTTCCCATCGTGGATTGTTAGAGTCGACATTTTTTTGCCAATCATAGATATACTCTGCCTTCTCTTTATTTGCGCTAGAGCACAGAAAAAAATTTACATAAATTTTATTTTTATTTTTTTTTGGTGAGACATTTTATACGATGAATTATGTTAGAAAAATTGCGCAATTGCCAATTTGA
Source organism: Bursaphelenchus xylophilus (assembly GCA_904066235.2). Classification (NCBI taxonomy): domain Eukaryota; kingdom Metazoa; phylum Nematoda; class Chromadorea; order Rhabditida; family Aphelenchoididae; genus Bursaphelenchus; species Bursaphelenchus xylophilus. The sequence continues at coordinate 6,305,095 of CAJFCV020000004.1, forward strand.
ACCGGTTTGAAAGGTTTCATTTTTACGCATTCAGCCTCCAAAAATAATATAAAAGATGTTTTAATTGCAAATCCAGGTTTCATTAATACCTAAAATTACTTAATGCCTGTCAGACAGCCCTTAGGATTACCTAAAGTCACCCGCGACATTTTGAACGTTATTTTTGTCAAAAGTCCAACATACTGCGCGATCTCCTCCTGGAGTTATGCCCGCACACTATATGTTTTTTAGGCAGAATTTTATGCTGATTCAAAATACGAAATAAAATTCTGTGGGTTTTTCTATACAAAAAAAAGAGTTACGGTCGATTTGTATCTGCCGGATTACAATATACCTTTGTTACAGTAATCCTAGGCACCTAATGTTCAAAAAATTGGCTTCTCGACGGTCGAAAAAATAATATAGGCAAGATTTTGGAATTTTTTATGACGCCGTCAGATTGAACATCCCAAAAAAGGTCAATTTGTACCTTCCGGACAGAAGCGCGTGTCGACGTTAATTTTCGTGCAAAAAAATTCAAAATAAATTTTTTCGTATGTCCACCGCTAACGCCGTGAGCCAAAACTCGCCTTTTAAAATCGTGAACCGCTACATGAGAACGTGCGTTTTGTATGGTTAATAGATAATATTAACGAATACGGTATACGAAACCTGATGCGTTAAGGTTGCCGTGACTACGGCCTTAAAGCATAAATGCACTGTGTAGAAAGTATTGCAGATGGCGTTCTTGTTTTCGGAAAACCAGACTTCCAAGTTTAAAAATAAATAATTTTAAATGAGCCGTATCTCGCCGAGGATTCATAGATAAGAGAAAGAATATCTGGAGGTGCATACAATTCAATGACGTGCCCTTACTGTTCTTCTCAATTAATGATTAGACGAATGGATTAATTATTTGGCCGGACCACGCCCCATCAGCCATTCCTCAGGGCGTAAATAGGACGCCTGAATGGACTTCCGACTCAGCAATATATATGTTCCGCATACGAACAGCAATTCAGAAATCATTTTACGGTGTCTCAATGACGCAATTTTGCAGTCCATTAATGAGATGGGCAGGGACAAGGCCATCATGGCATCCCTGCATAAGTAATCAGAGTCCTTGGGCCTTCGGCATTAGGACCTCATTTTTTACTTTTCCCCACAAATTGGTATCTTCTTTCTTGTAAACGGCCGTTGCTTTTCTCGAGGTGGATGGTATCATTCCAGGTATCCTCCGTTTCCCACGCTGTATTGTATTTAGATGGGTTCTTACTAGTCTTAAAGCTGCAATTCGCTTCCTTCCTCCACTGTCACTTCCAGGCCTTCTATTTTTTATCCCAAATTTCTATACTTGTTACCCCAAACTGGTTTTTGATCGACTGTAACATGGCGGGTCCGCGAAATGTCAATTTCTGTTTTGCCAATTATTTGGGGCCCAGTAAATGTCCGTTACTTTCATCTTATTTCCTTTGCGAGGCCTTCCAATTAGAGGGGGAATGTCACCTCCTCATCATTACATGGCGAAAATTCTCCCGAACTTGTCTGAATCGTTGGAAGCCTCTTAATTAGTGCTTTTTGGTCGGATACACGGCTGTATTTTAATAAAAAGTGTGACTCGGCAAAGTTCTTACGCGTCTTAACATCCTCGCATTCATTTTTGGCGTTCGTTCAAGTCGGCGGAGCAAGTTTATTCCCTAAAGTTTTGTGTTTTGCCCATAAAGTAAATATTTTTAGGTCTGCAATTTCCTTGGCCGGAGGGTTTGCTGGTCTAACAGGTGTTTTATCTTCGAGTTTTATCCAAACGGGGTGATGTATAACTCAAATTTGTAAAACGTTGGGTTTTTAACTTCTTTCATTTACAGTGCCTGAGGGCTTCACGGATTTTTTTCATTATTTACGGCTTTTTTGGCGTTTAGAGACGCCTTCCGTCCTCTGAATCGTCTTTGTATTACGTTTACACAATTCCCAGAAAATGTTACTGTGTTGATTACAACTGTGGAAATGAGTTATTTTCCTTACGGTTACTGGCGTCTTCCCTCCTACTATTAACGCTCGTCATATCTAATGTGATTATTGCACTGGCAAGTCTGGCGTAACTCCATTTATGACACCCTTTAAAAGTCTATCCATTTTCGATTCTTTTATTACATTTGAATACTATGGAAGTTAGCTAATTATAATATAAAATTCCAATTTTTACTTCTTATGCGCTCATAGTTCAACACGTTATCCTTGATGCCCTCTGGTAATTCAAAACCAAAGATTTTGTATGGGGGTTACTTTGTTTTCAGAACTCTTGGCTGGCGAACAAAACTGTTGGATTAATTCGGGATATAAAGCCGCCCACTGTTTTTTTGGAAACGTCCACGCGCGCCAAAGACTTGCTTAGTTTTACGGCTGTATGCCCGCGCTGCATTCAAAAAACAAAGTTGGAATCTGGCCGTTTAATGTCTCAAGTGCGGGTCTCACCTCCTCGTATATTGGATGGCTAGGCCCGCAGGTTAAAAGAAGAGAGTCCGGCTATTTTTGGATATAAATTTACGGCCAAAAGTTGCGTGAAAGCGGGCGAAGGGTGGGGCCAAGACTGAGAGCGAGTCCCTCTCTGGCCACAGCTTTCCCCCCAGAGGGCATTGAGATAAGTTCGTTCTGGAGAAGAGAAAAGCGGGTCAGTAGAGGTTCGAATGAGTGCATTTCAGATGGACGGGCCGCCCGAGCCCATCGCCAGTGACTATGTCGAATTGGCCATCTTGGTCATCTTGTTCATCATCGGCGCTCCTCTCAATCTGGCTGCTTACACTCAAGTAGGTTGAATCATACATTTAAATGTTCACATATATTTTATGATGATGTTTGTTGATTTGATGGGTACGTGTGGCTGTAACAGGAATAGTGCCCCAAGTCATAAGTTTTTAAATGTAGGCGGCAAGTTCTCTACATCTCCTGGCTTGCTTTTTATCTGTAAAGAAAAGCACCACTTGAATTAGGCTTGATATGACATAAGAGGAGACTAAATGTATTCCCATAATGACTCTGGTTTCCTCTAATTGTAAGACTGCAATTATCAATTTACTTGTGGTCTATTTTTATGACAAACAAATGTTTCGCAAACGCCTCAAATTCAAGTGATAAAAAACCATTTCAGCTGGCGGAACGACCTGTCTGCACTCGACTTGACATCCTCAAACGACATCTTAACTACTCCGACCTCCTGGTGCTGTTTATCTATGTGCCCTCGAGGGCCTGTTGGCTCCTCACTTATGATTGGCGAGGGGGCGACTTCTTATGCAAATTGGTCAAGTTCCTCCATACATTCGCATTCCAGGTAAAGGAAAGCCCCAAGAGATTCAGCAGTTGAAGGTTATGGCTTCGGACATTTCCAAATGAAAATCCTGGAAACTCTTGGAAATCTAGGCCAAATTAAGCTCGGAGAACAGCTGAGCCAGGGTGGATTTAATTAAGTCAGTTATTCGCTCACTAGAAAATTTGAACATTGGCGTAGTATCCCCTGATCTAAGCAGTGTTCTTCTACCCTGAATTAAATAGTTCTTTGTTGTCTTTCAATTTATAAAACGTCAACTTTTAGATCTCCTCTAATGTGATCGTTGTAATCGCAATCGATCGATTGCTAACAGTAATCTCATCATCTCATCATCGACCAGAAAGGGCACACAAGAGAACAAAATTGATGTTGCTAACGGCCTGGATAGCAGCATTTGTGATCTCAGCTCCACAGTTCGCGGTCTGGAGAGCATACGAGGCGTTCAAGGATAAGAAATGGAGCCAGTGCATGCAGGTAAGTAGTTTTTTTTGGCTATCGGGCCCTTATATTCTCCATCTTACAATTAGTCGCACAGTGCGTTTTTGTTTTTCTTTCGGACTCCTCGCTGCAATTCCCCGTTTTTGCACTAGCGACATGTACTTTCGAGAAAGCCCACTCCAATCTTCGACACCCGCGACAAATGTGTCAGGGCTTTATTGCGCGACTAGTATACTACCGGCCTTTTTATCCGATTTTTGTTCGACTTGTTTAATGGGTCCTTTCTTCAGATTTGGGAAATCTTCCGGGCCGAAGCCGTTCTCAACAACAACACCCAGATAAACGCGAATGAGCTGCTGAGGGAAGAGAATGTCTACGTCGTCTTGCATATGCTGCTTATCTTCTGGATCCCGGCGATGATTGTTCTGGTATGAATTAAACCATCTTTATTTTAAAACTGCAATATTTCCAAATTAATACCGATTACTTTCACTGTGGAGATTTCTCAATATTTTTTGTTTTCAGCTGAGTTATGTCATCGTGTCGTGTTGGGTGTATTGGAACAGTGAACCCTCGTTACTGATCGCCCATGGACGGGCCAGTGCTGATTCTCGGGCCGGGATATCATATCACACAGGGATGGAGACACTGGATACAGTTGTCACCAAGACCACGGGAGTCCAATTCGGTGAGTGAGAGGCATCTTTAATTAATCAATTCATTCATTACAGCTGCCAATCCAAAAATAGTCATCAGTGATGACACAATGAAGCCTTTGAACGAACAAAGAGCGTCAGCTGGTTCTGCAGATACCCTCAGGCACAATTCCTCGAACATGGTAATAACACCGGCTATGCGCAGAAGTCATTCAACATTCAGTGCAAAGGTGAATAGGTAAGCAGACACATCATTTTATTTGCATCTGGAAACGTCAAAGGGTAATATTTTAAAAACGTTTCAGAAGTCGCGCGATCCGCGTTAGTTTTCTTCTGGTCGCCGCATATATCATCTGCTGGCTACCTTACAATGCACTGAGTTTAATCCAGTTCGTCGATTCAGAAATTTTTAGCAAACATGCCAATAAAGTAAGTCGTTTGCTCTTTTTGACGATGGCTCAATTTAAGTTATATTGCTTACATGGAATGATGGTATTCAACTCGGTGGTCAATCCTTATTTATACGGGCTTTTCGGCAAAATGTGTCGGCACAAACGAAGACATTCGTAATTATTACTTGTAATATCTCAACGATCTCAATCTCCTCTCCACGGGCCGCTTCCTTCCTCTGCTCAGCATCATGATCTATTTGTATATATAGCTGGTTATAGTCCGAATGACACCCTGGGGACATGCACAGGCACTCACAGACACATGGTTTCTCTACAAATATCCCTGTATATCCCTCTGGGCATCATCGTTCAAACATTGTGACAATTGTTACTTGAAGTCGTTCATAAAATAATATTATTAAAAAAGGACACGATTAATTAGCCCAAACAAAATTGAAGAATCGCTAGGATCAGAAGACCTCAACTTTTATGGTGTTAGCGGCTTACAACCAGGAAATACAAAACAACCTGCTCAAACGTAAACGATCAGGATTTGCACAAAAATTGACAAAAGGAAAGAGCGCGGCGAAGAAGAGACGGGATAAAAAAAGAGGATCAGAGAAGCCTTACCTTCGAATTGCACTCTTTCCCCGCTCTCTTCAATCGCGCATAGTCAGCCGCGCCCCAAGGTTGTTGCCCATGCACCCCCAACAAACTCTCCACGTGCTCATCAAACTCTCTTTTCTCTCTACTTGGGGCGACTCTTCCCTGTCCAGTCGCCTCCGAACGTCGTCCATCTCATCGAGCATCTCTTTTTGACTTTCCCAAGGGCCCATCCGGCTTCAACTTCTTGTTCTGCTTCAGTTTTTCACCCTGTCGCCGTTTTTTCATCAACTTTTTATGTATAAATAATAGCCCCATCAGCGATGAATTAGTAAATCTTGAGGAATGTCTCTTTTTCTACGAATTCTTCCAAAATTTTCTTGATAATCTAACGCATTTCTTTGTTGATATTGCAAATTATGATCAGGATTTCTTATTCGTTAGGCTTTTCATGCTTACTTCGGATCGTTGCGCAATCCCAAAAAAGGTCTCAAGAGCCTTCTTTCATTCGAGCGACGGCCATTCAGTGTGTTAAGGAGATGGGTGCGCCCAGAGTAAAAGGATCAAGGCGCGCGAGAGCGGGCCAAGGAGAAAGTGGTCGGAAACCAGTTCCGTCACTCTTGAAACCCACACCAATCCCTGTCCATTGACTTTTTTGACCCAGCGGTTTCACGTTTCCTGCGCTCTGCCCATTTCTTAAGATCTCTTTTGGGATGACTTCGCGGCTCATTTCCTTTAACATTATGGTTTAATTTATTTCGAGCCGGTTTTGAACGTTTGAACATAATCGCCTGGATAAAGAGCTCGCCTAGCTCAGGGACTCATTAACATGTGTCCGATCAGCTCATTGAATAATATAACACGTTTATTTTATTTTATTGCGAGCCTTCGTTGATCTGACCAGTGACTGGCTGAGGCGGTTATTCTTCATTTCACCTTTGTCTTAACTCGAATTAATCGTTTTCTCTTCTCGAGTTGACCTTCTTCTCGTAAAAATACCTGGCGGATATCTTCTTCTTTACCATAAAAGAACACGCTCGGATGACGCTTACAAATTAGGGTCCGAGGAGCTCCAAGAAGAAGGTGCGGAGTCTTCTGCCTCCCTTTTCTTGACTTTCTCTGACAGAAACTGCTAGATCTGAGTCCAAATCCTTTTAAACTTCGGGACCGGACCAACAAAGTTCCGGTCCGAGGTCAGGCTTTTCTCTATATTTGGCGAGAGTTGATGGTGCAGACCCGCGAGAATGAGCGCCGGCTTTTTGGGGTTTGCCGTTGAGGCGTCTCTCAGCATATTTCTCATCATTTAATTCGACTCTTCGTGGTGACAATAAGATGATAGACGAAGGGCGGGAGGGAGGATTGCGGCGACTACGGAAACATACACGTCAAACGGCCTTTCACCAACGCAATTAGATCAATACGAAGACCCTAAAGCATCCATCCCCGCGCATTCCATTCCCAACCCATTTCCTCTTAACATTCCGTTTCCGGTGATAATACAACCGTTGAATCCCCCTTTCCGGTTTTTAACATCTTTATAGATCCATGCAACCGGTCATCGCCACAAGCTAAAAGGGCCGCAAATGAAGAGTAACGGCACATCGCGGATCGACCTCAATGAAGGCATCTCCAAGTAAGTCGCTTTCACTCTTATTGGCTTCTTCTGTGGTGTGTTTGACCCCTAATCCTTTGCTTCTGAACCCACCCTCTCTTTTCTAACGCTTATAAAACTTCAAAAGACATGTCGATAACAAAGGGCCGAGGGGGAATTGTACTGGCCAGTCTTTCAATTTATAATCAGCTTTGATCGCCACGGACTGATTTTCGCAAGTATTCTGCATTCTCTGTCATCGCTGCAGTACCCTCACTCTTTGCTCGGAGTAAATTAGAGAAACCTAATTCGTAGGCGGTTGTTTGGGGTTTGCGCGGGATTACAAAAGAGCGGACGGGTGCAGAAAGGGAGAAACTGTGGCTTGCCGTGCTTTCGCAAGAGAGGGATCATGATAACCTAGTTGGAATTACAGAACAAAAAGTTTTGATTCATCGAGGCGAAGGTACTTTTGCGAAAAGAAGAGGGATCAATAGCCAGCTCCTGAGGGACACCCTATAGGCAGTCAAGTAGTTTCGCGAAAGCAATCATGCAGTGAAGAGGAATCAATCCCCTGCCAGTCGTTTCATAATTAATAGATCTGGAAAATAAATGCTGATTTGAATACTAATTAGTAGGGCAGAGCTTCCGGAAACTTCTCCACGCGATCGGTAAGGAACCCCATCCTAAATTGACAGTCGTAAACTGCGTAGGGTTCCATTATGAATCATAATTTTTGAATGAGAATCCGTCAGTTTTCACAGAGGTCATCGAATTTAAGATATGAATAGTACTTTGTAAATGTATATGAGCAGGACCAAAAAATTCGTGTATAAAGAGCAGGACCAAAAAATGCGTAATCGCTCCCCTAACTTCAGGTATTACGCTAAACCCAAGGTCGATAAGAATTTTTTGAAAAGCGTTTCCATTAGCTGTTATCAGAGGCCACTCGGACGCCACCTCATCAAAGATTTCGCTCTTATTCTGCCTGCATGACATGTATTTTATAATTTTAAATTGCCCATCAGAATTTCTTAGCGTCTATAGGTCATAGCGCAACAGTTCTTTCTTCCAATATTTTTGTTTTTATCCCGTTGTTTTTGGTCAGCTTATATTTTTCAGTGGATTTGCACCCGGGAGAAGTCCTCAAGGTGGGCCTTCCTACTACTACAGCTCTCAGCCAACACTGGTGCATGCCTCAAACAGATCTTTAAATCAACCTCCTCCACCAGTGATACAGCCTGTTCATCATACAGCTTCAGCGGCCTCCAGTCCGGCTCAACCTGTGTCGCATACATATCGAACAGTAACCACCACAAAAGTGGATCCCCCACATCGATCCGGCACATTGCCGGCAAACCCGATAACAAGGAGAACACCATCTCTTCCAGCGCAAGGAATGGAGCCGCCTTCGTATTATGTCGAACATCTCGCCTCGTTTGCCGTAGGGCGCGAACACGGGCTTGTCAGCACAACCGATGGAATCAAGAAACTCAAAGAAATGGAACAGAAAAGTGCTGTCTTTGCACAGCCTATGATCTTGAAGTTGTATCCTGACAGGATTAGTGTGGAAGAAGAAAACGGCGAAGTAGTTGAGCAGTTCAACATGGAGCTTGTCACAGAACCAACAGCGCATCAATCAAATGACCCTCATGACGTCTTCAATAACGTTATTCTGTTCACAGTTAAAGAAGACACTAGGAATGGAAGACGGTCGTTTGTACCCACAGAAATGCACATCTTTCAGGTTAGCTTTAATAACGCGCCTTTTCACTATTCATGAATTTAACTTTAGTGTGTCCGAGTGTCGGCACAAGATTTGGCAAGCGATATTTATCAATACATGAGAAAAAATTACCACAAAGTAAGAGGTGGTAGAAGAGGGGGTGAGTATGGCCACACGATACCTCCTCCAGCACCGTCGAGTTACTACGACGGACATACTTCAAGAAGAGATTATCGAGACGAAGCGGGTGGTGGAGGGAGCGATTACTTTGAGGTGGATGTAGTAAGTAGATCACAAAAAGCCGCCAAAACGATTATTTAGAACACGTTGAACAAGTGCTTTGATGACATTGAAAGATTTGTGGCCCGAATCCAGTCAGCTGCCATTGCGCAACGAGAATTAGAGTTATACAATCATCGATTTAGAAGTAATCAAAGGAAACATAGAGCGCACGACGCCGCCCTTGCAGCACAGCATGGAATATTACAAATGAGAGCTCAATTACCAACTTATCAAGAATTTTACGACGTTTTCCAAAAATTCAAGCTCAGTTTTAATTTACTTGTAAGTAATTGATCGAATTATTATAACTGCTTCAGGCCAAACTGAAAAACCATATCAGGGAGCCCAATGCGCCCGAGTTGTTACATTTCCTTTTCACTCCCCTGACTGTCATTCTCGATGCATGTCATTGGGGATTAAACCGCAACGTCGCCCAAGAAGTGATCAGCCCCTTACTAACATACGACGCGTGCGACTTGTTAAGAAATTGTCTGATATCTAAGGAGCAAGAAGTCTGGGCAGCGCTTGGGAAAGCATGGAGAACACCTCCGTAAGTGGAAAAGAGTATGAATATCAACCTTCCTGATTTCAGAGAAGACTGGACGGGGCCTCCTGTCCCTCCGTTCCGCCCGATATTCAACACTCCTAACTTTTTTGGAACCTTCGAACCCCCGTCTAGGTATACTGGAGCACCTAATGCAATCCACAGAGGAGCTTCTGCGCCCCCACCACAGCAACACTTTGCCCCACCTTACAGGGGCCCGCCACATCGAGAAAGATCAGTTGACAATGTAAGAAAACACTTAGATGTAGTAAGTTGCTTTTTAGATCGACCTCGAAAAAGTTAATTTGGAGAAAGAACGACTGGAATTTGAAAGGATGAAGGTTAGAGAAAGAGAAGCCAGACTGCAAGAAGAGGAAAGGAGATTAAAGTAAGTATACCAAAGTGCAAAACTGTTCCATCGATCTTAATAATATAAGGATGGTGACATACAAATTACATCGGGTTTCGTGGCCAGAAACCGCTATTTTTTGCCTGTTAGGCTTCTAGAAAAGAAGCAGAGAAAAAAAGAAAAAAATCTTCGCGCGGAGAGAGCAGAAATTTGCGCACTATTGCGCAATGTTACGCAATTTGAGAGAAGAATTACGCATTTCTTGACTAGAAGCCTAACAGACAAGAAATGGCGGTTTCTGGCCACGAAACTTGTATGTCAATTCTGTGTTTTCAGACAAGAACAAGCACGACTGGAAGCAGAAAGGCGCTTGCTGCATAAAGAAGCTGAAAAGCAGTCTATGGCAGGTTCGGATAGGCCCGACTTTTACCGAAGAGACGAGTAAGCATACACAATAGTCAGGCCGATTAATAACGCTTCCAGATATTCTTCTCATTCGCCGCGAGCAGATAGACGCACTGCCAGTGTCCAGCAATTAAATGGTCATACAAGTCCAGCTTCTCCCCGGCCAAATATCCCAATTCCAATACCAGATCAGAGCCCGAGACAGAAAGCTTATTTGGATGGCTTAATCCAAAGGAGAGCGAAGGTGGTACAAGTGACGTACGACCGAGTAGCACAGAATGCTAAGGAACTTACAGTTGACCGTGGAGAATACCTTCAGGTAATTTTACCAGAAATATTCACATACGGTCCTAATTACAGGTTTTGAATGATACAAAGAATTGGTGGGAGTGTAAGAATGCGAGCGATAAGGTTGGATACGTCCCTCATACCATCCTGGCATTGGTAACAGTCGACGAAACCGAGGTAAGAAAGAGGTCTTAAGGAAGATTAAACTCGATTAAGGATCGAATCCAAGGTCTCCCTCAACACAATCCTTCTGCACTTCAACCTGGATCTGCCATAAGTCCTAGACCAGGTATGATGATATCGGAAGATACTCCCGAATATATAAAACAACGCCAAGGAAAGCGCGGAGAATTCCGTTACTTCTGACATGCCCGTTTCCCCCGAATTTCCCGTGGCTTCATCCACTGCCAAATAACCGGGTGTATTTATACTTTGTTTAAATTATCCGTCCTTGTCATTTATCCTGTTCCATTTGCTCACTTGAATTTATCCTTGTCTGACCGCTTACTTCCTCTCGGGGGTAGCGATTACAGATAAACGCTCAAAGATTTATGAATCTACGCTAAGATTTCTATTATATCCCTTGCATGTAAGCTATTTCGGTATTCATTCTCAAGTATCCATTGTGCCAGTCCATTTTAACTTGGTGGTCGACTCTCGACGACTCTTTGCCTCATAATTGCCCTTGTGTTTTCCCTATGTGATATGTGAAAACGGTAAAACAATGATTCAACTGTCCTGGTCGTTTCGAGTAATATCCCAAATGATGTTGTAGGTTATCAAATGAGTGAGCCTTCGTCCATTCGGTCGTATGACCATTCGTTACTTGATCGCTTACACTCAGTAAAACTAAGGCCAATATTAGTAAGTCATCACACCTGAATTCACACATTAAAGGACGAACTAACGCCTTCTGAACCCGGTAGCTTCGATGGCAGGCCGTCACAAAGACTACCAAAATTAATAATGGAAGAACAAAGTAAGCCGAATAATACGAATAGCGTCCTATTACAGAATACGTCCCTGAAATGGTGGCAACAATCAAGAGCAATGCTCCCATCATTGGATTACGGAGAGCTTCTTCAATTAGAGGCCCCCAATTAACACCAAACAGTGCGATAAGTGAAGTGCAATCGTGGTTAACGGCTAAAGACTTTAGCGATTATACCAAAAAGGTTCTCAGTAAATGTCAGGGGTTACATCTTTTCCAATTGACAAAAGAATTACTTTTTAAATACTGCGGAGAAGAAGGAAATCGTCTATTCAGTCTTATTCTTGCCCAGAAAAAAAGGTGTAACGTAAGAAAACTCAGACATCTTATCAATTACATTTTAGTATAAAAGTACAAGAGGAGACCAACTTAAAGCATTGCTAGAGATGAGAAAAGAACATGTCGACGAGAACAACGAAGCCGAAATGGAACCTAATTTAGATCCGCCGGAGATTTTGGACGAGAATGGAAACAACATAAACAAGCAGAACAACACACTTACTCCACGAGAAGCCCATAAGTCATATCCGCATCGTATCGTCCCTATCAATCCGTATAAAGACATCCCGCCTGAAAATCGGGCCGTCGAGTTTCTACGAGACAATTCGCACACTGTCCGTGCATATCATTAAAAATCACATCTGATTAACGACTTCCGTCAATAAAGTTAATATTCATTCGACAAGTCAACAAATTAAACAAGTGGGACGGCCCTCCTCTCACCCCACACCTCATGCCCGCCTTTATAATAGTCTGACTTTGTCGACCACGTGTCCTCACGTGACGTCGGTTTTTTTGATCTCTTCATGGATGATTTTATCAGTCTGTCGGGAAAATAACGGCGGATCGTCGCATCAAAATGTCTCGCCTCATAACTATCGCGCGCCAAATCTCCAGCTTCGGCAGCTGTCGCAAAGCGATGATGGACGATTCCGAGGCGCGACGATCCGCCGTTATTTTCCCGACAGACTCATATAAATTTATAATTCTTGCATCAGCTGCGTTAGAGCCAAGAGGCGGGACCAAACTCCGCGGTTTCGGATGAGCGAAACGTCGAGAGACCCATTTGAGAGAAAAAGAGGGATTCAACTCATTCCCCGTGTTGTACTTTGCGCTCTTACCAAAACAGATTTCTACACTCAGTAGATGTTGGGTTTACATTATATTCCTTTCAAGTAATTTAAAATACTTTATTTTCAATTTCGAAACTTTTTCTTCGTTTCCATCTGGCAATGGCGTTATCTGTTCTTTAGAAGAGCTTCTTTTATAATCTCGCCTGGCAAAGAAATACATTTTTTTCCCGGGAATTTGAGTTCACGGAACATTTTTCAAAAAAAACTCAGTCATGACGTATTTTGTGGAAATAACGAGTATTCGATTTTTGTATTTTTTGGTTCTTCTTACCGCGCGGCCGCGGGGTTATCGGAAGATTTTTGTTTTTGTGCATTGTAAACGGATATCCCTTCTTCGTTTTTTCACTATAATGATTATTTTAGAACATGTCCACGGATGATTTCGTTTCTTCCGACGTGAATAAAGCGCTGCAGGAGGCTAGACAGATTGTTACGAAAGGGAAGCGCCCACCACAACCTCTGAATGAACATTTAATCGAAGAATCGACAACCGTACAAGTCAACAAATCTGGAAATCGGACTGATCCTGTAGAAGTTATTATTTCAAGGTCGAAGAAATTTACACAGGATTCCAGTGATGATGAGTATTTTGGTAAGATTTGGATTTATTTAGGTATGTTTTTTAATTTTAGGTTCTTTATCAGATTCGGATCTGCTTCCGAGAGCGAGGACTGTCTCCACAGCTTCCAGAAAATCATGTAAACATCATTATAGTGATGCAGAATTGGAAGGTTTTGAAAAAAGTAAAAGTCACAAAAAACATACCAATGTGCGTTACCGAAGAAAAGGGAACGAGCTTTGGACAAAAGACGATGAGGATGATCTTTTAACTGATGGAACGGTTTCTGAATTCGAAGAAGACCAGGCTCGCCTAGAGGTCGATGTTAAAGAAGAGTGTAGAGATGAAGATGGAGAAGGTCATGTTGTGATTAAGGTAAGGGCATATGTAATTTAGTAATTATTATTATTACAGACATGGAGTGCACGTTGGACCGTTCAACACTTTGATTTATTGCCAGAATGGCTGCAAGACAATGAATATCTTCGACATGGGCATCGGCCTCCTCTTCCAAGTGTCGCTGAATGCTTTAAGAGTATCCTTTCCGTTCATACGGAAACAGGGAATATTTGGACTCATTTGATTGGTGAGTAGTTACACGTTTGAAATGACAAAAGTAACTTTTAGGTTGTGTTGCGTTCTTTTTCCTCGCTTTATGGTTCTTGACTAGGCCGGATGCTCATATTGGGCTACAGGAGAAATTGGTGTTTTCCTTCTTTTTTGGTGGTGCTATCCTGTGTTTAGGACTTTCATTTATGTTCCACACACTTTCATGTCATTCTTTGAATGTACTTTTGATATTCAGCAAGTAAGTCTCCATTGTTTCTCCATTGATTTTTAGGTTGGATTACATGGGAATTAGCCTTCTAATAGTTGGCTCATTTATTCCATGGGTATATTACGGATTCTATTGCCGCCAAGAGCCCAAAATTACCTATATAGCCATGATCTGCGTGTTGGGAGCTGGCGCCATTATCGTCTCCTTGTGGGATAAGTTCAGCGAGAGTCGTTACAGGCCTTTCAGGGCCGGAATTTTTGTAGCGATGGGCTGTAGCGGTAAACTAATATATTTCTAGACACGTGCTTTAGGTATCATCCCGGCTATTCATTTCGTATATACTGATGGTATGAGGGTGTTAATTGATGAAAATGGATTTTATTGGCTGGTCGCAATGGCGGTTTTATATCTCTTTGGCGCCTTTTTATACGCCACACGAACTCCGGAGAGATTCTTTCCTGGAAAATGCGATCTTGTGGTGAGTTTTTTGGGTCACTTACTGTTAAATCTTATCTTCGTATTAAAACTAAAATTCCTTACAGTTCCAATCGCATCAACTCTTCCACCTATGTGTTGTTGTGGCCGCATTCACCCATTACTATGGTATCTCCGAGATGGCCATGAAGAGACTCACATCCAGCTGCCCAGCCGACGAGTCTATATTTGACGCAGCGCGACATACAGAGCTCTAAGAAACTTCTTCCATCTAAGTTGTTTAACGGTTTGCAGTAATGCCTGCGGGTTCTCTGGCATTAAACACTTTGCACTGATTTCACTGACTTCAATAAATGTATTACATTTAGCTTCTGGTTACGCAGTACTTGTTTCTATCAAAAAATTTACTGCTCGTATTTGTGGAAGGCGGTGCATGATAACATCTGACATTTAGGATGGAACTTTTCGAGACCCCACTGTATAACGGCCGGGTATTCGAAAACCCACGTTCTTTCAATGGCTGGAAGGGCCTTCCTGGTCTCAGGGATATCTTCAGATGGCGATTTGTGGAGAGAAACGAGTCTCATTTACCTAGTCAAGCTGTTCTTAATCATTCGTTACCAGTTCAAGTACCTCAATTTGATTTCACGTCCAAACTTTCTGCCACTTGGCTTGGCCATGCTACTGTTTTTGTGCGTTTAGAAGGTATTTCCTTCATCACGGATCCCGTCTGGACTCCTAGAGCTTCTCCTTTCCGATGCATTGGCCCTTTTAGATACCGTCCTCCGCCTTGCGATATTGATGACCTTCCTCCCGTAAGTCTTTAATTAATTTAGCTTTATTTCCAGTTACACTTCGGTGTCATATCTCATAATCATTACGATCACCTGGATGCAGACGCGGTTAGTACATTATCCGCAAAATTCCCTGACATGGAGTGGTTTGTTCCTAAGGGTCTTAGTGATTGGATGAGGAGACATGTGTGCAACAATGTTATTCATGAAATGACATGGTATGTCCCTTGAATTTTTACATTTGTTTTTACATTTAGTGGTGATGACCTCTATTTATTCAGGGGCGAAAGTGTGACACTGGCTCTGGCAGACGGGAAATACCAGATTTGGTGTATTCCGGCACAACATTGGAGCAGTCGGAATCTCGTGGACAAGAACAAATCCCTTTGGTGCGGGTGGGCGATCATTGGAATGGAACGTAAATTTTACTTTGCTGGAGATACCGGCTTCTGTGAAACTGAATTCGCGAAACTTGGAAACAACCTAGGTCCTTTTGATCTGGCAGCTATTCCAATAGGAGCGTATTCCCCAAGGTAAGCGCTGCAAACATACATAAATAAATGCATTGAACGAATTAGGTGGTTTATGAAATCACAGCATGTTGATCCAGAAGAAGCTGTAAGGATGCACAAATTAATTAAAGCCGTCACAACAATTGGAATACATTGGGGCACATACAAGATGGGCTCGACCGAGGTAAGGAAATGTGTCAATGAAAACACCAAATTTAGAGTTACCTTGAACCACGCTCAAAGTTGCGACAGGCAGTAGAAAAAGCGGGGCTATCAGACCGAGCAGTGCTAACATTAGATCACGGCGAGACATGGACCGAAGACCCCAATTCACGGTATTCATCCGTCTCTTCCATGGACAGTACTTGAAAAAACGAGTCAGTTTTAATTTATTAAACAATTGTACAGTTGTGACTACAGTTAATACGGAGCTAGTTAAAGTCAGATCGGTTACCATGTATAAACAGATAGTGTGAACAACTTTAAATAACTAAGATGATCTGACATTGGTTTGACTTTTCTATCGCTGTATTGGAGACAGGTCAAGCTTTTCTCTAACCACTTCATACTCGTCGGATACCTCTCCGAGAGGTCCTGTGCCTCCATCTGAATTGAAAGAGGATGACATGACTTCTAAAGACTGAACATTGTTATCTGTGGAATCGAATTTGAGTTCGCTTAAGCTGGGATCAAATGACAATGACGCCGACGTTCCTGGAATTTCCGACATGTCCAAGTTGGGCGAATCAGCCGGGATATCCGTCAACAAACTGTTGGCACGCCGTCGACTAAAACGGGAGCTGTCCTAATCAACAAAAATAGACTATATCCCTACCGTTTAATTGATGAAAAAGAACTGTCAACTGACATGAAACTGTCGCCCAAACGTTCCTTCACCAAACTTTCAAAGTCAAAATCCAAAGGTATATGCAGATCCGTCTGCACCGCCTTATGTCCAACGTCCCTAATTGTTCTCGAGTTATTTGAAGATTTTGATGAAAAAATGCTATGCCGAATTACAGGGTTCTTTGTCGATGCCTGAAACACAAAAGTTATATAATTGCCCGAAAGTGGTGTGATTCTGCAGAACTTGCTACTTACCCCAAGATCCGGACTAGGAATGTAATGTTCATGTTTGAAATACCTGTCGACGAAAACCTGGACTCCCTCATCTTTCTCTCTAAACATGAATCTTCAAAAATATCTACTTACTCATGATACTCTTCCACGGCTTGATTTAATTCAACGAAAGCGGGTGCCATAAAAGATTGCTCCTCCAGGGTCCAACAAAATTCTTTAGAAGAATCCTAAAACAATAAAAAAGAAAACTCTTCGTACTTACATCTGATTCACACTTTGGACTTTTAAAGACACCTGGACTGAAGATTAAACGGCCGAATCCACCAGACTCAATCAAGTTCCTCGATTTGTTTGACCTAAGAACATCATATTTACAGAGGAAGCACCCCAAGTGCGACGCTCAGTCTTTGAACAATGTTTTCTGAGACAGGCGAGACTCCTACAGCTCGCGCTTTGCAGAAACAACCGAGATTTTTAACCAAACGTTTGAAAAAAATGTGACACTTTTTTGTGAGTTTTCGATGCCCGGCGTGTGTGAAAAATTTAAAGAAAATCTGAGCGTCTCGGGTACTTCCCTTGCTAGATTCGGCAATTTACCTTGAAGGGGTAGACATTGACTGCCAGGAAACAAGACAAACGGATTCACAAAGTTTACTTTGCAAATATAATGTAATAATTAAAATTATACAAATCAAAAAAAAAAACATTTTTAAAACTTTATTTTCATCAGTTGCATCCCTCGGTCCCGAGACGCAAACAACAATGACAGCAGATAAAAAAAATATTATAATTACTTCCGAAATCAATGAAAAACAGTTGCTATCCTTGAAAGTGATATTTATTATGGAGTCGTCAAATTGACGTGTCGGTCACGTTGTCGAATTGTCGACATTTTCGTCATGTCAAGTTTTTCCGTCATTTTGATTCTCAAATTGAACTTTTTTGGAAAATTTTCGTATATTTTTGCTAAAAAGTCGTTTGAATTAAATTTTTTTACGACCGACGAAATAAGCAGTAAAACTATTTACGACTAATATTAAAGGTCTATGTTAAACTCGACTATGAAAGCTTCGTATATCAGAATTTTCAGTTCAGTCAAAATGACAGAAGTCTGACGTCAATTTGAAAAATTCTGTCGAATTAACAACCCTATAATCTGTCGAATCTGTGTTTCGGGTATTTTCCTTCTTTGTTTTAACTTTACTTTTTTATTTTATCAAACGATAAAGCATTTAAAAGAATTTGTGTCCTTTTTTTATTAGTGAATCATTACTTTCGTGTTTACAGATTCTTTTCGAGCTTTTGGTTTGTTGATTTATTGATCTGAAATGGTGGATCATTTGAGTAAGTTGCTTCTTTTTATTTATTTTCCATCTTTTAGAGCAAACTGATATCAATGCCAGACGAATCCAAAATGTGGAGGTGGCGTTTGGATCATCAGGCATCCCTTTACAACACTTTAATCGGGTCCTGATTGGGGAGGGAGTTTTGATGAAGATGTGTCGAAAAAAAGCAAAGCCGAGGCAATTCTTCTTATTCAACGACATCTTGGTCTACGGTACCATATTGATGTCGAAACGAAAGTTCACTAAACAACGAATTATTCCACTGGAAGAAGTACAGATTGAGAACGTGGAAGATGAAGGAGAGAGCAAATACGGGTTTCTGGTAAAAACAAGAACAAAGAGTTTTGTGTTGTATGCGATATCAGAAAGCGAGAAAGAACAGTGGATGTCTCATATTGTGAAATGTGTTTCCACCGTTTTGAAAGGTAAGTATGAAATTTCCGTAATGTGCAGGTTTGAAAGGGTCTATGTTTTGCGGCTGCATGTAAATGAGATGTTAGGGATTTTGCAAATCATTTCAAGATTAACCAGCCGGCGGATTTTAGCGGCTTGTCAATTTTTCAGAAAAAGTCCAGACTGGAAATTAAACATGGCCCTACTCAATGTAGACTAAAGTAAGATTAGCTTTGGCCCCGGCTCTTGCAAATGTGAAACTACAGGAAAACCAAAACTTGAGGGTTTTTTTGGTAGAAATTTCTCGCAATTTCGTAATTAGGAGATCGGAACAGTTGCGCTTTTTGGATTTTTGCGTTAGTGACATAAAGAAAAAAATGCGGGAGCCTATTATCCTATGTTCTTCAGTATGCAACAAAGAATGCTGTATGGAATTTTACCCTGATTTAATAAAAACGCCTGCGGTTATTATCATTTATTTGGAGACCGGCTGGCTTTTCCCAAGTTATTTGGCGGCATTAATGTGGTATAATATACCCGGGTATATTCCCGAAATTTAGGGTATATTGGGGTATTTATAAAATTAGCCCCACGTCGCAGGAATTTGTAGGTTTTTACTCTCTTTTTCAAAAAAAAAAATGAATTTGGAAAAATTTTCAACTTTTTGAGCGAAAACTTAAATTTTGCGAATTTTTCGTATATTCAAAGGTGAATATACGAAAGATTTTAAAAATTTCGGGTACGCACGCGTTTCGAACAATTTTTCCCGATCGGTGCCGAGAAAACGAAAAATTAAAAAGTAGTGCTTACAATTCGGTGCGTATTTCGCTAGCAACAGCAGATATTACCAAACTAAAAGGTGGATGTTAGACTGTAATGTCGTGCATTCCAAGGGCTTTATTTATTTTTTTATCTTTTTCCAGAGGGAAAGGAACCTGCTCAAGATCATGCCGCCGTGTGGGTGCCGGATTCAGAAGCCGAGTTTTGCATGGTTTGCCATAACACTCATTTTACAGTAATTCAGAGAAGAGTAGGTTATTCACCATGGGCGTGAGAGGGTCTGGTAAAAAAAGTGAAATGATGGGTTTAAATTACCGTATTTTTCTTCTAGCATCATTGCCGATCCTGTGGAAAGGTTGTTTGTGGGTCATGCTCAACAAGGACGTTCACGTTAGAAGGGATCAGCAAGAAGCCCGTCCGAGTTTGTGATATTGCAAGTTAATTGCAGTTCTTTTTCTATTCATGGCGGCTACTTATTTCTTAAATTTAGTGCTATAACAAGTTATGCCAACGATTCAAGGCGGCTCCGCAGGCTCTGAACGATTCGTCGGATTCAGACGACGACACAGGGCACCAGGACCACGAATTTGTAAGTGAAATTGATTTTCTATAGTTTTGTGGCCAAAAAGATATAATGTTTAAGTATACTTTACAGGCAACCTTTTATCACGAAAAGGAAGAAGGCCCCGAAAAGTTGGTCTGATTTCGGATGATTCATTTCTATGTACAGCCATTCTTAAATTTCCGTTTGCACTCCTCACTTATACAGATTTGCCGGTATCATAATGTCAATCATTTAACTTGTGATATTAATGTACAATATAACAATATGAGAAATAATAAAAGCGCCTTACTTTGGCACTTTGACCCGTATTTTCCTCCGAGATTCTTCATAATTCATCATCCATCAGCGACGTGCATTGATCCGTACTTTGTCGTCGATTAATTCCGTTTTGTTTTATCTCCCTGCAAGAGACCAATTAGAGATAGCGAATAACAAAGTATTCCACTTCCTTAAGTGCATATTATTGTTGTACTTACTTTGTGTCCGCAAGTTGATCATTACCATTAATGTCATGGCCGTTCTGATGCACTGTACTTGGACTTCGGTCCTCTCCCGTCGCGTTTAAGACAGCCATCGTTACATTGCCTTGGTTTTGCGTTGAGTTAACCACATCGTGCTTCATCTGCAGCTGCGTGTTCAACAAACCATACAATATCCAATTCGAAGCCGACCCAAAGTACGGTAAAAGATGGACACAGTAGATGATAAAGACGAGCAAAGGTGAAGGATCTGACCTTCCATCAGCCAGAACGCTCATGTAAATGGCGTATAGCACGGAACACCAGTAGGGAGTCCAACATACGAAGTAGAGAACAGCAATTAGAATGGTATAGATGGAGATACGGCGGAGAGGAATACCCGAGCGCGGCAGAGTCTTTGTATGTCGATAGAGTTTTCTGATTAGCCTGGAGTTGAAGAAGATGATTAGGATGAGAGGTACAAGATAGCCTAAGATGAACGTAGACGATGTGAACCAGTAAAAAACATATGGTGGCATCATATCCGTGCATTTATATACCCGAACTCGAGTGACATTCTCGATCCCCGTGTCGGGGTCGACCTGTCGATGTTGATGTAGCAAAACTTCCGTCGATGATGCATATGTTAGCATCGGTAATAATAGGACAAAAGCGACCACCCATAGTGCTAACAATTATTTTAAATGAAGTAAGAAAACACTTACTTATAATTGTCGATATCACAAATCTCCGTGACCGATAGTAATGTTTGTAAGGATGACACACAGCAACAAATCTGTCGAAGGACATAGCCGTAATCAGAAAGGTGGAGACGATCCTCCCGACACTTCCGCATACATGATGCAATTTACATATGATGGTTCCGAACATCCAGAAGCCGATTATGCTATCCTAAAGAACCTTCTCATGACACGAGCCACCTTACCAATATTGCTGGGGGTAGCGATAATGACATCAGGAAGTCGACCACACATAAGGCACCGATATATAAGATGGCATTGTCAGACTGCCGTCTGCAGTTGACACGATTCCCCTTCCGTTCGGAAACAATGCCTCTGATGATGGTTAGAATAGACGAGTTCCCACATATTCCCACAATGAAACACAGAACAAAGATGATCACAACGAAGAGAACTCGCGGTTGTAATTCCTAAAACAATGTCATTGGTCACGTCACTGGTTGGATAGTTATATTTTAAGAGTCAAGCAAAGTAGGCCCCCAAAAATAATTACTTGGATCGGCGGGTAAACATTGTGAATGTAGACATGCCCACTCTGACACAGATACGTGCCCCTCTCAGTCTGATGACAGTCCGGGTTCATGGTTTAGCGAACGAGATCCGGGAATTGAGTTCGGGCGGCCATTGACGAAAAACGAGGACTTCGTGGAACCCTTCCGAGTGACAGTCGACGTTTAATTAAAGCCTGAAATCTGCCATGTATCAAAATCTTTGGGCCGTTTTAAGGTACTTCAGAAAATAAAAAGTTGTTGCCGTCAGACGGAGGTGAAGGACAAAACAAAACGGAATAAAACAGTCAAATTAATCAATAAAATTTTGACTTGGATATTTCTATTTTTAAACTGACAGCGAAATTAAACGGTTAGCTGCAAAAAGACTGGTAAAAATTTTACAGAATGCTTACGGGTTCCTAAATATACAGGAATAAATGAAGCAGACAGGGGCAGGTATCATTGCCCGTTATTCGGGTAAAGACAAGAACTCGAGGGTTGGCTGACGTCCTCGACAAGAGGACATACGGAAAATTCCCTTCTCGCCCGCGGCACATTCGAAGGTACGGTTCCGGAAATCCCAACCCGACCAACCGGATATGGGGATTGGCCTGCGGGTCGGCCTTTCGAACAAAGTCAACGGCCACCCAAAACGGCTGGCAGAAGAAACGACGCGGTTGCTATTATTTATACAAAATCGTCCCACTATGATCTTGTCATGGTTAAGGAATAACAAAGCCTACCGCTCCCTTTAATTGATTAAATTTTACAACATGGTGCTGGATAAACAAGGAATGAAAGGAAGACCCTGCACTTCTTAATGCCAAGACTTGGACTGTATCTGCAAATTTAAACAGAACACGCACGAGATGGTATTTTCTATTTACGGTTATTCGCTTTTTCCATTATTTGTCTGAGAACAGTATAAGGAAAAAAGTGGTGGGAAATTACAAATCGAATTTGACTTCACACTCAAATGTAGGCCGCTTAATACAATTACAGCCAAGCATGGCATGCTCAAAAATAGTCTAAAGAGTATTGGCATCAAGTTTAAAGCGGAGCGAAGATAGGACCTGATGTAAACCAATTGGTTTGAAACTACTTGTTTTCGTGTAGGGCCAGGGTTTAGAGTGATATTAAGATCGTCGCAGGAAACGCCTCGGGTTGTGTCCGCTCTAAGCAAGACATCACCGCTGCCTGATGATGACTTAAAAGTCATCCGCGGATGACTTAAAAGTCATCCGCCTTTGCAAGGCTCGAAGGTATTAAACGATGTCACATAATTGCCCCCCCCCTCCCCGTTGGGCTTTTGACCTCGAATGCCGGAGGTCATCCAGTCGAAAGGCCAAGTGGCCCGAGCTCATTTTTATATATAAATAAAGGGAACGCAACAATCACACACAATCGAAGGCACGGCACAGAACGGCGGGGCATAAAATGCACTCATGAAAAACAATATAGATGAGGAAGGATCCGCGGCCAACTCCAGAATAACTCCGCTCCCCCCACAGAAACGTCGCGCGGTCGGTCTGACTCTCTCAAATTTGACTTTAAATGTGCGAGTACAAGTTCAAATAAGGGCCGGGAATTAAGCGGGAACGAAGTGGCATACTTTCCCTTGATTACAATTCCGTTGGAACAAACGCTGCCTTTTTTGTGTTTGCTAATTCAACCCTCAATCCAATTACTATAACAACCCGACTTTCGATCGTTTGAATATAACTACAAAATTGAAGTCAAAGGAAATTTTGTGGGTTAATTAATAGAAGTAGGATGTGATTAGTCCCATCGGTTTGTTTACACAATTCCCTTCCACGTCACGGTGATCTCACTCTTATAAAATATAGGACATGGCTTTGATATCCCGTCAGCTAAGAATAGAAGTACCCCGACAGAGACTCTTCAAACTGAGTTATACCACTAGATTCTGTACGACTCTGATTAAAAATCAGAGAAAAACGTTCGAATAATATTAAAAAGGATGTCGCCCACGTCTATATTTACTGTGAAAAAGTACACCAAAGTATCATGACATCAGGACAGAAGGAAGTAAATCTAGCAGTCAGTGAGGAAAGAAGTTTGCACAAGTAATCTTAAATGAACGTCGGAGGCTTAGAAGAAGGCAACAGAACACCTCTGTGCACAAGCGCCCTGATTACCCGAAACCTCAAAAAGACAATGGCCCTGTGATTACAGAAAAGCCACAAGACCTCGTCCATCCAGACTAGATCCGAATCCGTCCCTCGGCAATGCAAAGGTGCTGAATAGCGGTAATTGGGGCCGTAGAAAAGGGTCGGAGGCTTCCCGTTGACATTCATGAAAACAGAATGGAAATTAAACTGTGTTAGCTGGGAATCTCAAATAAACAACAGGTTAATAACAGGCCAGTACAAACAAAGAATAAACGTTTTTGGGGGCCAGTGCTGGACCGCGGCTGCCAACCGGCAATGCGGGTCTGGAAGGAGCCGAAACCGGTTTTTACTTCTTTAATTGGCGCCTCCTGGGAGCGGATGAATCGCCTCCGCATCCCCTCAAAGCATCCACCTCCAATTTGGTGGGCCGGCAGATAGAAGTGAGGCCTGTTCGAGGCCCAGAACATTAATCCGGCCCCATTCCTCTCATGTTCCCCCCCCCCTCGGTTTGGTGGCAAAATCTGGAAATTAATCATTTTCAGGCCTCGAAGACGGCGGTTTTTACGTTAGCAGTCAACTCTCCGGAACTGCAAGAAGGTAGCCGGAATCCATTTCGAGCACTACTCCAATTGAATTAAACCGATGGAAACGACTGCCGTCAGTCCCTTAATCATCACAATCACACCCCGAAACGTAACTTTGTTTGTACTCAAATCCATGGAGATTACTCGACGCGACCCTAGATCGCCAAACCTACATATCCACGTCCAAATGAACAGCCTAAAGATGCACTCCGAAACCATTTAATGGAAATGACTTCCTCGACCTGCCAGAATGGCCGTCTCTCTGTCTTTGTTCTCGGCTCGTGACCGATCGTCCTCAAACCACACCTTATGCTTCCGTCATGTTTACGACAACAAACAATTAAACAGACAAAACAAGCACCATCTTCGAAATCGCTTAATCACCTACAAAATCAAATATGAGCAACAATAAGACGAAAGCCAAACTTGAAGAGGAATTGTCTATAAAAACAAATGGAAATGACACTAGACAAAGATGAGTTATATAGCCACAGAGCGTAAACAGAAATATATGAAAATACAGCGGTAATGCCAAAAAAGAAAGCGAAAGCAGTAAATAGCGGACGCGGCTTCAACAAATATGGCGAAAGTACACCTGAAGCCACTTTTGAGGCGAAGCCATGGAAGAACTAATAAAACTAAAAATCATTAAGTACATGAATTCCAACATCCGAAGACAAATCGAGATCCGTTTAAAGAGTAAAAAGGATTCGGAATCTGCTAAATGCCATGATTAAGGTCTTTTCGGAAGGAGACTCACTAACTGCCTTAATTAATCAGAGAGTACATCATAAGTTCTAATCCAGGCCTCAAATAATTATTCCTGTAAGGGATTAATGGGAGAATGAATAACGAGTTGGAGGACCTCATGCAGCCATTTCTTTTCGGGTAATTATTATATTTGGGAAGACAAACAAAACTATTCCAAGCATGACAAAACTAATGAGTCAGAAGTGTGTCAGAAATGTAATCCAATAATCAACAACACGAAAACTGACCTGCATTTTTGGTATTTGGTAGACTCAATTTCATTTTTTCGGGCTTCGTGGCATAAGGTAATTATGCGAATGTTGCAAAAAAAGGAAACAGGAATCAGGAAAAGAAAGAAAGGAACAAGTAAGCTTCTCAGGGTGATATATCATTTTATTTTCTTGTCATCTCCATAAGCATTTTTTATCTCTTCAGATTAGAGGTCGGAAGAATAACATTTCCGGCAAGAGAAAAACATAAAACTCTAGGATACCGATCAATGGAATCTCTGGGATTAGCAGTTCATCAAAAAACAAGGAAAGCAAAATCCTACAAATCCGGCTCTAGTCCCTGGCCCGAAAACATTTCGTTTCTGGTTTCCACGTTTTTGTGGCATTCTGCCATTTTGCTCAAAAAATAAAAAAACATTTTTTATATCTCTACGTAAATACGTGTGTCTGGATGACGGTAAACACGGAGCGAAAGAAGTCGTTGATCGATGGACATGTTGAGAATGGAATCGATCTCAAGTTCTGCTTTGATCCCGGACTCCTTGATAGATCTGATTTTACTGTGGAGAAGTTCATAAATTTCAATCGGAAAAGGGCGACCCTCGACCAGATTCATAATGACTTGCGGGCTTTCTTGAGGCATCTACAGAACTCTATGGTGGAGCTCATTAATGATGATTACGCTGATTTTGTGAATCTGTCTGCTAATCTTGCTGCATTAAAGGAATCGATTGATAAAGTCTCCACGGATGTTGTGGTAAGCTAATGAATTGAACTAACTTCCTCTCCCAATTTTAGTCTGCTTGGGATGGGTTTGAAAGTTCGAACGAGTCAATTAAGGAGACTGCGAATTTGATTAACCGAAAATCCGAAGAGATTATACAGATTCGACAACATCAGGTGTCCGTACGAAACAAGATACTGTTCCTGACAAGTCTGGATAGACTGAGTCTCTGTTTAACCAAAAGACCGTCTGATTTATCCCAGAAATGGTAAAATTATACATTTCTTTACACATTTATAATTTTAGGTACCTAAAGCTCATAAATATTCTAATCTCAATCCAAGTGTGGCAGCTAAGAATTCCGGAGAATGATCTAAAGTCGGGAGCACTTGTAGCAAAAGATGTCTGTTTTGGAAAGGCCAAGAAATTGCTGACTGAGGATCTAGTCACAGATTTAAGATCGGGATGCCAGTTTGTCATATTTATTTTGGCGGGCCTGAAGTTGATTAGAGAGTTGGAATATGCTTCAAAAATAATTTCATACACGGTAATCAAGAGCTCTGTGGATGTGGTGGGAAGTGACCCTATCGATCAGCTGGTCAATGCATTTGAACAATGTAAAAAGGTATGGTTCCTTCGTTTATTATTTTCTTCTTTAGCTCCGAACTCAGTGGATTACAAATCTTCAAATTCACGATCAGTACACTCAAGAAGCCAGTCATTTTCTGGATGACGCTTTAATGGAATTTATTTTAGGATTTCTGGATGATGTGAGTATCCCAAGAATGGGCCACGATTCTCATTATTATTTTTAGAATCTGAGTTCCCTTTGCCTTCCAAGTGATCCTTCTGTCTTCTTCCGGTCACATATGATAACCTACAACTTTGCCTCGTCGTTTCCACAAATTAATGCTCATCCCGCATTCCTTAACGGACTCAGGGATCGTTATAATACGATGCTTTATGTAAAACGGCTCACCGCGCCTTTTAGAGACCAAATGGCTTCGGCGATTTCCGACCTTACCGTCAAGTATAACCAGTCCGAAGACCGATTACATCCGTTTGATCCTTCGAATACTGTGTTGCGAGCAATAGATACCCTTTATTCCGACAATTATTTTTTGCCGAACGTATCCCCAGAGATTTGGGAGTTTACTTTAAAACTTTTGGAACAACATCACGATTGGATTAACAAGTGTTCTGAGCAAGTTGACGATTAATTTTGATTTTATTTCAATTTAGAGTGGAACCTTGCAAAGCAGTTGATGAGATATCTGGAGTAATATCAGTTAAAGAAAGATGGCCGGATCTTGTGATTTTGGTTGCCGGTGCTCATTCTTTTTATACTAAACTCTACGATTTTTGTGTGACAAAGATTTTCAAAAAGTTCCATGAGATGAATGCAGAAGAAGGTCCTTTTCGTCAATTTGTAATCGAGTATAATGGCCTGGCTGCTGAGAACCGTGCTCAAATTATCGACAAGATTATCAAAGATTTAGTGGAGAAATCCGCTATTGAATTAATGAAGGTTGCAGAAATTCCCAAGCACTACCGATGGACAAAAAAACCAGCTCCAACAGCATCCAATCCATATGTTGACCAGGCATTTGAATATCAAAAAAAATTTAAAGAACAAGCCGAGAAAATGGAATGGATAGCGGAATGGATAACAGAAACACTGAAAAGAATACGGAGCGAAATGGTTGATATCTTCTTAGAACATGCTGGAAAGGTGAGTCTTTTCAAAGGAACAATGTCTTATTGTTTTAGGTTTTGAGTTCGGTTCAACAAACTGGTTCAAGTCTCCAGCGATTTAAACGGAAGGGATTGATTAATTCAGAATCTTCTGACAAAGTGGCGGAAACTGACGAATTCAAGATAAAGTTACAATTACAATTAGACACTGCACGTGTCAGAGAAGCAGCTAATGAAGTTGGGATATCTGTAGATAAACTGGATCAGTTCTTGGAGGCCATCCAACAGACCGAGGCTTGATTAATTTTTAACAACCGTTTATAATAATAAGCATCTGTGATAAAGTATTTATTTATAACTTCGAATTGATTCCTTTGCTGTAAAATCCAATTTTAATATCTGAAGGAGAATTAAAACATAATTGTTTATATTTTTGATAGTCAAGCTAGAATATGGCTACTTGGGCAGATATCCGGCGTTTAGCGGCTGATCTTCAACGTGTGCAGGCGGCCGATTCTGAGAAAAAGTAAGTGTTCAAATTAACATTTATTGTTTCAAAAACAGGCTTTCTGAGGCGAATTGCATTGAAGTAATTACGAAGCTAATCAACAGTGGCGCCATCGACATAGTTGTTGCGTCGAACGGGAAGGAATACATCACAAAGAAGCATCTGATAACTGAAATTGAAAACGAATGCATTGCCAACGGAGGGAGGGTTACTGTAACAGATCTGGTGGCATTGTTGAATGTCAATTTGGAGCACGTAGAGACGGCTACGTCTGTTTTGATCAACAGCTCTCACGAATACATACTATGTGCTGGAGAATTACTTGCCAGGTAATGAAGACGTAGTGTGCAATAATTTTACTTTTTAGGGATTTCATTAATGGATTGTGCAAACAGTTGAATGAAAAGTTGAAGGAAACTGGACAACTCTCCATGCTGGAACTTTCCAAAACTTGGGATCTCCCTACCGATGTGTTCAATCACTACGTTCTTCCAGAGTTGGGCACCAAGATTGATGCCAAGAAGGTGGAAGATCAGTTGTACACCAACAGCTTCCTCCAAATCCAAACAAACAAATTGAGAGCTTGTTTGGCGGCTTTCAGCAAGTAAGGCAATGAAAATATTATTTCTTTTCTAGGCCGACGTCGTTGTCATCAATATTTTCGGCATTTTCCATTCCCGAATCCTTATTTTTTAACATTTGGAATGGTCTGATTGCCGATGGAAAGTTGAGTGGCCATGTTGTAGGCGCCAAAAACAATCTGAAAGCCTATTATGTCCCGAGAATGCATGAAATTCTGGTCAAGTCATTTATCAAAAAGACGTTCGAATCAGAAGGATTTATCGGTAACTTAATCTTATGCTGAATTTAACTGAAAATTTATAGCTACTTCTCTGCTGAAGAAGCTCTCCGTAAATGACGCCAAGGCCTACTTTAAGGATTTGTTTTCAAAAAAAGTGTTGGAATCGAGTTTGTTTTTGGAATCCGGAGTTGTCACTCAAAGTTTATGGGCCGATACGATCACCAGTGTCCACGGTAACATATACTTTATAATTATTTGAAAGCCATCGAAAGAGACCCCCGGTTCGGGGATCTCTTTCGAAGGAAACCTAATTATTTGGTTCAGAGGAGTTAACGGCCAAGCTCTATGTAATCGTGGAAGAAATTCTTCCCACTGTGCTATCAGATATGTCCGAAAAGGACATTGATCTGTTATACGCAGACATCAAAAGGAACAAGCCTAATGTGAAATCAATCATTGGGGAGGTTTATGTCTTATACGACGATAAAATTGTTGACCAAGCCTTGGAGAAGGTGATTCCGACTGTTATTGAGAAGGCCAGGTCTGATGCCCCTTCTATTATTGACAAAATAAAAGAATTCAAGTTATCACAACAAAACGTCCAGAAGAAAGCAGAGGAAGATGTAAGTATTACTGAAATCTGCATTGATTTTAGGACGACTGGGGGTCAGGAGGCGGAAAGAAAAAAGGAAAAAGCGGCAAGAAACAATCAACGACAAAAGCGAAGAATACTTCCAACAATTCCCAAGGTAATTTGACAGCATTATAATGAGTTTGTTAGCAGATTACTGGAGTCTCGTCACCTTGGATAAGAGGGAATTGAGAGAAGATCTTTCCGCAATAGCACACGTTCCCGACCTCTTGCTTGACGAGATTATCGATGAACTTTTTGTTCAGACCAATAATCGATACAAGGAAGAAGTGGAGCTGGCTTTGACAAGTGTTGATAGTAGTGCGAGCAAAGACATGAAGAAGTTGATCGAGGAACGGAGACTGAAAGCACAACATCTCTACGATCAACTGCTCGTGTTCGAACAGAGTTTGGATGAATTACCCGGTATGGTAATCGCTTTCGTACTGATTATTGTTTTAGAAACACTCGCCCTGGATCTAAAGTCATATCTCACCAAGTCTATTTGCCTCGAGATTTGTCAACTGATGTTGTCTACAGTAACCGAATGCCCTTCTTCAACTCCACTTTCCAACAAAGTTAGAGATGAGCTTATTAATTCGATCAAGGATCCTGAGGCCAGGGAAATTCTCTCTGCCCTTTTTGCCAGTACCTCCGATCTAGCACAATTCCATGATTCAGTCACCGATCTGCAGAAGATATCGATTATGCTCAGAATTCCGGACAAAAAGAAGAGAACCGAGACGTTCGAGAGTTACAAGGAGCTTCTTAGGAAAAGGATATCAGAAGAAACTGATCCTCCAACTCTCCTTTTGACCTGTATCCTCTTCGTCTTCGCAACTAAAAGGGGCATAGCCATAACATGCACCGGGAAGTTTGTTGGGCAGCTGATCAAAGAATTGAGTGCTGACTCGGGGAAAATCCCTAACACATTAGTTGATCAACTTCAAGAGACACAGAAGTTGGTTGTGGATTCGCTAAAGAAAAAGAATGTAGATCAAGAGCTGATGGATAAGTTGACTCAGAAAGCGGCCGAACTGAAAACGTCTATGCTAGCTCTTTGAATTTTATACTATGTCTGTTTAATAATCAATATTCATATTTAAAGGTTATAATTTTTGTGTACAAGCTGGAAGAAGTAAGACCTTTTCTGGTTATCTGACAAGGAAAGTACTTTTGTGAGGGCTCCTACTTTTCGACGGGACATATCTCAAAAAATCCGAAAAATCGTGCTGACTAAGAATATGTAAAAATTAGCTGCCTAATTTCCGGTTTTAGGGCTGAAAAAATAATTGCAAGTAGACTTAAAGTCCTATACAGGGTGTTCCAAGAATTATGGAAAAAAGTATTCATTAATAAATTTGTGCTCGGTGGTCCAATCCTTTTTTGTATTTTGCAGAAAAACCTTGGAGTTTTTAGAATCAAAAAAATTTTTTTCTTTAATCGGCGGAGACTTCCGTAATCCGCCGATTTCTCCGCCGAATTGCCTTTTTTTCTTCTCCCAGTGGACCGTTGACGTAATAAGTCGTATTTAGGCGCCATGCCACCAGGGATACCATACGTTTTGGTTTTAGCAAATTTTGACTCTCCAAAGTCGGATAAGTATCGTCCACCGAGGTTAAAAAATGTCCCCGCCGAATTACAAAAATTTGAAATAAATGTCATATTGTATCTTCTAAATCCTTTCCCGTCCATTTTCTTTACACATACAACAATTTACAGCCTCGTTTGTGAAAAAACCCTCCGCCGAATTCAAGGCGGATTAGGGAAGTCTCTGCCAATAAAAAAAAAAAAAAAAAAATTGATTCTAAAAACTCAAAGGTTTTTCTGTAAAATGTAGTTTTTTCCATAATTCTTGGAACACCCGGGTGTGCACCCTGTATAAACCCCTTTCCGCTTAATTTTTCACTTTTATGCTTCTTGAGTTTCTAAGACGTAATGAACAAGTTTTGTTACAAAATTTATTTTTCGGACCTTCAACTTCAAAAAAAATTATTCGGGCAAAACAGAAGTCGAAACCGTGAGACCGACCGCGCATTTTATTTTTTGGCTTTTTTGCAACGCCTGCGCCGTTTGTAGGGATACTAAGCCAGTTTTTTCAGCACAATTTTTCGGATCTTTTGCAGTCTGTCGGGAAAATAACGGATCGTCGCATCAAAATGTCTTGCCCCGCCGCTATCGCGCACCAAATTCCCAGCCGCGGCTATCAGTCTGTCGGGAAAATAACGGCGGATCGTCGCATCAAAATGTCTCGCCTCGCCGATATCGCGTACCAAATTCCCAGCCGCGGCTTGAAGTCGCTAAGCGATGATGGGCGATTCCGAGGCGCGATAATCCGCCGTTATTTTTCCGACAGACTGATAGAAGTCGCAAAGCGATGATGTGCGATTCCGAGGCGCGACAATCCGCCGTTATTTTCCCGACCGACTGATACAAAGCGAGAAATTTCGCAACGTTGTGTAAGATTGCGCAACTTTTAACTTTGGACTTATTGTTAATCCGCGGGATTGGGATTGACTGGCTGAAATTTATAATTAAGGTGCCAGATATGTCCTGTCGAAAAGTAGGAGCCCCCATAAAAGTATATACTTTCCTTGTTAGAAAAATCGGCGGAGTTTTGAAATCCAAAGGAAAAAGTTGTTAGTTTCGAGTGGCCTACCCTGTACGGTAATCCGATTGAAAAATAAGATTCAGTTATTATACTTTACATGGAAAATGAAAAAATGCACAATTGTTTTAAGTCAGGTAATAGCGCGGCAGAGATCACAATTCAGCTTATATCCCTTGAAGATTCATTCGTTGATATTCCTTGGACATATCCCTGGGTGTCTTCAATTCCTTCAGCTCAATGTATTGTTTCATGGCAAACTATAACGTAAAATTTTATTTGACATGGTGATTTCCGTCTTTAATAATCAAATGAAATAACCTTACTTGGAAATGGCAATGACCCTTCGATTGAATCTTCACCTTCCTATCTTCAACAACAACGTGTTGAAATTTCTTTGAGTTCTGTGTAAGTGAGTCCTAGAATAAAAATACTAATATCTTTGGATTACTCGTACCTGGAAAATAGTGGCAATGTTGGCTGTAACCGGAAGGACTAGGGCTCCATCCTTGAGTCTTTTGATGATGATTGTCACCATTCCCGATAACGTTGAGGTCAGCGAATAAGAACCGTTGTAATTCAGTTCTTCGATTACTATCGCGGCTTCGGTCTGAGCCCCAGGAGGTACCATAATATTGGAATCCACGGCCCATGAGAGTATCTCGCTCTTCGTAGTCTCGTTTAGATTGTTAAAATGGGTCTCGTACTTGAATCCCGTCTTTAACTCGGCAATCTCACCTACAAAAGAGTCATTCACAATTTGAATTTTAAAGCGTTACGCAAAGCAGAAAGAGATGAGATAGCAGTAGACTGTGCAGCATGGATTATTAATTTCTGTAAACTTACAAGGGGTCTTCAGAGTCAACTCTGCTTCAGCGCCGATTGTGAAACCCTGCTCTCGAACAACTCCTACGATGCTTTCACTTGTCCTTTCAGTTTTCAGGGAATATGCCTGAGGCTGAGAGGTATTGTTGGTGAAAACTGACTTGAATATTGTGTTGGGCTTAGCCCCACTCAATTGCATCGACTTGTAGTCTGGGTCTCCGTGGAACAGAGCTAACCTTCGTCGATCCTAAACCAATTTGTTGTCGATTTATAAGTTGTACTTTTAGAAGCAACAAACTGTTTACTCACAATTATGAATTCGGCCTCTTCCCTCTCCAGATGCTTGAAAGTTTCTAGCCCTGACTTCTTGAAGCCAAGTGAATCCTTGAACATCCTCCAGGCATAATTCTCGAGGATCGAATCAACATCTACATGTTTGTCAATGTCAGTCATCTCTGCAAAAAAATTGTAATACAAAACCAGATGCTCTTAAATCCGGAATAGTTAAAACGGCGGCGAAAAGATTCGACTTCTTTAAAACGTCAAAAGACTTCCAGCAGTTCCTGATTTCCACCCAAAACATTTAGATAAACAAGGAAAGTGAGTCATCATACAGTTAATCAAATAATCGTGTACGAGGATGTCAAATGGTAACAGGGCCTTGAGCTATTATGCACTATTTACAGGCTCTTAAACATTTACAGGTGAAAATAATTCAAGTTTCCCCTCTCTCTTTTACACTCCGTTTCTATAAAGTAATTTTCTCCGAATAGGTAAATGCAGATGTTATCAGTTCGAGAATTACCGGGCGTGGGGTGAAATAATGGACAGCAAAAATGTTTTGAAAAGGAGAAAAGATGAGTTGAAAGAAGGGTTTTAAATACAAGACGGGTGTCAAAAGGCGGTGAGTCAGTGAGGAATGGCCACAGAAAGGAGGGGGAAAATACCCGGTTGACGACTCTGACGTATGTATTGTGCTTTTACAAAGAAAGAGTCAGAGGGTTTTCGTAATCCCCATTCAGGTTTCAAGTATCCTCCTCAATTGGTCGCGGGAGGTCATTCGATTCACAATGGATAGAAAACATGACATTATAAATAAATGTTTTGCGCCTTGTTCAGCCCAAAAAAGGTCGGAAGATTGCCGAACGAATAGCAAAAAAGAGAGCTGTAGCAGTCGAAATGGATGCCCTCAGGCCTTGTGCCCTCTCTCCCGCCTTCGAAGAAAAGAGTCTCAAGAAGTGGAGACTCTTCCGGTCCCACAATCATCTCATAATTATGCAATTTTCAATTATATTTTTAAGTTGCCCTATTTCTTGTATTACAATAGTGTTGATAACATACGGTAGCTTCAGGTACACGGGAAAGTGTCAGTGTGAGATTTTGCCAAATCCACGTTATAACACTTAAAAATTTTATTAAGAGGAAGGAGTTTGCCACTTCTTTAATTTTTTTCATCCGTATTTGAATAAGAATATTGTATTTTATATGTAAATCGATTGGGCCCGTTTTCGCCCCCAAGGCGGTTTTGTCCCCACCTGTTTTGTGCTTTTTTGTTCCCCGGCCGGTTTTGTCCCCAATATTTCATTTCTGAAAATTCTTTGACCAGCTAGTCAATGAGTTGAAACCAGAGCCAAATTTTTTAATGGCTAGTAAAACCCTGGATTCACCTTTTGGCTAGCTTTTTTCAAGGCTTCATAGCAATTCTGACACTTTGGCAAGCCGATCCAGGTTTTTCACCAGCCATTTAAAAAAATCGGACGTCATTCCTACACTTTGATACCGATTCCAACCTTTTCGCTAGCTATTTTTAAGACTTCAAAGAAAGTATGCCGCTTTGACTAGCCATTTAAAAATTTGGCTGCAATTTCAACTCATTGGCAGTCATTCCAAAAATGAATATTGGTGAAAAAACCGGAGGAGGACAAAAAATAAGTGTGGACAAAAACGTCTTGGGGACAAAACCGGTATGGGGACAAAAAGGCCCAAAAAAGTGGGCAAATCCGTCCTAGGGACAAGACCGTCTTGCGTGTGTCTTGAGGACAAAAACGTCCATTACGATGTCCATCAGTGTCCCAAGAAAATAAAACGTGATGAGACAATATTTTATGTGTGTTTTGAATAAACATCAGTAAAAGAAACATAAATATACCTGCGGGTAAAGCAGCCACACACAAACTGATTAGCTTGTCCGATATTGTATAGAGAGAGTCAAACTTGACTCATTACGAGAGACGGTCAAGTTTTTTCCTCCTCGTGCGACCTTCTTTTTGCCACCAGTGCG
Organism: Bursaphelenchus xylophilus; assembly: GCA_904066235.2. Classification (NCBI taxonomy): domain Eukaryota; kingdom Metazoa; phylum Nematoda; class Chromadorea; order Rhabditida; family Aphelenchoididae; genus Bursaphelenchus; species Bursaphelenchus xylophilus. The sequence continues at coordinate 6,340,513 of CAJFCV020000004.1, forward strand.
TCTATTCAAGACGGCCCATTATATCTGAATTTCGTGGCACTTGATGCCAACAGTCGTTGTCTTAGCAAAGGGTTTTATTCTTCTCGGATCAGATTTATTCATCTTGAGGGTTCGAACGAATTCTCCCCTGATTTTCTTCAAATGAAATCCGATCGATTTCTTTTTTTCTCACTTTTATCCACACTGTGTTATATAAAATTCGGGCGAATACCACGTGAAATGCTTTATTTTTCATACGACTTTGTTTTAGACCATCTCGGCGCCGGTGAGATGAGCTTTGAGAAAGAGGGCAATAATCAGGTAATTGAGAACGATAACACAGTATCCATGTCTCAAACTCCGGTAGCTACAATCCCTGGTGCTCATCGTACCCAGCCGTCCCAGACCGCTGGTAGGTTTTATTGATAAGTATGAATTTAACGTGTAAGCGGTTATTACCGCCAGAATAGTGATTCTTTTGGGTACATTCAGGGTACCAGTGAAAAATTCGCGTTTATTATGTCTTTGCCTATTTTATTCGATTTTTTAGCAATGATGATGCATAATATGCCGGCCAATCCGGTTGCTCCTCAACAGAAGCAGCACATGACTGCATCTGTAGTGAGTACAACACCGCCTAGTTGTTCGAACACTGAGTTATTATCAGCATTTGAATGCCCTGTGTGCCTAGAGTATATGTTACCACCATATCTGCAATGCAATTCTGGTCATTTGCTCTGCAGCAATTGTCGGCCCAAGGTGGCTTCATGTCCGGCTTGCCGGGGTCCAGTTCGTAAGTATTTTTTCATAGTAAGTTTGATTTGTTTCTTTTTGCTTACACTTTCTCATACTGTAATCGAATGCTTTTAGCGAATATCCGGAATCTGGCCATGGAGAAGATCGCTAGCCAGATGCTATTCCCCTGTAAATTTAACACCTCAGGATGCACTAGTTATTTCTTACATCATCAGAAAGTAGAACACGAAGAAAGGTGTGATTTTCGACCGTATTGTTGTCCCTGTCCTGGGGCATCTTGCAAATGGCAAGGGGGTCTGAATGAGGTCATGGGTCATCTCATGAAACTGCACAAGTCTATTACAACCCTTCAAGGTAATTTCATTCGTTATAGTTTGTTTACTGTTTTAGGTGAGGATATCGTATTCCTGGCAACCGATATTAATCTGCCTGGGGCGGTGGATTGGGTTATGATGCAGTCCTGCTTTGATTCGTATTTCATGTTGGTTTTGGAAAAACAAGATAAACAAGATCCCACCGGACAGAGCTATCAGATGTTTTATGCAGTAGTACAATTAATTGGGACGAAGGCTGAAGCCGAGAGATTTTCTTATAAGTGAGCATTCGTTTCTTTCGAGCTTTCCTCAAATTTTAGGTATTAATGAAGTATGGTTTTAGAATGGAATTGTCCGCAGGCCGTCGTCGTCTTGCTTGGGAGGCCACCCCTAGATCGATCCATGAAGGGGTAAATACAGCCATCTCTCAATCAGATTGTCTTGCCTTTGATACAAACCATGCCCAATTATTCGCAGAACAAGGCAATCTGGGGATCAATGTTACAATTAGTCAAGTGCAAGTAGGCATGGACGCGAATCAGATGCAAGTTTGCCGTTGATCACTTATCGTCTTTCTCACTTTCATCGAATTGTAATCTAGTTTTCAACATACCGGAATACGAGTCCCGAGTAATTTTTTAAAAGCAAGTCCTAGGGAGGTCAATGTAACTAAACAATAAAAACTCGGTCGGATTTTAGATGTATTTACTGTTTTATGCATATTTTTTAATGAAAGAATGTTTTCTGAGTCTAAAAGTGTTGTCTAGTACTACTCGCGCTCAAAAATTCGGACAATCACAATGCGAAAGTTCGGGTTTTCATTTATCGCCGATGTCGGGCACAAATTCGGGTTTGTATAGACATGGCTCTGGGGCCGGGCCGAAAATCGCGGCCCGGCCCCCAAGAGGTCGGCACGGCCCCTTTCAAACTCGCTCGGCCCAGCCCACTAGCCATGCCTAGGTTTGTAGCGCGAAAAAGTTCACGTCGCTAGTGCAAAAAAGGGAAATTTCGGCAACAAATGCGAAAAGATGCACCGTGCGGATGAAAATGAAAGAAGAACGCACAGTGCGGAAATTGTCCGTCCGAACTTTTGAGCGCGTGTAGTATAATTGTACCTAGCTAAGTTGATTTGCAATCTTTATTTTACCTTTATAATCTCCACCAACGCTCTGAAAGTAAATTTGTCCTAGTTATCGTTGTCTTAATGATTAATTCCCATCAAAAACAGTTAGACTACGGAATAGATTCCATAAAGTAATGTGGATACATGCATTTATCGCGGACCCATAAAAGAATCTTTTTATTCCACTTATGGGGAGCCGGCTAATGGTCCATTAAGTACGATGATATCCCTTCAATAAATGTCGTAAAACACATGGCGTGGCCACATGGAGGAACCGTCTCGACCGCTTCTGTCGTTATGTATAAATGTAAATATACAATATAAATTTTACGGTTAGTGGACAAATGAAGAGGTTACAACCAAAAAGCCCCTTGGCATATCAACCCCACGTGTTTTTTATGAGATCGAAATTTAAAAACCGAGATCTTATCAGGAGTAAGCTGTTTTTTATTTCTGGCAGTGAACACTGGTTCTCAAGTCGGCGCCGATCGGAATGCCGGTTTGAAGCGCTTCCCACAATCGGGATTTCAAGTTCAAAGGACGATGAAACCAGTAAAAAGAAACTTTAAATCATCTTGATCGCTTCTTCATTTGAAAGCGAATTAAATATCCAGGAAGTGTTGCTCGACTGCAAAGATCACGGAATATATAATAGATACTACAATCACCTACTGAACATGTAATTTTAATGGAGATCACAATAGATAAACCTTGTCGCAAACAAGAAGCGCTTTGCTATTTGTTAAAATAGGTTTAATTAACAAATGGCAAACAGGTTATTTGGATTACTTCGTAATCACTTTAGCTGATAATCATAAAACAAGGCTTGGATCCAAAAAAAACGAGTTAAATTCTGCAACCTGACAGTCACCACTAGATGCATACATCCCTTTGTCTTATTAAACCATAGTTCTCACGCTTGTTTTGATAACCCTACCTAAGTAGTCATTGTCTTGAGCTCGGCTATGTCATGTTTTGTATGTTTATTGTATCGCTCACAAGTGGATTGCAACATGAGGAGGAGGCATCGGAAGCAGGCGGGCTTTCCATGTTCCACTTAGCCTTCAGAAGCAATCCAGAACATCGCCCCGCCCTACATCTCCGGCATATAAAACCGGGTATCGAGAATGGCTTTCCGTCAACGCTTGTTCAACGATGATCCGCGCCCTTTTCGCCCTTTGTCTGGTCTCCTCCGCCTCGGCGTTGCTTTTTGGCAGTGGAGGTTGTGGACAACAGAGTTGTGGCTGTGCCTGTCCACCACCCCCGCCTCCCTGCCCGCCACCCCCTCCCCCATGTCTCCCCGCCCCCTGTCTACCTCAACTTCCACCAATCACCCTGCCCGCCCTTTGTTTGCCGCCCCTTCCCCGTCTCCAATTGCCATGCCCTCCTCCACCATGCGGATGTGGACGTAAGAAGCGATCCACCACTGGACTGGTCAGCAAACATTTCGGCGATGAAGATAAGAGCTTGTGTAACAACCCCCAAATCAGAAAGATCATCCTCACTGTGAGTGACGTTATTTTTTGTGGTTTATTACTGAATAATGGAACTGGGGTTCTTTTTATTAATACTGGTTTCTGACTAACTACTTTTAAAAAATCTACGTTTACACAATACAATAATTAATTTTATGACTCTTTAGAACATCTCTGAGAACCCAGGAGCCTCCAAAATCGCCATCCATTCTGAGCTCAAGGCTAAGTTGCATGGAAACTACGTAGTTATGTGCTCTAACGGAGCCTTCTCATTCGTCGCAGACACCAACAACTACTGTGTCGATGGAAATGAGAGCAATACCTGCTATGTGTTCGAAGCTTAATTAATGACGTCACCTCACTGTTAATTAACTCTCTAATTGTTATAATATTATAATAAGAGTCTTTAGACAAAAAATAAATCTACTAAAAAAACTAGTTGCTAATTGCGGGAGTGCTCCTTTGACCTCGGCTCTTCTTCTAAGCCGATGAAATCGTCGCTGAATTCGGGATTCGAATCCGGGAAAGAGAAGCCGTTAATCCTAAACCCGTTTCCGAAAAACAGCATGACAACATTCCTCGGCCGCGCCGAAAAAATCCGAAAATTGTTTGCCGGCGAGAGTCGTGATGTTTGAAATCTTTTTGTGATAATCATTTCACAGTAAATCTCGGTCGGAAGTGGTCGATTCTGATTACCCAAAAATGTGTTTATGGAAAGGAAAGAAGCAGAAGTCTCAAACCGCCAATCCTAACCAACTTCCCTTACAACTCGGTTTGAATAACTCTCATCCAATCACCAGGATATCCGATAAATCCCCGGACAAAAAGGAAAAAAAGTTGAGAACAGGCAATGGGCATGAGTCCAAGGAGAAGTTGAGACGTCTTTCCAGAGAGAAGCCTAAGCTTGACGCCAAGGAGACCAGTGGAATGAATCAGGTGCAGGAGAAGCAGCAGAGTAGTGTGTATTTGGATAAGGGAAACAATGAGGACGACAAGGACAAGCTTGTAAGTTAGTCTTATAAGTCATACTTTTTATTGCGGCTTTCAAAGGATAATAATTATCCTCAAGTCATTTCAGAAAGACTGCGACGGTGAACAATTCGAGAATGGAGCCGTGCCTCAAAATCCCCCATCAGATGACGATACTTTGAAAGGTGTTGGCCATGAAATGCCCAAGTTTGAAACCTAATCAAAATAAACTTGCTTTCCAATAAATTGTGTATCTGTGATTTTTATTTACTTTCTGGTTTCTGATAAATCCGATTTATGCTCAGGTATTAATTACAAGACGTTTCTCATTCCACGAACGAAAGAGAAATCATTGGGGGTGTTGTTGAAAGGGAAGGCTTGTACTTATGCAAGATGAAAAGGTGAAAGTGGCGTAATCTCTCTTCCGTGGTAATTCAGAGACGATGACGATCTCAACGACCTGTTCTCCTTCTCCGACATAGAGGGGGCCTTCGGAGATCTTTTTATTTGCCCCCAAATTGGCTTTCAGAGAGCAAAGGAAAGAGAGACTTTAGTTGCGCAATAACCGGCTGTCGCTCAGTTACGTGAGCCCCCCCCCCCCTCCCAGATCCCATCGACGAAAACAAGATATGCCCCGAGGAGGTTCGTGGAGGAGCTGTTAGCAGGCTTCCGATCGTCTTCACCCCCTCCCCCACCTTGCATCACCTGAGCCCCGACTGACTGACTGCCAAGCCTTTTGGATGGCTGGGTGGGCTAGCTGAAGAGATCATTCCTTCAGCGACGTCTTCTTGTTGTTGTCCCCCTTCCCTTTCATTTGCCCTCAGGCGTTTTCCTCCGACGGTCCATTCACCTGGCCCCGCCCCTTATCCCCAACCTCATCTGTCACCTCTTCTCCCACCTCCGACCTTCTCAGCCTCAGGCATTTTTTGGGAAGAGACCGTTCGCGCGCTGATTTCACTTTCGTTGGACCAGCTTAATGGACTGCGCCTTTGTGGCCTCAAGTCCACATGTGTATGCCATCGATGTGGCTTATCAACAGGTCCCCGCTGGGAAAGAGAACGTTCATCTGCCAGCCTTTGATTCGTTCGAACAGACTCAGTTAATTATAAGTCATCCCCCATTGAACTCTACCTTATCTTCTTCTTTAACCTCCATTGATGTCCAGCATTTATCCCCTTCATCTTCGTCAACGGCGTCGTCGTCTCAATCGCAATGTCGATGTATCATCGACATCTCCAATCCTACAAGCCTGGAACGGGATTTCTATGCTTGGCTTCAGGTAATACTTATGATGATCCCATCGCTTAATTCGTCTAACTTTTCAACCTTAAGCTCTTAAAATTATCCACCATTTGTTCTTCTCTGTTCATAAAATTATGTAATTTTTTTTAAATCTTAGGGCAACGAATCTCAGCTAAGTCGGAATACACCTTGCATATTCCAAAACGCTCCATCAGATATCGATTTATTCGAAAGTTTATCACCAGGGACTTCACATTGTTCGGAAGCCTCTTCATCGAATCAAGAGATCTCAGTTGGGAAACAAAAAAATAGAAGGAAAAGGAATGTTGACAAAGGTAAGGATGCGAATATTCTAAAATTACCCGTTACAGGACGAGGAACTAACCTCTACGGAAGGCCATACTGTCCCGGACGACCGCTCAGTATGGATGAACGATATCAGATCATCCAACTCTTCCAAGCTGGCATGAAGGTCAACGCGATCTCCAAACAACTCTGCATATCTCATGGATGCGTCTCGAAAATCATAACCAGGTATCCATTAACAACATCGCCGCATAGATTTACTTCTCTTCCTCCTTACACATACTTGAATTTAGATTCCGAGATACAGGCCTTTTGATTCCCTCTTCCCATGCAGAATGTCGACGACGGAAACGACTCCAGATGGAAGCCAATGAACAGATGAGCTGAACCAAAGAGTTCTCGTGCCACAGTCAAAAAGTTTAGCATCCAATAACAATAGACAGCTTAGCATTTATTGTAACAATCAAATCATTTTCTCCGTGGAATCAATCGGATTTTCACTCCGTCTGTGGGTCTTAGGATCAGCTCGACCATGAAGCGTTGCTGGTCTCGACGACTTATCGACTCGATCTGGAACTCTCTGAGAAGCCAACAGAGTATGATTTTCTCCTCCATCAGAGCAAATCTCTGGCCAATACAATTTCGACTTCCGGCAGAAAACGGAACGTAAGCGAAGGCATTCCTATTCGGTGATTTCTCGGTCATAAACCTGTAAATACCTATTAATAAACCCTGTTAAAATTTGAATTTTTACTACGTTAATGACGACTCTTACTTACCTCTCCGGTTTGAAAACTTCCGGGTCATCCCAGTTGTTTGGGTCACGGTGAATCAAGTACAGATTAATCAAAATTTCAACCCCTGCGGGAATTGTGTGATTTCCCAATTCCAAATCAGCACCCAACCTCCGAGCAATCAAGGGAACACTGGGATACAACCTCAATATTTCCTTCAGACAACATTCAAGGTACTTCATCTTGGCGATGTGGTCAAGTGTGATATCCTCACTATCCCCAATAACATTAGTGATCTCTTGGAATACTTTCTCTTGAACTTCCGGGTAACATCCAAATACATGGAGAGCCCATGTAGAAGCTGTAGCTGTCGTATCATGGCCTTCGAACATGAAAGTATCTACCTAAAAATTAATGTTGAAGGTTTGTGGAAAAATCAATCCCCCTACCTCTTCTTGTATTGACTTTGAATTGATCTCACCTCTATTTTCCATCTCTAAGAGAAGATCCAGAAATGCCAGACGATCGTTGACGACAGAAAATTCCGAATTAATCGCTTTTCTTCGCTCGTCTATTACCTAAAATCATTTTAAAAGTCATATGGTAACAACTAACCTTCTTGGTGAACGAATGAAGGACATCCAGAGCCCATCTATGCTCTTTTCCCACAGGAAGATTATTGAATACTACACTCGGATACAACAACGGATTCTTCTGACGAGTTTGGATAATCTCATTGATCCTCAAGACTGCTCTCACATATTCCGAATCCTTTTCAAGTTGAGCGTTCACTGATTGTCCCATTGACGTTTCACAAATGATATCCAGAGCACAGAGGGATAGGGGTTTGTAGATATCGTCAATGACATCACTAAAAATAAAACAAAACATGCAACCACACCTCACCAATTCCGAACGGCTTTTTGAAGCTGTTGAACCAATATCCTTGATTGATCATTAAAAACATGCACGAAATTGCGCAGAATGTCGTAATGAAAGGTGGGGGTCAAAAGTTTACGCCGAGGTTTCCATTGTTCGTACACACTAAATAAAAATTGTTACCTAAAATGCAAAAAAGCTACTTTTTCGAAAAACAGCTTTACCTAGTTAGCAATCCCTCGCCAAGCCATGGTTTCAAAAGATCATACAGCAGCCCTTTATTGAGATGCTGATTGCTTGTGAACACTTTCTCCGCCAGTTCGGCCTCGTATATCATGACTTTTGGCTGAAATCCGATCCAAAACACGACCATTCTGGGCTTGTTGGGGTAAAGATCAGCCATTCCCATGATCTGTTCGAGAAACCCTTCGGCATCAGGCTTTGTGATAGGGATGTGACCAACCACGGGAAAAGATCGGGGTGAAGGAATGGATGAAAGTTGCCTGCGGAGCTGGAGGTGGCGACGAAACCAAACGACTATTACGGCTATCAATGCCAAGGCCACGGCCACCAGCGCAACGCCCATTTCCAATCCCGCCTAGATTCTTGGACACGGAAGAAAAAAGGAAACACATTATTCGTGTTCCTTTAGACACTATGATCTGTTTGCCGCGGGCAAGTCAAAGAAATCACGAAACATGAGGAAGCGAATGTAAGTCCTTCGGTTTCGTCGAGACTGGAGGAAAAATATATTCGACGAAAGAAAACTGGACGACAATTATTGTTATTGGAAGGACGCAAATCCGCGACAAAATGTCAAACGAGATGTAAAAAAAATTCTAACAATAAGAATCCTGTTCGATTTGCCGATAACAAATAAATAAGTTTAATATCGCAAGTAATCATATTATTATTACAATATGTTAGCACCGATCAAGTAGACATAGAGATCCGCCAAGTCAAAGATCACTTCTTCTCTTTCTGGGCCTTCATCTTCTTCAGGTATACTAACGCCCGTTTAGCGGCAGTGGCTTTGGCAATCTTGTATCCTCTTCCCATGCCATGGAAGACAAGCTTGTCTCCAACTTCGACTGTACATCTTACTTTATTCTTTTCAATTATCCTTTCTAATTTTCTATAAAAATATGATAGTAATGACAGCATGTGAGACGACTTACGAGAAGCTAGCGTGAACATCCTTCATTTCATAAAGTTCCCTGATTGGTGACTGTGGAGGATCACGGCAACACTGCTCAATTAATGCTGCCATCAGATTGTAATAAACCCTCCAAACAACGTCAAGATCCCGGTTACAGTCCTGAAGGGGTAGTATTAATATAACTGCAGTGCTTACCAAATAAACCGCGCCGGCAAGGGATTCAAAAATGTCGCCTAGTGCTTTGGGTACTTCTACTTCCTCTTCTTGACCGTCTTCAATCTCCTCTTCTGTTACTTTGAACAACTAAACGGGATAACAATTACGCTGCATCTCTCATACCTCATCATTGAAATTTGGACAGTTGAAGATGGAATTCGTTCCGCAGCTCTTCACAAACGACTCAATCTTCTTCGCCAAGGACGGAGAGTAATTCAAGAACAGCTAAGCAGCATTATAAGCACATTAAAAGTTACCTTGTGAAATTCGTACTTCACAGCCAATGACGCAAAAATGGTGTTGTTGACAAGGGCCGACCTCAGATCTGTCAGAACTCCGGGAGCAAATTTATCTGGATGTTCGAAGAGATATCTCGTTATCATGTAGTCCAGGACCGCATCTCCTAAGAATTCCAGTCTCTGATAACATCCAGTAGCTCGTCCTTTGAAATAAGAAGCATGAGTGAATGCCTGGACCAGGAAAGCCTTATTGGCAAAAGTGTAATTTATCGTCTTCTCAACCTTCTCGAACTGATTGCATTTGTATAACTCGACCACTTCCCGTTTCGATGCGTTTGGCTATAAGATTTCTTAACAAATCTGTAGAAGACTTACGTCTTCTTCCGAATCACCGAATCTGAGGATAGGAGAAGCCGGAATGGGAGGTTCTACCAATACCTTGAGGCCCAGCCATTCCATAAATTGTAAAGCTGCTCTAGGTCCGAGAGAGATTAAATGGGCACCAATTAAAGCTTCGACTGCATCAGCTACACTTTTGTCGTTTATGCATTGTTGCGTCATCGGGTTATATGGGAATGTCTCATCCGGCCCAGGAGTAATCTACGATAAAGTCAGCCACCAAGAAGTTTTCTTACTTTCTTCAGATCAATTGTTTGGACCCCATCGACTTCCTTAAAGGTTTGGTCCGTTTCATTATCGTCCCACGCCGTCTCTTCGTTGTTCTGAAAATTACATCATATCGCTCGTTTACCTACAGTATTCTCATCATTCTTCAGCCATCCGTTTGCATGAAAAACGGCTTCACACCGGTAACAGGGAGGAAGCCAGCTGACATTGGGATCAAACTTGGCAGTTTCCATGATGGAATGTATGCCTTTTGAGTACCCTTTCAACCAGAGATTAGCATTTGAGACCTCTTTCGATCGAGAGAAACTCAGGCGACCTTCGTGATGATCTGCATGTTCATTGAAGAGGTAGATTGTAACAGCCATCTTGAGGAATGAGTCTCCAATAGTTTCCAACCTCTCCAGATTTACACCATCCGATGCGCTAGCCGTGGTGACAGCCTGAAGCATCAGAGCTGGTGGAACACCTTCTGGTTTTTGGTCAAGGAAATCCTGTTCAAAGACAAAATTTTGTGACAACTCCGGTGCTTTACACTCCCACTAAAATCAGGATAGAGTAGATTCTTTTAACATTCTACCTGTCCATTTATATAGTCGTCAAAATCAGAGTCAGTAACACATAATCCATGAGGTCTTGATGGATTAAGCGCTTTAAAGTTTTGAGGAAGTGAAACAGGAACCGCTGGTAACTTTTCGTATAACTCCCGAGGCAAGGATTCATCCTCTTTCGACGTCTCTTCCACGACATCAGACACCTTAGCCTTCTTCTTTTCAGGGCCAGTTTCCTAAGAAACAATGATCTATAATAACTGCAATTAGGATTAGACTTACAGATTGATTTTCGTTTTGAACAATTATTGGATCAGGACTTGAGAGTACACTCAAAAGATCATTGTTCAGCTTCTCCATGTTTATGGAGGACCCAGTTTTCGGTTCGGATATAATCGAGAGGCATCCATTGCCGTGAACAGTGCCCACAGAGTCCCATCCGAAAACGTCAGAAGCTTCCACAATATCTGATCGTGGGGTGAATAAATCCAGATTCTGAGGAGCAATTCCATTAAGTTTGAAGTCGGTGATAATTTCATATTCCTCGGCTTCAGCGTCAGATCCATCCAGATCAATGTTTTTTCGACTGACCGTAACCTCTTCGTTGATTCTCTCCACACTTCCGGCATTCCCATTGGCAGATAGGATCAAGTCGACTGGTTGATATTCTTTGGCGTCCTTTGGATCCCAGACTCCAATGTCAAAGCCAGACTCGTCGTCCTGTGATGTTTCGTCCGTGTATTCCTCAAGCTCCGTGGCCGGAACAGAAGATGTCGACATTATTTCCTTCCTTTGTTTCAGTTGTGTCATCGAATGAATGCTATTACAATCGTATTCCAAGGGGTGATTGTCCCAGTTATACTGATCGTAAGGAATAATCGGTTTTCGGAAAGCTTGCTCCAAAATCCGTTCTCTGAGCTCCTCAATCAAAAGGAACTGATTCAGACGATAGAATATGGTTGGTAAAGCGATGATCATAGTCCAGTAATTGGCCGAAAGCGGATGAACATGGACGAGTTCGGGAACCAGTACTTGCTGTTGAGTTGGATCATAGGCCTGTTTCCTGGCTCGAGAACTGACGTGACGAGGGAAGATGAGATTCATTCGCTCCGAAGCTCGGTCCACTTCAAGAAGGGGCTGATCTTGATGAATAATAGCAATGTCGTATTTTAGTTTATAGTATTCATTAAAGTTTGGATATTTTTCATCCGGAAACTTCGAACCAGGGTTGCTTTCCGAAGCAAGCTAGAATAAAGTTTTTTTTTTAAATCAGAAGGACGTCTTACTCTTGCAACGTAGTAGTAGGAGGGGTGTTCATTCACACGATACCACGGACTGACTACTGCATCCTCATACTTTTCCTTCTCAAAAGTCATCTTCTGACGTTCTTCCAACGAAGGTTTTCCTAGTTGTTTGTTAAACTCTTTCTCCAGCAACTCAACATTCAAAATGCAGTCAGTAACATTACCATCTGTATTTCTCTCTGAAATATAAACATTATAATCTTATTAACAACCCTACGCTTTATAATAGGTACCACCAGTAAAGGAATGTTTGATTCTTCCGGATTGAATTCAACAGCGCTCTTCACAACTCTAAGAATGTCGTCAAAAACATGTTGATGAAAGTCGTATATTTTCCTCAATGTGTCAACAGAGAACGATTTCTTCTGTGTGGTCCGGATGAAAGATACTCTGGTCATCCCTTGTCGCATTGCCACAGGGAATGGCGTTACCTGAAAAAAGTTTACCATGCCTTGTGTCAACTTGCCGGTGGCAGTTCAGTCGTGCATAAAAATCCGAATGCAAAGTCCTCTTCATGGGGATTGATGATTTTCCTTCTCTTAATATTGTCTTCTTCTCTGATAGGATCGGTTAATTTTATGTCGATTATATATACATATGCCTGTTTCTCCGGAGACACTAGAACTCCCTTCATTTTACTAGAACTCTTCCTGTTGTGTAATCTTCTACTTTTGATATTGTGACCAATAATACTCAGATTCTGATGTTCGGCGAACACTTCACTCAAAAGATCTTCGGGCAAAGCAGTTTTATCCACAATCACATCCTTTCCAGCTGGATACAAATGATCGGTCAATTCTCCCTTCTTGTGCAAAACTTTGACTGCCTGAAACGACGACGAGATTACGACTTAAGGGCTGGCAGCATACCTCCAATGCCACAGCCATCTTCGCTAATCCAGCTGAAGGCAATGCCCTCTCCGTCCTGATAGCATGCTTCACGGGCGCATTGATGGGCAACAACAACTCGGCCTTGTACAAATTCCGATTGCCATATTCGACCGGAATAATATTCAATTGAGGAACAAGTCGTGTAAAGATATCTGATGGCAGTTTGGAACAATATCTGTTGATATGCGAGACGGCCGACGAGTAAGTAACGCGAGCACCCGTTGACTCCACGACATATTCCTCGCTCTCATCCACCATCAACATCGTGCTGTCAATCTCTGATTCAGAAGGAGGCCAATAGGACATGAGCAAGTTCTCAACCTCGTTATACCGATCTAACCTTTCCTTTATCGTACGACACTCTGATTCAGGACAGATGACAGCATACATGGCTTTCTTGGCCCGAGCTCTGCCTCTGGACTGAAACGAGTTGATCATAACAGTCAGTCAACTTACTTGGATATATGACTTGAAAGAGTTCGGAGGCGCAAATCTGACTACGCAGTTGCAAGATTTCAGATCAATCCCCTCTTCAAGAACGCTTGTTGAGACCAGGATATTAACTTCCCCGTGCCTGAACCTCTTGATTATTGCCTCTTGTCTTTTATTGGCCATTTTCACATCGTCATCATTGTTGAGGACAGTCCCTTGTCTTCCAATCACATGTTCTGGTTTCATATATCCGTATTTTGAGTATGATTTTGCGAGGAATTTTAAGGCTTTCTAAAACCTGGGATATAAAATGAATTGAACCCACAGTAAGAAGGACGGCAGTGTGTCGCTCCTGGACAAAAACAATGGCAGCGAAATTGTCCTTTCCTGATCCATCATTAGATTCCTGCTGCTTCTCATAAAACTCATGGAGAACATCAATAAGTCGGGATACCCGCGCAGTGGTTACAGTAAGAAGATCAACTTCCGATTTTGGAAATCTTTTCTGAATAAAAGGTTTTCGAAACAATATTTGTCTTACCATCTTACTCAGCTGCCACATACATTTCATAAGGATTGTCTTCGCATAACAAAGAAACCTTTTTCTTTCGTCATTAAAAGATTCCAGATTCAGCATATTCTGAAACTGCTTCGAATACATCTGACAGATGTTATAACAACAAAAAGGACCGAGTTGTTTCAGTACATCCGACGTTCGGTTAAAGGCTTCTTTTGTTGCGTTCTGAATATCTGAATATTCATCGTATCTCCAACAATTGAAAGATGCTTCCAGGGCATGTTCTAAGATCGCTTTAACATTTTCGAGCTGAACAGGCTGTTCCTTATAACAAAAAATGATCTCGCGAGGTCGAGTGCCGTATTTTGATAACTAAACAACAAGTTTCTATTATAATTATTCTAGTATAACCTTTCCGACATCACTGGCCGTTTTTAAACGACTGCAAAGCAAGCCTTCTACCGCGTTTATGAAGTTTTCCACCTTCCTCAACGGAATCTCCCCATCAATTACGCTTGCAGTGAGCCCCATTATGCGTGGCTTTTCTCCTAAAACAAAAATTAAACAATCTTTACAACCCACCCTCAACTCTATTGTAAGACTTCATGATCTCCCTATAAGGGTGTCTCTCGCCGATTACGTGATGACATTCATCCAAGATTAGTAGAGCAATATCGGACATTCTAACGTATGCTGCATCAATCAACTCGTTCAGGAGTTGGGCCGTAATCACAAACACCTAAAGAAACAAAATGCTGTCGATGTTAAGAGTTACCTCATTTTCACTCCAGTCCTTCTCAAAAATTGTGAGGTCTTGTCGATAGTGCTGCATCTTACTGATATTCCCATGAAGCAAAAGAACATTCATATTCAAATGACACCTTAAATGTTCTTCTTGCTGTTGAGCAAGAATAACTAAAACATTAATACCACTTTAACCGTTAAAATAAGCTCTCCTACCATTATCAACAACAAAGAAGGCCCGTTTCTTGCGTCCATTCCTTTCGATTTGAAATTCGGAGGCATAAGCCTTGATCAGGAGAACAGCAATATAAGTCTTACCAAATCCGGTGCCCAATGAAATTATGCAATTGTTATCCTGAGCAAATTCTAACAATTCCAGCTGAAAAGAAGACCTTTATACGTTGTGGTGTTTAAATACCTGATAGTCTCGGGGCTTAAAGCCTTCGCGTTCTTTCTGATCTTCCTTGATTTCGAACTTTGGTGCGGTATCCGCTAAGATAACATCCCTCGCCATTTGAACGTAGAGCGGCAACCTTTATGAAGTCTGACTGCTATACCAGTTGTCCAATGTTCGTTTCGGCAAAAATTCACCTTAAAACAAAATTAATTTTGTTCGTTATAATGAATTATAAAAAATACGAATCTCGTTTGACAAAATGCCAAGAGAAATTTACAAATGCCAAAAAAGCCCGAGAAATTCTGGTTCGAAAATGAGTGCAACAAATTCAAGCAAAACCACCTGAATAGCATACAACGAAGTTTTTACCGTCACCATCAAAAAAATTTCCGGTATTTCTAAAACTGAGAGCTTTCGATCTCAAGTTACACATCACGGCAAAATCCCTAACTGCGTGAAAATAAGAACCCCGCCAATTCCATCCTTAATTACGAAAACGACGTCGACACATACATGAAACAAATCGTTTTATTTAAAACATAATTCGAAAACAATAACAACAAGTCACCGCTTTTTGGGAATAGGCTTTAGAATTTGGCAGTTTCTGATCTTCTTAGTTGGCCTCGGTCTTTTTGGCTGGCTTCTTCTTCTTTGGTTTCAGACTCTCCTGGAGCAGAGCAGCCAACGCTTTGTCTTCAATCTTGACATCAGTCTCATAGAGATCAGTTTCCAGGGGTAAACCAGACACCTTAATAATTCCGTTCGGGAGGATGATAGCTGTAGCCTTGAAATGAGCCACAAGTTCCGAATCCTTATCAACAAGAACATGGTAAGGCTGAATCAGTCCGTGATTCGAACATTCTACACTTCCCATCTTGGCCTTGGTTTCCTCTTCGAAGGCTCTTAGAGAGAACGGAAAATTTTGGAATCTCTTGGTGGCATCGGTCAAGAATGCTCGGGAAACTTTCATCTTCAGAGAATAGACAAAGTCGTCATTCTTCTTGAACACAGTAGTACGAGTTTCATGCTGTTTTACTTTCCCTACAATTGCAGTATTAAAAACATCCATATCCTAACATACCATCTCCGGTTGTCACCAAAATATCGAATCCATAAACCTCGTAATTCTCAAACTTGAACTTTTCCACTTTGGTTTTCTGGTCATCAGTTGGATTCTGAATGATTTGCTTCTCACCAGTTATCTTGTATTTGTCATATTGGTGTGACAACATGTTTTCGACTGGTTTGACGTCATATATCTTTGTAACTTTGTCGATAACATCAGTTATGTCCTGGCTGTTCTTTCCTTTTGATGGATGAAGATGTCGAAGAGCGGCTTCCAGGGCGTTGTAGGCACCAAGAATAACATTGGCTTTCTTGCCAGACACTTTGTTGTCCTAAATCATAGTAGAGCGAAATTATTCTCCACATTTACAAGGGAACCATAGATAAACACCAAACTTACTTTGCTAGCTCCTACAACAGTGGTGTGGGCTGCGTGGGCGACGAAACCGTCAACATGAGCTCCCAAATCAATCTTAACAACTTGTCCATCCTTCAAAGCGACTGGTTCATCGCTTTTTAACGGAGAGTAATGACATACAATATTGTCAACAGAAACGCAAGTGGGCATAGCAAGGCCCTTGTTCACCTTTGGGTCCTTCTTAAACAGCTTCCCAGTTAGCTCTGTGATACGATTGTCTCCATGATCGCAGAGTTCTCCAATTGTGACACCTTCTTTGACCTTGGCGATCAACTCCTAAACACATGAACCATCAAACAATTAAACTCTTACCTTCAGAACGGTGTTGACGATCTCACCAGCCATAGTGTACTTGTTGAACACAGTATCATTCTGAGGGCTGGTCTCTTCTTCGCCATCCGAAGAAGAATCGGAGCCACTAGAACCACTGGAGGATTCGCTTTCACGGCGCTCTTTCCCAGTCATGGTACACCTCTGTAAAACAAGCTTTAATTTTATTGTTCACCATCAAAAACAGTTTCAAAAAACGTAAAATAAAAGTCAAGCGCGCAAAATTTTTTCACCAACATAAATATGACCGTATTCCTCTCTTTATTTATTTGTCCCCGTGCGTAAACATTTTGTTGGCATAGTGCAATATTCAGATTTCAGAGAAAAAATATTTTTTTGGAGATACTACTTATTCGGTAAAGCTCAATTATGCATAACCGGTACCTGTTATGGCTCCGTTTCGATGGATCACATTTTAATGGATTTGCCAAAGCTGGCGGCAAGGGATATGGTGTGATTGACTTCCTCTACCCAGCTTTAAGTAGAGTTCTAGCTCACAAAAATGTGGACCGATTCAACGTATTTCCATGTAGTAGGTAGTTGACATTTAAAATGTTATTTTTTTGCTTTAGGACAGATACAGATGTTCATGTTCTAAGGGCTCCAGTGGTTTTAAATGTTCCGAAGGACGTTGTGAGGTTGGATATTGACAGAGAGAGTTTGTTACAGGAGATCAACACAACATTTCAAACTTTTTATCCGAATTCTGTGGAAGCTTTGGACTTTCATTGGGTTTCGCCTGGTTTTTGTGCCAGAAAACATGCAATTTACAGGTTGGTCTGAGTTGTATTTTAATTGCTGGCTCCCGATTAGAAGGTACATTTATCGATTTCGCGTTGCCCGAACGATGGAGTGGTACACCCAATTCGAAAAGACTCCGTCGTTGGCTTGTTTCTCTGAGCGTTTCTATGCTTTGACGGTACCTTCTGGATTCGATATAGCTAAATCAAATAAGGCATGCGAAATGTTGATGGGGACACATAATGTTGCTTCCTTCTTAAAACACCCTTTGAGGGTACGCGGAACGGAATGGCAGGGTGTCATGAGAAATATTGATCTGATTCGAATTGTTTCTGGTGAACCGATAACTGGAATAGAGGATCCCCATTTCGAGTACTTTAACTTCGAGGTAATCTCGAAAAGCTTTGTTCGAGAACAGGTAACTGGGCATCCTATTGTTACTGTAGCTTGTTTAAGATTCGGAGAATGGTTAGGATTATTGTCAAATGTGGATATGAAGACCGATACATTGATCATCTGAGGATAATGTTAAGATGTCCAGATCCAGCTACATTCATCCAGCTGGGACATCGGGCTTCGAATGGAAAGGGCCTTTATCTTGTTGATGTTGTCTATGATAAAGACCACTTCGAGAATCCGGTTCCATTTTACAAACATCCGATTGACAGGATTGATGAGTCTTCGTTGTTATAGTTTTTGTTATTGTTACTATGGTTGCAATAAATTGTTATTTCTGCAGCTAATAGGCTTAAACTAAATATGGTTGTTTCCAATTTATCAATAATTTTTTGACTATGTTTTATTTTTATTTAGATGGCACAAGAGTTGGATACTTTTATGAATAAAGTAGTCTCTGTGATTACTGGCGATGGGCGAAATTTTGTTGGTTTAATGAAAGGATACGACCAAACAATTAATATTATATTGGAGAACAGCCACGAGAGGGTATTCCGGGGAGAACAACTGGGCGTCGAGCAGATCGAACTAGGTCTTTATGTTGTGAGAGGAGACAATGTGTGAGTTACTGCTTAATGTAAACTTCTTGCGTTTAGAGCTGTTATTGGAGAGTTGGATGAAGATCTCGATAGGCGAATCGATTTTGAACAGATGAAAGTAAACCCACTACAGCCTTTCTGGATTCCAAGTTGATCTCACCGATTTTTATTATTTATTTCATTCCATTAAAGCTGCCGCCTTCCCTTTCGGGCTTGGATAATATTAGTTTTACTCTTATTGTACCTGACGAATTATTATAAGCAATGTAATAGTTTACAATTGTCACAGGATGAAATTGATGTCATTGTCTGTTCCATTCAGGGTTGTACGAAAGTTTTCGTATAAAGGAGTGAGGAGCAGATCTCTTCTCACACCTTCCCCACCATCAGTAAATGCAAAAAGGAATGTGATATTTAAAATTCACAATAATCGGCCCGCCACTGTTATGGGATACTTTGTGACGTAGGTTTTATTACGAATAGAATAAACCAAGTTTAGATTCCCGGCAATCCCAGACGAAACTCCAGAAAATAATGTTTTCTTGGCCAACATCGCTCAGAATGCAGATTGGCCATCACTAAGGACAGCCACAGGTATTCTTTCCGGCATAACTATTAAATTTTTGTCGTTTAGCCAAAGAGATGTATGAAGGAACAATTAGACTCTTGATGGAGCATGGGGCAACTGTAATGGAGCACTTACAACTTTTGGAGAAAGGTAAAAATAGTCATCCAAAAAAAATTTTTGTTTAGATAAGGAGTTGCCCAGAACGTTCGAAAATGTAATGGATCCTTTGCTGACAGAATTGTACGAGATTGATTACGCATTCAACACCTTACTAGTCAAGATGTTGACCGATTGGCCAGAGTGTTCAACTCGTGCGTTTGATATGGACTTTGATCATGTTAGTTTAGTGTATAGATTTAAGTAAATTAATAATTTAGATGAAAGTAATGGTGGCCAGAGAACACATGGAGAAACTCTCCGATCCCGAATTCCAGAAGTCTCTTCAGGCAATTTATGATAATGGACAAGATTTGGACGTTTGGAAGACCCGTTTGGTTGAATTTTTTTTGCTGGAAATTAAAGCAAGCGGCCTTGACAAAACGGACAGTAAGATTCGAAGTATCATTGGTAGCTGGTCCAAGATGATCGATGAATATAGGACTAAATATTTGTAAGGCCACTCATTTTTTAAAACTCCTTTAGGACCAATATTCTTTGTACAAATGATCAATTCGTTTTTCATTTGAATGAGAATCAACTCAGAGATGCTCCACCGCATATTCTAAGACAACTTTCGGCAAAGTAAGTACTGTTGCTTATTCTAACCTTTATTTAGCAAGACCACAGAAGGACCTTGGAGAGCCCAGATGGAGCCTTCCTCGATATATTCCTTGCTGTCCTACTGTAACGATCGGCCTATTAGAGCACAAGCTTGGGATCGTTGGGTGTCCCGAGCCTCATTCGAGCATGACTTTTACAATAACTCTGTAAACATTGAAGAAATCAGACACAATGCGTAAGTTTAGGATTTCCACGAGATGATTTTAGTGAGGGGCTGGCCAAGACTTTGGGATACTCCTCGGTCTCGGAGCACAGGTTGGCCAACAAGATGGCAGGGTCTCCAGACACAGTCAGGAATTTCATTAATGAGTAAGTTTGACTCTCCGCAGTTTATTTCTCTAG
Organism: Bursaphelenchus xylophilus; assembly: GCA_904066235.2. Lineage (NCBI taxonomy): Eukaryota > Metazoa > Nematoda > Chromadorea > Rhabditida > Aphelenchoididae > Bursaphelenchus > Bursaphelenchus xylophilus. The sequence goes on from CAJFCV020000004.1 coordinate 6,360,602, forward strand.
GTTGACACATCGGATGAGACCCGTCTTTATTGATAGAATGGATGCTTGGCAGAGGTATGCAGCAGTGAAGGAGATTATCACCGGTCAGTTACAACCGTTCGACTTGTTTTACATTTGTCGAAAAGAAGCACTGGAGCATTACAGTGTTGATCCATTAGCACTGATGAAGTATTTCCCATTCTGGGGGACTTTCAACAACTTGACCCAAATGTTACAGTACCTTCTAAAAATTAAATTTGTGGTGGGCATGCATAAGTAGGATTAACATGGAATTTAGGATATTTCCGATCAAGATCTCCAGCGATGTCATCCGTCGTGTCGGATATTCTCGGTGGCTGATACGTTCACAGGGGAGCATCTTGGAAGAATTTACATTGATCCCTTTGCCAGAGAAGGAAAGAGAGGAAAGTGGAATACATTTTTGGGGAGAAGTAAGTGGTATTAGTGTAATCGTATATATTCCAGCCGCAAATGTGGAGCGAAATTTGGACAAGATCGTTTACATGATTGGGAATGCTGAGGAAGCAGTCAATGGTCAAGAATCTCTTCTTCACTATTCCCAACTTCAACAGTTACTGTTCCATGTAAGTTGAGGGGACTTCGGTACGCCGTCCCGTGTCTTTGATTTTTGGTTGCTTAGCGCCCTAAACCCTTGGCGAAGTTTCGGTTTAGGCCTAGGTTCACGCTGATCAAGCTTCTTTCTTTTAGTCTCATCTTTTAGTTCGCGCTTAGGAAGACCTTTTCTGCAGGCTGCGGAAAGTGGGAGGGCTTACGGCAAGCCAACCGAGTAGTTTTCAAAGTCACGAAATAATTATTCGTTTAGGTTGGTAGAGCTGTACAGATGCTATTGAGTAAATCCCCATATCGGGAGATCACCATCCCAACAGCACCGATGTATGCCTCCGATTGGGATGCGGCAGATCTCTTGCCCAAATTCGTGGAGTTCTTTATTTATAAGCCAAATATGGTGGCGGCATTAAGTTGTCCGAATGTGGAAACAGGAGAAGTTCTGACTGATGAAAACTGTAATAATGTGTCATGGGCACTTCAAAGGGGAATGTTGTGGGAATCCTACAGAACCCTCTTCTGGTCCGACTTTGACCTTACGATATTTGAGATGGAAGATAGAAAGTAATATGGAACTGAAATTTTTAAGCACCTAATTTTTAGGAAAGGGTTCTGGCTAGATGTATATCGTAAAATGTACAAGGACTACTTCCCATTCGTCCGAGAAAAAACAAACTATCAGCCTTGCTCATTCACTCCCATATTTGCCATGCCTCCCTACATGTCATTGTATTATCGAAAACTATGGGCTGAGATGTTAGCCCTCGATGTTCATGAGACATTCAACCACGAGCAACAAGAGGAAGTAACCGGCGAGCGCTTGAAGACGACTATCCTTTACCCGGGTGCCAGTGAACTTCAAGGAGAGCTTTACAGACGCTTCCAAGGCCGGGATCCAAGCGTTGGAGCCATCTGTGACTTCTATGACCCTCCAGCCATCGACCTATCAGAGGAAGAAAAGGGGTTCTAATTGTTAGGAATCATTAATTGTTTGTTGTTTATTAGAAAATAAAACAATAACGAAATCATGGGAAACTTATCAAGATACCAACAGATAAATTAAGAGATCCGACTTCAGACAGTTTGGATAAGTGTTATATTGTCACCCTTCAACATGATACGGCCGAGACTCTTCTTGGCGTCAGTCTTCATGTGGACTTCTTCAGCCTCATCGATAACCAAATTCATGTACTCATCAAATCCTAAAAAGTAACGCAACCTTATAGTTAGAGACTTACCAATAATATATCCTTCAATTCTGTGGTTTACATCCTCGTATAGCCAGATCTGAACGCGCGATCTTCCCTGTAAGCATCGGAAAATCAAGTTGATAGGCTGGATATTAACCTTGGAAACCTTCGGCGGCATTTTCGTTGGAGCTATAAGTGAAAAATATATCACACCCGAAAATGCAATCGTTTTAATTAAAAGTAATAAGAAATAGAAATTAAACTGTAAAACCCCAACAGTTGTAAATTTTCTTAAAGCCGACCCACAATTAATTAATTGTAGAATATTGCAATGCATGTTTTAAAATAAGCGAAACAAAATTTTCTTAGCGATGCTTTTTGTTTCCCCCCACGAAAACAAACTCTTGGCTTTGTGCAAAACAAAAAATAAATTTTGTGACATCAACCTTCTGATATCGGAATAATTATAGGTTATGTTGAGTTCATTTTTTATTGTTTCCAGTCACAAAGTAAATGGATACAAATGGAGTGGACTACATCAAAAGTAAAATGCCGACGATTGGACTTGGGACTTATTTAATGACGTCACCAGACGTGGAAGAAGCGGTTAAAGAAGCATTGAAATGTGGCTACAGGATGATTGACACAGCACAGGTTTACAGAAACGAGAAATACATTGGGGAAGCATTAAAAGAATGTGAACGGGATCTTGGTATAAAAAGGTTTGAGAAAGCATTGGTTTTGGTAGCAAAAAATTTCAGGGAAGAGATATTCTTGATCTCGAAGTTACATCCTCGAAGTAACGGAGCTGCCGCTTATGATTCCGTCAAAGAATCCCTAAGGGCATTGGACACTAATTATATCGATCTGTTCTTGATTCATTGGCCAGGGAAAACGAGATTCAAAGCATCAGACAAGAGGAATCAACAAGCTCGTATCGATGCATGGAGAGGATTAGAAAAAGCATATGGTCAGTGTTTATGACTATAATTAAACCGATTGCTGCAGAGGAAGGACTGGTCAGAGCCATCGGGGTGTCCAACTTTGAACTTGCCCATCTGGAGCATCTTTTCTCATTCAGCTCTGTTCATCCAGCTGTGAATCAATGCGAATTTCATCCCTTGTATAGACCTAATGAAGTGATTGAATGGTGCCGGAATAACAATGTCCACTTCCAGGCCTACTCTTCCCTAGGAACATCTGATTCAAATATTCTTCTGGACGACAACAAGTTCCAAAGGATCGCTGCACAATTGAATTGTACCATTCCGCAGTTGCTGCTCGCTTATGCACTTAGTCAGGGGATATCAGTTCTTCCAAAAAGCACCAATCCATGCCATATACGGGAAAATTTTGATGCAATTAAAATTAAATTAAATCCGGATCAAATCAGAACTATGGAGATCGAACAAGATCACAAACTTTGTTGGGATCCCAGCAAAGTCTATTAATTCTGACATTTTGTATGTACATACGTTGTCATAAATTGTTGTTTATTGATAAAAACCTTGAGAAACATTAAAAATGAAGTCTTAGTAATCTTAAGAGGATTGTTAGTTAAACACCACAAATCCCATTAGGGGGATCCACAACAGATTTGTAGTTATGCCTGTAGAAGTTGAGTTGGTAGCTTCGACCGGAGGGGATTCTGCCGAAGGTGCGATGCGCTCAGAATTCTCCCCTTCAACAGGGGAACTTCCAGTCGTCGGAATCGATGAATCCGTTGAGTCAGAGGCTCCGACTGGGGCTACTCCGGCTGCAGCGACTTGAGGCTGGGCGGTAGGTAGTGGGGTGGTGTCCGGGACTTCTTTCGATGCCTCAGGCAACTCACCCGTGTCCACATTCTCTCCCCACCAATTCTGAGTGGTCGTTTGTTCATTTGGATCAAAGCCCCAATAAGAGCCAGTGGTTTGTGATTTGGCTAGCTGAAATCGAAGGGGATTAGGAAAGAATAGGATAAATCTGACCTGGTATATACTTACCTGAGAAAGCACAAATCCGAGTAAAATAATCAAAATAATTTCCTTCAGCATCCGGCCTCAGTCCACCCCGACTTGTGAAATGGCTATATGTTATGAATACTCTAGGGCACTGAAGCAGTAAAGTTAACACGCAAATGTTTTTTGATGATATTTATAGGTGGAGTAACACTACAATCTAAAAAAGAGTACAGTAAACAAAACTCGGTATGCAAATGAATCCGAGGCTCCCCGAAATTTGCGCCCGGCCAAATAAAAGGTAAAATGCCGGAGGGATTAAGGGATAAAGTGCGGGGAAAGGGTAGAGGAAGACGACTCAATCTCGGTTATATTAACCTGGGTATTCTCCCAGGCAACTGGACCCGCCCTTTGTGGCCGAGCCTTCTGAATAGCGACTGATTGGAGATTGGAATACAGAGCTTGCCTCAGGGCTTAATCACGCGGTACTCTCGGCAAGCCGATTATTGGAGGTTTGGCCATTACGAGACAGCCATTTTCGGTGCTCATTACTCAAATTGCTTTCCTCTGGGCACCTTTACACTCTGCGGTGTAATTGCAGATAGTTTTGGCGTTGGAAGTCCTACATATTTTCACATCAATACTGCATAGGTGCTTTTGTCTGGAAACTAGTTTCTTATAATAATTAAGACTAATTACCGTACTTTCGGCAGTCACAAACTCGCGCTTAGAGAAAAAATTAAAAAGAAGAAGCGTGTGATCTTATTTTAGTATGTTTATTAGCTGAGATGAATTGATGACTCAAAAGTTGGCTGCCTTTCTGGTCGTATCCTTTTCCGAGGAAAATAAAATTGGACAAATTTTCGTCGAATTTTAGGAAACATCAAGAGGAATATATAAGGCTGGTTCAATGTGCTCAATTCCCAGGTGATGTCGTAGAGGGTCATGCAGAGGGTGATGTCAACCTCGATCCAATCATTATTCCCTGCCCAAAACAACAGATAGAAGACCACGCCCACGGCATCTACCATCTGATCTATCAGGTTGAGTAATGAAAGATTCAGTTCATCTACCACTCTCCTTTGTCGCAAGACATTTGCTGAAGTAAAAATAAAATTGCTATTTATTTCTACAGTAATCAAGTGCAAATGTACTTTGTCACGGCTTACTTTTGGCCATTGTTCGGACATGCCCATTTCTTTCGGGGATGTTGATTGTAACTTGATCCATGAGGAGATGCAATTGCCCTGTTCCGTTACTTTTGAACTTTTTATATCTCCATTGCAACACCATTGTTGTCACACAGTTGAATATAAATACAATGGGAACGTACAAGAACGATTCTAATAACATGTCTATAGTGTCATATATGTCTTCTATCTATAAATTACCGGTGTAATAAGTGCTGTGATGTTAATTAGAAATTAAACTCCTTACTTCTTTCTTCGCAAACACTGGATTCATTGTATTTTCAAAGAAGATACTCCCGCAACAAGCTCTAAACATAGGTATCACCCACAATAAAGGCAGTATCCAGATCAGAGAAGCCATAATCAACTTGTTTCTAGGACTACTGATCTATGATGGTGTTATTGCAAACGTTAATTTACATACCCAAGGGTAATGTTTTGGGAAAACGACCAGTAGCATGTGGTCTAGATTAAAGAAAAACCCGCAACAGATCGTGGAATATGACAGATACCACTCCGAGGCATTGATTAGAGTGGCCAGCGACTGGAATGAGAATGACTATCAACAGTTTATGTTGACCTTGACACCACTTGGGCTTTACTTACTGGGCCGTGGCTAAAAATCCACTGGATGAATTCATTTTTGCACAAAAGAATCGGCAGGTATTTGAGAGTAATTCTGGAGACGTTAGCTAGACAATCCACAACATACGATGAAAGGAACAGAATATTAAATGTGTTGTTGTGGAGGGCAGGTGTGGAGCAGATGAAGAATAGCATGAATGAGGCCAAAAACAAGGTAAAGGCGTTAAGTGCAAGACGGATTGTGGCGACTACCAACTCCAAGGTGGTACTCGAACACAAGAACTCCGTCGCCGTCCCATTCCCGACCATGCTGTAGCAGACACCCACTTCGCCTTCGAAGCCTCGGGGGATTCATTTCAACCATCGGATCCGCTTGACTGACCATAGCCAAGGTGGTTGGGACAATGGTGTAAATAGTAGATTAGCGGTAGCCCGTGCAAAAACTATGGGCGGGACTTGTGGAAGTGGCGTGAGAGGTCGCGCGCTCTTTCTTGGACGCCCCTCAATTACACCTTATCAACTCTCTCGGAACAAGGTCTGAAGAACAATCTGTTTTAACTCCTAAGGCAATGTTGCTTTTATGTTCTTATTATGAGTATACTTCTAATTTTTTGAGGGGTCGAATTTTTTAGGGGTGCCCGAAAATGTCAAAAATACGGTAATCGATGGCGTAGATTTCAAAAATCATGTTCTTTTTTTCTGATTTTGACTTTTTTCTTGAGTAGTAGTGTAAAAAGTAATTTTTGGAATTTTTTCTAAAAATATTCGATTTAGGGGCTCTCGACGGTGCTGATTTCAAAAATCATGTTCATTTTGTCTGAATTTTACTTTTTTTCTATTGCGGAACCACTGATCAGTCACGTAGCCTACAAATTTTTTTAGGAAACCAAAAAAATCATTTTTAATTTAACAGTACTAATTTTAAAAAAGTAAAAATCAGAAAAAATTAACATGATTTTAGAAATCAACACCCTCGAAAACCCCTAAATCGAGTATTTCCAGAAAAAATATTAAAAATTACTACTTACAAGGGAAGTACTTGAAGTGCGACGCTCAGATTTTGATAAAAATTGGCATAGATGGAGATTGGAATTTTCTTATTCGATTGCGAGCTTTCTAGCTCGCGCTTTGCAGAAACCGCTGTGAAAGAAGGGCCGGAATATCGAAAAAAATCTTCAAAAGCCGGCGAATTTTCCCTGATTCCCTTGATCTTGGCATTCCGTTTCAGGATAAAAATATATTTTTTCTCGCAAGAAATTTTTTCTTGATAATGTTCAACACTATTTTGTTGCTTTTATGTGGAATATTGTGCGCTATTTTCATTTTTTTACACTCTGGACATAATTCTTGCGCTATTAATTGGATTGTTGCCATCCGGAGGGTAAAATGTTTCGTTTTTTGACGAATTTATACAGCTTTTCCTCTGCGGATGGGCAAACCACTCTAATAGTTGCTTCAAAGCTGTTTAGAAGAGATGCAAAACGCTCTACTTCGTGCATGAAGGTAATCATAAAGTAAGTGTTCCAAAAATTTTATTTTTTCACTATTTTTCAGTTTATTCCATTTCAGCAAACAAAGTAAAGGGTCCCAAAGGTGTTCCGCCATTGTACTCGGTGTTCTGATGGTTCACATTCGCTGTTCTCGTTTTTCAGAATTTACTTGCTGAAATAAAAAACAAGATTTTTGGAAAACTCACTTTATGATTCGTTCATACACGAAGTACAACGTCTTGCATCTCTCCTAAACAACTTTGAAGCAACTATCAGAGTGGTTTGCCCATCCGCAGAGGAAAAGCTGTATAAATTCGTCAAAAAACGAAACATTTTACCCTCCGGATGGCAACAATCCAATTAATAGCGCAAGAATTATGTCCAGAGTGTAAAAAAATGAAAATAGCGCACAATATTCCACATAAAAGCAACAAAATAGTGTTGAACATTATCAAGAAAAAATTTCTTGCGAGAAAAAATATATTTTTATCCTGAAACGGAATGCCAAGATCAAGGGAATCAGGGAAAATTCGCCGGCTTTTGAAGATTTTTTTCGATATTCCGGCCCTTATTTCTCGGCGGTTTCTGCAAAGCGCGAGCTAGAAAGCTCGCAATCGAATAAGAAAATTCCAATCTCCATCCATGCCAATTTTTATCAAAATCTGAGCGTCGCACTTCAAGTACTTCCCTTGTTAACAGTACTAACTAAGAAAAAAGTGAATACAGAACAATGGATGTCATTTTCGAAATTGGTTACCTCACCACCCACTATTTCCCGGTTGGGGTCTCTTTCGGTGGCTTTCTAATTTGCAACGTGTTGGCAATTCGTCTCCCTGTTTTCAACGTCAACTCTATCCAAAACCCCGAAAAAATCTGACATTTCATGGTGATTTTCAACTGAAAAACACTGGTTTTCGAGGAAAAAAGGCCCTACTGCAAGAGGTCGTAGCGACCTTAGTTTTCATTTTATAATCTTGTTACTTCATACACGAAAATTAATGTCGCTTAAAAAAATACAGACTCCAAAAACGAAGTCACTGCGCCGCCCCCGCCGGCCGTTATAGCCTCCGACTTTCCTTCACGTTCCTTGAAAAGAGCCTGTAGATTAATCTCATCACCTTCAAAAGTACTAGTCCGTTCGCAAAGTCGCTGGAGTTATTTCGGCGATATACACTCTGAGAAAACAATTTGCACCGTGCAATAGGCTTTTTCGGGCTGTCGCTCGCTCCCTGACTTATATGGACTAGTAACCTGCCAAGCAACTACAATGACATCAATGAATTTTCCGGCGCGAAAACAATGAATGCTAACAGCTTGGCATTGCGATATAGACGGGCTGCAAAATTTTTGAGCCCGACTCGGCTGGCGCTGGCCATGGCCCGGGCCGCTGACCACCCCTGAAATAGCTAATTCGTAGTCTTTTTGATAAGAATACAATTTCTGAACACTTTCAATCTTCAATAATTTCTTTTACTTCTCAGTTGATAAATGCTTGTTTTAACAGTCGAGTGTAATTTTTTGTGTAATTTTCCTTTGTTACTCTTCGAATTTAGTTTTAGCCTAAAGAATGGCCGAATTTGGAAGCTGGGATCAGATAAAGAAGAACCTTTCTGAATTTAAACTCGATTACAAGACGTTATGGGACATAACTTCGGCCAAGAAATTCGATGAGAAGAAGGCTCAGACATGGACCGAGAATCACTTTTTCTTGACGATACAGGTAGGAACAGTTTCTAACTATATTATCCATGTTAGTTATCCATCGCCTACGTAATTGTGGTCTTCGGAACAAAGTCATTGATGAGGAATCGTCAGCCTTTTAATCTGTTCATCCCTCTCAATGTATGGAATCTTTTCTTGGCCGTTTTTTCGATTGTTGGGACCATTAAGTTGACCCCGGAATTCCTGGACGTTGTTCTTGGGAAAGGCTTAACTGGTAAGACCTCGACTCGGATTTTTTATCTTCTAGAATCTTACTGCCATACTACGACATTCACTTCTGGAATCAATGGCTACTGGATGTTCTTGTTTATTCTTTCGAAGACCGTTGAACTCGTTGACACCGTTTTCCTTGTGCTGAGAAAGAGGCCGTTGATGTTTTTGCACTGGTATCATCACATTCTCACCATGATCTATGCGTTCTATTCGTATCCCGTGACCCCAGGATTTAACCGATGGGGTATTTATCTCAACTTCTTCGTTCATTCCTTCATGTATTCGTAAGTTGTGAACGAACCTGATCCAGTGGGAAAAACGTACGATTTTGCAGCCGAGAAGTATTAAAAACGCAGCAAAATACCAACTAAAAAAACTCGGTTTCGAAGAGCGCGCCCTTTCTCACACAAAGGGGGCGGGCTTTTGAAATTGGAGCCTTTTCACTTGGAGAGGGAGGTTTTTGCCGCGTTTTTGACACTTTCCGAATGCAAGATGGTACATTTTTTGTCATTGATCAGCTCCGCCACTGTAAATCGGAAAACTTCTCTTTCTTTTAGGTATTATTTCCTCCGCTCAATGAAGATTGCAGTCCCCGGCCCTGTGGCTAAACTCATCACAACCCTCCAAATCTGGCAATTCATTATCTCTGTGGCGATTCTGGCTCACTTGGGAGTTCTTATTTACGTACAGAAGGCCGCATGTGACTTTAATCCCCGTGTGTTTGTGTTGGCCGTGTTTATGGACGTCACTTATCTGATCTTATTCATCAATTTTTTCCTCAAAAGTTATGTTTTGAAGGGAGGAAAGGCCAAATACAAGGTCCAAAATGGAGTTAACCCCAAGAAGACTAACTGAACTAGCTGATTCTTGGGTTTTGTTAGAATTCAAATAGTTGTTACTTTGTAATAAAAGTTTTATTTTGTTTGTCATGCTCGACCGGTCGGTTTCTTTTCTGGTGTTGGTAACATTAGTGTTTAATATGGGTCTTGCAGGAATTATTGCTATTCTTTGTGGGACAAAAGGAAAGAAAAGTAAACCTGTCACTAGCTTTAAAAAACCTCAAAATATCACAAAAGGTGAGCAGACTACCATATTTGTTAAGCTGTCATGACTAATGTATACTGTTTTGTATTTTTATTACAGAAAAAGCAAAGGAAGCGAAGAAGTACCACCAACCAGAAGATGAGATGACCTTACTCAGTCTCCAAAGAAATCCCAGTGTCGAGAAATCCCGGATTCCGGACGATGACACCATCAGATTCGTGGAAAGTATTAAGGCGGAGACCTCCGAATGAAGTATTAAATCATATTCAAATCACTCTTTAATATTTTTTTGCTGTCTGTTCTCACGGCAACAGCATGACGGGGAAATCTTTGAGATCGGTTGTGGTTATACTGCATTTTCTGGTGTTGTCTCTGCTCATTCTGAGGGTCTCTCTTTCGAATCCGAGCCTAAAGTTGATGTCGCTTGTAATGGAAGTTAATGAAACTTACTTCATGTAGAATATGAGAGTGAGAACCAACTGTCTCCATGCAATCTGAGTCTCCTTATCCATTTCTTGGGTGATATTCTCCACTATACACTCGGTGAAGATGTGCCAGTACTCTGTTCGGAAGTCCTTTATCTTTAAGTTGGCATGTTTTCTAAACAAATAATTAAATTTTTGAAAACAATTATTCCCTTTACTTCCCCAATTGTTCCGCATTTTCCGTGACCATACTAATGTCATCCAGATTTCTTATGACAAAGTCGAAAGTGTCGATGAAAACGTCCGAGTGGGATATAAATTTAGGATCAGCCCTCAGTTTTTTCCCTTTGGTGTTCGAACTGATCCCAAATATTGGTTTTAGATCTTCGACTTCCGCAAATATTGCTAAAATAATAAAATTCTTGCTAGACAATTGTCTATTAACGGCATGTATGGCTGGGTTTCTTACCACAAAATATATCCTTTCCTGCTTTGACCTTGTTGATCTTACTCCACGATTTGATGATTAAGTTCCGTTGCCTGGGGGCTAATCTTTTCGGTTTACTCGTACTGTTCCTTTGCACTACCAATGCTGTACTCGACCATCTTCGCCCTCGAAATTAAAAAAAAATAGTTTTCATTACTTACTGTTTACTCTTGATGCGTCTGGAACCGTCAAGGACGGGCGGTCTAGAACTGTAATAACATTATAAATATCATAGTTAGATTATGTTGGAACATTACGCAAGGTTGCGTGTTATAAGTCAGTATACAAACGAGTAAGTTGTTTTTAGTAAACGCCGTGGCTTTTCAGAAGGTCACACGAAGCAAGTTATAAAATGCAATGATTGATTTTTGTAACAAAAGTACAGTATACCTGGCACATCATTGGAGCGTGATTTGAATTCGGAAGCCCGTCGATTCATCCTCTGCTGGTGCTGTTGGACCAGGATCTGCGGCTGATTGGGCCCCTGACTTTGAGAGCGGGTTGCATTTGAGCTCTTATTCCCCATAAGCCGGCAATCGATAAGAAGACCGCGATTCGGAATCTGGAGAGTGCCGGGCCAGCCTCCCCTAAAACAGTCGGCGTTCCGTGCCGAACGGTTTAATTCAATTTAAATTTGGAATAATTTCCCCTTTTTGCAGTCGAAATGGAAAGGCCGCGGGCCTTATTCTAATCGAGGGATCTCTCCAGTCGATTGTCCAGAGGATTACAATTAAGCGGGTTTACGTTGGACCCGAAAGAAAAGTTTATTAACCTCATCAGTTGGGGACGCCCTCAGGTTGTCATACTCAATTCTCGTCTCCGACTTTTGGGGACGAAAGGCCCTACCAAGAAATTACTTAATGCATTGAAACTATTTAAATTAAATGTAAGAGCATCAGAGGAAGGAGAAGGTCTTGTTTGTGCTGATCCGAATGTCATGGATTGTCGTTGCGACCAAGAATCTTTTAAGATCTCTGACAGTTTCTACTTTGTTGGAGTTTCTGTTTGTCAAAGTGTGTCAGCAATTTGCCAACAATAATTTTAAAACTTTATGTTGCAGTTTAAATACAAACAATTTAATGATTAATCATCCCGAATGCAGACTTTTGCAGACTCCACGCACCACTTAATGAAGGAGTCCAGCCATCTTCTCCTCTTTTATCAGCAAAGTGTGCCTGCATTTTCCATTTGAAACATTATTTTACCTGTTTGCGCCATAAATAGACATAGTTTTCGCTGTCATCTTCCGCTTTTAGGATGGGAATCAAAAACCGCTGAGAGGCGGAAAAAGGGAATTAGCTCAAATTTGCATCCCAGTCCCGGCCCTTCGCTCTTTTTGGGGAACGAAATTTGATTTTGAATAGATCGCAATTAAACGCGCAGAGAAACCAACCTCAACATGGAGATCCGGTCGATTTCAGACGAACGAAGACGGCGTTATTAATGCCGCCTTCTTCTCTTTCATCAAGAATGGAGAAGGAAGGGAATGACCTTGTCTATCGCCCTTCCCCTCTCTTCTTTTCCCACAGTGGCCATCGGGAGGAAGGGTCATCATCATCTTACACCTTGTCATGATGTCACTCACCCTTGTTGGATCTCGATGAATCAGTGATTTGCATAGAGTCAGTAAGAGGGGAGAGTCCCCACCTATCCTATCTCCATTTCGATGCCTCTTATCAGTGCATTCCCCATTCCCGGACCGAATTGAGGTCTCTGTCTCATTTTATTTTACTCGGTCACCTTTTTTGGTTTGGGAAGGGGGATTATTCCGGAAAAACAGGGACAGTGCCGATCGGTCTTTGTTTTATCAAAACTCCCGCCATTGTTTCTGGAATTTATGGTATGGGAACTTTCGTTTAAATAACATCAGACGTTTCCTCCAACAAATTAACATTAAAATTTTCGATCTTATCAAGTTCCTGTTTTGTCATCTATTTCTGACAAAGAAGTATTTCAGATTTTATTAAAATTTTGCATGCGAGATCTGAACTAGCCATGTATCAATCCGTAAAAGTTTTAGATGGCGCTTTCCACAATCTTGTTTTCGAGAGAGCACGCGAAATGATGAGGGTCGGACAGACGCAAACTGGTTTTCGTGTATAATTCTTTTTGTTTCCCTTCGGAAAAATCTGATTTGTTGTAGAAAATTTGTACGCCGGAATATTAATTGAGCCGCAAACTTCGCATGTCTTAGAAAATAAAAAAAATAGGCCGACTTTCATCCAAGTTGTCTCACATCAAGTACTTGTGAGATGACTGCAACTTTTTAATCTTGCGTAATTAGCCATAAACCGAAGTGTTTATTCAATTACCGTATCTTCCGGCTATTTTTTGAGGATATTTTATTGCCCTGATTAAACCTCCTGCTAGTTCCAAATCTTCCCAAACTTTGCGATCGCTGAATTGTTGACGAGATCAGTATTTTCTTCCATTCTCTTATCAGTATATCGTTGATTAATCATTCATTCCATTTAAGCCCTTTATGTTTTGTTAGAAGCGCTATGCCGATTAGTTTGCCTCAGGACGCCCCATCGCCGCGGATCTGCCGAGTTCAGAAGATCCATCCTTCAGATGAATATGGCTTCAATCTACATGCTGAGAAGAGCAAAGGGCAATATGTGGGATCAGTAGATGCCGAGAGCCCAGCCGATATTGGAGGCCTCAGGGAAAACGATCGAATCATCGGAGTGAATGGAGATATGGTCTTGGGATTACCTCACAAAGAAGTAAGTCATGGATTCAGCTACTGTTTCAAGGAGTGTTCCAGGTGGTCCAAAAGATCAAAGCGAATCCTTTGTTTTGCGAGTTGTTCGTCATCACGGAACATGACTTTTTCTGGTATCAGAACCATGGAATTCCGTTATCCTACGACCTTCCTAACATTGTCAGACCCGTTTCTGTAAGTATTTCGTGCTTTCCCTATCCCCGCTTCCCTTTGTGCAGAGTCTCTGTCCATCAAGCTCAAGCAGTTCAGTGCATCCCCAGTCCTCGCTCAGCTCCCGTTGCACTTCCTTCAATTCAGACATCTTTATCTCTAAGGCTAGAATCCAGCTTAAGGTGAGTTCAAGGCCTGTTGTTGGTTACGGTGTCTGAGTTCGGAAGAGTATGGGTATTAATCAACCTTTTTACACCTAATTGATGACCTGTGAGTTCACGGACCAGTATGTTGATACCTCTGGCAGGTGATGGTTGTTGTGGCTGTTTACACTGTGGGAGATCTCTTTGTTTGCGCGATTTCTTTTTATTTTAGACGGCCATTCAAAGAAGTGCCTTGAGTGGAGGGGGCGCGTTTCCTTTCCGGGAACTCGAGACTTTGCAAACTTCACAAAACGAGTCAATTCAGATCTCTCGCTCTGATTACTCGCAGTTTCTCCTTAATTAATGTGGCAGGATAATACTATAGAAATGTCTCCGTTATGGCTCCATTGCTGCAACTAGTTGCGGACTGATTCAGATTCGGCCTTTTAAATGGTTATTACAGGTCTCCATTCGAGGAAAGAATTAGGTCTGTCAGTTTATGATTGACTGATGACTAAGGACCGCTTAGCTCCGTTGTCTATGTGTTTATCTCCGCCTTCACTTCGAATGAGACGTTAATTTCTCCTAATCCTAGACATTGAATCAAACTTGGGGAATCGATGAAAGCCCTGAGGGTGTTTGCTCTCGTATTATATCCATTTGAGGTCATTCGAGAGGGTCGGGGAGAGAAAGGGAGCGGGATAGGTATCTATCATGACTCAGACCACGCTTTTGTTGTTCTTGCGCTTTTATTGGTTTTTTGTACCTTCGAAAGGTTCAGTCGACCAAATTTCCGTTCTCTCCCTAAGGGCTCCAAGCAACAAAAACACTAAAAACGAAGCTCTTCTGAACGTCTTCTGGCTCCAGCACAATATTATTTTTATTATAATTATTCCTCAAAAACTCGGTGACCTTGACGTGGGAATTTAATTAGTGAAGAGGAAACGTCAGACTCACTCAGCCATTATGAGGGCATTCAATTTCTCTCCTTCAACAATCTCAGCGGCCTGGTTCGGTCAACAATTTCTCCACAGATTTTAGGTATTTTTTCGATCCGCTCCCGAGTGTCCGTGCTTTATTTTTCCATGAGAGATGACCGGGAATTATCCTTTTGTATTTCATCTGGCCTTTTATAGAAATTTCCCTTTTACTCCTCTTTTTTTCATATCGCCTGAGGCCTTTTTATGCTAAAGCGGATTCCTTTTTTGCTAATCGCCGCTTTCGTTTGATCCACTTATTGTTCAGGAGAAGCCAATAGAATCTCCAGTAGCCTCCGATCCGGCAATTCCTAGAGCCAGCACTCCGCCGATGACTCCGCGACCTCTACTCTGTCATTTGGTAAGCCCTTTCGAGCTAAATTTTACACTCATTATTTACAGTAGTATCAGATGTTGACGCGTTTTCACTTAAAGTAATATGTATAAAAAGATTAATCATAAGGGTGTTTCAGTCCAAACGAAGCCCCACCCAAGAGTTTGGCTTCAATCTCCACGCGGAAAGAAATAAAGGACATTTCATTGGGTCGGTGGATAAAGGAGGAATTGCTTACCTGGCTGGTCTTGAGACGGGCCAGAGAATTGTCGGCGTCAATGGGGAACTCATTTACCCAACGAGTCCACACAAGGTGCGTTTTGACGTATTTGAACAAATGTATTTTTTCTTTTTATCAATTTGTTTGTTTGGCTGCATGGAGAGCAGCCAAACAGACAAAGAACATCCGTTAGCAGTCCATAATCAGCATTTTCATTTTGAGCAAAATGGATTCCATTTTCGGATTCCTGATGGTCAAACCCCAAAAAAAACTTTTAACAACGTTACGTCATATGGATGACGATTTCTTAAATTTCATCGCACAAGTCCTTACGAACCCTGCAAATTTACAGGGGAAGTACCCCAAGTGCGACGCTCAGATTTTGATGAAACTTGGCACAAATTTAGAATGATTTTTTCTAAAATATATGCGAGAATCCTAGCTCGCGCTTTGCAGAAACAACCGAGATTTTTAGATCGAAAGTGGGCGAAAATTTGACACTTGTTGCCGAATTTCGGCACGAAAAGTTGCGTGCCTATTTCTACCATGGAGGGTAATGTTTCCACATAAAATCAATTTTTTCCGCACGAAACAAGAAAAGTTATGGCCAAAAAGTGCTTTTCTCTCTGTCCGCTCTCCGTGCTTAGCGTACTCTCTCGGCGGCAAAGATCGTTCAATATCTCGGCGGCGCCTGAAAAGCGCGAACTAAAACTTCCAGGAATTGTTATTTAGTTCATGCCCGACGTGTGCTCAAAATTTAAAGAAAATCGGAGCGTCGCACTTGGGGTACTTCCCTTGTGAGCAGAGAAAAAGTGAAAAAAAGGAGGAGGCGACAGAGAAAGGCAGAAATTTTTACAAAGTGAGAAATTGCGCAACTTTGTGTCAGATTGCGCAACTTTTACCTTTGGACTAAATTTGCAGAGTTCGGACGGACTTGTGTGATGAAATTTAAAAATCATCGCCCATATGCGTGTAAACATGTATACAGCCCGCCTTTCATTTGGATCAGAGTTCATAGGGGCAAAAAACCGGCTTGATCAACTCGTAGGATTATTTTAAGAGTATTTTGGACATTAATCCTGACCTAACTCACGACCTAGGTCAAGAACTACTTTGTGTTTCCCGAAATTCACGGATTTTATCATGGATTCATTATGTTCACAGAACTTTAACGCTTTTGGATTACATACCTGAACTAGAGATAAGTCACGACAAGCATAACCAAAGTGACTCTCGTACCCTGGTCATAGTCATACAGCCTGCTTGCTTTTTATATGAGGGCGCAATATCACATTGTTTATTGCAAAAATAACGCCGTCCGTTGCGCAACATGATGGCTTTTCGTAAAAAAATTAATAATAATGCATAATTTCAGGAAGTAGTAGCACTAATAAAGCACGATCCCTTGGACACAAGTCTTCTTGTTGCATCAGAGGAAGTGGATAGATGGTATACAGAAAACGGGATCCCCTACAGCTTCGATCTGGCCGTTACTTACAAAACCTACACTCCGCCCAGATCACAATCTCGAACCGCGACCGTATCAAGTCAAAAAACTAATGGAACCGCTCAGGTAAGGGGGAGGGGGAGTGTGCGTATTTTTTGGTAGTTTTTACGTTTTGATTTAAGTGTAATATAAAATTAGTTGTCTTACAACGGTAAACGAATTGTTTTTAGTCTTTCTCGAGCCCCTCGACCTTCTACACGGTTGGTATTGGTATTCTGAATTTATTCCCCTATCCCTTTGTTTTTCCGGCTTCTTTCTTTGCTAATTTTGGGTTCTGTTTTTGTAGCCTACCGAAGATGCTCAAACTGATGTTGTTTATGTACCGACAGAATTGAAGGAGGAACAGCTAAATGGACACAATACTTCCGAGACTTCTGAAGTCCAAGAGTCAGAAGAATCGACAGATTCTGAAGTCAGGGAACTCCAGAATATTGAGAACGCGGCCGTCGGATCCCCAGACGATCTTCTCGAGAAAGTGTTTAGCTCTGTCCCGCCTCCCAAAGAAGATTCACATGTAAATTTTAGTTTTTTCCTTTTTTCTGCTTACTTAGTACCCCACTTTCTTTGATTTTCTCTCCGAAACTATAAATCTGTTACTCTCTTTCAGAAACATGTAATTAATAATTACAATTCCGTGACTCCACTGGCTCCCATATCCGTCAGGAATTCTCCCTCAATCGACCGAACTCCGCTCAGTTCTCCAGAGAAAGGTTGGATTAATTTAGTATTACCATTTCCACCAGGGAACGTCATCAGTTGGGGGAAAAAGACAATTGGGGAAACTGAAAAGTATTATCTTTCTTCGATGTAAGTGTTGAGATTAGGGTAATCGATGCCGCTGATAATGTTATTTTTTTAAATCAGCGCCATCGATTATCCTAATCTTGACACTTACAGCGAAGAAAGACAATACTTTTCAATTTCCCCAATTGTCTTTTTCCCAATCATCGCTCCCCGTTCCACCAGTATTGATTTGAATTGGCTATAACTTCTTTATTTTTGGGCCAAATAGTAAGATTCTTTTTCCTGAATTCTCAGAATCTATCGTTGTGTGTGATACCAAGTATGTTATACCTGTTTTTCAGACTACACTGCATCAAAAAATTTTTTTTCTTTTATCGGCGGAGACTTCCGTAATCCCCCTTGAATTCGGCGGAGTGTTTTTTTCACAAATGAGGCTGTAAATTGTTGTATGTGTAAAGAAAATGGGCGGGAAAGGATTTAGAAGATACAATATGACAGTTATTTCAAATTTTTGTGATTGGGCGGAGACATTTTTTAACCTCGGTGGACGATACTTCTCCGACTTTGGAAAGTCAAAATTTGCTAAAACCAAAACGTATGGTATCCCTGGTGGCATGGCGCCTAAATACGACTTATTACGTCAACGGTCCACTGGGAGAAGAAAAAAAGGCAATTCGGCGGAGAAATCGGCGGAGAACAAAATGACCCCATTTTTACAGCCTCATTTATGAAAAAACACTCCGCCGAATTCAAAGCGGATTACGGAAATCTCCGCCGATTAAAGAAAAACATTTTTTTGATTCTAAAAACTCCAAGGGTTTTCTGAAAAATGCAAAAAAAAATTTGGGATTGGACCACCGAGAACAAAGTTATTAATGAATAGTTTTTTTCCATAATTCTTGGAACACCCTGTAATTATCTGTTTCACAACATTCTAAGGCTGATGGACGGGGTTTGCCACACATATATCTTCGACCGCTACCGGGATACAACCGATTTACAACATCTTTCGAGATTTTTTTATTTTCACCGTGAAGATGACGGAATTATTTGATTCCTATCACATACTTGGTATAACACAAAAACGGTAGATCCTGAGGATTAAGGGAAAAAACGAATCTTAGGCCCAAAAGTAAAGAAGTTATAGCCAATTCAAGTCGGGCCACAAAAATGCCCAGCCCTATACTTTTATGATTAATTGTTTACTTTTAGATGAAAATGTGGATATATTCAAAATGAGTGCCAAGAAAGCGCGGGAGATCCTCAAACACAAGAAAAGGGACCCTCGGGCACAGGGAACGATGACTCTGGAAGAAAAACACCAACTCATCGCCAACTTATAGAAACCCTTTCTAGTCAGCCAGAGTCTTTGCCTACACCTGTGATCATTTTACTGTTATTTTTGTGCAATTCGCTTACCATACTTAATAAAATCATATTCGATCATTTTTTTAATAGTAATAAGAACCTTTTATTATTGAAGAAAGTTACTTGATTTTTTTATAAATGCAATCATCAATAACCAAAAATCAACGATCAGGAATGTCATTTTCAAAATCAGCACCATCGAAAACCCCTAAATCGAGCATTTGCAAAAAAACTCAAAAAATTGCTTCTTTACAGTACTAATAGTAACGATCAAAAAATGGACGTCACGTTCGGCGCTTACATCGAAGAAAAATAATACATCTCAGTTTCCCGAAGTTCCTATAAATACTAAATCAGGGGCAGAAAATGCTGATTGAAGAAATTCTCAGGTAATTCATCTCTACATTAGAAGTAGTTTCATCGACTGCCCTGAGAACAGAAAGCATTGCCAGCAACGAAAAGGATCGAAGAAGGTCTTCAGGTTACAATAAACAGTACCAAACTTTACTCAGTTCTCTGCCTAATGTAATTGTAGGCGTTTTTTAACCGTTCTTTCAGCTCTTCCTTTTCCTTTTTGGTTGCTCTTTCTCCCAAAGAAGGGAAGATCAGGATGCAAAACAGAAACTCAAAGGGGGCCTGGTACTTGAACATCTCCACTTGCTAAAAAGATTAATGAAAGTTGACCAAGGCATACCTGATCGAGTGTAAATGAGAAGCTGCATCCATTTTTGGTCAACGTCTGATGGAAAGTGTTGTGGTAAATAATAAAAAGATCGTGGATGTGATCTCGGAACACATCTGAACGAGCAGAAACAAACAAAAACTTGGCCAAATCATTCAGGCCGGTACCTGAAATTAATCAGCAAGTCCTATCAGAAATATGTAATATGGGCCTTACTGATGTGAGAGCATTGCCAATCCAGAATACTGACTACTTTATCCCCATGCAAAAGAATATTATCGGTCCACAGATCCCCATGGGCCAAGACTGCTGGATACCCTAAAAAGATTACTTACGGATACTCGAAACTTTCACCATTGTTTCAGGTATCTCTCCGCCAATAATGCATCAATTTCTATACCATTTGTATCAAATTAAAGCTCACACACCCCATTTTTTGTCCAGCCAGTATGGGGGGTCTAGGTTCACTGGGGCACCTGTACTGACCTTTGAAATTTTCATTCCAATTTTGGAGCCCGAAATCGGTGAAATTTATTGTTAGAAAAGTTTTGCAATGATTTCTGAAGATGCAAGCTTTTCGGCGTATATTGCCCGAGCAAACAGCTTTCGTACCCATCCGTCCGACATGCTACCTCGCCTGATTGAAATATGTTGTACTTGGTACAGGCGTAAACGAGAATTTTTTTAAAATTTCTTCGGAGGATTTGGTGACTTTTTTAGCCGCAAATCCAAAAAATTGCCAAATCTGAAGAGAAACTCACAATCAATTGAAAATCATTGCAAAATTTTCTAACAATTTGTAAGTTTCATCGATTTCGGGTTCCAAAATTTGGAATGAAAATGTCAAGTGTGAGTACGGTATCCTCCGTGGACATAACAGCGCCATATTTGGTGGACAAGAAATGTGTGCCAGCTTTAATTTTATAGAAATTGGTGGTGCATTATTGGCGGAAAAATATATAAAGTTTCGGGTCGACTACCCTGTATATCTAAAATAAGCATACCGTATTTTAGATGCACATTCTGAGGCATGGACTTGTAGTCTTTCATCCATTTCCGGATCACTTCTTCGCACTGAAAAAAGCTGCGATCAAAAGAGACTAAACGGATAAAGAGATCGAAGGGGATCAGGTCGATGGAAGGGACTGCACACTTCATCTTCTCAAAGATATTCTCCTTCCGATTCAGAACATGGGAATAGGCGTGGAATTGGGCCAATGACGTCACCACATTTGCACACTACAGATTTTAAACTTGAGATTACTGTAGCAATCAAAGGACACTATGCCAAAAAGGATGACTTACTTTTTGGAAATCCATTCCCTCGATTACTTTATTCGTTTTCCCGAAATCCCCGAGATCCTCAAGGAGAATGTATCCATGCTGTCCTGTTCTGACATCGCTTTCTTTGGCCGATAACATCTTTGGGAATCTGATAAAATCCATTTTTGGCGCGATGTTCCTGTATACGAAGATCTCCTGATTGTGGAAAAAACAGAGATTCTTGGTAAAACTGTTTTCTTCTGGCTTGTAGAGATCCTTGGAATACTGACTGATGGGTTGTTTGAGGACAGCCTTGATCACGTTCCCGTTCTGAACATACATCTGGACCCTGGCCACCCGAGAATTAAACCCCATATGGATTGGAGCCGCGCCAATCTGATGAGATATAACTAAGGAAAGTAAAGTAATGTACGAGATTTAACGTAAAACAAGATACTCACATTGTTTATGTCGCTTTCGTCGTTCACACAATGACTCTGTTTGATCATGTCCTCCACAACCTCCTTCACAGTCAATGTAGTGGGGAGAATCATATCTTCCAGAGTCAGTAAACTACTTGAAGGCTTGGATCGCATCACCGGAAATGCAAAAGAGTTAAAAAAAAATTAAAATAGGTGCGTCAAAAGTTTGGAACAGGTTGGGAAAGTAACCATAAATTTCGGGTTAAAGCTCCTCGACGTTCTTAGATGCTATGAAGAGTCAAAATCCCAACGACATGCTGATTTTCATCGATAGACTCAAAATGAAAAAAATGCTTATGGAGACAAAAATTACGGTAAGAATTAGCAAAAAAAAAAATTATTTTTTTTTGTTTGGGTTACTCGTGTCATCGATGCTTTCTATAAAAAATCATTCATGGTTGCATAATTGTCTCAAGGCAATCACATCCCCACATCGGGACCTTATACGCATAGTATAATTTATAAAATTTTTGAATCGTGCTTCTAATCTTGGTTTAATGAATTTTATACTTTTTGTATGGCAACTTGAAGGCTGATTGCCCTCTCCGAGCTTTTGTGAGATAAAACCGTTTCTTCAAGAACGAAAGTTGACTGCTGTTTGCAACATCCAAAGCCAGATGTTTCAAACATTTAAATTTTTTTAGTCGCCAAAGCCAATATCTATACTGATCTGGATTCCAGGTGTGACACATCAGAGAGTTGGTTAACAATATTGTATCGGTATGTAATAGGGTTCGGAAAATTCGGTTATGTTCACCACGCGGGTATATACCCCGTCCGAACCCTAGTATGAAACCGATAAAGGGACTTGTTTTTGCGAAATATAGCGGCTTAGAATCAAAGTCAAAACTGTGGGTCGTCTTAACATCTCATATATCTGGCTTTGCGAAGTTGTGACCTGAGTCGTATCCAAAACATAAAGGAATTCAATAATTTTATAAGGATGGTGACATACAAATCAAATCGGTTTTCGTGGCCGGAAACCGCGATTTCTTGTCTGTTAGGCTTCTAGACAAGAAATGCGTAATTCTTGTCTGAAATTGCGTAACATTGCGCAATAATGCGCAAATTTCTGCTGTCTCCGCCGAAGATTTTTTCTTTTTTTCTCTGCTTCTTTTCTAGAAGCCTAGAAATAGCGGTTTCTGGCCACGAAACCCGATTTGATTTGTATGTCACCATCCTTATATCATTTGAAAAACCTGGAGAACATGAAGGCCCAGAACTCACCGATCGTCGTCTTTCCAGAAAGGACAAAGGAATTATTATTAAAGATCAGCATTTACTTTATTTTAAACGCATTAATGTTGGGCCCAATTTCCTATTCGAATTTTTGGTCGAATAATTCGACTTTAAAGGTCAAGCTATGCAAATTTTGCTCCAAAAATACCAATTCTTGGGAATTTCAATTTTTCATATTTTTAAAAAATCGACCACAATAATTCAAATTTTGACCTTGAAAGTCGAATCTATCAGCCAAAAATTAGAATAGTAGATTGGGCCCAGCAATTCTGTATACATAAAGCCAACTTACTGTAAGCTAAAATTGGCTCGAAGAATCTTGTTTTAGCCTGACTCAATTGTGTCAATCGAGTAAAGTAAGAATGTTGCGTTTCCTTCGTATCTTTGGGCCCGTCCAGTAAAATTACAAAAAAAGTGAATGAAGCAATTACTTTTTTATGGTAACTGAAAAAAGTCTCCGAAAATGGAATAAATAATTGATTTTGTTTTGCCTGTGATGTACTTAGACTGAAAGATGGATGATCGAGGTGATTACGTAGTCATTTCGAATATTGTCTGTGCCTATTAGATGTCTACTGAGCCGCTGTCTCTATTATTATGACCTAATTTAATTATCCATTTCGAGGATTCCATAATCGAAATTCCATTCGGTTTCTCTCTCCATGTTGTCTTGTTTTTGGGATAAGGGAAGACAGGTGTCATGAAGCGAATGCTTATGTCCCAGCCTTCCCTCTACCTGATCCACCTACTCATTCGATCCACCTGTTGGAAGTAGGTCAGGCCTGTCTCGAGGATTTTATTCGTCGCTTTTCTGGAGCCCCTCTTCTACTTAACGATCTTGTTTGTAACTCATTTACAGTCATTTAACAATTGTTTTTTGGTATTGGAATAGTTTACTTTCTTGAAACAGATGTTGTTAATTCCCACAATACTAAATATTTAAAATATGGCAACATGCCTTTACTTCTTTATAACCCCATGTCCAGAGTCATCAGTCATGAAGGCCAACATCGTGAACTTTTTACGACCCTTCTTCTGACTATGGCCTGGGGGCATCCGGGTTTAGAGAACGTGGTCCAGTCACGCACCCGGGTAATAGATATCCGTCCCCTTAGGGCTTCCATTCCCAAAGTCGGCGGTCTTTCCGTTCAATTCAGGGATGAATGATAACAATGAAAGTCCGAAATTCGAACCTGGGGTCTGGAAGTAAGTCATAAATCTCTAGTAATATGCACATCTGGTCCTTTCCCACGGCCTAGTTCCGGCTTAAACCGTTAAATTGATTTGAGAATGTATTTGAAGTCATTTGTATGAATCTTGTCGAGGATGGGTGACGATTTCGACCCTTTCAGTGTCATGAGTTACAACCACAGCTCATCGTACAACCGGACATACGAAAGGAAGGTGATTGAGGAAGGCGGGGGCAAGCCCACTGTTCGAATCAGCTCTCCCTTCCAGACGGTGACCGCCGGAGGTGGTGGAATCCCCTTCTCAATCCCCTCCCTCCCCTCTTCCAGTTTCATTACTCCTCACAATTACCACTTCGGTAATTGTGCCGGATCATTCTCTTCCAACGATGACTCCTTGAATGCTATCCTCGATGTGTCCGGATTTGCTCCAGAGGACCTCAAGGCAAGTTCTTGTTTCTATTTGTCACTAACTCCATGTACTTAACACAATATACTCCTTATACTAGGGTTATAATGACATGATTTGTTCAGGTGTCGGTGGTTGGTCGTCAGATCGTAATTGAGGCCAAACACGGCGAGAAACAAGATGAACTGGGATCCATCGAGCGATCCTTTATCCGTAAATTCAACTTGCCGAAGAATGCGACCCCCGAGTCGGTGAGCAGCAACCTGACTGGAGAGGGACAACTCACCATCACCGCCCACGCCCCCCAACAACAACAGACCGCATCCCAAAGCATCCCCATCAAGGTGCAAACCAATGGCAGCGCTTAATCTCTTAAAATCCCTCCAGCCCAGTTGGAAACTGCTTTCGTTTTCAAATAAACATCCAAATCCCTGGCAAAACCTGATATTGGCATTTTGTCATATCTAAAAATAAATTCTCGGGACTTTTTAAAAAAAATCTTTTCAAATACGTTTTCGAAACTATGTTTGAATAAAATGAATAAAACGTGTGATTCACACTCATAGATGAGCGTTCTGATTGTCAACGAGTCAAAAATCGGTTGGTTATGGAAAGATGTTTCGCACGTTGGCCGTGATATTATTCATGGCCTCAGTGGCCGTCGCCTTGTGCTGTCCGTTGTTTCGTCGAACTCGAAAAGGGATTATTTATATTCATTTCTGCCTGATTCAAGCGTTTCACGTGTGGTTCAATGCGGATGAGCACCTTGTTGGATATAATTATTCGAATATTCTTCTGTGCGCGGCTGCCATTCCCATTTTCATCGAACATAGCCTCACAATGAACCAGGCATGTAAGTTTACCCGTTTGTGTCTTTTTACGGATTTTTTAGGTAAAGAGATTGAACTGCATGAGGCATTTATGGTTACGGTATCACTGGTTTTATTCGACTGGTTCAGTAAACTAGCTTTTGAAACTTCTAGATTTACCTCAATTTACATTTACACGACTGGTCTAGCTTGTCTCGTCTATTTTTACGTCAATCTGGAGATGAAACCATGGAAAGATGCCAATTTGGATGTATGTTTGCGCTTGTTATTACGTATACTGTCTGATCGATTCAGGAATTGGCTTCAATTGAACATGATAGTCTCTTTATCGACTTCCGAAACCGATTGAATATGACTGGTCGAGGTGGGGACTTGAGGTTAGTGCAGATATTCGGTCGACTTGCACTTGGAGTAAGTGTAATTCTGTTCAGTTTGATTATCTTAATAATTTAGTTGGTCCCCTATTTTGGAGGCTTTGTGTGGATACGATACCTTTTTGTGTTATCGGATTGTGTTTCGATAGTGGGAATAATGTTTTCTCCACCCATAGTGGGAGGGATGGTTCAAGTCATGAAGATGTTGGGAAGGTTTATCGTCGAGAGACAACTCCAAAAGAGAATAAAGGAGGCCCTCAAGAAGTATAAGAGGAGAGGAGCTCAAAGTCCAAGTCGCGAACTATTGTTGGCCAATGTTGAAGAGGAATTCAATGACGAGTCTGGATTTGTTACAACCGAATTTGTTTAGAAAAGTTTATGTAAATGTGGCGTTAGATTGTATGATCCTTTCTAATGTATAATATTATCCTAAATCTTGTTCATGATCTCCCTGTAGATCTTAGCTTCCTTGGCCATTTCTTCTGTGTCTCGGAGAGTTCTTTCCTTCTCGATCTCGGTGTATATTTGGTTGTCTTGGAAGTCTCCTTTTCTCCGAGGGAGAATGTGCACATGTACATGCTAAAATAAGGGAAATCACTTCGGAGCTTTCGTATTTTCCTTACGGGAACAGTTTGGCCAGCATCTGGGCCGTCTTGGATGCATACAGTAGTAGACGTTAGATTGTAATGATCCTCTAAAACCTTCTGGACCTTCTTGGCAACGATAAAAAGATCAGCTGTTTCTTTGTCATCAAGGTCCGTCAGCCTTTTCACTTTTCTAATAGGCGATACGAGTACATCTGGATTCGAATAAACGGTTTTCAGTAATGTGCTTACGTCCTTCGACTACTGGTTTTATGTTGACAAATGCAAATGAATGTTCAGATTTGATGAAGACTTGTTCTGGAGGAATCGGAATTTCCGCGAAGTATAAATTTTCGGTCACTAAAGAGATGATTAATCCATTTGTTAACGTACCCGGCCAAACAGTATTGTAAGTGATATTGTACAAGTCGTTTCTTCGGTGAGCAATCACTGGCTGCAGCTCACGGACTTCCTTTACATAGTCCAAATCGATTTCGGCAAAGCAAATGTCTATTGAATAACTGGATCACAGTTCTTAAAATACTCACCAACTCTATCCGAGCATTGAGAGACGATCGCACCCCAGGGATCAATGACCATGGAATGCCCGTAAGAAGATCTTTTCTCGTTGTGTTTCCCAGTCTGAGCAGCAGCGATGACATAACATTGTGTTTCAATTGCCCTGGCTCTCAGCAAGCTCTTTAAATTATGCTTTACTAATGCATTGATAAAATTTCTCACCTCCCAATGTGCCAACCCAGTGTTTACAGTGAAACTTGAAGGGTACGACAATATCTGAGCACCTTGAAACCTGTTCCAAAGAGCCAATTCGGGGAATCTGACGTCATAACAGATGGAGAGACCTAGTTTTCCAACGGGTGTTTGGACGGGGTTAACCAGGCGAGATCCAGCTCGACTGAATTCACTTTCCATTAATCTGACTCGACCCGGGATGTCCAGATCGAACAGATGGAGCTTGTGATATTGAGCTTGAGTATTCCCTTCAGAATCGATGACAATATGTGTATTCAAGGGCATTTTGTCATCACTCTCCTAAGATAACATGGTTATCCGAGTAAGGTGGCCTACTTTGTTGTGAAATCCTCCGAGCGACAGCCAGACATTATTCTCCTTGGCTAGAGTTCTGAATCTTTTGAGATAGTCCGAGTCTTCTCTGAAGGCCAAATTGATTGTTTCCTGTCGATTTTCTCCAATGTAGTCAAAACATTCGGGGAAGAAGACCATCTGAAATGGATCAGTGTCCTCCATCTTTTCCTTACCTCACATTTCTTCTCCTTAGCCCTCAGGACAAGTTCCTTACAAGTTTCAAAATTTGCTTCTAACTTGTTCATCGATGTTAACTGACACACGGCGATGGAATGTCTCCCGGTCGGTAAGGCCATGCTCATTTTGCGGAGAAAGTTCAACATAAATCTGGCAGCTTAATGAAATCAGATATATTTTTATGTAAATTGGAACATACCATATCTGAGTCTACTTAATTAAAGCCGACTTTTTATTGGGCTAACGAAATATGATACAAATAAAGTAACACCTATTATCAGATCATGCGGAATAACCGATTATCGACTGTCATTTGGGTTTGTCCTTTTCTTCAGCTCCCGAACGACCGAAATACCATGTAAAACAATATATTAGACCATTCATCACATGGAATTGGACTTCCCTTTCTTGATGTTCTTCAATTTGGCGTTGGATTGTGTAGCCGCGTATATTCTCCTCTTGTTTAGATCAGCATATCTCGTCCTCATATGATATTCCACTTCCCGAGCTGTCTTCAAAAGACCCATCTTTCTCAAAACAACGAACGCGAGTCTAATTCCAAGAAGTCCAGTGGCATAACGAAGCGGGGTGGCAAGCTGCATTTATTGAAAACGTCATAATTATACTTACTTTGTATAACAGAAGAGCGATTACAATTTTTCCCGCCGTTTCCGGGATATTTTTGACCTTTTCGACTATGGAATCTGGCATGTGAAGGAATTCAAGGAATTTGACGACGTCGACTCCACTGTAAAAATTACTCAGAAATCGATTTAACATACCTTTTGACGACCAAGAAAATGCCTCCAAACCAGGCAATGCAGGTGGCCGAATAAACTGGGATCGCGATATACCAGTACCTCTTGAAGTAAAACTTAAATTTGGCGAAAAGTCCTGGGGGTATGACTTCTTGTTGAGCTGTCTGGATGGCTTTAAGTTTGGCCGCCCGTTCTTCTTCTGTCATTACTATCCGAAACCTCCTCTCGGGTAACAACCGCCGTCTCTGAACACTCTTTACTTTCGCTTTTCACTTACCACGGCTTCTTTGACTCCATCCTTTGATACTGCAAAACATCTGGACGAGAAACACGTCGTCCTTATGGCAACAAAATTACTTCTAAGGACCGGCAATGTTATCATACGCGACAACATTCTTAAACCAAAAATAAAATTTCATTTAACACCAAAGTATTTGAACACGGAACCGCCTTTTTCCAAATCACTTTAATATTTTAAGAGATTTATCACAATTAAATTATACAACTATTAATAAATAATAAAAGAATAAAAACTTAGGCCTTGAGCTCCGATCTGTAATTAAACGCGGCATAGACAGCCAAGAAACTAACAAGAAGGGCCACAGCCTCAGAAGAAATGGGCCAGTTACGGGAAACTCCAGCATGATAGTAGTCCACAACAAAGGATGGCTCGATTCCTTCTCCTTCGGCCTTGACGTACTTGTTGTATTGATCTTGGTCATAGATCTCAATTTTGAAGGTCTGGGCTGTAGATTCCTCGTTGGGGAGAGACCAGGAGACTTGATAGTTGCCGGTCTCATCTGACAGAGCTACCTGGTTGATCTTTCCATTGATCTTGGCATACAAAGGCACTTCCTGGAATGAAGATAAGGTTTATATTATTTCCAGGCCAATTTAATATCACATTGTATACTCATAAAACATACAATATTAGTTTAGAAAAACAACTGTCGACACAAGAAACGTTACGGCAACGTCCGCAAAAAAACAACACTTAAAAAACATTACCTTAGGGTTGTTTGAGCATTGAAGAGCAAATTCGACGATATAGGTGGTGTGATAGTGAAAGAAGCCATCAGTGGTGGAAAACCCGCTTTCTGTTACTTTGGGAGATTCGCATTTGGCAGCTAAACACAAAATAAAAATTGTTTAAAATATTTACTTACCAAAAGCGGATGAAACCAGAAGCGTAAAGATCACAAACTTCATCTTCAACAAATGCCGAAAGGTGGAACCGAATACTCTCAATCTACTCCAATCAAAAACACATCACGTAAAAATTTTTGCAGTTTGTTTGGCGCAATCAACCGTGTCAAGACACCAAAACCATCCTCCACAAAAAGCATCATCGCGATATCTTTTCTATAAAATACAGAAAAAAGTACTTGCGATTTTTCGATGTAAGACATGTAAAGGGCTTTTTACAATTTTTAGACCTGTCAGATTTTTTCTTATTATGTTTGCTTTGTCGTTTCACAATTTTTCTTTATATTTTATTGTGTATATTTTTAGGCTGTAAAACCGGACAATGGTTGCACAAGACATTATTTTTCGAGATGTGTGGGCTTCGAATCTCGATGAAGAATTTGCTGAACTTCGGAAAATTGTCAGGAAAAGCAACGCCGTTATAACGAACATCGAATTCCCGGGGATCTGTATGACTCCAATCGGGACTTTTTTCAGCCAGGAACATTTTTCTTATCAGCAATTACTTGTCAATGTAAATGCCCTCAAGCCTCTTCAGATTGGCTTTACATTCATTCACAAACCCATCGTTGTTTTCCAATTCAATTTCCACTTCAATATTAATGAGGATATGTGCTCGGATGAAGCCTATAATGCATATCAAGCTGCTGGTTATGACTTCGAAAAACACAACGTATGACTCGCTTGTCTTTACGTTTTTCTTTAGAACGAAGGTATCGATCTCTTGGACTTTGGTGAACTTCTGACCACTTCTGGCCTCGTAGTATCTAAATTGACATGGGCATCTTTCCATGCCGCCTTTGATTTTGGTTATATAATTCGATCTCTAAATGGAGGATCTCTGCCTGCCGATATTCGAGAGTTTTACAAACTGTTCAGAAAGTACTTTAGCACGGCTTATGACATTAAATACATGATGCAACACGCAAATGCGACGAGGAGAGGACTTACGACCTCAATGAATATACAGGAGGTAATTCAAAAAAAAAAAAAATATTTGTCTGGTTTTAGACAGCCGAAGCAATGCAATTACATCGATGGGGGAAGGTGTACAATGCGGGATCAAACTCTCAGTTGGCGGCTCGAATCTTCTTTTTTCTGAAAGACGACATTCTAAAGGAAAATTGGCAAGAGGTAAGGTCAATTTTAATTATTCTAGTTTTCTTTTTAGTTGTCTCACAACATTCGTGGATTGATCTCGGGTATTGGTGGGAAGCCCGTTCTCCCTCCAGGTGCCGTTATTCAGAATATATTTGCTCCAAAGTCCTATAATGGGCAGACCGAACCTCATCGTGTGGGCACTGGTACCCCCGGCCGACCTCAAAGACATAGTGCCGCTTCCATGCGGAATTAACTTATTTTGAAAATGTATTGTACAGTTTATTGTATAACTAAAGAACGCGGCTTAAAGTGGCATGTTGAACTTAATGGTAGCGACTGTTTTATATCTATTCAATTATTTTTAAGTCTTGTTTATTAATAAATCTAGAGATGGAGACTTAAACAGAGATATAATTTAGATGCCCAAGAAACACAGTCTGTCAAATAAGGTCAGAAAGCGAAAAGCCAAGGATCTGGATCAGATTCACGATGATTTAAAGCCGGAGAAAGCAGTTAAATTGAACAATCAAGAGATCGATCTTGATGTGGCTGGCGATGCTCAGCATTACTGCATTGAATGCAGTCGCTACTTTATTGATGGACACACACTGTTAAAGCACAAAAAAACAAAAGGTTTGTATTTGCAATGTTTTTGATTTTTTTTAAATTGTTTCTTATATGTAAAGTATTTTTTAGTTCACAAGAATCAAGTTAAAAGATTGAAAGATCCTCCTTACACGCAGAAGGAAGCCGATGCAGCTGGAGGTCTTGGTGTTTAATGCCGCATGTTTATTTGTTGTTATTGTTAATGAATTGAAGATTAATCTTTGACATTAATGTTGATCACAGATGATAATGATTGGAAAGGGGAATGGTTGGAAACCATTAGTTATTTCCATTCTTTCTAGACGAGTAATCTATCTTTTAGATGCTAAAGGGAAGATTTTTGGCGACATATCATCAACGGGCGTTACTGATGTCGGATGTAAAATTAGCTGATAGGTTACAATACATCTACAAGAAGTCGAAACAGGATTGCACATTGCTGAAGGCGGCGCAAAGGGTTAACCCTCGGGCGGTTTTTGTCAATAATGAGCTCGACTTGCACAAGATCGGAGTGTATGGGTTTGATTACGATTACACATTGGCTGTGTACACTCGAGATCTGAATGAATTGATCTTTAACATCGCCATGAACAACTTGGTGCAGAAGCTCAAGTATCCGGCAGAGTTGTTGGATATTCCTTACGATGTTTCCTTTTCTATTAGGGGGCTTCATTATGACATCGACAACGCTTGCCTTCTGAAAGTCGATGCTTATAATCAAGTCCAAAAAGAAACGGCTTATCGAGGGAAGAGAGGCTTGACTGAGCAGCAGATTCAACGGATCTATGGGGGCTTCAGTATTCCTGATATGAAAGGGAGAAACCTTCCTCAACTGGTCGATCTTTTCAGCCTCCCTTGGGCTGGATTGCTGGCTACGGTAGTGGAATATCTAGATAACAAAAACTTTGTTTTTGATCCGATGGGATTGTATAATGATATTGCTGTAAGAGTGTACGATCAAAGTCAGGATGAACCAATTTTAGGCTAGCGTCCAAGAAGTTCATCTGTCTGGTGAAATGTATAGATCGGTGATGAGTAATATGGACAAGTATGTCCATCGGAACGCTGGGCTTGGTGATTTCTTAGAGCGGGTAACTTCCCATGGAAAAGAGTTATTTATTGTAACTAATTCCCCATTTACTTTCATGTAAGTGCATCTTACACATTAAAACTCGTTTAGGAATGCGGGGATGACATACATGTTGGGGCCAGAATGGGGGAGATTCTTCAAGTATATCGTGGTATCTTCGAAGAAGCCCGGCTTCTTCCAAGGAAACTCTCCATTTCGGTTATACAATGAATGCACGGATTCTGTTTCATTCGAAAAAGTGGAACGACTCGAGGCTGGAAAAATTTATTCTGGGGTGGGACTTTTAAAAAAAGAGATCGGGTTTATATTATATATGCATTTTAGGGTATTATTATGGATTATTATAATTATCATCATTTTAGGGTAATATTCGAGAGTTCTCGTCCAAGGCTTTCTTTAAAAGGCGCGGCGTGCTATACTTTGGAGATCACATTTACTCCGATTTGGCAGAACCCATGCTTCAACTTGGCTGGAGAACGGCCGCCATTGTTCCAGAATTGGCCAGAGAAATCAGAACGCAGAATACGGATGGATTCAGATTGAAAGTTCTATGGCTAGAGACCCTTTCTCAACTGATAGAACAACATCAAAAATATGGGAAGCAAGAGATAAGTGCGGAGAAAGTGATCCGAGGTTGGGCCGAGGAACGGAAACGCCTTCGACTCGAGCTGAAGTGCATGTTCAACGCGCAGTTTGGGTCGATGTTCAGGACCTTCCACAACCCGACCTTCTTCTGCAGACGTCTGATCCGTCTTTCCGATATCTATACGAGTCGGCTTCCCAATCTAATCCAGTATGATGATGATCATACCTTCTTTCCTCGACGGAATGCATTAGCCCATGAGCCTTATCTGCCCGAACCGGAGATTGTGGATATTTTGCTCGAGAATCCACCTGTCAAGTCCGACATCGAGTTTGAAGGAAGAAAAAATGAGCTTACATTATGACCTCTTGCCCTTAAAAGGTATTTGTAGAAAGTATGCATGGTCAAGTAGTATGTGCTATATACCATTTTAGAGAAAGGTTTTCAAGGAAGGTTTTTCAAAACGGATTCAAAAATTGCCAACGGATCACTGATTTAGAGAAATCGGCCGATGACGGCTACGTCAAAAATATTATTTTTGATTTGGCGAACTTTTTAGAGATAACTGGGTAATTATTTGAGCCGTAATCAAACCCTCTATTAATTGTACAAAACTATCTACATGATTTCAACGACAAAATTTTGCCTCTAGAAGCAACCACCTAACTATATAGAGATAGATAAAATTTTTTGAAGTCTCGGTTAAAATGGGAGTGATGCAGTCAACGCAAACTGATTTGCTAAAAAAAATCCTTCTCACATAATCCGCAGCCTTTCATTTGGGGCAGATTGGGTATCGGGCCAACACTTTATATTCAATGTTGCAAAGGTTGCTTAAAATCTGACGTCAACTTGATGTCAAATTGGCGTCAATTTGGAAAAGTCGGAAATTGGGATATACGAAGCTTTCAAACGCGAGTTTAATATAGGCTATGATGAATACCGTTTATATTAGTCGTAACTGGGTTGACTGTTTTTCTCATCGGTCGTATTGACAAGACGAGCAATTTAGTTCATAAAAATTTTAAATTACTACGATCTTTCAGTGAAATTTCACAAAAATTTTCCAAAAAAAGTTCAATTTGACAAATGACAGAACGATTTGACATGACGAAAATGACGGCGATTTGATAACGTATAAAATTTTTTGAAGCCGTAGATCTCCACGACGAACTCCCGTTGGTAATTTTTGACAAGGAAAGTACTTCTATGGGGTGTGGAGTTACAGGTCGAGATATATATCAAAAAATTCGCAAAAATTTTCTGATTCAGAATATATAAAAATTAGCTGCCTAATTTTGGTCTGATGACATGTTTTTGTCCTCAGAAGTTTTCTCGCGACACCATGCAAGTGTCTTTTTGACCGTGTTTTTACCAATAAAAAATTTTTGTTTTGTGCTAAAATAAATTCTGAGGCCTTGACAAGCCTTAAAATATCAAATTAGATTAGAACAACACCTTAGAAGTAGTTCCAATGTAAAAAATGGGTTCTAGTGTGGCAAAAGGGATCGAACCCGTCCCCTTCGGATTCCCAATCTAGCGCTCTACACCGCTCTCTTCCGAAGGAAGAGACCGAGCGCGCTTTTGTTGCCGCAGATTTTTTTCCTCGAGAAATACATTTATTGATAAAACTCGTAGGTAGACCAAAATTAGGCAGCTAATTTTTATATATTCTGAATCAGAAAATTTTTGCGAATTTTTTGATATATATCTCGACCTGTAACTCCACACCCCATAGAAGTACTTTCCTCGTGAAAACGGTTCCTGGGACGACTTTACCACATTTGACAGCCATTTTTTCGAGGCTTCAAAGCCATTCTGACACTTTGGATAGTCGATTTAGATTTTGGCTAGCGTTAAAAAATATAGTTGTGAATTCAAAAAAAGAATGTTGCAACATTGACTATACATATCGGGCCAATGCGCGATCTGCCCCAAATGAAATCACCCCAAATGAAGGGTAGCCGTTATTTGGCCATGGATGGTTTGCACATTTCCCTTGTTAGGACATTGTTTGAGACATTTCTTCCAATCTTCAGTTTCTCAGTTTATATAAATGATATTGCCGAAATACGGAGTCTGATTATGTACACAACAGAGATATACCCAACACGAAAGAAACCTTTTGTATGAATGATACGTGGTGATAGATTAATAACATGACCCTTTACAGATAGACGAAATACCAATTACAATAATCGGCGGACCGGATGGAATGAAGCGAAGACAGAGAAAGAAAGAATACGGTAATCAATATACGGACGGTTAGTTACAATTTTTCTTTTTCAATCCAGTCAAAAGCGGCAATCTCAATCCAAGGTTAACTTTAGAGTGAATTGTAGTGGATCTAGCGGAAAGTAGGCGTAAAATTTTGGTCAAAAAATGCCAAATTCAGCCTTAACTTTTGGGCAAGACCCGCCAGCCCAAACTTAGCTTTGGACTGAATTTGCCGCTTTTGGCTGGCTGAAAAGCAAAAATTAAAACTAACCATTCATTTATATAATAGAAGCGATGGGAGGAGGCTATGGCTGGACAGAGAGGCCGACCTGTCGCCTGACTACGTCTTAAAAGTCGTGGTATGTGAGAGGGACCCGAGGTATAACCGACGCATATTTCCCGCATATGCCTTCCCCTCCGTCACTCCTCCCCATCGGACATCAACAAGGAAGTCAAACAGATATTCCGGCCAAGGCCAGATCATGCTCCAGGAAGTCGGTGAACAGGTCGATCTGTTGTCGAAAGCTCCGTAGACAGGCCAACATGTGTTGTTTCCTTTGGGTATCACTCATTTGGGCAAGGATATTACGCATGTCAAGAATAGGGGGCAAGGGAACACTCGCACTTCGTTCTGTTCCACTTGGTTCGGCTTCTAATGATGGACTTGTGGCTCCATCAAGAGAGGCGTGGGGTTCGGAGGCTGAGGAATGGGAGCCTCCCATTACAGTTTGTTCCACCCAATCAGCTTCGGTCTTTACCATTGTGGCCGGCTCATCAAAATCCAACTCCAGATCAGGGGATCGATTCATTGAGTTTATGGATGAATCGAAGCCGAGGTCATCCATCTGAGGGAATAGTCGAACATATTCTTGTTCAATTGGAGTCCAATTCACTGCTCTACCTCTTCTAAAATATAAGAAATGAAAAATAACGTCGAAAGGTCGTCAGTTCAAGTGTTTATGGAAAGGCCATCAAATGCTTCCATCAATGAAATATTAATTAAATGTAATACGGTAGCCGAAGCTGACTTTTAATAATTTTTAAGTAAATTACCATGCATTTTGTGAACTTAAATAGTATTCAACAAGCTGATAATAGCTCGCCGGGGGATGGTTGGGCTTGAAGGGTTACGGTAACAAAGTAATCGTATTCAAAAAATGCAGGTATTTTCCGATTTTTTTTGGAATTTGAAGAACGGCAGAGATTTAACTAT
This sequence comes from Bursaphelenchus xylophilus, assembly GCA_904066235.2. Lineage (NCBI taxonomy): Eukaryota > Metazoa > Nematoda > Chromadorea > Rhabditida > Aphelenchoididae > Bursaphelenchus > Bursaphelenchus xylophilus. The sequence continues at coordinate 6,396,728 of CAJFCV020000004.1, forward strand.
TACGATTTGAGAGAGAGGTTTCCGTAGCATAAAAAATTTTTTATTTTCTAGTTCTGGGGTTATTCGGCCTATGTCATCATCGACTAAAAAATTTTGAATTCCATCGATTGCGACAAAGAATGGGGTAAAGAGACTCCGTAAGGCAAAAACTCATTGAAATATTTAAATATGGCCCGATAAACTAGGGTCGCAATCGAAGGACTCCAAAAAATTCTGCCAAAAAAACAGCGAAACCCCGTTCTTTGCAACTATCAGTCTGTGGGGAAAATACTGGCGGGTCGTCGGGCCTTGGAACTGAAAAATTTTCTCAAGATTTTTAACCAAACGTAAATATAAAAAGATTGGGATGCCAAATTGGTACCGGTTTTAGGATTTTTAAAAATATGCTAAATTTGCTTTTTCGCGTTTTGTGTCATTTCGGTATCACCGTTTCTATTTATCTATATTTTTTTCAAAAAAGGTAGGAAAGCGTTTTAGCGTCTTGCTTCAGAACAAACGGTGCTGTCTTATTTCTTCGCCCTTAGTAAATGGTTACCTTCACAAAATGTTGTTGCCCAGCGGAGGCTATTAAGCTTTTGCAATATGTTTATAGCGTTGTCCGCTACAACGCGCCAGCGGACAATTAAAAATTCTAATTATAAAAAGAGCACACTCGACCAGTCCAAAAAATATTGGACACAATATTTATCAAGCGTGGCTTCTTTTTTGATGCTGAAAATGAGCACGGGCATTTCCGACGTGAGAAATATTATGCTCAAGAGAAGAAGTCATAATAACTTTAATGCTATCTCAGCATAATAGAATATAAATCGACTTTTTTGTAACCTTGTTTGGATGTTTTTCCCTCACGGTATTTCAAGCCTTTAGGGCTTTTTTGCAAACATATAATATCTTCCTATACAGTACTCGAGATTTATCCGTAACAGTCTCATCTTTCTACTACGTAAGAACCTAAAGTTATCGCCTGCCGAAAAAGTCATCCGTTTTTGAGATAAATAAATTAGAGTATTCCGTCAATACCTCGGAAAATTAAACCACGCTCCAAAACAAAAAAAAAAAAAATTATACGTTAAAAGTTCAAGTAATTTAAAAAACTAAAAGTAGACTCACCTTTCCATGTCATGCTTCAATTTGACCAGACTTTTGATATTGGAGATCCTCTTCTTCCACTGTGCCACTGTCAGATTGCGAGTGTTCTGTTTGTTAAGCTGATGTGCAATCTCTTGCCAAACCTCTGATCGTATTCGCGGTCCTTCCGCAATGTGGGCCGCCTTGTAGGCGCGGACGAGAAGCAGCGCGGCCTGTTCGTCGATCTCGGTTATACCCTTCATCGTGCTGCAACGGAATGACTACAAGCTGCTTGGAGGCGCCTCGGGGCCTAATAGAAAAGACAAATAGAAGTCACGACCTATTTTCGCTCGAAACAGATAGTCAAGTTAAGGTGGGGCCTGAGGCAAGGGAAAATATTGGGAAGAAAGGAAGGGATTGGAACGTCGCGGAAATTACCTGATTGAACACACCGAGGTTGTTGTTGTTATATGCTAGCGAACAATGGGGGAAATAGAGGCTTTCTCGGGAGGCGGTGGTTGCAAGAAAGAGAATGCGACAAAGACTTTTTGGAGAGTGCGGACCCAAAAAATAAATTCTCGAGAAAGAAGCCCCGTTCTCGAACCCGAGCTAGATAGATAGATAGAACAGAAAGCAACTGAAATCAAAGGCTTCTCCCTCTTGCTCTTTCTTCGGAGTGAAAGCGAAAGCCCCTTTCTCTTGCCTCCTTATGCCTCAAACACGGATCGGACGACGCGCATCGCCTTTGTCCGATTGGAACCAAACACGGGAATAGCGGGGTTATATTGTTGTTGTCTCGGCTCACACAGATTCCCAACCCCTCCCGGAAATCACCTTAACACAGTCAGCAAAGAAGGACGGACCACCTCAAAAGAACTTGTCCTTTTTGTTCAAATTCCATCCGAAAAGAAGAAATGTACGATATGGTATTTGGGAACATAAAGGTAAGACAAAGACGGCCATCTACAATAGCGGACGTTTCCATCGGAAATAAAACAAAATCAGTCACCAAAATAGTACAACATTGCTCAAGGGATACTGTAACATAGGCAGCAATGTGATATCCGATAAGTAAGCATATCAGATATTATATGTACATGTCTTATGCCCTTATCTCGGAAGCCCCTGGACAAAGCCAATCTCATAATAAATCTTGTCCTCAAACCCCTATTTCTTGGCCTTGGAGACCATTATAAAACAAATACAAATTTTTAGATGAAACGTTTTCTTGAATAAAACTTCTTACCGTAATAATGGGTTACGTAATCTGTTCGAAAAGGGAAGAATGTCAATTATAAAATAAAACCTTTGGGACTAGAGACGTGAGGCATTTTAGAGCCATAGCATGGTCTCGGTACCAGGGTTTGTACTCAAAGAAATTGTTATCTCTCATCGCTTTATTGTAGTAAAAGTATGATTTGTAATCCAAAACATGGGAGAGTGGCCACGAAAAAGTTGACTTTGGCCTTTGGAAGGAGCGTGAAGTAACTACTAATTACGAAATTACAATTTCAGCTATTTTCGAGAGTAATGGTAAAACTAACAATTGGTTCGTACAAAAATAAAATCTTTTGAATTCTTTTCTTCGGGCGACCGTCGCCTTGACTATTGTGTTATATAACTGTTTAGGCAAGCAAAAGTCAACTCCAGAATACTTTTTTGTGGAGAATAAAAGTTTCCGGTGCCCAGAAATTAAATTTTCTTCCAGGAAAGCTGGGCTTAATCCCTCCAGAAGATGGCTAGCCTATTTTTAGTGGCCTCCCAGATCTTGACTGTTGCAATCTTTTGTGCGTAAGTGGCTGCTATTGCGTAATGTAAACAGGATTGTAACCGTTTTGTAGCCTGCAATCCCTCCCTCCCTCCTCGGCCCTACAATTATTCATGCCCTAATTATAAAACGCAGACCCCAGTGACACATAAACGCATATACAGCAGGAAAGGGCGGTAGAAACATACGAAATCGAGATGCCTCGGCACGCTCTTTAATGCGTATAGATTATAACCAGGGAGCCGGGAATGTGCCTGTCCATTTCCCTGATTGACAACAATAAGGAGGTCTTTCTCAATGAAAGCTGCTTTCTTTCCCCTAAGGCGGCTAACGGGGGGAGGTGGCCAGGTTTCAAAAGCCCCTTCCCTTCTTTCTTTAAACACGCATAATGCCCAAGCTCATCCGGCCGCTAAGCAGGCGGCCAGGTCTTAATGATTGAATCCGCATAAAGTATGGAAGGGATGGCCTACCTCTATCGTGATATCTGGCATTGTTAAGTAGGCTATTAACAACGGAATATTAATCAAAGTTTGATTACAATCTAATGCCATACAAATAACACATGAGACAAGCAATCAGACGGATCGTGTAAAGTAATGTAAATGGCGTGCTTAAGAAGGCAGAGGGATCCCGGGTAAGATATCCCAACACTTAGAGCAGTCTTCTTAGGACTCGTATTACCAATGAAATGGCCGTTTCCCATTGTTCCTGGATTATAAAATTTTTTGATTTTTTGAGATTAGAAAAGAAAAATTATTTTATAAATACCATTAACCTGAGGACCCGATGTTATGAGAGCGGTGGGGACTCCAGAAGAAAAGGTGAAACAAATACGTTTGGCCGTGGTGGGGGATCCGTTGGTAGGAAAGAGCTCATTGATTAAGCAGTTTCTCCATTCCAACAACGTCGATGAATTCATCAATAAGAAGTCTCTTCTCGATGAATCCACCAACAAAAAGATCGTTCGATTCGAGGGAAAGGACTACGAACTAACTGTAAGATGGTCCCTCAAGACGAGATTCTTATTCGAGTAATCCTCTTTTACGTTTCAATAGCAATTATGAGATTTGCTCGGGATGTTTTAAGATATTGGATACCGACCATGACCCAGTCCGGAGAGGCGCTGCTTACATCGGCACAGACATTGTGCTGGTGGTGTACTCAGTTGATGACTGGCATTCCTTTGATAATGTGGACAAGAAAGTAATGTTTTTAAAAGAGAACTAAAAATCGGCCTGATCCCAACGATAAACAAATTCTATCTGGCTTATGGAGATGTTGGGCCATTTGATTAATTAAAATTATTTTTAGTGGGTACCTGAGATTAGAGAGCGCCTTCCTCTTAAGCCATTTCTTCTCGTGGCCAACAAAGCCGACCTGAAAGAAGGCATCGACCAATCAGAACAGAGTCGGTTTGTCTCCGTCTTCGATGGGATGCAGAAGTGCTCCGATGTGCACGGTGCGGCGTTCTTTGAGTGCTCGGCTCGGAATGGGGTAACTTTTGATGCTATGATTACCGTATCCTCCACTGACACTACTTTGTACTTGTAGAGTATACAAAGTATTTGAATAGACGGCTTATCTAAAGCAATTTACCTTCCGGGATCTACTTGGAATACCTGATGATTAATGTCTACTGTACATATATTTATTTCTTCAGGATAATGTGAACCCTATCTTCCAAGAAGTTTCGCTGGTTTATGAACGAGAATTTGCGCGACTTTTGGAATGCACGGAAATCCCAGTCCCTTATTCCGTGTACGATTTGGCCATGGCTCCAGTTAGTGTTGTGCAGAGAGCAACCCCCGTTTTAAAAGTAAGTGTCTTTCTCTTATATGCACTCAGATTTTGTTTCAGCAATGTGTCTGGAATATCAAGGAGAATCTTTTCAATCCAGAATCATTTTCGGATGCCAAGAATACTGTAAGATTTCAATTATTTACCCTACTTTTCCCAGATTTACAATTTTGTTCCAAGTTTCCCTACATTCTTTGGAGGCTCAACCGAAAACGAAATTCAGTCATTGAAAGATGAGAAAACGGCAAGAAAGCGACCATCAGACCCTGAGGGCATAACTGGATCAAAACGAGTCAAAAAAGATCTTCCTTCAGATCCAACAAAGAAATAAAGGAACTGAAATCTGTTTACTTAGGCAAATGTTATGTGGTCTTTGATGAGATGAACATTAAGATAATGCTCTCTTTGGTCGTCAATTTGATTATTGATTTTCCTTTCGTTGCGTCCCAATTATATCCTGTTCCTTTCTTACGCAACATACCATCATTTTTACTGCATCCATAAATCCCATTTTTCCCGATTTATGGGGAGGAAATGCACCTTCGGGCTTTATAAATTTATATTTTCGTTTTTTGAAGCTCTTTTTACCGTAGTCTAATTTGGAAAAGTTTTCGTTTCATTTTGTTGTCAAATGGTTGTCAGTAATCAAATGGATTCGCCTAAATATTGTTAATGTAATCGGGAAGAGGAATTGAATTAACACCACCGAATGTTACATACACTCACTGAGACCCGGGCGGAGAACTAAACTAATGGAAAATAATCAAAAAAGCAGCCGGCAGGGGTAAAAGACCGGAAGTGCCGGTTTGGCCACCATTTTTAAAAAGCCATAAAGAAGGGGAATTTCTGAAAAGTGTGGTACTGATTCTGAAGGCGCTTCCCTCCGGGCCCCCTTCTTTTTTAGGTAAGGGCCGAACTGTCAGAAAAACGGCCGCGGAAATGGAAAGACGTAGCAGACTCGATTAATGAGAAATTGGAGCTTGATTGGTGCCTCCACTTCCCATCTTAGCTCCTTATGCTATTCCACGTGTGGTTGTCATCATGGTTAAGGGTTTGAATCAGTCAGGTGAGGAGGGATGGCCTTGTGCTTCGATTACAATCAGATTATCATCAATCTGACTACTCCAGGCAGCTGATGATTCTAAAAAATATTTATAGTAAAATTCAAACTATTGTGCCTTCGTCAAATTTAACTTTTCCAGGTACTCTGGAAGCGTACCCCTCGTTAAAAGAGCCAGATCCAGGGATTTTTGTGATCGCCGGAATATTTCTGGTATGTTTTGTGGTGGGTGTATGCGGAAACGCGTCCACCTTGACGATTATCTTGGACATGGGTACTCCAAAGAAAACCAAGAAACTCCGGGAAACTCCTCAAGACAGCTTTCGGGTTTACGTCGCGTCGCTGTGCATCGTGGATACCTTGATGTTGCTGAGTCTTCCTTCAAGTAAGCGCTTTTAATACCATTCAGTTTGACCATTTCTCCCACGTAGGGTTCATGCCCGTGTTATCCTTGGGCCGACGTACTTTTGAAGTTGTTTATTTACTTTCGCCTTGATTTAGCCATCGTTGATTCGTTAATTGGCTTCTGGATATTTGGAACGGCGGTCTGCAAATTTCATCACTTCTGTGGGTCGGTCGGCAGAATCGCCTCCACTCTGGTGGTAAGTCCCTCGGGGAATGGTCGATAAACAACAAACTCTAGATTACGTCAATGAGCATCGACCGTTATCTTGTCGTCGTGTCCCCACAGAAACTGAATCAGAGGTCGCGTCGGACCACCTTGATTATCATGATGCTGTTATTTGCATCCGCATCATTGCTGCTCTTGCCATTATTAGTATGTTGTATTGGGTGTTGCTTCTGTAACTGCCCGTTTATACAAAGGGTCAATTTTAGATCTTTGCCAAAGCTCAGAAAGTTTTGCTATTCGAATCCGAGACCAAAGACGGGCATCCCGTGCAGATAAGGATATTCAAATGCCTTGACAATATGCCCACAAACTTGTTGTTCTGGTTCACGGGATCCACTTTCTTCTTTGGATACTTCTGTCCGATTATTGTCATCACGTTCTTCAACATATTACTCTTGGTCAAATTACGGTAAGAGAGACTTGATCTAAATCATCCTTTCCCAGAAGCCATCAACAGAAGATGTCGACCAAAAGCATCATCCCCATGCGGAGAGTGACCATCTACATCATGAGCATTGCTTTGTTCTACTTCCTTTGCTGGACTCCTTACTGGATGAGTGTCCTTTACGTGAGTTACGTGGACCTGTTCGAGTCAAGGACCATCAAGACTCTAACCAACAAGTCGGAACACATTATGTTCCTGGTCTACTGTGCTCACATATTCCCCTACATAAACACGGCCCTTAATTGGCTTTTATACGGGCGATTGGCGCGGAATTTGCGGGGGAATCGAGCAGAGAATACCCAAGCAGCATCCAATGGGGGGACCAGTCTCATCAAGAATGGAGAATACGAATCCAACTCCAAACGAGCACACGATCACAACAAAACTCTCAAGTTCGACAACAATAATCTCGACCCGAAGCTGATCCATCCGCTGACAAAGAACTGCGAGGATTTTTCTCTCGACTACCGAGAATCCGAATACACATGAAAATTTAAATTATGCGTAATAAATTTTTATCTACAGTGATCGTTCGATTATCAAAGGCGTCAAAAAAGGTTGCAAGAAATTATTAAACTTTCAACGACTCCCAAGGCAGATCCACAGTAATTTCGGATACTTTACAGTCATCTTCAATAGTGATCTCATCGTTTTCAGTGAGATCAGTCCAGTCCGGGATATGCTTTGTCTTATTCCATTCGTTTCTCGTTATAAGTCGAGAAGAAATTGCGTCCAGAGAACCAAAAAGGCTGGCTGGCAAACGTCATTTGTTGTTATAATTAGTTATGACAACTTACCTCCTAACCAGGCTGAGTAAAAGTTAAGGCTAGGTTGATCTGTTTCTCGGTAAAATCCAACTTCTCCAATGGTTCTCAGCTTTTCGTCATTCTCAATCAACACTAGAAGTTCCTCTTCCAGTCGATGTAAAAGACCTTTCATCATTGATAGACCGCCGACAACAAGAATTCCATTCAGCATTGGTCTCTTGAGATCAATATTTAATCCTCTAATGCATTCAATGATCGTATCTTGAAGCGATAACCCATCTTCCGTGGTGATGAACAAAACTTCGGCTGCGGCTTCCCTAACAAATTAAAAATAATAATAACTACAAGCTCCGATAGCAAGATAATAAAAAAAATTATACCGGATCAGCCCAGGAATAACCATGTATTCACTTCCATAAGGAATCTTAACATCCGGAGGGGGAGGATCAATCTCACAATCGGGGTCCAAACCTAGAACAGAAAGGCATAAGCAAATCTTAACGCATACCCTTTTCTTGAATCTTAAGTCCCCTTTCCCTCTTCGTTGCAAAACAAAATCGAAACAGAATATCTTCAGCCAATCCCTTCTTATCGAATACAATCATATCTTCCTCCGACAATTCTCTGAGATCTCCGTCGATATTCCGCACTCTACCCATCTTCCTCATCAACCCTCTGACTTTCTTCTCAGCTACCAAAGTCGATAAGGTTGTTACCTTTGAATTTACTCCCATCACAACCCTTTCGTAAACAGGGGTAACCAACGCCTCCTTTATCCCAAGATCCACAACTAATGCTGTCTTCACGTTGTATGAAACAAGTTGCATCAACGGAGAGGGAACATAGCAAACACCGGCAGCTCCAAGTGATGGGTTCTCAAACAAAGCCCTTCCACATGCATCTCTGAACTCATATGAAGATAACAGATTATCCACAATCACTACATTTAATCCATTCGCACTCTTCATCAGCCGTCTAAATTGTAGATAAACTAAAAAGAACACACTCACCTTAAGGTAATATCCTTAAAGAAATTCCCAATAATTTTGTTTTGAGATTCAGGATCCCTATTTTTATCAATGAGCTTATGTGTAATAGATGGTCTCAGGCTGTCAACATATTCGGTCTTGAATATTTCTCGGGGACAGAACTCCCCGGCAAATCCAATCCTAAAGCATAGCTAACAAGGAAAAACAATAGAAAACGAACCTTGTAAGCCTCTCTCCCACTTCTATAACAATCACATTCACTACATGAGCCTTCTGGGAAGTGTTAGTAAGAGAAGAAGTAGACCTCCTTGATGTATACTTGGCTGTGGGTTCCTCCAACAGTCGCGAGCTCATTCTACTCCACCCGAGATTCTAAAAATAAATAAAAATAAATTTTATTTATTTTTATTTATTCGGCCTAGCTGCGCCCACCCGACAATCAAGTAGGATCGCTATCTTATACGCTAAAAAAGAAAAGTGGCAAATCTCATTGTACCTTTTTGTGACTTATACACGCGTTGAATTATGAGGAACAGACCTGTAGCACTAATTTTAATGATCTTTCCCATTTTTATTTTAGTACTACATCATCTTCGACATTTTTATCAGCGACACGTTTTTTTTTCAGATTTCTGGCCCGGCCAGTCAAAAGACAGGCCCGGCCGGGGGACGCGGTTTGTCAATTTTCCATTCAGCTGGCTCGGCCAGCTGACGACCCCTGATTTTTTGTAAACTGTTGTAGATGCACCTCGCAAAGTGTAAATAGACCCAAAAACCGCGGTTAAAACCGAGTTAAAAAAAGCGTATGTTTTTTAGGTAGCTAAAAAACAATTGTAAAATACATAGCTTTCATAAGGATTATTACGAGAGTTTGGCCGTTATAGCTGGCCGACCACGGCTAAAGCCATGGCAAAATAAACTGCACAACATTGCGAAGGTTTTCAGAACTTCTTAGAAGATCTAGATTCGCCTTTTTGGGCCGAAAGTTCGGTTTTCACTCGTCAGATTCCCGATGCTTTTAGATATTTTGGCATAATCTTTCTTCTCCCTTTCCCCACTTACGTTCATCAACTTTTTAGTGGCAGTAAATTATGTTCGTATTGCAATTGGTTGTACTAGATTACAGTAGTACAATTGATTGTACAGAGTGGTTCAGCCGGAGCTTCCAACCTTTCCAGTATTTCTCCGCCAATATTGGACCAATTTCCATAAAATTTATATAAAACTGAAGCTGAGACACACCGTTTTCAGTCCACCAAACAGGACGAGTCTACGTTCATCGAGGCCCCCGCGAGGAAAAAGTCGCGGAGATCGGTTGTGGCCCAAAAGTACGAATGCCGTGCCCGTGCTGACCTTTGACCTTTTCATTCCAAACTTTGGAATGAAAGCTTGGAATTAGGTGAAACAGAAAAGTTTTGGAATGATTTTCAATTGACTTTCTCGGACTTGGAAGATTTTTGGACTTCGGGCTAAAAAAGTCGCCAAATTCACTGAAATTTTTATTTAAATTAAAGTTCACGTCCTGGGTGCCGTCAGGCATGTAGATAGTCTCGCCCATTTGTCCGCATTTTGAAGATTTCCCCCAAAAAAGTAATGCCTAGAAGAATAATCACGACCATTCCGTTGACTGCCGTCAATTTTTTCTTCGACTTATAAAAGTTTCATGTAGCCAAAGACTCGAATATTTTTCAAGTCCGAGAAACTCCATAAAGTCATTGCAAAAAAATTATAAGTTTTACCGATTTCGGGCTCCAGTTTGGAATGAAAATGTCAAAGGACAGTACTTGGGCCTCCGTCAACGTAGACTCTTCCTATTTGGTGGACAAAAATGTGTGTCCCTGCTTCAGTTTGATATAAATTTTACAGAAATTGGTATGTTCCTGGCGGAGGAATGCTTGAAAGAAGGTTGGAAACACGGCTGAAACACCCTGTACTTTAATTTTTGTTCGCTGCTACAGTTCATCACTTTTGGCTCGCGGTTATAATTAAATATAATTCGGTCGGGAAAAATACATTTTTTAGGTATGAAGGCCTGGTTGAGTTGAAAAGGTCTGTGCCCAAGCTTAAGTGGCTGATCAAGATGATTCATTCGATTTTATTGAAGCCATTCCATGATCGGAGACAGCTCCATGTACGTGTATGTGTAGTATTGTCTTCTTTTTTATGTTACTTTTTTAGGTAACAAATTGAACATTTTAATAGCGGAATGGTTAAATGTTATTAAAGGAATTGATAATTAGACACGCTTATTATCTGATGTTATTTTTGTTAATTTCAGCTTGATTTTCATTGGATCATTTTAGTTTTGAATGGAGATAAATTTAAAATAAAAATGGATCTTCCATTATTTAGATGTTTTGCGCATAGAGAGAGGTTTTCTATATGAGAATATCAGATTATTGCATTTAAGTAATACTTTAGTCGTAGTCAATGATGCAACTTTGGATAATGAAGGCATAGAAAGTGAGGAACGTCGTGTTTTAGAGAGGGGCAGACAAGCGCGCTGATTGGTTGTGAGGGAAAGAGAGACGGCTGCACGATGAAAGGAGCTTTTCGGCGGGCAAGGTCAGCTCTCGCTCGCCTCTTTCTGCGTCGAAGTCGTTAAACTCTCGCTTTTTTCTACTAAATCTTGCAGAAATCGGTCCGATTCTCGCCGGAAGTTCAAGTAGCCATGTTGGACGAGAATGGGGCCATCATTCATTACAGTGCTCCATCAACAAGTCAGTCTGCCTACGCTGCAAGTACGTCCAATTCTTTTAAATGACGTGGATTTAGACAAAGCCAAAGAGTTTCATTTTCAAAATGTTTCTTTGACGGATTATGGTGTGTCTGATTTTATTATGGAGCCAGTTCTCAAAAGCATTTGTGATCCACATAAAAAAGGATTTGTTCGATTCATATCAGTCAAAAAAGTGATCAATGGAGAATTGGACGAGAAGTTTCAGAAGAAACAAAACGACTTCATGTCGATGGGAATCCCTTCCGAATTTGAATACGGATTTTTTTGTTTGACGGGAGTCAGTAGTAAAGAGGTAAGCTCAACTTGAAAGTCTTTAATCATTCCTAGGAAGAAGATTTTTGTAGGTTCGGACTTAAAACAGGTACAAATTATATGGGCGAAATTGGAGATGCCACTGAAGGTAAGTAAAGTTTAATAGTTTTCATCTTTTCTTAGGGATTTACTTTTCCCGGTATGCTGATGTCAGTAGTCCAGCGTTGTTCATGAGTGGCCAACCAGTGAGAATGCTGGTTTGTAAAGTATTGCTGGGAAGGGCCAAGAAGGTAATCCCTCAACCGAATAAGACTGGCTGGAAGATTTGTCCTGATAGGAATTTTAATTCTCATATCTCAGCAGATACAAACCTTAATTTAGCCGATCAACCTCCTCATATCAGATACAGACATTCACAGGTATAGGATTGCGAAATTATTTACAATAAATTGCAGATGTTTGTCTACGAGTTTGATCGAAGTGGAAGGACCACCGTGGATCGGCCAGCAAGTATATTTCCTATGGCTATCATTAGCTTAGATATTGCAAAACCAGGGTACGTTTTTTCGTTTACAAGGAAAGAAAAGTACTTCTATGTGATGTGGAGGTATAGGTCGAGACATATATCAAAAAAATCGCAAAATTATGCTGAACAAGAATATGTAAAAATTGGCTGTCCAATTTTTGTAAAGGCGAAAACAGCGTCAAAACCACGCAAACGCGCTTGTTTGAAAAAGTTTTTGCCAATTTGATAATTTTATTTTGAGCTAAGGTAAACTCTAGCGGCTTTACAAGCCCTTTTAAACAATCAAATTTTAGTACACTTTAACAGTGGTTCCAATGTAAAAAAAGGAGTTCTACGCCAAAGAGGATCGAACCCGTGGGCAGCCTTTCCCATCGGATTCTCGCTTTTCATGTCACGAATTTTCATTTATTGATAAAACTTGTTGATAGACCAAAATTGGGGAGCTAATTTTTACATATTCTCGTTCAGCATCATTGCGCGGATTTTTTGATATACAGGGCGGGCCACTCGAAACGGGTAACTTTTTTATTTGGATTTTCCGCAGAAACTCCGCCGATTTTTCTTAACCCTTTCCCGACGAGTCGGCACGTCTTGGCAAAAATCAAAGAAGGTACCCTACTGAGTAACAGCATAATAGTGGTTCAGCCCGTCGAAGCGCTATTTGGGACTTATGACAAAAAATGTCCTAAAAAGTACCACTATTTGACATATAAGTTTTGAAATTATTTTGACAAGCTATAGATCGGAAACTACCCCTAAGTTAAAGTCGCGGAGTCCTAGTATTGTTACATCCAAGAACTGTCCAAATTGGAGCACCATAGGATTTGTTATCGATTTTTGGAAATTGAATTTTTAATTTTGGTCAATTTTCGACCTAAAATCAAATATCTCTTCCGCCGGTATTAACCATTTCGGTCCAAATGTGGTTTATACGAAGCTATTGTGATGCTAGCTTCTTCCTAGAATGTTTCCACAAAAAACCTATGAGGAATATTCTGTAAAACGCGAAAATGTTGGAAGTGTAAATGTTTCATCGTATAACATGCCGCCGCGAGCCGATAAGGGACTGGCGCAGCTCGAAACGAGAAAATAATAATTTTTTTCGAGAAACATTATTTTAGTGTCGAAAAGCTGATTTCAACACGAAGTACAGGCAGAAATAGCACGCAAACTAAATGTCGTTTTTATATTTTTACTCTGTTTTCAGGCAATTTCATTCGAGTTTAATTTGGTTTCATGCTAAAATCAAACTTCTCGAAACATTTTAAAATAGCTTCTGGTTTCGAGCTTCGAGCTGCGTCTGTCACTTCTCGGCTCGCGGCGACATTTTATTCGATGAAACATTTAAACTTTCAGCATTTTCGCGTTTTATAGAAATATGCCTCATAGGGTTTTTCTGGAAACATTGTAGGAAGAAGCTAGCATCACAATAGATTCGGAAAAACCACAGTTGGACCGAAATGGTTAATACTGGAGGAAGATATATATGATTTTAGGTCGAAAATTGACCAAAATTAAAAATATAATTTCCAAAAATCGATATCAAATTCTATAGTGCTCTAATTTGGACAGTTCTTAGATGTAACAATACTAGGACTCCTCGACTTTAGTGGTAGTTTCCGATCTATAGCGTGTCACAAAAATTTCAAAACTTATATGTCAAATAGGGGTACTTTTCCTGACATTTTTTGTCATAAGTCTCAAATTGCGCTTCGGTAGGCTGAACCACTGTTATGCCGTTACTCAGTAGGGTACCCTCTTTCATTTTTACCAATACTATCGCGCACCAAATCTCCAGCTGCGGCCGCCGTCGAAAAGCGATGATGGGCGATTCCGAGACGCGACGATCCGCGGTTATTTTCCCGACGGACTGATAAACCCTGTTTTTAGGCCGGATTTATTAAATCTAATGTCTATCAAATTACACGCGTCAACAGTATGGAATGGCACCCTTCAAGTTCAAAGTCAGACTGTCAAACACGTAACTCTACACTCTCACCATAATCTAATGTCCCGGCCGAGAGGTCTCGATTCCTTGAATATTCCTTATATCCTCTCATATTCAAGCATGATGAACTTTCATCCGTTTGCTTCACTCTTCAACGATGACAAGATGGGATTATTGATGAGACATCCAGAGGTATGCTTAAAGACCCAGAATCGATCAGAGTGTTTTGTCCAATATTTTGTTCTGAAATGTGAAGAAAGCGAGCACTTCGAAGATCTGTGCATTTTACTTAAAAAGGAATCTGTGGTAGGTAGTTAACTTATGGTTGATATTTTCAATTTAGGTGGGATATACTCGACTTTCTAATGGGACTAGAGTCGTTCTCGTCCCGGGTGGTGGTCTGAGCTTTAAACTTGGTTTGACAAATTATGAATACGCAACTATTCATTGTTTATTTTTTGCTGATCGTCCCTATGATTTTGCCAATAAGAAGGTCGAATTCAGTGGTTATTATGCTCCGTGAGTTCTTATTTTGTGACAATCAGATTTGTTTAGATTAACTGACAAGATTCGTCCTGAACAGCGAATTGATCTGCAAGATCCAGATGTTATTAGAAGTTTAGACCGTTTATTGCCACCGAAGTGTTCTGTTACAAGACCCGTCACTCCACCTGCAAGAAATCATCCAACGCCTCCAATGTCCGAAAGCCCTCAGATTCCGGAGGACCCCAAACTGCCCGAGGTACAGAAGTTACCCGAATTTCCAAAGGACGGACCCGAGCTTCCGCGACTCCCCGATCTCCAAAAAAAATCTCAGATCCCAAAACTTTCTGAAATCAGGCCATTGTCTCAAATGTCAAAGTTGTTTGAGCTTCCTGATCTTTCCCATCCTCCTCCCAATTTGATTCCACCCAGAGGCGCTCCTATTCCTTCTAGTACTGCACCTCGTTTACCATATGATTTCTCTGCACGGGCACAAAAAAGAGCAGCTCCCCTTCCAGATATGTCAATCCCACCTCCCGTTCTGCCCAAGGTCAGAAGGGATGACCCGGAGGGAAAGAAGAATGCTGAAAATGTGATAAAACAATTGAAAGAAGTTGATAAGGAACACATCTTCAAAGATCCGAGGATGGAAATGCTGAGGAAACGAGATCCGGAGAGATTCGTGGAAGTTGTAAAAGAGAAGAGTCTGATGTCGAAAGATCAAATGAATAAGCCAATCGAGGAGCCTCCGTCGATGCCAAGCTTACCTGTCGCCAAGTCTGATACAATATCGGCTCAAATGGCTCATAAATCGACGGATCCCCCTGCCTCTAAAAAGCAACCCGTTTATGCCGACAAATGGCCAGCTCTTCCTTCAATGCCGCCTTCAAGAGTAAATGGACAGCCTGGAAGCCCAGTAAGCTGTTTTTATAAAAATTTTTTAGCTTAAATTAGCCCAATATAGTACCAATATGTAGTCGTTTGTAACTTTTTCATTACAGGGTGCGGCAATTTTTCGGCCGGATTTTAATTGGCCATAACTTTTTTAGTTTTTGGGCAAATGTTAAAATTCTTTTTTTCCCTGAATCGATAGACAACCCCATTTTGTTTAATACCAAATATGTTATACCCGTTCATTAGACTACAGTAAAAATTCGAGACAAAGAAAAAGCTCTAATTTTCATAGCTGACAATGGAATTACCCCTAGTGCGACTCTCAGATTTTCTTTAAATTTTGCACATGGGCCGGACGTAGGCCACACATCAATTCCTGAAAGTTTCAGCCCGCACCTTTCAGGGGCGACCAAGATATTCAACGATTCTTTGCGGTCAGGAGGGCATATGAGTGGTCACACAGAAAAACTTTTTGGCTATATCTTCGCTAGTTTTGCGCGGAGATAGCTGATTTTTTGTGGAAACGGTATTCTCCATGGCATGAACAGGCATGAAACTTTTTACGACAAAATTCGTAAAAAAGTCATTTTTCTGGCGATTTTCACACACGCCGAAAAAGCAGAGAAAACGACCGAAATGCCAATAACTATGAACTAGGTCCCTGTATATATAACATATTTGGTATTAAACAAAATGGGGTTGTCTACAGATTCAGGGAAAAAAAGAATTTTAACATTCGGATAAAAACTAAAAAAGTTATAGCCAATTCAAATCCGGCCGAAAAATTGCCGCACCCTGTACTTTAATCACGTTCGAAGTGATATTCTGTGTTTTCCGAACTACAACGAACAAAACATGTACTTTAACAATGAAAAGGTTTAACAATCCAATATTTCGCAGTCAGATGTGCGATTTTTTTCTTTTCATCTACCGATTCCTGCAACTGGCCAACTAGTTTTCAACTTCAAAACCATGTTTTGAACGGCAAAAAACAAGTTAGGACAAAATGTCAACCACTCACTGATTTTTTATGACCAAATTCCACTTTTTTAAACCTTCTTTGAATACAAAAGTATCTTGAAAATTCCCATAAATACCCGAAAATACCCGGCCTCTCGGGTATTTAGGTATATACCCCGTCCGAACCCTAGTACAAAGCCTTGTTTTCTGATTAGAAAACCACGTTTTTATTTCTTCTTGATTTTTTGAGATCAACTTCATCTTCCGAAAAAGATTCCTAAAGAGTTTTGATATCTAAAATCTTTTGGTCAATCGATAGTGTGTGGACGAAACGTCTGAACGGGTCTGGGAATGGGCTAGATTGACTTGAAATAATTTTAGATCAAGCCGATGAAACTGGATAATAATGCATTAAGTGGAATTCTGGGAGGAAAATGGTTTTCTGGAGGTCAGGACATCGATATGAGGACACCTGCAGGCCCCAGTCAGACTAATCCACCTCAATGTGGTGTCGGTGATGACAGGGATGTAGTGGTTATAATGGATCCGGAACTCGTTATTTTGAATGATATGTAAGATTAATTTGTTTGGTGCATTCATGAATTGCTACTTTATGTATTCTATTTCTTCCAACATAATTCAGATCTGTTTGTCAAATGAATGAACTTCTGAATGCGGCCACCGTTAAAAATGGACAGTCTTCCAAGAAGGTCAGTATTTATTGGCATTTATGCAATCAGGAATGGCTGGATGTTCAAAAGTAAGTAAACCTGTAAGAAATGTTTATAAAAATTACAGGAATAACCCGATAGATAAGGTGGTCAGTGAACGATCAAAGTCTTTTTTGCATTTGATAAGAACTTACAAGGCGTCGGGTTTAGTAAAGGATATGGAACGTCACGTCTGTGATCAGGCGGGCAGATCCCCAAATAAATATCTGATCTGTTCCATGAACACTAAACGGAAGTACCCACATGCAAGGGTGGTATTCCTCTCAGGTAAATGTTTCTTTTTATTTTATAGCATGTAATCTTCATCAAGCTCTATACAATAACTAAATACTTTAGCTTTAATCCACCCCAACTTTGGAAATGGCCCCAATTTTCTTGCGAATAATGTCGAACTGATAACTCCGGCTGAATTAATGCGATCGTTTAAATCCTCATGAAAAATATCTCTGTTGTAAACTACCAGGTGTTTTTGTTGTTTGATCTTGAACACAGAAATCAGGATTTTCTTTCTCTAAGATAACATTATTTGTTTCTGGAAGTGAACTGCGTCTAACGGGTAAACACTTTATTTATTTCAAATTTTTATGTTGGACCACTTTTTACATATGATTAAATAGTGTGTGACAGATTATTGTAATTTTCGTGGGATCCGGCTTAAAGCGGCCGTTTGTTGCGCGGAGGACCACGGGAGACCATGTCCTCGGGCATAACAACGGAAAGGCCGCGCACCAGTTGGAGGGAAGAGAGAGGACGACAAGTAGAAGGTTCGGCAGGTCGATGCCCCTTTCTCATGCGCGTGCCAACCCGGCCTTGCCGGTTCTCTCATGAGTTAGAACTAAAAATTGTATCCAGCCTGTCATTTGCGGCGCAGTGTTGCCTGCGGCTGTGGTGTTTATTTTAGACCACCCTTGTCAAAAACGGAGTGACCTCAACCAAAATACGACATAAATGTTTGCGGAATTGACCCCTCCCGTGAACATGCAGTTTTGACAATCTAGTGAAGGCAAATTAAAATGTTTATGTGCCTTTCAGTTAGGCCGAAAAGGAAGCTGGGCGTCTCTCGTGGCATACGCCTTCCCTCTCTTCCCCTCTGTGTACAACGGGTTTCTGGTTTTGGTTGTTTGTTGGAAATGGAGTGTGACAAGTCCGGTTCGGGAGCGGGTCGCGGCCCTCAAAAAGGAGAAAATCCCGCCGGGTTTAGCATGGATGTCGTCCTTAGGTCTCGTTGCGTCTTCTTCGCCCCTCTTGGCCGTATCACCGCTCCCTCTCCCTCCTCATGTTCTTAACAGGCTCGGATTTATTTGGGCATCTTGGTCCGAGGAGGGGCCAGTTTCAGATCTTCGGTGGCGGATGCCGTAACTCGGTTCTCTCACGTCTGTCATCATAAAACACGTGCCATTAACATCGTCCGCGCTCTTATCTCGGGGAAATTTGATAAAGCGGATAATTGGCGCGGCCGGGATTTCTATCTCCGGGTCCGGCCGCACCTATGTAAAGGTGAAAGAGTGGCCACCGCCGGACTCCTTGACGACTGCCCCCTAAAGGCGGCGCGCTCCTCGGCCCACTCCTGCCTTAGGAGATCGCATTACCACCGAAGGGGAATGCATTCTTTTCGCTCCAACTTGTTCACAGACACGACCAACTTGGGGTGCTGCTAGTGGCAGTAATCATTTCTTTCATGCACATATTGTACCTTTGATTTTCGGGCACCGCCCACCCACGTTCTATTGGCTAGTTCTCCATTTTCTTGTTCTTCTCCGTTTCGCTGCACGAGTCCCGAGTCCTCCCCCTCTCCTCGACTGATCCAATTTCCTTCCCATTTGTGAAGGAAAGGTCCGAAATCCCCTGAGGAAAATACTTTTTGATCTCGCTGCGCACTCCTTGTTTCTGTTTTCAATCAGGTTCGCCTTATCCAGTCAGTTTGTATGTTATGAATAAACTGATAGCCGTTTATTCCCCCGAATGAATGAGTGAGTGCTTTGCAGGCCGTTAAACTTTTTCACTATCCTTTCCCGAGTCCCCACCACTGTACGATTATTGTCGTGTACAATGGAATTGGAAAACGTCAAGTGTTTTTAATCGGATTATGAGCGCCTTCCAGTGCCATGAATTGTAACTCCTTTCCCCTTTTCAATTAATGCCCACATTTTAACCGTCATCCCGCTTTTCTCCTTCTACTTGGCAATGCTCGCCCTTCCATGATGGGGAGCGAACTGCTTCAATTACCCGTTAATACCAACACCATTTTTTTCGAAATTCGATTCGTTGTTGCGTAGATGCATCATCCCTCTCCATGGTTCATTGTTTCTTACTCACGTCTTTACAGAGAAGATTCAAGAATTCCGTCCGATCGTTCCCGCCTCGCTAAACGCCTGGGCCTTGGCCGCACCCCCTTCGCCAAAATGGGGCACTGCACCTCCAAGGACCAGAAGGATCAGAAGCGGCTGAATCGTCGCATCGACGAGCAGATCCGAAAGGACCAGTCCATGCAATTGAGGGTCATCAAATTACTTTTACTAGGTGCGGGCGAAAGCGGGAAGAGCACCATTCTCAAACAAATGAGGTAATCAGACGATGACGAGTAGTTGTGTTCTCAAATGAACTTGTAATTTCATCTTGCGTCAACATTATAATTGTTATTTTTCTCCGATTCTTTCAGGATTCTACACAAAGATGGCTTTTCAAAACAAGATCTTGAACTTATTAAACCAGTTGTGTACAGCAACTGTATTCACAGCATGCTAGCGATCCTTCGTGCCATGTTTCATTTACAAATTGAATACGATGATCAGGAAAGAGTGGTAAGCCTTCCCAACTTGTGAATAATGTTTTGATGTTCAGAAAGACAGCCAATTGGTATTTGCAACAGTCCATGCCAATAAGGAAGAGTTGACGGAAGAGCTTTCAGCGGCAATGGAACGGTTGTGGAAAGACGAGGGCGTGCAGGAGTGTTATCGCCGTTCCAATGAATACCAGATTGACGACTCCGCCAAATAGTAGGCCCTATAATCAAATCATATTCCCGTCTTTGCAGCTTCCTTGATAATTTGCCCCGACTCAGCCAACCAGATTATATCCCCAATGAACAAGACTTGTTGCGGACTCGGATAAAAACGACAGGCATCACCGAAGTCCTTTTTGAGTTAAAGGGACTCACCTTCCGAGTCATCGATGTTGGCGGTCAGCGATCGGAACGAAAGAAATGGATTCATTGTTTTGATAATGTGAATGCAATCATTTTCATCTCTTCCTTGTCAGAGTATGATCAGACTCTCAGGGAGGACAACTGTACGGTACGTAAGAAGCAGGTTTTTATTCGGAGACGTGTCAAAAGCACTTGTTTTCTTTTGCCTGCGGGCCTTGCGTAATGACCTCGCACGGACATTACTCAAGTCAAAGAACGATGATCCAAGATAAAATCTGTACTTTTTCAGAATCGGATGCAAGAATCGCTGAAGCTGTTTGACTCCATTTGCAACTCTCCGTGGTTCGCAGAAATACATTTTATCCTATTCTTAAACAAAAAGGACTTGTTTGCTGATAAAATTCCGCGAAGTCCATTGACTGTCTGTTTCCCTGAATATAAAGGTAATCATAACATCAATTCACAGGCACAAAATTTCAGGCCAACAAAGCCAAACAGAATGCATAAATTACATCCAGTGGAAGTTCGAGCAACTAAACCGATCTAATCAAAGAGAAATCTATTGTCATCACACTTGTGCAACCGACACAAACAACGTCCAATTCGTGTTAGACGCGAGCTGTGACATGATCATTGCTAAGAACTTGAAGTCCATGGGGCTATGTTAAGGACTGATCCCATCTCAAAACTTTACGGGTTTCTCCGAGTGCCAACGTGGATGTCTCGTGCAAAATGTACACGACTGAAGCCGTCAACTCGACAACATGACCGGCCTCGAACGGAGGATTACATTTCTCCTACGTTAACATTCGAAGACCACCATTAGGACGACAACTACATTCCGAACTTTGCCAAATTGTAATCTGTGTATTCGAAAGTAATTATTTATCAGGGAATTCTATTTCCAAGATCTTCGAAACAATCTTTTACCGGTAAATAAAAAATGATATTGAAGGACACCCGATTATCTCTTGGAGATCTCACCATAAAAACATGCAGCTTTCACTATCAGCATGAGCGGGTTTAAGTGCTACTTGGAGGCGGAATGACGCGAGAATGACGAAAGAATGGGCCCAAAAATGAATGAGACGGCCGACGAGAGAACAGGCCGGCCGACCACGGCCCAGATGCGAGCAGAGAGAGAGGCGGGGGTTGGGATGAGGGAAAGCAGCGCAACCTCCTTCCCAACTGACGGTCGCCGCCGTTCTTTCGCCCGTTCATCCCTCACTCTGCTCTTGCAGTATTTGGTTGTTTTCCGTAGACCAAGCATCCTCGATCTATTCTCACAAGACCACGACCCGAGGCGATCGGCCGTTCAACGACTTCCAACTGACTTCCTATGCAGTCTTTAACTCATGTGGGATCTCCGTCTTACACATCGTCCTCCATTTCGAAACAAATTCCAATTTCTCTCCAAAACTTTGTTTTTTACCCAAAAGGTCGACATAACAAACACACGGTAGGCTTATGGGCGTGATATACCATCACATCCAACATTATTTAAAAGCCGATGAATCGTATTTTCTTACCACTTGGGACTTGTCAATACTTCGTTGATGTACATAAACAACATGCCTCCATTTTAATTCTTTTACTGCTCCGTAGCTCACTACTTTCTGGTATGACGCTTTCGAAATTTTCCCCAAAAAATTTAGGATAAAAGAGGCGGCTTTGCGAAGATTTTTTGGCCTATTCTCATTTTTTCTTCGGTTTTGACGCGAACACTTCCGTCGTTTCAAACATTTTTTTTGGAACGACCTTCAACTTGATCAATTGACAGAATTGCGACATTGTACCAACTGACGTCCGGAATACCTTTTTTTTTGAGATCACAGAGCTATGCAAGAGAAGGCCAGAGAAATTCCAATGGCCAGAGAATTGAAAATGAGGTTTACACATTTTTTATTTTTTACGAGATCACGTTTCGCGGCCGCTTTGTTCCTCTTGGTTTGAATTGAACTCGATATTCTCCAGAAGAGTCAGAAGATCCTGGAGTTACAATAACTTCCGGCCTTCAATGCCTTCTTTGGGTCGTCCAGTTCATGTGTGGAAGATTGTTGCTCGTCCGTCACCTCTAATCTCTGTCAGACATCGTTCCCAATTACGTCAAAGCGCCTCGACGGTTGCCGCAACAGGTACCCCTCCCGCAGCATTATCGAAAGAGGTCGATCGATGTTATAACAAGCTAGATCTCCAGTTCGATAATGGAAAGGAAGCCTTCAAGGTAATTTGAAGAAAAAATGTTACTTTCTTATGTTTAGAGTAAATCAAATTGGGAATTGTTTCGTGCATTATTGGTACTTCACGCCTGTGGAGTTAATTATTTGGTCCAGCATAACCAACAAATCTTGTCCGCACTGAGGAAAGCTGTGGGGCCGACATTGTTTAAGAAGATCCTCAAGTCAACCTTCTATGGACATTTTGTGGCCGGCGAGAGACGTCAAGAGGTTGGTGAAACAGCGATTTGGCTGCGTAGGTTGTATAGCAAAAATGCTGTGATAAGGTCAAATTCCTCTAGTTTTGAGATGGTTTCTACTACCTGAGCCGCTCCTTAATATGACCTCATATCACATAAAACTTTGCCAATCAGACGCAACGCAAGGCGGTATGTCGGGGCTACGTTTCTCTTCCATCAGTTGACCTTTATTATTTTAGGTACTCCCGGTGGCAGACAAATTGGCTCGATTTGGAGTAAAATCAATATTGGATTACAGTGTGGAGAGCGATATTACTCAAGAAGAAGCTGAAGAAAAGGCAGTCGAAGGGATTATCGGCGAGGAGAGTATTCCTGAAGTTATTGCCACCCAAAAGTTCGTAGATCAAAAGCAAGTTGATGCTACCCATCAAAGGTACTCAGTGCACAAAGAGTTTGGTGATCGTCGTGTAGATGTTGTCAGCGCGAGGTAAGTGCCCTTTTCCGATTTACGGATTTCGTCTCTTCTTTAGAACATACTTTTACCAAGGCGAACGGGAATGTGATAAGAATGCGGATATCTTCTGCAATAGCATTGACGCAGTCAAAGAAGCAACGAAAGGACAGGGCTTTGTGGCTATTAAATTGACAGCTCTTGGAAGGCCTCAACTTCTCTTAAAACTCTCTGAAACTATTGCTCAAACTCAGCATTTCTTCAAGGCTTTGACTGGATCCACTTGGGAAAATATGGTCCTCAGTAGAATCAGTGAAGAAGATTTCCAAAGACGGCTTAAAGAGTTTGGAATCAAGACCGACAGCAAGTTCGTCAAGGAATGGTTCAAAATGGCAGATTTTGACGCTGATGGTTTCGTCGATTTCTACGACTGGGGCCGGTTATTGGATTTGAGTGAGGACATGACCATGTTCCAAGTATTTAATATTAAGACCGGTAATCTGGAACCTCTGATTGTCAACTTGAGTCCAAATGAGTTGGAAGAATGCAACAACATGATGCAAAGATTGGTCAGGGTAGCTGATCATGCCAAAGACCAAGGCGTTCGAATTATGGTCGATGCTGAACAGACTTATTTCCAGCCCGCTATCTCTCGTTTGGCTGTGGCGTTGATGCGGAAATACAACAAGGACGGAGGGAGAATTCTGAATACTTATCAGGCCTATTTAAAGAACGCTTTGACTAATATGAAGATAGACATGCATCTGGCCAGGAGGGAGAACTTCCATTTTGGTTGTAAATTGGTGCGAGGAGCCTATATGGAACAGGAACGGAAGAGAGCCGAGGCTGTCGGATATGAAGATCCCATCAATGTCAATTACAATGTGAGATTATTTATTTCTTTTTTTGACATAAATATGTACCTTTGCAGGCAACCACCCAAATGTACCATCGTTGTTTGGATGCCATTGTTCAAGAACGAGCAGAGAGAGGACCCGGAACAGTCTCGGTTATGGTAGCCACACACAATGAGGAGTCTGTCAGATACGCCGTCCAGCTGATGAAAGATAATAACATAGCTCCAAGTGAACGATCCATTTGTTTTGCTCAACTCTACGGAATGTGCGATCAGGTGTGTGATCTGTTGCAGTTGGTTGAATGTTCTATACCACTCATATGATTAATGACTGCTTTATAGGTGTCATTTCCTCTGGGACAAGCTGGGTTCTCTGTGTACAAGTATCTTCCCTATGGTCCGGTGGAAGATGTACTTCCTTATCTCTCCAGAAGAGCTCAGGAGAACGGCAGTCTCTTAAAGACGGCTGGAAAGGAACGTTCGATGCTGTGGCAGGAATTGAAGCGTCGTCTGACGTCTGGCCAATTCATCTATCACACTCCGGCGTCAATCTGAATGACCTTATCTATGCCCCTCCGGTCACTCGCATTAGGAATGAATTTGGAAAACATTTGGCGCTTTTTTGCGGGTTTCTTTTTCTTCAGTAGTTCATTGGTTTCAGAAATCCTGATTTATACATTTAAATAGTCATATCTGGGATTTTTAGATGTACCAACGGTTACTTCGTTTTACTCTTTTTTTCGTTCATTTGTTGTGAATTCTCTAATTAACCAGAGAAATAAACGATAATTTTGTGCGACATCAATATAGCGTGAAGGTTATTTGTAAATGTGGTATTGTGGCAACCCCATTATAATTTTATTGGTCGTGTATTTCACTGTTCACTTTACTTCAGTATTGAGGGTCCGGCGGGGCCCCGCGAAGTGCAACTCAAGCAGGGATGGTTTTTTTAAAACTCATTCTATCGTTGAGGGTTCATGTTGATGACCCTAGCTGGGAACACCTTTGGTAAAACGCCACAGCAAGTACACAAACGTTGGACTTGAGGTCCTCCTCTGTCAGGGCTCCGCTGATGTCTCATTCGAGTCGAGCCTCTGTATAGATTGCGACAATACTATTGTAGGGTACTACAACGTGCACTGAAACCGTATTAACTTCATCCTGCCCCCATTGGTCACGTTGCCGATAATTTGAAAAAATACAGGGTGTTTCCAGAAATATTGCAGAAAGCTTTTGCGAATATCTGTTTGCTTTTTTTGCTATCCAAGAAATGGATTTTAAAATTCGAAGTGAGGCGCTTTAGATTATGCAAAAGAATTTTTTCTTGTGTCGGCGGAAGGATCGTTTATCTGCGGCGACATTTGACCTCTTTTGAAATTGTTACATCTGGTATGATGTAATTTGTTTGTCTCGACAGTTTGGCGGATGTTTTCACACTTTGGCGAAGAGTCTTTACCGGGGGAGGCCGTTTTGCCGGCCTAGCTTTTAAGAGTCGAATGAAAAAAGTCGAGGAATTTTTTGCTTGGCACTTCACAGTATCGTTTATTGTTTATGCAAGGTAAATGAATGACACATTAAAAACATGACTCAGCCCCGTCGGTGACCTCTACGTACGACGTCATTTCGAAAAGAACAATGGAACGACCTTTGAGTCCGAGAGTTTCCTGAACTGAGTCATTGACGAAGAAAGCGACGTGAGGCGAAGAGGGCCTTCCAGTGGATATTCGAGTCCCATCTTCTATGGGACGACAAAAGAGACCGGTTTCAGCTCCAACGCGCACTCCCTCACCTCATCGACTCAGTTCACCGACTCCACCCTCGAGGTCGCTTCCCTTTTAAGCGCATCCCGACTCGGTAATGTCGCGCTTATTCTGTAAACATGACTTCTTGGCTCGGAGCGGTTCTTGTCGTTTCCGGAACGCTTTTGATCGACGCCGGAGGCTATGCTCTAGGCGGTGGATGCGGTTGCGGGCTTCCCCCGCCACCTCCACCCTGTCCACCACCTCCACCGATGCCCATTTGTCCTCCACCACCGCCTCCCTGTCCCCCACCTCCAATTTGTCCTCCAACTTTCTGTCCCCCACCCCCAATTTGTCCTCCCCCTCTCCCACCACCGCCTCCACCAATGTGTCCTCCACCACCTCCTCCGTCTCCTTGCGGTTACCAGACAGCCATGGTTCCTTATCAGCCACCGACCTATCAAGTAGCACCTCCGTCCAATGACTGTTGTTGTCAATGCGGTTCGCCTTGCAAATTCAGAGGCCGTGCCCGAACTCATGGAGCTCGAATCTTCTCTGCTCTGGCGGCCGAAGTCGATGAAGATCCAACTTGTAACAACGAAAAGTTGCGTAACATCATTATTGATGTAAGTCGAGGAGAGCTGAAGGTTCAAAGCATTTGTTTTGAATTAAAAAGCAGTGAAAACACTTGTATATAATAATCATAAAATGGACATATGACTTTTGTTTTTAGAACATCGACAAAGATCCGACCATCTCAAAGCGTGCTATCCAAGCAGCTGCCGAGGAGAAACTTTTTGCCAAAATAAATGTGATTTGTGGAAAGGAAGACTTCAGCTACGTAATCTACACGGACACTTACTGTCAGTCGACGGTCGGCGAGGTAACTTGTTACGCTTTCCGACCATTGGGTCCGGGATCGGCCGAAGAAAATAAGTAATTGCCACCAAAATAATCTTCGTTGTTACTTGTATTTGTATAATTGGGCAAATAAATAAATTGTTATTGTTTCGGGAGGTCTTTCTTTTCGAAACAAAAGGAAAACGAGTAATTACGCAACTTTCCTTTCAAATGTACGTGTATAAAAGAGCTGTGACGGAACGGAGAGTTCGAAAAGCAATCACGCTTTGATCTACAAAAGTAAGGGATGAGAGAAAAGTTTATTAAGAAGTAAGTGTACTGTTGTGGCATTGAGTTCCAAAATATATACAAGATGAGTGTCCGCTAGCTTCAGAACCATTTCCACGACTTCATGTCGTTGTAGGCCTTTGTTAGGAGTTCTTCCCAGTTCTTCTTCTGCTCAGCTGAAACCCCTCCGGCATTCTTTTCCATGGCTGCCAAAAAGGCGTCCGTCACTTTCTAAAAAAACACATGAAATTACAGTAATCTCACAATTTTCGCTTACATGGAACTCGCTAAGAGGAACTCCGACATCGCTGTACTGTTCCTTGAAGTTTGAAAGGGATGATCTCCACTTCCTGTCTTCACCAAAAGCTCCAGGAAGTTGGAAAAAGTACTGTAATTCAGAAGATCCAAACATTACAAATTTCTGAGAGGCTCCCAGACGGTCGGGGTCGATGCCATCGGCTCCATAATGCTCGGCCATTTCTGGATGTTTTTTGAACAATCTGAAAATAAGAACTTAACTAGAACACTGTGTACATAAATCAAGCGTCTAAATAAAATTCAACAGATTACTTACTGTTTGTGAAATTCCACTGCAGTGTTCTTATCCATCTTGTACTGCGAGGCATGCTTCTTGAGGAGGTCCGTGTTCACCATTGTTATCAGATCTCCCTGATTGAAGCCATGTGCTTGGATCTGCAGCTTTTAAACAATCGCGTTGCCAGATCCCGCCCTCAGGCAGTTCTCGGAATCGATCACATACTTTGTCCCGGGACATCTTTCAATTAATCTTTAAACTGGAATGAACTCACGTGGAGGCGCCAGCTGAGGTTTGGCCTTGAGGGCATGGCCACGTCCCGGTTTCACTGCCGATCGGGGAATGACGTCAAAAAATTATTTTTTGTTTGGCCATCTCTTCGGCCAATTAGATACGAAAACAGCACGTGTGTGATAACAGGTGCGTTACTTCCGGAACGTTCTGCAAACGTGAAAGAGCTAACTTGGAGTGGAAGAAGAGGAATGTGTTGCACTTGGAGGGAGAAGGGAACAATGTCATAAATTTGGAGCCTTTTTTTATTCTTGATTGGCCAACAATCTTTATTCTTGGAAAAACAAATCAAAGATACCAAGTACAGGGCATTTCAGATATAAATAAATAAAAGAAATCCTAGCGGTTATGACACAACTTCGATTATGACCCAAGTAAACAATCGTCCTTTTCAACAGTAAATGCTAACCAGACAGCCGGACTGATAGCCAAACATCTCGGCCGATAGAAAGAATTCATAAGATCATTTTCCTACTGTAACCAATGATAGTAGTTGGAATGATGATTACGACTTTTTGCAAAGGCCCGGTTAAAGCCCAGGCCGGCCCGGCCATGCTTGGCCCGCTAATACAAAAAGTTGGGTAAAACTCTTTGCACTTTCTACTGGAAGTTTTTATGCTCTCCAGAAGTTTTTTACGCGTGTATGAGTAAAATTAAATCGTCTATTCGGACGTCTGGAATAGCCGTAAGGGCAGCTAAGATCCTGCCAAAAAATTTGCATTGTGTCGGATTTTTTTAACTGTTTCAAAATATAGGCGTGATAAAGCCACATGTCTAATCAAAAACTGCTTAAACACTATCATTTACATTAAAAGTTGCGCAATCTGACACAACATTGCGCAATTTCCCTCCTTGTAAAAATTTCCGCAGTCCGCTGCGCGCGCGCGCAGGTCCGCTAAGCTTGAACTTAGCGGACCTTAATGCCGTAAGAGATTTACAGGAGTTTCCTGTATAAATTTCGTCATAAACAACAAAAATAAAGACACAAAACTGTCGCCGTTGATCTTTAACGTCAAAACAAACAGCTCACATACATTTTTACAACGTTTAGGATATTTTTAAGGAACTTTGTCTTTCAATAAGGCCAGACATGGCAATCGGGCCGGGCTTTTTGCCCCCCGGGGCCCGAAGCCCGGCCCGGTAAAATGTAGGCCCGGCCCGGCCCGTTTTCAGGATTTTTGAAGCCCGGCCCGGCCCGGCCCGTTTTGAAAAAAAATTTTCGAGGCCCGGCCCGGCCCGGCCCGGTGAGGTTTCGAGGCCCGGCCCGGCCCGGTAATTTTTCAAAATTAAAAAAAAAAGTTTCCCGCCGTTTTGGCACCAGCTTGGCATTGTGTTTTTTTACCGTATTCAAGCTAGCGAGGCAAAAAATAACCTTATGCCGTTGCTAGCAGTACTTTTATGAGCCTAAATACGTTTTAAAAATTAAAGATTTAAGGATTCCATCTGATTGTCATGGATAACATAATTTCTCCTCTCAACTTTTTTCCTTTGTTTTCTCCGGGATTCCAACGGCTGATTTTGCAATCAAATAGCATATCTGAAGGTTCTCATTTATTATTACGACATTCGTGCGGTGGTTCAATTTTCGATCTTCCAAAAAATCAAATAATCATCAAAAATCACAAAAATGGTTAACAATGATGACTATTATTTTTAAATCGTCAATCTTTTTGTGTTTCTTAGATTCCTATTGTATTTTCAACGTGACAAGACCTTTTACCCCGCCCAATTCGCCCTAGCTCGGAAGAAATCATCATGGATAATATCGGGAAAAAGTCAGAAAATCGTCAAAAAATCATTATCACACTTCAGTATTACTTCTAATTCACACATATTCTCATTCCCCAAGGGCTGATGGACATTCTCCACTAAAAATAAAAAATTTTATTTTTCTACCGTAATCCACCTACTACGGTAATTCACAGTAAAATGGACGGAGAGATTTGAAAATTTGCACAGAGAATCCGCATGCCGTGAAACATAATTCCGCCAAGTTTCAGTCAAATCCATCGACCGGTTCCAGAGTTATAGCAGATTATTTTTTCACAAAACTCCTTTTTTGAACCTCCAAAATCGCTTTTTCAACCCTATAGTAACTGCTGGGCATTTTTTGGATACCATATCTCAAGTCTAAGTTGACCGATTCTTGATTTTTAAAAAGTATTTTGACTAATTCGAGTACTGCGAGCAACCTTATGATGTTAGTTTTCGGCCTAGTGGGTCATACATGGCCGAAAACACAATGCCAAAATATTGCCAAAATGGCGGGAAACGGTGGTTTTTATCGAATTTGAACGGATTTTTGTGTGTTGTGGCTTTAGTATATACTCAAGATGTTATACTTCAAAAATTGTATTTTTCATGGCATGCTGAGGGTGTTTCACGCTAAAAGTTTTAATCTCATATTTATAATCAGAAAGTGGAATATCTTACCACAGTAATGCGTGAAAAATAAAAAAACAACGCGATATTGCTACACATGCGCTTCTCAAACTATTCTAATCATGGAACCGTCAAGATCCGTTCAAAAAACCACTTTCCCGCCATTTTGGCAATATTTTGGCATTGTGTTTTCGGCCATATGTGATCAACTAGGCCAAAAACTAACGTCATAAGGTTGCTCGCAGTACTCGAATTAGTCAAAATACTTTTTAAAAATCAAAAATCGGTCAACTTAGAGTTGAGAAGGAGGTAGAATATTTGTGGTTTAGAACATATATTCAAGTGTAAAATGGAAATTTTGACGTTTTTTATATTTTTGTTCGATATTATTCATGATGATTTTATCTTAACTAGGACGAATTCGGGATCGTAAAAGCTGTTGAGATATTGGAAATATATTATGACTATGAAAGACGCATAAGATTGAAGATTAGAACATTGTAATTAAAATTTTCAAACATTTTCATGATTTTTGACAAAAAAATAATTTTTCCGGAGATCCGAAATTGAACCATAGGGATGGAGCATAACCCTGCCAGGAGCATAACCCAAAAACGTCGGTTGGGTCATTTAATTGCTAAATACATCGTCGAAATCCAGAAGAAACTAATGAAAAAAAGTTGAAAGGAGAAATTATGTTATCCATGACAATCAGATGAAATCCTTGAATTAATGGGGGTTGAGGGTCCTATTTGGGGGCTCCTGAACACCTATGGCAGAGAACCAAGCGCTATAGTCATGATCAATCATGATTAGATTATTAAAAAGTCGTATATTTAATATTAAAAAACATTTTAGGTAAAATTAGTGTTGAAAATTGTGTAAAATTGGTCAAATTGGACGAAAATTAAAGTTTTAAAAGTTTTTTCAGGTTATTTTATTTTTTCTAGCAAAGTTTTTAACAATAAAAAACGTTTATCACCTTCTCAGAGCTAAAAATTCAACTCGTAACACAATGCCAAAATCCGAAATTGGCATCCCAATTTTTCGTTTCAAGACAAAAAAAAATTTTTTTTTTCAACCGGGCCTCGGGCTTTTTTTTGCAACCTTGGGCCCGAAGCCTGGGCCCGAAAAAAACGTCGAGCCCGGAGCCCGGCCCGATGAAATGTAGGCCCGGCCCGGCCCGTTTTCAAAATTTCCAAAGCCCGGCCCGGCACGTCAAGAAATTGCGGGCATTGCAAAGGTTCTCACAGCGAAAAAAAATTCATAAAACCTGTCATCCAAATTGCACATAACAATAATTTTTAACCTAATTTTTTTTATGGGAACTCTAGGGAGTACTACTAGTCGTATACAACTGTTTTTTATACCGCTGGTACATTCTAAATGGGTGTCATCGTGACGCATTTTCTGAACATGGTTCGAGCTAGGCTAAAAATAGTGCAAATTTCAAGGCCAACTATCAAAAAAACTGTCCCATCAAGCGGGACGGGATCGGTGTAGATACTCGAAGAACAGTTTAAGGATTTTTTGACGTGGAGCCTATACCTCCTTCCAGTGCTCTCTGACTCGGTATCGTCGATACAAACTTTTATTTAGACGTTGTATTCTTCGCCATGGAAAACTGTCAAAATACTACGATTATGGGTATATTTTGGTTCTATTAGCTTAAGCAGCCCTCGAGCTTTCTATTGGTATCAATATCTTGTGATTTACTATTAATCTTTATGTCAAAATATTGCAAACCATTTGGACAAAAACGGATTTGCACAGGGCAGAATGCCAAAAAAAATCTAGGCTTTTTCATTGGGCGCCCGTTTTTCTTTTATTTTTTCTTGACGTGCCCGGCCCGGTTGCCATGTCTGAATAAGGCAATACACTGCAGGATGAGCCAAGTCTTTCTCCTTGGATGGTCAAGTCTCCCTCTCAAATTTTTATTTTTTCAAGATTAATATAAATGTCTTTATGTTTTAATCTACATATATGGACAGGACAATAACTCAAAAAGTAAGTTAAATTATCTCTCTTTCTGACTATACAAAACTTTTTTCGATTACATATTGTTATTATTGCGCATTTAGGCATTATAGAAGGTGCATAAATTTAGGTAAATGCTGTTCGTTCTTGACATTAGACGAACAACATTCGAAAGTCTTACCCCAAAAAGAACTGCCGTCGAGCCTTCTTCGTGCCAAAATTATTTCAGCATGAAAATGATCTACAGTTTTTTTGTTGATTAGATTTTTGATATTACACTAGGTACTTTTGTAAGTTTAAGGCGAGATTAGGTCACGTTTTACGTCATATAAGGTCTAAATGGACAATAAAACTTTCTTTTAACATTCTTAACGTCGTAACAGTGATTTCCCCCTTTTATTGTCGTTTTTGATTTTTTTTCAGATTTTAGGTATGGAACAATTTTTATGTATCCGCGGCCATAGATGCGTATTAATACTTCGCAAACCATATTTCAAAGGTCCCTGGTCGATCTAAAACATGTTTAAAACAGTATGAGAGGTATTTGAGACTTTTTTAGATCCAGGTTGTACTTGATCACTTACACCCTAAGACATCTCAAACCCTGGTTTGAAAGAATATTTATGTTGGTGACGGTTTAGTAATGGCTCAGCTTTGTAGTTTTCCGGGTTTAAACTTCAAAAACATTAGATTTTGCCTGCAACTTGACAAAAGTACCTAGTGTAATATCAAAAATCTAATCAACAAAAAAACTGTAGATCATTTTCATGCTGAAATAATTTTGGCACGAAGAAGGCTCGACGGCAGTTCTTTTTTGGGGTAAGACTTTCGAATGTTGTTCGTCTAATGTCAAGAACGAACAGCATTTACCTAAATTTATGCACCTTCTATAATGCCTAAATGCGCAATAATAACAATATGTAATCGAAAAAAGTTTTGTATAGTCAGAAAGAGAGATAATTTAACTTACTTTTTGAGTTATTGTCCTGTCCATATATGTAGATTAAAACATAAAGACATTTATATTAATCTTGAAAAAATAAAAATTTGAGAGGGAGACTTGACCATCCAAGGAGAAAGACTTGGCTCATCCTGCAGTGCAATATATAATATTACCCAAACAGTCGCAAAAGCGGGTTTTAAAACATAGTAGGGAAACACTGATGTTATTTATGACCAGTTGAACTTACAAGGAAAGTACTTTTATGGGGGCTCTTACTTTTTGACGGGACATATCTTAAAAAATCAGAAAAAATGTGCTGATCAAGGAAATATAAATCTTAGTTGCCCAGTTTAGGTTTTTAGGGGTGAAAACTCAATCGGAAGTTGACTTAAAGTCCTATATGAACCCCTTTTCGCTTAATTTTTCACTGGTTTACAATTTTTGTTTTGGCTTAAAATGATGTTTATTGAGTTTCTAAGACGTAATAAATCAGTCTTGGCATAAAAATTTATTTTTCAGACCTTCAACTTCAAAAAAAGTTGATTCGGCCCAAAAGGGAAATTGAACCCGTGCGGCGTCCTCCCTCTTGATTCCAGACTACGGCGCTAGCCACTCGGCCATGCCGCTCTCTTACGAAAAAGGACCGACTGCGCTTTTCATCGTTTCTTTTGTAGGGAAATTAAGCCAGTTTTTGGGCATTTTCACCCCTAAAAACCTAAAATGGGCAGCTAATTTTTATATATCCTTGATCAGCACATTGTTTTGATTTTTTGAGATATGTCCTATCAAAAAGTAGGAGCCCCCATAAAAGTTCCTTGTTAGATTACTTTTGCATCACGTTTAGTTCCTATTTTGGATTACGGTAATGTCATGACGACCCGCGTCATATGCAAAACAATTCCTAAACCCACCTAATGATAATTCGTACCATTTTTTAGGCATTCTGCAAAAAGTGAAAATGGTGTCTTGCACCATTTTGCAAGGGCCTTCCAATGGTGTGTAACACTTGCCATTTGATGAGAGTCAGTTTTTACACTTCCTCAGTTAATGTACAGGGTGCGCCAATAAAATCTGGACTAAACTAAATTCCATGTAGCCTTTTTCGGACGGCCTAAGAATGGAAACTTTTAGCACTTTTAGAAAGGGTAGCAACCGTACTGTAAAGCAACGGTAATGCCCAGGTCGGTGCCTATTGCAAGAGCGAAAAAATAGTCGAAAGTTTTTGGAGGTGCAGAAATTTTTTTTCCAGATGATGACTGGGATATTAATTCTTCCATTATTTCTGCTAAGGGGGACTGACGTTCTTCAAATTTATTGTATATAAAGTACGTGCTGTTGACTTCTTAACAGCCAGCGGAATCATGGCTGGCGGCCGATCTGGCGGCGCTGGTGGCGGAAACAAAAAATGGCCCAAAAATTTGGATTTTTATGTTTTTAAGGATCTCAACGCATGATTATGGCCCGCGTTGCTCCAAAATTCCGTGATTACAGAGCGTATACATAGACAATTGTCATAGTGTAAAAGAAAATCCGCACATACAAGGGGACAGTTTCTGCATAAATAAAAGTTCATGGGGGGAATTCAAGGCACGGTCATTCGGGACTTGAAACGTTTTGGCAGTTTGTAACAAGTTGGAAAGGCCTTAAGCATTAAAATTAACATAGCGTTGTATACTGGGTACATGCTAATGTAGCCAAATCACTTTTAGAAATATCTAGTCCAAGATCACTCGAATAGCGAGCATACAGTAAATTATGCCACTGCAGTCACTATTTCATCCCCAGAGGCAGCAGATAGAAAAATCCTGTTTGAAAGGCGACTAGGCAGACTCTAGTTATCCTTGCAAAAGTAGTTATGGTGCTTAACATGTTTGGAATCACACAGGAAAACTTCTACATAAAAATCTTTGATTTAACGGAAGTTTTCGGGAAAAAGGGCCCGTTTTTAAGCCAACTTTGGCGAGCTGTAAAAAGCCTAATTGTCATAATGAGGCAAAATCAATTTCAGTGTATAAAAACCGACCGGAGCTGTATCAGAAAAAGTAAATTTCAGCCCATAGCATAAAACGGTAAAGATAGCGCAACCATTTTTTGACCAATTTGGGGTCCGTGTTTCAGGCGCCTTAGTTGTAAGCACTTATAATGGCAAAACAAGTGTCGTAGACGATTATTTTGTCTGAAACTTTAAAGATAGCTTCTTGGACGTATTACACGTGTCCACAATTGCCCACTTTGTTCTCGTACTGTTCCAGCCCGCAGGGCAAGCAAAAATATTAGTCCAGATTTTATTGGCGCACCCTGTAGTTACAGTATGACTGTCATGTTTTGCCTCG
The DNA here is from genome assembly GCA_904066235.2 of Bursaphelenchus xylophilus. Classification (NCBI taxonomy): domain Eukaryota; kingdom Metazoa; phylum Nematoda; class Chromadorea; order Rhabditida; family Aphelenchoididae; genus Bursaphelenchus; species Bursaphelenchus xylophilus. Next base: position 6,431,983 of record CAJFCV020000004.1, read on the forward strand.
GCGTATATTGGGGTATTTATAAAATTAGCCCAATATATTGACAATATGAAGTCGTTTGTAACTCATTCATTAACTTAATCACGTTTGGAGTGATATCCTTTATTTTCCCAGCTACAAAAAACAAAACTAGTACTTTAAAAATGAAAAAGTTTAGCAATCCAATACTTCGCAGTAAGATTTGTAATTTTTTCCCTTTCATCATCCGACTCCGGCAACTGGCCAACTAGTTTTCGGCTTCAAACCTAGACTTGGTTGCCGGGCTGGGCCGGCCCGGGCCGGTGTTCGGGCCGGGCCGGGCCAAAGCAAAATTGAAACGGGCCGGGCCGACCTGTTCCGGCCCGCGGGCCGGGCCGCAACTTTCGGCCCGGGCCGGCCCGGCAAAATTAAAATTCTGAATTTCAACGCGAAAAGTTGGGTTGCCAATAAAATTAAAACGCAAAGCCAAGAATAGGGTTTATATTTTTCTTACAGTAAGCATAATTTTATAAAAATAAAGCACGGAAGTACTCAAAAATGGCTAATAATAAGCAATTTTACCGGTAAAATATATTAATTGCTAATGTATATTAGTGTTTGTAGTAATTTTTTGAACAAACACTCAAAATAAGCGTAACCCACATCTTTAAAAACACAGTTAAGAAGCCGTGTGAAGCAACACTATCATCTTGCAGTTGAAAACCTTGGTAAACGTGGTTTCACCTTTGCTGAATCTATAAAATTGACCTTGGGGCAATTTTTAATAGTCTGAAAACGGATTTCGGAAATTTTTTGATTAATTTTGAAAAGGCAATGCGTTGTTAAGTAATTTTTTGCTTTAAAAATGTGCTGTTAGTTGTTATAGTAAAGAAAAACATGTGACATCTAATAGCGAATTAAGGTTTTTTACTTCTTCTCAATTTTCGGGCCGGCCCGGGCCGGGCCGCGGGCTGGGCCGGGCCGAAGAAAAATTGAAACGGGCCGGGCCGACCTCTTCCGGCCCGCGGGCCGGGCCGCGATTTTCGGCCCGGGCCGGCCCGAGAGCCAAGTCTATTCAAACCCAAGTTTTGAACGGCAAAAAACAAATTTTGGCAAAATGTCAACATTCACTGATTTTTTATGACCAAATTCAACTTTTTTTTACATTTTTTGAATGCAAAAGTGCTTTAAAAATTCCCTTCAATAACAGAAAATATGTTTTTAATATAAATACCCGGCTTCGCGGGTATTTGGGTATATACCCCGCACGTCAATCCAGCGCATTTCCTGAACCGTTTCGAAACTTCGTACCGTTTTCATTGGTTTAAAAGAGAGACGAAATGTCGCGAAATTATCGGCACTTTTTCTCGCCCGAAATAATTGTTTTTTTTCTCGAAAAGGAAGAAGAAAGATAAGAAAATGCGTTTTATCGGATTTTGAACGAATCACCAAAAAAGGGGCGGGAAATTTTTTCTTCTATTTTGGATTGACGTGCCCCGTCCGAATCCTGCCGCGGACCGACCCGGACTGCTTTTTTCTGTCGCGGGAAAAGAATTTTTCGGTTTCAATGCGAAAACATTTGGCGCAAAAATATTTATTCAAACATCAAAAATAAAATATATTTTTTGTTTTCCTCGCCCGTACGGATTCGTTTTTTCAGCCCAATTTCCGTGGGAAATTAACCGATTGCCTAATTTTCATACAGCTTAACCATCTAGTCTAGAAAAAAATGCACCGCCGTGGAAAGCCCGTGACCATGGTATGTGATAACAGTATAGTACAAGGTATTGGAATTTAGAATTTGGAACAATGGATGATCCCGAGGTTTGAAGAAACAATCCAAGCCGGACCAGGTTGGAACTCTACCTTTTCCACAACAACGAGGAAAAGTTCCATATCTAGGTTTGATGTTACTGATTGTTCTTTGTGGAGGAGCCGGGTAAGCGACTGTTTTTTCTTTTCAAAGATTCTAATTTGACTAAAAAATAATTTTCTTTCCTTTTTAGCAATACACTGTAGCCTTGGAAGAGGAAAGTCGGGCCAAGGAAAATATGCCTATGCCTGAAAGTTCGTTGTTGAAAAGCGGAGTAAGTGTTTAAAGGTGTAGTATCGTCTATTTGAGATAAGCATATATTCTCTTCTTTTTTTGCAGGAGAATGATGTACTTGGAACCACCTTTCTAAATGTGACTGATGGAAGCCTATGGAGAACAAAAATTAATGGGAGCCGGGTAAGGGACTGTTTTTTCTTTTCAAAGATTCTATATTTGACTAAAGAATAATTTTCTTTCCTTTTTAGCAAAACACTGTAGCCTTGGAAGAGGAAAGTCGCGCCAAGGAAAATATGCCTATGCCTGAAAGTTCGTTGTTGAAAAGCGGAGTAAGTGTTTAAAGGTGTAGTATCGTCTATTTGAGATAAGCATATATTCTCTTCTTTTTTTGCAGGAGAATGATGTCCTTGGAACCACTTTTCTAAATGTGACTGATGGAAGCCTATGGAGAACAAAAATTAATGGGAGCCGGGTAAGGGACTGTTTTTTCTTTCAAAGATTCTATATTTGACTAACGAGGGAATGGTCTGAACTTCCCCCAGCGTTTGGGAAAATGACTAGTACAGGCGGATAGGGCAGGTCAACTTTAGTAAAAAGAGCCATTTTCCAGCTGCGAAATAAGCCTAGCCGACGAGAAAAATCGACCGAAAGTTCCACAAAAATTTCCTCTTTCTCTTCCCTCGGAAAGAAGAGCGGTGTCCAGTGGTTCGGTTAGCCGAGTGGATAAAGCATCCGCTCGATATTCTTTTGGGGGTTGGTTCGATTCCGGGGTCTCGCGAAGGAACGTGATAAGGCTTTGATGAGCGAGATCAAACTCTAACAACCCAAAAAAATTTATTTTGCCTTTTTCAAAGTCAAGTCTATCACAAACAAGTATAACTTTGACGTTTCATCGCTTTGAAGGTTCGGAAGCACCCAAAAATTCATTTGTTGACGATTATTGTTTTGGTATAATGCCTCTAAAAACGTATAAAAATGGCAAAACATTTTTTTTGGGTTGTTAGAGTTTGATCTCGCTCATCAAAGCCTTATCACGTTCCTTCGCGAGACCCCGGAATCGAACCAACCCCCAAAAGAATATCGAGCGGATGCTTTATCCACTCGGCTAACCGAACCACTGGACACCGCTCTTTTTTTCCGAGGGAAGAGAAAGAGGAAATTTTTGTGGAACTTTCGGTCGATTTTTCTCGTCGGCTAGGCTTATTTCGCAGCTGGAAATTGTCTCTTTTTACTAAAGTTGACATGTTCTATCCACCTGTACTGGTCATTTTCCAAACGCTGGGGGAAGTTCAGACCATTTCCTCGTAAAGAATAATTTTCTTTCCTTTTTAGCAAAACACTGTAGCCTTGGAAGAGGAAAGTCGCGCCAAGGAAAATATGCCTATGCCTGAAAGTTCGTTGTTGAAAAGCGGAGTAAGTATTTAAAGGTGTAGTATCATCTATTTGAGGTAGGCATACGTTCTCTTCTTTTTTTTGCAGGAGAATGATGTACTTGGAACCACTTTTCTAAATGTGACTGATGGAAGCCTATGGAGAACAAAAATTAATAGCAGCCGGGTAAGCGACTGTTTTTTTCTTTTCAAAGATTCTAATTTGACTAACAAGGGATCGGCAAAACCGCGCATCCTGGTTTTTTCTTGAGACATACACCATTTGAAAGAGCGTAAAAAACTGGTCTAGGATCACATTTTATTAGCTGCTATTTTCGCTCTACGACTTAGCTAACGAGCGCTCTTTAGTTCTAGGTTTATCTCACCTTTTTCCGAGGAAACAAATCCGAACGGTTTCCAAAGCACAGCGCAGCAGTGCTTCGGTGGCATAGTGGGGTAAGGCGCTGAACAAGGCGAACCTGCAGACCGGGTCCGAAACCCCCTTTGATCTTTTTTGATTTTTTCAATATTACAAACCAAATAAGGTCTGGAAGTAGTGTTTGAGTTTCGTATAGATATTTGTAGTATAATGGGAGCTGTTTTTTAACAAAAACCGAGATTTTTTTTCATTCTTTCGAATTTATAGTCCTTGCCCTTGAAGTGGGTATTATGGCTGAAATTTTCAACGGCTTCCAAATTTTTAAGAGTAAAGTCAGGTAAGCTTGATCTAGGAAAGTACGTTAAAATTGAGTCTGAAAACGGTTTACATGTTTTCTACCCGCTATGTTGCATTGGGTTACACGACCTAAAAGATCGTGTGATCACATATTGTGAACATCGACTTGGGTATCTGAAGGTCGGAAAAAAGTATGTATTTTGCATAGGATGAAGCGTTGGACGTCATGGGTATTAGACATAAGAAAAGTAATTCTCCAATCTCTTTAGCCTTTCAAAAGCAAAGAGTCGTGAAATCCAACTAGGAATTTTTAAAAAATGCTCGCTAGCTAGGGCGTAAAGCAAAAATAGCAGCTAATAAAAGGTGATCCTAGACCAGTTTTTTACGCTCTTTCAAATGGTGTATGTTTCAGGAAAAACCCAGGATGCGCGGTTTTGCCGATCCCTTCTAACAATAAGGAATAATTTTCTTTCCTTTTTAGCAATGCACTGTAGCATTGGAAGAGGAAAGTCGGGCCAAGGAAAATATGCCTATGCCTGAAAGTTCGTTGTTGAAAAGCGGAGTAAGTGTAGATAAATGCAATTGAGATAAGCATATATTTTCTTCTTTTTTGCAGGAGAGTGATGTCATTGGAACCACTTTTCAAAATGTGACTGATGGAAGTCTATGGAGAACAAAAATTAATAGGAGCCGGGTAAGGGGCTGTTTTTTTTCAAAGATTCTATGTTTGACTAAAGAATAATTTTCTTTCCTTTTTAGCAATACACTGCAGCCTCGGAAGAGGAATGTCGGGCCAAGGAAAATATGCCTATGCCTGAAAGTTCGTTGTTGAAAAGCGGAGTAAGTGTAGATAAATGCAATTGAGATAAGCATATATTCTCTTCTTTTTTTGCAGGAGAATGATGTCCTTGGAACCACTTTTCAAAATGTGACTGATGGAAGTCTACGGAGAACAAAAATTAATCATTCAGAAGCTTTACAAGAGCCTCCATTGCGCGAGGAGGAGGAATTAAGCGAAAATTTGATGAACTTATCAATGAGTGAATTCACTGGTCCCGTGAATCCGTTATTAAGAAAGTTTTCATCAAATTTGGCCCAGAAATCTCGACAGAGTCTAATGCCTTTGGATCCGAGAAGGCCTTCGGTGCCACGGATGTCCCTCGGTCCAATGTTCAGGAATTTGAGTCTGAAACGGAAATCTTCATTAAATTCGGAGATTTCGAACGGTTCATCTCCTCATACATCAAGTGGAAGATCTTCCAGAACGTCTGAGCCGTCCACTCCGAGGTCACCGGCTAGGAAGGTTATGAGTTTGGTAAGCGATAATTATTTGGTTGATTCAAAAGTTTTCGCCATTTTTTGTGACACTTTAAAAAAAAATCCAGATCATGATTGAATGTATGTTTAAAATGAAAGCATATATGTACGGGGTAGACCTTTGCAAAATTCCAGAATATTTCAAAAACATAAAAAAAATCTCCGTTTGTGTCAAGGTGAGTATCCCGGAGCCTAGTAATTTTCCGGCTCACTAAAAAATTCCGGGTTTGGTGTTATTCGTACTTGGGATGACAGTAGTTTCTTGTGAAAGTATTGCTTTACTTATATGTATCTACTCTGGCGTTTTTTGCAGCGTCTCATAAATTTGAGAGCCGAGTTCTCGATCGAAGGCAGATTTTAAAAAAAAATTTTTTTGGAAGGGGTTCGATGTTGTAAGAAGCTGTTAATCTAAGGTAATCCACAAGCAGCCCCAGCATATATATCGGGCAAATTGGCATTGGTTGAAATTTTTAAAAAATTTAAAGACATGGCGGGAAACTTTTGAATCAACCTAACATTTAAAGCAAATTACGGTGTTTTAACTTTTAGACCAAAAAATCTTCCCCGAAATTGGTGGATCGAGTCAGGATTATGGAGCTGATAAAAGCGGCACAGGAAAAAAGTTATGCATCGCCAACGATCTCATCCCTCAGCAAGTCGAAAAGTGATTTTGGATCTCCTGATTTTCAAGTAGTATTAAACCCGGGGAAGAGACGGGACAACAAGGAAGGGAGGTCATCAGCATTGGAGATGATCGCTTACAATTATCAGACACCAACTCGGGATGAAAGAAATCGTCCCTTGGAAGAAGAAGAACTGTTGAGTGGCCCAATCCCTTCACAGCCGGCTCGGCTTAGTCATTCCGTCAATCCTAGGATTCTGTTTGATGGAGAGGGTGGGTTTTTAGGGATACTTTTCGTGTTCTATATAGTTATTTAGAAACGGTAATCAATTCGGGGGATCTTTTATCTCAGCCAATTCAAAGTCAGAAGAACCAGCCGCTGGGTTTCCTGAATGAGAGTGACATTACTTTGGGTTCAGAGTCCCCGCTAAGGAAGGAGGATGTCAGAATCTCGACTGGGCATCTTCCCAGCGAAAGTCACTTCTTCTCTGATTCTGTGGTTGGTCTAGAGTTCTGTGAAGACTTACCCGGATCGAGTCAAGACAGTGGATTCGATTCAACTAAAATAATGTCATTTGCGAGAGAATCAGACGACACGGGGGCGTCCCTCCAATTAGAAGAAGGTCTCAGATCTCCAGCTCCAAAACATCTTGTTATCGCCGCAAAGAAACAAAAACCATTGAAAGAAGCCAAGATTAGACCTCCGAAAATAGTTGTCGTGAGTTTTGTTTCATTTGTACAAGCTGGGAGATTTTTGCGGCCCGATTTAAATTGGCTATGACTTCTTTACTTTTTGGTCCAAATCTTAAGATTTTTCCCTTAATCGGATGTTAAAGTTGTCTGTCTGAAAATGGAACATAGTGTTGAACAAAAAAGTCAGACTGTCGTTTGGTGTGGCTGTAGATACTCAAATTCAAAGGGTTATGGGCGTTGGAAAATACAGTTTTTACCTAATTTTGTCCATAAATTTCGATTTTTTTGGCAAATTTCACCTTTGTTTGGGCCCAAAACGTTGACTCAATTTTGCGGATTTCAAAATTTTCTATCTTCTACCGTTCCCGAGATATATCCGATTTTCGAGAATTTTTTAATTTTATTCATCTGTATAGCATATTCGGTATCAAGAAAAGCGGGAGATTCTGAGGGCTCGGGAAAAAAGAATATTTGGCTGAAAAATAAAGAAGTTATAGCCAATTGCAATTGAAATTGGGCCGCAAATTGCCTTACCCTATTTATAACTTTTTTTTTTTTAATTTTAGGGCGCTGATGAATTTGCATCGGATCATAATTTGAGAAGGTCGACGAGAACAAGACCAACGCGGCGACTGAATCATGGTGCTGGAGAACGTCTGATCTACTCTCCTGGAGGATGTAAGTTGATCCTCTATGGAATGCTGTATTTTTAGCTGTTATTGGAATTGAACAGGGCAAAATCTATCATCCTTTATGTATAAAGTACAATACACCTGATCTTGCGAAGGCTTTTGAAATGGATAAGAAGGCGAAAAAAAATAGAGCTGAGATGAGGAAGGTGCAGAGGGAAGGACGAAATCAGAGACTCGCCCAGTCTCAGTAATTAAAGTATTGTGTAACGGTCTGAATTGTTATGTTATTACTCACAATATATGTACATTTTTTACTTTTATGTTTAAAAATTAAATAATTTTGTTTATGCAAATTAAGTAAGAAACGGAAAGTTCCATTTTTAAACAATTTGTGGAGCGATGGCTGTTCACCCAAGAGATCCGATGGCGTCGTTGAAGTTGCCTTTATCTCTCCGAGATCTGCCTAAATCAGTTCTGACTTCGAGTTCCAGCCCTCCTCAGAAGTCCGATCCCAAATTTCCGGAATTTACTCACGGAATAGGTGTCGTCTTCGATTATCAGACGTATTTCAAGAAGAAGAGAGACAAGCATTCCGGGATTAAACTTAATTCGGCCTTGGAATTCACCGCTAAACTCGAAAGGTATGCGATCAGAATGGCCAAGGAAAACTCGAGTAAGTGGATAAGCTTTGGGGACTGAGTCTGGATGGGGTTCCGAGAACATACCACTTGTGGTCAGCAGGCCAAATGTTAATCGGTTTCTATTTTCTCTCGGCTTATTAATCCCCTCCGGATTAAACATGTTGTAGCATGTGCATGGGAGTGATTGCGTCATCTCCATTTCAGAGATTAATCGGCTTCTTCGCCCGAAACATCCAAATCTGGCCCCCAAATGTTCGATTTGCGAACTTTTTCTGTTAGAGAACCCAGCTACCGTATACTTCCACATTTGTGAGTTGCCTCCTAATACTAACTTTATAAAAATGATGATTAATTTATTGATCATTACGTTTTAGGGTCCTCGGATACAAAAAATGCAATGTCCTTGAGTTGGAATCAGGTCCCCAGAAATGTGGCCAAGGAGATTGGCGATGGCGAGGTAACAAAGCCGGCCAGAAAATATGGTTTCAGTATCTGAGTGGCCCCGTAGATTTGTGTAATAGTTGTACGGAGACGATGAAATGGGCTCAAGAAAGAATCGAATGGCATCGGATGAAGAGGAACATCAGGAATGGGAAGGACCTACCGGCTATTTGTGATCTCTACACTCAGTTACAGACTGCGATGAGATTAGTCCATTTTTGTTCTATCGAATATAATCTGGCCTTACAATAAGTTATATTTTGTGACATTTCCAATAACAACCAAAACCTGAGGGTCCCAAAATAATTAGGTTATATTTTGGATATACATAGATCAGACCACCCACGAAGACATCCTTGCCTAGGGACTTCCAAAAAAGAGCCAACAATTATTTAAAATTCGGATCCAAAAATCTTCGGAAATTGCTCAGAAAATTTATTTTTTTGGAAAAGGATTACTAAATTAACTAAACTGCAAAAAGTAGGAATTGAGCTCAAAAGTACAGAATGATCGTCAATCTCCCCCGCGGACTCTAAAATAAGTCAGAGATGGCCTTTGAGCTGATGGCCAATTAGCAGGTTCACCATGCTATTTCACGTCCCTTTGACATTTGTTTTTGTTTTCAGACACCCCAATTCGAACGCATCAAGAATGCTGCAGCTCGAGGCTAATCTTCAAGTCCACAGGGATTCCGTTGAACGAATTGGGTAAGCCGTAATGACATGCGTTGATAAAAGAAAGGTCAATTTTATTGTATTATAATATCGTTGTAGGAAGGAAATTGCGGCCCTTCGAGGACTCCCTTCGATCCGAGAGAATGGCCATGAACTCTTGTTGTACTCGAATATTAGACAATACAGTAGCTACTTCCTCAAAGTAAGCATCTTTTTTATTGTTTATGTCATCACGGAACTCAAAACGGCCTCTTTAGAAGTACTTCCTTTTTGTTGACTTATCTTAATAGTTAATTAATTGCAGAAAGTTTTCTATTCTTACGATATCCTTTAATCTTGCATAATATTTGAGCTTTACTGGAAAAAAATTAAAACACAATCTCCGAGATAGCCGTGATGACGTAACAACCAGTGTCCCCGATCTAAATTTATATTCAAGGAGACGAAACAAGATTGGGTGGTCGAAAGAACGGCCGAAGTCGAGGAAACGGACCGTTCTCATGTCATTTCTTGGGCCAAGATCCGTCATTTACTTTGTGGCTAGAGCAAATAAAAGTGTAATATTCAGACCGGAAGAGCAGATTGTTTCGGGTACGACTAATTAAAACTAATTGGACGCTGGGGACTGCGCATTTGCACCTCCGACTGACCGAGTCTGGCCTTCAAACTCTCGGCCAGACTGTTTCTTACGTGTCTCCGCAGATACGACGTCGAGTAGGAGGCGACTGTTTACGCCATACCGTACTCGCACATACTAGAGAGGCCGGCTTCGGTTTCATCCTTTACCTGCCGGATAAATTATTCATATCCCGCCCTGTTCCGACGTATTATCGCTCTGTTCTTTCTTGTTATTTTTATTAATCACAATCTCCCGGACCCCTTTCCCACCCTCGGGTGTAACAATTAACCCCCGTGTTTGTCTAAGAGCCCAACTTTTTGCTTATTTGCTGTTTCAGCCTAATCCGACGCGATCTTCCAGACCAAGTCCCCGATTTTTTTGATGACATTTAAAATTCCCCTGATGTTCTTTATACTTTAATTGGAAGCCATTGTCACCTTGGAATGCTGACCTTTTGCCTTTATATGGAATTTGATTGTTCTGGAGCTGTTCTTGAATACTTTTAATATCTTTTTTCCAATTGTCCTTTGTGTCATCCTCACCTCGGGATTTCCCATTTTGATTTCTTTTTCTTTTCTCTGCAGATTCTTTGCAACTTTTACAATTACAGTAATCCCCCGCCCTTTTTTATTGGAATTTCACATTTTTTAAGGCCGGATCTGAGGCCACGGGCCTTAATTCCCTGCGGACATTCGATGTAAACATGAATATGTGTTTTTACACCGACATACGATGCCGTCCAATTAAGTGAGTGATATCAATTTAGTACTTTTGTAGATAATACCGCGCGGAAATGCCCCCATTTGGTTATATTTTGTGCCGTGTATGGTCATCTACATCAACAGGGGGTTTGTTTTTTGTTCTCAGATTTGATCAGTACATTTACAGTTTTCTTTTTCATGCAGTCCGTTGGTAGTAGGTGTAGAGTATAATAATGATTCCTTTGCTTGGACATTACCAGTTATTTGTTGTGTTCTTTTTTGGGGATAACTTGATTATAAATGGTCTCTGTCAAACATCTAGTCCTTCTCCAACATCAGACCCTTTTCTGATGAGATTACTCTGCCGAGAGACCCATTTAAGTATGCGCGATGACGTGTTATACCTACATCAAGATGTAAGGGAAGGGATTGCAGATACACGGAACGTCGGGTAATGTGGGCCCTCTTGATCGTATCGGGGATTTACATCTTGACCTTCGCCTTCGGGACGGCGGGGAATCTCTGGGTGATGGTTTCCATGGTCCGAAGCAGGTGAGTGAATCCTAGCCGCGTCTATGAAGGTATCTGCAGAGTCTGTCACATCCCCTCACAACGACCCTGCTCACCCAGAGAGCGTTCTCGAGTCTTCATTTTCTTCCTGGCTGTGGCTGATTTCATCGTTTTATTGACGATTCCGTTCTCTTTATCCCAAAATCTCCAGGTGGATTGGCCTTTTGGATCAGTGGTAAGTAATTTGATTAAGGAAATCACAAGCGTCTTTTCCCGAATTGCTTGATATTATAATAATGTTTCAGTTGTGCCGCTTGCACGCAGCTATAGATTACAGCGGTAAATTCTTCTCGGTGGTGATTCTGATGTCAATGAGTATCGAGAGATATCTGATTGTGTGTACCAGGTGGAGATACGTGACCTCTCCGAAGGTGATTATGACCATCCCTCTGGTGATGGGCGTCCTCTTCTCGGTGATCGTTCCCATTATCCCTCAGGTCATTTACACTCGTCTTCTGACTGTTGTCATGGAAGGGCGGGATCATAGAGTCTGTTATCAATCGATCCCCACCCAACTCTCCCCCATGTACACCTCATACACATTCGCGGTGGGATTCGCGATACCCTTGTGTGTGATGACCATCTGTTATATACAACTGGTGCAACATGTCAGAAAGAAATTCCGAGAACGAAAACAGAGTAGAAGTAAGTGGAAAGGGGATTACTGTAGCTCGGATTCCATGATTTCAGCCAGCTCTCAACGTCCCAAATACATGTGTGAGCTGACCCGATCGATCTGTCGGATTGCTGTGTTCCATTTTAGTTGCTGGGCCCCGTTTTGGTTCTTTAATATGGCCCCAATTATCACAGAATCTCTTGAATGGAATGTGCTTTTGGAGGGCAAAACATGGTTTGAAATCGGGAAACTCTTTGCGAATATGCTCCCTTACATCAACTCAGCAGGTAGTAATCAGTAACGCTGATAAAAATAAAATTTCCAGGCAACTGTATCTTGTATGCTTTTTTGAATCGTGACATCCGAAAACACATAATCTGGAGACCATCCAGCAGTAATGGCCGGACGATTACTGCCCTGCCCAGCGAGACCATCACCTTCAATCCATCTCCCACCACCTGATCGTCTCCAATCCAGATGCCAATATTTGTTATATCACTTCGTGCTACAGTCTGAATTACGGGTCACATCTTAATATGGGTCGGATAATAATTTAATTATTTTAATAAATATTTTAATGGACTCACTAGGGAAGTGTACATACGAACCCTCACCAAATGATAAGTGACATACGTCATAGAAGAGCCCTTGAAAAATGGTACAAGGCACCATTTTCATTTTTTGCAGAATGCCTTTCCGCGACGACGTACTGTAAATTGTAAATATTAATTTTAGGTCATTTTGCAACAAAAATGTTTTTTTCTCTTGGGCAGGAAAAAATACTGGGGGAGGTTTGCTTCAATAGTTCAGTGGTTGCTGAGCCGGCTGATAAGCCAAACCAAGCCAGGTTCGGTTCCCAGCTTGGGCAAACTCATTTTTGCGTTCTTACAGCAAGGAAAATATTAGCGTTCAACTTTTACAAACCTTTTATTTCTTCTGGAATACGGTCGATTACGGTTAAAACCATAAAACGTACATGTTTTAAGATTAAAAAAGTGGAAAGTGTTTTTTTCGTCTTATGGGTATTTGAAACCAGAAAATAGCAAATGTAAAATGGCTTTACTGGCAAGCGCCAAACTTCATAATGATTCTTAGGCCAACCTAGTAGCAATACGTACCATTTAGCGTTTTGAAATAACATTCATTCTGCCCCATAGCAGATGGATATTATAACTACTTAAGGGACAAATCAACCGCTTATAACTTTTTTCCCTGAGGCATTCTGCAAAAAATGAAAATGGTGTCTTGCACCATTTTTCAAGGGCTTTCCAATGGTGTATCACATTTGCGGTTTGGTGAGGGTTCGTTTGTACACTTCCCTAGTCAGGGTATAAAATTTATTAGAAAAATCTGAAATCTTCGCTTTAAACTAAAAGACCAAGAGTCGCCAAGACTTCCTTTGTAATTTCCTTTCCGTTTTTGCGGTCGGTGATTCCATTTTCGATCATGTATTCGCCTTTAATTATTCGACGGCTAAAATCTTTGGTAACTCCAATCAGACAGGTCTCTGATGCCAGAAAATCATTGATTGCTCAGTTAAATCAAGAATTGGATGACATCAGGGGAGCCGGCACTTACAAGAATGAACGTGTTATCTTGGGAAAACAGGGGATGGAGATCAAAGTGCAGGGCCAAAGCCGCAGTCTACTCAACTTTTGTGCCAATAATTACTTGGGTCTAAGTAGTGATCCGGCGGTTATACAGGTGGGAATGATTACAAAGAAAGCATGATTGTTCTAACTTAACATAATTCTTTCTTCACAGGCCAGTAAGACGGCACTGGACAGTCATGGTGCAGGTCTGAGTTCTGTTCGTTTCATCTGCGGAACCCAAGACATCCACAAAACATTGGAACAGAAGATCGCCCAGTTCCATGGCCGAGAAGATTGCATTTTATATGCAGCTTGCTTCGATGCAAATGCTGGGGTTTTCGAGGTGTTAACTAGTGAGTTATTTGGTTTGAATTTATGGTATAATGGTCGACGTCACTTCAGCCAAAGATGACGCAATTGTGACCGATGAACTAAACCATGCCTCGATTATTGATGGAGTCAGATTATCCAAAGCAAAACGATTCTTGTTCAAACATATGGACATCAGGGACCTTGAAAACAAACTTAAGGAAACCAAGGGTACCTTGCTTCATTCTCATCAACCCTATTTCCATTTCAGATTGCCGGAGAAGAGTGATTGTAACTGATGGAGTGTTCAGTATGGACGGGGATATTGCCCCATTGAATGAGATCTACCAGCTAGCCGATCAATTTAACGCTTTGATATTTTTGGACGAGTGCCATGCTACTGGATTTCTGGGAGCTACTGGCAGAGGAACCGAAGAAGCTTTGGGTAAAAAGAAATGGGGTTTAATGTAAGATTCGCGTACGACGACAATCGAGTCCTCTACAGTCAGGGCCCGCGACTTACGAGCGGGCAACCGGGTCGGGTGTTCAAAAATTTTCAAATCTACCTGCCTTTCACCTGGCCGGGCTCGAGATTTCGACCCGAGGCCCGGTTCTCAAGCCAAATGAAAGAAATGCATACATTTAAATTGATCATTTATTAATTCTAACTTGCTATAGTGGTCATACATAATTGAGCCCGTTTTTGCCCCCTTTTTTTTGTCCACATGACGGCTTTCTTTGAAAATACTTTGACCAGCCAGCCAATGAATTGAAATCACAGCCAAAGTTTTTAATCGCTAGCCGAAGACCCACATGTAGATCGGCTGGCCAAACTGCTAGAACGACGTTAAAGCCTCAAAGAAGCTAGCCAAAAAGTTGGAATGGGCGTAAAAAAGTTTCAAACGACGTCCCAATTATTAAAATGGCTAGTAAAAAACTGGAATCAACCTTTTGGCTAGCTTTTTTCGAGGCTTCACAGTTATTCTGACACTTTGGCTAGCTAATCCAGGTTTTTTGGCTAAGATTTGGCTGTGACTTCAACTCATTGGTTAGCTGGTCAAAGAATTTTCAAAAATAAAATATTGGGGCAAAAACGGCCTGGGGACAAACCGTTTTGGGACACAAAGGCCCAAAGAAAGTGAGGATAATACTACCACATTCACATATGAGTACTAGAACGTGGACTGATGCGTACTGTATTAACTGGACCGGGCCCCTTTTGTCACCCTGCCAAACTTTGGATTAATTTTAGGACTCGGAAATCGAGCGGATATAATAAATTCGACGTTGGGAAAAGCTTTGGGAGGAGCGATGGGCGGATACACAGTCGGACCCAAGCAATTCATCGACCTATTGAGACAGAGAAGCCGGCCCTATCTCTTCTCAAATTCCTTGGCACCTCCGTTGGTGGGCGGAGCCATAAAGGTAACCAATTTGTAAATCATTTTAATTATACACACAGGGTGTTCCGAGAAACGTGCAAGAAGTCAGAGAAAAGACGCGCAAACGTACTCTCTCGCTCCAAAAATTCCCCATTTCTTCCCCGACAAAATTTTTTTGCCTTATTTTTTGGCCAACTGCCTGCAGCCGCAGACATAACAGTCTATTCTCCGAACCATTTTAGCTTATCTCAGCACCATTTTTGAACGCTTTATTATGAGGCTAAAACTTCCAGAAAGTGTTCAAATAAGTGCCAAGAAATCGACAAAAACCCTTCCGAAACACCCTGTAAAAATCTTTGCAGGTCATTGAACTGCTTTCAAATCCCAAAAACACATTCAAATCGGCATTGGAAAAGAATGTAAAACTGTTCCGAGATGAGATGAACAAGCTCGGATTCAAGGTTATGGGAGATCCCCGTCATCCAATTTGTCCCGTTTTCTTGGGAGACGCCGCCTTGGCTTCTAAATTCGCGAATGAAATGGTCAAGGAAGGGATTTACGTCATCGGTTTCAGTTATCCAGTAGTGCCAAAGGGTAAAGCCAGGATTCGTGTCCAGGTAATCTTTGATTTTGAAGATTTAAATTTATCCTAATTTTGATTACCATTGTGCCTTCCAGATCTCAGCAGCGCATACTCAACAGCATATCGAGCGGTGCGTTAATGCGTTTAAGGAAATTGGGTCAAAACTAAAGGTTATCTAGCTTACACAATGAATACATCTGATACAACTTGGCGATTTAGTAACAAAAAAATTAAAACAGTAACAACTAGATATGCTAACAATACTTTTGTGAAGCAAATTGGTAGATGAACAAGGAAGCGGAGACATGGACATTAAGGGATCTGGTCTGTCCGAACTGCTCGATCTCAACAGTTTGATCCACCGATCTGATTAATTCTGGCGGCACTCCTCTCTTCTCTTCTCCCAATAATATCAGTGTTTTATCAGGGAATTCGAATTCGTGTAGAGGGATCGAGGCTGATGTTTGTTCCGCTGCGACAACCTTGTATCCCTGGAGCTTGGAAGATTCGAGGAATTCGAGTAATTCATCTGGCTTCACCTCAATAATGGGAATCCACTTCTCGGCCGACATGCTCAAAGCCTTGAAATTCTGATCGGAGATTATATTCTCGTTTGACAAAACTAGAGCAGAAACCCCGAATACCTCGCAAGTACGACAGAGTCCTAAATGTTCACATGAAAAAATAAAAAGACATTAATTGGATGAACCGCAATGCTTTACTGACCTCCCAAATTGGCCGTTTTATTGATCAAACTGGCCACCACAACAAGTTCCTTCCCATTTCTCTCAAATTTATTCTCATTTGGATCAATTTTCTGCTGGAAATCTTCTGTAAAATCATTACATTTCATTTCGGGAATCATGGACAACATTTCGGGAGCTGAGAATTTGTTCTTGACCAATGCTAGAGTACACTAATCAGTTATTTATATTGCACTTACTCGAGAACACGTCTGACTCCTTCAATGGTCCTTCTCTGAATTCCTTCAGGAAGTCTACAAGAACTTTTAGTGCCTCAGGGCCCGGTCTTATCTCAAAGATCAATTCATCTCTTGGCATTCCACAAAGAAAGGGTAATTGGTAAAACACGACATGCAAATCGAGTTGATCAGAGTTGATATCGTTGAAGAAGGGGTCCTTTACAATGTTGTTGACGACTTCTTGAGAATTCCCGCCGATCTCCGGATTGAAGGTCACCAAGTCTTTAACAAACTCCAATCTCGGATCTTCCATCATCTCCTTGGAATGCCATTTAAAGAGCAGTTTCAAAACAGCTATTGTTGCGCATTTAACACTGAAGTTTGTCACAGTAATCCATCTTAACATCCTGAATACTGCATCGTATATTCGTTGAGGTCGATCTTTCAAATATCTGAGAAGAACGAACATCCAAGAGACTACAGAACCGATTCTCTTCTCTCCAAAGTATACGTCTTTCTGGAGCCATTCCTCGAGGAATTCTTCGCTTTCCATACAATAAGTTGTAAGAATCCATTCAACAGGAAGTTTGATCGAGAACTGTTGGCTTCCATCGAGGATTGTGTTGATGCAAAGACTAATGATTCTCTCTTTGTGCGGATTATTCGAATTCTGTTTGACTAGTAAAAGGAGTAACAAGACGAGCCGGGTTTTCAATCGATGCCCAAGAGATAAACCAAAAGATCTGCAGAAAACATGACAATTTACAGGGTGTCCCAAAAAAAATGCATGTTTTTTTGATGGGTCCTGACGCAAAAATGTTTAGGTCAGGCCAAAAGATTTTTGTACTACTAAAATCTCCGTGTTTTTCTGTCCTAGACATTTCCGTTTCGTGTTCATATCGATTAACGAACATGGTTTTTTTAAATTTCAAACAAAGGAACTGCGATTTTGTCACTATTTTTGAGCCGTTCAAGTTGTAAATTTGCCCAGTATAGAAAGGACGTTGAGTCAAAAGTAATCACGCGATGTAAGGAGCTTGATAACGATAGTAAGCGTCCAGGACGTAAAGGAAAACGCACCGCCAGCGGTTCTGTCAACCGGGAGAACACCAACAGCAAAACGCTATTTTCAAGAAAAATTTGCCTGTGAGATCGGCATCAGCGACCGATCGGTCACCCGAATAGTCTATGATGAGCTACGCCTCACGCTGTATAAGCTGTAAAAAGCTCAGATCTTTAAAGTAGACGGCAAGTGCGTGCGGCGCGAAAAATGTCGAAAACTCAAGGGCTGGGCCGCAACTCACAGACGTGAGCGCATTCGTTCGTGGTTCAATATTTGGCGGATGCACAACCACCAGAGCAATTGGATCTTCTTAGATGAGGCCCTCGGCATGTCGGCTAACGTCGAAAACCGTCAAAATCCGGGCCGTCATCGCCTAAGGCGGAATTTCTCCCAGTGGCGAGAATTCCATGGTTTTCTCGGATCAAGGGGGCAAAATTTTAGCGCCGCGTTAATCTTGATTTTCCCGTACTTCTGTTGACTCAGCAGAACCTCGGCAATGCAAATTTGGCGTCCTTGCTAGACTCAGCTCCGGCTCACAAGGCAAAATCGACTCAGGACCCGAAATGGGAACGATTTTCCCGATTTCACCCCGTCCGCAAAATGGCCGTCTGCTCGCCGGATCTGAATCCGATTGACTATATTTTTTTTTTCAATTGGAGGCCATTGCCTGTACTACACACTACAAAAGTTTGGAATGGCAAAGTAATCGTTGCGCCAAGAACGGGACCGATTTCCTCGAAAAAGGCTGCGGCCCCGAGCCCAAAATTTTAAGTTACGTTTGAAGCTCTATATCGCCACCAAGGGCAGCCACTGTGAAACTGGCTTGATATGTTATCAATAATCCTCTATGTTACTGATATCCATCGTTAGTTTGGCTAAATTTTGTTTGGTATATAAAATGTAGTCATAAAAAACATGCATTTTTTTGGGACACCCTGTATACTACTCTTTAATCGAAATCGTACCTGCTTTTTGTTTTATCGACTTCAACAATTTCTTCAATAACTTCTTTGGTCAGTGCGGAATAAAAACTTTCTGTATTGTCTTGATTAAAGATCGATAAGATCGCATTTTCCCTAACCATTGTAGACAGTTTATCAAAACTAAACAAAAAGGTAAGAAGAATTAAAAGAACTTACTGATAAATCAAATCATCGCTCCTCTTGGCCGTAGCATTGGCCAAATGAAAGACCAGATCATCTTTCTTCACCACATCCCCATAAATGGCCAATCTCATCATCATATTGGCCATGCAGTCTGGTAATCTGCTGCTTCTCACCTCTCTTGAGAGCATAAATGCAACCTGTGGGTTCTTCAATCCGATCTCCATTATCTTCTCTAATGAATTCTGTAATGACTAGCATCCAAATAGTAATATAACTTACCATCGAAGTCTTCTCTACCTCTTGGAGTGCAGACAATGCGATAATTATCCAATACTTGCAGACAATCGGAAAGTTTGATGACTTCTGGGTTTCCTTCGCCAAAACTTCACATCTTTCCAACAATAAACTCTTAGTTTCTGAGTCGACCTGCAACAAGATTTAAGCAAACATCGTCCAATCTACCTTTTTCAAAATCCTAGAACAATCCTCCAAGAATAAAATTGCTTTCTCTGTTTCGGTCGAGAAGACATCTATATTCTTTTTTATTTCATTATTGAAGTCATCGTTATATAAGTGCGTTGATAGTGATATTAAATGGAAAAAAGCGAGTTCTTCAACAGATGATAGTCCACATAAACGAGGAAGAGAAGAATTTTTACAATGTGATAACAGTAGGAGCAAACCTCTTCTTGATATATTTGATCTCTAAACATATAATAAAAAATACGTATACTCACATTATCCTCTAAATTCGAGATTAACATTTCATGGATATCTGTTGTTACGTCAAGCCTTGATAGAATAGGACCAAGGCATAAATTTATATACTCTTCTTCATTCACCACCTTTTCGACAGCCACAAATAATCTTTCAATAAACAGCTGTTTGACTACGTCCTCTTCAAGGAAGTCATGCCTTCTGAAGGCCATCATCAACTTAACATTAATATCATCGCAAGAAAACATAAATTCATTAAAATCAGAAGTCGGCAAGCAAGAGAGAAGCTCCAGAAGTCCGTTATGTAAAATTTTGCCATCAAAGAGTGCTATCAGATCTCTTGGGTTGACGTATTTTACAACAAGACCGCAAACATTTACTCTCAAGGGTAATGGGAAAAAAGTGAAAAGGGAAATTATCCCTTTTCCACTACTCGGGCCTTCCTAAAAATATGCAAAACATACTTAATACCAAAAACATACCCAATCAAATGCAGCAAACAAAAATTTTATAAAATTGAAAACGACTTCGTTCTTAAGATTGGGATACTGTAGGCAACAAATCTCAGAAATGACCCGGCTGAAAACAAATAAATTTAAAAAGCAAATGAAGTACCCACCGTATCAGAGGCATATCATCATCGGTGAGATATTTGTCATTCACATCAGGCAATGTCTGGCTGAGAAATAATAACGGAGAAGGACTGAATCTACTCTCAAACAACGAAAGAAGCGATTTCACAAAGGATTCTAAAAGAAAAATCGAAATTTAAAGACAAACCTGCCGGACAAACATTGCTTGTTTATATTCCTGAGCTTCCCTATATAACTGACAACTCCAACCGTTTCGTCCAATCGCCAGAAGGGATCATAAGAATTCAGACTTTTATAATAATCAAACACTACAAACTGTACTCAATAATGATAAAATTGGAGCTAACTTACGTTTATGTCTGAGCGGAACACGTCCACAGGAACATTGGTTAGACTCTGAAAGCCAAAACATCTAATCCATCCATTTGTGTGGGATATCATCTTCTTCAGGACAGCCTTCAAATAATCCCAAGCTAAGTGCTTTTCTTTCACGAGCTCGACAAGATTGTTCAATTTGGGAAGTATAGGCTCAATCACATGGTACTTTAACAATATTATTAATCAAAATAAAAACCAACTTGTGATTCTTCCAATGTAGAAAATAAGGAGAAAAAGGATTCGAACTCAGACAAAGGATAAAATATACTTCTTAGCAAATGTAAGCAGGTTTTCCGAACAAGTCTGCTATCAGAGGAACTTAAAAACTCTAATAGGAACTCTTCAAATGCTGTCTTGAATGGCGCATCATAATTCTGTGTTGATAAAGAAATCAAAGTAGGACATGCATCTTCAATGGCTTTCTTCGACTGTCCCCTCAAAGACCTAACACGTAAAAAAGCGACACAAACTTACTTTAAAAAACAAAATCGTTGCTCATCTGATTTTATGTCTGGCATATTTTTTAAAGAAGGCGTACATTCGCAAAGAACAAGTCCTTCTTTCCTCGGTGATCTAGAAATATTAACCTCATAAACGGAACTCACACTTCCCTCAACTCCTCCGTATCGTCAACGAATTTGTAACTTGGTAAAACATGTTCCATTTCCTACATTCACCTAAAATCTCATTTTAGAAGCAATATTAACCCTTTCCGGACGAGTCGGCACGTACTGGTAAAAATGAAAGAGGGTACCCTACTGAGTAACGGCATAATAGTGGTTCAGCCCATCAAAGCGTTATTTGGGACTTAGGACAAAAAATGTCCTAAAACATACCCCCACTTGACATATCACTTTTAAAATTTTTGTGACAAGCTGTAGATCGGAAACTACCCTTAAATTAAAGTCGAGGAGTCCTAGTACTGTTACATCCAAGAACTGTCCGAATCGGACCACTATAGGATTTGTTATCGATTTTTGGAAATTGAAATTTTAATTTTGGTCAATTTTGGACCTAAAATCAAGTATATCTTCTGTCGACATCAACTATTTCGGTCCAAATGTGGTTTTTCCAAATCTATTTTGATGCTAGCTTCTTCCTAGAATGTTTCCAGAAAAAACCTATGAGGCATATTTCTGTAAAACGCAAAAATGTTGAAAATGTAAATGTTTCATCGTATAAAATGTCGCTGCAATCCGAGAAGGGCCGGGCGCAGCTCGAATCGAGAAAATAATAATTTTTTCTTTGATAAATATTGTTTTAGTGTGAAACCAAATTAAAATCCATGAAAATTGCCTAAAAACAGAGTAAAAATATAAAAATGACATTTAGGTAATATTTGTGTGCTATTCCTGTCTGTATTTCGTGTTGAATCATCTTGTTGACATTAATATAATATTTATCAAAGAAAAAATTATTTTTTCTCGATTCGAGCTGCGCCCGACCCTTCTCGACTTGCAGCGACATTTTATACGATGAAACATTTACATTTTCCACATTTTTGGGTTTTACAAGAAATATGCCTCATAGGTTTTTTCTGGAAACATTCTAGGAAGAAGCTAGCATCAAAATAGATTTGGAAAAACCACATTTGGACCGAAATGGTTGATGTCGACAGAAGATATACTTGATTTTAGGTCCAAAATTGACCAAAATTAAAATTTCAATTTCCAAAAATCGATAACAAATCCTATAGTGGTCCGATTCGGACAGTTCTTGGATGTAACAGTACTACGACTCCTCGACTTTAATTTAAGGGTAGTTTCCGATCTACAGCTTGTCACAAAAATTTTAAAAGTGATATGTCAAATGGGGGTATGTTTTAGGACATTTTTTGTCCTAAGTTCCAAATAACGCTTCGATGGGCTGAACCACTATTATGCCGTTACTCAGTAGGGTACCCTCTTTCATTTTTACCAGTACGTGCCGACTCGTCCGGAAAGGGCAGGGGTGGTCAGCGGACCCTATTTTTCCGATTTTCGGCCCGCGGCCCGGCCCGTCTAATTACCGGCCCGGCCCGGCACGTCAAGAAATTGCGGGCATTGCAAAGGTTCTCACAGCGAAAAAAAATTCATAAAACCTGTCATCCAAATTGCACATAACAATAATTTTTAACCTAATTTTTTTTATGGGAACTCTAGGGAGTACTACTAGTCGTATACAACTGTTTTTTATACCGCTGGTACATTCTAAATGGGTGTCATCGTGACGCATTTTCTGAACATGGTTCGAGCTAGGCTAAAAATAGTGCAAATTTCAAGGCCAACTATCAAAAAAACTGTCCCATCAAGCGGGACGGGATCGGTGTAGATACTCGAAGAACAGTTTAAGGATTTTTTTGACGTGGAGCCTATACCTCCTTCCAGTGCTCTCTGACTCGGTATCGTCGATACAAACTTTTATTTAGACGTTGTATTCTTCGCCATGGAAAACTGTCAAAATACTACGATTATGGGTATATTTTGGTTCTATTAGCTTAAGCAGCCCTCGAGCTTTCTATTGGTATCAATATCTTGTGATTTACTATTAATCTTTATGTCAAAATATTGCAAACCATTTGGACAAAAACGGATTTGCACAGGGCAGAATGCCAAAAAAAATCTAGGCTTTTTCATTGGGCGCCCGTTTTTCTTTTATTTTTTCTTGACGTGCCCGGCCCGTCTAGTCTTTTTCCAGGCCCGGCCCGGCCCGTGCAGGCCCGTTTATAGAGGGTTCTGCGAACTGCGCCCAAGCTTGGGATCTAAACTTAGGCAAAAAAGGCGTTGATATAGCTAGTAAAGGATCAATGTGATAGTTTTGTGGTTTTATAATGGAACTATAGACTTGTAAACGTTTTAGAACTTGAGAAACAGCAACTATAACAACATCAATTAATTTTCCCGGCGCGAAAACAATGAATGCCAACGGTTTGGCATTGTAATTTAGACGGGCCGGGCCGGGCCGGAAAAACCCCAGGCCCGCGGCCCGGCCCGGCCCGGCCCGTGACGGGCCCGGCCCGTTTGTAATTTTCCATTTTTGAGCCCGGCCGGCCCGTGACGGGCCGGCCCGGCCCACTGACCACCCCTGGGAAAGGGTTAAAATGTTTTTTGGAATAAAACTTGACCCAAAGAGCGCCACTTGACTCAAGTTTAAAGAAACCGCCTGCGTGAACCGACACTCCGTGTTAGCATGTGAAGAGTTTTCTGAATGGGACGGGGAAAAATTGCTCTTTTTTTACTTTTTTGTGTATTTATGGAGGCTTTGCCGGATTTGTACTCAAATATTTAATACTTTTACAACGTACCTTTTTGACGGCGTGTTCCTTTTCTTCCTTACCGTTAATTGTATTTTTTTCATTTATTTATTTTAGCCATGGTTGCCATCGGCGAGAAGAGAGTCAAGATTGTCAAGAAGCGAACCCATCGCTTCACCAGACATGAATCCGACAGGTACCACCGTGTCCGACCCAGCTGGAGAAAGCCTAAGGGTATTGACAACAGAGTTCGCCGGCGCTTCAAGGGCCAGCGTGTGATGCCATCAATTGGGTTCCGCAATGCCAAGGCTACTCGTGACGTGCTTCCCAACGGATTCAAGAAGGTCCTTGTCCATAACGCCAAGGTAAGCTTTGTTTTTATTGTTGTTGAGACTTTAGGGTTTTCTTTGCGAATGTTTGTAACATGTTTTACAATCTTTGTTTTTCTTTTAGGAGATATGTTGACTCAATTTTTTAAAGATGCTTACTTTTGTATTTCCTTTTGCAGGAATTGGACATGCTTCTGATGCAAAACAAATACTATTGTGGAGAAATCGCCCATGCCGTGAGCGCCAAGACCAGAAAGTTAATCGTCGAAAGAGCCCAGCAGTTGAACATCAAGCTCACGAACGGAAACGCTCGTCTTCGTACCGAGGAGAGCGAATAAATTGTTTATGGTTATTTGTTGTTTATTGACCTCTTCATAAAATCTTCGTTGTCTTTGCTAGCATTCAGCTTTGAAGTGGTGTTTCCCTTTGAATATTTGAGGAACTACGCGTTCGTTAGGCGTTTTAGTTAATGATGTTAAAGCGTTTAGTTTATGCCTACTAGTTTTACATTTTGGAGGTCGTAGTTAGCAAATAATGTCCTCGGCATGTTCGGACAATACTTCGCGAAAATATTTTCATCGACGATCTGAGAGAAGGGTCGAGGATGCGAGGAATAAGGCTCGATCAGGTAAGTTGAAGGTTATATTCATTGATGGTTACAGAACTTAGCAAGTGTGGTTGGTCACCTCACCAATATGCGAGCAGTAACTATATAGAACGCCTAAAGAATATAAAGGTGGACAACATTAGTCGAATAAATGCGGCAGAACTCACGATAGAAGAGTTTAAAGAGAAATACGAAATACCGGGGGTCCCAGTTATATTAACTGGAGTTATGAAAGACTGGCAAGCAAATGAGAAGTGGGCTGTTGACGTAGGTATTCGCATGCTCTTTTCAATTTCACGTTTAGAGACTCTACAAAAAGTATCGGAATCAAAAATTCAAGTGTGGTGAAGATGACGATGGATATTCGGTTAAGTTGAAAATGAAGTATTACATCGATTACATGACCTCAACAATGGACGATAGCCCTCTTTACATTTTTGACAGTGGATTTGGTGACAGGAAGAAGACGGATTCTATACTAAAAGACTACGAAGTTCCCGAATTCTTCAAGGATGATCTATTCAGATATTCCAGTGAAAAAAGGAGACCCCCTTACAGATGGTTTGTAATGGGGCCAGAAAGGTCAGGGACGTCTATTCACGTCGATCCTTTGGGGACGAGTGCTTGGAATGCCTTAGTGTCGGGAGAGAAGCGATGGTGCCTGATTCATCCATCGGCTCCCAGGACGTACGTGAAACCGAGAAAGGACGAGGTTGGGAAGCATCCAGACGAAGCAGTTACTTGGTTCCGGACTGTGTATCCACGAGTTTTCCACGACAAATTGTATCCAAGCATATTTGCTACCCAAAAAGCCGGTGATGTGATGTTTGTTCCAAGTGGATGGTGGCATGTTGTGATAAATACAGATGTTACAGTAGCCATCACCCAGAATTTCTGTTCTTTGGTAAATCTCCCTGAAGTCTGGCGTCAAACCATCAAAGGAAGACCCCAGTTTGCAAAGCATTGGTTAAGGTGTCTGAAGAAGGAACGTCCTGAGGTTGTTGACATGATATCAAGAATTGACACGCGCGAGGATTGGAATCAAGTGGCCGAGGAAATGTCTTCAGATTCGTCTAGCTCCAGTTCCTCAGAATCAGATTCGGATTCCGATGACTCTGGTGCTGAGACGGAATCTAATACACAGAGAAAAAGGTAAGATTTTTGAATGATACTTGCGCAATTATATACGCATTCCATAGCTTGATTATTTTTTAGGCCTCATACGAGTAATGGGGATGGGAACAAAAATAACTCAGACATGAATGTGGAACCCTGTCCGAGTAAATTAAGAAGAAGTCCTCAGAACTAACAGAATCTCATTAAAATAATATGGGTATTTAGTATTATTTATCAATTTGAATAAATAGTGACAATAATACGGGGATGAGTTTGGCAGTCTAAAGAGGAGACCAGCCTCTCTTGGTAAGGGAGATTTAATTATGGCTTCTAGGAATTTATAAACAGCCGCGCATAACTTTTCATTCCTTATTAGCCTTCTTTCACGTGTTCGTTCCGCCCCTTTAGGCGTGAGATTAGACCGAACCAGGCCGGCTCTGACATTTTTTGGCCTCTCTGCCCTGTCTTCCATCGTTCTTAATTGTCATTCCTTGTTGTTGTCGTCAATTAACAATGATGCATCCTTTCAGGTAAGTTTTATGCTTCACTGTATGTCTTATGAAGGGGTACCGTTCTTTTCCGAGGTTGTGAGATAAGAGCGTTACGGATAAACCTGGTTGTTGCATCCCTAATTTGGTTTAGATTCCGGTGTTTTATTTATAAACGCCCAAAAGGCAAAAGTTAAAGTCATTTTTGCCAGAAAAACCCTCCCTCGTGGCCGTTTTAAAACAATAGGAGCAGTACTTTTCAAGGAAGAAAGCGGAATCAGCACGGTATTCTAAGGGATGGCTTTTCTCTTCAGGAATCTTCGAAGTCATTTGCAAAAATGGATTCAACTGGACAACAAATGTTCGGAGTCTGAGTATCCTAACGCCAAGTCCAGTTCCTTCTTTCTTTCCTTCAAAAGGAAGGACTTATCTGTTTCTGATGCGACCCAATTATGCACCCCTACTTCCGGCCGCTCTGTGAGTTTTGAGGACGCAGTAACATGGCCTTTTATCGATGATGATATTCCAATATGACGTTAACTTGAGGCAGATAATTGGATGCACAGTTAATAATACGGATACTCTCAAATTATTTGTTTATTAATAGTTTACAAGAAATAAATAATTCAAACTTAAAAGGACGAATACATGCGGAATTCATGACCGACTTTTGTTTACTAAACCGCGTCAATCTCTATCATCATTGACAAGTTTTTGTTAAATGCTGCGAAAGAAAAGCAATACATGCATATCAGTCTGTCGTGAAAATGGTGGCGGGTCCTCGCGCTCTGGAATCGCCCATCATGACCCATGCTTCGAAGCAATACTACACGAGTAGCTACACATTAATTCCTGCCGATTTTCAGACAGGACTCGATAAAACTTTCGTTGTATCACAGTTTCGTATTTTGTAAAATTTGTTATTGTCATCAATCTGGATTGTCATGAGCAAATATGCCCTAGATCAAGAAAAAATTGTAGGAAATCCTTTCCAACCGTTTTAAGTCTTCAAAGTTTATAACAATATAAATTATACAAATTCAAAAAGGGTCCATTGGTTCAGGTCTTGACCGCAACTCGAGATTCTCCTGACTAAACATGGCGGGTCCCATAGAATCTTGAAGGCATCGGGCAAAGTTCCTCTCAATCGGACGAATAAATTTACTTCTGGTTTGCGTGCAAGGGCATCTTCGTTTGTACGCGTCAACACATTCCAAATGAGCTAGGTGGCCGCATCTGACAAAAACATTACGTAAAAACATGGTCAAACACAAGAAGCACACAAATCGTGCAAAAAAATAATGGAATTTTAAGTCCTTAACAGGAAGACTAAACCTACTCGAAGATAATGAAGGACTGTATTATATCTCCATTACAACAAACACACATGTCCGAGTTGATGACGCCATGAAGTTTTCGGCTGGCTGATGTCAGCTCAGTCAGCAGGTCAACTGTCTCGTATTCGATGCATTTCCGTGTTTGAACAAGAATTTGACGGTCGATTTGGCAGGAAAAAAGAATTTTCCTAAAAAAATTCGAAAAAATCCGAAATTCGTTTTCCTCTTACGTAATAAGACCTTGGAATCCAGAGACAGAGGCCGAAGAGAACTGGGGATGCGAGAAAAGAGAGTCCACCACCTGGACTGCTTGGTCTCCGCAAGTTTCAACGATTAGAGTCAGCAGTTCTGTCAAGTATTCATCCAGAGATTCTAAAAACGTTTTGTTTCGATTGTGAAGACTTACCACTTCCATTGTTTACCGACAAGACAAAGTTGAATAGTTTTATCCACCAGGATTTAGCCTTTGCGAGATCCATGCTCTGACTACAAATCCCCATGATCATCTCCATTCGTTTGGCTATAAAAAAATTAAGCCAGGCGAATATGTGACCTACTAAACAAACTGTTGCAAATTGATGACTGCTGTAATTTCTCGAATAACGCGTTAAAAGCTCTTTCAAAGTGTCCTCTAGCCACTAACAATATCACCATCGAATCTGTGAGGCCATTTGAGGTCGCCATATTGAGACACACATCATCCCTCGAGCCCAATGGGAGCCAGTAACGAAGAAGATCACTTAATTCTTGATCCAGGACCTCACTACTAACATTCGACGACGTCCTATCATCAATTATACCTTTGAAAAGTGACCGAAACAAGCTCTCATCCACTTCATCCTCTTCGCTTATCGACTTGAAACCATAATCTCGACTGAAGAATAAGTAAAACCTAACTTCACCTACCGTAACTTAAAACAGTTGGAAAGAAAGTCAAGAGGCAATTTCTGGCTGAACATCATAAATTCTGGGAAATTTTCCAAAAACAATTTCGCTGTTTTCCATGAATCAATCGAATTTAAGCGCTAAACAAAACATGAAACTCAGTTATATTCTTACGTTCAATGAAGATACGACAAACTCTCTCAACACAGTCCGATCTTCATTCTCCACGCCATCCAAAAGATTATTTATAATCTCAAAAGTCCCTTCAGGATAATATTTGTCGTCCAAACACACCAATAGCAGATTGACATACTCTTTTCTCTTGATGTAAATGTAAGCGCAGATGCTGATCCTGAAAATTCTTGTATTGATTACTAATGACGCTTACAGTGGTTTCTCTTTGGCTTTCACCAAAATATTGTCTTCTGGAATCTGACCTGACACCATCATTAAATCGACCACTTGTTGTTGAACATAAGAAGCGGGTCTTTCCATCAAGTTCAGCCTCTCAATTACCCTCAGAATTAACTTCTCATAAGTATGAGGATCTTGACCGACAGCATTCGTTTCAAGTAAATGTGTCAAGAAAGGCAGCAAGAGAAATAAGTACTCAGGATTCTCTTCCGTGATTCCGGCCAGGATATCCACCAGCCGTTTCAAACGACCATCGGAATCAGAAAATATCGGAGCATCAGCACAAGTAGAGATCACGTTCAGAAATTGGTGAGCATCGAAGCTGAGGAGTAGGTTCAGTATGGGATAACGTTCAACCTTCGTCAATTGGGACACCTTCGGATAACTGATGGCGATCATGAATTTGTAAACTTCCAGAGAAACGACTTCCGCTCTTTCAGGAATCAAATCCCCAACTGGATATGAACGCCCAGCCAGACAGGCACTGAGGTAGAGGAAGAGCTTGTTACCTTGTGCAATCTCAAAGTCCGAGAATACTGTTTTCGGCACAAATTCAGATAAATTACAACACATTTCCTGCAAGTAAAAATTAAGTTGAACACCGCTTACTTCAAGAGGCCCAATGTAATCAACCAAAGCGTTGTTCATGACATATATTATACCATCGAAGAGCTTATTGGCCCGGCATGTTGTGATAACTTGATGGAGATCGAGGCATTCAACTGGAATATGGCTGACTGCGTTTTCAAAGACAGAAAATTGCCCTTCGTTGGCAAGATATGAGAGCAGATCATGGACTAGGCTGGGCGGAGGGTATTCCAATCTTCCCTCCACTGCAAATTCTTCCAGGATTTCGAGGAAGATGGCTTTAGCCATGCCGTCTTTCTCAATCCTAGGGTAGATGGTATCATAGAGAAGATCGAAGTACCTCTTCTCAACACACACCCTTATCAGCACTCCAAGATGCTTCTGAAATTTTAATAAATTGTTTTAGAAACATTACCTTATAATGTTCGACCAATTCAGATACCCGACCACTTTCGAGTCCATCCATGGCCATGTCGAGCAGTCTCAGCAGAAGATCTGGGATCCTATCCTCCATAAATTGGAAAACATTCAAATTCAGAACCTTAGCATTGCATAATTTTTTACTGATATCCATTGCGTAAAGTATCGCAGAAACAACGTCACTTCTACAGTAATATAATTATCAGTCTTAAAAGTGGCAGAACCACAAAAAACTACACTTACCTGGACAAAAAATGATTGAGTTGCTGTTTCTCCGTCATTAAGTTGCATCTAAATAGACCGTTGGTTCCAAGAAAATAAACGTCCTTATTGAATCTCTTGGCAGATTGGTAACAGACGTTAGGGGCCAGAAATTGAAAGGCTTCACTCACGTTGCCACCCGTATACAACCCCTGAAATCACGTCTGGGAGCTAAAATCTTCCGAAAGAAAAAAATCGAAACATTCAGAAAATGTGTCATTGATGACATTAATTTTGGACTAGAAAATGTGTAATTTTTTTCTTTTGAGCACGATTGTGTCCGAAAAGGGATTGCTCACCTTGAATTCGGCTAGGTTATAGACTAATTTGACACGTTCCAGCCCTATCGTAACAAGAACGTTCCCATTATGAACATCGACCAAATACATCGTCTCATTGGAATTGGACACTGCAATTCTGTCATTCTCCATCCAGAACAGGTTGCAGATAACCAAATGTGAGTCCAGTTTAATGACCTTGCTCAGGGGAAAGGTGATCGTTCGTCCCTCCGAGTTCATGGTGTATATTCGAATCTCGTTCCCTCGAGCTGTTGCTAATCTTACGTCATGAATATAAGTTTTCTGCGAGACTAATTGCGTCTGAATGTTGAAATCGAGGAGAGGAGGACATTGTGGATTGTTAGGAAGCCGTAGTTGAGAAAGGATTCTACCGGTCCTCTGATTGAATATCAGAATTTGTTTAAGTGTAGTGAGCAAGAGGAGTCCTTCTTGTGGCAACACCCGCAACTGGACTGCCTATAATCGGAAACGAAGTTATCAGTCACACTGAAAATGTAAAATAATACATAATATGTACTAGGATTCTTTTGTACCTCGCCTTTGCATCCTGTGAAAATGCATCTCGGGGGTCCCTTGCGCCCTTCCCGGATTTCGAAAACAGAACCGCCGTTGTCTATGACTAGCATACTATACCTGGAATTAACGCTTAGTTAGTGGACACCTATCTGTCCATACCGATTCAAGTATTCGACCTGTATAATCCCATGGTCAGGCTGCACAACGGATTCATTGAACAGTTTCATCTTCCCATTGCTTGTTCTGAATATTATAAGGGCGCCATTACTGTATCCGACACCTAGTTTAGAGCCGTCTGCACTAAATCCCATTGCAGAAACGGGTGCATTCTGATTGTTACTCATAAATCTTATCAGTCTGCCGTCGTTTTTGTCAAATACAATTGCCATTCCTTTCATGGTTCCAATGGCCACATATTGCTCGCACATAGCGATTACCGTTGGCCTTCCGCCGTTGGGATTATCCCTCACCATGTTCAA
Source organism: Bursaphelenchus xylophilus (assembly GCA_904066235.2). Taxonomy (NCBI): domain Eukaryota; kingdom Metazoa; phylum Nematoda; class Chromadorea; order Rhabditida; family Aphelenchoididae; genus Bursaphelenchus; species Bursaphelenchus xylophilus. Next base: position 6,463,176 of record CAJFCV020000004.1, read on the forward strand.
TTGATGACTGATCGCATCTGAATGGCAATTATTATCCTTTATAATCGAATATTATTGGTTTACTACAGAATTAATTTACCTTCCTTCGTAAGAATCAAGGGGGTGTCCAGTGTGTAGGTCACAGGATATATCGGTCCATGTTTGTTGAGACCAAAAGAGTCATCCTCGTCGGGCAGAAGGAAGTCATCGTCTATTAAATCATCACCCTATAATACACAAGTATTTCCTTGTGATCTGTACTTCAGTCAGCCTGCTCAATTAGAGATAACTCACTTCGGCCAATATTTCCTCGAGCGTTTGAGATGGGACGGAGTAATTGGTATCTAGATCTAACCAATGATCGGTGTCATCATCGGTTACCGAGGACATCTACAATCCAATCATGAGCCTAATCTAATATTTATTAATACAAAAAGGGACGGGAACCCTGAGAAATCTTTAGGATGATCAAATATGTTAGATTTATCACAAAATAAATTAATTTATAGATTAGGGCAAGGTGTTACATGATGATGGTGGACTCCGGCACATTCTCTGCTATGGATTTATGGGGCAACACTTGCGCTCCGTTAAGGTAGAGTTCATCCTTTACGACTACATCATCTCCAATCACACTAGTACTTTCAATTCTAACCCATCGGCCTATAATATTGTCATAAATGATTACAGTGGGGGGCTGATCCAGCGGCAAAAACCGTACCATTTTGCATCCGGGAAGTATCAAAAATGTGACAAAATGCTTCCCCTCTCCAAGTCAAAAAACTCCGATTTCAAGAGCGCACCCGCTCTTTTTGTGAGGGAAAGGGCGCCTTCAAACCGAAGTTTTTCACTTGGAGAGGGAAGCATTTTACCACATTTTTGATGCTTCCCAGATGCAAAATGGTACGTTTTTTGCCACTGGATTAGGCCCTCACTGTGGATAATTATCATACAGAAAGATATTTTTTTTACCTATTGAGCATTGACGTCCAATGATACTGTTACTGACAAAGGAATGTTCTCGAATCACTGTGTCGCTAAGGACAGTAGAATTGATAATTCTGACCCCATCTTCGATTACGACATTAGCCCCGATCACAACATTAGGCCCAATTGAGCAGCCATTCCCAATTCTGGCGGTTTTATCTACTAACACAGCTCCATTGACCCCTTCACCTTTAGCCAAAGCAACAGGATGGTCTGGGGACGTGAAAAGATAATTTAGGTACAACCTGGTACCTGAAAAAATATAGATAACGTCCTCACAGTATCATTACCCACCTTTCAGAAAGTCCTTCGGTTGTCCGACATCCATCCAGAAACCTCTTAATACAAAAGCATACAGGTTCTCATCAGCGGCGAGCTTTGGGAACACCTAAATAGAGTAAAAGTTTACAGTAGTGGACTTACATCTTTCTCGATGGACGTAGGTTCACATGGAATGCTTTCTAGCACACTAGGATCAATGATGTACATGCCAGCATTGATTTTATTTCCAACGTATTCCTTAGGTTTCTCCACAAATCGTTCAATCTGCCCACAGGATTCGTCAAATACCACCACACCGTATTTACTTGGTTCTTCCACTTTTGTGACAGCAATAGTCGCTTTCCTTCCATGAGACTTGTGGAATCTCATCATTTCCGCAAAAGGAAACTCACAAATTACATCGGAATTGAGAACAAAGAAGGGCTCGGACCCTTCTAGGTGTTGTTTGGCCAACGCCAAAGGTCCGGCTGTCCCCAGAGGTGTCGTTTCCACCGAAATCTCAATCTAAGAATGTAAAACTAGTAACTCAAAAGACCTACTTTAATATTCAACCTCTCTTCTTGAGACCTCATCTCCTTTTCCAACATTTCTGCTCTGTAACTGACGGCCAATATAACCGTGTCAACTCCGGCATTGGCCAATGCCTCCATTTGATGCAAAACCATCGGTTTGTTGGCAAAATCGACCAAAGGTTTCGGCTGGCTCAATGTAAGTGGCCGAAGTCGAGTGCCATACCCACCCACGAGAATTAGGGCCTTCATCCCCTGCAAAACTTATATTATAAAAGCGACTAGAATTAACGCGGGGGCACACAAAAGTTTACATAAACTACTTTCTGTCCAAATTCAACGCCTCAGTCCCCGGAAAATTAATCGCCACGTGTCCGTCGCCCATCGAAATGGGATGGAATACGTAGCGTTAGGGATATCACATCACTCAAGCAGAAATCACCCAGCGTCATCAAGTCCGGAAATAATTTGAAAAAGCAATGTCGCCGAAAAATCCTTCAAAAATTTTTCTTTTTTCGCGTTTAAAGTTTTCCCATGGAAATACGCAAATTTAACCAAACTAATTAGAAGGCGGACTTTAAACCGAAAAACCAAACGCAAAACCCCAATGTAATACAGTTTACTATCGGTCCTATATAAAATAAGTACAATAATGGAATGTGTAGTTAGATTTTATGAATAATTCAGGCGTCCTTGATTTCGCCCAAAACGGCGACAGATTGGATTTCGACGCGACCACCCTTAGGGAGAGCAGCGACTTGATAAGCAGCACGAGCTGGATAATTCTTGGTAAAGTACTGCTTATAGATCTCGTTTACTTCGGCAAAATCATTGATATCGGCCAACAGAACGGTTGTGGACACAACTAGAAGTATGTTTTAGCAGATAATATTCAACATACCATTGTTCAAAGACCCTCCCACGGACTTCAGAATGGCTTCGATATTCTTGATCGATTGGTGGGTTTCCGGCTTCACACCACCCTCGACCAAAGCGCCCTTCTCAGGAATCAATCCTAACGAGCCACTTATGTAGACGGTGTTGTCTACTTGAACTGCTTGGCTATAAGGTCCAATAGCCCCAGGGGCATTGGGGGTGTTGATGATCTTTCTTGTAACGGTCGACATCTTTCTTGCGAAGGTCAATCTGCAAACGTGTAAACAAATAAGAATCACTTACGAGAAGAGAAACAACCAGATTACAGCTTCGTTTCTCATTTTTCTGATAACAGCTTCAATCGCCTACCTACCCACTTTTATACCTTCCCCCCAACTCACATGCGCGACATGATCTGGACCAGCGATAATTAACGATAAGAGCAACGACAAACAGTGAAATCAATTCGGAGCGAACCGACCACTTGGCCACAAATCAAAACGGAACAAGTAATCAACAAATTTTTATTCACTTGTAAAAACAAAAACAATTAAAAACTTAATAAGCCTGTTGGATAGGCTGTTGAGGGGCTTGGCCTTGAGGGGCCTGCAGTTTCTCTTCAGGAGCTTCAAGGCATTCTGAACGAGGAACAGTTGGGTTGTCTTCTGGGCGGGGCTCCAAGATCTGGATGTGGTCAGGAAGTGGGTTTCGGGGACCGATCTTTCCTTCAGGATCGTGTGGAAGCATGATTTTTACCTTGATTCCCAAAACACCTGCAAAAAAACGAACGTAATAACAGCCATACGGCCTCATGGAAATACGACAGAGTACGGAAATCGGACAGGGGAAACCCGACAATTTTTTCACTGACTTGGTACGAACTGTCACTAATGAATTTTTTTGTTATTTTTTTGGTATAAAAGTTCGCTAGTCTGGCTACAACGTATAACTTCGCGCAAAACAGTCAAGTGAAAAAACCTTTCGGGTTTCCCTCCAATTTCCGTATCTGCCCAGTTTCGATGAAGCCACAACGTAAAAAAATTGTGCATTAAAATCCCACCTTGACGGAGCTGAACGTGGCGAACGGCTTGTTGAACATACTCATTCACAGGGTGCCCCGAGTGGATCATGATACCGTCAACAAACTTCATCGCCTTAGCACGCTGACCGCGCAGTTTACCGGAAACGATGATTTCACATCCTTTGGCTTGGGACTCCATGATGAAACGGAGAACACCATAGCAAGCACGACGAACGGCAAGACCTCCACACAGCTTGAAGCGGAGAGATTCACATTGGGCAACAGCGCACAGACCACGGTTGGCAACCTTCTCGGCGTAAAGCTAAAAAAACAAATCTACAGTAAGATCCTTGGAAAGTTTCACCTTATTCCTAAATGAAGAAATCCAAAGAGCTATAAAAACATACCTCAACTTGTCCAACATTGAATCCGAATCTCTTTTGGACGACAGCAGTGAGTTCGCGAATACGACGACCACGTTCTCCCAACACGTTCTGGGTGCGGGTGGCGGTGATTATAACCTCAGTACGAGTGGGGGCACGGCGAACTTCAACTCCGGCATAACCGTCCTCGGCGAGTTCCTTCATGAGGAAGTTGTTCAACTCTGCCTTAAAAACTCCATCCTGGACGGCCTTCTTCTTCTTGGTGATCGTCTGGACCATCTTGGGGAACCTAAAAAATTTTGAAGTAACATTTACAATTTTCTTTACAATACATATATAAAAATAACGTCAAAATATCCGGCGAACAAGAAAAACCTAAAATGAGAAAGAGGAGGAATCCTACAGTCAGGGAAACTGCAACGGAATGCCAGGCGGGTTCCTACGACGAAAATAGATTTTACCAGTTTTTTAGAAAATGAAAAATCCGGATCAAACTGGTTTACGAGTTTCGAACACGCAGTTAATCCTCTGGCTTTAAATATTATTGTCTGGTGTTTATTTTATTTATTGATACATCAAGATATTCGTTATGATCTTCAATCATTTATAAGTTTTCAAAGCAGCTGTACCTTCCACATAATCGCCTACAGACACGATGCGGGTCGTTATATTTGTTCTTTTGTTCGTCCTACCTCCATTTATTGAATGTGTTGGCCTGGCTAGAGGGCTTTACTGCGGGCTGGAGACTTGTTATGACGGTATGTTGGATAATTGGGGTTTTAAACATTACTGTATTTTTTTTTAGTTCTGGGAATTGAAAGAGAGAAATTCGACAAACCCTCGTTGTCGAAGATCTACAGGAATCTCGCCAGGAAATATCACCCGGATAGGATAAGAGGAGACGTAAGTATTATCAACATTTGTTTTCTAAAAAATACATTGTTTTTAAGCAGAAAGTTTCAGGCTGCTGAAAAGGAATTGGCTATTGAAAAGTTCAGACAAATCGCTACAGCTTATGAAACTTTAAAAGATGAGGAAACTAAGCAATACTATGATTACTATCTCGACCACCCGGAAGAGAGATATTACAATTACTATCAGTACTACCGTATGAAGACTCCGAAGGTTGATGTTAGGTTGGTGATTGCGGGAACTGTTCTACTCATCTCTTTCATTCAGGTATATAATAATCCTAATAACCATGTATGTCTCTTATTTTTAGTACACAAGTGCCAGGCAGAAATATTCCGAAGCTCTCTCCTATGCCAAAGAACAAGTAAAGTTCAGGAATATGGCGTTAGACGTGGCCAAAGAGCGAAAATTGTTAGAGTTCGATAAATCGGGCAAGATTAAGAAGAAGCAACCCAACGGAGCGGATCCAGATAAGATCCTGGGGTCTATCATCGAAGAAAACATAAGCATAAGTGGCGGATATAAGAAGGCCACTGTGAAAAACACATTACTCTTTTATATCCTTATGCTGCCTTATACAACTATCGTTTATGGAGTCTGGTGGTCGAAATGGGTCACGAAATATTGGATAAACAAGGAAGAATACGACGAAGAAGCAAAATTATACCTGATCAGAAAGAATTTGGGAATAACCGTGGATCATTTTAATGTAGGCTTATATTAAGACCATGATATTATAACATATAGGGATTGGAAGACCACCTTATACAAGACTATCTGGATAAAGAAATCTGGAAAAAAGAAGAATTCCAAAAGTGGAAAGCAATAAAAGAAGAGGAGGAAAAGGAAGAAATGGCCAAATCGGCACGTTATCGACAATACAGGAGGTACATGAAGAAACAAGCGGGGCAAACCATATCTTTTCTTGATGAATAATCAACTCTTATACGGGATTTATAATTTATTGGTTGTTGGCATTTATTACAGATTAAAACAAACATACATTTCTTCCGTCCTCTTTCCGTGGTCAATATGTTATAATGAACCAGTCGTGATGGGCACTGATCTGAAAAAAATTAACAGTATAAATAGAACATCGGAGCGATGTTGTGAGATCCAACCGGACTCACCGCATCATAATTACTTGGCACTTCACTGTGATAGCAATATCTCGGGATCCTTAACGTGTTATATCTTACCCACCCGGCTACATACGTACCTTTCGTTCCTTTTCAAACGCACCATAAGGCTCTCAAAGTTATCTAAGGGACAAGACACATTTCTCATCCGACTTACCTGCTAATCAATGAAATCTCGATTGCGATAGCATCTCCAACCTGTTTGCCATGTTTTCTTCCTAAAAATGAATATTAAAAATAGATCCACCAACTTACCAAAGAGATTCCCTCATCTGGAACCACAATTCTTGTTTTGGCACTGTTTGCCTTGGCGATTGTACTGGCTGCTGATGTTTCTGCAGCTGTTGACGTCTCTGTTAATGGAGGGGGTTGATTATACGAAAATGTTGGCATTGAAGCCATGTGTGGCTGGTGTGGTGGTCCCATGGACGCAGCAGGCATAGGGATCTGAGGAGGGAGATGGGGAAGATGTTGTTGCATTCTTATCTGAATCTGAGGCGCGCTAGGCTGCGGCATTGACGGAGTCGGAATCATGTTGTAGTAAGTCGGCATCAGATTTGCTGAGGACATGGCGTACAATCCTGCAGGTCCGGTAACTTGAGGAGGGGGCATGATTGGAGCCGAAGCAGGCATCGGTGGAATCAACGGCTTCTTTGCCTTGGGTTCAGAAGACCCATCAAACTCTTGAGGGATTCCATCCATTCCATAAACCTCCACATCTACCGAGTCTCTTCCTGGAACGGCTCCAGGTATCTTGTCAATAGTCTCCTTATGAACTTGCATGCAATGAATGGCCAAACCAGGACCGGTAAACAATTTTTTATTGCATATATGGCATTTGAAATGCTTTGCTTTTTGATGCTGGATCAAGATTTTCTCGTCGTCGAACTCTCGATTGCAATACCTAAATTATAACGATATGTAAAGTAAACAAAAAAAATCTTACCAGCACCATGGTTTGGCCTGTCGCTTCTTCTTTCTTCCCATATTACACTACAACCGACGCTGGTAGCCGACAGGATCTGCAATGAAAGCAAAAAAATCTTCGGGGTTCACGCAGAAAAAATCGAAATGTTTTCAGGAATTGAAAAACCTCTCTCGCAACGCAAACAAGAAGATAACAAATTTGGCATAACGCATCATAAGAAATTACAGGAATTGTGTAATTTCTTTTGTATATTGTTACCGCCGCATATATTGTTGTTAGTTCATGTACATATATTTATAAACAGTTTTAAATTGACCTGTCTCATGGTAAGTTCGGATGGATTATGTTTTATGCTTTTAGTTTTGTCATGTCGCACACAATCCTATTGATTCAAGCTTCTGAAGCAGCCGACACCCGAACATGGTCGGACTACAACTCAATGGAGTTATGTCATTTCACAGTAGCCATCAATCGTTCACAGTAGCCATCAATCGTATTGGAGTTCTAGTTCGTGCAGTCAATGTTGATCAACTCGAAGCGAGGGGAAGTTGGAAAAAGGAAACGGTGGAGCTAATCTCGGGATATGTACTGTTCAGTTCTGGTATTCATGCTATTGGAATGGACACCTCCTACGCACACCCGCTCGGATGCCCCAGGATAAGAAGGACCAAATCACTATAGGATGTTGCATTGACTGAACAATAGAAACCATACTGATTCACTCCATGATTTTTACATGTGATTAGTGAAATAAATTGAATTGAATTGGAGTTATGTCTTGAGGCAGTTTGCAAGATATACGAAGAACATTTGAAGAAGATTAAGCAAGGGACCAAAGTCACATACGACATCAACGAGCTATTCGAATTCCTTGATTGCTTAGCAGATCTGTCATGCATGGTGTTTGATATTCAACGTAATGTGTACATTCCTCGGTCCAGGGAATGGATTAAAGCACAACTCTTCGATCTTTTACGGCATCAAGCGGGTATGTAAGTATTGTTTACGGTTAATAAATTAAGATAGTACAATAATCAGTATTTTTGCATTAATGCTTTCATATTATTCTTGGCAAGGAGAAGGTTTGTGATCTCGGCTTTCCAACGGTAGAAGAAGGATGATTTCGGTTTTTCTCCAATATTCTTTTCATCTGAAAGGAGTAAAAGTCTATTGTAACGTAAGCACTTACTTCAGGTAGCAAGTGGTGCTGAACAAGTCTAGTAGTAATCATATTTAAGAGCTGCGCTTTTTCCGAGTTGATCCTTTTCGGAAGTTTTAAACTTGATCCAACAACAGTAAGATCTGGAAACTTTTTGTTCCATTCGCGATGCTCTGCAACAACCTCATTGGGCAAATCTCCTTTAATGCCATATTCGATTAGAGATTTTAACTTAGCTCCTAAACTTTCGTTGTCGACCTTTGAATCGAAGTTGGAAAAACTCCAAGCCTCTTCCATCGATCTCTGAAAGTTTTTCCACGTATTGTATTTCGGACTGAAGGAAAATATAAACGCGAATTTAATCCCTCTAAACGACGTTATTTTTATGGTTAGGAAGTATTTATAGTGGACCGGCGATCAAGTAAAAAACGAGACAAGAGCTAGGGGTAAATAAAATGGAGCCGAAAGGAAGAAAAAAATAAAAAAGTGACGTTGCCAGGGCGACTCATTTTGAATGTTTATTCTTTGGAAAGTACCCAAAATATGATACATGAACAATTGGTTTCGTTCGAAGATTTAAGCCGGAGTGGGTTCAGCTTGAGCGGGGGCCTCTGGTTGAGGTTCAGCGGGTGCTGCTTCAGCTGGCGCAGCTTCTGTCGGAGCGGCTTCGACGGGAGTAGCCTCGACTGGGGCAGCTTCGGCAGGTGCAGGTTCTGCGGGAGCGTCTTCCGCTGGCGCAGCCCCCGCCGGCGCTGGCTCTTCGAGAGAGGCAGCTTCGACGGGAGCGGCTTCTGCAGGGGTGGTTTCAACAGGGGCAGCTTCGGCTACCGCGGCTTCTGTTGGTTGAGATTCTTCTGGTTTTGGTTCTGAAATGCGGTTAAATTACTGACGCACGGATCCTTACCCTCTAGCGTAACAGCGGCAACTTCGGCTGTGGCAGCTTCAACAGGAACTTCAGATGGAGCGGCTTCTGATGCAGGAGCAGCCTCAGTGGACACAGGTTCGGCAGGCGAAGATTCTGCGGGGGCAGTTTCGGCAGGCGCGGCTTCAGATGGGGCTAAATTTATACAGTATAAGATATGCTTTATTCTCACCTTCAGCTGTGCATTCTCCGGCTTCTTGAGGAGGCGGTACAACTTCTTCTACTGCGGTTTTGGGTTCTAAAATAATGATAGGATCATGATGATTCGTTTACCCTCTGAAGGAGCGGCTGGTTCTTCTGCAGGAGCGGGCTCGGCTGCTGGAGCTTCGGGAGCGGGCTCTGATGGAGTAGCCTCGGCTGGGGCAGCTTCAGTAGAGGCGGCTTCGACGGGAGCGGCGTCAGCTGGAACAGCGTCAGGTCCAGGGGCAGGCTCTGATGGAGCAGCTTCAGCTTGCGCAGCCTCGGCTACTGGAGTTTCCGGCACGGCCTCCGCTGGAGCGGATTCTACTGGAGAGCCTTCAGCAGGGGCGGCCTCAGCTGGGACAGCCTCGGCTGGAGCAGCTTCGGCGGGGGCGGACTCAGCTGGGGCAGCATCGGCTGGAGCAGCTTCGGCGGGTACGGCCTCCGCAGCCTCGGCTGGAGCAGCCTCGGCGGGGGCGGCCTCCGCCGGGGCAGCCTCGGCTGGAGAAGCTTCGGCAGGGGTGGCCTCAGCTGGGGCGGCGTCGGCTGGAACTCCTGAGGATGGTTCTGATGGGGCAGCCTCGGCGGGGACAGCTTCGACTGGTGCCGCCTCGGCGGCTGGAGCCTCGGGTTGGGGCACGACTTCGGGGTTGGGTTGTTCGGACATGACGAATCAAGAGAAAACAAAAACTGAGGGATCCACTGACTCTCCTTCCTCACGAATTGAGGGGTTTCCAAGCATGCTTCAACTATATGCGTGATCTGATGGGCGGGCTGATCAAGGCTAGAGGACGGCCTGGCTGAATGGGCGTTCCAAGAGACTTATGACCTGACAGATGGCTCAGTTCACATTTGTTTGAGGAATGCAAGGCTGAGTGGGTGGAGGGACACGAAAAGCCCTCTGGCCCCGATTTGACACCCTGTCTACAAAAAATGGCATAAATGTAGAAACCGAGAGACGTCAGTTGATCATCATCTTCTCAATTTTAACACTACGATAAATCTTGATTTGTCATCTTGGTCTTATTACAGTCATCGACTGAATTTTTTAAACATTCTCGAATTCTGGAAGCGATGTCATTCTTATGAAGTGCAAAGGGATCAAGATGGATGAGGCAGAAGGGAAGTATTGTGTCACTTTTATTAGGAATCGGAAACAGAAACAATTTCTTTTTTTCACTTTTTTAAAACGCTATTATTACAATTAATTGCAATTATATTTACGCACTTCTTACACACGGCTTGAAAAATTTCCCCAATCTAACGGATTTGTTATTTCGAATGTTTTAATCCTTCAGATTTTAATTTTCTTATTCGAGATCGAAATATTCAAGAAAGTGATCTTGCCAAAATAGACGGTCACACGACGTCAGAGCTAACTGCTATGAATTCACGCTAGTCTAGATATTTTTTAATTTTACATAATCTGTGGTTTTTTAAGGTGTCAACTCTTTGTTGTTTGCTTAGTTTATTGCAGCCGTTGGACACTTAACTTGTCTAATTTTCCAACTCTGAGCTCTTGTACCGACGTTATCTCATATTTTTAATCGAATTCTTTTGGATCGCAATCACCTGAGTCCCGAGACAAGATCATTTATTTCCTCTCCAAATCCATGTGAAATAGTGCAAAACAAGATAAAAAACTGACAATTATAAATTTGCTCCTATTTGCTGAGTTGACTCCGCGTTTTAAGCTTTTCCAAACACCTCAGCTGTTCGCTTCCCCCCGAGGCCACCTGATCAGGGCTTATGACAGGGTCAAATGGGTGCATTCCCGCTTTCCATCAGCTGATCGTTATTCTGGGACGCTTTTTGTAAAACGACGTGTATCGCATGCAAAGCAAGAAAAGAAAAACAAAGTGATGGGCTTCCACTTAAATTTTCTTGAGGTCGTTGATGACGACAATTCTCAATTCCTGGATTCATTTTATTTTATGGTCCGCGTGATTAAAGGTTGATGCAGAAATGAAAATCAAAACGGAGTCCAAGTATTGTTAAAACAAAAATTTCACAGAGAAAAAAGCGGATTATGCTATCCATAAATCCGAATCGTGATCCGTCTGAACGTTTGTTGTTCCACTTTTTTAGGCTGTCATACAGTAGTATGTAATCTGTTTTGTTTTACGTTTTTGATAAAGACGGCTAGTTGGTAATTTCACGTGATCCTAAATTTGCAAACTTACTCATCCAGACGCCAAACAAACGGACGTTGTTATCTCTATGCTGCGTGAACATTTGAATTTACATTTTTTTATTTCCGTTTCTTCGATCTGAGGGAATCAAATGAATTTGTAACAAAAAAATAAACTGAAATCGAGCGGCCGAGGAGAAACCTTAGCTCCGAACAAAAGAGCCTAGGGCTAATATAATACTTAGTCAAAGGGCTTCAGATGGCATGACCTGGCCAGCTGTTCAATCAGTTGCTGCGCCCACGTAGGATTGAGTCAGAACGTGAACGCTCTCCCAATTTATTGCCCGAGGCAACAATTGCTCGAAAGCGTACGAAAAATTGATTACCTTGACATCACGTCATCTCGTAAAACCCGTGTTTATGTTCTTTAAAAGCCTAAAATTTGAACAAAAGAGAAAAGAATCAAGACCTCTGATACTTCTCACGATACAGTTTCTCCAGATTCGTTACCCGCTTTTTGCTGTCCGAAGCATTAATCTGAAAGAAATTTGATATTAAAATGATGACAAGAGGAAGTACTTTTATACAAGAAGACTTACTTTGAAGTTGTCATAAAAGTCGGAGAGTGCAACGTCGATGCTCTCAATGGTTGATCGAAGTAGAGAAAGGGAGTCTTCGATGGTATTCACACCTTCCAATTGCTGAGATAAGGTCTCCGGATCATCCAAATCTCCGGTTATTTTTGTTTTCTTTTTGATTATTTCTTTTGCTGAAATCGAATTGTAATAATTTTCAATTGATGATCTTTGGTATGTTCTAAAAAGTTAAAAGTTTTTTTCTATTAGAGTATGTTATATATAGATTTTAAATGATGAAATGTGGTGAGTCCATAATACTTTCTTTCTTTCCCATCCTCCCAATCTCTTGGTTCAGAGCCATTTCGAAAGTCCTACCTTTTCTTATCATCCTCTCACGAGATTCGGGATAATCCCGTAAAATGTTGATCACATCCTCTTGTCTCAGATGGTAGACGTCCGTGTATCCCACGGATCTTAACGATCGCTGTCTTCGATTGGTCTTTGCTTTGGCCGAGATCTTGAGTAGAGATAACTCTCCGAAAGTGTCGCCTTCTCTCAACACGGCTACTGTATCCCCATTCCCGGATATTGTTTCCAAGGTACCTTGTTTTACAATATACATTTCTTTTGCCACATCTCCAACTCTGCAGAGATAATCATTCGGCCCATACATTTGCATAGTCAAATGCATCACAAATTCGTATAAGAGGGAGGGCTCGCATTCTTGAAGAAGTTCTACGCTCTTCAAACTTTCCATATGCAGATGCACGGCCAGTTCTCCTTGTAATCTTCTAGGCACAGCTGAGAGGATTTCCTACAAGAATGAAATACAAGAGGTCCATGATAAGCTTACAGATTCATCTTGGAATGAGCTGTTCTTGTGAATATATTCAACACAATCCATGACTCTCGATTGAATGTCGCTGGCCACTTGTCGATAATTCATATAAAACTTGATCCCGTCCATCAGATTCTGATATTCTGCTCTTGCTTTGTTCATTGTGACAACCACATTACCCACAGAACCGACGATTACGGCAAACACTAGCACTCCAGAGATGGTGTCAACAATCTCCAAAAGATTGTGAGCGGTTGCTGTGGGGAAGGGTTGTTGGCCAGAGGTTGTCAGCGTCAGAGACGACCAGTAAATACTCAGAGAGTACTGTTTGGCAAAATTCGAGAACAGAAGAGGTTCCAGATGCTGATTCCAGTAAGTTGTATACTTAAGGAGTTCGTCTTGTCTGTAAGATATGTCATCTTCTGTCTCGGTGACTCCACAGTGGTCATCGGGATCGAGCATATTACAGCTGGACATGAGTACGTCTTGATTCTTCACATAATTAAACTCCCAGGCACCAAAATTTGTAGCTGAAAATATATTTAATATTTTCTTTGCAGGGATTAACACATTCAGGCATTCATTTGTAATTGGTAGAAAAACTTGGTCTCTTCAGCCCGACTTTCACGCAAATTCTCAGGATTTGCTTCTCAAAAATTAACTTTTTTAGACATTGCAGCAACACAATCTGAGGTAACAACTTTTGGATTCAAATAATTTAATAACTATAACCATTACTTACATTCAATGCCAGTAATGAGACTAACTTTAAAGTAGAGAGCAGCATTTAAGTGAAAGATGACGGCACAAGTCACCATGATGTGGAAAATACGAAACCCATTGGGATAGTTGGTTCGTATGTTAGTTCGTTCCACAAAATCAAGTACCCGATAAAACTTGAGCAGTCGATTCGCCCGGCAGATTGAATATTTCCTATTCCAGAGCAGTATGAAGTCAGTTGGCAGTGAACTAAGAAGGTCACATGCAAATCGGAAACTGTAATTGTGGTATTTTAAAGCTTGTAGTATACTTTCGAAACGGTCTTTCATTTACCTTCAACAACAACTTTCCCTCTTTCAAGTAGCCTTTTGTAGTCGGCCCTGGCCTCTTCTTTTTGTACTAGTGCCTACTGTATCCCCAAAATAACACACTGACCTCTTAACGTATCGTTTCAGCAGCCGTTTCCATCCCCGCACCTTCATTCCGTCTTCTATGTGGTTTAATTTGGAGTTTATGAACATGTCCATCCAGTAGACCCCGTCGAATACCATGTTAAAAGCAAACCAGTATTTGAAGAATTCTCCCTGCATATCATCGAAAACAAACATTACACACATCAGACAGTTATATAAAAAGGCAATGTAAACAACAAAAGTCCAGTAATAATAAGGTCCCTTGGCCGGATCCACGGTATCTGTGGGAGCGGATCTGAAAATTTCAATTTATTTAATTAAATCTATGAGTTCGCCCGTCTTTTGTACGTTATACTCACTTTATGGTCTTCCATAATTTATCGGCATAATTTTTAAATCGTTTTACAAACGGAGGTCTAGCCACAGCCAGTGGATTAGATGGTGTGATGGCAGACAAGACGACAGGGGAATTGTTGTTGGTCTTGGTGTCCCCATTAGCATTATTAGTAATGTTATTAGCCGTATGGTTACCCGCTTGCAAACTCTCCTCTTTCTTTTCTTCCTCCACCGAATAGGCATCATTGTCATAAGCAATCGTATCATCGACCGACGCAGTAGTACCCTCACAGGAGACCACTGTGTCTTTGGTTGTGCTCTCAAATTGAGTGGATGACAATTCGACGGGAAGTCTGTTTCGAGGAGGTTCGATGCAATTGGAGGCCACGGGTTGGAGGGCGAAGACCGCGTCAAGGTTTTCTTTCTGACGTTGGATTTGATCAAGATCGGGGGACCGTTCGTGTACACTGAGGAGCCAATTCCTCGCCAACTGAGAAACCGGTTGCAAGATCAGATTAGACTACACCTACCATAACCACCCGGACCACATTGGAGAAGTGCTTGAAGGACCCATTCTCATCTGGCTGGACTGGGGCGCTGGCCTCGCCCAGTTCGGGGTCTGGCTGGCTCATTTAGGTCGGGGCATGCCTCGAACATCAAACTCTTCTGTCCCGATTTCTCCTCATCGGGCCCGATTCTGACTGACAAAAGGTCCTCTGCATCTTTTTTAGGGATTCCACAGCATTCACCGCAGAATGAATGGTTGTCCGGGCAACCGCCCCTTCTTCTTCTTTACCTAGCTCAAGATTAACCCTTATCTAGGATCGTGGGGGTGTTAAATTTTCATTAATTTGAGTGCAAGATGTCATTTATTATTTCAGTATTGTACTGTTCGGATCGGTTGTACTCTTTTTTGTTTACTGGAAGGCATCGCAAGTGCAGTCCCCGTTCATAAAGCGCATTTCCCGGGGGAGATAGACCCCGTCATCGCGTTTGAATTCGATGCCAAACCCTTCATCGAAGTGCATGGCTCCGGCTCCATTGACATTGATGTGAATCAGCAAGACGAGACCACCGCTCTTGCCCAAATTGGGGTAAATCTGCTCGTCCCAGGAGCGGAGGAACGAGTTGGCCACGTACAAACGGCGTCCGTCCAGACTCAGCTGAAGTCGAGCGGGACCCCCCTCCACAAATGTTTGTTTCACCTTCCGACGCTCCGGCATAAAATTCTATGAAAAGATGCTATGACTCCCTCCGTGCACTTACTATAGTCGAAATTCGTATTAATTTGACATCCAACTCTTTATGAATGATGCCGCCGACGAAAATCTGTAAAACAAGAATTGAATTATTCGTCCAAGCCGTAATAATTGGCCCTACTTTGTGGGTGAGGGTGATGTTGAAGGGATCGGTGATGTTGAATTGGGCTACAAATCCTTGAAGCCAACACGATACATACATGTATTGGTCATCCATGGAGATGACAATGTCCACGGGAACGGCCGGAATCTCTTCTCTAGTCCAGCCGGTGACATGAGCAATAGGAAATTGGAAGGCTTTGCGGGCTGTGAAGATGTCGGTTATCTAAAAGTTCACGTAAATCATGTTCATCTTAGGTATTTTCAAACAGAAGAACTCGATTTTTTTGCCTGTCAAAAAACGTAAGAATGCGATGCAAGAGACTTTTTGGAACATATAATAGGTCACACAAAGTTGTGCCATATTGCGCAACTACAGTAACCCGACAAGTAATCGACCTTCTTCGCCCTACCAGTTCGTGAAATTTAAGGACAAACTTACCGAATTTTTATGTAAATGAAAGATGGCCCCACCGATGGCAGTGATCACAAATGCATGGATAAGTTCGGGGTTGTGGATAAAGCGAATACAAATGGGGAATTGGCCGTCCAATTCTGGCAGATCAATCTTCTGTCTCACTTTTCGGTCTCTTAAATTCCAAACACTTAAAGATGTGCCGTAAACTGGAAAATCGCTTATATTTTATTTACTTTTTCTTACTGTTCTCCGCATTATCATACTGCATTCCCATCAAGATATGTGCAAACATTCCCCATTCGGTTGAAATGATAAAGTTTTGTGGCACATGGACTGCAAAGATACCTCCAAAACTTGTAAAATCGGGTTTTAATTCTTCCAAATTCTCCGAAACGATTGTGAATAACCGTCGATCCAGTCTCTGGATTGTCCCTAAACCAATAAACGATCCGTTCTGTGGTCTTACCTTTGGCGGAAGCATGTTTATCGCCTAAACAAGAGAAGAAAACGGGCGCACCCCGACCGGGCGTGGACTGGACGAACAAAGGCATGGAGGTGTCCCGGACACCCAGCTCGCCCAACTCTATTATCTGCAACAAAACACAGGTAATCGACAATTCTAGAACTCTTTTACCTTGGCTATCCTCATTTGCAAAACATCATCAATCCCGACAACGTAGATCCTGGATGTGTTGAAACAAGGGATGACAATGTAATTTCTGATGGTTTTGCTCACTTCATTCGCAAAACTAGAGCATCTCGTCCAATTTGTGTACATGAATTCGTCGCCATTTTTGGTCAGAAGAATCTCAGATACAATCTGCAAGACTAAATTATGAAAGGAAGACAAGCTAATGACATGCCTGGCCATAGTCTCGACTGTGCACATCCACATCGACGATGTACAATTTCCCTGGAAGATCGTGCACACTGTTCGTCGCCGCCACCAACATGAACCGCTCGCGCTCGAACTCGGACTTGAATACAATTGTACTGCTGCTCGAACTGCACCTACCCACCTCATCTGTGTAAAACAGACGGGTCGGCATTGCATCTCCGGGCACCAGATTCATATCAGAATCCCTTTTTGTGAGAGGTTTCGGATGTCCGATTGGAGGCTCCACATCCACAACTCGAACATCCAGATCATGACTCTGAAGATTGGACTGAACCAGATTCCAACTCACCGTGCACACTCCCATGGAGTGGAATCAGATTTCTGGCGATTTATACGCCGATTTTCTTGGACCAGAGAACAAAAAATAATTTTACTTTGGATTTCATTAGCCTTAACAAGATAGATAATCGCTGGACTTACCGGAAATGGCTTTGGTTAAAGCTGTAGACGCCTGGCGACAAAAGTGGCCGGCTCTAATCTTCAAGAGGTAGTTTGCTTTTCAAACGTTTTAACTTGCAAACCGGGCCGGAAAGAACGATTAGACCCCTGAATTCTAAACCCTTTATTTAAAAATTACTGTAGGAGTTCAGATAGCAGACATCATCAGGTTGTTGTTTGTAGCAATGCTCTGTATAAATCAAATACAAGAGCTCGGAGCATCGTATCCTTTGGCCGAGCGGCCTTTATTTAATCCGAGAAGCCGATAAAACGCAGCCAAGTAAGACATTAAGCAAATTAATTCATGTCCACATATTTCAGAGGAATTTGAGGCTCATAAGCAATGGAAGCCGGATGCTGCAGCGGCTTGAAGGACTCGTTGTCCATGTTGCACATGACCCCCATCTTGGCAAACGCGTTTAGTTGCCCGATTCCCAACTCCAAACCCTTGTTTATATTGAGTTTGGCATGGGCCAATTGAATGAACTTTGTGGCCACATGGGACGCCTTTCCCATCTGCCTTCCCATGTAATGGATATGGTGGATGGCGTTAGCCCCAATCACCTCAACTCCAATCGTCATCAACATGACTCCAAAGGCCAAGTATAATATGAGAAAAGGAATTGGAATCGGAGGACTGAAAGGTGATTGGGATGAAACAAGGGTCTTACAGAATGTCACCGAATCCAATAGTAAACATGCAAACAATCGAATAATAGTAACAATCTGACAACTCCAAATGGCTGCATAAATAGATCAGTTGACTTGTTATGACTGGGTACAGTAAAATCAGAAAAGCCACAAAGAAGGTACCCCCCTTCTCATTCTAAAAGATTATCAAACTTGCAAAATCAGCTTACTCCTTTGAATAATCCAAATATAAAATCACAAAAGAAATTTCCGATATCAGATATAGTGACCAGTGCCAAGGGAATCCCGATAACTGCATATCCGATTAAGAATAATTTCCCGGCTTCAGTTCTTGGAGTAATAAAGCCAAAGCCGACTGGAATTATTGTAGTGGCAGACAAAAGAAGGGACGATGAGAACGTCCACTGATCTGAATTTATGTATTTAAAAACATGGTCTTTGAGTCAGGGCATCAGCGATGGCCTTTCAAGGGCTCGGCAAAACCTCGACCCCCGGTTTTTTTTTGAAACATATTATACCATTTAAACGGGAGTAAAAAAAACTGGCCTAGGACCATCTCACTTTAAGACTTTGTTATACAATTGCTAGCGATTATGTTCGGCCGAATATCTCAGAATCGATTTTTCCTAACAATAAGACCGGGCCTCACTACCGGCTGACGCAATGACTAAAGAATCATGTTTTATTTTCAAATTACCTTTGTATGTCCCATTATTAAAAACCAATGAGTCAAAATAATTAGCGGCTACAGGATGGTTGAATAGAACTAGGAGAAACTCTTCGGACTCTAAAATCTTCTTCTTCAGAATCGCCTTGAACTCTTTCTCATCTGAATATTTAAATTTATTTTAATTTATTCAAGGAATTAAAAAAACTTTTACCTTCTCCTAGATTGTATTTGAGATGGATTACATCGATCAGAAATTGTAGCTGTTTTTGTTCCAGGGTATCTAATACCTGTTTCAATTCATCCAGTTCCTTTGGTTGCTCCAAATTGTAAATAAAAACAGCGCCGAGAGTAATGTAAATCAGGCAAAAGATGACAATCCCAAAATGGAAACCAAACGTCCCAAAAGGCTGCAAATAAACGCCTTACCATAAATGCCCCTTACCTTCAGAAACCTTTGTATTTGAGAGAATATTCGAGAATTGAGAGCCATAAATAAAAAGAGAATGTCATCTCCCGGAACATTCAAGTCATCAGAAATGCATTCCCCGTCTTGAGTCAGTTCATTTTATTACAATTAGGTATTTACAAGAGGATCTGTATATATTAAGAGCCTAAATTACAATGACAAGTTGTATTTGTATTCTAGATCTACAGTTGGCTTTATTTCTTGATCAAAGAAGGCGGGGGATCCGCGAAGATTCCGCCGTCTCCTTGCTGGTTGTTGTCATGGACAATCGACGCAAAACTGTTAACGAACTCTTCGTAGTCAATCTGAAATCCGATAGAAATAAAGTTATTGGGAAAGTGGATTGTGTAACAATCGAGTGCGCAATGCTTCGCATAATAAATAAAATTTTCTTACAAGGGAAGTACCCCACGTGCGACACTCAGATTTTCTTTAAATTTTGCACATGCCAGTAATAAGCCACATATCAATTCCTGAAAGTTTTAGCTCCCGCTTTGCAGGCGTTCCCGAAATATCAACGCCGCTGAGAGAATACGCTAAACGCGGAGACGGTAAAAGAGAAAAATACTTTTTGAACATAAAGAGTGCAGCAATAAGATCGCACCGTTCGTTCAGAAGCAAATCGCTAAAACGCTTTCCTCACATTTTTTAATAAAAAAAGGAGGACGACTTGACAAGGAAAGTACTTTTAGTGGGCTCCTACTTTTTGACGGGATATATTATATCTCAAAGAACCCGAAAATTGTGCTGATCAAGTATATAAGGATGGTGACAACAAATTAAATCGGGTTTCGTGGCCAGAAACCGCGATTCTTGTCTGTTAGGCTTCTAGACAAGAAACGTGTAATTCTTGTCTCAAATTGCGTAACGTTGCGCAATATGTATTGCGCAAATGTCTGCTCTCTCCCCGTGAAGATTTTTTTCTTTTTTCTCTGCTCAGACAAGAATTGCACATTTCTTGTCTAGAAGTCTACTCATTTGCGGACAGTGAGAAGTTTTTTGCGGACAACAAAAAATAGTTTTCCTCATAAAATTACACTGCTCCACGAAATGATAGACGCACCCTGTTTTTAGCGGTTATCTTCCTTGTACTAAATGATATCGAATAATGTTCAACAGATGAAATGTGACAAATTAAACGAGAAATCATGTCCCGTAGCAATTTTGGAACAACATTTTGTCTTGACTGAGATATGACAATTTTCGACTTTTTTGGGGTCCACAAAATGATAGACGCATTTAAGTAATTTTTTGTTTATTTAAAAGAATTTTGAGTCAACCTGCTCTTATTACACTTCCTCGTGTTCTCTGTAGTATTAGAAAGGTAATTACATTTATGTCCGCCCTACTTCATCGGCGCAGTGGCCTTATGAGCCATTTCCGACCTTGCACATGAGGTAAATATTCGGCTTGAAAAAAAAATTGAGTAACAACTTGGCTTTCGCCAAAAATCCATCTTAAACCATCATAGATTACTAGTAGCAAATATAAGACATAAAATAAACCAATACCGATTCGCTTGAAGTCATTTAATCGACCATTAAGTTACCGTATACCTTATACAGTAACCTTCAAAGGCTCTAAAAGTACAGAAGATTACTATCGATGGCAATTTTTTGCTCACAAGGGAATGGACTTTATGTGTAAATCGATTTTGGCTTGGGACCTAGTCAGATCGAAAGGTGTATGGTAGTCGATTATTCACTTGGGGGGAAATCTCTGCGCGGGGCTTCAAAGTCGAGAAAATCGGCTTCAAAGTTTGGAAATCAAAGGATAGGGATCCCGGAAAAGGAGCCATAAAAAGTGTGAAGCAGTGGCCGAGTGGTCAGTGCGGTCGCTTTTTGCGCAAAAGGTCGCAAGTTCGAATCTGCTTCCATTCATAACTTTTTTAGACAAAAACTTCTGTTAATTTTTTTCCGCTGAGCTCGATTATCGATGCAAGAAGTGTATTTTAAACGGAACCTTTCCATTTTCAGCGGCTTTGCACCTTCCCTTTACAGTTTTAGAGCGAAGGGCACACCGTCAACCTGGTGTATTCAAAAACAACTTTCCATTATGTTAACTTTTTTATCTATACCCCTTTTTTTAAATGTACTACCGGATTAGCACGAACAAAGAAAATGTAAAAACGATAAATGATGATTTGAGCTTGGAAAGACTCGAACCTGCAACCTTTTGCGCAAAAAGCGAGCGCACTGACCACTCGGCCACTGCTTCACACTTTTTATCGCTCGTTTTCCGGGATCCCTATCCTTTGATTTTCGTCCAAACTTTGAAGCCGATTTTCTCGACTTTGAAGCCCCGCGCAGAGATTTCCCCCCAAGTGAATAATCGACTACCATATACCTTTCGATATGACTAGGTCCCAAGCCAAAATCGATTTACACATAAAGTCCATTCCCTTGTCAGAAAATCAAACTCAGCATGTTAACAAACCTAAAACCGCAACTTATTGCCTGCTTAAATGTCATGATGATTGATAGATGATTGATTAAAAATAAACGTGTAAAAACAAGCCTATTTTTGGTAACTTTTTTTTGTCGAACGACGTTACCGACCAAATTTATTCTGTAACGGCTGATGATTAAAACATTACGTTTTCAGGCATGCTCAATTCGAATTTGCAAATTAAATTTTGTCATTCTCTTTATTCGCCTTGGTATTTCGGGGGTCTAAAAGGATTAAGGTAGCTACATGTTGAAGATGATATGCCAAGAAAATGCTCGGGATCCCTGAGCAAGCCGGTTTTTTTTTATTAGTGAGATCTACACGTATAATGTGATAGTATTCGCTAGTTTTTTCGCCCAAGAAAACAGCATAACCTACAGTTTTTTTCAAGCCGAATATTTACCTCATGTGCAAGGTCGGAAATGGCTCATAAGGCCACTGCGTCGATGAAGTAGGGCGGACATAAAGGTAATTACCTTTCTAATACTACAGAGAACACGAGGAAGTGTAATAAAAGCAGGTTGACTCAAAATTCTTTTAAATAAACAAAAAATTACTTAAATGCGTCTATCATTTTGTGGACCCCAAAAAAGTCGAAAATTGTCATATCTCAGTCAAGACAAAATGTTGTTCCAAAATTGCTACGGGACATGATTTCTCGTTTAATTTGTCACATTTCATCTGTTGAACATTATTCGATATCATTTAGTACAAGGAAGATAACCGCTAAAAACAGGGTGCGTCTATCATTTCGTGGAGCAGTGTATTTTCCTTGTGAGAAACACAACACGAAAAAGGGTTGAGTCCGAACCCTCCCCCTTTTTGAACACTCCCCCTTCAATGCACATCCCCTTTTTTTAAAACTCCCCCTCATTTTGAAAATTGAAAAAATTAATGAATTTGTGCCAAGTCTCATCAAAATCTGAGCGTAGCGCTTGGGGTATTCCCTGACAGTTTGAGCCCGTTCCAATTTTATAAAAATGCTTATAAAATGTTTATTCAGCACTGACCTGTTCGTCGCCGTCCTTATCAACTTCCCTGATGATTTCATCGACCTCTTCCTCACTGAATTTCTCCCCCATAGTGGTCATGAAATGTTTGAATTCCTGAGCCGTAATGAATCCGTTTCCATCCTTGTCGAACACCTTGAAGGCCAACCGAATCAGACTCTCGTCCGTCTCTTTATTCGTGGCTTTCATCATTTTGCAGAACTCTCCGAAGTCGATCTTCCCATTCCCATCCACATCATATTCATTTACAATATTGAGGAGTTCCTCTTCGGTCGGATTCAGACCGAGTGTCCGCATGGCCACACCCAGCTCCTTGATGTTCATGGTTCCATTCTTGTCCTTGTCGAACATGTCGAAGGCCTGGGCGAACTCCTGTAGTTCTTCGGCAGTGAATTCTTCTTCTCCATTCGAAGATGAAGTAAATTGTCGATGCATTCCTCGGTCTGGTTCGAGGCCTCTGAGGACGTTGGTATGCCCTGAAAAAGGATGGATTACTAGTATTAGGCCGAGATTGATTCCATGCGAGCAGTTTCCCGGACTCAAAACGTCCCTTCGACACTCGAAAGTATTGGAAATGGGTCAAGTTAGTCTTCATATTTCACAACTTTACTACGCACCGTACATAATTTTTTGTCTATCTGCTCCTAGCCAGCTAAGTGTCAAAATGTTTGGCGTTCTTAAGACGAGCATCTTTCGTGCTCGCTTTCTTCCGCCCAACTTACCTTCGAGACTGTTCTGGATGGACTGACTTGAGGTGCTGGGGTCGGATTTGAAGACGCCGACCAAACGAACACAAACGCCTTTGGCCGCCACCGGTTCTGCGGCTGGCTCTGAGACGTTGTTACCAAGGTGTACAGGTGGTAAGACTCTGAAAAATATCAATTATTAACCATCTCGGACAATAAAAGTCTTGTAGAAAAAATGGAACCAAGTCTACAGTAACAATGCAGAAGAATAAATTAGCAGTTGAATAGAGAACTATAATATTCTAACCGGGGAATCTGCTGATCTACCTTCTAAATGCCCGATGCCGACTCCGGCTTCGACTCTGTAGCGGGGTCAACGGTACGGATTCTGGAGTGGAAAGGACGAATTTCCTCATCCCATCTGATTCTGTTTATGGCCTGATTGAACTTAAATTCCCGAAGCCTTAACTCGATAGAGTAAACTCGAGGCGCCCGCCCTCCTTTTATTAACTTATATCGAATTTATTGGGAGAACAGCCTCCGGATAAAAGTCAGTCCTTTTAAGGATATAACTCTAAAACCTCCGAAATCAAATCATTGCACGAGGGAATGTTTTAAAACAAGCATAGGCAAGATGAATCAGACTATTGTACCTCATCAGATGAAATATTTTAATTTAGCACTGTGACCGCGCTAAACGACAAATTATATTATGATTGATATTAGACAAAAATTAATTAAAGAATGTTATGAATGCGAGCAATTAGCTTCAGGTTTAGCGTCTTCGCCGCTCCAAATAAATGTCAGACTTGCCCAAAAACTGTTTTCCTGGCGATATAAACAATAAAGGCTACATAATGTCCCGGGAAAGTTGTGATGCCCTGAGGGCATACCGTAATTAAGAGTTGAGGTCGCCCCTTGGGACCTCTAAAACCCTTATTTTTAGGGTTTGGTGAGAACGGGGAAGAAAAAAGAGTTCGCGGGAAACGGAAGAAGTCAGGCCCTGAGGCAACTTCTCACGCTACCTTGGCGCCCAGATCAGAGGCGAAAAGACCGGGCCAAGGGAGTTGGCCTCCGTTTCGCGTTTAATATTTAAGACATTTCAGAGTCAGATTCAAACATTCCAGCGACTTCAGAAATCAAACATAATGGCCATGGAGAATATTGGGCCAAGTTCAGAGGATGAAGCCGATCACAAGATATCTTTGATGGGTCAAATAGAAACAGGAGAAGAAAAATTGTTACCTTTGAGCAGCTTCATTGAGAGGTAGATGGCCGGAGACACTGGCAATCAGATGGTACGGGTCATCGGAGCGTCGTCGTCGGCCGGAAGCGCGGCGCAAGGCCCGCATCAGCCGGCGCCGCAGGCCCGGAATGGCGAGGCCAAAGCGGAAACCGGTCGATTAACGTTGGTTGGGGGACACTCTGAAAACCCTTTCGTTTAATATTATAATGAATACACGCGCAAAAACGGTCTCAGAGCGGATGCAAAAAGAGGGCCAGACGACCTTAACCCGAATTAGGCAGATGTAAGGCGAGATTACAGCGCCGTTGGATGCATTTACAATGCCTCAACCAAGCGTTGAGTACTCAGGCTGAAGTCGTTCAAACTCAAAAACGCACTTCACGCGACGAGAGATTAATTTCCAGTGAAGGCGGCCCAAAAAAACGCTTTTGGCGCCAAAGAAGGCTCGGCCGCGGGAAGGCGGCCGTTGAGTGCTTGCCGGCTTAGTAATTAGTAAAAGCCGACACGGTGCCGTGCCTCAAATTGACAAAGAAAAGTTTGGGACGAGTCAAATAACACGAGCGAGGAATTCCGGTCTCATTTGCCTACAAATTAGAGGTCGCCTTCTCTGCGGATGCCAAACTTAGACGCCTTTTCGCCCGCTCATCCAGCCCCCCTCTCTTTCCAGTCCCAAGGATTCGAATTCGTGGAGGAGCGAAAGAGCACGATAGAGCACGGTCGAGTCATGAAGGGATCTGGTGTTCGGACGGCCGTAAACAGAAGGCCCTAAAGCCAAAACCAGGCCAAGTGCGAAGGATCCGTCTAATAAGTTCGCCCAACTTCTACATTTTCTTCATTTTTATATTATGCAGTAGTTGTTCTCTTGAATTGCTTGGCCCCGTTTGTCTCGCCCGGTTTCGGCCGATGTCCTCTCTCTGGCTTTATTTGGGCCGCCTCGGAAGGTCCGTCTTTTCGGCCGTCTCTAGCCTCCTCCCCCTCCTCACTTTCCGCGCCAAATTCTCAGGAGATGTCGGCTTCGGTGGGAACGGCATCGGATCTCTTCTTGGCCCGATCTTCTCCTTCTTCCTTTCCCTTTGATTCCATTGCGTAATCTCCACGTTCTTTTTTCTTGTTGTTAAGCAAAACGTCGAACGCCCGGAGGGCTTGTTTTGTCGGCGCTTCATTGTTTCTTTTTGCATCCTTTTTATCAGCAGAATCTTCGCGTGAACAGGTCTACAACAACATCGCCATACAACGCAAAAAAAGATGATCGCAAACACGTTACTTATGACATTAATCTACTGACCGAATGTCATCAAACCCCTGTGCCTCATTACTTATTTTATGCGCTTTCTTCATTAAACAAAGACACGAAAACTCTTCCTCTAATTACGCAATGAAACTGAATGAAACTTGGATCTGCGGTAATTGTATAAAGAAAAAAAGGATTGCCATAAAAGTAAAGACAGCGCAAGAAGTAATAAAGGCTAACAAGTTTGCGCATCCAAATTGTTTTCGGATCCCCAGCAATTAACGGTCACGGTCAAGGAAAGGGAAAGTTTTGAACCGTTAAAAAACACAAAGAAGAATTGTTTTACCTCCATCGATCGAAAAAGTTGGAAAAACTGGTTATTCTGACCTCTAAAGAACAAGGGATTGTGCAACAGCCAAGTGTGACATTTTTTTTATTCTTATTCAAGAAAAAATTTATTTACTGATCAGGTTGTATCAGAAAAGTTTGTAAAATAAAAACAGTACCATGCCCTAAGGCTATAGTAAGCATACACAAATCAGAACGCGCCTTATTTGGGGCGCCTGGACACGACGTTCTGGTTAATATCTTAATGGCCGCAGTTAATTTTTTCGCTTTGATCTCATGTATGTTTTTCAAAGATTCTTGACGCAATTGATGCCTCTTAATTTACCGTACGGAAGTTGCGTGTTTTTAATTGTCTGAAGAGCGAATCTGATCTTTACGAGTAAGTTGGGAGTCGATTAGTTCGAATCCGTCTGACCAAGTGTAACCGCCTCCTCTTAATTACCATAATGTCTGATCAAAGGTTCCGACTTTTCTTGGGTCTTAAGTCGACATCAGAAAAAGGAAGAACATGTTCGAAAAAAACAGGAGATCGAATGTCAGACATGACATAATCAGATCAGAAATCGCTTTCATTGTCTCCAAGTTGCGCCTGATGACACGGAACGGTCGTCAGGTCCAACCTTATCAACGACATCTCGGATACGACTAGAGAGACGGAAAAGGAGGCCGAAACTGTATCAGATATTGCATAACAAACAAGTTTTCGGTATGTCGAGGAATGAAGTCAAAGAAAAAAAGAGACGACCCCCAAATCTCTGCTGCGCGGGATGGTAGCGGCGAACAACAGGATATCACTCGAACTCTTTTTTACAGATCCAAAAAAACAAGATTCACGCACTCACGCCTCTTCCCTCCTTCTACGTCGACGTCTCTTCAGACCTCCCCCGCACCGAGCCATTGGGCCCGCTGATTTAAAAGTGAACTGCCTCCCTGAATCTCCATCAAGT
Source organism: Bursaphelenchus xylophilus (assembly GCA_904066235.2). Taxonomy (NCBI): domain Eukaryota; kingdom Metazoa; phylum Nematoda; class Chromadorea; order Rhabditida; family Aphelenchoididae; genus Bursaphelenchus; species Bursaphelenchus xylophilus. The sequence continues at coordinate 6,490,284 of CAJFCV020000004.1, forward strand.
CTTCAGATTCCACGCTCCAAGCAACGGTCACATTTCCGTCGCTTACAAAAGCTTTCCTTCTTTACCGTTTTCTTCATCGAGTTTACTTTTACCTCGAGTAGTACTTATCGATTGTGTTTAGATGCAGCAAGTGGTGCTCCTTTCTTTACTTTTGGTCCTGCCTACCCAGGCTTTCTTGTTCCCAAGTGCCGGAGGCGGCGGCGGATGCTGGTGAGTATTGCCTTTACACGGTTTACCGTAGTTACATTATTGTACAAAAAACTAGCATGTATTTTTAGCCCTCCCCCACCACCACCATGCTGCCCTCCTCCCCCACCACCTAGTAAGTTTTTTCCTTACAATTCCTGCCTAGCATTACTGTTTTCTTACTGTCATTTTTTATTTTCAGGCTGTGGCGGCGGATGTGCCCCACCCCCACCACCACGTGAGTTCTAATGCAACTACAGGCACTTTTGAGGCTACATTGACCCTAACCAGCTTATGTTGATCCTTAAATATTTTTATATTCCTTGATTTCAGCATGCGGCGGAGGATGTGGAGCTCCACCACCCCCACCACCACCCCCACCAAGTAAGTTGAAGTCCGCCTTTTGTCTAAATTGTTTTCAAACAGAGAAGAATTCCATCTATAGTTAGAAGTAAACAATTTACATTAGTGAGCGTATTTTAGGCTGCGGTTGCGCTCCCCCACCACCTGCTCCAAGTAAGTTTTAGGCCGAGACGTAACCCAGACTTACCGTGTAACCCAGGGATTAACTTTCTCACCAATAATTACTCCCTTTTTTCCCACTGACCACTAAATTTGCTAGTGCATCTATAATTTATAACTACCGCAACAATCACCATAAATTACCGACAACGCAACACTTAGTTGTTAACTCCACGAACTTAAACCAAATTAATCAGAATAACATTTTGATGATTTTTTAACGGTGCATACACATCATTTTTAGGCTGTGGAGGAGGATGCGGAGGCGGTGCTCCATCCGGAGGATACGCCACTGCCCCAGCTGGCCCAATCGGAGGCGGATACGCCACTGCTCCCGCTGGCCCCATCGGAGGAGGATATGCCGCAGGACCCATCGGAGGAGGAGGCGGCGGATACGCCACTGCTGGAGCCGGTGCTGGCCCAATCGGAGGAGGATACGCGGCCCCATCTGGCGGAGGTTCGTATGCCGCTCCCGCCGCCGGAGGATATTCTGCCCCCGCCGCCGGAGGTTACTCCGCTCCAGCCGCTGGAGGATACTCAGCTCCAGCTGCCGGAGGATACAGCGCTCCAGCCGCCGGAGGATATTCTGCCCCAGCCGCCGGAGGATACTCCGCCCCTGCCGCCGCCGGAGGTTACTCCGCTCCAGCCGCCGGAGGATACTCTGCCCCAGCTGCCGGAGGATACAGCGCCCCGGCGCCAGCTGCCCAGGGATACAGCGCCCCAGCTGCCCCACCTCCACCACCACCCCCACCACCACCACCACCAGCCCCAGCTCCAGCCCCTGCTCCAGCTCCAGCCCCAGCTCCAGCCCAGACCTACAACCAAGGACAAGAAGCCGGATCTTCGGACTACCAAGGACAGGACAACGGATCATCCGACTACCAGGATGCCCCAGCCCAGACCGGAGGACAGACCTCCGGCAACTACAAGGGCCGTGCCCGCCGTTACTTCCAGAAGAGAGTCGTCAAGAAAGCGCACTAGACATCTCTTTAGGTCCCCGCATATGTTGTACAAAATGGAAATAAATCGATTTTGAGTTTAATTGTGGTACCGGTTTGAGAAGTTTATGTACAAAAGTGAAAATCTAATAGAAAGGTTCAAGCAGTCCGATTCCTGAGGATGAGCAGTAGTTTGGGAAGGGAGCGATGATCTTCATCATCTCGTTTGACCTGCTGTTGCGAAGTTCTGAACAGTTTCCCGAGCCGAAGTAACGAGAGATTGTGCACTCTTTTGCCCATCCGATGTTTTTCTTCGAGCTTAAAGAATAATGTTACATTTAAATCATAACTGGAACAAGTTTTGGCTTATGATATCCAAATTTAATTGGATTACAAGTCCAAAGAATTCCCTCCACTCGAAGGTCCCACTTCAACAACTTACTCTGTTCGCGAGGGCTGATGTTTGCATGAGCTTGCGATGGAAATGGAAGGAGGAGATAACATTTATGATTAGGGCGATAATGGCCAACACACGGAGCAGACGCATCTTTGCCGGAGGGCGAATAAGTGTTATGAAAAGTGGAAACCCAATTCGTTGCCCATTCTCACTCGACTTTCTGGGCGGAGACTTTTGTTTCTTCTTCCACCCCGAAGGGCACCAGGAAATCAAATGGGGGAGATATACAGTGCAAACACCCAATTAACATTAATTTAATCCCCCTATTAAGAATCTGCAGCTGATAATTACTCCGAGATTACTGGTCGGTCTGGAAAGAAGAGGAGGGGGGACGAGTAAAAGGAGGTAAACCATATTAAAGACAATTAATCAGATCAGTTATTTGCAGAATAAGGAATGAATACCTGCTCTAGAAAACTTAAGGATTTATTTAATTACTTATTATTACTCATTAAGAGATTACAATTTACTCAAAAACAAATTTTGCATTGAAACATTTGTACAAATATGATAAAAAACACGCGATCCGTGAGGGTGCCTCGGGCGATGATTAATATTTATGCATAAATTGATGCCTGAAGGTCCAGTTTTCAGAAGTGAGCTAACTCTGGACACTTTAATATTATAATTGGACGTCCAAATTGGATCCCACCCTCAAGCGGCTTCTCTTTTTTCAAATTGGCAGACGGAAAACATTGCTTTGAATTTTATATATTTGAAGGTCTCTAAGACATAGACATATCCTCCGTGTTTGTAGTGCATCATCGGATTAAGCCAGTGGAACTCCAGAATCCTTGACGAAATTTAAGCCGATGACGTCATCAATGACCATCTTTTGACGTCTTTTTACACATTAACTCGTCAAAAGCAAAGAATTTATTTTATATGGAGATTATACAAACTTAACATAAATAGACAGTAAATAATTCCATCATTCAAATCGAATTCCATCATCAGAGAGCTGAAAATAAAAACAACATTAAAATGGGGCCACACTCCCGTTTAATCTCGTTGCTGGATCTCATTGTTTCTCAAAAATAAATGGCCTGGAACAAAAGTAATGTCGGTAGTTTCCTCAAACACTTTCCTATCGTTTGATGTTTATAAAATAAGCTAATCTCTGGCCGATAACAAAACCTATATTATAAAACACTAAAACAAAATAAAGTGGGAAATAATATTAATAACTACATGCACTAATAACAGTATTGTGAACGGTTATAACCCATTAATTTAAACCTATTTTTGGAAGGGTTTGAAATTAAGGTCTATTTAGGGAACGCACCGTTGAAGAAACCATTATTCACCCTGTCCTTGATTCTTTTCACGAGACACGAATAGCCAATCAGAAGGATGACCAGAGTAATCAAGCAGAAGATCACAAAAATCCACACCAGTTGTTCCCGATCCAACGATAAACTGGATGAATGCAGCAATAGGGAGTTGATATCCAAGCATCTCTAAAAAAATAATTAAAAGGAAAACAGGATAAACAAAAACAGAAAAAATTACTTACATCAACATCCACAACTCTGAACTTGGAATAGAGGTCGATCAGTCGGGGATTGGCATTAGACGTGGTGCTCAGCCAGTCCAGACTCGTTTCATAGTCCAATATCTTATCATGTTCGGTCAAAAAGAAACAAATCTTGGTTCTGGAAAAGGAAGTGCAATGTAATCCTATATGCGCAAGTACAATATCTCATTAATAAACGCCCTTTTGAGTGTTTACCTTCTCTTTTGGTTAAACTCTGTCAGTCCACAAGACCTCCCATTGATTACTGTAACATTCCGTCTCCTCTGGCCACTCAGAATGCCTTCCAATTGATGTTTGAAAGCCTCCAGATTGAGTCCCACATTGTCTACATTGTTGTCAAATACGAATCTGAGCTGATTGTAGTCTCTGATGTAATAAACGAGATGTTGGACAGGTGCATTTACATTATCGGGGCCTTGAATGTTAACATTGACCAGATATGTGCCCTCTGGCTCATCGATAATTCGAGGATCGAAAAGGAGAATTCCTGAGGCTGAATCCACCGAAATAAGGTCATTCACATCTACTGGAGCCCCTTTCAATCTAAAAACATTTTGTATATTTTTGATGACATTAACTAACGGAAAAAATCTGGTGGACTTGAGGTCATAATGACGGTCGGGAAATGGTTCCATTATCTTCAAGTCAATCGATTGAAGCTTTAAATCAGAATTCAGAAGAATAGAAGTGGAAGATGAAATGGAATCGGCTCGTTTGATGGTCACTTTAATCATGGCCTTATTATGTTTCTCATAATAAAGACTTCCAATGTCATCATCCAACTTAATTGAGCTAAATTATTATTTTTAAACATCATTGAACTGTAATTGCAACGTACCTTGCATAAACACATATTTTGGAGCCATCAGGGATGTTGTTCTTGACGATTAATCTTCCGGAGATCTCATTAATCTCTGCGAACTTTGTATTCCCACATTTGGGCAGTAAGTAATAGTAGATAGAGTTGAAGGGAGGGAGATCATCGTCTTCGGCTCGTAGTGCAATGGTTTCATTGGACAGATAGATTATCCTTTCCGCCTAAAAAGCCGTATTTAAGGATTGCCTGAGGCAATTTATCAAACAATTCTCCTTTAATTAGTCCTTTTATCGTCGGCATTAGAAAAAGCAGCACGATGTAATTAAACCCACCTCGGATAGAGAAAATTGAGGTCGATGGTCGTCCACATTGATTACTGTAACATTGAGAAGACGGTAAGCGGGAGAGACTCCACTTAACAAACTTTTTACTTCCAATTTAATCTAAAAAAATATTATTAGTATTTATTTATCACGGTTTCGTCCATGATTTTGTGCAATTTGATCCTGCAAAAGATAAACATAAGATTTATATTTTTATTAATTAATTAAATTCTTGAGGCACTAAGCGTTGAAAGACGGCCGGAATTAATTGGCAATGATCCTCAAGGCTTCCTGGCTTCATTCTCGTAATCCCAATCATCTCCATGCATCCGGAGAACGGCCATATTCAAGGCCACAATACTCTTCTTGGCCAGAATATCCCTCGATGGCCGATACATAAACTTGGTTGGGGCCGGTTGAAGAGGGGTACGGTAATTTCCGAGGTTTTCCAACGTCCAATATGACTTGTGAGTGTCCATAGTTGTGTAATCCTGCAGGTTGAGGAGGGCTGGGTAATATCGTCGATAGATTCCTTCCGAAAAGTTTTTATCATCGCTTGCCCCTACCTTGGAAAGCGTCTAGACCCGCATCCCGGGCACAATTCTCTTCGGTTTTGGAGTCGATTAAATTTAATGGAATGACACCTCCATTCTCATCGTACAGTCTGAGAACTCGGGAATTGTTTTGCCTTAGGACACGATGCAATTCCTCTTTCATTCTGGAATTATGCGAAAACAAAGGAGAACAGAAACATCTGGAGAAGACATTTAGGCTCAAATTACTGACTAACGACACCAAAGAAGGGGACTTTCTAATATTCCGTTCTAAGAATCGAGGAAACGAAACCTTATGCAACTGTCTGTTAATCCCTCAGGGACCAGATATAATATCATGCAAGATCCTTGCGTAATCTCACCTTATCTCGACCACTCGACTTCGAATCTTTTCGGGAACAGACCAGTGGACTTCACAAGCGACCGCCAGAAGTCTCGAGTATGTTCCCAGCCAGTGGCTCATCTCCTTCACGATATCCCCCAGGATCGGGGCGATCCCTCCCTTCGCTGATTCGAACACCGCCGTCACATATTTGGTCTCCTGCACTTGTTTTCTGAGGAATGCAACCATTTGTTCCGAGTTATCTGAGGACAATAGTCTTCGAAGATTGGACTCTGACTTGGCAAGGAATCTCTGTCGGTCCAGGGGATGGGAATGATGAACCGGTGATCCTGGGGATGAGAATCTAGATGGTGGTAATGATGGAGATCGAGGATTGGATTTGGAAGTCGGCCCTGATGTCACGTTAGTGGGGGATACCTGCACTTCCAGTGGACTGTTGTATCCACTCTCCTGATTCGGTTTCTGATAGTTCTCTGGTTTTTTCCCCCATAATGCCTGAGGCGACATTCCTCCATACTGATCGTATTCGACGGAAGTCATTACTAAATCAGGGTTATCCACCGGGAAATGGGTGACCAGAGGTTGTGGAGGATCTCGGCTTTCCTTGTCCACGATCTGTTTGTGAGTGATGGACCTTGTTCTCTGCACAATCAACTTCTTCTTCGGGTCCACCACTATTGTGTCCTTTCGAATCAACGGTTCTTTTTTCTTCTCTTTCTTGCTAGGCTCCGTATTCTTATCCGTTTTCTCCTCCTTTGTTGTCACCGTATCCGTCGGTTTGATTGTCTTCCTTGCTGATCTTCCTCTAAATGATTTTCTGAACCTCTTCATCCAATGCATTGTATCTTCTTCAGAGAGTGGTTGATTGGGATCTGTTTGAAGAGGAAGATCCTAAAAGTTGATACTCAATAAAAACGGCCTACTGTGTCTCCAGCTGTGTTTTCTTTCTTAAAGGACCTTCTAGTTGATGGAGAACGGGCCAAGGGAAGTTCCGGATAAGTGACGACTCCTGAAGACCTGGTATGGGCTGATCGGCTTCGAGGTTTCGGGATTGCCGGAGGCTGTTTGGTCGAAGAACGTCCGACCAGACCGCGGAGAAAGTTTTCGACTCGACCCTCGAGGCTCATAACTCCAAAAAATGACGATTAAAAAACAAAAAACACAAATCCCGCACACTTCGCAAGTTCGTAGTAAAAGAGCTTTACGAGCCCTGATTGAAACAAAAACTGAGTAATTGGAGTGAGTTTTGGGGAGGGGGATTAACCCCGTAAAGGGGGAAGCCGACAGTTAATTGGGCTGGATCAAGTGCAAGGTCGGAGCTCCATTCATAAAATTTGAATAAACATTTGACAGACATGAGAGAGTCAGCGCGACCTCTGAACAACTTTAAGCCTGTTTGCAAACATGGACCGCTTCTGGGCGTTGCAAAACATTGCTCTCACTTACCGTGAAATGAGCCGACTCCTCGTAATCCAGCGCTCTCATCAACGACATAGCTCCCGTCTCTTCGTCCATCGTGAAATAACTGGAGAAGTCGTCGGATTCAGACTGGAAAAAATGTATAAGTCCCCGCAATTATTTCAACAATCAAAAATTCATATTATAGACTTACAGAAATATAATATTTGAGTAGGGCATCGTCAACTTCGATCCCTGTTAACACGGCCTTGGCCTTAAAAACAGTTGTCATTGTTTTCTCATCCTCCGAAATCTCGATGACGCAATTTTCGGAAGGAGAAATGATCTGAATTTGTTTGTTTAAGGAGTCGATTAGAGTGTGAACAAAAACAGGGATGTCAGTAATGGCACTCTTGGCAGGAGACCCGTGGTCAGCGACCTTCACTGATAATTGGTAAGGCTCTTCCCGAGAAAATTTCTCCAGAGAATCCGATGTTTTTATGATCCCATTCTCATGGTCAATATCCAAGAATGGTAAAACTGGTTCCAACATTGTGTATTCCAATCTTCCATAGTCCCCATCATCCAAATCCGAGGCTTTTATTAATCCCACGGTTACATTTTTATCCCAGTGATCGTAAACATTAATGACCTTGGGTGATGACGTCATTACTGGATAATTATCATTCTGATTGATTACATTTATTTGCAACTAAATTCGAATTATTTATAGTTCTTTTCTCGACTTACAACTCCAATTTTGCTGTTTTCTTCTTGATCGGATACTGTAACAAATAATGTAATTGATTTAATTGTCTCGTAGTCCACATCCACCTTATGATTGGTCTTGATGATGACTTCAGACTCGGTTAATTGGATCTCAAAGAAGTCCGAATCTTCTCCCGAGATCTTGTACATGTATTTGAGAGCATCTTTAATCGAATAAATTGCAATTACTGTATTCGGTCCCATATTTTCTTCAATGGAAACAGACTTCAAAGGAAGGTCAAAGGGTAATATTTTTGACGCTGGGGCGATTCCGATCATGGCCAGTGTTCTTTCTCCATTCCTCCAACATTCTAATAGTATTTGTTGTTCTTCAGTTATTCTTGAAACCACACTAAGACAGCCTTAAAAAATTAAATTGACATTAAGTTAAATGTAATAATACAGGGTGGTCCAGCTAAGTTCGCGGATGTAAAATGCTTATAACTTTTTATAGGATTGTTCAATTTTTATGAGCGATAGCTCATTTTATTCCTTAGTAGTTGCCATTTTGTTTAAAAAAAGACCATTAAAAACGATCAATCCTACGTCGAGTTATGACCCTTCAAAGTCAAACATGCTTTTTCACGTAAATTTTTAAAAAAATTTAATTTTCAAAAATTTTTGAATTGCGGTGTCACCGCTCGCTGTTACCGGGAAATGATGGTGAACAGAGTGATCCCAGCTATTCAAAATTGGCCCAATTTTGCCTGTCTTTGGTATTCTTCCATAATTTGGCGCCTCATTTGTTCATCCTGGCGAACTCGTTCCACCTCTTCTTCGATTACGCGCTTCAATTCCACGTCTTTGGGCGCCAATCCCTGATGAAAATCCGCTGTTTTAAGAACCCCCAAATGGAGAAATCTAGCGAAGTTAGATCAGGTGAACGTGGGGACCAAGCAATAGGAGCTGGTTGCCGCGCAGATCCCCGGCCCATCCAACGACCTGGAAAAACCTGGTCAAGGAGTGACCTGGTCAAGAGAGAATTCAAAAATTTTTGAAAATTAAATTTTTTTAAAAATTTACGTCAAAAAGCATGTTTGACTTTGAAGGGTCATAACTCGACGTAGGATTGATCGTTTGTAATGGTCTTTTTTTTAAACAAAATGGCAACTACTAAGGAATAAAATGAGCTATTGCTCATAAAAATTGAACAATCCTATAAAAAGTTATAAGCATTTTACATCCGCGAACTTAGCTGGACCACCCGTACATAGATTGAGCAAGTCTAAAGATGAGACAATTACCATTGGTTTTGTTATAAATCACATTCTGATCGGCTTCTAATGTCACGTTATCAATGACGTTGCCATTGTGAATGCATGGAAGACAGATAAAATCGTGGCCTTCATCAGTTATTTTGACTTTTATTTCATCGAAATCTGATGTCCAGGGATATCCAAAGACAGGTTTCTGATGGACTTCTGAATTCTTATTCAGCAGAGAGTACACTACTGAAAAGAATAATCAAGACTGACATCAAACAAAATTTTTTTTCTTACCTGCGCTATTATCCGAACTGATAAAGAAAATTTGCATAAAAAGGAATGACTTTAGCATGTCATTGGAGATATACATCTCGCCCTGAGGGTCTCCATTGTAGCTCCCGTTGGATACGACCACTTCCCGTTGATTGTGGGTGTATCCGACAATCTTCCGAGTCTTTAATCCTTTCTCTTTTTTAAACTTTATGCCATCTAAAAAGTAACAAAGTTGTGAGCCTTACTTACCACTATTGTAATACAACACTCGTGATTTTGGAACTTGAGATGTTTTAACTTTTTCCGCTTCGTATTGTAGGGTTACTGTAGCTTCGTCAAGTACTCTCCCGGTCTTCTTATTATAAGCAACAACTTTAAAATTTACATTCTGATCTTCTCTAAAATAATGTTTTTAAAAGTATTCCAATCTTTTCTTACTCTGGTACATTGGCTACGGTAATTTCTCCCGTCTTCGTATTCAAATTGATCCAGTGATTGGAACCCCTTATCACGTATCTGACTCCCTTTTGATGTTTTCCCTTAGTCTTTATATTAACTATCGTCTGTCCTCGATGAATTAGCTGGTCTTTTAAATTAATCGAATACTTTTTCTGCTCAAATTCAATCTTCTTCTCGGTACTTGAGGTTACGGTAATTTTTGTTCGTTGTTTTCCAGACTGTTGACTTAAAATAATGTCGATGACATAAGTTCCAGCCGGGATGTCGTCGGTTAACTTCAAATTGTGGAGCCTCCGCGTCAACTTTTCGATCTCAAAATATTTGGAGCCCTTTCCCTCCAATTTCACATCAAATTTGGGTATGGAATTTCTTCTGAGATTGTTTACAATGAAGTTAAATGGAGTGATTAGATGCCCATTCTTAACTGTGAGCTCTTTACGAGACGTTTCGATATAACATTCGTCAGCCAATGTGGACTCGATTTTGATGGCAATAGAGGCAGGTTTCGAGGTTCTTCCAGCTAAAAAATGTTTTATTACTACTCGCGCTCGAAAGTGCGGACAATTTTCGCACCGTGCGAAATTTCGGAGTTTCGATGTCGCTCGCGCAAATTCGACTTTGTCGCGCGCGACAAAAAAGTGCACGTCGCTAGTGCAAAAACTTTCATTGTTAAATTACTTGTTTTGTTCGTTGTAGTTGGGAAAATCAAGAATATCACCCCAAACGTGATTAAGTCAATGAATAAATTGCAAACGACTTCATACTGGTGCTATATTGGACTAAAAAAAAGTTAAAAAATAAACCTCAATTCTTCAAAAAGTCCTTTTTCCCAAGTCCCGAAGCGAAAACATTTCAAAAAATTTTCAAATCCACCAAAAAATTTTTCCCAGTCCCGAAGCGAAAATATTAAACGGTATCGTTGACCCGAAATGTCGTTGACCCGAAGTGTCGCGACCCGAGTTGTCCCTGACCCGAAATGTCGGGACGCGGAAAAAAGTCTACGCACTTTCTGGAACGACTAGTAGTGTACTGCCCAACACAAAAAGTCCTGAAAATTTTGCATCGTACAAAAAAAACAAAACTACATTGTGCAAAAGGTGTGTTTGGGTCAGATGCAGTATCACTGAAATTACTTTACACTTACTTTGATCAACGGCCATTGCCAAGAAATGGTACTCCTTTTCCTGATCGAAACATTTCTCCGCCATTCCACAGTCAATAATCAACACTCCGTTCTCAAGTTTGAAGCTAAAATAACATTCGTTTTTTCTCAATTTTATCATACTTCGAGCTCCCTTCCCCTAGCAGAGAATACTGTATGTTCTGAGATGAATCTGGATCCGAAGCCTTGATCTCTCCGATCTCCACATTATTGCCATAAGCGGTATTGATAACAAACAAATAATGTTCCTTTTCGAAGACGGGAGCCTGATCGGATTCATCAACCTTCTCGGCCTTCAGAATCACTGACTTTTGACTGATTTCCTTCCATTTGCCTCTCAATCGAGCATTTAATTTGAACGTTAATTCAGACGGTTTAACTTCGAAATCGAGCAAATTAGCATCTAAAACGACCAATTGGACTGGCTCCCCTGGAGAGACAATCTGAGGCCGAGGAGCAAAGAGATCACTGGGCTCGATGGACAGTTCAATGTAATCCTGCACAGTGGAACGATCCTTTAAGTGGACTTGGATATCGATGTTAGGAATTTTAGTAAAACGAGGGAGACTTTCGGAGATGGAGAAGATCCCATCCTTGGCTCCGTTAACCAAAATCTCCAATTCTAAAAAATCAATTTTACACTACCCCTAACAAGGGCTCGGCAAAACCTCGTCCCCTGGTTTCTTCTTGAAACATACACCATTTGAAAGAGCGCAAAAAACTGGTCTAGGATCACCTTTAATTAGCTGCTAAGATTCTCTTACATACTAGCTAGCGAGCATTTTTAAGTTCTAAGCCAGTCTCACCCTTTTTTCAAGAAAACAAAAGAAATCGATTTCAAAAGCACGGAGAGGCAGTGCTTCGGTGGCCTAGTGGGGTAAGGCGCTCTACAAGGGGGACCTGCGGACCAGGTTCGAATCCTCTTTTGAATTTTCGGATTTTTTTGGCTATTATGCAATGAAGAAGGCTAACATGTAGTCTTTAATTTTAAATTGATCTTTGGGATGCCCTAGATTAGTTTTACTAGAAAAATCGACAGGTTTTTTAATTTTTTGTGATATAAGCGTCTTTGACCTTGCAGTGGGCACCCAAGATGGTTGAAACTTTCAACGGCTTTAGTATTTTTTGCCAGGAATGCCCATTTACGGACAGTACGTGAAAAACGAGCCTGAAAACGGTATACATGTTTGAAACCTCCTAGTATGTCTCGGGTTACAAGACCTAAAGCATCGCCTAATCACTCGTTGAGGGCATCGACCTGAGAGTTTCAAGCTCGGAAAAAACTTTATGTTTTTTGATCGTAATTGAAGCGTCCAATGTCATAGGTGACTAATATTTGTATGGAAAGTGATTATTCGATCTCGTTGGCGTCTCAGAAGAAAAGGTTCCCAAAGTCTAACTGGGAATTTTGAAAAAAAGTTCGCTAGCTGGCACGTAAGTGAATCTTAGCAGCTAATTAAAGGCGATCCTAGACCAATTTTTTGCGCTCTTTCAAATGGTGTATGTTTCAAGAAGAAACCAGGGGACGAGGTTTTGCCGAGCCCTTGTAAGAGAAAAATGCTGATTACCAGGCGGGCCTTGTTTTAGATTCTCTGGTACTTTCCCACTTCCAACGATATCATCCGAATATTCTTCGCCTTCGGCCAGTTCCAAAGAGCCCGGACGAATTGAAAGAAACTCGATCCCAGTGGCTGGAATCACTTCGATCAAAAGCTTTGCTTTGTTCTCCATTCCCCGTTGAGTTGCCTGTCTATATATTAATCAATGTGATGTCACGTACCGTAATCCACAAAGAATAAGAACCATTTCCGTAAGGGAAGTTGATTCCTCTCTTCTTTATGATGGGCACTTCGACCAACGCATAATTATCGGTCTGTACTTAACAAATTTTAAATTACCATAATTGATTACATGCCTGAGTTACGGTAAGATCGTCAATCTCCAAATATTCACTTCCATTCCCCTTCAATCTGAATTCAGGAATCGCGGAATCCAGTATTGAATAAAACGGAAGGATGGCCATGACACTTGACTTTTCGGAGATCCCTTCAGGCACCATGAATTCAAAGTTTTCGTGTTCAAAATGAGGCATAAACTCAAGTTTAGGTTTGTGTTGGCTAACTGGAAACCCGGGCCTCACCACCAGATTGGCTACGAACTGCTCATCTGGGCCAAATCCACTGCCTTCTACCGTTTCCGCATCATCATCTGATATTATTTTGGCTCGGATATCCCTATTTTGTGTGTGGTTACCCTGATTTCACTTACTCTAGCACTTTAGCCAGTTTTTCTTTATTGTGCAGTTCCAATTTCTGCGCATTGCAATCTACAAAATCAGCGATCAAAATCCCTAAAATTGAAATTTTTGCTTACCGATCAATAAGAGAAACAAGAAAATCCGGAGGGAACCCATAAAGAACCTGAGAAACTGAACGATTTCAATTTCTCTTATCAATCCTGACCTTCTTTCTCCAACCCCGTTTCGGGATAAAAAAACGACTTGGATTTAGTTTATTAAGGATGACTAGACGCATTATGTTACACATGGGAAGCTCGCTTTATATAAGAGAAGATGGGAATATGGAATATTAAACCGGAGAGGATAATTGGATCATCTTGAACTTTACTTCCAAAGCGTTAAGGTACTTCTCGAGGACGGTAACAGTGTTCTCGAGGTCTTTGCTGATCGTTTCCACTTCATCGATTTGTCTCAAATATGGGCGAAGGGATTCATCTACAACAAACTAACTTGCTGTCCGGCTTCTTACATTTCTGAGTTAACTCTCCCAGTCTACCAGTAATATTCTTGGCCACTTGATGCATGTCCTGATATCGCTGAGCAGTTATGTTATTCATATCTTCCAAGAGTTTGTAATCCGCCGCCGTATTCCCAACTTGGCCATTCACAAACTCTTTCATTTTATTGAAGGACTCCGTTGCAGCTCCTCTGACGTCGTCAACGGTTTCAAAGCCCGGAGAGAGCGGGCAGTCGATGCTCACCGATGCTCTTTCGTTTATCTCAGCCATCTATAGATTATAATAAAAAAGAAATCTTATGTTTTTGGGTATTTATAAGGCCATGCACCTTTCAACAATTCGATAAAAAAATAAAAATAGGTTTTATTGAAAACCAATGACAAGAATGAGTATGTTTTGCTTTCCCTTCCTCTTCATTCCACAACCTAAAGTAATATGATTGTTATTAAATGCATAGAATACCACACCCACCTCTGAATCGACTTCTTTCAACTCCAACGTGTCCTCAGGACTACGACTGATTCCTTCTTCGACTCTGGCGGCCTTTTCCATATCCTCTGGATCAACTCCTTCTTCAAAACAAATAAATTCTTCTTCGGCATGACTAGAATGATGGGACGAATCTGCGGTTCGACTTCGAGACCTTCTTTCGGAACTACCCCGTCGTATGGGGCTCTCCTCTTGGAGTTCATTCTGTTCTTCTTCATCATCGTTATTCTCCCCGACTACAAACAGACGATTTACCTTCACTCATCAAAATACCTGAGTCCACTTCTTTCAGAGCACTTATATCAACATCATTCGTTTCTCTGACAGGAGAGACCTCATAATCGGGTTTCCTTCTGACCTTGACTTGTCGCCCTCTGGGCCTGCTGCTTGCCGGTCTGTATGATATATCTTTGATGCTGTACTTGGGTGGTGTTCTTTCTCCCCTGATATTTCTTCGGTCAGTGATTTGGTTTCTGTTTGGAGCTCGGTACGACGCCCTTAAATCACTTCGTTCTGCTATTCTTCGCCCTCTGGAAGCGGGTTCACTTAGATTAACGTGCATTCCTGCCTTCAATCTGGATTCCATGAACTTCACAGATGTTGGCAACAGATCCCCACGAATGGGGGAGACATCTCTGGAAGAACGGCAGGGCCTCGAGGTTTTCTTATAAAAATCTTCTCGGCCCCTATAAACCTTTACATCAGATTTTCTAACTGGAGATCGTCTTGGACTTCTTCTGGGTGGAGATCTTCTGTTTGGACTTCGTTGATTCTTATTTCTTCGAAGGGGAGATCTTGATCTTCTTCTAATGGGATCACCTTTTTCTATTCGTCTTCCCACATCCCTCACTGGCGATATTGATGGTATTCTTGGGCCTCCATTCCTCACAGGAGACCTTCTAACGTGCCCCTTCTCCGAATATCCTCCATTTCTTATGAACTTCGGCGGATGTCCCCGGTAGGGTTTTGGTTCTCGTCGTAGAGGGGAAACATTTCGAATTCGAGCAAACTTGCTTCTATCTGCATCTTCAACAACTCGAAATCTGAACGTTGGAAGCAAAAACAGTAAAAATTACCCATTCCGATGCGAAGGTCGACGATCATTTTGTAAACTTGGCCGATAACTTGACATGCTGGAAAGGAACATGGTCAACCTAGGAATAAATATGCGGAAAACAACGCGAGGAGAGAGCAATATAAGTATAGAAAACTTTGACCAGAGCTAATTATGTCGTCAAAAGACTGAAAAGAAACATGAGACAGACACGAAAAGGCCATGGAAACATGGTTTAAATATTGTGTTACCCCCGTCAGATGAAAAATAAGAACTTACATATGCAAGTATATACACAACCCCGAGTTATGCATTTTACAACGCAAAAAAACTTTTCCGATCGAATAAATTATTTTTGACACAATGCCAATGATGTTGTCGGTCCGAGACACTTTCTTTATCGCGCGACTGTTCTGCAATGTGGTTTAATCTAATTAGATTCACAAGTACTTGTGAATCTAAACCTTAAGTATCAGTCTGTGGGGAAATAGTGGCGAGTCGTCGCAGTTAAATCTTTCGCCTGGTCGAGAAAAAGTTGCAGTCGCGCTCCAAACTTCCAGCTGCGGCTAGCCGTCGCAAAGCGACGATGGGCGATTCCAAGGCGCGACATTCCGTAACTATTTTGCCGACAGACTATCAGTCTGTCGGAAAAATAACGGCGGATCGTCGCACCAAAATGTCTCGCCTCGCCGCTATCGCGCACCAAATCCCCAGCCGCGCCTTGCAGTCGCAAAGCGATGATGAGCGATTCCGAGGCGCGACGATCCGCCGTTATTTTCCCGACAGGCTGATATATCTATCGATGCATTTCACAAAAATGTTACGAAAGGCAGCCGGTCTCCGATACTCCAAATTATCTTCATAACACAATATTTATGTCACACCACTGTTTAATCTCCTGCTACCATGTTTGTTTACCGTATTTGAAACCGAGGTTTTGGTTGTTTTTGGTGAGCAAACAGAAGTATTTGAAAGTCAGATCCATTCATGCAAACGTCTTCCAATTCCAATTTTATTTGCTCAATCGACGCGAGACATAATACTAATCATCGGTGGCTCCCGAATCCAAATTAGGCATATCCAAGGCCGCAGAACCTGACCTATTTATATTATCGGCAAACCCCGAAAAGGGAGCGGGAACTTTTTGTTTCTCGCCTCTGGAAATGATCTCCCGCGCGAGAGAAATACCGCTACTGCCTCTTTATCAAGGCTTTCTCTCTTCGCCGAGTTTATTAGTCGCAATCAGAAGGGCGAACTGCTGTTCTATTCAAATCGTCCACTCCCCTCCCACCCAAATGTCATATCCAATATCAATGTGAGCCATGTGGCCCTTGGTGTCAGTAATTGTGGGATCGTTGATGACAGTGCTAGTGGTTGGGAAGGCTTTGAATCGGACCCGATTCGAAGATGAAACCAACAGTTTGACCGACTTGTGGAGCCAAGTGAAGCGTGATGTTAACCAATCTGACCTCATCGTTCCCACCTTATGCAATGCCCCATGCGATCGGTTGTTTCATGCTGGGCGGCATGGAAATATTAGCGATTGTCTTTGTCGATGCCCTGAGGAAATGCCCATCTTTCTACAAACATTAGGGCAATGTATCCAAAGAATCGGTAAATTAAATTAGGAATCTAGATTTTTTCATGGATTTCAATCTTGTTTCTTATTCTTAGTGTTTTACGTGTAGTGCAAATATTTCAGAAGCCTGTCCACGCACCATAAAGTTCAACGACGCTCACATCCCAGTGGTCGAATTACCCGCCAAATCCCATAAACTGAGTTTTAATCACAAAGTTCTATGGAAAGGTGGGTGTTTTTGTCGTCTCACAATTCCTCCAAACTTCAGAAAGCGGGGTAAAGGTAAAAACGAATACGGGCGCCCGGTGTAACATTACCTCAGTTGAATATCTTGGCCGTGATCAAAGCTGGATCGAACTCAATGCGAATATTTTATATCTGGGATGGGAGAAAGAGCCCATTTTCAAAGTAAGTCCAATAAGTAGTGCTTACTTTGAATGAAAGTACTATAAGTCGCAGTTAATCAAGAAGCAACAATTTAACTTTAGTGGAATGGAAGTTTGGGAGATAATCTGCTGTTGGAAGGCACCATTATTCTCGTGAACATGGACTGCTCCGGGAATCTAAAGGACTCCCATTGTCTGACATTCAGAGTAAATGGAGCCCTATGTAAGTTGGTATTACTGTACCACTATCTTCTAACAGATTACGGAGATCCTTTTGGAAAAGAGCAATCTTCTGATAGAGGGGCGGCCTTTGTTGCCATTACCCTTCTAGTTATCCTCCTGATTATGACTCTCTCCTGTTCTGTGTTCATCTGGAATGTTTGTTGGAAAATGAAGAAAAACGAGCTGATCACTGGTCTCCAGTTACAATTTTTGTATCGATTAAAACAAGAAAAGGACATGGCCGAAGCCGCACAACATTATCAAGCCTTGGCCCATGCTGCCCTTAATATGGAGAAACAACACGATGAATACAACAAGCACTTAGCGGATAAGAGCCAGATTACTCCAAAAAGGAAGTTGTTCTTCTCCCCTGGTAAGACCAGCAAAAAAATCAAATAGTTTTAGAATTCTTTGACGAGGAACATATGAAAACACCACCGCCGATGGCTGATCAATTTCTTCTAGATCTGCGGAAGATGATTAAGATAGCCAGACAACGGATTCAGCAACAGAGACATATCCCCAGCCTAAGAACAATACCTGAAGAACCCCCTGAATTTTTCGAGCCTTATATGAAAGTGAAAAGTGCCCCTACACAAATCGAGAAACCCCCGGATATAAAGCCGGCCATTCAAGAGACTTCCCCTAAGTCCATCGACTCCGTCCATTCGTCCACCGACTCTTCCGACTCAGCCAAAGAAAATAAATTGCCTGAGGGGGAAAAAAGGAGTCCTTCGATTCGACGAAACGAGTCCCAAAGTCGGATCCCCATTAACAAATACAAGACAAAGTCCCCCAAACTGAACCCTAAATTCATCATCCCATCAACGAACTCGTCGATTGATCTACCTCCACCTCTTCCCCCTCGAAACCCCCCACCTCCAATACCTGCCAAATATCGCCTAAAAGAAGACATCGCCAAGATGAGGAAGGATAAGAAGAGTTATGCCATCTTTCCTTCAGAATTAGAGTTCAAGAAATCACTTCCCCGGAGGTCACGGAAATTAGACAAAAGGGTTATATCCAACGAATTGTAAATAAAATTAAATTTATCTACTTTAGGTATCATAAACGGTAGGAAATAAGTTGTTAAATTAAGGATGGGAAGTTACAAACCAGTGCATCCGTTATTCAATCGTTGCTCCTGATGTTGGTATATATATTTGAGGCCCCGCTGAATGTTGCTGGGCATCAGTTCAGGTGCCGAGATCGCCGTTTAGACTGTCTGAAACGGTAGAACGGTTGACAATTCAGTCCAGCAAACAGCAAGGTAGATACGATACGACAATATCCGATATCCGGAATATCTGGTCGGTTACGATACTACGCCCATTCTTATATAGGTAGACCTGGTAAAACTTTTCTAACCTCCTTTATCTTCTTCGGGTGGCGACTTCGGCACGTTGTTATCATTGGAATCTTCGTCGTGAAACACTGGTTGCTCCACCTGGTCTAGTATAATATCGTCGGCTTCATCATAGTCGTTGGTGTCCTTTATTGCCCGCTCGTCGTTACTTCTAAAAAGATACACACAAAGAGTATTGGACTTACTTTGTGTCGTCATTTTCATCGCCAGATGCCGCTTCTTCTGAAAATTATACAATTTTAGGCATAAATTTTTTACCACAATCCACTTCTTCCAATTCCAAATCCTCTAGCTTCTCCTTGGGCAAAGCATCGACCTCGTTTCTTATCTCTTCTAACTTCTGCTGCACTAACTCCAATCTTTCAGTCTAAAAAATCATGTTATCTACACAATATTTATATACAAATTAAGCAATAAGTGTTCTCTAACTTACATGTGTAGCTTTATCTGAATGAATGCACAAAGTAAAGATGTCAGTGAGATCAAATCTCAATTTTCTTTCCAATTTACTGATATCCTCGTCTATCTTCTTCTTATCCGAGCTTCTACTTCTTTTAGGTACAGAACCATTTTTCAAAGGACTTCTGGATCTTTTCCTTACAACTCTAGGCCTTCCTGGAGGATCCACATATCTAGGAGAGTGTACATTTAAAAAAAAGTCTTACTTTGCTGGGTTTCTAACTGGTGGAAGATATTTTCTTGGATCTATCTTGGCTGGTCGACGCCTAAAATAAAAAATAAACGTTTTTCATCCTGCGAAGAGTACTTTTTATCATAAGAAACTTACACTACAGGTGGAGATCTCCTTCTGACACTACGACGATCAAAATCCCGTCTGATAGGTGGAGATCTGGCTCTTCTTGTTGGAGATCTTCTCCTTGGAGGACTGTCCCTTCTGCCGTAATCTCCTCTGTAGGCCCGCCGTACAGGTTCGCGACTACTAAAGGGGCGAACCATCTTGATTTGTGCGAAGAAAATAATATCTCCGAGGTCCGTTTATTCAGAGAACAAATTCCAAGCCAGATAAATTTTTTTTGCAAATTGCGCCCTAGAGAAAAAGAGTATGAAAATAGAGACTACTCCCGAGTGAGAAGGGAGCACTAAGAAAATGGGGAATATGAGCAGAGAGAAACAATTTTATTTTTCTCACGCGAGCCGGGCGCACCTTACCGGCTCCTTTTTATACGATTATATCTATCTCAAGATTGAGCTTTGTTGAGATGCAAACTTTCTTATTACGTGTATCATCCCAAAAACGCGTTAAGAAAACTTCATAGTCCAATACTTCAAGGTTTCCATCTTAATTTTCTCAAATCAAGGCATATATATATGCCATTCATGCCGTGCTTTCTCTCATCGGCAGCCTGCGCCCAATTAAATCGGCGAGGCGATATTTTATCTATAGAAGATGCTTGGCCAAGAACAAAAGGATAAACAAGTCATGTTCTATTAGAATCAGCGCTAATGACAAGGCTTTTGGATGTCTTACGAAGCGAAAGTTTTGTTTGATGCCACTCAGAATGCTGGCTCTTTATTGCACTTCGACTTTTTAGTGGACGAAAGTTTCGTTCTGGTAGTTGGACTAACTTCCAAAGGTTTGCCTTTCAATAAGAGCTCTTACTTGAAATTTTAGGAAATATTGTTATATTTCACGAATCGAGGAACCAGAAGTCTTGCAATTACGTTAACATTTATGACATTTACTCCGATTTTGTCGAGACAATACTTATCAATCTCTTGCCAGATGCCTCAGCGATTGTACTTGTTCTATCAAATAGCAACCTTCTAGTTATTCCCACCAAATATGTTATAGTAAGTGTATAGTGCACACTATTACCGTTTAGAATGCAAACTGGGCTCATCGTCAATCGTATTACACTCAGCCGGTGGTTCTTAACCTGGAATTCTCCGGGCCCAACAAATGTCTTCATCTTCCTACTTCTGTTGTCTCCTATCTTTCCAAAATTAACAATAGATACTACCTTATTTTCAGTCAAAAAGTAAGTTATAGTAAATTAAAGTACATGGATTTAGTCCGGCGCCGTGAATGTGGTGGATTTGGAACTTCAGAAGGTGATAGCTAGTATAAGAACGGACGAAACGATTGACGAATTGCAAGTTTTCCGCCATGAATCAGATGGCATCTTGTACTTGATTGTTTCCCAATTCACCGGAAAACAATATTTATGGCCACTGGAAACAAAAACCGAGGGGATCCGAGAAGTGTGGTCACATTTTGTGCCGGACAGTGATCTAATCTCTGTATCCACGAAGCTTAATTCTCACAATTACAACAAATTACTTACTTTGTACAATTCTGAGATGGGGACTGTGAGTTGAGCTACTTCAATGTATTGTGTTTTCAGTTGACGACGATTAAAGAATTGGCCGGTCTCAACAATCAAACAGGGATGTCGGTTCCTCAGAAGGTCTGGATTACATATTATTCTCCACATCTGATGGTTTTTGTGGTCTCCGAACAAGAAATACAGTATACTCTGCCGTTTGATGAGGTCAGTTTAATAAATTAAGACAATTTGTTCGTTCAGGAAATGACCGTGGAGTGTATTGAGCTGAACTGTGGTCTTCCTTGTCGTCCTCTAGGCTTTGTTCCACTGCTGGTTTCTTCAGATGGCCTTGGACAATGCCTTTTCATCAATTCAACCGGATTTTATTCGTTAGAACCAGTATCGTAAGTCCTCACGGTTTTATCTATTGGTTTTTAGATGTTTGCCTGAGTTTACATTGGAATTCTTGACTGCACGAGGGTTTTCCAAAAATCATTTTGTAAAGTTTTGTGAGGCCACCAAGAATGAGCAAGCTAAATTATATGAGAAAGTTCTGGTGGAGAGTATTAAACAGAAGAAGGAGGGAGCCGTCGACGGAATCATTTACTTGGGAATTGATCTTGCGGTATGTATTATGTTCTATAATTTTGTCTTTTTTACATGTCTGTCCATTACTGGCAGATTTCTAAAATCCTTGCAAATATCCTCAGTGTCTTTGTAAAAAATGTGCATCTTATATGCATATCTCTTGTCGTAAGTAGTACTTTTAAAAAGTCAATTTTGATTTTTTTTTGGTAAAAATACTCGATCTGATTTCGAATATAATGTTCGTTTTTGTACTATAAAAGTTTAACTTTGATAAATCAGTGTAAATTTGATTTTGCCCATGGTGGCATTTGACTCTAATGGACCGAAGTTTTTTATGTACATTATGTAAAGGTTTTTTATTTCAGATTCCTCTCCAAAAAATCGCAGCGATTTTGACAGATAACCAAGAATTTGATGCCTTAATCCCCTTCTTATCCATAAAATGCCAGAAAGATCGGAACGATGTGGAGAGCCGAGAAATTTTATTTGATGCCTACCTCAACAAGTTATACAAAAACGGACCGTCGACTTCTTTGGAGACTGATATCTACTTATTTTTGATTGAATATCAAGTGTCAGAGGATTCATTGAAAGTGTTCCTCAAGAACAAACTCCTTTCTTGTGTGCTGATATTTCTCCTCAAATCTCGAAGTACAGTATCACAGGAGATCTGCTCTTATTTTTTGGATAATCCTGATTGGAAAGATTACAATCGACATTGTTTCCTTCAGATAATTGTGAATTTGCAATGGAATTCTGTGGATGGAACGACAAAGCAAGCCTTGTTGAAGTTGCTGGCTAAGTTCTGTGTCCAAATATCTGATCTCCATGAGTTGGTGATGGTATTGAATATGGCTGAGACTGGATTGAAGACTGATCCCGTGTTCCTGAATCTCTTTATTTTGATTGGATTGTATGTCCAATATCGTCTTGTAAGTGATTTATTGTATAAACGGATGGTTTTTATAGCATGGTCTTTCTATAACCAGCTGGTCTCCATTCTCTTGTGGATCCAATTTTTGCGCTGTTCTGGCCGATGACAGGAGTTTATGGGTATGGGGAGAGTTTGTGGCCGGAAATATCAAGACCAAGAGCTTGAGCAGCACCACCATGGCCAGATCCTCCACTCGCTCGATCATTGACAAGCCTTTATTCCGGATGACCAAGGCTCCAAGGAGGATTCAACTTCATAAAGACATTGTGGATGATTCTGTAGGAGTAAGTGTGGCATGATGACTTGAGTTTAAATATTATGTTTACTTGCTTTCTTTTTTAGGTATGTGAAATTAAATGCGGAACCGAACACATTCTCATGCTTGACGCAGGTGGACGTGTTTACAGTTACGGTAAAAATAGGTTTGGCCAATGTGGAGTAGGACATATGGATCCAGTCGCGGAAATTACGGTAAATGATTTTATGTAATTATTATATTTTGAGATATCTTTTTAGAGAATAGAAGGGAATTTTGGAAGAATTAAGGGCATTTCTGCTGGCCATTACCATTCGGCTCTGCTGGATGAGAACTTCAATGTCTGGATGTTTGGTTGGGCAATTCATGGCCAGTTGGGAATAAATACTGTAGCCAATGTTACAGTACCCGTGATAGTCAGAAGTCTGAGGTAAGAATGACGGGGCAGTCAATATGCTTTAGTAACCTAAATATAAGGAAAATGGAATTGGGAATGGCCCATTCCCTTTTTTTGACCGAATCTGGCCAGGTCTATGGATTTGGCCATATGGATAACGGAGAGCTGATAAAAGACCCGGCCAAAGATCCCACCGGGCTTCAGAAACAGAAGTCATTCAAACCTATGAAGTTGGATCTGCCGGAACCAATGGAATTGATCAGTTGCAATTACTTCCAAGGCCTTGGAGTCAGTAAATCAGCCATCTACCAGTGGGGGGAATGTCCTCAGACTCTCAAAATGAACGCCTTCTGGCAAAAGCACAAGACCGCCAAGAGCAAAGCACAGGCTGGGAATACACGAGTCAAATCACCGATAGATCAATGGCCAAGCGAGGGTGGAAATGGCCAAGGCCGTGATCATTTTCAGTATAAGAAAATGGTCGACTGGGATATGGAGGAAAGACCGATCAAACAGATCTCTTGTGGATACAATCATTCAGCTCTGCTGACTCAGGATGGGGAGATTTATACCTGGGGAAAGGGACTGGATAAACAATTGGGACATGGCACCAAAACGGATAAAATAATACCGACAAAACTTGTCGAGCCAGTTGACGTGGTCTGGAAATATGTTCATTGTGGTAAGTGGGAGTGTAACTGATCTTAGTTTTTACAAGGAAAGTACTTTTATGGGGGCTCCTACTTTTTGACGGGACATATCTCAAAAAATCAGAAAAAATGCGCTGATCAAGGATATATAAATCTTAGCTGCCCATTTTAGGTTTTTAAGGGTGAAAATGCCCAAAAACTGGTTTAATTTCCCTACAAAAGGCAGACATTCGAAACGATAAAAAGAGCACTCGATCTCTTCCTTCGGAAGAGAGCGGTGTGGCCGAGTGGTTAGTGCCGTAGTCTGGGAATCAAGAGGGGGGACGCCGCACGGGTTCGATTTCCCTTTTGGGCCGAATCAACTTTTTTTGAAGTTGAAGGTCGGAAAAATAAATTTTTGTGCCAAGACTGTCTTATTACGTCTTAGAAACTCAATAAACACCATTTTAAGCCAAAATAAAAATTGTAAACCTTTGAAAAAATTAAGCGAAAAGGGGTTCATATAGGACTTTAAGTCAACTTCCGACTGAGTTTTCACCCCTAAAAACCTAAAATGGGCAGCTAAGATCTATATATTCTTGATCAGCACATTTTTTCTGATTTTTTGAGATATGTCCCGTCAAAAAGTAGGAGCCCCCATAAAAGTACTTTCCTTGTTAAAACGGACTTTTTTACAAAGTGAAGCATGGCCCGGACATTGTTGCGGTGACCATCACCGAATTTCTTCAAATTTGGCTCATAGAACACCCACAAGGCATACATCAAAAGCGTCAAACGTTTTCCCAAAATTTGCATTATTTCGGGATTACTGTAACATTTTGTGTTTTATAAAGCGGCCGTTGTCGTGGACCAGGTGATCGCCCTACGGGCCCGAAACTTCTTGTCTGTATGTTTTCGAACATGGCCAACATTTTTCTAATTGAAACTTTTTTTGTATCTTTTCGTCTTTCGGTAGTACCGTAATCGTCATGATACCATATCGATTACTGCCGAAAATTGGAAAGAGTGTAACAAGTTTTCAAACCGGATTATAAAAGTTGGACACCCTTCCCGTAAAATAAAACAAAAAAATCAAAAATAAAAATATAAGTTTTTATCTAAAGACTTATAAAAATATAAGTCTTTAGATATAAGCGTTCAAAGTTGCTATGTTCGGTTACTGTAGGACCAAAATAGAGACGATCAATTTTTAAACTTTTCCATTAATCTCTACGGTTCACATATTAATAGATCAGCCTGAGAAAAATAGTTTCAGGTCAAAAAATAAATATTTGAGGCTTTATATGATGGTTACTGTAGTTTCTAACTTTTATTAATTTCGCTAACAAATTTATTGGAATGACGAATTTAGACAAGCTATCCGGGTCAGAAACGCGCATACATCATGGAAGGCAAAAATCAGAATCGTAATACTACCCATTCCTGAAATAGTGGGAGATTACGGTAGCCGTACCCACTTTTTTCGCTGTTTGGCCGCGGCATTCTTTGGAGCTGCGAGTGTAACAACTTTTGAGGCCTGAAATTTATTCATGATGAATAGAAGAGCATTTCAGCAAAAAATCGCGAAAATAAAAATATAAGTTTTTGAGAAAATTCGGGATTACGGTCATTTCAGGGGATTTCCTCTCCTAAACTACCGTAATCCGGGATTTTCTCAAAAACTTATATTGTTATTCTCGGGCTTTTTTACATAGGTACTTTCTAGAGCATCGGGGATGTATTTCCGGCTTCAAAAGTTGTTACACTCGCAGCTCCAAAGAATGCCGCGGCCAAACGGCCCAAAAACCCCCTAAAATGACCGTAATCCAGGATTTTCTCAAAAACTTATATTTTTATTTTCGCGATTTTTTGCAGAAATGCTCTTATATCCATCCTGAATGAATTTCAGGCCTCAAAAGTTGTTACACTCGCAGCTCCAAAGAATGCCGCGGCCAAACAGCGAAAAAAGTGGGTACGGCTACCGTAATCTCCCACTATTTCAGGAATGGGTAGTATTACGATTCTGATTTTTGCCTTCCATGATGTATGCGCGCTTCTGACCCGGATAGCTTGTCTAAATTCGTCATTCCAATAAATTTGTTAGCGAAATTAACAAAAGTTAGAAACTACAGTAACCATCGTATAAAGCCTGAAAAAAAGCCTCAAATATTTATTTTTTGACCTGAAAATATTTTTCTAAGGCTGATCTATTAATGGGTGAGGCGTGGCAATCAATCGTACCGTTTGAAAATTGATCATCTTCTTTTTGGTCCTACAGTAACCGAACATGGCAACTTTGAACGCTTATATCTCAAAAACTTATATTTTTATTTTTGATTTTTTTGTTTTATTTTACGGGAAGGGTGTCCAACTTTTATAATCCGGTTTGAAAACTTGTTACACTCTTTCCAATTTTCGGCAGTAATCGATATGGTATCATGACGATTACGGTACTACCGAAAGCCGAAAAGATACAAAAAAAGTTTCAATTAGAAAAATGTTGGCCATGTTCGAAAACATACAGACAAGAAGTCTCAGCCCCGTAGGGCGATCGCCCGGTCCGTGACAACGGCTGCTTTACAAAACCCAAATTGTTACAGTAATCGCGGACTGGTTGAAATTTCGCGAAACCCTTCTTCGCTTTTCATCAGCATGCTCACAAGGGAATGGACTTTATGTGTAAATCGATTTTGGCTTGGGACCTAGTCAGATCGAAAGGTGTGTGGTAGTCGATTATTCACTTGGGGGGAAATCTCTGCGCGGGGCTTCAAAGCCGAGAAAATCGGCTTCAAAGTTTGGACGAAAGTCAAAGGATAAGGATCCCGGAAAAGGAGCGATAAAAAGTGTGAAGCAGTGGCCGAGTGGTCAGTGCGCTCGCTTTTTGCGCAAAAGGTCGCAAGTTCGAATCTGCTTCCATTCATAAGTTTTTTAGACAAAAACTTCTATTAATTTTTTCCCCTGAACTCGATTATCGATACAAGAAGTATATTTTAAACGGAACTTTTCCATTTTCAACGGCTTCGCAGCTTCCCTTTACAGTTTTAGAGCGCAGGGCACACCATCAACCTGATGTATTCAAAAACAACTTTCCATTATGTTAACTTTTTTATCTATACCCCTTTTTTAAATGTACAGCCGGATTAGCACGAAGAAAGCAAAAGTAAAAACGATAAATGATGACTTGGGCTTGGAAAGATTCGAACCTGCAACCTTTTGCGCAAAAAGCGAGCGCACTGACCACTCGGCCACTGCTTCACACTTTTTATGGCTCCTTTTCTGGGATCCCTATCCTTTGATTTTCGTCCAAACTTTGAAGCCGATTTTCTCGGCTTTGAAGCCCCGCGCAGAGATTTCCCCCCAAGTGAATAACCGACTCCCACACACCTTTCGATCTGACTAGGTCCCAAGCCAAAATCGATTTACACATAAAGTCCATTCCCTTGTCAGGCCCTTCTACTGGCCAAGTTTCAAGAAATTTGGTGATGGTCGTTGCAACAATGTCCGGGCCCCTTGGAGGGAAGCTTCAGTTTGTAAAAAACTCTCTTTTAAGGCCGGAATACAACAATGGCCATAACGAATAGAGGGGAATGCTTTATTTGGGGACGAAATGATCGAGGACAACTGGGGGTGAAGGGAAGTGACCAAAGTAGTTCTTCTGGAGACAAGAACGACTCCACTCCTAAAAGGTACGTTCTCAAATCATCCACCGGGAACAAGAGAAGGCCCATCGAAGTCCCCGTCTCACAATGTATCGATAAACCTACAGTAATCCTCTCGTTGAATGTGGCTGTTCATCACATGGGTAAGTAAATAATGTAAATTCTTTAATATTTTATTGTTTTTCTATCCCTTTCAGCTGTTACTGATTTGGATATTAAACTTCGTTTATGGATAGATGAATGTTCCCAGTCGAATCTCGACCACATTTCTCGCGATCTCCGGTCACTCGTCATTTATTCCCCTCAGGCAGTAAAGGTCCAATTCAAGGCTGGTGATCTTATCTCTGGTCTCCAACGTTTGGTTTTGCTCTACGAGATTATGAAGAAGACCACGAATAATTTCCTGTTGGAATCGACCGATTCTCAGAACGGGAACACCCCAAGTTCGTCATCGACTTCTACCAAACCGATGAATCAAGATGATTTCGAGGGTTTAATGGAGATTTCCTTCCAGCTTCTCTCCGCTCATCCAGCCGAAGAGATCAAATTAGTAGCCGGTTTACTCATGATGAAGGCCCAATTCCCCATTTACAACCGGATATCGATCAACCAACGACTTTGTCGTCTCCTCGCAGGTCATATTGAACTTCCGCAGAATGCAGGACGCTCAGGACGGATGAGTGCATCTCCTTTGAACTCCCTCTCTTCCACTACAGGATCCACTATACTCTCCAGCTCGGATTATTGTACTTCGGGATCTTTGAATCGTCAGAAGATGTCCGAACTGAATCAGAAAGAGAGGGCAGTCATGTTGAAGAAAGCCCGACTTCCAGGAAACTCAAAAATGCAACTCTTAATTAAAAGAGCGACGGAATTAAGTGACAAGTTCGTGTTCTACTCGGGATGTGGACACTTCGAACGTAAGGTGGTCCCCACCTCCGTACAACGACGTCAGCAACAACGGGTTTCCGATGGGAGTTGTCGTTGCTCCCTCTGCGTCCCGCCTTAATGTCAATTTGTACAGACGTGCCATTAAAACATTGCCAAAAAAGTTTTATTACCCGTTTTGGAATAATTAACCAGTATTGTATTATTTCCCATATTTGTAAGCTCGACGTCGAACCTCATCATTGGAAAGCAGATGAATACTCTCGGAAGAGGTCGTTCGGGTTCTGTTTGGAAGTTCACATAGTCTACTCGAAGATGTACTCCTTACTGCGAAGTTTTGCTTCTTCTTAGCGATGTTTTCAGCTGATTTACAGGGCTTCAGATTGGGGGAATGGGGATCAAATGAGGTGGATTCCATATTAATATTGTGATTCGAGAAGGAACGACGGAAAATTGTAAAGGAAACGGCCTTTAGACAAGCGAGGACACTCGCTCTGATATGATTCATCCTGAGGGCATATATTAGAGGATTCAGTAGAAGTTTGAGGGCGACCTTGAAGGAATATATAGGGCGTTCCGAGAAATGTGCCGGAAAGTTTTTGTCGTTAAAAAAATCTTTTTGCGGGATAAAGAAGAAGATGGGCGGTTTTTTGCCTAAGAAAATCATTTTCTCCGCCAACGCGGAAAACGTTTATTCGGCGGAGACTTTCGGGCACTTTTTTGGTAATCACACGGACACGCTTTATTGTGACACTGAAGCTTCCGGAAAGACTTCAATTTTTTTGCCCAATGGATCAGGAAGTCGGCGATAGCGCTATGAAACGCCAGAGTGTAAGAAATGGACTGGGACATCTCTTGTCCGCAGCTGAGTCATGGTCTCCGCCGATATGGCGAACGTCCGCCAAACCTTCGCTGAACGCTTGATGAACACAAATATATGCGAAAATTCTCCTTTAAACCATCAGAAAGCACAATAAAGCGTTTATGATTGGTGTGGTGACCAAAAAAGTGATTAAAAGTCTCCGCTGAATAAACTGATTTCCGCGTTGGCGGAGAAAATTATTTTCTTACAAGGGATCGGCAAATAGTTGTAACCTTTAATCTTAATGAAACATATATGATTTGAAAGAGCATTAAAAATAGTACACAGCGCAAAAAAATTAGCTGCCTAATTTATAGTTATGGCCGTTTTATGAAAGTGGTTATATGCGGCCAAAACGCCGGTTTTTTATATTACAGTAATCCTGGCGGCTTGAATTCGTCTCCTTTGATTTTCTAGTATCCAAAAACGTCTGTCACGGTCGTTTTTTATTATAATAGGTCTACTGGGATGACACCCTTGTAATTATCTGATAATGGCATCCCCACTCTCATCACCATCAAATTTGTGGTCGTTTCAAAAAAGCCAAAAATTCAGAAAAATCCCGTAAAAATGAATTTTGTCTGCGGAGGAACATAAATTGTTTAAAAATATCAACATACCATGTTTTGTGGCATATAAGACACGAAATGCAAAAAAAAATGCAAAGCCCGGATTCGAAACCGGGACTTGTTGCGCCGGAAGTGGGGTCACTACCACCCTGCCAACTGGACACGTTGCGATTCCAAGAGCTTACAAAGTGACGCGCGAAATTAGGCTAAAATCTGTATTTTGGCCATAACTTTGTCCAAACATAAATTAGGCAGCTTATTCTTTTTGCGTTGTGCACTACTTTTAATGATCTTTCAAATGGTATATGTTTCGTTAAGATTAAAGGTTGCAACTATTTGCCGATCACATGTTAGGCAAAACACCGCCCATCTTCTCTATCCTGCGCAAATTTTTTTGGATATAAGAGTGGTGCTTTATATTATTCCAAAAAGTTTCAAACTTATTTCATTTTTACCCTACATGAAATTTTGTGGCCTACTTCAAAATGTCGTCTGGCTACGTGAAAAAATTTCATGTGGGCCAAAAAAAATTTATTTTTTTGGCATAGGTGCTTTTTTTCATGTGGGCAAAAAAATTTTTTTGGCATATCAGTCTGTCGGGAAAATAACGGCGGGTCATCGCATCAAAATGACTCGCCTCACCGCAATCGCGCACCAAATCTCCAGCTGTGGCCGCTACCGCAAAGCGATGATGAGCGATTCCGAGGCGCGACGATCCGCCGTTATTTTCCCGACAGACTGATACATGAAAAAAACCACCTATGCCAAAAAAATAATTTTTTTCTACCTATAGGTTAAAAAAAAACAAAAATTTTCATGTAGGCTAAAAATGAAGTAAGTTTGAAACTTTTTGGAGTAATATAAAGCACCACTCTTATATCTTGACTGAGCGCCAAGAAATCGACAAAAACTTTCCGACACATTTCTCGTATGATGGCTTACCAAAAAATTGACTGTAGAACTGAGAAGAAAGCCCGCGTAGAAACTGACGCTTTGCATATAAATAAAAGGACATCCTTCCACACAAACGAGTAGAAAATATAAGACACAGACGCCCCAGGACAATGTGAATGTGCTCAGGATTAGGAGCGTGGTCCACATCAACTTTAGCCGGGATTGAACTTTTCTGCGGTAACTGTTCCGAACGGATCTTCTGCAGATTAGGGGTACTGTAATCATATATACGGTGTGCTTACCGCATTTCGTGAGAGGATTTGGCTTTGGCATTTAACAAATATCTGACGATAAATCCGTAAAGAGCGAAGGTTGCAAACAAAGGGACCACGAAGAAAACGAAAACACTCAAACGGAATGGAAGACGACGGTAGAAACGCTGTCGACATTTGGAATCGCGGAATCCATCACCCGGAATCAGAACAAACCAGGACGTTACGAAGATCACGGGGACCACCCACAACACCAAAATGAGGCGGCGAAGTCGACCTGTCGTTATTAGCATCTGAAAACTTGTAAGTAAATCAAGAAGTAATCTTACTTTATATCTAAGGGGATACAAGATGCCCACGAATTGATTGGTGGCCAACGCCAGGATATGTAGGTTAGAAGTGAGCATGCCGGAGATCCTGAAGATCTCCAGAATCGCGGCTATGCACTCGTTGTTCTTCTGGATCCTCAGAACCACGGGCATGTAACTGTTGACGCAAAGGCCTAAAAACTAATTATATTATTGTTAGTTCCGGCATTGCTCTTGAACTGACTAGTCACTACATGGTTTTGCGATATCTATTAGTCGGTTCGCAAAGTCGATTGAGTGATTCCGGCGACGTGCACTGTGCAAAAAAGTCTCGGTGTGGGCGACAGCCGAAAAAAACCTATTGCACGGTGCAAAAAGAAAAAATTGCACAGTGCAAAGTAAACTTTTTTTTTCGCAGAGTGCATGTCGCGAGAATCACTCCAGCAACTTTGCGAACGGACTAGTACGACATGTTGAATTTAATATAATTATTTAAATTCCTCTTTTTTTATAACATTCGTGATACCTGTAATTAGAAGAGAAGCGGCCCAACAATCGGAAGCGGCTAGACTGATGCATAGACGATGGTAGGGATTTATGTGACGTCCCATCCAAGGCGCTGAAATCACGATCAGTCCATTGCCGATCACTGATATCTAAATTAAATTAAAATTCAGGGTTTGCATGGTTAATGTAATTTAAAAAAGATGCTTGATGTTTCACATATATTTCAATATTTGATCAAGTGTCTTGAATATGCAACTAATTAATCGGCCAATTAAACGCGCTTATGGCCAGACGCTTATGTCAACGAATAGCCCACATTCCTATTTCGGTTTTATTAATCTAATTAATGAAGATGTTCCCCCGAAATCGCGGATTAAGTCGAAGCCCACCTTAAATTGGCATCCCAAAAACGTTAGTCGAATGTACCCCCTCTCATCCGCCGACTCACCATCAACACCGTCACCATCAACGGCACCAGCCACACGTAGATCTCCCGGGCGAAGATCACGTACGGATGATCAACCGGAACAACCGGTGGAACGGTGGCTAGCCGGAACGAAGAATTCACGGACATAACACCATTCTGAAGCTGAAACGAGACTTACAATTACTGAGAGATATCTGTTACAAAAGGCATTCGAAATGTAGAGGAGGGTGTTGTACTTGGCCGAGGCTAGGGAAAGGCCCGTTCTTTGAAAGACCCCTTACTTGGGCCGTTTTCACAGCGACATCAATTACAAATGAAAACGCGAACTCTCCAAGTTCGATACAATAGTTTGCAAACACCAACCTCCTTATTTGAGGCAAGCGGGCTATAAAACTATTGGGCTTTGAAGAGTAGTTTTTTTGGCTCGGAATTAAAATATCAACTGGACCGGATCCCAAGACATTCTCTTAATTGAATAAAATCCAAAAGACCAGCAAAATTCGGGTTAGAAACACGCTTCAACCAAAGACCTCGGCCTCAGAGTTCACATATCAAATGCGGACACGGATGTTTCAAGAGTAAACCACAAAAGGAAATCAACCGGAAAATAGAGATAATTTGACATTTAAACAGGACGTCCATTCTTCCCATGATGCAAAAAGATTACTTGCCGCAGGAATAACCAAAATTACTGGTCGTAGTACACGTCCCTCCCCCTCCTTAAAACACAAAGAGATGACACTTAAACGTAACAGAACCCATTTTTGTGATGTAATTGGAAGAAAGCGTATTCGAATGACAAGTATACACAACTCAGAGTTACACTGTTTTCCGGAAAACCAGTGCATCGTAAAATTACGGTATAACAGCCTTCATAGCCCGAATATCATTGTGGAGAGATTAGCCGTTGACTGTACGAACGGGACCAAGGACACGTGCCGGGAGGACAGCCCCTAATAAGGAGGATATTAAAGGAAATAAAACAAGGCGTTGGCCATACGAATTCACAAAAATTAGACCGCACATTTAAAATTAGGACAATAGAAAAGTGGGGCGGGACAAAGGAAGGCATTCAAGATTTATTATTCTATCCAAAAATCAACAAAAACTTCAACAAGATGGATGAACGACCGAGGTTTCATGAGGGTTCTGAAACGACCAAAATAAACATGACTTATTCGGAAACCATGCTCCAATAAATATCATATGCTCACTTACTCAGAAGTCGATTGTAATTGTAACTACAAAGCAACGAATGCCCAACCCCGCCCAGATATCGTAGTTGAGAGTCGGGCCGAGATTCCCCGTCTGCGTTGATGTCTATGCTCACAATAGCCTGAAAATGGGGAAATAAGCTGAAGAAAGGCTCACCTCGTTTAAATTACTGGGGATCGCCGACCGAATCTCCATAGGTTTCCCACCAATTATAAATCTGGCCCGGCCATTCTTCAGGATCTGCACTTTCCCAATTTGGGAGTTCGATGGAATTCCATCAAGACAATGGGAACTTGTGCCCTTTTCGTCCGCTTTATAAGCTTCCTGAAGATTTCGAATAATTTTTAATAGTAAGGAAACTATTTTTATTTCAAATATGACGAGCAAAGATTTAATTCTTTTTATCTAAACCATGTTTTTGACACAAATTCAGTCCAGGCAGAGCAATTTCCGAAAAAACTCTCCAAAAAAGCCCGGAACATGACCTTTTGTATTGCCACAGAAAAGAACACTATTGGAAGAACTGCAAATTCTCACAAAATATTGTTTTTCTACTTTCCCGTACAAAAGCGGCTAATAATATATGAATCATAAACATCAAAGGCTGATGTCTAATCCCATAATGGAAGTCGTCATTAATAAACGAAATAACTGGTAATTAATTACCTGTTTAACAAATCCGTTCTCAAAACCTTCTGCTTTTATTGGAGTGTCTATTGTAGTCGCATTGGTGTTATCCTCTTCTTTTTTTGCCATAAAGTTCTTAAAATGAGATAATGAAGCAGGTAATTGCATTAGCAAAAAGTCCTGAGCTGTTCCCTTAATGCAATCCTTGAAGTATTCTCCGGCTTCTGCTAATCCGACATCAGAAATTCGATCCAATTCTGCCTCACTTGTGCCTTGGGAGAAAACTTCAGCTTTTCTAAACCAAACATTGTTTGAAAAGAAACCAGATCAGAAGGATTTAACGGCGAAACCAACCTACATAGACTGATCCACATCCATGGGTTCATCCTTGACTTTTGTCCCCTTCTTACGGACTAATCGAACAAATTGCTCTGTATCTCTCGAGGGTAAAACAACTGGAGCGTCTCTGGCTCGATGAACATCGCTCAAGAACTAAAAAGAACTAATAAAGGAGACATGCAGGACCAACCCCGTCTTGCATCAATTCTGAGAGCTGCTCCCTGTCGTATTCATCATCTGACATCCATTCCAATTCATAAGTGGGGATTGAACTCTCGGCTTTTATGTGGCCATTCTTGTTCTTAACCTCTGTCCCTTCTTCAGAATCATCAATACGATCTGGGCGCTCCAACTTTCCAACGATTCTTTCGATACCTAAAAATATGTACGAAAAAATTGAATACTATGATTTATCAATTATAATATAAAAACATACCCGTATCACCTCTCCGGGTCCTAGCAAGACCTTCGTCCAGGCCAGCTGTAAAAATAGCCTCTGATTGGATGATGTTAGCTCTCCCCCGACGAGCTCCCACACCTCTTCCAGCAGCTCCTCGACCCCGTCCCTGATCTTCTGATCTGCCTCGACCTCGGCCACGTGGTTTAGATGAAGTACTAAATTTAGGAATAACATAAATATCAACAGGTACTTACGCGGCCTCCTGTTTGGGTTCGGCTTTCACAGTTCGTCCAGCCGCTGCGATGTTGGGCATCGGACCTCGCTTGGGTCTTCCTCTGCCGGCCATGGTTACTAGTTGTAAAATATACTATTCTTTACTATTTAACGTCGCCAGTAGAGAACAACGGCGTACAATACCCACTGACACAAATAAAGGCCGACGAAAAAAATAATATTTTGCTATTTTGCATTACGCCATAAAAAAATATTCGTGGCGTGACCTAGGTCGGAACCCCATATTGTTACAGTAATTGACATGATGACATTGTCGTCTACATAGACCGTCATGTAAAAGCAAATGGGGACATATTTCGTCACGTTTGTTGGTTTAGGGTCCGTTCCTCATCCATTTTATGCGTTTTCACGCTTTTAAAGTTCGAAAGAGGAAATGCGGAAATGAAATAATAGATCTTCGGAACATGGACCAGTTATAGAACCCATAATAATGCGGGGTGCGTCATAAGAAAGGGGTGTAATGTAAACATGGAACGGTCTGTAAAGACTTTTATTTCCCTTTTTTAATCCGATCAGTCGAATACATTTATCATATCACCATTGTTCGGATCACAGTTTATCTCGTCGTATTACTGCATAATATCCGTGTTTTGAATTGTTTGTTCTTTCAGCGCTTCATGGGCCTTTTAAAGAGATCAGATCTATTCAGGTAAGCCCATTCTCAATCGCTCGTTTTATTTTACCTAGTTTTACTTTCAAAATGGCTGCCTGGACGTCAGTGAGCTTGGTTTTGGTTTCTCTAGCAGTCGCGTGTGTTTGTAAGTTCAGGGGTTATCCAATAAACGAAGGATTTAGCTCTTCCCCAAGTGCAATATGTGAATAACAAGCCGTATCATCTGATGCAATACACAGAGTGCCAAGGCGGGAAGATCTTCGAGATTAACAGTGTGAAGGTAAGCGTAAGAACATAATGGTTGCAAAACTCCCAGGACATTGACGAATGCAAGGCCGCCTGTCTCCAACGAGATTGTAGAGCCGTTAATCTCTTCCAGCTCGGGGAATTCGAATTCAAATGTGAAATACTCGCGTATGTCCGGGGATATCAACCAGCACAAGGGGCTGCATGCTATGTAGCCTATTATTGATTTATTGTATATACAAGTGATGCTGACAATGCTAATAAATGCCTAACTGATGGGGCACATGTCATCCGAGTGCTTTCTTTTGAATACAAAATCGTCTAGGACATCGCTCGAGTTGGATAGCGATCCCCTGCGAGCGATGTTATGGCATTTGGACAGTAATTTCTCCACAACTGCCTATAAATGAGAAATTGTCGTTTTTGTGTAAACATTTTACTTTACTATACCTGAAGGATGAAAGTTGACGGCTCCGCGTTTTGTTCGGCGTTATAAAATGCATCAAAGGAAGTTTTCGGGGACAATTGGCATTGTTGACAAAATATTTGGAAGGCCCGTTCGATCAGCTGAAAATCAGTGAACTAACATTACACAAACTCAAAGCTTCCGTTTTCTTTTCTTGGGTTTCTCCGCGGGGACTCCGCCGATTTTCCTAACAGGGAAAATACTTTTATCTCCTACTTTTTAACGGGGCATATCTCAAAAAATAACACGTCAAACCATACTGTTTAAGGATACGTAAAAATTAGCTGCCCAATTTCGGCCCAAAGTATATATAATAGATTAATTATCACCACTCACTGCATCACAATTGAGAGAATCCGGGAAATTGACTTCTGGGTTTCGTTCCATCATTGTGGCTACAATCGACAATAATTCCACCACCAATTGGCGCTGTTCTGGAGTCGGGATATCACTCATCATGGCCTCCATGTGATAAGCAAAGGTCAGTTCATGTTGAGTCATAATTTGGAGAGTCGGATTCTGAGGGAGAAGATGGCCAGCGATGGTAATTCCACCCCTTACTCGCTCCAGCATCTTGAAGATTCGGTCGTATAGATTGGTGGGGACTCTGTTCACAGCTCCATTCAGATGCCTCACATGAGTTTTCCGTCTATTCCGACGTTCAACATTAATATCAGGGTGACTTACAAGAGATGCCAATTGGTTCTTGTCATCAGCATAGTCAGGAGATCCTTTACCATCGTTGGAGGCAGGTCATAGACAGCAAGTCCATTCATTTTACCTGACAATTACTGTTAGTGTTATGTCGGTACTTACTCAATTGTTTGATCACATTCATCGGACAACTACAGTTCAAAAAATGTATTACATCTGAAGGTTTGAGTCCCAATTCCTTGACGTAATGTAGAAGAAGTTGCAAAGCATTAGTCAGCCATTCCAACCTGATTGTCAGCACCCCATCAAATGCATGTGGATGATGCACAATCTAAAGCTCATCCTTACAAGGGATCGGCAAAACCGCGCATCCTGGTTTTTTCTTGAGACATACACCATTTGAAAGAGCTTAAAAACTGGTCTAGATTACCTTTTATTAGCTGCTATTTTTGCTCTACGCCCTAGCTAGCAAGCATTTTTTTTTAATTCCCAGTTGGATTTCACGACTCTTTGCTTCTGAGAGGCTAAAGAGATTGAAGAATTACTTTTCATATGTCAATAATGAAAAAATCAAAAGAAAATCAGAAGGGGTTTCGAACCTGGTCCGCAGGTTCGCCTCGTGCAGCGCCTTACCCCACTAGGCCACCGAAGCACTACTACGCTGTACTTTGGAAACCGTTCGGATTTGTTTCCTTAGAAAAAGGGTGAGATAAGCCTAGAACTAAAGAGTGCTCGCTATCCAAGGCGTAGAACAGAAATAGCAGCTAATAAAATGTGATCCTAGACCAGTTTTTTACGCTCTTTCAAATGGTGTATGTCTCAAAAAAAAAACAAGATACGCGGGTTTGCTGATCCCTTGTTAGTGGCTCATAACCTACCAAGTCAGCACAAGCTATGATCAATTCTTGTTGGAAAACAGCAGCAGAAACATCCTGATCATAATGACATCCGGAATAAACGGCGCTGACAATCTCGCTAGGAGTTTGGGGACTGCTGATGTTTATCTCGACTCCAGATTTCATTCCCACGATTACTTGCTTCCCCCTTACCAGTAGGGTTGTTATACTTGGAGCGAGAGAAGTGACCGTTTTCTTCAGATGGGCTGCACAGTAACGGACCAGACCCCAGGATCGGATCTGACAAGCAATTCGGTAGACCTTCTCCAACCGGACAGTCAAAGTTTCTGCAAAATGTTAGACGTAATCTCTCATTCCTACCCCCATGGACAACAAAAGACCCCGAATATCGTTTAATCATAACTGCCAAGGCGATGGCAATCTCTCTGAGATTATCGATGACGTCTTCACGAGCAATTATCGAGAACAATTCGTGATCATCCATGGCTTGATAAACACACTGGAAATAAAATTGTGAAAATCAGCATTAGAACTTACTTCTGAGAGAATAGATTGACTCTCCAAAGGCAATGTCTTCATGCTTGTCTTGGACTTCATATGGGCCGTCTTCATGTCGATCTCTTGGAAAATATCCACGTCAAACTCAATGTCATCCAATTTGACAAAATCGAGATGTTCGATACAACCAGTGTTAAGGAGTTGCTGAAGGAGACGTCATCTATGCTTAATCACCTACATGGATCCTTCCAATCCGGACTCTGATTCCATTGACAAACCCATTCTTCATGCTTACCAACAAGTCGAGCATCTTTTCGAAGTATTCCCCAACGATATTCTCCTCTCGGAGTACCATACAAAACGTCGGATGACCTGAGAGTTTCCATCTTTTCGCAATAAACTCAATGTCCCTCTGAAAGACGGGAACAAAAATAAGTGAATAAGAATGGTTCTGAGATTTTGAAAAAGTTTCCTGATTCACTTTCATTTCGTCGAAGGCGTCTCTAGGTCCATCCACTTTCTCCAAGCACTTGCTTTTGTATGCGGAAACAGCCTGAGATCAGACTCTTTCCGGCTTTGACCCCAAGACGTTTACATTATCCATGGTACAACAAACATCACAAAATTGCTGGGCTATCCGAACAGAAAACTGGCAATCTAGACAACAAAAAAATGGGACAGCCTGCTCCTACTAAAGATTACTTTTGGGTAATGCCACCTTATTTTTTTCAATTTGCAAAAAATTTTTGTAGTGTAACATCCATATTTTTTCAATTCTCAAAAAGAGGGGGAGTGTTCATTCAAGGGGGAGTGTTCAAAGAGTTGGAGAGTTCAAAAAGGGAGAGTTCGGATTTTAGGACAGTTTGCGAACTGATTGCAGTTCGGGCTCAACCGTGATTCAGGTCACTTTTCAAAATTCTAATTTCTTCACTACTAAAAAAAATTACTTTGACATCTTCGATTAAAGTTGATGGATCAGCATTTCCATAGAAATCAGAGAGTTCAAATGTTAATGGATAACATATTACAGTGTCCCCTCCAATTCTGTAAATCTTGGACGTATTCAAAGGACCCAATGGTCTCGATGGTCGTCCTCCAAGTCCCAGTCGATGATTCTCTCCAAGATGATTGAACACCTAAACAATGGTATACAACACAATATCAAAATACTTTGACCATCCTCCAACTTGGCCAGATCTGAACTGGTTCAACTTCATGAGGAGTCTGGCTAAGGACTCCATAGGTGGCCAGCATCATCTGGAGTTGGCATGATTCTGAGATTAGGGCTATCTGGACAACAGGATCTCCCTCCATTCTTCCCTAAAAAGTGCGTGTTAACAGAAATATAACATGTTAATATGTGCGGATAGACAAAGAACGACACTAAACTAGGCACTAACAATACTACGAAACCATGAGCAAACTCCGCCCAAACTCTGTGACAAGTTGTCGTCTTCCCTCTAAAAAATAATAGTTAGTATAGTGATTAATTGATTAGAACTAAGGACATAGATTGGCCCGGGCCATTCGTTACCTCAAATGCAGAATGACGGTTAACTGCCTTTGGTCGTAAACTCGCCGGGAGATGACGGTACACAGGATCCAGATCGCTTAGATGGACAAGTTTATCGCCTGTAACAAGTGCCCTATTGAGATAAATAGTCAACATACGGACTAATAAGGCAATCACATAAAGAGCATTCGACCAGAGATGTATCCCAAATTCGGAAGGATTAACTGCATAGAAATCTTGGGAGTTTGGAGTTTCCCTTTCTTCTTCAATGTGATCCTCTTCCAAGCAGTAACATTCAGGGACAATTAACGGTCCACCTAAATTTTTTCAGAACTACAGTGAAGACTTACCATATTCATAACTAACCAACAAACCATTCAATTTCTCCCAATATCTGTCAGCCATGACATCATTGCCTTTGAAATGCGCTGAACCAAAATTACAAATATTATAATAAACAAAACATACCTGTGAGTACAATGTAAAGTAAAAACATGGGAAATTGGGACTCGATCCCTCTAAAGTTGTATGTCTCTTCTTCGGTGTAATGTTTCTTGGTCGTATCTTCACATTCAGTTCTATATCCATCTCTTAGGAATCTTTTAAGGCCATATCTTCCTTCAAGATGTTTAACACACTTGTTAAAAGTTGTGTCAAACAATTTCTCATCGTGAGTCGCAAAGGCGGGCCAACCAACAGCAATCAACAACGCTGCATCCGTATTCTAAAATTCAACAAAGAACTAAAAAAATATTTATACTTTGGAATTTGATTCTCTTGGAAGTATTGTCTCAAATGTTGTCCTATTCCTGTTATGTCCATCGATATCAACGTATATTACAGATCCTGATGTTCCTCGGTTTCCAAAAACATTCAGACCATTAATGGCTTCCAATGCAGCCTAAACAAAAAATTGAGCAAATTAAAAAGGTCTACCTTCACCATTCCTAGGCCACTCGCATGCAATTCGGTTTTCCCATTGTTATAACGGCTCCCTCTCTCCCACATTCCAAAATCAGGCGTGCGATAAGTTCTTTCCAAATAAAATACAAGATTCTGAAGAAAGGCAACTTCATCCATCGTGAAGATAACTTGAGTTCCGCCCATTGTAAACTGAACCAGAGTCAAGATGTAAAGAGCGACCAGATCCATTTGGAGATGATTGTAACTTCCATGAACCTCAAGTCCTGTCTGAAGATCAAATCGAGCATGGAGTGAAAACTCAGAGGAATTGTGACTTTTGAAAGCATTTAGCTAAAATATATTAAATTATTCACTGCTAAGTGTACCTTGCCCGTTTGTTGCATCCAACAGAATAATATTCCCCTCATCGTTTTAACCGCAGTCTGTTTCAATTCCGTTTGTCTTCCTCGATCATCGTCGAGTCTTTGATACGCCATGGAGCATGTCCAACAAGCAATTGCACAATAAATGCTATCCTTGACATAGCCAATGCTCTTATCATTGGAGAACCTCGGGAAAAGACCAGAAGTGCAACTTTGATTTTCCACAATTATTTTTTCAACTAAAACGATAAAACACTTTTTTATAATCAACTTACGCAAAGAATATATTCTATCAACCCTGGCAGTCCTACTGTTTGAGGCGGCATCATAATTGGAGTGGCTGATGGCCGACAAGTAAGCCTTAGTCAGCCTTCTCAGCCTTAAATTGGGTTCCGCTGACATGAGTTCTTTATACTGATCAAATAAAACACGTTCGGTCCAAGCCGCAGTTGAGATGGGATCCCGAGCTGCGCCCGCGATTTGTAATTCGTAGGGGACATCTTATACGAAGAAAGACCAAATTTTGCAATGATTGCCTCAGGGCTCTAAAAATTCATACACAAAATATTATTTTAACGTAGATCCGATATACCAAGTATCATCTTTCTGTCGCTGTCTATCTTCGACTTTGGGTAAATATCAGATTTTGCCTAGTTTTGAGCCTGCTTTTGTACCCATTTTTTGACCACTTTTTGGCTTGTAATGACAAAAGTAAGATAGTTATTCGAAATATCGCTCTTTGATGTTCTAGAGAGCCTTTTTCCGTCTTTCTTTTCGAAGACAGAACACTAAAATATTTTTCGGACAATCGTATAAAAAAGTCCAGCTTTTGAAAAATTGGGCGCAGGCCGCGCATTATTTCGAGTTAGTTTGTATCTGTAGTAACAAGTTCTACAACAGCTTATTACTTTATAGTGCCTTTTCTTGGGCGGTGATTTATAAATTTTGCTTTTCAATCCGGTCAAAAGCGGCAAATTTAGCCCAAAGTTCACTTTGGACAAAATGTCGGCGAATCTCGTCCAAAGTAAGCATAAAATTTTACTCAAAGACTGCCGAATTCAGTGTAAACCCTAGATAGTATCCGCCGGATAGGAAAACATTCAGTTCAAAGTTAACTTTGGCTCCATATTTTGGGTAAAACTTAAATAAAATTTCCGTCGATTGTATCCGGGGGATAATAACATCAAAATATAAGGCGCGTGCGTTCTACTTTTCTTCGGACTTCCTCGCAGAAAACCCGCATTTCTTGTCTGTGGGCCCGCTAGACAAGAAATGCGCAATTCTTGGCTGAGCAGAGAAAAAAAGAAAAAAATCTTCACGGGGAGAGAGCAGAAAATTGCGCAATATTGCGCAATGTTACGCAATTTTAGACAAGAATTGCGCGTTTCTTGTCTAGCGGGCCCACAGACAAGAAATGCGGGTTTTCTGCGAGGAAGTCCGAAGAGAAGTAGAACGCACGCGCCTTATATATTAGGTTGTCCAACAAATAATGACCCTCTTCGAAAAATTTATTTTTTCGGCAAAATTTACCGTAATAACTGCGATGTATTTAATCAAAATAATTATCATGTGCTTTATCACGCTTGTTACAACGTGGCAAAAAGTTTTTTTATGTCTGTAGCTTAGGAACCCCGGCTTCTGGAGCCGATGAAACTTTTGAAGGCCTTTTCAAGTGTGTCTTGATTGTCGAATTCTCTACCACTGATGAAACGTGCTAGATTCTTGAACTGATGGTAATGTGTATAGACCAGCTTTGACAAATAGGCTGGACAAGGGACAGTCTCCTATCTCTATTAAATCC
Source organism: Bursaphelenchus xylophilus (assembly GCA_904066235.2). NCBI lineage: Eukaryota > Metazoa > Nematoda > Chromadorea > Rhabditida > Aphelenchoididae > Bursaphelenchus > Bursaphelenchus xylophilus. The sequence continues at coordinate 6,533,366 of CAJFCV020000004.1, forward strand.
GCTTCTGGAGGGTCATCTTTCAAAGGGGAGGTTCCGTGTAGCCGCTAAGAATTTTTGGACTTCTGCGGCGCATCGTTGAAGACAGACGCTGCCAAAAAACTGTCTTTCTGGATACAGTAGGGTATGGTATCTACATTTTGGCCAGCTTTCAAGAAGCTGTATTGTACTATTCCCATGCTGCACCATCAAGAAGTAGTCATCACCTTGTTTTGGGGGGAGTCTGGCTTTGACAAGTCCCGCAGTGATACCCTAGGAGGCCTCCGTTCAGCATATCTGGTCTGGTTATCCCAGTAGGTCCTCTTTCCATCAGAGGCAACGATTCGATCCAGAAAACGGCACGCAAACGCGAGAAATGTAATGCTTCCACTCTTTGCTTTGATCCAATAAAATGGGAAAAATTTGCCGAGCATTTTTTGAATTCCATCGACATCGAATGGTTAGCCGCCGATTAATTCAACAGCCAGACGATGTCAGAGACGCGTTGGATGTTGATTCTAGGATGTTCGCCAACCGACGACCTCAGGGTCAATTGATAAAGTTCGGTTTCCGTACTTTATCTTTGGGTCCCTTGCTGTCAAATCGTAATTTTTAAATCCATCGTTTCACCGTGTTCAGACTCAGAACACACTAGTCGAACACAGCGTTGATACTTTGCGTAGCTTCTGAAACTTTCGCGTCCTGTTTTTGCCCGTAAAAGATGACAGCACGAACCGACTTTTTTTTGATAATTTTCGATTAGGGCTAAATTACTGGAATTTGGTCCCAATATGACAAACGATACATCAAACGAAAGCCTGAAATCTCAGCTACAAAATGTTGTAATATTTCAAAATTCCATCATCGCTTGCCTTTTTTAGAGGCTTTAAACTTTTCCCCTCTCACAGAGGGTCATTATTTGTTGGACAACCTAATATGTAGCTGTATTTTCTAAAGGGAAGCATTTTGTGAAAGTGCAGCGTCCGGAGAGTACAGCGGGTAGCTTCCACCTCTGCTGTTCTAGGGTGTCCTTGACCAGTTTTTCAACATGGGGTCTGGTGTGATCGTGATATAAAATTGGTCATTCCGGCCGGTTTAATCGTAGCTCTTTTTTCCCTGAGATTCTCCAATGATAAGATTTATTCGTTGCATATCATACTGAGAAAGGGAATACATTCTTGATCCTAACCTTCTTGATGACATCTTGATCGTCAGTCCACGAGTCCACAGTGTCATTTCTGTACATAAACCACAGTAAGTTTAAGTAGTCAGCCGTTAATACAAATATAGTGTTTACTGATGTTCTCAAGGTCCACAAAATGAGGATTATTGTGCTTGAGATTTGGATATTATCGATAAGCGCCAGTCGCATCCCCATTTTGCAATCTGAATGTAGTTTTCTGAGTTGATATATCTCAAGAAGGAATTTAGAGAGGAAAACGAAGACTCCAATGGTAAAACAAGCAGTCACGGTATACAGGATGACTGTGCTTTCGGACTTTTTGTGACTTTGAAGACATTGTTTTGCAATGGGAGCATCATTAGTCTCGCTAAAAATAATACTCCGCAGTTTTAGTTAATATATTTAATATTACCGTTGAATGTTTTCCTGTTTCCGTAGTCGCTTCAGCACTGAGAAATACATAGTCACATTTCCTAAGCAAACACAAAGAGTAACTAACAAGAAAACGGCGAGTAATGGAGAGCGACAGGAAAAGAAATCGCAATCTGGAAGGGTTTCGTTGAAGATAATCTGATATTTGAATTACTTTTGTTTTGATCGAGATCAAGGATGAAGAAGATTGGCGAGAACAGAATTAAAATTGCTCCAGAGATGAACCATACACCCACATTTAAAAGAACCACATATTCCACTCGAAATTTGTTGTAAAAGGCGGAGAATTCGTTTCTGGCCTAAAGGAGATTTAACTGTGAATACAAAAACTTACATAGTCATGGATGCTGCTCAAGATTTGAATCAGTCCGATTGAAGTCAATGGAAATACGACGACAAATAACGCCAGGAAGAGGAGAGAATCGAAGGACTCTTTGATTTCTGCCGTAAATCCAACGATCAAACTGATCAATGATGCAACCACATCCACAAAAAGCTGGTTGGAAATAAATCTAACCCATTACTAGATTGTATTAGCAAAACCTACGAGTATGTCCGTAATTTAACCGACGGGTTACGCAATGCAATGACAATTAATGTGAGCAGAATTATACATAATAACAGGTTGATCAAGGAGAGCGCCGGGACCAAGGATAAAATAAAGGCTGACGACTAAAAAAGCTTGCAAAAACATGGGCAACTTACTCTAATCTGTTCGTTTCTGACTGATATCCACCTGGACAGATGGGACTCGTTCAGATGTCCTCTCCGTCTGCACGCTTCTAACCAACGAACATCATCCATGTTTGACTCGGTAAATGAGCGATTTGAAGAGGTCATCCCCTCTTTTTGCAAACATGAACATGTTGAGATTGTTGTGGTCACTCTCGACCTTTTCTCTTTTCCAAATCGAAAGCGTGAAACCAGATTCATTGCACCGTGAACGAAAGGTCGGGGGACAATATTTGCATCTTCTTTTCACGATACTTAAGGTGTTCGGAGTCATCTTTGGTTTGAATTGTGAGATAATTTGCAATCATTTTGTCATCGCAGTCTTGCGTATTGGTAGCGATCATTCGGCTTTGATACCTCAAAAGCTATTATGGAATCAAAACAGACGAATAAGTTTACTACTATTTTTTTCTTATTATCTGAAGCACAAACATAGTCTCGAGTTGTTGGACTGACCGGAAGTCCATTTGAAAGAGGCCGGAATGCACTCTTCGTACTACTTATTTCTTTCTGTACTACCCAATAAGAAGAACAAACCCGGCCCCAGGCCTTTTTTTCACTGTTGTCAAGGTGATTCTCAAACTGCAGAGCGGGTTTTTGAGGGCCCGTGAAGGACTTCAACTTGGCCTTTTCCCTTTGAGAATTCTCACCTCGAACGGCCATTAGCGCGAGAGGAATAAGTATATGTAACATGTCAATTGGGAATGGCTGAGTCGGTTCGAGTGATATGTCGTTGTCGTCCCTTCAATCAGCGGGAAATCAAGCTCAATTCGAAGGTAACCGTCAATCTTTTTCTCCATTTTATTATGTGACTTTAAACAATTCTTTTATGTCATCAATTTACGATTATAAAATTTTTTTTCTACCGTATTTCAGCCATGCGTCGAAATGAACACGACCGTGGGCCAATGCGCCCTGAAGGCCTCAGATGCACCACCAAAGGTATTTACATTCGACGCGGTCTATTACATGGAATCGACGTCGGAGCAAATCTACAACGACATCATCTACCCATTAGTGGAGAATGTTGTCGAAGGGTATAACGGGACTGTATTTGCTTATGGACAAACGGGTTCAGGAAAGACTTATTCGATGCAAGGCGATGACAAGATCCAAAGTACACGAGGAATCATCCCCAGAACATTCGAACAAATATTTGAGTCAATAGCTGTTGTTTCCCAAACAAAGTTTCTTGTTCACGTGTCTTACTTGGAGGTAAGAAGTCTAAATTTAAACACAAATTGTAGATTTACAACGAAGAAATACGAGACCTACTGGGAGAAAATCGTCAGCAAAAGTTGGATATAAAAGAACGTGGAGATCGAGGGGTTTATGTGGCTGGACTGTCCATGCATGTCTGTCATAATGTTGAGGATTGTCTGAAACTGATGGATATTGGCTTCAATAATCGGCATGTTGGGGCAACTTTGATGAATAAAGACTCCAGTAGATCTCATTCCATCTTCACTATTTACGTGGAGGCTTTGTCAGAGAGCGGAACTATTAGAATGGGAAAGCTTAACCTAGTAGATCTGGCTGGAAGCGAACGACAAGCCAAGACTGGAGCAACTGGAGAGAGATTCAAGGAAGCTACCAAGATTAATCTCTCATTATCTGCATTAGGTAATGTAATCTCTGCTCTGGTCGATGGGAAATCAAGTCACATTCCATATCGTGACTCCAAATTGACACGACTTCTTCAGGACTCGCTGGGAGGGAATACGAAAACGGTAATGATTGCGTGCATCTCGCCTTCGGACAACAACTATGATGAGACTCTCTCGACTCTCAGATACGCAAACAGAGCAAAGAACATTAAGAATAAACCAAGAATTAATGAAGACCCTAAAGACGCCTTGCTCAGAGAGTATCAACAGGAAATTGAACGTCTGAAAGGCCTAGTGCAGCATGACCGACCTGTCCAACCAACTGAGGATGTAGAAGAGATCAAAAAGAAATTAAGAGAAGAGTTTGCACATCAGATGGAACAACTGAGAACTAGCTATGAACACGAACAACAGAGTAAAGCAAAGTTGGAAGAAGATCTGAATAAATTGAAAACACAGTACGAAAAGGCTGCAGCTGATGTAGAAATGGCTAAAAGATCCGAGAAACCAATGGATGAAGCGGAGGCCAAGAAACGGCTCGAACAACTGGAGCAGCAACTAGTTGGTGGAGAAGAGGCTAACAACGAGGCATTAAAACAAAAACGACTTAAGAAAATGAAGGAAGCCGAGAAGAAGATGCAGAGACTGGCAGGTAGGCTCCCTCAGCTTGATCTAAAATTAATTTCAGAAGCCTTGAATGTTCACAAAGACGATCCCTTGTTACATGTTTATAGTTCTACGCAGGATAAACTTGACGCCCTTACAAAGCAATATAACTTAGAAGTAGAAAAGGTAATTGTAGAAATGAAATATAGATTCCTTTCATTAGGTTCGAGCGTTAGAAGCCGAGATCCATGATTTGCAAGGTGAATTTGAGTTGGACAGATTGGATTATCTAGAGACAATAAGGAAACAGGACAAACAACTCAAATTGCTCCTACAAATCTTTGAAAGAGTTCAACCAGCTATCAGAAAAGACTCAAACTATCATGATTTACATAAGATAAAGAAAGAAGCAATATGGAATGAAGACTATGGGCGCTGGATTCTTCCTGATCTCAACACTTCCAAAGGAGCATTGCCTAATGCTGCGCGTGGTAAGTGCAATACGATGGTGAGATTACTGTATTTTTAGTCATGCCGACTTCTCAATCTGATTTAAGTGATGATTATTTGGATGATGACTCCAGCACTGAGAGTCGACTTAAAAAGCGTTTGGAAGAGAGTGCCGGTTCTGACTTCATTAACAATTATTTCAAATCGCCTTCGAGAACGAACATTCTAGACAAGTACAGTGTCGATAGCAATAAACGGGGTAAGCCCAGATAATATAAACATATTCTTTCGGATCTTTATTTCGAAATTCTCCATTATATTATTGAAAGTATTCCCCAGGAAAGGCATTCCCACGTTAGTATCTTTATACATAGTGGTTCCTTCCCCTTTAACCGTTAATTATTTACAGAGAAGTCGAAGTTTCTGCAAAGGAATAATAGGACGGACGGTCTCATAAACGGAGTTTTATATACCGATGATTTGTATGGTCAACCGGGTCAACCACATCATCAGATGGACCAGCAACGCTCCAACAGCGCCCTGAGGAAACCTCAACGTCTGGAAGCCCTTCAGGTCCCCAGAAACAAGTCATTCGCTTGATCGTGCTTTATCAGAGTTCTAATAAAAACTTGAATATTCTACTGTTCTTCCACACCCTATCTGACTTGTTGCATTTTCAAATCTGATTTTGGCGAGGGAAGCGTAGGAATATTCACCATGGCTCTTGGTTAAATTTATTTCAGTCTCTGCCGTCCAGTTTTTTTCACCCTTGTTGGTCCTTCGTCTTCGGGTATACGAGAGGAATGAAGAAAGGGCCCAACCGCTTTATTAAGACAGGTTGACTTTTGCGGTTAGAAACTCGCAAGTGACACATGAACTCGTCGTCCTCCACGCCAGAACAAAAAAGCCGAACTCTTTTTTGTTCTGAGCACAACTCTCTTCGGCCATACAAATCTCATTTGATTTTGCTGCCCAATTTCGATGGAATAGGCGGCATTCGCTCTAGAAAACCCTGGGAGACATAAATGCAGGTGATTAACAAGTGTTTTCTTTCCTCCGAAAAGGCCTCTCGGCATTCATTTTTAATTTCTCAATTCAAAATTTTTCCAATGTTATCGAGGCCGTGCAGCAAACTTCGGGAGAAACGTTTTGTGAATTAGCGGACCAAACAAGTTATTCAGAAAGAAGAGCAGACTAGCGCTCTTTCTAACCAACACTCTCTTCATCAGTTATTCTGCCCTAAATAAAACATTTTCAGACAATTGAAGGTTGTCCCGGGAGTAAAGGCCCATCAATTCCTCCTTCCTCAACATTCTTTTGCAAAATCAGTCTTATTACTTTGTTTTTAATGACGGCTTTTTCGAGGTCATCGTGACCCCTTTTCTGGGTGTTCGCAAAAAAGTAGATTTACTCTGTAAACGTTTTTCTTGTCGATATTTTGGCCAATTGTTTTTAAATCCGCGATTATGATCGGGAATTACTGGTTGAAATTTTTTTTTGTAAGTTCTACTGAAATAGCGTTTGTCTCAATTGCGATTTTCTGTTTAATGCGGGTTGACGCCCTTAATTATGTTGTTTGCCTGGTTATTTCTACGTGACTTGGGTCCTCTTTAGACATTTTACTTAATTTCATACCAGCAGTTTTAATTTTAAACGTTGCAGAATAAAGAAATATAAAATGGACGAGGAGTCAGCTGTTTCGTCGAAGGATCCCACCGAGTTCCTAAAACTTCAACCGAAGAAAAGCATTCTGAAAGCCAAGCAGCCTTCTATTGACACCCAGGGCAGGCAGCTGAGCCAGGACGATGAGCACAAGAAGGCTCATTATGATGAGATGAATATCTTGGCCACCCATCACCCAGCTGATAAAGATTATGGCCATATGAAGGTGAGTGCTTGTCTTTATCTGTCATGGTTTAGATCGATGAGCCCAAGACTCCGTATCATGCCTTCAGCGATTCTGAAGAAGACTCCTCTGCTTCTCAAAGTCGTCCACGACGTGTTTCTTTGGTAGGAAATGCTGTAGATGCCGAAGAGTTATGCAAAGGTTTGGCTGCAGCTGCTTCGGGGAATTTCCCAAGAAAATTGAGTGCTGCTGGATCAATGGGCGACGACGAAGAAATGGATGAATCTGAGATGACGCCGGAACAAATTGGTAAAAATATGGTCACTTAACTTGATCTTATTTTAGCTCACAAACGGGAATTCGAACAGAAAAGGAAGAAGCATTACGATGAAGGAAGTGCTTTGAGAAGGGCCAAAGAATTGCTAGCTCAGGAGGACAACGAAGAATGATACCTGGTTCCCTACTTTTATCTGTATGTTTACCTTCCTCCCAAAATCTTCCCAATTATTGTAACTGTCACTTATTATAATTCTGGATGCATAATTCATGCTAATCTAAATTGTGAGTTAATTATAAACCGTTTATTTTAAATATTACTCTGGAGATCTGAGAGCCTGTTGAATGCTTTGAGATACTTCTCCGTTTGCTCTTTTGGGACCACCTGAACAGTCATATTAGGGTAGTTTGTTGGGGCGACAATGCTCTCTATGAATGTTCTACTGCGTCCTGTTGAACCCGCCATTGCAGTTACGACTATCCGCCCTGTAACTAATATAAATGAACGCGTTTCAAAGGTTTACCGCTTAGCTTATTTTTCTTCTGTCCGAGGACATTTGCCATCTCCCCTTCTTTAAGGACGAGGTCATGTGAATTGATCATCCGAGCCAAGTTGTTGTCCGCAATCAACCTTCTTGTTATTGACCAGCATGTCTGATAGAACATGCATAGTTGATCTTGGGTTGCATCCTTTTGTAAGTTGTAAATTATAACCGTTATGTCTTCGGTTTGATTATCTATCTCCACTTTTGATGGATTGTAGAAAAAGAAGGATTCGCTCTCAGATACCGTAACTCTTTCTTGTTTTAGCTCGGAGATCCATTCGATACTCGGAGCATAGATAGAACTCAAGGGTTTGGGATGATCTGACAACTCAGTTTTAGACGTTTCGGGTGTGAAGTCGTGTATTAGATGCCAATGGTTGGTGAATGGGGGCAGCGAGGATTCCAAAAGGTTTTCTTCGACAAGTTTTCTTGTCAATAGTATTCAACTCACCTTCTATGAAAGGGTACCTGAGAAACAAAGGGAAGAATTCAACTTTGGAATCTTCGATTATTGGTTTTGTAGAGCAAAATAAGTGCACCATTAGTGTACAATCGCGAGTTCTGAACTGTTGGCACGATGTGAAAAGAGAGCACCGCACACTGTCACGAACAAAAACGCTGCCTTTGCAAGGTCCGATGATTATAATGCAGTCTTCGCAATCGTCGATTGTAACCGATGATACTGTATCCAATATGAGAAGCAAACAGTTCTGAAAGGGATTCACAAAACAACCTTCGGACTCACCTTACAGTTGTCGATGATAAATTGCTCTCCCTGAACATCGCCTCGTCTTTTGACCATAACCTGGTCTTGAAGATCTTTGAATTGAACATCCCCAATAGCCGGTCTTGACTCCCTCTGCCTGAAATTACATTTACAAATACGAATTTCTCTTACCACGAATATCCTTGGCTTGCCGCAGTAGTCTGTCCTATTGTGTATTGAGCTGAACGGTCCTGTTTGTAACAAGGGATGATGTTTAGAAACGATGACCAACAATTATTATCGCTAGCCATGGTGTCGCCAGGATTGTTGGCTTCGTGTGAGCGGTCCGGGGGACAGAAGGCGTCACATAAACAAGCTTTAAAGCCTCGGTGAATTACAGGGTGAAGACGTGCTGGCGGCGGAACAGGACTTTGTGGGGCCTACATTGGAATAAGTAATCATCACACAGGGTGGGCCAATCGATATTACCTTCTTGTTTTGGTCCGTCAATCCCGAATCAGTCTTTCCTAAATTTTGGATTGGTAAAATTCCTATTTTTACCCTGCTAAAATTTCAGGACTTTAGGGCAACATTGCAATTTACAGTGACTTCCTTGGTTTGAGTTTTGATTTTGGACCGCAAAATCGGTAAAACAATTTAAGGATCCGCTGTTATTTTGTTTTCAGGATGCTTAATGCACTATTTCAGGGTTACAATTTGAATAATCCAAAATTTCGGAAACATTGATTCAGGATTGACGGGGAAATTAACCAATACAGGAGGGTAGTTTCGAGTGGCCCACCCTGTAGTTGTTTCCCTGAGATGGTAATACGAACCTTAAAACACGATTTTTGAGTCACTGCGTCAGCCGGTAGTGTGGGACGGTTTTACATTAGGAAAATTTTGATTTTGAGATTTTTGGCTCAATAGCTAACAGCCTTTTTATAGCGAATTTCCGCCTTTTTCAGGAACTGCGGGATCAAACCTGGGTCGCCAAATTTTTTTATAATTCTGGCGCACAACCACTATACTATGGAGGTTGGGGCACGGAATTTTGAACATATTATTTTACTTGTATCCAAAGCAGAATTTTATGCTGACTCCGAATCTGCGATAAAATCCTGAGGCATTTTTGATCTAAAGAAGTTAGGGTCGGTTTTTATCAACCGGATTACAGTATCACCAATGTTACCGTAATTTCACAATAAAGAATCTACGATTGTCGAATTCCTGAGTATCATAAACCCCTTTATGTCAGGTTTTATCTCTGTAGTCGGACCGCATCGGCCTCCAGAAGCTTTGAAATATAAAAACGCATTTTGTAGAAATAATATGCCTTCCGGGCATAATTGGGCAAAAATGTTGTTTGCGTTTCTTCCACAAGCGCTAGCGATTATCTTATGCCAAAAATCTCAAAACCGGTATTTTCCTGAGACCACCGCTGCTATGACTCAAAAATCGTGTTTTAAATCTTTAAATTGTTATTATTACGATTTTAAAATGTGTTCTTAAAAAGTGCCAAAAATTGAAAAACCGTACCTGAGTTGTGAGTTGTGAGACGCTTAACGCGCGAGGTGTTATTGTACGAGTGGGATCCCTTGCGCCTTCGGGCAAAGACCAATTCAAAGATACAACGCCGGATTCCAAAGGTGCCGCAGTGTAATTAACGTCTAAAAGGCGCAGTTACTGGATTGGAAGATTATGTTTGTGAAGAGGACAGAGAATTGCGTGTCAGTCCATTTCCTTTCCCACTCACCGTCCGTGGCGAAAAAGTCAATCTGCTCGTGGTTATTGTGATAAACCCCCACAAAGCGCGTTTGCTCGACTAATCGTTGTGGCCGAACTGCGGGCTCGGAGACGAAGGCTTGGTTGGTGTGACTGGATGATGATCGCCTGTCCTCCAGAGTGATTGAATCCGGATCCAAGCGGAGGAATTCCTCGAAGGAGCATAAATTGTCGACTTGGAAGTCGGCACAGTCGGTAGATTGCCGACTATAGTTGAGAGGGGGCTTGGGTCGAGCCGAGCCGTTCGAACTGGAGCAGCTGGGGAGCTCTTCGGAGGCCGAGCAACGTTCAGTCGCCACTTTAGCTGAAGCGGGAAGGGCTGGTCTCAATAGATTGGCAGCATCTTTGGGTTACCCATGCCTGTGTTTCCCCTGAGGCCACTATTTCACGTTACCATAGATACCATAAATTGGCTCAAAGATACTGAGTTATTAACTTCGACGAGGTAATCCTTTATTTATATATTAAAACCAGTGCATAACAACAACAAAATGAATAAAGAGCTACTTGGCCATGTTCTTTAAGGTCTGACAGACCTCCTCGTATAATCTCAACGAGTTTTTAAATGCGAATTCGGTCGCTAAGGTGATTTGTTTGGCAGTCATTACCCCTTCCATGTATTGATGAGCTATCTGTGTGAAAGCAGGGAGAGAAACCACAGTCAGAACTCCGCCTCCATTCTCCCGCGCCTTTTTACACTCGGCAGAAGTTGGATCTAACAATGGTCTAGTAGCTGCTCTGGAGGGAAAAACAACTGTAGAAGCAAGGGGAACGTCGTAAATCTGCACATTGGTTGAAGCCAAGGCCAATCCAATCGCCATTGTTGAAGCCGCCAGCACTCCACCATCATCACACACAACTTTTACGTTGATTTTTATCTCCACCTTATAAAAAACTAATAGATATGGAAAAGCTTACATTAACCAACTGATCTGTACGGACAAAAGTTTCCATAATCTGGTCCAGAACATTTATGGATTCTTCTGGCAGCTCATCTGAGGTCAACTAAAGATCAATTTTAAATTCAACCAAGTTCAGATACCTTAATTGGATTCTCATCCTCAACTTCCTCATCCATTTCTCGATCTTTCTCCATGGGCCCTTCGCTGCAATGAAATTAGATTAGTCGTATTGTGACCACTTACATTGAACACAGGACACAAGTGTTTCCTAATTCAACATAACCTGATCCATCCACTTTGTCCAGAAAATTGGCCCTGAAAACTACACAAAATCTTCTATCAACGGATGAAGTAAGACCTTACAAAAACGTCGAAAATCGTCGTCCTGTTTTTCATCCACTGCTTTTCGAGGAATAGGGACATTTGAGAGGCCGTAAAAGTCGTTCGAATCCATGCTACAACTGCAGATCAAATTTTATTAAAAATTTAAAGTATTTTTTTTTCCGTTAAAACGATGGCAAAAAAGTGAAAATACACACAGAAGTTTATTTGTCATGTTTGATAAAATTTTTTTATTCATCACATTCATTGAATAGGTGGGTAATACCGCTGCCCAAAGATGACAGAGCCAACTCTAACATTGGTACTCCCATATTGAATAGCTAACGGGAAGTCCCCGGACATCCCCATCGATAACTCTATCTCGTCTTCAGGGATACCAACGGTATTCGATACTTCTTTTCGAATATTTCTCATCAATTCGAAGTCTGAATTCTGATCCGTCTTATGACTTTCTTGAACAGACCCGATCGTCATCAACCCTAAACCACCTTGTGTGATAATGATCCGATAGACGCACCTTTGAACACCAAGTTAGGACACTGTTCTATTATAAACTTGATCAGAGTTCCGACTTCTGTAGGCTCCAGCCCATTTTTATTGGCTTCTTTACTTGTATTCACCTGAACGAAAACATTTATTGTCTTGTTCAGCCGATTACAGTAATTCTGAAACGTCTGGGCATGTTTTTCGCTGTCCAAAGTTTCCACGAATGATAAATTAGGACACTCCACAATCTTTTTGATCTAAAAGTACAAACCTTTGAAACCAAATATAAAAATTAACTATTGCAAGTGAAGAGCTCGCTTTTTTGAAAAAAATGAAAATTAGTGATAAGACATGTTTCTCAATGTATTAACCAAACATAGTATCCACCGGCGGCATCCACTACGTGTTGCGATTGTTCCGACGAGGATTACATTCGGGCGCGTAAAAACTGGGATATTTGGAATCAAAAAAGTCAGAAAGATCTGTTTAAGCAATGCTTTGAGGTCCTCCAAACGATCGAACCGCATATCTCTCAATTCAGCCAAAATTACAGCAATTTGACGTCATTTCGAAAAATTCTGCCAAATTAACCCTATCAAAACTTGGTTTTGAGGTCGAAAACTAGTTGGTCAATTGCCGGAGTCGGAATATAAAAGGGAAAAAATTCCAAATCTGACTGCGAAAGATTGGATCGTTAAATTTTTTCGTTGTTAAAGTACTTGTTTTGTCGTTTTTGTAGTTGGGAAAATAAAAAATATCACCCCAAGCATGATTAAGTTAATGAATGAGTTAAAAACGACTTCATATTGGTACTTCCAGTATGATCTTGGGCAAATTTAGGCTAATTTTATAAATACCCCCAATATGCCCGAATCCTAACTGGAGGTTTGCTCGGATTTCTTGGGAAAACGAGGAAATTCTGACCCTTCGGGGTAACCAAAATTGACTTACCTTATTAGTTTGAATTTTCCCGATGAAATGCCACTCAATAGCTGGACAGACTTCTTTCAAAGCGGCGGACTTTTCTTCCAGTTCATTCACATAATTCTCTCCGAAATGCCTCTGTCCTGCTTCATAACAATACTGAGTTTGCGATGCTGGGAATGTTTTTCCAACTGCAACCAGTCTAGGTGTATCCGTTCTCCCGCACTTCTCGCATGCCCTCGCTATCTGATCAAGTATGAGTTTAAGGTTTTGCTGTATAACTTTTGCGGAAAGGAGTTCCGACATCTATAAAATATAAAAGTTTGGATCAAAAAGTGCGATACAAGTTTGATTAAAACAATAAAAATTAGAGTAGAAAAAAATTTAAAAGTTTATGAACAACAGCAACAATAACCCTAGAATCTGAATTGAGTGCCCGAAACCAATGGATGAACGGCCGCGGTCCCGAATAGTGCACTTTGTTCTCTTTTCGTCATCGAAAACTTTTGTTTGGGAAGGGCAGCCGGAGGTGGTTCATCAAGAAGGCGTACAGGAGGCAATGGTCTGACTTTCCTACCACAGTATCCATCCTTTTTATGCCACAATCCACTGGACATCTTGTATCCGAAACGTCGATGCATATTTGCAGATCCAAACATTTTATCTTGCCAATCTCCGTGCGACAATCGTCCCACTGTAGCCATACAGGTTTTGTGTAAAGAAAACTCGTGTTTGTTCGGCATCTAAACCACAGTATGATGTAAAATACAAATGTTCTTACCCTAACTACTACAAAATCACCCTGGCGTCGAACGACCTGGGCAGATGTACCAGCATTGGTAATGAACAATTGACTGTCCGTCGTAGGGTATCGCTCGATCGAATTTACTATGGTTCCGTCACTTAACGCACCCAATGGATGAGCATTTCCTTCAATTCCAATTATAGGATTCTCAGGGATATAACAAGATGTGGAGATGATTTGGCCAGCTTTCATATTTTCCGTGGCCAAGATCCATCGTTTTCCCCTGGCTCCAGCAACCAATGCAATATGAGCTGTTCTGTTGGGATCTCTTCTTACCTCGAGCACCTAAAACAATAAATAACATAAACTTGAATACTCACCCTTTCATCGTAAGTCTTACCAGGTTCGTTCGGCCCTCTTCGATGTTCATCAATCATAAAATAATCAAACTTGACTCCTCCACCAATATGTTGATTTACTTTTCTTCCTGTTTCAGGGTCTCTTCCTCCCAATCTTCTCACTCGTAGAGGATCAGGAGTATACTCATTGTTTGTGATCTCCTTGAGATCTCTCTCATCCCATAATAATCTTGGCAACGGCTTCGTGCCTCTTGCCGGAAATCCCCGAATTGCCGCAGCCCATGGTTTTAGCGGCGTGAGAAACCGCCTCGTCGCCAATAAACGGTTAAGCGACATACTAAAACCATGAATAAGCATGAACTGTAACGTATAATAGGTATCAGGAAGATGTAAAACTTTAAACATGCAATCTGTGTACTTTATTCCTTTTATTCAAAATAATACAAACAAGTATGTGCAAACGACCTATTCCACTGTTTCAGAGCTTCAGGAACACCGGACCTTGCTCCGCGGAAATGTAACGGAACACATTTCATATCAAAGAGCTGAGAATTCATTGCACTTTTAAGATCAATCGGAATTGCGTTACCGATACAAATCAAACTCCTCAACATACCCGCTTCGGAAAAACTTTCAAAGACATTATTAAACCCGTAATGATCGAAATGTATCATATAAACAATGTGTTTCCCGTTCAAACGGCTCTCTGACCGTCTTAATAAAATCGGCGGAATGTGTTTCAGATTGTCAGCAGGCAAAACATTAATCCTCTTTTGTTCCAAATACTTCTTCTCTCCCTGAGATATTCGCACTTCTTGATAGAAACAGGACGAAATGTTTAACATCCTTCTTATTCTCTCAAAAACTGCCATTTGAATAGCCGAGTCCGATTTTGAAATACTGAAGTTCCCAATTCCAATCGCCCTCATACTTGCGACGGGTGTATCTCCAATAGCAAGTCGAAGAATCTTCATAAGACACTCACTAAACCATAATACGGAATGATTAAAAATACGTACAAATCAGTTTGCAAACATCTGTCAATCATACAATGGGCCCATTTCATCTCCGCATCTGCTTTCTCTGCAGATTCAGAGACCTCGAGACTTTGCAGTGCATCGATATCTCTAGAAACTGAAGCTGTATATGGATTCGAATATCAAAATTACCTTATTCGAAGTAAATTACCGTCCCGATATCTAAATCCTTTATTTACAACTGTAAAACCGCCATCTTCCATAATTTCTTTATGAGTCGCCATTGCATGCAAAAAAAAGTGTAAAAATTTATTTCTTGTTTGTGTGTTCTGGGCGGCGCCCCGCGCCCTATCTTTTGTTTTTGCGCCTTTTTATACAATAAAAATCATGGGTGGCTAACGCGCCGATCCGTAAGCCCGGCCGCGGTCCTAAACGGGTTCGGGCCTTGAAACTGGCCGGACCTGATTTTTACCGGGCCGGGCTCCGGGCCTGAGCCGTTTTCAGGCCCGGCCCGGTTTTGTGGAAATGCCAAACGTTGGCATGCTATGTTTTCGCCCCGGTAAATTTTTTGATGGGTTTGTATCTCAAATTCAAGAACAGTTTACTACTTTATAACACCTTTTCGCATATATGTTATAATCTCAGGTCCAAATTAGAACTTAAAATATAGTTTATAGCGGATTTTTGCATCATCAGGGGTGGCAAACGGGCCCCTTTTTGAAAATTTCAGGCCCTGCCCAGTAAAGACCGGTTAGCGCGCGAACTGAAAAATTTCCTTTTATCTTACTGTGGTGCTAAAAATCTACTATGTGCTGTATTATATGTATATTCTAATTTGGACCCAGGGGTGGTCAGCGGGCCGGGCCGGCCCGGCCCGGCCCAAACGGGCCGGCCGGCCTCAAAAATGGAAAATTACAAACGGGCCGGGCCCGTCACGGGCCGGGCCGCGGGCCTGGGGTTTTTCCGGCCCGGCCCGTCTAAATTACAATGCCAAACCGTTGGCAT
Source organism: Bursaphelenchus xylophilus (assembly GCA_904066235.2). Lineage (NCBI taxonomy): Eukaryota > Metazoa > Nematoda > Chromadorea > Rhabditida > Aphelenchoididae > Bursaphelenchus > Bursaphelenchus xylophilus. The sequence continues at coordinate 6,549,250 of CAJFCV020000004.1, forward strand.
TCATTGTTTTCGCGCCGGGAAAATTAATTGATGTTGTTATAGTTGCTGTTTCTCAAGTTCTAACACGTTTACAAGTCTATAGTTCCATTATAGAACCACAAAACTATCACATTGATCCTTTACTAGCTAGATCAACGCCTTTTTTGCCTCAGTTTAGATCCCGAGCCTGGGCGCAGTTCGCAGAACCCTCTATAGACGGGCCTGCACGGGCCGGGCCGGGCCGGGCCAGGCCCGTCACGGGCCGGGCCTGGAAAAAGACTAGACGGGCCGGGCCGGTGATTAGACGGGCCGGGCCGCGGGCCGAAAATCGGAAAAATAGGGTCTGCTGACCACCCCTGTTTGGACCATATACCAACAAGCAGTTCCCGGCTTTTTGGCATTTTTTGGCATTCTGCACCTGTAAAAAACAATAATTTTGTAATTTGTGGAATACCTAGCACAACGTTTAGAAACAACTATAGGTTGGCAACTAAGTTATTGAAATTTTTGACTGCTTTTCTTTTTGCCACAACCTTTAACCCTTTCCGGACGAGTCGGCACGTACTGGTAAAAATGAAAGAGGGTACCCTACTGAGTAACGGCATAATAGTGGTTCAGCCCATCGAAGCGATATTTGGGACTTAGGACAAAAAATGTCCTAAAACATACCCCCATTTGACATATCACTTTTAAAATTTTTGTGACAAGCTGTAGGTCGGAAACTACCCCTAAATTAAAGTCGAGGAGTCCTAGTACTGTTACATCCAAGAACTGTCCGAATCGGACCACCATAGGATTTGTTATCGATTTTTGGAAATTGAAATTTTAATTTTGGTCAATTTTGGACATAAAATCAAGTATATCTTCTGTCGACATCAACCACTTCGGTCCAAATGTGGTTTTTCCAAATCTATTTTGATGCTAGCTTCTTCCTAGAATGTTTCCAGAAAAAACCTGTGAGGCATATTTCGGTAAAACGCAAAAATGTTGAAAATGTAAATATTTCATCGTATAAAATGTCGCTGCAAGCCGAGAAGGGTCGGGCGCAGCTCGAATCGAGAAAATAATAATTTTTTCTTTGATAAATATTGTTTTAGTGTGAAACCAAATTAAAATCCATGAAAATTGCCTGAAAACAGAGTAAAAATATAAAAATGACATTTAGGTAATGTTTGTGTGCTATTCCTGTCTGTATTTCGTGTTGAATCATCTTTTTGACATTAAAATAATATTTATCAAAGAAAAAATTATTATTTTCTCGATTCGAGCTGCGCCCGACCCTTCTCGGCTTGCAGCGACATTTTATACGATGAAACCTTTACATTTTCAACATTTTTGCGTTTTTCCGAAATATGCCTCACAGGTTTTTTCTGGAAACATTCTAGGAAGAAGCTAGCATCAAAATAAATTTGGAAAAACCACATTTGGACCGAAATGGTTGATGTCGACAGAAGATATACTTGATTTTAGGTCCAAAATTGACCAAAATAAAAATTTCAATTTCCAAAAATCGATAACAAATCCTATAGTGGTCCGATTCGGACAGTTCTTGGATGTAACAGTACTAGGACTCCTCGACTTTAATTTAGGGGTAGTTTCCGACCTACAGCTTGTCACAAAAATTTTAAAAGTGATATGTCAAATGGGGGTATGTTTTAGGACATTTTTTGTCCTAAGTCCCAAATATCGCTTCGATGGGCTGAACCACTATTATGCCGTTACTCAGTCGGGTACCCTCTTTCATTTTTACCAGTACGTGCCGACTCGTCCGGAAAGGGTTAAAGGCTTAACAGTCAACAACTTTAATACCCACTATTAGTAACAACAATGCAAGCCTTATCATCTGAATGTGCAGTGGCACCACCAACAGAGAAACCAGGGAACTTAGGCTTAGAAGATTTCATGAAGCCGGTTTCTAGATGTTCTGCTGTACTGAAGTTTTTATACCTTAGATCGTACGCAGCCAAATGGGTGTGATATCCGACACAGAGAGTAACATAAGTACTTCACAACACTCAAGAAAGCAAAGTCTATTTGGACTGTTTGATAATTTTCTACGATCATTATTTCTATCGGGCCAAACAGGCATCTCTACGTAAGTGGATATTCTAGATTTCGTTTTGCTCGCGGCCCGAATCTTTTCTATCTCCCATGTAAACATATTCGGAGGATTGATACTCTGTGCTGGTAATTTCCCGAGAGCATAGCGCTTAAAAAGTTTGCTAAAATCTTTAAAAATGCTTTCATCGGGTATAAAGGGTCTGTTCGGCCTTAACTTCAGAATACCGCGCCTAAGTTCGCTGGCTCCTGTACGGGTTTTTAACAAAGAGAATAGACGTCCCTTTTCAGGGCCCTAGATTTATCAGCGGCACAAAGGTCTTGAAGAAAAGCAGCAACTACTCGGTTAACTTTTTGGGAGCCACTAGGCAGGTCATGAAGATAAATTCGGTCGCGACTTTATGTCATGCTCCAAGAAGGAAGACGTTTTATGCTACTATTTGGATCGTAGTGAATAGCTCTGTCACTACCCGAAGAGTTAGCCGCGCTGCCTTCTTTAGCGTCTCGTGCAACGCCTTGAAAGACAGCCTACCGCCTAATTTTAAGCGAAGTCGTAATAATTTCTATTGATCCTTTTGGGACAAAATGTTATCACAAGACTGTTGAAGGTGTCCTGACGTTGTAAACGTTTTACATTAGCATTATGTCATTCGAGTTCTAAACGCATTGCATGGCACTGCAAAATGACCACTCAAAATTGCTCTTATTCAAATTCAAGGTACTACACCAACACGCGAGCTGCGAGTTCGATGCCTCTGGGTTTGATAGTACTCTAACCCTACTACAGGTGGGATAGTGTGATACTATCCATACTGACTTAAGAAGGTCTGTGGAATAATGCAAAAAAAATTTCAATAACTTAGTTGCCAACCTAATAGAAAAGCGGAAGTCGAGCTCTAATTGCGCCATTATCGATCGAATTTTTGTGACACTTCGCTCCAAAAAGGTGGTCTTAAAGATACGATCTTTTCACCCGATCATCCAAAATTGAGCGACTTGATAAATGGTGAATTGGAAAGAGTAGACAGTTATCTCTCTGTTAGAGGTTCAGAAATTTGTATGTGTTATTCAGTCTTTGAGATATTCGACTTCAAACTTCCCAAAATTGAGAACTTTGCAATCGCCTAGCGGGCGACGTTTAGTCACGAATCCTACAAAAATGGGCGATCAGCACTACAACATCATTCTCAATCATCATGCAAAGTTTCAGAACGTTTTCTGGCTCGAAACTCGACTTATTGAACCATCTTTCCTGCTATTATTAGGTTGATTCAAAAGTTTTTCCACATTTTTTTGAGACACTTCAAAATAAAATTCCTGGAGCCTGATTGAATTTACGTTAAAACTGAAAGCATAGATGTATGGGGCAGAACATTGCAAAATTTTTGATTCGTAGCATTTTATTTTCTACAAGCTTCCTTTCAGAATATTTCAAAAATACTAAAAATTTCTCCGTTTGTATCATGGTGAATATCCCGGGCCCTAGCAATTTTCCAGCCCACTAAAAAGTCTCGGGTTTTGGGTTATTCGTACTGGGGATGGCTGTAGTTTCTTCTGAATTTATTGCTCTACTTTTATCTACACTGACTTTTTTTGTAGCATCCCATAAAGTTGGCCGAAGAGCCGAGCTACCGATCAAAAGCAGATTTTTAAAAATTTTTTGAAAGGAGTTAGACTTTTTTGACTCGGCTGCCATTCAGGTTGTACAAAGACAGTATGCTGATGATACATTCAAAAAGTCACCAACTGAAATTGCCTTATAAGGTAGAAAAGTAGCATGAACTGCACTTTTAGGCGAATTTTTGTAATTTTTTTACTGGTATGGCAAGAGGACCTTCAGCTTAGCGCGTCTAGCAACTGATAGTGTATGTCAAGTAGGATCAATTATTTATTAAATAACTAGGATACCGGGCGAGAGTAATGAACAGAAAACGTTTTTGTAAAAATCCCCTAACTTTCGTAAAATATTGGTAGATTAGAAAGATTCGATTTTTCTACCGCATAGCTAAAGCTAGCGCGAATGTTTAGCATTGGCGTTGTAGTGCTACTCATACACTACAATAACAGAAAGCGTTATCACTTAGTGCTTCTAATAGCTGCGTCTACAGGGTCTACTTTTGCCAGACCCTAATTTTTGATTTTTCGTACTAAAAATTTTTCGACTAGCCCTATAGCAAATTGTCCTCGATGCCATAGAGATTACATACAGGCATACCATATTCTAGAATATTAAGAAGATACAGCCACTCTAGACGTAACGCCGGCGGTTTACTTTTTCTTCCTTCGAGTAGTTAAGGTTTAACACGGCGCTACTACTACAAATTGCTAAGTTGTAAAAAGTTATTAATCTACTATAATCCACAAACAGCCCTCTTTCTAACAAGATATATATCAGGCCCACTGGCTTTGGTCTAAATTTTTTAAAGACATGTGGAAAAACTTTTGAATCAACCTAATATAATGATTGAAATCGTTGCCCGGGCTTTTCGCAAAATGACAAAATCCGTGGCATTCCGCAACTAGAGATATTTTAATTATCAAACTCATCAAACATGGTGTTTTTGAAAGACAAACCAGACCTACTATAACAAGAAAAATTCACTGATAGGGTCTATAGCTTTTTTCTGTCAAGATTTTGTTCAATACTGGGCTAAATTACAATTTTTGTAATTTCTCGAAGAAGCCAAAAAACATTATTTAACAGTACGCCAAACATTTGTTTTCGTGGCGTGACGCGACCAGAATTCCGTGAAAAAACGTTGTGTAGGTAGGTACCTAGTTTGCCAATACCTGTATAAACTGAATGTAGCTAATGCAGCCATAAAGCTTACGTGCCATGTTATTTGTGCGCATGAAAGCATTATTATATTTTTCTAAATTCATTTAGGCGTTGGGAAAATTGCTTTTACGTTTCATTCCATACGCATTCCAAACACTTCAGTATTATGCCGTTTTTCTTTTCCTATAGTGTGCGAAGTACGAGCCAAGGGAAACGGGGCTTATATCCAGACGAGAAAGTGACGGGCTCCCTCCCCCTTCTCTCTTCCCCATTGCCCTTGACATTCCACTTTTCCTGCCGCTCCGATCCGTTTTATTGCAGAATTTCCTTCGGTTCTGTATTTGCAGTTAGGCCTAATCGATTTGAGTTTCGCTTTTTTATTGCTTTGTTCCTAAAACTTGTATAAAAAACAATATTTTAGGCGAAGATGGCCTCAGAAAAGTTGATGGTAGATCCTGTTGGCGACCTTCCCGTAATAGACAACGGAGAAAACGCAGTAAAATTTACCAAGGTAAAAATATATACTATAATTTTCTCAATTGTGACGCAATTTTAGGATGGGGAAAGCATTGACTTGAAGCCGGAGCAGAAATTAATAGGACTCACTAAGGAGCAATTGGAGAAGTACAGGAATGATCCTTTCTGGAAGTCAGCTCGCTACGTCGTCTTTACATTGTTCTGGATCATCTGGTTGATCATGTTTGTTGGCGCCATCCTAATTGTTGTAATGTCACCCAAATGTGCCCCTAAGAAGGAACAAGCTTGGTTCCAGAATTCTGTTGCCTATCAACTCTTCACTCCGACGTTTAAGGATTCGGATAACGACGGAGTTGGAGATTTTCTGGGCATAAAGGAAAAGTTGAATGACCTCAGACGGGTTGGTATCACCGCTCTGTGGCCTACCCCATTGCTAAAGACTGACAAAAACGAATTTGATCCTGCTGCTATTGTCGACTCAAACTTGGTGGACTCACGTTTCGGATCTGAAGAAGATCTAAAGAATCTAATTGATGAAACTCATAGCCTTGGACTGAAGTTTATAGCCGATCTACCGTTAACCGAATCAACTGTTACGAACATTACAAAGAAAGAGAACAAGTTGGTGGACATCAACAGCAATGATGTGTTAACCAAGCTGAGAAAAACGGCCGTTTATCTTTTAAATCTTGGAGTCGATGGAATTCATTTAGCACAATATGGGTTGGCTTATGTAAGTTTGAAATGACATGGCACAACCCCGTGTTTACAGAAGTTCGATGCTTCCGAAAAACTGGACAGTCTTGCTGGGTTAATTCGCACAGAAGCAAAAGAAAACTTCCACGACAACAATCCCGAGAATCTTTTACTATTCGCAGATGTCCAGATTCAGAGAGAACAAAGGAATCTAAATCTGTACACAAGACCTCTTTACCGTTACCCTAATGCTACCGCCCAGATCTGCCATTCTGTTAATTTTATCGAGTGTCTTAGTGAAAGCGCTCGAGACGGCGCTGGCCAGGTTGTCCGCAATGCTTCAACTCTTCCCCTCTGGCAGTTAGGAGATGTCTCCAGACCAAGACCATCCATCCGGACTGCAGATAATCTTCTTCCTCAAGCTACTGCTGCTCTTGCTGCGATTCAGCTGTTCTTGCCAGGCTCAGCTGCGATCTACTACGGCGAAGAGCTCGGACTTCCACCAGTGAATGATGTTAAATCACAGCACGGTCTAATGGCCTGGTCTAACGAAAAGAATGGAGGATTCTCGGATATCGAAGGAAAACCCTTTTTCCAGCAACTTTCGAGTCAACAGATTGAAAAACTGAATTTCGAGGTGAGTAAAACCCGGTTTTCGAAACCGCTTTATAGGCTCAATACAAAGAAACTCATTCTCCACTAAAAGGCTTCAAGAAGTTGGCAGAAACCAAAGCCCGTGATGAAGTCTTCATTGAGGGTCAGTTGGCGGTCTCCAAAAAGGATGGTTTGGCCATTTTTTCCAGAATACTCGAGGGGAATGAGAAGGTATGTTGCGTTCGTTCAAATAACAAACAACGTTAAGGCTTATATTCTTGTGGTAAACTTTCCAAACACGAATGATTCATCCCCAAAAGTATTTACATTGAACAAGAACATTGTACAAAACCATGCTGCTTCCCATGTGGAATTGGTTTGGAATCAGCCTAACAACGCTAAAAATCCATCCCATATTCAGCTTAACGACAAACTCACCCTGAACCCCTTCGAGTATGTCCTTCTCCGTGTCACGGTGGTTTAAACCAACGATAACAGACATGCCACACAGCACGTTCAACGGCTTTTCCTTCGTTTAAGGTTTATTACTTTTGCAATAAATAATCATGCTTGTTAAATGATTGGTCTCGGTTTTCTCTGGCGCCCTCTGCTACTCGTACCCTGGGCCAATGATCTATATTCGTCTGGCATCTCCTCTTCAACATATGAGCCCTCAGAATCTGATTCCGAAGATCCAGTGATCAATTCCGGAACTTCCTCATCGTCCGTGGACTCCGTAGTGTCACTTTCACTGCTCAGTTGTGGTTCAACAACTTCATCTTGAATAAAACGCTCTTCTAAAATTCAATTTCTAAATTATTTGATTGCCACTTACCTCGTGGAGCCGGCTTAAACGCCGGCGTGATTTTAGGCTTCTTAGCAGGCCTTTCTTTAATATGTTGAGACAGGATTGTCTTCCGGAAGCTTCGTTTCTCTGAGGAAGGAGATGGCTCCTCAACTTTGATCGGGCTTTTGTTTTCTTGTTTCTGGTGTTTTGCTTCATGCTTTCCGAAATATGATCGTGGCATAATCTGTGCGAATAAACATAAAAATTAAAAACCTACATTTCCCTTCTCGAAATGATACAACTGGTAACAAATGAAGGCCGCTTCATGAGAAACGACATGATGTTGGAAAATGGAATCACCTCCACTGATTACCTTCCCACATTCCTCACAAATTCTTTGCTTTATCTCATGTTCTCTGACGCGAGCATTGTCGTATCTTCGTTGCGCACTAAAAAAATAAATAAAAATTCTAAAATAGGCTCCGATTATCGTTGATCTACCTGACAAATGGTTTATTCCTCATCCAATTTTCCAACGGAATTCCCGAAGAATTTGCAGACGTCGATGGAAGCACCATCTCGTTTATATTGTCATATACGAATCGACCTTACGCGCGTAAATTTACGCGCAAAGCGAGAATAAATTTTCTCGCAATAAAATAATATCGCAAGCTGCGCCCTTTCTTGGAAAATTACAAATACAATGTTATACGATTGAACCTACAAACGAAAGTCATCGACGGGCATAAGCACACTAAGGCTGAAGCCACCGCAATAATTTTTACACTGTTTTGTGAAATATACACTTTATCAAAATTCCTTTTGCTAACTTATAAAATTGTTTGAAGAAAAGACATTAACTTTTTAACCACATTTCTCCGATTCTAAAAACGAGCGTTACCGCATTAGAGATAACCGCAGTTATTATCAAAAACATGTTCTTTATTTATTGTTGTCAAGTAATTACTAATTCGGAGATTTCGGCAGATGCCTTTGTTTCCTCTGGCGCTGTTAACAAGGCGTAAAAGCGCTATAAGTGTTTGTTGTGGTTAAGACCGAGAATTTGCAGAGAGGGAGGGCTGGCGATAAGCGAAACTGGTATCCATAATAAAAGTTGTGAAAAGTGACCCCGAGAGAGACAGAGAGACCGGATGTGGAAGAAGATGTCGCGAGGAGGTCCGAGGATCCAACCGGTCTTCAGAAGTGGCGTAACGGCGATGGCGTGGGACAGTGGCGGGCTTAAAGCTCGAGCCGGACATTCAGAAAAATTCTTTGTCAAGTCATTACTCAACTCCCAAATTTAAACAGATACAAGTCTGTTGCGCAGTTAAGGAGTTTGATTTTTCGTGTACGGACACTTGCGCAACCCGTGCCAGTTTTTTGACAAGCAATAAAATTATTTTAACAAGTTTACTAATATTTGTCCTGAAAATGAGGAAGTATGTACTTATTTTTCTCATCCAGAATGTTAATCATAAAAAAAGCTCTAGTCTGCCTTTTTGGTAAGTGTAAAACAGTATTTCGTTAAGGTTACGCACTTTGTTGCATTTAGTCGCGTAATACCTGCAGTGTCGCGACGAATCTTCGCTAAATTAACTAATATTCGGCGTTAGTTTGTTTCGGAATGAGGAATGGAGATGAACGGACGTCTTAAATACCAGTTTTATAGAAGCTCGCAAAGGCACTCCCGTTCTTTCGATCCGGTCTTCGGTACCTTCAACTTTTACTTTTCTTACTTTATCGCATTTGGGGATCGGTTTCAAGTTCTTTACGATCCCGAGCATTAATTACTTTCGGATTCTTGGAATTGCTTTCTGACAATAGGGGTTTCTTTTTTTTATTATTATTTTTTGCGCAGTTTTTTGGGTTACGGTAGTAAGTAAAAGTCTTTCAATTGGTGTAAGTAAAAGTCTTTCAAATCCTACCTTTGCTCATAACATCATCTTCTTGATGTGTTCCGTGATAGAGTCATTAATTTTCCGTTGAATTCCGCCCGTACTCGACAATTTAAACTCTGAAAGAGATGAAGTAAATTAATGGAGGAATGTGATCGAATTTACTTTCCATCAAAACTTTTTATTTGGATTATCCGGATATCCCTCCCAAAAAACTACCTTTTCATTTATTACTCGAACTTTTTATGTGTAAGATGAGTTAATGATTGCGTAACGCTACTTTCCACCTTTATGACTTCGCAGTAATTGAGAAAACTCAGTGGTTTGTAAATGGACACTGAGTTTTTGTTTCCGGCTTTTGATTATTTGAAGTTTTGCTTTGAATTCTGAATCCATTAACGACCACCTTATTCCAGCCATGGATGATCATGCGTCTACTTTGAGGTGGATGTGTGTCTTTCTCTCGATGAGCGGCATACTGTGTCAAGGGTATGGCACAGGAAGTTCAGGTGGATCAAATCCGTTCAAGACCCGAGCTGATTTTGAAGCCGAGATGGGAGGGCCTGGAATGAGTCCAGTTTTGCCCCCAGGGGAAGATCAATACTTCCCGCCGCCAGACATCCCGAAACCAGACGAGAAGCTGGACGGATCATCCAAGTAAGGGTTATCTATTTTGTCAACTCTTATTGTAGATCGACGGAAGAAGAGGAGGAAGAAAAGCCAAAGAAACGGCCCGATTGTCCCGTTGTTGGCTTCTCTGGGGAATCTCAGCTCAACACTCCAGATGTCAAATTCAAGATCAGGAACCTTGGATCAGATGCGAAGATTCCTGGCTTCGGAAATCTGGCCTACCCAGGTCGCGTTTTGGAGAAAAGCCGTAAGTTTTACAAAGCAATATCCTGACTTAATCCATTACTTTGAAGCGAAATGGGAACCCGGGGATGAAGTCATTAGTTTTAAAGAAGATCAGTTTGTCGAAGGGGGATTCCACACCTCGTATGCTTACAACCCGGATTGCGAGCCTGTTGAAGGTTCTAATGTTGTGTCTGCTCATGCCAAGAATACGGATATCGAGCCAGAACCATACGAACCCGCTGTAGAAGCGGTTACCGAAGCCTCCACTTCGCCCGCTGAGACCGCTGCGCCTTATGCAGAGACCCCAGCTCCATTCAAACCAGCCGAGACACCCGCTCCCTATGTGCCACCAGCTGAAACCCCGGCACCTTACGTTCCAGAACCGGAGACGGAGCTACCCTATGTACCAGAACAGAAGACCGCAGCTCCATACATTCATCCTGAAACTGAGTCCCCTTACGGACCACCGGAAGAGACTCCAGCTTCTTATATTCCCCCAGAAGAGACCCCACCTCCCTACGTGCCTCCACAGACGGAGGCTCCGTACATTCCCCCTGCCCGGACTCCAGCCCCATACGTACCAGCTGAAACGTCCGCACCGTATGTGCCCCCAGAGACCCTTGCCCCTCCACCAGAAACTCCGATTCCACCAGCCACGACTGCTGCTCCATATGTACCACTCCAAACACAAGCACCTTATGTGCCTCCGGAAACACCCTCTCCTTCACAACGAACCCCATCGCCATATGCTCCCGTCTCCTCCGGCGGTTCCTATGGGATCGAGAACGAAGTTGACATCCCTGACGAGACCACCCTGGCACCTGCCCCAACTTCGACCTCTGCGCCAGCCAATAATGGCAAAACCGACACTGGAGACAACTATGGCCAGTCGGTGAAGCCGTCGGATCTTATTGATGTAAGTGGTAGCCATGACCCTTAAATTATTTTTTAAAGGAAAATGAGGACGGAGTTGAGTATGTTGATGAATTGACACCGCCCCCACCTCCTCCTCCCCCAGCCCCCCGGTCACAACCTATTCCTGTTCCCAGAGCTCTTCCAAGCCCATCTTCTTCGTCGTCCTCGTATGTTGCACCTCCCTCTCCGATTCAAGTCCCGGCCGCTTATCGGCCATCGTTGCCATCGTATGTGCAACCGCACCCGCCAGTTTCTTTCCCACAGCCTATTGGAGGACAACCCTTTGGCAGTTTCCAGCAGCCATTCAGTCCCGTTTCTTATCCTCAACCTCCACTCCAGCCAGCCGGATGCTGCGGAGGCAGTTGGTTTAGCAGTCAAGGATCTTTGTGCGCTCCCGTCAATTATAATTCATGCGCTCCAGCACCGGTGCAACCGTCTTGTCAGCCAGGATGCCAATCAACACTATCATGCTGTAAGTATTGATTTTTTTATTTTGAATGGCGTTGATATCCAATTACACCATTATAGCCCCTGGATGCGCCCCTATACCACAGCCAGCTTGTTCATCGCCCTGTTCCAGCCCATGCCCACCTCCTTGCCCCCCTCCATGCATCCCTCCACCCACAAATAATTGTTGTTGTCCTCAGCCTGTTTCTGCTCCAAGCTTCTGCGGTGGACGCCGGAAACGATCGCCCCAAATATCGGGAATTTGTAAATTATTCAACCTTTAATCAAAACCTCTTATCAATCGACAAACCACAGCCAGACACCTCAGCCAGGACATCCCAAATCTCAATGCAATAAGTTGTTGTAAGAGTGCCATTAATATCCCGGTATGTCCCCAATAGGATCCTTAACCCTTATAGAAGTTGTTGCTGTAACTAATTTCACATGAAGATCTTCTTGGGAGACATTACTATTTATTCAGCTTGTATGTAGATAAAGTATTTGTAAGCATGGTAAGAATATATGGAATTGTTAAAAAAATCAAAAAACGATTGAAAAAAATAAATTATGTATGTTTATTCATAAAAATCCTTTAGCCATTGTCTTTAACCAAACAAATTCCCTTGTCCTTCTCCAGTTGTCGACATTCATCATGATACATTGACGGGAGATATGAGTCTGTGGGAACTTGAGCAGCATCATTAACAATGAGCTCAGACACTTCAGGAGTAAAATCACGAACTTGTTTCGTCTTATTAGGCTTGCCAGCCAATCCCGCTTTATGGAGCCATTCTAAAATGATATATCAATACCAAGCAAGCATACCATCCATTCCTGAAATAACCGATGTAATCTCTTGAAATACGGCATTACAATTTTCTATAATGGGGTCCGTAGAGACAAACCCGTAAAAAAGGAAATCACTTTGCTTAGCTCTGAATTGCTGACAGCAAGCAAAGATAGTACCATTGTTCGAGGATCGGTAGAAAATACTAAAAGATGGTTAAAGAAACAGATAACATTACCTTCCTTTGCAAGCAGGAATCACAATCAGACAACGATTACATTTCTCAATAGTCACCGATTTTGGCACACCCAATAAATAGAAGCCGGAGTCAGAACACCCTTCAATTACCACAGCCTTGTTGTTAATCTCATCCTCATTGTAGACTATCACTGCTTTAGATTCTCCCGAAACTTGGAGCGTCATATCAACCAGATCTGCAGCCATCTACAAAAATAAAAAAATGCGTTTACCATTAGTTGGAAAACAAAAAAGGAATTCTCTTTCAACTCCCCTAGATCACCGGTTATTAGTAGATGCCATGAACGTGTAACATGCAATATTCCCATTAAAAATAAAACAAAATCCTTTATTAAATTATTATGTTCCATTATTTACAAATATATAATAACAATTATGCAACCTTGACTCTGTCGTTGCGCACTGTTCCCAAGGCTGTTTGGTGTGCTTCATCGCTCAGTGGAGGATTGAGGCGATAGCTAGATGATGTGTCAAAGTTATGTCTAATTATTGCCATAAAAACAAACTCTTCGTTGAAAAGTGCTGGAATTATATATACCGAGTCAAATGGCTATTATAAACTTACGAATTTTCTTCTCCCAAAGGTATTCATAATCACAAACGTCGTTCTCATTTACAATTACAATGTAAGTCTTGTCGTACTAAAAAAATATTATAAAATAAAACAAGCTACCTTAATCGCATGATAAAGCGTTTTATAAATCGGCTTTGTTTCTTCAACACTTCCTCCGGCACTCTGAATCAATCTTCGGACGATTTCGTGAGATGGTTGTACGTTGGGGCTTACATGGAAGGTGACATCTTCAAAGACGTGGCGAGTGCGTGCCCTGAAGATCGTGTTCAAAACGTTGAAGCCATACTTGGCTTCGTTTTCGTAGTCACGGACTCGAAAGTCGAGTGAATCTTTAATTTAATTCATAATTACTACAGTGGCTGATAAAAAGCTCATGTTTTCATTTTGTATGTAATTTCTGCTCAACGTGGATGAATCTAGCAGGGGAAGTAAGTTTGACACTCAGATTTTGATGAAACTTGGCACAAATTAAGAAGTTTTTTCTAAGGTATATGCGAGGCTCCTAGCTCGCGCCTTGCAGAAACAACCGAGATTTTTAGATCCAAAGCTGGGAAAAATGCCACATCGTTTTGCAAATTTCGGCATTAAAATTGTCATACCTATTTCTACCTTACCGTTAGTTAGAGAAAAAATTAATCTTTTCTGCACCGCGTTTAGCGCACTCTGTCGGCGGCAAAGATAGTTCAAGGTGGCGCTTGCAAAGCGCGAGGTAAAATTTTCGGAAATTGATATTTGGCCTATGCCGCGAGCTGTGCGCAAAATTTAAAGAAAATCTGAGTGTCGCACTTGAGGTGCTTCCTTTGTGAGCGAAAAAAACCTAATTATTGCAAGCGGATTATTTTTTTGAAAAAATTGACAACTTTTTGTTTTTTATCGACAACTGTTAAACGGGAAGATGTAAAACCACTCCAGTGCTTACACTGGAAGATAATAGCAGCGATTACACATAAAACGAAAAATTTGAGTTTTTTGTCAGCTAGTACAAACTTACCAATAAACCTCAAACAACTGAATGAGTGATCAACCCAGCTTGGATCTACAACTTCTTTGCCTTGTCCAAGAGCTTCGCAAAGTTGAATAGTCCTCTTGAGATCACAGGTGACGAAGTGAGTACAATCCACAATAGAATCGGTTACCTGACCACCCAAAAATCGTATTCTTTTCCTCAAGGAGTCAATTAACACTGGAGGTAAGCGGTCTAGAAACACCCGGACATTAGGAAGTTTATCCTCCCTTTGAAGGATATTCAGAGCTTGTGCAATTTGATCTTCGGTGGGAGTCTCAGTGTATAACCTGTAAATAAGGGACTAAACCCGAGAGTTCTCACTTTATTTTGTGATGAGGAAAGCATGAGATATCTCCTTCCACCTGACTGCGGAGTTGAACCGCTTTTTGGAGGATGGCTTCATTTACAAGGATCGGAGATTTCCATGGAACTGCAACCATTCAAAATTACTCAAATCTGTTCAACCACCTACCTAATAGATTTGCGGCATTCTCGGAGATCTTCTCCAACACATGCGGTCCATTAATTTCTCCTGTTCCAGGAACCCCAGCACAGTATTCGGAATGCCGAAGTTCCGAAATAATGGAGCTATTTCCAAAGTAAAGACGAACAAGCCAAAGTAAGTTCACGACTGGAATATCAAATTCTTGAGCTTTCATGTACTTCATTCCTCCTTCTCCCTTCGCAATGAGAGCAGCGTGATTTTGTGAGATACAAGCGTTAAATATTCCTCCGACACCTTTGGTCAGCACTTTTACCATTTCAATTTCATCACCGTCAAAACCTTCGGCAGCAAAGATCTGCAACATAACCGTACTCATACTTGTTACCACCGGGACCATAACAAACAATAAACCATACCTTATTATATCCGGGCAATTGATCCCTTTGGGTCAACCCCCATGCGGATGGCAGATGAGAGGCCTTATAAGGAGGGCACAGCCGTTTCTTCGCGATAACATCGCTTACATACGACGGTGTAACAAACCTGGCGTTTCGAGTTGTTTTAATCATGTCTCTCGCCTTCTCTGTCATGAATTCAACCACAACGTGAGTAACTGCAGGGCTGGGTTGTCCACTCTCAAAGTCAGCCCCGTAATAGCGAAGCTGATTCTGCAGTTCGTTTGGTTCCAAAAGAAGGTCGTTATCAAAAAAGAAAACACATCCTGCTAAGAATGTTGCGGTGTTAACTACACGATGTTGCCAATGGGGATCTATGTCGTAGTAAGTGGAGGCTCGTAATGGCTGCGCCATCCTCATAACGCCCGGTTGGCCAACATGCATTAACGAGTTCGACCCAGGGAGGGGTATATTACTGTGGACGGGCACTGTATTTGGGTACATTCCCGAGTTTACATCTGTAAAATAATCTTCTCCCCTCCCAGCGAACATACTTTGATGTGGAGGAATATGCTGCCGAACCATAGGGGGACACTGCCCTTGTGGCTGAGGGGCTAGATCTGGAGATTGTCCAATGTGTTGGGGTGGAATCTGATTCTGCGGAGCCTGGGGAACATTGTTAGAATATTGCATCGGGGTGCTTCCTGACATTCCGTTTGGTACGTACCTTGCTGTAAATAAACAAAAAAATGCATGGCACATTATACAATTACAGACACTAATCCCCCAATTCCGGAAAGAATAATAAAACACGCAACATTGTGCAAGAACATTAGCTTTACAATTAGCTGTCAAACATTCCATTTGAGCACTAATAAACCGAAACGCCGAGTTCACACACTATTCAAACGCGTTAAATCGGTAACAACGTGATTAGACATTGGCAATAACCTTCATCCAATGTATAATTAGTAAAACCTCAACAATTAAATACTCGACTCACCATGAGGATTCATCGCCTGACCATTAATTGTAGGGTGAGATATGTTCTGAGTAGGAGTGGGAGTGCCGGGAGGCATTTGCTGGAGAAAAGGCCGTACCATCGGCGAGGGAGACCCCGCATTCCCTTGCTGAAAACCGTTTATTGCAAACAATGGTGGACTTACCTGTTGCAACCTCTGCTGCTGTTGTTGCATATAAAAATGTTGTTGAGCCTGGGGTTGGTTCATCCCGCCTTGGTTGCTGTATGCGTAGTTGGTAGCCTGATTAGGTGATTGGGGAACCGCCCCCGGAGTTTGGGGAGCCGATCCATTGACCTGAGGGTACTGCGGCCTGACCGGCCTGGCCTGTTGATACATGAATTGCTGAGGTACTGCTCCTGGAGGATAGCCTGAAAGCTTTTATTTTCACCACATCCTGTAAACTCCATGACAATAAAAACAAGACACTTAACTACCATTAATAATTCAGAAGAGAACTCACCGGGAGGATATCGAATCATGGGTCGTTGGATGGGTTGGCTAATCATTCGTTGTTGATTCATGTACGGTTGATGAATCTAGACGAACATAATAAACCATAACATTATTAAAAAAAGTGCGCGAATAACGCTATCCCACGAAGAACACAATGCCATCACAATCCTAACACTCTTACGTTTTGATTCTGCCACTGCGGGTTCACTTGATTGTAATTGGCGTAGCTTTGTTGCCCATTCGGGTACCCGGGCATACGCGGATTCGGATACCCGGAGGTATACATCTGCTGTTCTAAAAAATAAACATTGTGTAAACAAAACGCGTGTAAAGGTTGCTTACGATAAGGTTGATTATTCATCTGCGAAGCCTGAGGATATGGCGAAGGGCAGGCGTTACTTGAAGCAGCTGAAGAAGTCCGAGGAAATGGAGAAGAAGGCATGTGTTGGGACATTTGAGATTGCGGTTGTTGCGGAGACCTGCCTGCTGGACCTAAAAAAGGCAAATAATCGACAACATTTCCTTCCTTACTCATCATATGTTGTTGTTGTTGTTGCTGAGAAGGTACTGATTTTGTGGGAGAATTGGAAGGCCCTGGAAAGATTGGTGTTCGGGGAGTATTGAAATCGAAGTGCTGGGGCTGCTGAGACGCCGGTCTGTTTTGGAATGGACTGTTAACATCAGTGTTACTACCTAAATTTAAAATGTAATAATAAAACGAGCGATTCTTTAACCAACCTGTAGATAAACGTTGTTGAGAGCGCGGGGAGTCGATGCTCGCCGGAGATGCAGTGTTTTGAGAAACGTGAGCTGGAGACCAATGCTGAAGAGCAACAAAATCATACCTATTTAAGAAAAAAACAACCGTCATACAAAACTAATACCTGTGGGTTACTTGAGCTGTTGCTCATATGACTACCTGGAGGTACGCCCTGCTTATCTACCACCATGTCGCGAAGCATGTGTGGGTCGAGACTTCCAAGCGGACTTAACGGCGGATCCATTCCTGCCAAGAGTGAAACAATTCAAGGCTCAAAGTTAAAAATAAACATGGTGTCATAAACCAACGATAATTAGACGAGTTTCATAAGTCAAATTTACTAAGGTGAAAACTCAACAAATAGTACAAGATTAATTATAGATTACTTTTTGTCAAAAGTTCTAGATGTCGACCAACTTCTGTTCGATTTCTCCCACCAACCCCTTGAGAGCCTGGAACTGCTCACGGCTGAGACTGATTCCTTTCTTGCCAGGGCATCGCTTTCCGTCCTTCATGTAATATTCGCGGATATCAACCAAAGCCTTTCCCTTGAATTCTCGAACAGTCAAGAAACGGTTGTTTCCAATTTCAAACATCTAAATAACAAAGATAACTTGTAACCCAACAAAAACTCACTTCGTTTCCATCCGCATCAACTTCACGGGTTGATTTCTTACACTTCTTGCTACTGGATGCGTCTTTTTGATCTCCTTCATCCTTGGCAACACGCTTCTAAAAGAATGAATTCAATTTCAAGCCTTTAACTTACCTTTACCGGCTTTCTGTCAATGATTTCATCCCCAGAATCTGAGCTCGACATTTTCAATTCGCAATTCTCGCAAAAATAGTTTTCACAAAAAGAAATTTTCGCGGATTGATTATTGGCATTTCGTTATAGCCGCTTGTTTTCGTGTCATGGTTAAATTAAATGGGTGGCACAATAAAAAGATCACAAAAAATTATCAAGCAAGAAAGAAATTTTTGATAATTACGTATGCGTTTATAATTAGGGCCCACAGTTTCTTTCTATAGTTGTTACTTCTAACTGTTCTGATTAGCGGGATGTCGAAGAAGGAAATTATAGATAAGTGGCTTCAGTCTGATGCCGTGTGCTTCGATGTTGACTCTACAGTATGCCAAGTGAGTAGTCGTATTAGTGAATTTTTATTTTTCAGGACGAAGCCATTGACGAATTAGCAGAATTTATGGATAAAGGAGAGATAATAAGAGAATTTACGGCCACGGCCATGAACGGAAACCTCAATTTTGGGGAATCTCTTCATAAACGGTAAGACTGTGATGATATACATCATTCTTCAGCATGGGCATTATTCAAGTGACCAAGAGAAAACTGGAAGAGTTTATTCAAAAACATCCAGTCCGTCTAACACCCGGAATCTCTGAGTTGGTTTCTCGATTACGACATCGGGGAGTAGAGGTGTTTTTGGTCAGTGGAGGGTTCAGAGAGGTTATTAATCCTGTAGCCAGCCAACTTAACATTCCTGAAGATCATGTTTTTGCAAATCGAATTATCTTTGATTCCAGTGGTAATTACTCGGACTTTGATCGAAGTGAGCCGACCAGTGATTCGGGTGATAAGAGCAAGGGAAAACCCCGAGTTTGTGGGTTACTCAAGGAAAGGTGTGTGATTCCGGTGGTTGCTTGTAGTTTATTGTCATCACTGAATCTAACTTTCGTAGGATTACAACAAAACAAAATATAAAAACGACGTGACTTTTAAGAGATCCAACGTAAATAATATACTTTTGTGATGCATTTTAATATTTTTTAAAGTAATTTGTAATGTAAAATGATTTATTCAGATTCGGATACAAATGTTTAACTATGGTGGGTGATGGATACACCGACTATGAGGCATGCCCACCAGCAGATTTATTCATAGGTTTTGGAGGAAATCAAGTCAGAGAACGGGTAAAAGCAGCTTCACAATGGTATGTAATGGACTTCCGAGAACTGATAGACACATTAAAACAATAAATCATATTGATTTTATGATCTCTTGAATATTTTGGAGAGTTTGGTTAGGAAAGAAGGAAGACATGACCATATGCGGTTCTATATCCGATACTGTAAGTGTTAACAATAGGGCCTTTGCAAATCTGGATTTGGTATGATTAATGGAACTCGATCCTTTTGAGCTGAAGATGGTCTCTGCGAAAGCCAATAGATTCTGCTCTTGTAGGTGAGATATTCGAGTTGGATTTTCCAGCCCATGGATATCTGAAATAATAATCAACGTAACGTTACTGTTTTACCTGCTCTAAGCATTATTATACAACTCAATGTCCACTGTTCTATCGGGTTTAACTTTAGTTGGCGTAGTATAGATATAATTCTTTGGATTTTAATGTCTGTTTTTCCTGAAAATCATCATAGAAACAGAAAAATTTGCAATCGTAAAGCGAACCTTGTTTTACAAATTCGTCAAATTGGCAGATGGAATGAAAACAAAACAATGAATGCCAGTATTTTTTGAGGATGATCTTGCGGTCATTGAGAGACAGTTCCTGAAGCGGTGGGAACCGTATCAACCATGATAGCAGAGATATTAGGAATGGAGTCCAGTTGTTCTCATTATTAATGCTGGGTTCTGTTAACTTTTCCACTGTGAATTTTGGCGCGGTGGCTTCTATATGGAACGGCGTTCTTTTACATTTCAACTCGTTAGGTGGTAAAGAGAGCAATGATCTAGCAACTACCATTGAATATGGGCTTCTATGCAGGGTTGTTTATTATGTAAAATTTATTTACCTTGACTCAATGGACGTGTTGCTCGAGGAGCCGAAGATTCCCGAGCTTTGAGACCTTGGGAAAACGCTACGCTCATTTTGAACCGCTGAAAAGGGCGTAAAAGAGATAATTAAAATTTCATAGAGCGAGTGAAAAAAGACACTGTCAACCTTCGCTTGGTCGTGGGAAAGCCCATTGGAAGCTGAGTAAATACCATAACCCCAAAGAATCAGAGGTCCAAACATATACTACTTTCTCTAAACCAACCGTTTTTGTTCATGCAAACATCTAGACACTTCTTGAATCGGCATGATTGGCACTGATTACGGCGAGCAACATCAACGACGCATTGTCCTTTCTCTTTACACTCGTATCTGAGGTTCCTTCTGATAGAACGTTTGAAGAATCCTCTACATCCATCACAACTTCTGACACCGTAATGCCTCCCTATCAACTTTTTGACCAATTGCCATATGAACTCACCACTCGCCCGATCCCCGCAGACTTTACAGATGTCTTCCAGCGACAGCATCCGCAGCCCTTCTCAAATGGCCTATGCCCAGGTTGGAGAGCATCTTCTTTTCGAGAACCCGATCCGCAAATTCACACGCCCAAGAGAACAAGTCAAAAAATTCGGCCAATCTCGAGCACCAACCTAAGCACCTTCGGCCATAACCTAGCAAAAGTCTACAAAAACAAAGTCTCCTTTTATTGGACACCAATTTTAAAACAAGGATAAACAATAAAAACAGAAACAAAATGTCTCCGATAACATATCCAAACTTCCCGTTGTCCAGTCGTTTGGGTTGCTTAGAATTTGTCGAACGCTTTTCTGGCACCAGTTTTGCCCAGGACCTTGAGGACATTGAACCGAACGGTCTTCGACAGCTTTCGACATTCCCCAATAATGACAACATCTCCGACATTCACACTGAAATAAGAAAAAATAAGTTAACTCCATTCCTACACCT
Organism: Bursaphelenchus xylophilus; assembly: GCA_904066235.2. Lineage (NCBI taxonomy): Eukaryota > Metazoa > Nematoda > Chromadorea > Rhabditida > Aphelenchoididae > Bursaphelenchus > Bursaphelenchus xylophilus. The sequence continues at coordinate 6,570,154 of CAJFCV020000004.1, forward strand.
TCACAGCTCAAAAAAAACTAGTACAACAAGGAACAATTTTTACCGGAAAGCAGGAGAACAATGCACTGAGATGTTTCGGTGCCTTCTTTCGTAACGGCGATACTTGGAAACGAAGTGCAAGAAATCACGTCTGACGACGATGGTCCTCTGCATCTTGTTCTTGGTAACTACCCCGCTAAGAATACAGCCACGGATGGAAACATTGGAGGTGAAGGGACATTTCTTGTCGATATAAGTTCCCTCGATGGCCTGAATTCAGAATAAGATTTTCCAAATGCGCTCTTACCTCCTTGGGAGTCTTAAATCCCAATCCAATGCTCTTGTAGTAACGTTCACGTTTCTTGGACTTCTTTCCGATTCCCAAAGTTTGCCATTTGGTATTTTGGAAGATAGTTGGCTGCCTTTGGTACGAACGCTCGGTCTGATCCGCCATTGTTAGACCCTAAAACAAGCAAAACTAAGTGGGAACATCTTTTTTACAACCAGCGCGAAAAAAAGCTACAATAACTTCAACATTCAAAATTATGCATTATTCTTCAAAAAACAAAAAATTCTGCAATTTATTTTCAGCCTCGTATGTAAAAATACAGTATTTTGAAGCTTTACGCCATTTTCGTTGCGAAACCAAAGTCCGCATGCGATGTTTTGACAAATTTCGCGAAATCGCAAGAGTCTGGAAATACATCGTTTTGATTTTTTCGTGAGGAAGGAACAAGCGATCGTAACCGTATTTCTATGAGCTAGAAGTGTAGTTGTTTACATTCTCTGATGTTTTTGTCTTACATGTGTATTTATTTCACACTTCAAAAAGAATCCAACGAATTCTAAAATTGTGGCATTCTGCATTTTCGAGAAATTTATTTTTGGTTTTTATTTGAGTGATGGATTTCGTCGCTTTGTACATAGTTTACGTGTTGTTACCAGCTAGGTCTTGTGTTTGGTTTTGTTGATTGATGACATTATCGAACAACGTGGAGGGTCTCAATTTGAATATGCTCCCTCTCCGTCTGATTGGTACGGTCGTCAGAGGGGCTGGCCGAGGTGGAAAACAATTAAACTGCCCGACAGGTAACTGATTGCTGAAAATCCGAGTTCTTGTTTTTAGCCAATCTTGATGAGACTACTGTTAAATCTATTCCGGATGGAATCACCAGTGGTGTCTATGCAGGTGTTGCTTGTGTTGATTCCGACTTCTATAGACCTATGGTGATGAGCATAGGGTATAATATTCAGTTTGAACAGAAGCAAAAGACTGCGGAAGTTCACCTTCTTCATGACTTCGAGAAAGATTTTTATAACTCTAGGTTGGAGGTAATTGTTCTTAAATTTATGAGGCCAATGGAGACTTATAAATCTCTTGGTGAGTTTATGCCCGTCTTTAGTATACATATTATTATCTAGAGGATCTAAAATTGGCGATTGAACAGGATAAGCGGAGCACGTTGGACTATTTAAAGAGCAATAAAGAGTCTATATGTGAGATTACCAAAACATACGATAGAAAAATTGAGTGGTAAAGGACTTTATGAGAGACGCCTGACATATCTCATTATGATCTTGCAATGTCGTTTATGCGTATTCAAATCTTTTAAAATTTTTAGCAAATAAATACGCGGTGATATTCCTTTATGTCGGCTTGAGGTTTCGAGGAGGTTTAACATTAGTTGCAGAGTCGGTTTTAGTAAACTCAGCCGGTTCATCGGTTGCTACAATTGCAAATAATATGTTAGCTATAAATAACGATCCAGAAAGTAAAAGAAATATGAGTCTCCATTGACTTTGATCATGGATATCATGGACAAAAATGTTCATGAGGACTGGCCCTAGAAACATTGTAAGCGCTTTCGTAAATTGCATACTGGCAATTATAACATGAGCGTATTGTCGACAGCAAATTGTAGCGCATTTGTAGAATCCCCCACCGGCAGTTGAAAAGAAAATTCCATTGGACATAAAAGCTAATATTGAGAGAATAGGACGGTCCGTCGGGGAAAATGCCAAGAATAAATACGATAAGGCCGGACCAAATACTGCTATCGAATTGAAAACAATCATCTTGTGTCGTTCGTTGAATGATCTGAAGGGACGTTGACATGAGCGGTAACCATCGCTATATCATATAAAGCTCGACCGCCTGCTATAGGATGCTTCAAGAAATATTCCACAAATTATTTACTAGTCGCGGAAAAAAGTCCTGGGATTTTCTCGCGCCCCCCAAATTCCGTCGCGCCCCGAAAAGTTGATTTGTCGCGGGAATCGCGCGCGACAATAAGGCAAAATCAACAAAATTGCACTGTGCAAAAGCACTTTTCGGGTTCATGCACAGTGCAGAGTCGCAGAAAAATCCCAGGACTTTTTTCCGCGACTAGTATCTTTGTGCAGTTTGCACCGTCAGATGAACTTCCTTGGTTTACCTTATGCTCCGCCGGAGCAAGGAAAGTCAATCGGATCTAAAAAAAACGAAAAATTGGGGTTGGCAGTCATTTTGTCCAATTCCCGGATTTTTGACACTTCTCAAAAAAAAATACCTCCGCCGGCCTTTAAAGATGAGAAAAAGCCAAGACAAGCTACATGAGTTTTAAGTGCCTAGCAAACAATTTGTCACCTTTTTTTCAATCCGATTCAAAATCCCGCAAAACGGCTCCGTCGGTAAAAACTTCTCCGCCGAGCCAATAGTAAAACATTCGCCAAACTATGAAACTAACAGATTACATTTTCCCAGATGTGACAAGCCTAGTTTCATCTGCGGTAAATAAGTATGGGCTGTGTATTATAACAAGCTACTATTTCCCCGACATGTCGGACAGACTTATAAAACAGCCCAAATTCAAATTTTAAAATCAATTTAAACTTCTTGGATGGCTTCAAAAAGCACAAACAAAATTCGCAAATATTACTTTGCGAAGCTTTGTGGAATATTTCTTGAAACACCCTCTGTAATCGCAAGACTAGCGGACTCACTTTATATGATCGCTCATGGTGCCAAACAAAAACTTTAATGGTATATGGGCTGCTGGACCCATTATGGCCAGGAATCCGACTTGAGTAACGTCATACTGTAACACTTTGCTGAGATAGGTTGGCTGATATGTTTGAGAGAATATACCCGAGAATATATCCGTGAATGCGTTTACCCAAATGATCCATACGAGCTTAGAACGGAGTATTTTCTAAAAGATTGGTAACTTTTTTGTTACACTTACCGAATATGGCACGTTGCTTTTCATCTGTTTGTGGGCCAAACTTTTATTTTTTTGAATCTTTTCGCATTCCTTGTGGGAGGTGTAGCTTGATTTTGCCGGATAGTCAGCGTAAAGGTGCATCCATAAAATGAGCAGAATCGTTGTTATAGCGGCATGGGTGTAGTATGCAGATTCCCATCCAAACCTGCTATTGCAAAGCTGCAAACATTAAAAAGATAAATGAAACGTTACCAAGCCGACTATCGGTGATGAGAAAAGGACGGAAAGAGAGCTGTAGCAAGTCAATATTGATATAAATAGGGCTGATTGTGACAGAGGTGCCCACACCGAACACAAGATTCCCATAGTCCCGAAGTCAGCGGCATAGCCCACACCCTAAATAAAATATATTGATTTAACTGTAAGCATTGTTCACCTGCATAAATCTGAGTATCCACATACATATAAAACCTTTTTGATAGAAAAGTGGAATAAGTACGGTAGAAACGAGAGAAATGATTCCAGAAAATAGGAACGGATATTTAGCCTTGTACCGAGTAAGTATCCATGAGAATGGGGCGGTGGCAAGGGCAGTTCCAACAGCAGCTGCCATGATCAGATTATTGTGTTCAACCTCCGTAAAAGAAATACGGATAGTGCCGTTCAGGTTCTCTGGCATGCACAATTTGGTCATATTGTAAAGATTCATATTGGAGGAAAGGATCGTGAGACAAATCCATCCTAATATAAGAATTAAGTAGCGGTATTTATTTGGAAAGCAGAGCATCTTCTGTTTGTTATCTGGTTGCATTTTAACAGAAAAGAGTGTACAATGTTCGGGGAGCTGGACAACATTGGTACCCAAGAGAACAAGGCGGAATGTTTCAGAGGGCTTAATATGTATCTAGTTGTCTATAGTATACTTACTTACTTTCTCAAGATCTCCGAGATTTAATATGGGGGTGTCATCCGTCACATAACTGGCGTTTCTGCCTTGACTCACTCTCTTAGGATCACATTCCATCATAAAAATTGGAGTTTCAACGTTCCTTTTTTCGTTTTTGCTTGAGAGTAAACATTATTTTGAGGATTAAATTTAAAAAATTTCAGAATTTCGTAATCACTGATCCGATTATCAATGAAAAGTGTCGGAAATGAAGAACTCTGTAATGGAAGATTCGGAACGCAACTGCTTTCGAACAAAGTCAGAAAATAATTCATTTGTTTCAGTAAGCCCTTCTTCATTAGATCGCTCATAAACAACAACATACTTATTTCTGCGGCCACAAAGGCCGAGCTACCCGCAAGTGTAAATAGAAGTCTCAGGAAGGCCTGATCTGCTCGTATCTTTGTTTTGTCTTCTCTAGAATCTCGATCTTCATCTTCTGCTTGGCTGGAATGTGGATCGGTTCCCCGGGTTTGCTCGATCCAAGTCCACTACGATCATTTTTTATTTCACTCCGTATCTGTGGTTTCCAATTGTTACTTGTTACATATTTACTCACCGGTTCAGCAATTCCCTGTTCATTTCTTCCAAGTCCAGCTCCTTGCTTCCATCCCATTGCCTTCAGTAATTTGAAACCTTTTCCCTCTTCAATTGGCTTTGGTTTTTGGGTAATATGCACTGCAACTATAACACTCATGTTATCATAACTTACCAAAATTTTGTATTGGATTAGCCTTGCAATTGGCATAAATGTCATCGGACCTTACAGTAACCGGCGGCTCACTTCCCTCGACCAATCTCCGTTGTTTGGCTCGATCTTTGAAGCAAGTTTCGTTGTAAGCAGAGGAAGGCCCAATAAGCCCAAATTGAGACTTCAGCCGATGCATCTCTTTCCGATGACTAATCGTACTTTTCGTCTTGACTACACTCTTCTTTTTTGATATTAAAAGCCCAGGTTCACAATCTGGACAAGTATTACATCCCTTGTGGATGTGAGCCACGAATTGATGAGATCTTACTTTCAACCGGTCTAGATGACGTAATGTATGACTTTCCTAAAACCAATTAAGTTTGACCTCAAGCTTACCGTAATCTCCTGTTCATTCACGTAAATTTGATGGTCCGAAAGTTTTACAACATTATAAAAATTGCAGGAATCGTCAAATTTAAAAGTAAGGTACCTCTAAAACAAATAACTAATTTTAAAAAATTTTGCTACCTCAGGAAGTTCATCAGGCACAATAACATCACAAATGGTAGAAGATCCCACAGATCCACCATCAATGGTGATTATGGAGAGATCGGAGGTCTGGGCATTGATCAGACGAATGCAAGGCGGATGCTTGGACATTTCCTCTATTCTTAGGTTGGAAAACGTAATTTTACTTACCTTCTGCTTGCCGGCGTTTATTCTCCGCGTCGTAATCATATTCATCTGAACTGGTGTCTTCATCTTCTTCTAACACATCATCGAACTCAATCTCCTAAAGAATCAAATTTCAAATAATACACCTACATCTTCATCCTTTCTAACATTCTTTAAATTAAAACTTCTGTGGCTAAACTCAACGCAGAGTTTGTTCACAATCTCAAACAACACTTCACATCCATCAATGTAATCTTGATCCAGGTTCTGTAGATAATTCTCTCCGAAAAGTTTAATTGCCCGCTTTTTATTCCTTTTCTCCTTCCACTGTAAATTTCTTGTAGAGAATGACTTATATTGGCCAGTGTCGGCATCGTATTGGTAATAACATTGGGTAATGGGATGAAAGTACAAATTTGAACTCTAAAAAAATAATGAATATACAAAAAATATTTTACCATGTCATAATAATAGCCGGTTTCTCGATTGTAGTACATGCCAGATTCCTCGTGAAAGACAAACCCTGGCAGATTAGTGGAAACTAGATGTTCTTTGGCCGCCTGAACCACCATATCCGCCACAGAAGCCTAAATCAAAGTTATTTGAGACGATTCACTCACTCCTTCCGCTGATTCCCACATTCTCCTTTCTTTTATTTAATTTTCTATATAATCTTGGAGGATTTATTACAAAAATAATTTATATAGAAATTTTTACGAGAATTAATTTTTCTAAAAATTGCAGAATGCCAAGATTTCTTCATGTTTGTTCTCGTGTCGCAACCACTACGAAAAGTTGCGCAACATTTTGCTGATGACAATTCTTCCGTTATGACAATTTTTTGAGTTTATGCTAAAGTATAAAATTTCGTTTCCACATACACACAATCTGGGTGCTTTGTATAATGTTTAATTAAATAAAAAAACATTGTTGTCATGGAGATCAAGCCAAAAATATATCCTCCCGATTTTACAAAATTGGAGTACTAAAATACGAAAAATGAAATATGCCTTTATATCTCGAATTGGCCAAGGCGCCTATGGCTGTGTACTTAAGGCGCGGGAAGTTGAGGCAGGTCTTTATTTGATGGCAGTATTATTTTTATGATATTATTGCAGAGTGGAGAAATTGTAGCCGTAAAACAAATTGCTTTGAAGTTATACACGCAGAATCAAATGGACATCTTTAGAGAAATAAATTCTTTAAAGAATTTTGATCACGAAAATGTGAGAAAACAACTTTTATTCACTTGGTTAAGGTAGTCTCTTTGAAGGAAATATTATACTCATCTACTACAGTATCTGTTGTTTTGGAATTTGTTGAGTCGAATCTGAAATTGGTTATTTACGATGAGAGGCGTCCAACGAATATGGATCTACTTAAAAAGTTGTTTTTCCAAGTTTTGAAAGGTATCCGATACATCCACAGCTTGAGTATAATGCACAGGGTAAGCAATGTGTAAACTGCGTCGTAATATTTATATTGTGGCTAGAAAATCTATTCTCTTTTAGGACATAAAGCCCGAGAACATACTCGTGTCTCGGACTGGTCGTATAAAGATAGCTGACTTTGGCCTCGCTGGATTATATTTACCCGAAGATAATGAGAGGACATACTCCCATCAAGTGGCGACAAGGTGGTATCGAGCGCCAGAACTGCTGTTTGGCTCCATAAAGTACACTCCGTCAGTCGACATCTGGGCATTTGCCTGCGTTCTGGCAGAGTATCTTAATGTGGGACCGTTGTTTGAGGTAAGTCAATTGGATTATTCAATTACTGACATCTTTTCAGGGAGCCAACGATATCGATCAGATTGGGAAAGTGTTTAAGATCCTTGGCACCCCGACCAAAAGTAATTGGCCCGATTGGGAAAAGACCCCGGATTACGGGAAGATGAATTTTGATAAAATGAATCCCGTCAAAGATTGGAAGACTGTGGGTGAGTTGAAAATAATTTATTTGAGGTACTTGTTATATAACATAGCATAATTAGAGTAGTGTTGGAATTAAGATTATTTTCCACATCCGCATGATGGTGGTGGGGGAGGTGGGGCACATCCGCAGGATGGAGGAGGAGGACTAAAACCAATAGGATATTTGTCATCATTGTGTGTAAAACAGATTGCATGTTTAAAACTAAAACTTACGCACAACAACCGCCACCGCCGGCTTGAGGGAACAAGAAAGCGTTTGAAGCTAAAGCCGAAGCCAAGATGACAAAGACACCGAGGAAGTTCATGTTGAGCAAGTGATGACATCTACAGCGACTAGCTGTCTTTTATACCGTCGAATCCCATCTTGACCGGGGTTTTGCGTAATTGCCCGAGGGAAATTAATGCCGGTTTCCTCGAGAGGGCGGGAATTTTAAGTTGATTCCGTTGGATTTCATATATTGCACATTAGTTTCCCGATCCATCACTTTCTTCGGATACGTTACGACTTTCCGATGTTTGGAACGGCAGATTCTCCGATTTGATGAACAAAAAAAACTAGTTTGTGTCCGAAAATAAATAAAACTTCAAAGCGCCGTACCGCCGGTTTTTCTTTCGGGATCTCTGGATGTGATTTGAGAATCGTTAAAGTAATTACAATACTGCGTACATAATTAAACCAATTTCTTCCAGTGGCTTGTCACAACACAGACTTGATGGAGATGATCCAGCGATGCCTTCAATACAATCACCGACTCCGACCCTCGGCCATTCAATTACTGCAGAATAAGTTTTTTTTGACCTTCGCTGACAACATATCATATACTCCTCCATTTTCATCGAATGAGGTCGAAGGAGAGTTGAGACTTCGAAAAGAATTTGATCTTTCTCTCTTTGACAATTTGACCTTAGAGGAAATATAATATTTATAATCGAGTCGTTATGCGTTATGTAATTTGACTTAACCCATTCTTTTTCCATTTTCACCTTTGATCTCGTTGTTATATAAGCGGGTCACTTTATTTTCTTATACATTGTGTATCAACAATAAACACATGTTCAAATATTTTAATTAAATGATGAGAACATTGCTGTTACTTGCTAATCTAATTTCTTGTGGTAAGATTTATAAATTACTTTTGAAGAAGGTTTCAGTGTTGGGAAGCAATATTTACCAGACCGGTCCCCCCTTGTACAACCTCCGCACAGAGCCTTCTTCTTCTTATCAGGAAGGCCCGCCTGCTTTTAGCAAAGATAATCAATATAGGACGACGGCATCCGATTCCGATCCTTATCCCCATTCGCCTCCTAATTTCTCGGGATTCCAAGGGAGCCCCGGACCAAATGGACCCCTTTTTGGCGGATTTCCAAATGGACCTCAGCCAAGACCGTATTAGATACTGCAGTTTACAAAGTGGTACATTTATTGTTTAACAATGAATAAAAACAGTATATACAAACACAAACTTTTTACATGATGTTTTCTACAATGCACAAAAGTTAGTTGACCTATACTTAAGGCAGAAAATAAATAAATTTTGGAATGCAATCAAAATCGATTTGTGTCCGCAAACTTTCATCTCAAACTTCCTGAACTCTTTGGTGACCTTGACTTGATGAAAGTTGCAGCGATTAGAGACTTGAGTTGGGAGAAAGACGGTCTTCTATCTACATCTGTCTTCCAACATTGATCAATCAAGTCAGACCTACAATTAAATATTATATGTAAATGAAAGCAAAAATAATCGGTTAAAGTTGTAAACAAACTTGCACAATATCTGGACAAGCCCTGACTGGCCGAGGCCTCTCGTTTTCAGCGAACATCTGGATAATTTGTTCCTTCGAAAGATCTCCAAATGGAAGTGATCCACCAGAGAATACTTCAAACAACAAATTCCCGAACTGCCATCTGTAATATAACAAATATTTGAGACTCTTTCGGCTTCACTTACACATCCGACTTCTCTGAATATTCTCCTTTCAACAGAGTCTCCACTGCTTGGTTCCAGAAAGGCAATTCCTCATCGTGATCTCCAATTTGTCGTTTTATCATGCATCTTTTGAATCCTCCGACTTTGGCGACCATATTATCGGTTATAAAGATATTCTCAGCAGCAATATCTCTGTGCAAAATCTCATTGGCGGTCATAAAGGACAAGCCATCAGCGATTTGCCAGAAGAATGAGAGCAATTCCTCAGCGTTAAAGCAGATTACGGTAGAGCAGAGTTCTTGGTTCTGCAAAAATACATTTAAAATTTGTTACAAAGACTTACTGCGTAATGACAAGGATGAGATTGGATGAGTCCACCGAGATGCCCCAGTTGGCAGAACTCGGAGACAATCATCAGATCCGTCTCGGTATTCATGTACCCCACCATCGAAAGGATATGGGAGTTGTGTTTCAACGTCTTGAGAGCTTGGATCTCATTGGCAACTGCCTTTCTAACAATAAAAAATAATTCAAGGTGCAAGGCGAGTTATTTAACACATACCTAGACTTGGGAGTAATCGGCGGATAAGAGATCTTTATCGCCACTTGGGAATAAGAAGATTTATTGGACTTTATGGATCTTAGGAGTCCCCGGTAAATGACAGAATTCCCATCCTTCCCCAGAACATGCTCTATCTCCACCGACAAGTCGTATGGATTGATCTCAAATGGTTGAATCCGCCGTTCCGAACATGGACTCAGCTTCTGATATTTGGGAGCTAACATACTACTGAAGGCTAGACCCTTTGTTTTGACTGTTTTCCATTTCTGTTCTTCGAGTTTATAAACGAATTAAATCTAGGGAAATCACTCACATGGAAACTTCCCAGCTATTTCGAGTTTCCACAGTTCGTGCATAAATCATAAACTTGGGCGTTGCGATGATCTTCAAAGAACGATAAAATATTCCAATTCTGGGAGACTGGGAAGTCATGTTATAACGAATTGTAAACACATATAAAAAGCTTGACCAATCTTTTAGATTTTGAATCATTGTCATCTGCGTGTCAACGACTTGTTTATGCCTCGCAATCGTAGTCTATTCAGAGCAGAATATCGTTTTTTTCCAAAACATACCTTGTCTCATTTTTTACTCACCATATTCTTTGCATTTTTATCCATGACCGTTTGAGACCGAACACGTTCTGGATGTTCAATGCGGAAAATACGGTGGGAAACTTCCACTTTATTTTTCAGAGGGCTTACAATAATTACAATAAAAACACGTAGATGATGGAAGTTTCCATCTGGGTCTAGTTCTATTTCGACGGCGCTCAAAAATCATGCAAATCGCCTGGAGAGATTTGGAATCTGTTCCCAGGGAAAACATCACATCGCCTTTACTACAGTAACCCAAAATCGGTAATCCGTTATTTTATATGTGTAAGAGTAAGTCACGCCATAAATTTGTCGCGGATGTCGCAAAAAAATTGGAGTGAGCTCGCGCGAAAGTACATGTCGCTAGTGTAAAATCGGCGAATTGCCGCGCGAAGGAAAACAAAAACGCACTGTGCAAATGTGTCAGGACTTTATGACGCAACCAATAAAAACAATACTATTTGAAGAGAAACAGCAAAACTTCTGGATCAATGGTTTCATACACCTTCCTCGGATGGAGTCGCTATTCTGTTTCTGTCAGATTCTACTTTTTTCTCAGAGCAATCTCACCGACCCCAGTTTAATATACAAAGTAATATAAAATACGGATTATAAAAATAGATATTTACAGAAAGCGACTCCTAATCATGTACATACAGTAGCTGCCAAAAAACTGTCAATTTTTTTGTTTTCTGTGTAACTCTGCTCAACGTGGACGGATTTCAACGAAACAAATACCATTCTGTAGAGAATTATTGTTGTTATCTAATGGTGTAGCGGTTGGAGCGATTTTACATCTTAGTGTGTTACAACTGTCGATGTAAAATTTTCGGAAAGACAAAAAACTGTCAATTTTTCCAAAAAAATTTTACCGCTTTCATACGTCGCGGCAAGTCATGGGTTTATACATTCCGATTTTTAAATAAAGTCCCACTGTACATAATTAACCATCAAAGGGAGCCAAGAAAGTTAATTTAGTAGACCTTTTGGTGGTCCCAAGTTCGATACCTCAAAACATGACGTTTAAGAAAAAATCGATTTTTTTTTTGTCTTTCCAAAAATTTTACAAGGAAAGTACTTTTATGGGGGCTCCTACTTTTTGACGGGACATACCTCAAAAAATCAGAAAAAATGTGCTGATCAAGGATATATAAATCTTAGCTGCCCATTTTAGGTTTTTAGGGGTGAAAATGCCCAAAAACTGCTTAATTTCCCTACAAAAGGTGCAGGCATTCGAAACGGTAAAAAGCGCATTCGGTCTCTTCCATCGGAAGGGAGCGGTGTGGCCGAGTGGCTAGTGCCGTAGTCTGGGAATCAAGAGGTGAACGCCGCACGGGTTCGATTTCCCTTTTGGGCCGAATCAACTTTTTTTGAAGATGAAGGTCGGAAAAATAAATTTTTGTGCCAAGACTGATTTATTACGTCTTCACAGCGGACCCAAATTGACTTATAAAGACATATAACGACTTATATGAACAGATAATGACTTATAAGTCAAAATAACGTCAAAAGAGGAGGGGCTTATTTCTCTTTACTTATAAAAACAAATATGAACTTATAATAACAAATAAGTCATTTGCAAAGAAAACTTTTGAGCGCCAAATACGCTTTTTGCTTACTGCACGCGTGAGCTGGACTTAGACATTCTAAGTTTTTGGAACGTCGTAACGTGTTTCTACCTTGGATCGATCAAAGTAAGGTGTTTTTAATCAAACTTTTTTCTTTTACAAGACTTTACAGTGTTTAGATGAAAGGTCCCGAACGTACATAATAGCCTTCCCGTGCAGGGAGCATGCCAGCCTGAAGAAGATCCATCCCCAGAAGATGTATAAACATGCACGATCAACCACCGGATTGCTAAAGGATCCATTTGCTTACTTTTGGTAAGTGTTTTTTACTGCTTTCCACATTTCAGAGGTCTCGAAAAAACTTCAAGACAAAGTTTTGTTATATTGTACTAGGTCCAGGTGAACCCGTTGGGTTTTAGATAACTGCAAAAATGGTCATGGAGGAATTCAATGGACAATGTATACACGATGAATGGAAACATGACATCCGGTTGCTTCAGGTATGATTGATAACATTCACCTGGATCTAGTACAATATCGCAAATCTCATGTCCAGTACTTTTTCCGCCAGAACCTTTTTTTGCAGTTCATTTTAGTGTTAGAAACGCATAAAACGTTGAGTTTAAGTCGAACTCGTATTATCATTTCCCGAAAAAAACCTTTTTTCTAATATCTCCAAATATTTTCAGTGAATCAAGAAGCATTAGAAGCAATAATATCCATCTACGGCCCCCTACAGAAGCGACGAACGCCCCATCAAAAAATCTCAGGTCCTTCGTGCATTGAAGTCTTATTCTACTTGTGCCGCTTAATTGTTTGAGTTATTGATTGAAATAAATGTTCATTTTTTTGCACGGTGCGGTTATAAATAAAATGACTTATAAAAACATATATGAAATTATAAGTCAATTCAACAAGAGCGCACAGAGAACCCTTATAAAATCATATATGAACATATAAGTCATTTAAAATGACTTATAAGAACAGATAATGACTTATAAAAAAATCATTTCATTATAAGTCATTATATGTTTTTATAAGTCAATTTGGGTCCGCTGTGTTAGAAGCTCAATAAACATCATTTTAAGCCAAAATAAAAATTGTAAACCCGTGAAAAATTAAGCGAAAAGGGGTTCATATAGGACCTTCAACTTCCGATTGAGTCTTCACCCCTAAAAACCTAAAATGGGCAGCTAAGATTTATATATCCGTGATCACCACATTTTTTCTGATTTTTTGAGATATGTCCCGTCAAAAAGTAGGAGCCCCCATAAAAGTACTTTCCTTGTTACATCGACAGTTGTTACACACTAAGATGTAAAATCGCTCCAACCGCTACACCATTAGATTACAACAATAATTCTCTACAGAATGGTATTTGTTTCGTTGAAATCCGTCCACGTTGAGCAGAGTTACACAGAAAACAAAAAAATTGACAGTTTTTTGGCAGCTACTGTATATCTTAATCTCGATGGGCTCAATAACTTAGAAACCGCATTTAAAATAATAATAGTCGCGCCATAAAGGCGTGACGCATTTGCACAAATGTGTCAGGACTTTATAGCGGGACTATAATATATATATTAGTGATTTCAAAGTTGTGTTAATGTAGCTAACGATAAGAGTGAGAAAAACAATTAAAACGATAAATATCGTCATCTAAGTATTGTCGAACTCATCTTTTCCAGTAGAAAAATTTGCAAAGTGTGTTTTATTTGTTTATTCAGCTGCATTAATACACACAGTTAAATGTTTTTTCGGTCTTAATTTGTAGTAATAGTATAAGCAATTTGTAAATAAATTCTTAAAAAGTCATGGTCTTCACAGTGAAGCGGCAAAATGGTGGCCAATTACCTTCAAGGTTGACTTAAAAAGTTGATTTAGACTAGAAACATGGATAGCAAAGTAATAGTCGTTCAGGTGTCTAAGGAATTGAATCTAGATGAACGTATTAATGATGGGACAGTAACCAAACGATGGATTTTGGAAACATTGCATGGGAAATCAAATCGTTTCGACCGATTAAGGCACGAACATTCAGTTCAGAAGGTGGGAATACAGAAAAAAAATATATTGTTTTAGATTGTATATACTTCAAAAGGGGACAATGAAAATAATCTGTTTGACGGGAGAGTGGCCATACATTTTGATGGGACCAAGAAATTGTTTGAAGTTTGCATGAAGGTAGGTTTTTCTTAAGATGACCTAAAAAGTTCTTGTAACCTGTATTACAGCGGGATGACAGTCTATCAATCCAACAAGATATCAAGTTTTACAAATTCATTGGAGAACGCTACAAGAATATGAGATTTCCAAAGATCTATGGCTACAAAGTGGAGAATAGAAGAAACGGCAGACGACTCAGCGACTTTTTCCTTTTTGATTTAAAAGCTAAAGAAAACGAGGAATCCAAGGAAAAGGGATGTGTTCTGATGGGTGAATTCGAAGGTGTCACCTGTGAAGTGGGCCAAGGATTCTCCATAAACCAATCTCTCCACATCATGGTCGAGATGGCTAGATTCCATGCATTCACATTATATATTCCCGATTCAAACAAAGTCCTCAAAGAATTCAAAAAAGATGGCAGACATCTGATCCATCGGGAAGACCTGTTAGATCTCATCAAAGGGTTTGATCAGGAATATTATAATGCCAATAAGAGTAGTTTCAGCCACTTGATGAAGGAGGCCGCTCACACAAATCTTATTCTACATGGTAACTTACGATATTTGAAATAAATCAGCTTATGATTACAGGAATCCCGAATGTAATTATCCATGGAAGTCTCTGCACTGACAGTATTTACTTAAGAAAAAATCAAAATGGACATAAAGAAGGAGATACCATCTCTTTTGTAGATTGGAGTAAATGCCATACTAGTGAGTAAATACACAGCCTCAAAGGCTATTTTAGACTTGGGAATGGTGGACGTTATTAGATTCACTCTTGTTAACACTAGTTCCAACGTCCAGAAGATGTGTATGGAGAGATTCTTAAAGATTCACCATGATACGATGAAGATTGAACTTAAGAAATATAAAGTTTCATTCGATTATGACTTTGAATCAGTAGGTTGAACATTTCGTTATTGATAATTTTAGGTGAAACAGACATACAGAGCCGTGTTTCCCATCCAACTTGTCTATTCAATCACTCGCTTAATCAACTCCTACAAGAATAATCCGAAAGAAGATGCTAAAGTTTCCGTTTTGGATCGTATCAAGGGCGGAGTTGATATATTCAAAAAACTTTACGATTGCTGATTTTTGAAGATCTATGTCAGATAATTTTAGATTTAAAATATGCACGAATCTGACGTCAAACCGAAGTTTCCAAACAGGGATTCTCCCGATTAAAGACAAATGTTTGGAGTTTATAAAAGTTTTGCTAATAAACTGAATTACAACCTGTGAAATTGTAAGAAAGCAAAGTCTCTTAATGAAATTTACTTTGTCATTCTCATTGCGCAATGTGACGGATCTCTCCGAGTAATCAATAGTTTCATTTCGTATCCGGCGAGCTGCGCCCTATCTTACAAAATATTTTGAAAATTGATTTTGAAAGGATAGCTAGCTAGCTCTTGGTCCGCTATAATATATGCAATATTATGACAGGATCTCGAAAAATTGCTGAAGTTGGAACCGAGTTAGTAGCCAAGGTCGAGAATGTCAAGTACCGAATGGCAGGGAAGGGGAAATCCCCTATAGGAACTCTGTCTGCATATCAAAATCGAGCTGAATGGGTGCAGAACGAAGGTACCACTCCTGCACTGGTAATTCCATATTCAAACATAAAAAGTAAGATGAATAGTTCCTTTAATTTACGGTTTGTTAGTCCAAAGGATCTCTGCGCCCAACAAGGATAAGGTCCAACTCCAAATCTGCATGAATAATGACGATCAAGCTACTTTCGTCTTCATGAAGGCTGGATGTTCGAAAGAGCAGTTGACGGCCGAAAGAGATTTGATCAAAGAAACTATCCAGACGGCTTTGCTCCGATTTCGACAGATTAGTCAAGCTGTGAGTGTTAAAACAATATTCAATTCATAACAATTCTGGCCTACGATAATTCAATTCTTGTTTAGAAAACCGTAAAAGCTGCTAAGAGTCAGAACGATGCCTTGGAGGCAAAGAAAAAAGTACTTCTGGAGGATCAAAGGCTTCAAATGCTCTACCGACATTTAGTTTCCACAAAATTGATTAGTGCCAATGAATTTTGGGGGTTGAATAAGATTCCACAGGCCTCGAAAGATGAGTTGGGTATTCCCAGTGGATTCTTGAGTTCGATCAGTCAGACCGAAGAAGGGAACGGGATCAAAATGAACTTAACCATGGACACAATCCATGCCATCTTCAAAACGTATCCAATCGGTTAGTATATTTTCATTCTCTGAATTGGTTTAGTTGAGAAAAAGCATTTGGAATTAGTCCCTCATGCAATGACGGAATCCGAATTTTGGGTGAAATTCTTCCAATCACATTATTTTCACAAAGAAAAAGATATGAATGAAGATCCGAATGATCCCTTCTTTGAATGTGATCGGAATGATGTCAGGGAAATCAACGAGGAGAAGAACAATGCGCAATGTAATCCAATACTTGATCTCAATTACTTATTAGAAGATCTCGGAATTGTGTCTGAAATTGTAAGTATGGAAAGAGCCGATTTTAGTTTAATCTAGAGACCTAATATGTCAGGGAAGAACGATGAAGATGAGGAAATTGATCGGCTGATTAAGCGATGTAATTACCATTCAGGAAGATTGCTAACAGCGTTGTTGGGAAATAATAAAACCGCATATGAAGATGTAAGGAGTACTAGGCGGGCCAAAAGGTCTTGACATGTCTGCACACTGCGCCGTCGTGCAAGAAACTTGTCGCGCGACGGTAGGCAAAATTCACGATGCGCTGCGACCTCGCACGGTGCAAAAGGATGTTCTTGAAAAGGATAAGCAACGCACAGTGCGCTCTTCATTTGCACCACGCCAAATTTTTGTCGCGACGACACCTCGTCCCGCGATAAAAAAAATTATGCGCCCGGACGGTGCAAAAACATGTCAAGACTTTTTGGCCCGCCTATAAGGTTGGAGTTAAAACAACCTTTTAGAAGGATAAGATGGAAGTCGATGAGCCTCGGCATGTGGAATATGATCTTAATCTTGAAAGTGAAGATCTGGCAGAGATCGATGACGGTGAAAATATGGACGCTTTGGATGTAAATGTAAAATCCAATATTTATTCCATTGGGCCTAGGGAACACAATCCAGACGATTCAAAAAGATGGAAGAGTTTGATGTTACGGCTTACAGAAGAGTCTACTTGTACCCCAGTAAGCGTTTTTGTCGTTTTCCTAACTGTGTTTAGGAGTTTGAGCCGGAATTCTTTGACGAGATTCTTAGCCGACCTTCAAAACACGAAATTTATGAACAAAAAGAAGATTTCTATGCAGGGTTGAAGAAACAGACGATTCAAGAATTGAATACATTATACTCGGTCACATGGGAGTTATTGCGACATTTCTGGAATTGTATGCCTCCTGTAAATAATGACATGGAGACAAAAGTAAGTGGTGTTCTTATGAAGGTGACCTTTTTAGTTGGATCGGATGAATGAAACCCTGGCCAAGTTTGAAGGCACCTTCTTGAAATTTTCCAAAGAACGAATCGGAGCCAAGCATGTTGATCGTCTGTTCTTTATGGTCCAGAGAGCCAAGGATAAATATGAGGCATATCAGAAAATGAAGAAAACACGGGGTAAAGGTAATATAATCTTTGCTTAACTGTACAGATTTAAAAAGACAAATAAATATTATGAACCAGAGCTAGAGTTAACGATTCTACTGGATCTCCTTTTATTATCTGATATCTTCAGAAAGGATTACATGTATAAAATAGATGTTGCTAAGGACACGTCCATGGTTTATAACAAGATCGTTTTCCAAATCTAAATCTGCCTCAGAATGTTGCCAAGTTCAGAGATTGAAACGAGTTAGATCTCTAGCAGACGAGCGACCAGACCTTGACTTTGATTACCTATTAGATCATGAGAATTTGAATAGTATCAAGAAGAATATAGAGAATAGAAAGGGTATTGGCGATATCGATAAAGTCCATCATATCTGGGATACAATACAACGTTTTGGAGAAAAGAAAAAAGGATCGGCCGAAGAGTACTCAAAGTTATGGCATGAGGTAATTTAAAGCAATTTGCAAATATTTGTTTCAGTTTTATACGGAGGCATTAAAGATACCTAATCGAACTCATCAAGACGCTCCAGTTGGTGGAGAAAGCGATAATATTGTAGTTGAAACTGTTGGGAAAAGAAGAGAAGGAAGTGGTCTTTTTATAGCGGAAGATCTGGTCAGTGGATGGAGATCTGTGCACTATCCTCGAGAAGCAGCCGGGAGCAGAGCTTATGCTTTCATCGGACCTTTGGCGAACATTGAACATGCCTTGTTGTCATTTGCTGTGGATACTGTAAGAGAATTGAAGCCAGATATAAAGGTCATGCAAGTTCCCGACCTCCTTCCCTTAACTTCAACTCAAGGATGCGGAGTTCTTCCCAAATCGGTCGATGATCATACATTACAGTATCTGGTCGGTCAAGACCCTCAGATTTGTTTGTCTGGCACTGCTGGTATGTGTAGACTTTACATTTTTACCTAGAACATTTTCAGAGATGGGAATTGCGCATTTGCTGAAAAACACAACTCTTACTGGACAAAAATCTCATTGGTTCTTGGCTAAAAGTCGGTGTTATCGGCCTGAGGTTTCTCATTCTGCCGCTGAAGCCAAACTGTACAGGGTTCACGAGTTTAACAAGGTGACTTGAGTAGCAGTATTATGACCCATCTTTTAGGTGGAAATGTTTGTTGTTTGTGAATGGAATGACAGTGATAAATGCCTGAAGGAGATTGTGGATATACAGAAAGAAATATTTGGTAGATTGGGCTTCCATTATAGGTAAGATTAGAAGATCTTTTTTTTTTTTAAATTAAATTTTAAGATCAAAATCATTATTTTAGAGTGTTGGATATGGCAAGCCAGGAGCTTGGTGCAGCGGCGGCCAGAAAGTTTGACATCGAAGCCTGGATGCCCGGAAGAAAGTATTTTGGAGAAGTGAGCAGTGCCTCCAATTGCTTCGATTATCAATCCAGGAGGCTGGGGATTAAAATAAAGTCATCTGATGGAGAAATAAAATATGCTCACACATGTAATGGGACTGCAATATCATCGTCCAGAGCGCTGATTACTGTTTTGGAAAGTCATCAAGAGAAGGTCTGTACTTACTGTCTAACCGCGACCATTGGGGTAGATAAAATAATTTTTTTTTTCACTTTTTTGGCGAGAAAAAACCGTACTTCGCTAGCCCATCCTCTAAACCTTCATTTATATAGCCTCGTTCGACCTGACATGCCCTCATAATCCACCCATCCTCTGAAACTTATGTAAGATGTCGTTTTATAACAATTAAAAATTTTTGGGGCTCCTGCAACTTGGGGTTCCAGGGCCAATAAAGGGCGTGAATTAAAAGCGACTACAAATGGGTCTTTTTAACGATAAGCTAGCGAAGTATGATTTTTTTTAAAGTTTATTTTCCCCTATCCCCAATTGTCGTTCCCTTACTTTAACGAATACGGGAGTAATTTTAGGATCGCAAAAGTTGGAAATGCCCGGAGGCACTGCAGAAATACATGCCCTCTACAAGAGCTGCTCCTGTCTTCCTGAAAAAAGCGAGGAAATTTACATATGACTTTACTGATTAGGTTGTTTGGTTGTTGCCTTGTTATAATAGATGAATTGTTTATTGTGGTTTCGAAGGTTGACAGAACTGCTTAAGCTACAAATTGATGGCTATATTTACGTGTAGACGGTGTTACTATACTTTTCTTCGGTTAATATTGTATTCGAAAACAGTGTGTTTGCATTGGGACGAGCTCTCCTTCTCCATTCTCCGATGTTTTCTCGCTTAACAGCCGAACCAAACGCAAACATCCTTCGGATCTAGCCTCGGAGGCGATTATGCCTCTCGAAAGCGATCATGTTCGAGGATACGGAGAGCAGGGATACATCAACAATGTCCATTATCCGGCGGGTAATTACCGTCCTTCCGCTTTCACCTTGAGTTCGAAGGTGTTGGGTGAAATGGATATTCTCCTTCCACAGCTCCCTTTTCCGCCTCCCTAATCGCCTTCGTCCCCTAATTTTTTGTGCAATTTCGCTGTTTCCCGCGAGAATTGCGCACCTTCCTCGTCCGACGCTTCCTCCTTCTTCATAAGCCGAAATATGATTTATTACTTCTAATTTTATATTATGGCCGGAAATATACATAGCTGACCACTTTTTATAGCAGTTTTCCTGTTCTTTTAGCACTTTTAAATTAAACATCTTTGATTGATTTTACTTATACAGGGTATGGCATCTTTGCAGCCCGATTTGAATTGGCTATAGCTGCTTTATTTTTGGGCCGAATGTCGAAATTCTTTTTTCCCTGTATCACCATACTCTCAAATTTTGTTTGATACCAAATATGTTATAGGGATCTATAAATCCCGTCATCTTCATGGTAAAAATCAAAACACCTTAAAAAATGTCACAAATATCTCGGCAACGGTGAAAGATAGTCGTGGTAAACCCGGGTTCAGAAGTCTTAGAATTTTGCTTATGTTACAAGGAAAGTACTTTTATGGGGGCTCCTACTTTTTGACGGGACATATCTCAAAAAATCAGAAAAAATGTGCTGATCAAGGATATATAAATCTTAGCTGCCCATTTTAGGTTTTTAGGGGTGAAAATGCCCAAAAACTGGCATAATTTCCCTACAAAAAGCGCAGGCATTCGAAACGATAAAAACCGCAGTCGGTCTCTTCCTTCGGAAGAGAGCGGTGTGGCCGAGTGGTTAGTGCCGTAGTCTGGGAATCGAGAGGGGGAACGCCGCATGGGTTCGATTTCCCTTTTGTGCTGAACCAACTTTTTTTGAAGATGAAGGTCGGAAAAATAAATTTTTGGGCCAAGACTGATTTATTACGTCTTAGAAGCTCAATAAACATCATTTTAAGCCAAAATAAAAATTGTAAACCCGTGAAAAATTAAGCGGAAAGGGGTTCATATAGGACTTTAAGTCAACTTCCGATTGAGTTTTCACCCTAAAAACCTAAAATGGGCAGCTAAGATTTATATATCCTTGATCAGCACATTTTTTCTGATTTTTTGAGATATGTCCCGTCATAAAGTAGGAGCCCCCATAAAAGTACTTTCCTTGTTAGAATAGTTTGGAACTACAAAAACTAAAGAATTCCACTCCATAGGGTGAAACCCGGAGGGCGTATACATATATGAAAATTTTAAAAATCCGCGAAGTTGGGAAAAGGTTTGCCCCAAACAAAGGCGAAATTTTCCATTAAGCTAGAGGTAAGTCGAAAAATTTCATCTTATAACGCCCGAAACTCCTGCGTTTGGTATCAGAAAAAATGTGAGAGTATGGGGGATCAGGAAAAAAAGAATTTCGATATTCGACCCAAAATAAAGAAGTTATTGCCAATTCAAATCGGGCCACAAAGATGCGTACTTTGTATAAAATCCACCAGCCCTTATTCATTGTAATTACCGACTATTCAGGATGGTTTCCGGACATTGGAATTGTTCACATTTCAGATGAGTGATGGTGACCGATTCTTTCCCCGAATTGCCGGCCCCGTATACTCCTCCCGATTGTTGCAGCTCTGTATTTCGAGCTATTAGATCCTGTCATATGGGATGCCTTGTCAGATATCCCACCTCCAAACTTCTAGAGGTCGATGGAAGAGGGAAAAGTGTTCTTCATTTAGCCGCAAAACAAGGGAATCATGAAGTTGTGGAGTAAGGAGTCTATTTATTACTATATCTCCATAGTTATATACTAAAAGAAGCTCCAGTTCTTCTGGATTTCCACAATCAAACACAGGAGACTCCATTGTTAATAGCAGCGGCGTTTGGACATTTCAAACTGGTCGAGAAGTTTCTTCAAGGCCCCCAAACTGAGACGTTGAGAAGAGCATTGCATCGTGATGTGAACGGTACCAGCTGTTTGATGGCCGCCTTGGCTCGTAATGATAATGACATTGCGTTATATCTGTTGAGAAGATTTGGCAGGAAACTGGCCACATTGCCCAACGAGGTGAACATGATGCCCATTCACATTGCTGCTTCAAAAGGAAACCTTGAATTTTTGCGCATTGTAGTCAAATTTGATCACACCATGGTCAATCATCAGGATGTCTATGGTCAGCCTTGCAATAAAATTTCAAAGAAACTTGTATTTTTTATTTTAGGTTGTACTCCATGTGTTTATGCAGTCCAAGGAGGTAGCTTGGCCAGTTTAAGATATCTGGTGGAGAAAGCCAAGGCCAATATCGGGTGTCTGACCTCCAAAGGGCAATCTCTTCTGCATGTCGCCGCCTTGTCATCCCAGTTTAACATGTGTAGATGGTTGGTCCAAAAAATGGGATCACAGGCTATTCTGTGGCAGACCCTAGACAATGCCAACACAATCCATTGTGCTTCGTGTAGGTGTTTTATTGATTATTACTTCGTCAGCTAAAGTTATGTTATGTCAGCATAATCTTTAGTCAGTGGAAATGTGCCAAGTCTGAGATTACTGATGGAACCATGGTCGAAACGAAAAAGAAAATTGATCTTATCGCAACGGGATTCACGAGGAAATACACCCTTACATCTGGCCGTGATCAACGGCCACTTTAATTCTGCTCAATGTCTGGTAGGTCCTCATGTTTCACAAGATCCACTTTCAGTTGGAATTTGGGTCTAACTTATTTCTGGAGAACAACAAAAAACAAACCCCTCTGGCGGTCGCCCAACTACGAAATAATCCCAAGATGATTCGCCTTCTCGAGGAACACATTACCGGTATGCATTGTAAAAAATGATGTCATGTTATTGTATAGAACAGACACCATGTTACTTACAGTGACTTAATGGGAGCTGTTTATAGCAAAGTATATGTTAAGCATATTTACGTTTACTTTTCCGTTGTGTTGTTGATGTTATTTTTGCAATTAGATTGTAGGGAAAAGGAATTGTCTGGAGGGCCTAAAATGACTCCGTCCGGCTAGGCCCCGTTTAATACATCCAAAAACAAACATTTCAGATAAAAGACCCAAATCCAAAAAGAGCCGGTCTTATGCTGATCTGGCAGTGCCCTCGAGCAACGTGATCGGTGAGAAGATCGGTTTCAGCAGTTCGGAATGTGCATCTTCAGCCAATGGCCATCCCTTGAAAAGCGTGGGCTCTTTTCTCCTCAACATGAATCTGCAGAAAATGAACGAAATCTCGACACAAACCGATCAGGTACGCGTTTAGACTCCTCAGAGGAAGACATGAGAATTTAAATGTTATTTGGAGTAACCATTGGAGTTTGAGGGGGCTCTGAGTCCCCGCAAACGACGGCTAATTTGGGGGTAATCCCCGGGATTAGACAAACTTTAGGCCGTCTTGTTGTGGTCGCATATGCAAATCGAATTAATTGGGATTGTTTTTTTCAGGCCCAGTATTGGGATGAGGCCTGGGCGGCGGTGTCGGAGCTGGATCAGGTCTTGGCCGCGCACTCCCGTTGAGGTTGGGCGGCACATTTATCCGCCTATTATGTATAATAATTCTGATGGGGCTATTTGGGCCGTGTGGAGGCCGACACATCTTCTCCAGACGTCTTTCCTTTCCCTGCGGGCCTGTTACAGGTCAGTTAGTCGAGACTGACCCTGAGGGCATTTCAATGGCTGTTTTCTTTTCCCACAATTGTCCATGTAACTCATTAAATCTTTGAAATTATTACGTTTGGTCTTTCGCGCACTCTTTGTTCTTTTTGCGCCGCTTATGCCCTGAGGGGATAATCCTTCTCCCTAATCTGCAGGGCCGTTTCAAGTTGGCCTCTTCATGTTTTTTGCAACTGTTATCGTGTTTTAATGGCGGAACAACATTCTCCCTCCCGTCGCTTGTTCTTAACGGCTTTTGTATTACATGTAAATAAAGCGTAACATATAATTAACGGTGGTGATAAGTATGCGAATGTTCGAGACACGTGGTTGTAGAGAATTTAGTCACTGTTTTCATGAGAGCACTTCATATACTTGTAAATTAATCGGAGTCCCTCCTTCCTACTCTAACAAACATCTCATGTGTTGTTCAGGTCTCGGTTTGGTGTAGTTTCAGTCTCAGACGAATATTCTATCGACGCTTTGCAGTCTTTTCGCAGAATTAAAAGGATGTTTGGCGTTATCTTCTCGGATATAAAATATTCTCATCAAAAATTCGGCCGTCGTCGTTTACGTGAATGGTCTCATAAATAGGAGATGGGATGAGCTATTATGTCTAATTACCTCTGGGACACCTTTCGGCTTCGAGCAAAGACCGATCAGAAATGGTTACGGCCGCGGGTGGGGCCGCTTTTATTTGAAGCCAGATCTCCAACTTTCAAGGGAGGGGGTCTTATTCCAGAAGGACTTAGTGCCAACTCATGCATTACCAAGTGCGATCCAGCGACGTTTCAGAGAATATATTGGCAGTTGCACTTAATTAAGTCCTTCGGCCGGCCCAAATTATGTTCGAAAAGGAATTTTAAAGGGAATCCTTAATATTGTTAGAGCCTTGGGGGCATATTCCGACCATCGGGTGGGGCTGTATGCAAAGTGCGGCCGATCTCTGTTGATGTTTCCATCGAGTGGAGCGCTTTTTTGTATTAGAACATTATTTTAGGGCTTCAAAACCCAAAAATAAATGCGAGGCTTTATTAAAACGCTTGGGTCTGTTGGCTTCGGCATC
The DNA here is from genome assembly GCA_904066235.2 of Bursaphelenchus xylophilus. NCBI lineage: Eukaryota > Metazoa > Nematoda > Chromadorea > Rhabditida > Aphelenchoididae > Bursaphelenchus > Bursaphelenchus xylophilus. Next base: position 6,595,048 of record CAJFCV020000004.1, read on the forward strand.
ATGATAACGTCATTTCAAGGATAACCTCTTTATTCCGCATCCCCCAATTGTCTTCTTTTCGTTTCTATGCACAGATTCGTGGCCCAATCTCCTTAATTAGAAGTTTTGTGTCCAAGCATATCGCTGATCTTCGACGGCGGGGCAGTTATCCGATATTCGAGGTATCGGGTTATTATATTTTTTTATCTTTTTGTTTTCAAAATTTTTTAAACGAACGTCTTTCTTATGTACTAGCGGGCCAAAAAAGTCTTGGCTGTTTTGTGTCCAAGCATATCGCTGATCTTCGACGGCGGGGCAGTTATCCGATATTCGAGGTATCGGGTTATTATATTTTTTTATCTTTTTGTTTTCAAAATTTTTTAAACGAACGTCTTTCTTATGTACTAGCGGGCCAAAAAAGTCTTGGCATGTTTGCACGGTGCCCCGTCGTGCTAAAAACATGTTGCTACGAGTAAAATTCGCGGTGCACATCGACCACGCACAGTGCGAAATGAATCCTTTTGAAAAGGGTTGCAACTGTACAGTGCGTATTTCATTCGCACTGTCCTGATTATTTGTGTCTTTGTAATCCGCTTCCTATGACATTGTTAAATATATTATGACATTTAAAGATTCGGTTCCATTTATATAAGATTTGATTGCGCTTCCATTTGCTCAACATAACATTACCGACATGTCTAATCGCAAATTTGTTGTTCCCCTGCCAATGTTGACCAAATATAACAATAATTATGTAACAAATGCACTTTACATAGAGTGAAAAATTTGAGCCAGAAGTATCTCACAAAAGAGTGATGAGTAGAAGTTCGAAATAAATATTTGTAGATTCTGATGTTATTCGGGAGAAAACACAATTTACAGTTGGAAAAAAGCCATTTCTCTAGGGCTTCGCTGACCAAAAATTTTGGAGTAGGCAGGGGGGGGGGGTACCCTAATAATCCCCCTCCCCCTTAGCTACGCCCCTGCCATTTCCGAAGGCTTTGAAAAAACTTTCGAACAATTTTTTTCGATTTTCAAAATACAATTTTTCTTTTATCGTTTTGTAGAATTACAATGCTTTATGTTCCACGACATTCAGCAGTAATTTCCCATCTTTCATTTGAAGCACGAATTGAGTTTTTGATGACGTAAGAGTGGGCTGAATTCTTGACAAAAGTTGATAATTTTTTTTGCAATTTTAGGATAATCTTGATGATTAGAATAGTCTCGTTTGTTTACCCGTTTCAGGCAGTCTACTGAGCCTTTGTATATCGTTGAAGTTTGCTTGGCAGTAATCCCATGGAGATGACATCGTCCTCTCATCCCTTCGTATCTTCATTATTCGGGATTTATTTTCGGGTGCATAATTGGGAGAGAATGCCTGAGGGGCCTTGTCTCTTGTTCCTAATTAACAACTTTTTCAGATGGCCGAGAACTTTTCTCTATGTCTGCTCCGACCCCCTCCACCTCCCGAAGACGATCCTCTGATGTTCGATCATCTGATTAATTCGATTGCCATCCCTTTAGTCTGCATTCCCGGTGTTTTTGCTACAATCATTTGCATGGTCGTCTTCAGCCGTCCTCAGATGAGATCAACTTTGAATGTGTATCTGGCGGGGCTCTCCCTCTTCGACCTCCTTCTCCTCGCCATGTCCCTTTTAATTTACCCACCAATGAGTTTGTGTATGAGAACCGTAAGTGATGTCACTTGGGATGATGGGAAGTCCTTGTCGTTATATTGACTTCATTTAATGGACATAGTTTACAGTCAATTAGGTTTGGGAAAACAACATGGGATGACGGTACTCTTAAAACAACTAGGGTTTCCTTATGTATCTATTTCCGTAGATGTATGCATACTACTATATTAGGGATAATCGGCAATTTTCCCGGAATTTTGAAGTTTCTTTTCTCTTTGCAAATGAATTTCTTCAAGAATAATATCGCGGAAAATTTGAGTAAAACTTTTGGAGAACATTGACTACCAGAATGATTAACCATCAATTGTAAAAAGCCCGGAAGAAATTGGCCTCAGAGCATGCATTTGTGGATGATACCGTAAACGAGGGGATTAAAAGCGGGAAGAATTGTCATCGAAATGAGGAAGAAATACGGAAAATAAGTAGGAATTCTGATGTTTGCACCCTCTCCATTACTTCGAATATTTTTGCAGGGAAATCTGAGCATCTGCCATTTCTTTTGGAGGACTGCTTTGGTGACTTTCCCCATCTCTTTGGCCAGTCAAACCGCCAGTGTTTGGACATGTGTGGCCATTACGGTGGATCGGTTTATGGCCGTCCAATATCCACTCAAAACTCGGATTGTATGCACACCGAACAAGGTACGAAGATGTTTTCAAATAACAATATAAGGAAGGTGCGATCCGCAATTTTTCATCTTGAATGGCAAAAGGCCCGATTCTTGGCTGGAGAGACATTGAAATGCGAAATTCTTGACTCATATTGCGGAACATTGCGCAAATTTTTGCTCTCTTCCGTGAAGATTTTTTTCTCTGCTCAAGAATTTCACTATTGTTGTCTAGAGGGCCAGACAAGAAATCTGGGTTTTCTGCGAGAAGGTCCAAGAAACTGCAGAACGCACGCACCTTACATATTAGACCGAAGTCATGGTGTTCCGAAAAAGCGTCGAGGCTTTTCTTTTATCTCCTCTACTATGTAAAGGCGATGTAATAACTCATCTCATGCAGTAGTGTTGCGCATGATGTGATGTGAATTATGGAAATGTTTTTTTATTCCAGGCGGCCCTTATTCTAATTATAATTGCGAGTCTGAGTTTCCTCTACAAAATGCCTTCCGTTTTCGAAGTTCGTCTCAATGAATGTGGCCGTCTCGAGGCTTCGGAGCTCCGAAAAAACGAATTATATATAACCATCTACAACACATACGGCTATCTTTTGCTGCTGATTGCCATCCCTTGGTCGATCATGATCATCTTTAATGTAATTGTAGTCCGGGCCGTGCATCAAGCATACCATAAACGACAAAGTCTAACAAAAAGTAAGGGTCGAGTGGACGATAAAGAAAGGAGATGCACCATTATGGCCTTGGTTATGCTAAGCACATTCATCTTGTTCAATCTCCTGGCAGGGGTCAACAATATTGTGGAGGCATTCTTCAAAGATTACGAGGATTATTATCGAGAAAGAATATCAGTCGGAAACTTGTTGGTCTGCATCAACAGGTGAGATCGATATTACCTCAAGACTACGACGTAAAAAATATCAGTAATCCGTGATGATTTTAGCGCTTCAAACATCCTGATTTACTCGATTTTTGGGCGTAAATTCCGTCGTATCTGCATGAAGATGTTCTGTCCTTGCATGGACACCAGAGGTTATCTTTGGCTAGCCCCGACCATGGCCAATCCAAGCGAACATGAATATAGAAAAGTAAGTCATCGGTTAGTTGCAACAATCATTATCCATTTAGAATAGCTCTCCTTCTCGACGTGGAAGTAGTCTTAGAAGCACAACCAAAAAGACGATAACTGAGACTGAACTGGTTCAGAAACCCTCCCATCTTCCGTCTGGACTAGCCATATGACCAGTAAAATTACTTTTACATCATCACGAATAAATCTCAGGGTAAATCTACACTTCACCTGACTGCAGAAATCAATCTTCTTTATCCATCTCACATAATCATCGGATAAGTACGGTGTTCCCACGGGTACGACTTGTATTGTTTATTTATTTATTTTAACAACCTCAAATAAAACAAGTAAAACAAGAAAGGTGAAAAATGTCCTAATCTTCATCACTGATGTTATCCAAGCCCGAACTTAATTGCGACTCTTCATCCCTCTTCTTTAATTTATATTCAGCCACAATCTGGGTTGAAATTCCTTCTTGTTTCATAAAGTTCCGAACTCGGCACACGTGCTTTTGATGATCATCAAGTTCCTTCTCTACAGATTTCCTGAATTCTTTGTACGCTAAATCTGGAGAATCCAAATTCCGATAAAGGCTGTAGAGGAATACTGATGCTGAGATGATTCCTCTAAAACCATTTACATGAATGATCAAAACTTCAAACATTGTACTTAAGTCTCTTGCTTACCCTCCAGTCAATCCCATGACTCCAGCTTGAACAATTCCATGAATGCCAAGAGGCACAGCTAATGTTCCCGTCACTGTGGCTGAAATAAAAAGAAAGTGAGAAAAAGGACTAACCTCCTTGCAAAAGCAAGCTTGACGCACCTGTAGCCAGTGGAGGATACCAGTATTCGAACTTGTTTTTGTAGAGAATCAGATGGGTGTTCACGAGTCTATTACGACTATATAAAAGAAAAAAGATATACACTTACAATAGAGCCCCGGTAGCAAAAACACATTTAAACGAATACTTGAAGCCGTTCTTCATAAATTGCAAAATTTTTAAGTCTGTTTGCCTTGCCTAAAACAATGTTCAAGTATTCAAAGACCAACTTACAAATTTATTTCTGGCGCTACCAAAGTTCTTCCCTTGACTATAAACTTCAATTCTTTTTTCAACTTCTTTGCTGGATAACATTCCTCCCATTAAGAATGTAACCAAAAATGTGAGCTTAGCACCAGTTACGACCATGTATCTTTCCATGGATACAGTATCCGCATCATAAAACTGTTTTAATCTCTCGAATCCCGTCTTCTCCTCATTCTTGGAGTAGTCCACGATCCTCGACTTGACTTCGTAAAGCTTCGCTTTCTCTCGATGTTCAGCTTTCTTCTTTTCGAGGAACTCCTTTTTGTATTCCGATATCTGATTACCCATCTGACATTTGGATCTCTAAAGCCATCGTATTCAAAAAAAATAAAACTTCAAAATATGGCATGATGTTCAACAAGTTTCAAATACGCCCCAGTTCGACAAAATAATTTTTATTACAACAACAACAATTTGAGGAGATCTTTGTATTTACATTATTTCTTGGAATGGAAGTTAGAATCATATTTTTTAAAGAACTGAGATGCAGAAGGCACATCGACGAAGAAAGCGGCGAATCGCTCGATCCCATAAATTGTGGGAAGCACATGAGTCGAGGTTTGGGCAACCGTCTCATCTAAATGAAATTTATTTTTGCGTATTATCCAACGCAAAATAATCAAAGCAATAAATTATAATTAAGGCACCCCGACATTTCGGACTTGACTAAACCGGCTTATAACGTTTTTTGGCTGTTACGCCACAGTGCATAAGAAACGCTATAGGCCGGTTTAGTCAAGCCTGGGAATGCCGTCGTATGATAACTATCGCTTCTAAACTTACTTATAAACGGCGACTTCTTCTTGATGGTGGGGACAACTTTCTTCTCTAATTTAACCACACCGAGATGTTCCAGCATCTCTATTATCTCCAACAATAATACGGGCTGTAACACATAAGAATACGTGCCCTTCATTTCCTCCAGACACAACCCCGGTTTATATAATATGGTCATCAAAACCCCCTCAGACATCCATCGAAGTACTGGCCAATTTACATTTCCATCGGGCAGGCTCCAGGGACGGATAAAGAAGCGATCTGACTTTGTAGACATCATCCATGGTGAAGTGAACTCCTCCATTACCCACCTTCTTGTATCAATGCCACATGGAAACACTTCATTATGCTTGGTAAGTTGTTTTAGGACTTCCAGGATATTAATTTCTGGGATTCCTAGTTTTTTCTAAACACTTCATTAATTATTAAAGTCAAGGAAAACGTCTCTTAAAATATTACTAACCGCAATTTCTTCCGTTGCCACTCCACAGTATTCGGATCTCCTAATCAGGTCCACAATCTTCTTAACCTTGTCGGCTGTTACTCCTTTCACTTTGACCTTGCTGGCAGGACTTTTAGCTTGTCTTTCTAACTTCATCTTTTCTGATTCTACCGGATAAGTTGGTCCAACTATTTTGGCAATCTCCTCTCGTGAAGGGGTCCTCTTCCATTCCTCACTGTATCCATCAACATTCACTTTGATCTCATCCAAATGGAGAGTTGCATTCTCAAGTTTCCTTAGTTGTTTAGTCACTGGCTAGAAGGCACAACAGATAAAATCTTGCGCTTTGTCCCCCACCTTTCCTTCAGTCTGATCATTTTGCCCAATCAGCTCATCAACATTACGTGGAGTTATCAGGCCGATTTGATAATCATCAGAGTATAATTGGCTAACCAATTGTAAGACACAAGCCGGGTTTTCATCCTGGCCATCTCCAAAATAGTTATCCTTGAGCCCTGCTTGGACCAGATCCACCAGATCATTTCGGTAGTTATGATTGAAGAAATGACGATAACTACAAATAATAGGCAATTAATAATAAACATGACGAGTTTTTACAAAATGCTAAAGGTTGAGTGGTTTCTCATCATCATGGAGGTCTGTTCCACGTTCCTCATGCGAGTGATCAGGCCATCCGCTCTTCCTGTCTCCAGCACCTCTGTTACGGACTTCGCGGAGACTGAGTTAACCAGGTTCTCAAAGCTGAGACCCTTTTCATTGGGATCACTCTCTTTGGAATTACCAATCAAAGATGACATCACCACATTAAAGGCGACACAATGATGGATGTCATCCACTGTTTGGCATGGTTTTGATCTTCTTGGATAAACATGAGCAGATGCGGCATTCCCTGAGATGACTACTGACAACTTCTTCTCTTTCATGAAGTTGTCAAATTCCGAATCCGTAGTGTCGATGGGAGGAATTGTATTGGTCTCACTGAAGATGAATTCATGGGCTTTTCTAAAGGCATTCAAGAAATAATCATTCTTCGCTTTCTCGTCTGTGAATACAATCTCCATCCATTTACTCCGAAGCTCAATCATACTCTGCAAGCAATCAATATAAAGTTTAAAAAGAACTCAACCGACATAACAAATGAAATATCAACTCACAGGATACGACGCCAAAGTCTTCACGATGTATTGAAGCTGAGCCATTCTCCCCGGCCGCACCATTTCACGAGCACCCGCAGCCATTAAACAGGGTACCGTCTTGCATCTACTCTCCTGCAAACGTCTAGAAAATAAGAAGTCTATAACTTACCGGCAGATATTCGTGCATTACATCTCTCATTACCGTCGGATTCAACCAAAACCTGTGAATGGGATTCAAAAAGAAGCTGACTCCTCGAATCAATACCAGCTGAATGAAACTATTACATTTCTTTTGACACTCCCTACCATATCATATTCTCTTGTTGTAAACCGACTTCGAATGAACATGTTCTTCTCCTTGCTCTCTAGATCTGTCTGATCTAATGTCCTTTTCCGTGTCCCTTTCTCTGTTAACATTGATTTTGGTGTTTTTACTCCATTTTCAGGTTTATTTTCTACCGAGAGATTTCCATTTGTGGCTGGTAATTTAGTGGGAGCAGGGACCACTCGAGGTTTTTTACTTCTTCGCTTCATATCCGTGGACGCCGTTAACGACCGCCTAACAGAATAATGACGCCGAAATCCGCCAGACATTGCATCGATGGCCTTTTGTGAGAGAATAGGCGCATCCTTCTTCTGCTTAAACAGTATCGAGTCATTAGGTAACAGAGATGACACAGCCGAATTCCAGTTCTTTTCCAGGCGCTCAACCCTCTCTTCAACGTAATTGGTCAGTTGTGTTGCTTGATTTTGAGCCCTTTTAATAAACCAATCAACGAATTCCCCGTTCTTCGGAGACCTCCATTCCCAATGACGGATGAGATGACTAAAGAAGTGATATGTTACCAAACGAGATGACACTTACATGTACAGATTGACATCCATTCCAGCACATCCCTCTTTCTGACCAAACGGATGGATGATATCGATGTTGGTCCGAGGATCAATTGCAAATAAATTGCGGTCAATGCAACCCAGTGTCCATTTCTTGCAAGAATTAGTCGGATCGGCCGGCTCTTTTTGTCCTGGATTCCTTACATTCAAGGGAGTGGAGAGTGAAATGGCTTTCAAGTGATTCCAATATCGATAAACGTCCTAAAAATAAACTAAACATCACCTATGGTCTTACATCGGACGATTTGAATTCGTAGTCGTACTTCTTATACCTGTCAATAGGAAGAGTGACCGAAGAATAGCCCCGTTCAGAGGTACTAGTATCATATATATATGTCTTCTTTCCACAGAAAAATAGTGACGTAGGCCCGATCATTGTCCGTCCATTGTCGAAAGATGGGGCTACCCTCATATGACCCAAGGCACATAGAGTGAGACAGATATGCTCAGCTAAGGAACATGCTTTTTTAGTAAACAGAACTCTTCTAAGATCAGCGGGGAGATCAGCCAAAGGAAGGTGCCTTTTAACGGGGTCGCTGAGATACTCCTCCAATCCAGCAACTTTTTCTCTGACGTTAATCACCATACAAAAAAGGGACAGGGGCATCCCAAGAACAATATCCCTCAGCATAAACCATCCTCTTTGAATGTTTTTGAACGGTGGAATCCCCACAACATATCTGTAAGGCGAGTCCGAGGAATCATCCACCACAGGGAGCTTATCCAAAGGGGTCGGTCCATTCGCGTTAACCGGCAATGGTTTTCCCGGAGGGAAACGGTGATAAAAACAAGGAATCTCAGGGGTTTCTTCTACTTCGTGAATGACATGATAAATAAATTCATGCATTATACTACACCTTGTCATCTTGGCTTGATATCCATAAGAAACATTTGGGTCATAATGACAGTCACTTTCAGAATCCTGTAAATTTAATAAAAATAAAAAAAACACCCACTTTTGTTTTCTTCGATGCTTCAAAATTATATCTTAAAAGTGCTGCCCGTTGAGGTATCTCGAGATTATGAAAGTCGACATTAGATACGTCGACCTGTGAGAGTTTGGGCTTGACAGTTCCCGGGTCCGATTTCTTCGAAAATCTCAGATGGCCAGTTGGAAAGACCCGACCTTCCGAATGGAACTCCGCGATCGTCTTATTTACACCTTCTTTCACTCTCTCATCTTCGACTGAAGTAATATCCACAGGTACTACTATCTGGATTGTGTGTGCTCTCGCAATTAACTCGTTTTCAACATTCACTGTCATATCATCTTCGTAGACATCTTCCATGGTTAATATATTGCACAACTGCTTCCGCTCAAGTGCGTAGAGACATTTAACAACAGACTTTTTGTCGACCTAAACAGCACTGAAACAAACAAAAATTTTACTTACAACGAATTTATATCCACTCTCGGCTTCTTTGGCAGCAATATGTTTGCACAACCTGCTAATAGTAACAATCAAACCTTCATCTCGAATCAATTCCAATATAATAATCATTCTCTGCACAGTCACATCACTTATGCGTAGCGTATCTAAACAGGTGTATACTGGTATCCGTGGAACGCTTACTCAAGTTGGTTTCCGGAAACTTTATAATCTCTCCTGTCTTGAATGGGAAGGGTTTTCCGGCGATGCTTTCTGCTTTCTTAAACAATTGAGCTAATGCGGTAGGCGCTGAACCTTCGCTTTTATAGTAATACCTAAAACAATATAAAAAGATAATATCTAAGGCTTTACTTTAACATCCTAAATTTCCCTTCCATCTTCTGATATTGGCCAATCTGTTCAGGGTAATTCTTGACGACAAATTGAATAGACTGTGATACCCGTCTATTTCCCGCCTTTGTCCTAGTATTCAATCCCAATCTTTTCCCGATCTCATATCTTCCAATTCCTTCAGAGCGACTTTGGATTATACAATCGGCGACAATGTCGCTTTGAATCCGATACCGGTTAATCGCCGTTGGTGTCTTTTCATCATATTGAAAATAACATTCTAAACAAAGTTGTGTTAAGATTTTTAGGTAACAAATTATGGTCGAATTGAGGAAAAAATCTTACTTTCTTCTTCAGTTTCCGCAACAGTGTCCATAATTTATTAACAGATCAAAAATGCATATAAAGGGACAAACAAAAGCTGTGTAAAACACCTTTATTTTATTCTAAAATATTTTCCCGTTATACGTTTTCGCGAGCTGCGCCCTGAGAATATGCAGTCCGCGCATTGTCTTTATACGAATTTGCGATTTTTTTTTATTTGTAATTACGTAAGTAATGACATATACATCGTTAGTTTACAATCACTTTTCATTTTATAACATGTCATGCTACTTATTTTTTATTTTTTACTACGAAGGGGCAATGTCAAAATCAGAAAGGAGTTTTTGGGGGAGAGTTCAAAAAAAGTTAGTGTTCGACTGAGACGGAATTGCCCAAAAGGAATTTCCTTTCCCATAATTATGCATAACAATTCAGCTACTACTCAGAAATTTACATTGGAGACAAGAGTCATGCCGAAAGTTTATTTTCCCCTTTCACTTCCATTTCTGGATCACCGGAATCGGTTACCTCTCTTTTACTCAAGCCGGACAACAATAACTTCTGGAAATGTGAGCGTACTAAATTTATATAATTTCACTCGTATCAGGGGAAAAAAGGCAGGTTCAAAAGAACAGATCACAAAGGCATCCAAAGAGAAGGTCACCAGAAAAGGTGCTTCTAAGGAGAAGATCAACAAGAAAACGATGAGCAAGGAGTCCCGGAGTGACATGGGGAAGAAGAAAAGCTCTCAGAACAAGAACACTTCCAATAGTAAAGAACTCCCAACTCGTACTGTAGGTACCCCCGAGAGGTCTCAAATGAGTAAACAAGGAACAAGATCAGCAGCAGCATCCAGCAAGAAGAACAAAACGGAAGATGAAGTAACCAAAGATGAGGTTCACTACAATGATGACATGCTCAATGTAAGATTACCATGCAACCGTCGAAGATACTTTTTATTTACAGAAAATGAGTAAAGCCTTGACCCATCACAATTGGTACCATGGTTTGATGCCTCGGGATGAGATCGAGGACTTGTTGAAAGTGGATGGGGACTTTCTGGTCAGGAAAACTGAAGTCGCCAAACAACCACGATATGCTATTTCTGTCATCAAGGGGCTTAGAATCAGACATATTCTTCTTAATTTTAAGGATGAAATGTGGTCGTTGAGAGATGTAAGAGGATATTCGTGATCGTAATGTCTATGGTTTAGCTCAAAAAGCCAACTTTAACCGAGCTAATCGAGGCCCATCGAAACGATAAGGTCCCAGTCATGGCTGACGGCACTATTCTAGTGAACGGAGTCGATCGACCACCATTTTATATTCTCCATGAACATATCGAGCTGAAAAAGAAATTAGGAGGTGGAAACTTTGGAGAAGTTTACTCAGCCCAATGGAAGAAAAGTGAGGGAGAAGTGATTGATGTAGCAGTTAAACGACTCAAGGGGATGATGAAGAAGAAACAGCGTGCTGACTTTGTGAAGGTATAGAGATTTTAAGGAATTGATACAATTTAGGAAGCCAAATTGATGAGAAGATTCGATCACCCCAATATTGTAAAGGTCTATGGAGTAGCGCCTCAAGAAGAGCCAGTGATGATTGTACTGGAGATGGCCAGTGGTGGATGCCTACACACTCATCTCCGTTCTTCCGTTACTTTGACCAACGATCAGCTTCTAGGTTACTGTATAGATGCCTGCAGGGGAATGTGTTATCTTTCAGGAAGAAATGTAATTCATCGAGACATTGCGTATGTATTCTTTATATTCCAGATACGTTATCTAACTGTTGTGAGAACTATCTTACTGCCCAATTATTATCTAATTCTTCAGAGCTCGAAACTGTTTGATGGGTGCCAAAGGCGAGGTCAAGATTAGCGACTTTGGTTTATCAGTAGCTGATAGAAGCGAGATTAAGTTGGATAAGCTGAAGAGTATGCCCGTGAAATGGCTGGCCCCTGAAACCCTGAAGAACGGAGTCTTCTCCAAGAAGTCAGATGTCTGGTCTTTCGGAGTTTTGGTCTGGGAAGTGTTCACTCGGTGTGAACAAGACCCTTATCATGGACTGAGCAATCATAAGGCCAAGGAAAAGGTAATGTGACGGTGAAGACATTACTTTTCGTTTTAGATTTTAGCCGGAGGAGACCTGAAGCTACCGGATACAGCCCCTCCTCTTGGCTCTGCTGTTATGAACCTCTGTTTCACTTTGGTGAGTTGTGGGATCTGCATATTGACTGCTTTTAGAAACCTGATGACCGCCCTGAGTTTGACGGCTTGTTCCGACTTCTGGCTCCAAATGAAAAACCTCCCAATAATACCGACGCCATGTTCGAAACTTATGCCACCTAATTTTTACAAATATTTTTGAATAAAGTTCAGTAGAAACCTTCACGGGCGAATTTTATAGTAGTTTAGAGAGTTGACCGACATACGTAATCATCTCATGAGAGGTATGTACGATTTGTCAACGGAATGCCAGTTCAAATAATCGTGTCGATTCCCGAAAATAATATCTTTGCAAAAAATATATTTTTTTTCGGATTTTTTTTTTGTGTAATTCAGTAAATGATCAGTAGATATGCTATACGTTCTTTCAGATACCTCAATAAAGGTCCAAAAATAGCCGTGATAGGGTCGGGTCCTGCTGGTAAGTCAAAGTTATTTTCTTTATTCTTCTTCCCTGTAGGCCTTTACACTTGTTCCGCATTACTGAAGAGGATACCTGAATGTACACTACACGTTGTCGATAAGAGTACAGTTCCTTATGGATTAGTTCTTTCCGGTGTTGCTCCAGATCATGCGGATGTCAAGAAATGTGCGAACCATTTTGAAAAGATGTTTGATTCTCATGAAGGCAGATTGTCTCTCTACTGTAATGTAAATGTTGGACAAGATGTATCATATACAGATCTTGTAAAGAATTATGATGCTGTTATTCTTGCCTATGGGGCTAGTCGATCGAGGGAATTAGGTATCGAAAACTCGAAGCCGGAGAATAATGTGTTCTCTGGATTTAATTTCGTATCATGGTAAGTATGCATTGAATCTCTTATTTATTTAGGTACAACGGGCAGAGACCGGATTTAAAACCACAATTAAATAGAAAAGATGCGGTTATTATTGGCAATGGAAACGTATCGATAGATTGCGCTAGGATATTGTTATCAGATGTTGAGCGATTCAGGCATACAGACATTGCCGAATATGCATTCGAGATGTTGGAAAACAGCAGGATACGAAATGTTAATATAATTGGAAGGAGAGGACCATTAGATGTATGTTTCCTACTTGTTTAAGTGTTTTCTTTTTTTCTAAATTTAGGTATCATTTACGATAAAAGAACTCAGGGAATTGTTAACATTACCGAATGTATCATCACGTTGCGAATTAACTCTTGACATGGAGAATGAAATAAAAGAAAAATTGTCCGATCCAGAGATATCTAGAAGGAAGCGTCGACTTTGGGAATTAATGTTGAAGTATAAAGATGCCGGCGGAGTCTTTGAAAAGACTGGAAAGATTGTATTCTATCAAAAACCGTCCAAAATTTTGATAAATGCCGAAGGACAGATTGAGAGTTTAGAATTGGAGAACAGTTTAACCAAGAAGAAGATATTAGTTCCCTGTTCCTTGTTAATTTACGCAATAGGATTTGAAAGTAATCACCTTGAAGGGGTTCCTGTGGACGAGAATAAAGCTCTCTTACTCAGAGACTTCTGTAGAGTCAAGGATCACAGAGCGTTGGTTTATGCGACTGGATGGTGCGCAAAGGTAATTATTTTAGTTCCTCAGACAGGGGTGATTTTCTGCCACCGCCACGTTTGCGGAATTGTGACACTTGCGGAATTCGGCACAAATGCTTTATTTATAAATTCTTGTTTTCATCTCCAGTCTTCAACATTTTTTTGACCAGCTAGCCAATAAGTTGAAATCACAACCAAATTTTTTAGATGTCTAGCCAAAAACCTGGATCGACTAGCCAAAATGTCAGAATGGCCTAGAAGCCTCAAAAATTGTTTGATAGCCATTTTAACCGCTAGCCTTTTTCGAGGTTTCACAGCCATTCTGACAGGATTTTTTTCGCGTCTAGGCTATCTGTGGTCTTCAAAAATATTTGATTTTATGGCTATGTATTTAATAAACAATTTCGTTTAGGCTGGTGGAGGGGTAATAGCGGATACCCAGAGGAATGCCGTTCTTGTAGCAGAGGAATTGTCAGCAGATTTGAAAACCCATAAACTTAAGGAAGATACGGAACTTGTGGATGAAACTCTTCAGAAGAAAAATGTGAGATATATCTCGTGGAAGGATTGGAAGATCATTGACAAGGCTGAGAGGGAGATCGGGGAGAAGAAAGGAAAGGCTCGACATAAAATCCATGATGTAATTGGATTCCTTGATCAGTACAAGCACGTATAGTCGATGATTTACGTACGTGCGACTCTTTTGTATGGTAAATTAGACTACGCTTTTGAAAGTTGATTTTGAAATTACGTCAAACAAGTTGATCTTGCTAAGTGAACAGTCAAATTTGGCCATACAGAAAGTTGAAGGTTATATTGTTGAATTAGGAATGTTTACATAAATTTGTTATCAGTCATTGATGGATCTTTTCGGTTATGATCCTATATTTTTTTACTATGTGAATATTTAGGATTGATTCGAGCCTTAAATTACAGAGTATACTAATCATGAGACGTATCACTCGCAATTTAGCCAACTTGTACGACTTCCATCTTTGTAAATACGATCCTGCGACTGGGCAGATTGAGCACTTCACAAAACCGCAGCCAGAACCCGAATCCGTTGTTAGACTTCCCTACAATAATGTCGTTAGATACCTCCGGATTAGACACGGATTAAAGTTTATAATAAGCAAGGAGGATCTTAGTGTTTTCGATGTCATTGTGAGTTTTTATCACTGATTAGGCTCGGGACTTCTAAATCTCTCCGCAAAGATCCATACGAACTCTGCAAATTTAGTCCAAAGTTAAAAGTTGACAAAAAAGGAGGAGGCGGCAGAGAAAGGCAGAAATTCTTACAAAAAGAAAAATTGCGCAATGTTATGTCAGATTGCGCAACTTTTAACTTTGTACTAAATTTGCAGGGTTCGGATGGACTCTTGCAGAGAGATTTAGAAGTCCCGAGCCATATATATACGTATATTTATTGTAGGATCTAATGAAATCTTATATGACACTGAAAGACTGCGATTTCTCAGCTCTGGAGCAAATTGTAAACGAAGATCCAACTTTAATTTCACTGATTAAACGAGTCGCTGACCTCGCCTTGATTCTTTCTCATTCATTTCCAGTAATTTGGATACTTTTTGTCATATTATTTTAGGCGATACCTTTCTTAAGAAAGAATTCCAACGAATCTGTCACCTTAAGTCAAAAGCAGGCCTCTATTGTATTGGCCAACGCTTTCTTTCTAACATTTGAAGAGAGTCGGGATAAGTATGGAAGGTCTGATTGCATAAACATGACGCGGTATGTGATTGGGAAATAATATTTTACATTACAATTCAGATGGTTCTCTTCAAAAACACGTAATGCCAAACAAAAACTCCTTTGTATTTTCGCCTACTTCAGATATGTTACGTCACATGGTATGTAAATTTTTATAATTTATTTTTATTATAGAATTTTAGATCTTCTTGGTACTGTCACAATATTAAGGCAATCATTACCGTCATCACTTAACTTCAGCCTCTATGATGGACCAGTTTGTGATATTTTTGTGGACTCTACCACTAAAATAGAAGAAGTAAAAGATGCCGACCAGGCAGTCTTTGCCAACGCTAGGGTTGGTGGAGGGGTAATGAGAAGTGGATGTGTTCAGGTATTATTGGAAAATGGTAGATTAGTGGATTTTCCAGGAAGAGATCAGATATCTGATCGCCCCTGAGGCTTTAATATCTTGTATGGTTTGTGAGAGAATGGAAAGTAATGAAGCTGTAGTCATCATTGGGCCAGAAGATTATTCAACTTACACTGGATATGGGGATTCCTTCAAATGGCTTCCTCTGGAAAAAGAGGAAGAAATGTTGAGGTAAGGGGATATAAAGTTGGTCACTTTACTCTAGAGATCAACTAGGACATTCATGTACAACGTTGATTGTAATGGACGCTGTTAATTATTCCAACCGGGATAATCAATTCGAGTTCAGATTCCTCGACAGAGAACTTAGAAAGGTTCGTTTCTAATACTCCGCGAAAAAACTTCACGTTTTCGTTGAATCTTTCGCTGCATTTCAGAATTTCAACGCATTAAACCATTTTTGCTGCATAGCTGTCCAAACTGGTGAATTTCTTACTCTAGCGCCTTCCAAAAAACAAAAAATTATGTTGATATCAGGTGATTTAGACAGCTAATCATCTATATTAACCTCGTTTTTTCAAAAAAGGCCCATGATGCCTCGGCGGTGCTATGCTCTTTGACCCAAGGGATGTATGTGTCTTTAATGAAATCCTGGGACTTTTTTCGCGGAGTATATGTACGAGTAATGTAATCTTCTCAGGCATTCATCGCTTTTTCGATTCGAGTCAATGATCATATCAAAGTGGCAAGCGGAAACTGGGGATGTGGAGCTTTCAATGGAAATCATCAATTAAAATGTAAGGAGAATTTGTTTAATGTAATTGCTGTTTTAGTCATCATCCAGCTGATCGCTGCCTCCGCAGCTGGTCGAACTCTTTCTTATCACACATTTGGTAACGAAAGGTTGGCCCAGGAAGTTCAGAAATTTCATAGTACTCTCAAGCAACATCAAGTTACAGTCGGTAGGTTGAGACTTTATCCATAAAATACTTGGTAGATACCCTTTACGAGGCGTT
Organism: Bursaphelenchus xylophilus; assembly: GCA_904066235.2. Lineage (NCBI taxonomy): Eukaryota > Metazoa > Nematoda > Chromadorea > Rhabditida > Aphelenchoididae > Bursaphelenchus > Bursaphelenchus xylophilus. Next base: position 6,611,667 of record CAJFCV020000004.1, read on the forward strand.
GATATCAGCGGATCCTGATATTGCGAAAGATCCCTTTGAGTATCTGATATCAAAAACTTGCACTTAATTCTGTGTGACTTCTACAAATTATATTTGGAAATATTTATTAAATATTTATTATAAATTACAACAACCGGCTTCAAATAAATAGTACGGAGATCATGAGTTACCCTGAAGAATGACACTGCTTACAATGATTGTTTTTGAGTTGGTTGTTGTTCAGCCAGTTGACGAAGCCATTCAGAGTTGTGACCAGGGCCTGACACATCTTTGTTTGCTCAACAAACAGCTCTTTCTGACTCTGAAACAGGTGCCTTTCACATAATTAAATATAACCACGTCCCTCGCCCATAAAAATGTGCATATACACGGACAGGAATACGATAATTACATTGGGACATACTTGTAAAACTTCTTTCTGAAGGTGTAAGATGCTGACATCTGGAATGTTCTGAGGCTGATTCAAAAAGCTCAACAAATTAGACGAATCGAAATTATTTATCTCGGGAGATTTGGGTCGCTCGCTTTGGGCACTGTCATTGGCATTCGGCTCGGACTGATTAGAGGATCTGTGATGTGTGGGGGGTTGATATGTGCAGTACCAATTGAAAAGACGTTGCTCCGCCTCTGAGAGATTATATTTCTGGATGTCCAAGGTCTTGCTGAACAACATTATTAAACGATATCCCGAAAGGTATGGTTTTAAAGCCTGATATCCTCCTTACTTCTGGTATTCCTCGTAAATCCTGCGGATCTTCATTTGTCTGTACTTGAATATTCCTTTTACCATGTCTAAGGTCACAGATCCACTGGTCGAAGCATTTTCCGCGACTTGTCTAACCTCTTCCCAGGCATCACAACGTTGTCTGTTCCGGCACGCTTTCCTGCTCATGTTATCTTCCAGAAGAATTGCTTTCCTATCGACTACCGCATTGATAACGGCCTCAGGCACAATACTGTCTTGTTCGCTGTGATTCGAAGAGGCGTAATTGATGGGTGTGGCCGATACTTCGAGGGCTGTGCTTAGATGGGGAATATTAAAATTGGATAGGAATTCTTTATCCGAGATGACACTCTCTATGTCGTATTCTTTATTATTTTCAGCATTTTCGTTGTTGGAATCTTCGTTTGATGACTCTGGTGACTGGAAATGTTACGTAATATTTATGTAGAAAAGTATTGATATAAGAAGAGAAACACATACGTTTTTGGTTAGTAAGTCCATCAATGTGTTCCCATCGTGTTTGGCACTCTTTCTACTGCATTCTGACGCCTCGTCTTCCTCATGATTTCTTTTTTGAGGCCGGTTTTCATTTTCATCCAAAGCTAACAAACTTCTCAGGATAGCTGACGAATTCATGGGAAATCCTTTGGCATCTTCTTCCACCACCAGATCCGTGTCTTCCTTCGGCGCCTGGAAGCTGGAAAGGTAATGGAAAAGTCGAGTTTCGGCCTGGCTTAAACCACTTAATTCCGGGAGCCGTTGCCATGCGTCAGAATCCGTGTTATCACTACAATATAAATAATAGAATCGGAAGCATAGATTCAAGCAGTAAAAACTCTTAAGACCTACTCCTTTATAGATTGTAGCATCCGCTTAATCTTCATCTGTCGATGTTTAAAAGTGCTTTTCACAGCCTCAACGGTTAATGGTTTATCAATCATGGGTTGCACAAGGTTCTTGACTTCTTCCCAAGCCTGGCTTCGCTGTCGATTCCGGTCAAGACGGCGGCTTTCGTTGCCCTCGAGAAGGACGGCATGCCGGTCCAAGATGGCCTGAATCAAGGCGTCGGTGTATTTGGCGTCAAGATTCAGGGGAGCGGGCATGGTCTCACCTGAAAGCGTGATATGAGAAGAGTGACTGATAAAAAGACGGAGCTCGGGAGAGGGTCCTGAGCCTGCTCGCCTCGCTCTCGACTTCCCATCCACCGGTCCCGTCTCCCACTCCAGCCAGCCCCAAATAAAGTAGGAGCCCACTCTTCACTGTGGCAAGAGTGCGGTTCTCGACCCACAACCTCCGGGCAAGCAGCGAGAGGGCCGGACTTCTCATTTCGGGTTTGTTTTCTCCTCATTGACGAGGCCAAACGGACTGCTGGTGCTGCAGGAAATTGCACTGTCAGGAGAATTGGGGAAGGAAGCCGTCCTCAGACCCTCAGGGCTCAAGATCCTCGAAAGTTGGCAGAAAAAGTCAAGGAGGATAATATGGGGATTAGGGCCAGAGAGAGGACAACAGTACGAGGGAGCACACCGCCAGAACCCTCACCAACACACCCACAGAAGACGACAAGACCCCATGATGACCCAAGTCTAATATCTCTTTATCTTCAAATGCCTCGATCGCTCATAAGGAAAAATGTGGGGAGACTTGAAATTATCCACCAACACGGGGAGACTTATGAGATCAGTCCAGGCCAAGGGAATGAAGTTAAATGTTCAAATATTTTTGTTGTGTGAATAAAAGCGGGTGTAATACGCGTCTCCAAAGCCCGTTTCTCTCCTAACCGACCTCATAACGCAAAGTGAAGGTCGCGAGCTGCATGCAAAATGTGAGCTCTTCGACCTCGACCTTTCCCTGGGCTGGGTACAGTCGCTTCCCTCATCGTTTACGACTTAAAAAGAAAACCAGGAAGAGATTGTACTTTCTGCCACCTAATTAGATCGTGCATCCTAATTCGGTCTGTAAATGGACACTGAAAGAGTATGTCGAGGTGAAACTGGGTAGGATGGGCGCAGGACAGAGCCGCGGCCTCACGCCCTTACTCCTTCTCGAGTCCTCCTCCTCGAGTGTCAGGAGAGCCTAAAGCCCGGACTGGACCGAATGCCGGAGGGTCGGGAGGGACGGGACGCGCATTCTCTCTTGACTCGACTACTCGCAGCCTCGACTCGGCCTTCCTTTTTGTCTTGACAGTCTCCTAAATTGGGGCGGCCGAGGGGGGAAAGAAGAGGTGAGTGTTATGGCCAAGTGCCTTGGCTTTCATGTTCGGGAGCCGGTCACCCGAAGCCGCAAAGTCCTGGCTGGCAGACATGGTCACGGGGCGGTGCCGAAACTCACCCAAAAGCTATCATTAATTACGGATAATTACAAAGTAAGAGAGAGTTTTAATGTTGGCTCTTTACTGTACTTGGAAGGAGGAATACCTAGGGATCTCGCAGTGATCTACTCGAAAACAAAGGTCAACTCGACAACGTGCAATAAACAAGATCATCTGTAAACTTCACAAAAAAACTGTTGTGATAACAGAACCTAGCAAAATCTGGGATGATAATGGCGAAAATAGTTACTGAACACTGCCCAAAACATGATTTTCTTTTTCCTTTCTCCCTCTTAACCCCGACCCAGCATCTGCACTGTCATCGAAGGGGTTCAGTTCCAAGGTCGTTGAGCTTTCCTTTCACGACCTTGAACATTAGGGAGACGCGATTGAAGAATGGTTTGGGATCTTTTCATAAGCATCGTATTCTTGGCCACCCGCATGCCAACTAACTGTACAAAATTGTCATCAAGAAATGAGGCTCAACTTTCGAAAACATGGTATAAAATTTTATTAAAATGTTTAAATTTGTTTTATGATACAAGGCTTCAGAAATCAGTAGACCCGTTTTCGAGATAAGTCAGTTGAATTAAGGCTCTATATTCCATACAAAATAAGCATATATTACAGTTGCTACAGAATAAAGTTAAAAATAAAGACACTATAAATGAGTGATATGTTAAAGATCTTTCTTGTTCTCATCTTCTTGAGATCTGTATTTTGGTTTGGCAACTTGTTTGGGGAACCAGCCCCGCGGTTGGGTGGCTTGTTTGACCACTGCTTGATTAGTTTGATCTCTCGATGCTCTGGCAGCATAAGGATTCTCAGAAAAAGGGCCTTCGATCTTATCCATCTCCAGTAACCTCTGTCCGTATAACCAATTGCTCTGTATTCGAGTAATGGCATAACTTTCGCCCTTCTTTACGGCAATTCTTCTTTCTTCCGAGCAAGGCTGACATATAAAAGTCCTGAGTCCAAATCTCCAGGCCTTAAACCAGCCGCCTTCAAAGTCTTCATGAATTTGATAGATCCTGGCGTAAAACCTTTTATTTGCTTTCTGGATTAATTGTTCTTCCTGCAAAATGAAGTTTAGAAACAATTTTTTCACATTTCTAAGCTCCAAATTACACTTACAGACAGAGAAAATTGTGAACAATCGGAACGAATTGGCCACCAAATTCCATTGCCTCGGGGGATCCTGGCCCAAAAAGATGGAAAGACTTCGGAGATATTCCTTCGAATCCCCAAATGATACGGAAACACAAATGGACCCTCTGATTCGTCTCTTTCTCTATACTCGGCTTTCGTACCTGAGTAAAGATTTTAGGTATCGACCATCATCTTACAAATATATTCCTCGATTCCAGTTTTGTTTCGCAAAACTACCATAATTTGTGTGTATAACAACACTCCCACCGCCAGGACAACTCCAATACTAAAACTGAAAGCCAGAACGGTGCAGAAAAAAGTTGTTCCGTCTTTTATAATGGAGTCGTTGTAAATGTAATCTTGCCGCGTGATGCCGTTAAACATCTAAAAAACGAAATGTAGATAAAGCAATATGATCAAACTTACAAAATAGAGAGTCCTAAATAATACTACTCCCAGTATTCCACATGCATGAAGACACCCGAGGACGGCAAAAAGGAGAAAAGAGAAGAAATAAATCTGATTCCGATGACCGACACAGTTGTTAATCCAAGCTAAAATAATTTTTTTTTGAAAATGCTATTCGACATACGACAATGGTGGTCCATCTTCATTACACATCGATTACATTTCTGACAATGATGAGATCTGGGCGCCTTATAACCAGAACAATGTGCACAAAATTGCAGCCTAGATGAATGTTCCGGCTGGGGGGGATGCCAGCCTTTGGTCACGTATCCACCTCCAATATACGAAGCTCTCACTAAATTGTATAAGGTTCCATAAATAAGTAAAGTAAATAAAGATAGATCCAAGAAAGCGATGGGATCGTCGATTGGCCACCATGTTAGATGTACGTAAACAGCCGTGATACCTATCTAAAAGGAAAAGTAAGAGGAAGGTCAAGTGACGAGATAAAAATCACATTATACTTACAAATCCAGTAAGAAAAATCGCAGCAAGTGGACCCCAATGAAATAACCTTCGAGACAAAGACTTTCCAAAGTCTGATTCTACATTCACAAGGTAGGAAGGCCATTCAGGAGCTTCAGTTACAGTAATTTTATCTCCCTTGTGGCCATGAACAGAGCAATATTCTTCCCCGCCATCCATCTCCTTGTCGTTTTCTTCCGCCAGAACCGGTAAATGTTCTCCAGGCAGTTCTTCCATATCCACGTCCGCATCAGATTCCATCTTTTTCAAAATACTGAAAGCTCATAAAATAAAAATGCTTTCAGGATACAATACGTTTCTCGGCAACGTCCGACTAAAATATTAATATTTGAAAGATATCGTAAAACGGCATCTCCGTTGATATCCTTTCTGGATGTCAATGTCCTTCTTTTGACGGTCCCAAATGAAATTTTTTCTGTCCTGTGGGATTCATCCCACAAGACCAGTAAAATTATAAAACGTAAAATATTTTATCGTCCTACCACGAAGATGCCTGAACTGCAAGATATTCTGGCATTTTGCAGTAATCTCATTTTTTCACAAAATTTTGGCCGATCACGATCTGGAATGAGATGAATAACATTTGAAACTGCGCGATGGTTGATCGGACGCTCTGTCGATATTTTATGAGTAACTGTTGCAAAAAAGGAGACCAATGTTCTTTCTCTCACGAACGGACTAGCCGTCCTGAGATGACTTGTAAATACTTTTCTGCTGGACATTGCGAATATGGCTCACGATGTCGGTAAGTGGGTTGCTAAGTATTATAGTGTTTTAGTTACGACCATGTGAAGCCTAAGTCAGCACCAAAACCTTCGACTGAATCAAATAGAACACGAATTAGAAATATTCGAAAAGAAGTAGCCGAGATGGACAAAGTAGGTTTGTTTATACGGTTTTCAGGCTCTAGATTACACGTTTTTTTCTTGGGGGGAGGTCACCACAGGTAGATAGGGAATTCTTGCAAAATTTTTTACATTTAGCAAAAAACCATGGATTTTTCTAATCAAGAGAATCGACACGAAAATTCGAAGCCATGTTCATCCAATGGTCAATCTAAGCTGTCCAGTGCTTGGTCTAAACCTTTAAAATTCTCAGTTGATGCCCCAGTGTTTGTTCCACGACAATTGCTGCCTTCGGAGGTTCAATTGTGTCCTTATTTTGAAGTTAGCGGAGAATGTGTAAAAGGTCGGTTTAATTTCCTGGTTATATATGTTCATTTTTAGGTGATTTATGTGCTCTTGTTCACGGTGATTTGTGCGAAATGTGTGGACAGTTTGTGCTTCACCCTTACAACGAAGATAGCCGCAGGACACATCATAGAGAATGCCTTTCTGACCATGAAAAGGCCATGAAGGATGCCTTCCTAAATCAAGTATCTGCAGAAAAACAGTGTGGAGTCTGTATGGAAAATATTGTTGCGATTGGTGCCCGGTTCGGAATCCTGCAAAATTGTAAACATTGTTATTGTTTGAAATGTATAAGAGAATGGAGGAAGAAGGAGGAATTTGAGAAGAAAGTTGTGCGGTAAGATTAAGATAATTTTTTTTTATTCGTTCTCGTCTTTTCAGCTCATGTCCTGAATGCCGTGTGCGCAGTGACTTCATTATTCCTTCATCGGTTTGGGTCGAAGACCAACAGGAAAAGGACGAGATCATAGCTGTTTACCAACAAAACATGTCCCAGAAGGTATGTAAATATATGGCCAAGGGCGTGGCTGAGGATTGTCCATTCGGGAACAAGTGTTTTTATAAACATCAACTCCCGGATGGGTCTGTGGTGGCCGGCAAGTCTCCGAAGGAGCTGAGATCCCGCCTGAATCATCGTTACAATCTCTCCGAGGCCTTTGAGTTCATCGCCTCGATGGATTTAATCCAGGCCGCCTTAATGGAAGACCTCTGGACTGATGACTCGACCGACGAGGATTAATCGGATTTGTTGGGATTGTTAAAATTGTTTTATGCCAGAGTAAATAATTTCCTCATGAAGTTTTACGTAATCCCCTCGAGGTATTAGTGAGATGTAATTGTAGTATTAGAGCGTTATTTTAAGATGGGACGACATTTGGGAGATTAATTCTGCAAAAGTCTTCCTTTTCGATTGTTCTCGATTACTGTCGTCTTGCAGTAAGACTAAGTTTACGAAAAGAAACGAAACTGAATTGACAAGTAATTAAAATGGAAAAGTTTCTTCTATCAATATAATCTTTCAAACTGTTACCAATTAGTTAGGAAAGTAATTGTAACAGTCATGTTTACAATTTGATTCTTTTTAACCAAATGAGTCGTATTAGTGGAGACGAAAGACTCCTGCCCTGAGGCGTCCTTTCAAGCGCACAGTTTCAATTCTTGTCAAATTGGAACGGCGGTTTGAATGGATGGGGCCGATTGAAACGTCGGTCGGAATTTGTGTTCGGGAAAAGAAAACAAAACGAAATGTCGTTTCTGTTCTGCCCCGAGGCCGCTGCTCCCTATTTTTTCACACCTCAGCACTTTTTTGCTCTCACTTTCTTTCCTTTCCATCCATCCGACTTTCGCTTATTTCGTTTGATTTGGGGGTTTTTCGTATTCGCGGCCGTGTTCGGAGACTAGCCGTGAATGAGAGAGCACGGTGGATGGGGAGACGGACAGACAGTCGGAGTTGCCGGAAACATTGTGCGAAGAACGTACAGCGCTGGGGGCGGCCGGGGTTCGTTCCGAGGGCCGGGCCCGTGAACAAAAAGCATTTTCCGGGTCTGTTGTTGTTCTCGGGCTTTGATTGCGGCGTGCAGCGAGCGTTCCGCCCGATCGTGGAACGGCAAAAGGTGCGGCCGTAACCCTCCCCCCCTCTCGGTGCTCCGTTCACTGTAGAGAGAGGTCTTCTCGTATTATTCTCGATCGGGCCTTCGTCGTTCCCTTCACTTTCTGCGCGCTTTTTTCGTCGTGTAAATACCGATTGCACTGTGCGCGTCTTGTTTTATTCGTAGTCCAAAAGTCGGAGATCTCGGCTCCAATTCGGATATTTCCGCATATTTATAATGTCGTCAAACACTTTAATTTTTGAAATGTTTCATTACTTTTATTAAACAGGGTCAAAAGTCGTTTTTCCACGAGTCGCTTCGGACAATAGGACCCCACTATTATGCTAAAACTTTTTATTGAAAAAAGTAAAAGAAATTTAATTATTTGTATGCAGGCGGTTTTTAGGGATTGTCAAACTGTAACGTCACTTTGATTCCGATTTTTTACATTTTTTATTTTTTCGTTTGTTATTTGGAGCTACCGTAACCTCTTAAAGTCGCGTATTGTTTGATTTGTTTAAAGTCTTCCCCTATAACGTTTAAATGTTTTAAAACGACTAGCCTTTTTACTTTTCCTTGATTATACAGTATTTAAATAAAATTTGTAGTCACTTGGTATAGATCAAATTTGAGGCAATTACTTTTCTTTTTTTATTATCAATGAATTCATCATCTGCGTTAATTTCTTCCAGGTTGATGCTCCGTTTGGATGCGGGCCAAATGCCACAGGTCAACCTGCAGGCCTTGGCGGAACTCTTTTCGGTGCATTCCCAAACAGCAGATCCCTCCCAATTGTCGCCCATCCCTCGGCCTGACGTTATCCTTCCTAACAAGGACCCGACCGATGGAGAAAAGAATTCTGATCGAGTCCAGCTAATCCCCTCGCAGAAACGACGCCATGGTGGTTTCGGGTTTGTGGCCATGATGAATGGATACGTCTACCATTGTGATTACCAACGAGAGGGGTCGGCGGGGGCTCGGGTTTATTGGAAATGCACTCAGAGAGGAGGATGTGGAGCGAGGCTGATCACAGACAAACTAGGGTTGGTGCTGAATGCCAGGAATAACTTCCACAGTCATCCGCCCGTCGAGGAAGTCCCGGAAAACGGAATCAGGAAGATGGAAGAGAAGGATGAGGTGAGCAGGGAGAGGAACAAGGGGAACGGCTCTTTTCTTATCTTATTCATTGCAAAACAAATCATATAACACAATCTATTTTCAGAATTCGGCCGTTGGCAGTAGGAAACAGAATTTTAACGCAAACTTGGCCTTTGTAAAGGAGATCCACAAGAGGAAACACGTTTTGTTTGGGACTCCTGAACATGCACAACATGGAGATGTTAGCCAGAACAGAGAAAAGGCGTGGGAGGAGATCCGAGAGACTGTAGTACAACAAGGGCACACCAAATTTTTGGGTAAAGATTGGCGACAACTAAGAGCAAATGAATGGCAGCAAGTACGAAGAGCTACGATGGCCAAGAAATATGTAAATGAGATGTCTGGTTCAAAGGGAGGGAATCTGAACGAGTTGGATCAATTGGTGTTGGAGATTGTGGGACAGGAAAATGGGAATGAAGGCATCGAACAGGAGAACAGCAGTAATGGGATCTTCGGGAATACGGAGGTATGTAATATCATTCAAATTGCTTACGGTCTTGTAATAACCCTGTTTAGGAGCCATTACAGTTGCCTCACATCCACAACTCAATGCCGAGTAATGACCTTCTGTCCACGATCTTGTCCCAGTTCGATCCCAGTGCCCTTCAACAGCTGACGCAGAGTCAGACGCCGACTCTTTCGCCCGACGAGGAATCGAATAAAAAATTGAAATTAGAAGAAAATTCGGATGCTTTCCGATGCTCCCCGAGTAGCTCCTTTGACGATGTTGTCGATCAGAGTGACGTTAATTTTGAGGTAATTTTTAGTCACCGTTTTTATAAAAATTTTACTCGTCACTTTTTTTAACGTTTTATTAATTTCACAAATTATTTTTTTGCCAGAAAGTTAGTCTTTCCAGGATCTCCGACTTCGATTTACACGTGAGAAATATCGATTAAGTATTGCACAAGAGAAGGCGAAGCTGGATCTTCTCCAAACACAACTCAACAACGAATTACAACTCCATGAAATACGGCTTCAGAGTGAGAAGGCCAGACTCAAATACGAGGAAATGAGACTTAAACGGGAAGAGGCGTTGAATCTTTGACATCGCCTTCAAAACAAACACTTTACGGAACATCCGGTGTGGTCGCTTTATAACGGGTATCCTTTGTTTTCACTTTGTTCAGCGACGATTTATTGTAAATGCCCTTAACTGCCAAAATAAATGCTAAGTACATGTACTCATGGCTCACGAAGGTAAAATTATTGTAAAATATAGTTATTGGAATTATATTCTGGAGAAATCTCCACCCACCCGAATCTGTTTTCGATTTACATTTGTCCAGGTTTGATTACGACACGGGTTTTTAAGAGCTGACTCGGCCCGGATGTCATAAAACAATGTTATTCTGAAAAGACCTTCCGAAAAACGGAATCTGGCTTTCAGTGGACTCCGGAGGCCTTCTACCTAATTAAACGAGGTACATTTAAATTCTTTCTCTTACGGTTTGAATTCTACTGCGTCAAGAAATTGGGATTGATAAATGTTGTAAATCTATGACCGATGGCCAGAATCGATGCATATCGTCGTTTCCAAAGACTTTCTATCCACGTATGTTGAATCAAATTACAGTATCCTCTTATGTTTTGGCTACCGTACCGGATGGCATGACATAATATATTAATTGAACTTGTCTGCAATTTTTATTATAGAGGATCTTTAAATTAATATACTTTTTATTTGATCCAGATGTATAAGCGGAGATCACAATTATTTAGAGTTATAATAAAATAAGGCCAGCAGGGAAGTAGGAAGTTATTGTTGCAGTCGGAAGGGGTGATGGCCATTTCCCTTTCCACTTTTAGTCATCAGAAAATCGCAGCTATGAGAAAGAAACCTGCCTTGAAAAAGATTGGGCTCCTGATGATGAGGAGTCTCATCCAGGTAAGATATGCTCAGATTTATTATGCTGTAACTATTAGGTATGTATGTCGACAAAATAAATTCCCGTAAATACATATTTCTGGGAATCTGGGAATTTTAAAATCGGGATTTGAAAAGGTGCACCTCACAATCGGCTTTTTCTGAACTAATTAAAAAACCGTAATTTTTCTGAAACTTTAAATTTTTTTATGAACTGCAAAACCCAACAGTGAGTTTTTCAATCAAATATATAAGGATGGTATATATTTACTGCCTAACAGACAAGAAATCGCGGTTTCTGGCCACGAAATCCGATTTGATTCGTATGTCATCATCCTTGTATATAAGGACAATCATTTCGAAAAGGCTAGTACGCCCCTGTGGCTGATACTTGTATTGACATCCCGAGTAAGGTTTGTCAAGAGTACAAATTATGACCACTCAGTCTGTCATTTTTTTTAATTTTGATTCGTCTTCAAAGTGCACGTTATGTAAATATAATAAATTTCAATTCCAACCTTCGATCCTAAGATTTGAACTCTTTAAATTCCACTGATCTCAAGAGGACTTCCAGATGTGTCTGGGTTGATTTAGAACTGATCTGTCGTCATAGCCATCATTCCTCTCTCTACATTCACCATGAGAATTGGGGCCTTCACTAAGGAGAACGTTAGAGTAAGTGTTCCTTAACACTTGGAGGAGGTCTCGATTCTTTAAAATTAATTCGAACACTCTGAAATTACTTAATCGAGTAGTCTTTTCTGTTCTGGGCATACTTCCTGTTTTGTCTAAATCGACCAGAATGTTGATGTCAAATATTTCTTTCACTTTTTGTGGACATGGTTTGCCCATAGAGTCGAATTAAGCATTCGAAACGACTAAATTGGAAACAATTTGGGGATGCTTTCCTTTAGACAATTACTCTACAACAAAGTAAGTACAATTGTTTGAGGGCAAGTCTTGTCCCGGTCTTCATGAGTACTTACTATTCTTGTAAAAGTACGTTGTAGTATTCCATGATTGTTTACCTCGCATTTCAGACCGTATAAAGTCCGCGAATTAGGAAAAACAGGGGTTTATTGTGTATCCGTCCATATTATATAGCAGGCAGATGTTTTTGTAAAAAAGTGTATTTTATGTGATTTTTACATTTTTTCCATACAAAATGTAATCTTTTGAAATTTTTCTAAAAATCTTGGATTTACGGGTTTTCGATAGGGCTGAAAAAAAATGATGTTCATTGTTTTCTGATTTCTATATAGGTCTTTTACAGAGTAAAGCAAAAGTGTAATTTCTAATTCTTTTCTCCAAAAATAATAGATTTACGGGCAATCCGGATCACTGATTACGAAAGTAATATTGATTAAAAGAATGAAAATGATTTTTGTAATCAGCACCGTCGAGAACCCATAAATCCAGCATTTTTAGAAAAAATTCATAACATTAAATTTTTACTTTATTCTGTAAAAAAGTCAAAATCACATAAAAGACACTTTTTACAAATATATAAATGTATTGATGATATTTATTTGCATGATTTTTACTAGTACGTTAGCAAAGTCGCTGGAGTCACTTCGGCGGCATGCACTGTGCAAGAACAGAGAGGGTGCGAACGACAGCCCGAAAAAGCCTATTGCACGGTGCAAAAACCAACAAATTGCACAGTGCAAGGTGAAATTTTGTTTTCGCACAGTGCATGTCGCGAAAAACACTGCGACTTTGCGAACGGACTAGTAGAAATGTGCCCATTATGTCATCTGCATGGCTTCGAAGGGCATCTGCATTTAATCTTAGGGCACTTTGTTCCCGCCGGAATCACTGTGGGATACGTCAGAAGTTTTATTCAAAGAATATTTTCGGCCCTTTGGCTGTCAAGAAACGGCCATAATTTTCTGAATTTGCAGGATTTTTCGCTTGATTTATGGCTGATATTTAAAGGCGGATTGAGGTTTACGCAGTTTACAATTTCCATAAGAGGGTATCCATTAGCGGGATCCAAAAAAAAAGGAATTTCAAAAATACCGCCTGAGGCGTTATTTGAACGATGTATTATGTAATAAAAGGAGATTGGGTTCAGACTTATTAGATTGTATACTGTAACATGCCAACTAATTCCATCTATGCTCGCTACAAAGAGGTAAATAGAACTATTATATAAGATCTGAAGGCTCAGGTTGAAGTAATGTTCGGATAATTCGGGGATTATCACCTCGTGGGTACGTACCCGGGTATATTCCCGTGGGTATTTCCCCTAAAATTTTACGCTGATTCAGAAAATCAAATAACTATCAGCTTGCTGTTAAAAACAAAAATCTAACGGCCGATTTTTAGCGGCCGAATTCCTCTTATTCTATGTTACAGTAATCTTGGTTCCGAAAAATCTCTTTTGTTGAACGTGCTTTCTGAAAAAAAATTTTTATGGCCGATGTTGTGGAACAAAGGTTTCATTATGTTACAGTAACCCAAATGCCAAAATTTAACTTCCGTTGTAATGGCAAGATGCCAGTACCTACATAGTTCCCCAATCGTCCACCCCCGACCTCTGAATACAATTTTGTTTTTCTGAAGGTTTCAATGTCACGTCATACTTATGTTAGTAATGATCATGACAACATCGTCCAGATCACCCAGGAAATTTCCCACTTCAAAACGGATTCCATTTTTGGATTCCTGATTGTTGAAAACCCCAGAAAAGAATAAAGTTGTAAATGTTAAAATCTTAACAATGTTACGTCAGATTTAGTAGCCATTAGTACAGTATTGTATATTTATTCGCCTTCAGTACAATATTTTCTTCATCACCCGAGAAATCTCCTAAAATGCATCACCGGAAAAGGATCACCCGGACTTGCACAACCGGACCCTGCGTCACCCGTAATTTCAGTCACCCTTTGGGTGTATATACATATGTACATATATAACCCTCTAGGTTAAAGGTTTCTCATAAATTTGATTTTACAGTTTGTTTTATTATTCTGACATTATGTACACGTGTCTTTCTTAGAGCAGAGCATTTATTTTTGCCTTGGGTAAAATAAATACTCAGGACTCTTTGAATGACTGTTTCCGGTGTTTCCTTAAACGGCGTTTTCCCTCTTTTTTTAACTTACTGTACCGTTTAAGGTAAAATGGGTATGTTGAGCAGGTCTCACCGTCTTTTCCGGTCTGTTCATGTCATCAACAAGGTAGATTAAGTCCATCAAATTTTCCTCAAATCTACGATAATTCTTGTTTCAGGCCTCCCCGGTCATCGTTCATCTTTTGATGATCTTTGGAGTTGCACTTTATGCAATATTTGGCGCTTTAATTATGCAGAAATTGGAGACGAAAAGGGTGGGCGAAGGCGACAAGAGCCGGAGTAATCGGATGATAAGAATGAACGAGCCTTTTCCAGAGATTAATCAATCAGGCAAGCGTTATGAGTTTAGTTGACAACAAGATCTTTAGATAGTAACCACGAAATCAGACAACGAACTCAATTGGGACAAGATATCATCGATACTGAGACCAGAAGGAAGAGAGAGATGGCCCTTGTTTCGAGATCCCGGAAATGCGTTGAAAGGGCGTTGCAGCGGTTGATGGAATATCAATGCAATCTTCTGATTTTGGACAGAATGACGGTAAAAATGATTGACAGATGCTATCATGTAACCGGTCAGAATGCACCCGGATTGGAGAGTATTGCCTTTAAGTATACACATGATGGATTACAATTGGGTAAGGAGTAGTTTAATTATATTAACTTTTAGCCGAGGATCAAGTAGAATATGTGGAGCCCTGGTCGTTCTCCGACTCGATCCTCTTCTCCTTTACTATAATCACTACCATTGGCTACGGGAATCTGGCTCCGAGGACCTTTCAAGGCCGTCTTTTCTGTATCCTCTATGCTCTTATCGGCATCCCTTTCACTTTATTGGCCATCGCTGATCTGGGGAAATTCTTTTCAGAATTAATCGAAACTTTTGATTACTATTCGAGAAGATTCCAACGGTAGGAACAACAGTTTTAAAAATTTCTTTAGAAAATTGAAGAAAATGTACCGCCGGAAAAGAGGATTTGAGTTTGGATCAGCTCTTTCATTAACAAAGTCCTCCTTCAAGAACGATGACATCTCCTCGATAGAGAATGGTGAGATGATTCAATCTCTGGATGACATGAAAGATGGGATTAAATCAGACGTGGATCATGAGAGCAATAAAAAGCCACTTGATGACGAAGATGAGGAAGATCAGCCAATCAGCCATGGCCTTCCTTTATTGGCCATTTTTGTCATCTACTCTTTCACCGGGGCTCTTCTGATGTCCGCATACGAACCTGATATGAGTTTCTTTAAAGCCCTTTACTTCAATTTCATTACCTTGACGTCAATTGGTTTGGGTGATGTCGTGCCCAAAAGTGAGTCATTCATGGTGGTGACCCTGCTTTACATTGCAATTGGGCTGGCCTTAACGACCATTGCCATTGATATTGCCGCCGATTACTTGAAGAAATTACATTACTACGGGAGGAAGATTGAGAATGTCGGAAATGTGGTCATCTGGTTTGGAGGGAAAACGTGAGTAATTGGTATTCATTGCGCAAAAAAACGATGAATATAATTTAATTTCAGTTTAACAATGAAACAACTAGTCAAAAACCTCGGCGATCAATTCAATTTGCCTGTGAATACAATAGATAATTTGAATTTGGATAAGTTTGTGGATGACGCGATAAAAGTTGAGGACGGGGAGATAGAGACCCTAAGGCCCCCTCCATTCGAACCGGAAGATGTTTTCGTGGAGAGTGAGGTGGGATATGCTGATGAAGAGACGGAGCCCTGGTCCCCAATGAAGACTCCCACGCCTTCTCCATCTCCAGAGCCCTCACCGGAACCGCCTATGGAACCTACTCCACCACCATCACCTTCCCCATCTCCTGAGCCATCTCCAAAAGAAACCACTCCCGAACCTGAACCCGAACCAGAGCCTCAGAGGGATCTCACACCTGAGCCGAACCCCTCCCCACCTCGGGAGCCCACTCCTGAGCCGGAACCAGAGTCACCATCTCCACCTCCGTGTAAGGAAATATATTTTCATATATATACTTTTAATACCATTAAATCCGTTTCTAGCTCTCACAGCAGAGGAATTGGCCGCTCAGAAACGGAAAGCCTACAGTGAAGAAGCATGGAGGAGATATCAGGAATATCAGAAGGTAAGAGGAGCTCGTTTACCCTTACATCTGTCTTAGCAATGGAAGAAATTCAGACAAACTCAGTTCGTGAACCCGGCCACAGGACGTCGGCGGTCGTCTACTCGCTCTCAGGTCAAGTCAGAGAAAAGTTTGGAGAATTCTGGTTCAGCCACCAGTCCAACTTCCAGTAAATTGCTCGCCCCGCCAAACGAAATGAAAACTGAATCTAGTAAGAAGACAGTAACTGAAGTCAAGATCACTACCGTAAGAAGGTAGCAAGAAAAAAATTTCTGTAAATAAATCGTAAAATAACCGGATACTGTACACTTGTTTCCTAATACACTACTACGTATATTGACTTGACATTTATCCCGAAGAGTCATAAATAGTAGTTGAAATAACAATGAAGTGATGGATGGTAAGCCAACAAAGACTCAGAACCCATTCCAATACTTTTTTTTGTAGCCATCGTAACCAATTTCCATTTTTTTTGTATTCTAGAGGTGATCAAAAGACTTGAATCATACCCGTCGACCCAGAATGTTTGCCTTATTGTTTAGAGCGGACTTAAATTTGTTCGCTTTCCCTCTAATTTCATTTAATTTGGTGAGTTTAACGAAGAGTTTTGGGCTCATGGAATACCCGGGAATGTTTTCTTATCCCCATGATATCTCCTACCTCTCCCTGGACTCCAGAACTCGACAAAATGGATATAATTCCATTGAATTTGAGAGTCGATTCCGACCCACGCAGAGGAGTCATCGGTACTTTGATGAACTTTTCAATCGATTCCAACCTCAGGTAGTTTCACTTTTAAATTAAATTTAAAATAATTAATTATTATTTTTAGCGGCGCTCCATTCTCTCCCGAAGTCCCGTAGCCACGCCAAAACGTGTGTCTTTTATCGGTAAATCAACAATTCCATAAAAGGATCTTAATTTAGATACCATTGATAACAACAGATCCTCCCAAAGATCGTATGATTATAAATACGATCACAGCTTCAAATCTGACGATTCTCTTAACGTTGAGAGAAGATATTCAGAAGATTGTAAGAAGACGGTGGTCGAGGAAGTGGTCGAACCAGTGGGCAGACCCTTGGGGAGGTTGAGAGATCCGCTGTGGAGAGATTACGGTAACGTTACGCTCATATTTTCCAAGCACTTTTTTGCAGATTTAAACAATAACAACAGCAGCATCGCTTATTCGCTTAACACTTTTCCGAATACTAACACGGTGTCTAAAGAACTGACGGCAGATAAAAATGTTCTTAATTGTCATCAAAATAGATCTCGAAATAGTAAAGGGAATTTTGAGAATAGCTTAGAGTACAATAAGGAGACTGAATTGGGACTTGTTGGTGATGCTTGGGAAGAAAAACGGGCAGATCGAGTGACAGATTCTGAGAGAAAATTGGAACCGAGCAAAAATTATATTGATGTATACAATCACGTGCCGAAACTTAAAAATAAAATTGAAAATTCTATTCCAACCATCGAAATAACTGAAAAAAGAATTGGTCTCGAGGTGGTTGATTATAATGCCGAATTTGGGACAGTAGGCGATAGTTTAGGGACACATTTTGTAATTTTTGAACGGCCAATTTCGAGTAATCACGCTACTTTTGAGATTCCAAAACCAAGATTTAAATCGATTTCATGTCAAACTGAAAAGGAATTAGGGCCTGAGGCAATGATCGATTCAATATTATATAAGGATGTGAGTACTGTAACGACTTTTGACGAAATTTATTTGCATAAGTTTATGAGGAAAAAAGAAATCAAAAATATTAATTTTGAGCCGGAAATTCAAGAAGATGAGAACTATTATCATCAAATAGATCCACATATAGAAAATGAATTGTCTCAAGATACTGAGCAAGTTTTGGATGAAAGAAAGAATTACGAAAAAATTTATTATAACTCAAATTTTCGACGAGTGGATGACAGTAATTACACCTACATATACATCCAGGACACGGAATTAGAACAAGTTGAGAGTAGTTTTAGACAGTTAGAGAGTAGAAAAGACGTAAAAGAAGAAGAAGAAAACATTTATTTTAATATTGAAAATACCATCTACAATGAAGTAGAGAGCAAATTTGTGACGACTTTTGAGACTTTTAACGGCCGTAGATTTGTTTGCGAATTCGATGACATAAATAGAATTGAAAGGAAAACCCCGGAGACTACTTGTAGAACAGAAAGGGTAACAACGCCGACCACTTTTCCTAGAGTTGTTAGTAAAAAGAAGAAAAAAACAAGGCAATGTTTGATAAAAGAGGCCCTTTACTTTCTAAATGGAACTCCTTTTTGGGATAAGACTATTAAAATCAAAAATATAAAGAAGCATCAGCAATTGTAATTCTTCTCTCCTTCTATTAATGTGCCATAATTCAGATTGTTTTTGTCTTGGTGATGGTAAACGTTATTTTACCCTTTAGATCCCATCACTCCTCTTCCACTCAGATCAAACTTTTGCGATTACGGTAGGTTACTGTAACAAATTTTATAAACAAAATGTTTAGATCGACGTGGATATTCATATGATTCGAATCTGAGGAAAGGTAGGTGTTGCTGATTCAAAAATAATATAATTTCAGCTCACTCTCTGTCCACTTTCCAATACGATGACTATGAAGAAAAGAGGTAAATTACTTCAAATATTCGTATCCAATTTTATAGTTATGAAAGACGAGTGGAAGGTGCAGATCCTTGGTACGATCGGCGTTGCTATCGTCTCCATTAATGCTCATTTACTGATTAAATTGCTTTATAACCCGCAACAATAATAAATAAGATCGCTTGGCCAACAATTACTAGTAATAAATACCTTTTACATTACTTTTAACTCTTATATTCTTTCATAAGGATGAAATCTTGATGTATTTGGGGCTTTTGGAGCTGGATTCCCCGGAAGCATGGCCAGGTTTTGGTTCTGTCCCACAAATCTTGATTGATTCTCAATGTCCAATATACTCGCATAAGTGAATGTTTGTCGGGTACTGTAGATTACACCATCATTTCTCACCAAATTCAGAGGGACTTCAAGACGGCCACCGTTCAGAAATGGCCATTGATTTTGGAAATCGGAGAGTTTTGGAATCTTGCATTCAAGGTACTCAAAGTTTCTAAATAGCAATATTATAGCAGATAATCAACCGAAAAAGGTAACATTTATAGTAGATGACAACATACTTGAATTTGGTCTCACAAGGGATAGATCCCAACCAAACAGTGAGTTGTTGAGTGAACCATTGACCCCTCAAATAAACCGTAGTCTCTGTATTCATGGCATTCAACTTCTGATTCTGGTCTACAGTCATCGAGGAGACCAAAGGGACCGGGGAAATTGGAGAAGAGACTGGTCCCATGGCCTCATAGAATCTATACTCGACCTTGTCTGTGGAGATTATGGTCCAAGCAGCTCCATCACTGATCTGATGCCTCGAGGCATCCACGTAAACGGCCTGATGTTGAAGGATTTTGTCATGGGAGAGACAAAGATAGAGCAATTCATTCTCCAACAGTTGAAATGCACACTTATGCAGCTGACTAACGGGCTCTTCACACGTCGTTGCATCAAGAATAACATTTTGTTTGTCTACTTTTCTTATTCTCTAAAAGAAACGGAAATAAAAATGTGA
Source organism: Bursaphelenchus xylophilus (assembly GCA_904066235.2). NCBI lineage: Eukaryota > Metazoa > Nematoda > Chromadorea > Rhabditida > Aphelenchoididae > Bursaphelenchus > Bursaphelenchus xylophilus. The sequence goes on from CAJFCV020000004.1 coordinate 6,631,425, forward strand.
TTACTAAACCCACCAGCCAAGGCAAGGCCATTCCAGTCGTGCTGTCGACCAATTTAACCACTGCCCCATAGTAAACAAACCCATCTTTTGGTTGGAACTCGGCGATTTCACTGGGATTCCTTTCTATATTTACTGTAATTAATTTCAGAATTCAACAAGCAGAACAAATTATACTATTACAGTAGGAAAATCACACATGGATTTTATGGTCTAAACTTACTCAGATAGATGTAGAAAGCACCCCACTTGGTAGAACTTGCATGGAAATTCCCATTTTCTACATGTAGATATCTGGTGGAGACAGTTTGACTTCTGAGTCGATTAAACAATGCAATCCGAGTACCCGATCTGATGCATAAGTATTGACAATCGGTACTTTTCATCGACTGTTTCTTCTTGGAGGGCTTTGAGATGACTTTGATGTGATCCGAGGAGAAAACTCCGATGTCCAGACCACTCAGGTAACTCAACTGGATGCATAAATTAAAGTATTTCCTCTTCTCGGAGTCACTTATGTACAAAGTCTTCGCCGCGCAATAGTCCTGAAGGATAAATAAAGTGTCGAAAGAGGGGGGTTTACTTCTTTACCTTTCCATTGGAGAAGTCCAGATGTTGGGGCTCTTGTTCGATGGAGCCTTGGATTCCGATCTGAGCTCGGAGTTCAGAGCATTGGCTCTCCATGAACTTGTCTCGTTCTCTTGCACTCTCTTCGTTCTTCACCTTCTCTTTGAATTTTTTGTAAGCCTCTTCGAGCTTTAACTTCTTTAATTTCCATCCATCTCCAAGAAGATAAACACATGGAGGAGGACAAAAGAATCTAAAAAAATTAATTACAGTACTCCAATTTGCTCTTGGTATTTCTAAAGCGATATTTGGAATCGATGTCTGTACTCATACTGTAGCCGATAATTAAATTCTTGGTGTCTTTCTCTAGCATTTTCCCAGGCTTTTGAATATGCTTTCCTAATGCGGTAAGCTACAGTAATTCGGCTGGTTATGAGCTCAAGTCCAAACAAGCAGGTCCTCAAACACGGGGGTTAAACGATCGCGTAACCGGAGCATGTTCGGGCCGGATAATCCATAAGGAACACTTACTCCACTTTACAGACCCCATATTTGTCGAGAAAAAGGTCCTCGAGTTCATCTTTCTTACTCAAGCAGCTGTTTAAGGAAGAGAAATGCAAATCCAAAAGACTTTCGCGGACTTAGCTAATGGTCCATAAGTGAGGTCGGGGATTTCCGAAAACTTTGTAATGCATAACTTCGGGGAAGAGCGTTCATAGAAATGTAAAAATTTCAAGAACTTGTGTTTGCAAAAATTAATCTAAAAAAAGATTGTACTTACCGCTTCTCATTACCGTAAGACTTCTGGGCCACTTTGGCATGGAATATCTGAACAACACAATCGTATTTGAATGGATCTTGAAGATATTCGGTCATCTTTTCTTGCGTCAACGCTCCAGTTTTCTCCAGGAATTTGATTCTGGGAACGGTGCTATTTTGACTATTGGTTGTATATGGATCATAGGAGGATGTCGGAGTCTGATTCAAATTATTTCCAAAAGTTGGATGGGTCACATTTGGATATCGGGGATCTAAACCAAGATTTGATTTGACTTGATTTATATACGACAACTTCGTTCACAACACAACATTGATCTCCTCCATCATCTAACCTGACTGTGGAAAAAACGCTGCTGCCGCTGCGGCCGCACAATTTGAATTGAACATTGTTTGGGCAGCGATCTGAGCAAACGGCGATGCAACATCAGAAGATTGCCAGGTTGCGTAATTAAAGGGATGATTAATATCCATCGGATTACCAGAAAGAGATGAGGATTGATCTAGATAGTAGGGTGGTAATACTTGCGGTGATGGGTAGTTGTAACCGAAGTCAGGCATGGAGGAAGAGGAGGCTAGAGCTGCACTGATGGGACCATACAGAAGATCTTGATGGATCTGCGGCTTGCTCTCGAAGAAGTCCTCCGGCACTGGGTTGACGGGTTCCGGTTGAGACGTGACTGGTTGATCGAATCCATGGCTCAGGAAGCTATGGTAGAATGGATTCTGACCCTCGGGCGGCTCAGTATAAGTAAAGGACGGAGGTATGGGACCAATGGAGGATCCCACCCCAGAAGAGACCGCATTCTCGGGACCGAGGTCGGCTTGACTGAACCCGTCCATCGAGGGATGGGGGTTGGGGAGGGAGGGGAAACCGTGTGAATTATCTTGATCTCGGCGGGAACGGGAGCGTGGGGCGATTCCCACCACAGGAGAAGAAGGATGCCTTTTTTGAATCCCCGGATCTTCGTGGGGATCTTCTCACCGGTCTGGGATTGGGAAGATTCTCACCGAGAGCGATGCCAACAACACGACGCTAGTTTGCGCGTAATTAGCTAATCAGGTGGAGGACAATAAGGTCAGAGAAAACGTCCACAAATGCAGAAATAAACCAGAGTCTGCCATGGAAGGCGGGGATTGCCGCGGATGTAGTACTACGGGATATCGGCCGAAGGGCCAATGGAAGGACGCCTTGCAGGAGGGGAATACGGTCGGCAAGAATTCCAGATACCAAGGCCTTTCGGAGATTCCCACGGCTCTAAAGTGGCTGGCCGGAGGGGATTGGCATTTCTAGGGTTTTCGGAAGAAGTAATTATAATGCAAGGAAAATATAATTTATTACAATAAATAATTTTTAACAACCGTAAGAAACCCCAGAGCATAGACACTGGCATCTCTGCTGTACAACAATTGTGAGAACATGTGTTTGGATGTTCAACGAGGGAGATCAACAAGTACCATGGCTAAAACGCATTAATCCTCATACCGAAGACGTTTGTAGGCTGATTCGCGTTCGTCAATTACACCACTTTGATATTGGGTAGACCGGAGGAAAGAGTTCAAGGAGTGAGAGGAGGAAGGAGAAGATATCACACCCTCTCCACACACCTCTCCGACAACCGATTCGTTCATGAAGTAAGAGAAAGAACAGTCGTTGTAGTAGATTACGCCATCTTCTCTCACCAGGCACACCGGCAGTACTAGTTGACCATCCTCATAAAACAACTTGGCCAAGAAAGGAAGATCAGCAAAGACTTCTTCTTTTGAAGGGATCTCAACTTCCAGAGATTCATTACTTCTGAAAAAAAGTAGATAACAATATCATCGACGAAGAAGATGATGCAATATGCTCCCAACTTACACAAAATTTGTGTTTGCTTCAATCGTCCCAAACCACACTTTGACCTTGGGATGGAGGTCGCGGCCTCGCATAACCATATAGGAATGGCCTCGAACCCCGCGGGCGTCGTCACCAGGCTTCTGCTGAATCTGCATGGTCTCAATCCTCGGGATCGGGGCCACTGGAAAACTAGAACTTCCCATTGCTTCGTAGAATCTAAATTCATTCTTTTCGGCCGATATGATTGTCCAAGCCGCGCCCTCACTGACCAAATGTTGGCCTTGTTCATTAACATCCGCCTGGAAAATGAAACGTCCGCTACTTATCAAAACTGGCTTACCGCATGCTGGAAGATATTATCACCATTCAAAGCTAAGTAGACATTTGAATTTGGGGCATCCAATATCTGGAACGCGACCCGATGAAGCTGACTGACAGGCTCATCAAAAGATTCTTGATCCAATATCACATTGTTCTTGTCACATTTTCTAATCCGCATTTTTGGCAAAGACAGATCAGAACAGCTATCGACCAACTTAATGGCATTACCGTAGTATACAAAACCAGTCCGGTGGTCAAAAGTAACGGCGTCGTCGGCGGTATCTTCATCAACTTAAAAGGACATGATTACGTAATGAGAATAAAGGCCACATTTCCCGCCCTTCCACACACTCATAAAACAAAAACGTTGATAAATAATAAGACCACTTACTCAGGTGTATTTTGAATGCTCCCCATTTGGCTGGACTGGCATGGAAACTTCCATTCTCAACATGAAGATACCTGGTGGAGATTGTCTGAGATCGAAGTCGGTTGAAAAGAGCCACTTTCCCTCCACTGTTGATGCATAAGTAATTACAATCATTCCCTTTCACAGTCTGCTTCTTCTTGGAGGGCTTGGAGATCACTTTAATCCGGTCCGAAATGAAAGATCCAATATTGTGACTGCAGTTAAAACTGACATGCACTTGGAGGTGGAAGAACTTCCGCTTATCCTGATCGCTCACATAGAGACTTTTGGCAGGGCAGAATTCCTAAAACAAAAAAAATAAGACAATAAAACTATCAAAAAAGATTTTGTATATGATAATCCCTACCTTTCCATTTGAGAAGTCCAGTGTCTGGGGTTCCGAGAACTTTGATCCCATTATTCCGATCTTTGCAACCAGTGATGTACATCTAGTATCATATCCATTGTAACTCTCAACCACCCGTTCAAAGACTTTCCTTTTTCTTTCCCATCCAGCACCCGACAAGTAAACTGAGGGAGGGGGACAAAAGAATCTGAAAGCACGACATTACTATATATTACAACTTGTATCATCTACCTCTTCTCATTCCCATACGACTTCTGAGCTACTTTAGCATGGAAAATTTTGACGACACAGTCCAGTTCATCCGGATTTAAGAGATATTCCTTCATGGCGTCGACAGTCAATCTCTGCAATGGCTGTCCCAAATAAATGGGGAAACATGGTTGAAGCGGAACTGGAGGGAGGATGGAATGGGATGCCGTCGATGTGTGGGGCTGATCGTAACTCTTTGTTTGCTTGTATTCTGATTCCACATCTTTGGCGTAACTAGCTGAAATCATGAATAACTATTTTAGAGAATTCGACAATCTGATTGTACTCCTACCAAATTACTGACTGTCAGTTTTCGACTACAGTAATCTTAGTTTTAAAGATAATTTCATCACCCGAATCACACTTCCTTGCAAAAAATTACCGTAAACCCGGTTTTCCCGAACAAAAATTCAATCAGACTGACGCAATCATTAATCAAACTACTTAATTACGCACTCGAAAGTATGATTTCATTCAAAAAAGCGGGCAACTTGAATGTGGAAGGCTCGATCTGAGGTCTGCCGTCACTGATGCCAATCTGAGAAACCATGTCTTATGTAGATGAATAGAGGCCGAGTAGTTTGGGCTGGTCTGATATTCTCACAACCAAAAAACGAATACGGTTTGCAATCAATTTTGATCAAAAAGTGCTGGAATACAGTCGATTCCGGTGGGGGAAACGCCGGGCGGAGTCTGGAAACCGCGGGTTGGAGCACGCGACCCCAATGCCGGGGGATGCCCCCTCTCTGAGTTGAGTGCGACACGCCCTGAGGGGAACCCCCGAAGACCTGTCTTCTCACCAAAATTCTCATAGAAAAAATGGGGTTTCGTTGAAAGAAAGTGGAGCGACTCCTCCGATTGGAGGCATCCCGATCTTCTCATAAGGCATTGGATCCCATCGACGAAATAAAACGACCAATCTTTAGACTTTTTGACCTTATAGTAGCCAGTTGATGGGCGGAATAGAATCAACAGGAAACAGTACCGATGAATTCGTTGCAATTTCGTAAAGACCAATGACTACTTTAGGTGAGCAGCGGGATGTAACCATCTGATAAACGCTCCCGACACTATGCAAAACAAAGGATATCATCAGCTTATCATATCGATCAACGGAATGATGTAATTTGTGTAATATGACAATCTGATCAGAGAACGAAGGGTCTTCTCGAAGGATCGGCTGAGGTTCCCGAGGAGGGAACCTCAGCCGATTTCCCCAGGGTCCAAGTAATCAACTCTCATTCCCAGCCCTCCTTCCCTTTTTGGGGTTCCCGTTAATTCTCTTTTTTAGTTAAAATGTTTGATCTGCAGGCCGCCTCACTTTTTTCCGCTTGTTTGTAAACAGAGACGGAAACCAAAAAAATATTATTAACATTTACTCTCTTGATCCTTGATTTTACCATACACAATTCCCACAAAATCTGACAAAATCCAAACAAAACGTGATAAATCAAACTTTTTAATTAGCTACTTGAACCAAGAGACCGTTCAGGGACGCAGACAGACAAAACCCACACATTCACGAAAAACTACAAAACCAAGACTATAAATTATACACGCCAAATCAAAGGAAGCCTTCCGAGATATCACAAAAAATCATATTTCATTCTCTCACGTATAAATGCCAGATTAAAACGTGGGCAAAGAACAATCACAAAATAACTCACCCACAAGATTCGAGGTCTCCAAGGTCTGCAGAATATAGTCAGGATCTCGAATATGATTGTACGCCATTACATTCTCTGGAAGAAAAAATGAAGGGAAGGAGTGAAGGGATGGGTGGGAAAATAATGAAAACACAACCCTCCCCGATCGCTCGCCGACTTCCCAGGCTCCCAGGGCCAAACTGCGCGTTTCCCAGGCCCGTAAAAGAAAAAATATGCGCTAGGATCAGTCGCCGGCGTCGTCTTTGCTTCTCTTGCAATGAATCACAGAGGAATGCATCGGACGGGAAAGACTCCCATCGACTGGGAACCGAGACACACACACAAATCCCACTTCGACGGATTTCCCACATAAAATCGGGGAAATCACATTATTTTCTCGATTGAATCGGAATGCCAGAGATCGAGAGAACGCGCCAACGCCGTGTGTCCGGAATTGTTCTGACGTCACGAGATGACATTTTGCGTGAAAGTCATTTGCATAATTCGTCAGAAATGATCCATAAAACTAAAACCAGAATCATTTCTGCTCCTGTTGATTTCATTTGGATTCGTAAATTCGATGCGTGAAGACCGTGCAAGGAGTATGTCCAAAAACACGGCAGAAGGAGATGACAAAGTTGGAGAAAAAGTTGAACATAAGAAGGATATAAAACCTCCATTCCTTCCTGATCTCAATGAGAAGGAAACCAAAGCTGATATTCAAAAACGGCTTCAAGGATACGCCAACATAATTAGAAGTTTAAAAGTAAATATTTACAGTAATCTAACAGGGGAAGTACTCCAAGTGCGACGCCCAGATTTTGATGAAATTTGGCACAAACTTAGAATAGTTTTTTCTAAGATACATGCGAGAATCCTAGCTCGCGCTTTGCAGAAACCACCGAGATTTTTAGACCAAAAGTCGGCGAAGATTTAGGACTTTTTGCCGAATTTCGGCACGAAAAGTTTCATGCCTATTTCAATTGTAAAGGATAATGTTTCTACAAAAAATCAAATTTTTCCGCACGAAACTGCCAAAATTATGGCCAAAAAGCGCTTTTCTCTCTGACCGCTCTCCATGTTTAGCGTGCTCTCTCGGCAGCAAAAATCGTTCGATATCTCGGCGGCGCCCGCAAAGCGCGAGCTAAAACCTTCAGGAATTGATAAGTATTTAGTCCATACCCGACGTGTGTGCAAAATTTAAAGAAAATCTGAGCGTCGCACTTGGAGTACTTCCCCTGTAAGTAGCAAAGCTTTTTAGGGTGAAAAGAAGGAGCGGTTGACTGGCAATCCCATAACTCTCCAAATGGCGCTGGAGATCACTCTTCGCGGTCGAGAACGTTTCATGACCGAGCCACCGATCGTCAGCACATCTGGTGGGATCTGTGTTGTCGGTGACCTCCATTCCAATCTGATGGAGCTTTTGGTACGGGCTTTCTGTTATAGCATGTTCTATGACCTATTACTTTGGATTAAGAGTTTGTTGTTTGAAGACTTTGTTGGATAAACTGGGTATTCCTCCCTTCCAACGACTTCTCTTTCTCGGCGATTACGTGGACAGAGGTGATTTTGGCGTAGAAGTTGTCTGTCTGCTTACCATCTACAAGATCCTCTATCCGAAACATATCTATCTCTTGAGAGGAAATCACGAAACCCGAGCTATGAACATTTTCTACGGATTCCTGAATGAATGCAAACGCAAGTATGGACGAAGAAGAGGTAAAGATACATGTAATCGTTTAATTAATTTTGGATTTTAATAATTTCAGGCCGTCTTATGTATACGTACTTCGGGCACATGTTCAATGTGTTGCCCATCGCTGCCGTAATAGGCGGAAGAATATTTTGTGCGCACGGTGGCATCTCGAGAGCCTTACGTAATGTGACACAACTGAAGAAAATCGCCCGCCCGTATGATGTAGCCGATTTCGGGATACTTTGTGATTTGGTCTGGTCGGACCCCGTCGGTAGTAGCATTGACTTTGCATTGTCTCCGAGAAAGATTGGAACGGTTTGTCTGAAGAGTAATAACGGATAGTCCCGTTCTTTTTGCAGGTTTTTGGAACCAATGGTCTCAAAGAATTTTTCGAAAATACGGGAATGGATTTGCTTATCAGAGCACATCAAAGTGTACCCGAGGGGACGGAGCTGACCCTTGGGGGCTCTCTTACCGTATTCAGTGTTCCCAACTATATGGACGACAATAACAAGGGAGGCGTGGCATACGTTGACAATGATTTGAATGTTCGGTGCTATCGGTTCAAGTGAGTCAATTGAATTCGAATTCTAGTCCAAATACTTCAGATCAACGAAAGATCAATAAAGTATCGCTAAGAAAGAAGCAACGAAATCAAATACCTCAGGGTTTATTCATAGAGTAAACATAATTGGAAATTAGACATTACTTTGCCGAAACACGTCGAATGAGGCATTCTTCACTTTGGCCGCGGTTTTCATTAGCTGAAAGAAGTATTATATACAAGTGGTGGACTTACCCTGGCTCTGGGTTTCTTTCCTGATTTATCAGTCCTTTCTTTGTTCTCATCAACAGCACTATCCTCTCCTGCCTTTAATTCCTTCGATCCTTTATCATCTTCCAATTGTGGTCTAAGAATGTTTTTCAATTCCTTTTCGCTGTTCTTCTTCAGTTCCAGATATTCATCTTTCAGCTTTTTGTACCGGCGGCTAAAAAAGAAAGCGATGGTCTAAACAATCCTAAACTTACAAAGAGAATGCTTGAATCCTCGTGAAGAATGTTGCCAAAGTCATCTTCGGGAGTTTTCCCTTCTTCTTCCTCTTTCGTTTCTTCTTCTCCTGCCCATCATTCCCCTGGTTTCCTTCCGTTTTGGCCTTCTTAATGGGTACATCACTCTCTCCGCCACTATCTCCACTCATTTCGCTGGTTGAGATGTCAGTGCATCGTCGTTTTCTTCGAGTTGCGGCCACAGTTTGAGCTTCTTCCAACAGTTTTGTTATGTCAGATTGATCTGTTTCTGGCTGACTTTTATCTTTGTTCTCGGCAGTCTTCTTCTTCCTGTGATGATGACCTCGATTCAAATGAGAATTGATGTAATATGCCTGAACATTGAAAAAACCCATTAGTAAAATGAAGTACAGGGTTTTACAAAAGACGTGAAGGAAATTCGTAGGCTACAAAACCTCTTCTCCCACTTCCGGCGGAGGCGGCGCAGAGACTTCGTTTTTGGAATATATCGTTTTAAGCGAGAGTGTTTTTTGTCTATGAAATAACAAGATTTTAAAGTGTAAACTGAGGTCGCTAGGATCTTTTGAAGTAGGAGCATTTTGAAGATGACCAAGAACTCTTGGAGTTTTTCGATTGAAAGTCACCGAGAAATTTCGGATTTTTTCGATGGAGCTGATGTTGAAAACAGGAAAGGAAATTGCCAACACGCCGCAAATTATGCAAAAAATTCAGCTGCCCTTAAAAATCCGAAAATTCTCAGTCATAATTTTTCAACCGAAAAACACTGGTTTTCAGTGTAAAAAGCTTTTTTTACAAAAAGGCTTCTGATCAAAAAGATCGTAGCGACCTCAGTATGCACTGTAAAGTCTTGTTAGTTCATAGACAAAAAATAATCTCGCTTAAAAATACATATTCCATAGACGAAATCTCTGCGCCGCCTCCGCCGGAAGTTATAGCCTCCGACTTTCCTTCACGTTTTTTGTAAGGCCTTGTATAAGCATAGTCGGATCCTTCAACAAATTTATTACTTTGCAAAACCGCCTTGCCGCAACTTTGGAGGTGAATTGGACAAAACCAAAGCCAGAGTTGATAGGGTACTCCATTCCGGGACAAGATCTCCGTTTCAATCGGTCAACTTGTGGCAACGTGACTTGAACTACATTACCAAACACGCTTGCGCGTTTCTTTAACTGATCTGCCGAACAGGTTGGTGGCAAGTTATCCTGCAGAAAAATGAATGACTGATAAGCCAAAATCAACTTACAACGTAGACCATTTTCTCCTCGAGGTTTTCTTTGGCATCATTTTTCAGAATAACATTTAGCTGGTTTTTATCATCGCCAGTAATTTCAAATAAATTACTTAAATTAGATATAGACTTGAGTTGTGCCGTAGTCAACGCTCCAACCTTATCCATGTTTTCTAATGATAATCGAGACAGAACATCAGAAAGGGAGGCCCTAAAATCTCCATCGACATCCGGCTCAACAAGGTCGACGACATCTGAATTCTTTGCCAATAAAGCTTCTTCAATCTGAAGCATCGTAATTAATTACATCCAAAATTAACTTTGGTGTACTCACCTTTCTTCTGATTTCCTGTCTGATTCCCTTCTTTTTCGGTCTAACTCTTTTCTTTAACTTCTTCTGCTTCTCGGTGTTTACCTCCATTGTCTAAAGTGGCAATGTTTTTCAAAAACAATTTCAAAAAGATAAACTAGTGGCACAAACACTTGAACTCCGTGGTCATATCTTAGAATAACATTTATTTCTTATTAACATCAACATTTCCAAGTTCATAGGCACGATCGCTAGTGGCTTTTATACACTCAATCAGTGCCGATCTTACTCCTAAACATATATTTCTCATTATATTACTCTCCTTACCTCCTTTCTCCAATTCTCGGACCCCAGCAATTGTGGTCCCAGCCGCTGAGCAGACCTTGTCCTTCAATTGACCTGGGTGAATTCCTGTCTCCAACATTAGTTGGATGGACCCCTTCAGCATCAACAATGTCATTTCAAAGGCTTTATCTCGAGGTAATCCAGCCAGGACTCCTCCATCAGCCAAACCTTCCACCAAGAGCCCGACAAAGGCTGGCCCTGAGCCAGTAACAGCCGCCGCTGCATTGAATTGGCTCTCCGGAAGAACAAACACTTCTCCTGCAGCTCTAAGGAGAGCAGACGATACTTTGGAGACATATTCGTTGTTGGTGTAGAGCAATGTAACGCCAGCTCCAATCTCAGAGGGAATGTTTGGGATAAGTCTAACGACCGGGATTGGACCGAGGAAGGATAACTAAAGAAAACACTACATATTTGGGAAAGGGGGTTACCTCTTTTGTTAACGTAGTATGCGTAACTCCGGCCAAGATGGACAAGATCATCACTGCCTCTAATTTGAGATCTCGGGCGACTGCCAAGACATCAAACAACTCCGTTCTGATTTGGGGCTTCACCCCAATCATTATAATTCTGTTGGCACTCGCTGAAAACTATTATTTTCAGTAGCAGTAGCGCATGTGACGTTTTTGGCCCCACTATTTGTCGGTTGTTTTTATTCACAGACTGGTTTGGTCGCCAAGACGTTTTTGTCCTCAAACCAGTTGTGGCTAGGGTGCATTGTGCACCGATCGGAATTTGTCATAGTACAGATTTTATTGAGGTACTAGGCGGTGCAAGCAACCCCGCACAGTGCAAAAAATGTTTTGAAAAGGGCAATCGAAAGCACAGTGCGCTCTTTTTTTCGCACCACGCACTTTCTGGAACGCCTAGTAGCACGTAATAATACATAGTACGAGGTAAGAATTAGGCCAAAATGTGCCAATGCTGTTAGCTTGATAACCAGCACTGCGCAAAAACACAGTTTTAACACTTGATACTACATAGCGTCCGGACTTTTCAGGTCTACGACAGTTCGGGTCAACGCAAAACTGATCGGTACGATGCGTACACGCGGAGACCCAAAAAAAAGTTGTAAGACGTGCCCACGAAACCAGGAAAGTCCGTTAGATGGAAGGCGGATGCTCGGTGAAGACTCGGCGGAGATATGGCAAAGACTTACAATAGGACATCTTTTTATAATTTTACCTATTGCTAAAACCCTATATAGCACGTAATTATTTTTGTGAACTTTTTGGTCAGTGTTGGGTATCAAAACAACAGCATCAATGTCAATTTTTACCTCTGCTGATTAGTATCACCTTGTATAATACTATACAATAGAAAATTCTAAAAATGTGTTTTTGCGCATCCGATCGATACACAATGAGCCCAGCCGCAACGGGTTTGGGGACAAAATCATCCTGCGGACAAAAAATTAAAAAATGGGGACAAAACCAAAACCGGTCTGGGGACAAAAATGGGCCAAATCTTCAGTACTTGTATTACATACGCGGTTGACTTTGGATGTATGAAGTAAGTGTACAAGCCCTCTCAAATCCTCTGTCAATCCATTTTGAGACAGATTTTTGGGACTGAGTCACCGGAACAACTTCTGACTTCGAGAAACATTCTAAAAGTACGGAAAACAAGCATAAGACTTACCCTTAGCTACAAACGCATCGATCAAACATTGAGACATCCTCCCTGCTCCAAGCACAACAAGTTCGTTGGGCCGAGGATTTCCAGCCAGATAATTCAGGTAAACTCGGAATCTCTCGCCAAGTGACACTTCAAGAATCTTATGTTGATGAGATTGACTTACTATCAATATCCGCGTCCATCTCGTCAGCCATAGTTACGGTACAAATTTTATTATGCTAAAAGATAAAACCTTACACATGTAATACAATTCTGAATATTAAATTACGTTAAAACTAAAAAATAGAACCGCTTATATTTGGTGCGTCAAATTACACCGTGACTACATGAAAACATAAATACCCGAATCTTCAACAATTTTTTGTTATTTTGCAGTTTTGATCGTATACAACGCCGCGATATCTATTTGAATTTCGAGCAACCATTAGGGCGCAGTTCGCCATTGTAAAAAATTATTTTGCACGACTCATTTTGGAAACCTAGATCGTCTGTAGACTCCATAATAGAGTGTATATACATATATTTCTTGAGTTCTCTTGGCTTGTCCACATCTGGTTGTTCGAAGATTCGTTCTTCAGTGCGTTACCCTCGTTGAATCATTTTATTATTTCATTTCGTAACTTTTTTTGAGTATTTTAGACATGGTTAATGCCTTGCAAAGTTTTATGGCTGCGGCCAATCAATATGGCAGTCGTAAGTTTAGTCCAGAATGTTTGACTTTGCCCGAATATGCTTTAAATCATTTGTTCTTTTAGATCCCTTGAAAGAAGTTGTCGAAGCTTTAAAGAAAGCAACTCCTACTCTCAATAAAGTGTCATATGCCGACATCGACAAGTTTGTTGATGTTTTAATTGGGAAGAACAATGGAGTCGGCGCTTGTTTCCTTCTCCACGGGAAGATCAAAAGAGGAAGCGAAGCAGTCGCTGATTATTTACAGTTGTTAACCCAGTCCAAAAAAGTAATTGATCTCATCAATGACAGTGAGATTGAGTATGTATACGAAAAGTGTGAGTGCATGGGTCTTAATATTTAACTTCTGTATTTAGTTTCACAAACATTCACAGATCTGGCTTTGTTGTATGTCGATAACAAGATACCTTTGCATGGAATTAAGATCTTGAAATTCGCCATTCAAAAATTGACCAGAGGTGTTAATGGTACAATTACAAATTTGCATCCTGCTCTCCTTGGCCTTTGTTTGGCAGCGAACCGTTTTGATCCGGCACTCGAATATCTGAATCTCGATGCTGAAGCCATCTTCCTAAATGCAATTAATGGACCCGTTCTGGACAGTCAATCGATTCTTCTTTTCTTTTACTATGGTGGCATGATCTACATTGCACTGGAGATGTGGGAGGAAGCATCCTTCTATCTACAGACTTGTGTCTGCCTTCCGGCTGTGTCTGCTTCGGCTATCATGGTTGAAGCTTTGAAGAAGCTAATCTTGGTTAATTGTATTCTTGACAAGAATGAAGCTCTCCCATCTTATCGATCAGCTGCTCTTCAACGCGCCTCGCAATTCAAATGCACCACTTATCATGCAGTAGCTGCCAGTTATAACGAAATCTGCACGAAAAAAGACTTGAGCAAGATTAAACGCAAGTTCTCTTTGATTTTCAACAAGGATGGAGATCAACTGAGAACTGTAAGTCCGGCTAAGACTCTGTTTGACGTTTTAGGATAAGAACACTGGGCTTGTTCGCAAGGTCCAGGACCACTCCATCTTTGTCAGGACTAACCAATTGTCGCAGGTTTGCTATTTTTCACAAGTAATTGTCGTTTAAAGGTATTCACTCGGCTGAAGTTGTCGGACGTCCGAGCTTATCTTGAGTTCAAGGACGAAGTTGCCGACCCGGAAATCTTGGTGCAAAGTCTTATCCAAAAGTCCTTGATAAATGGCCAGATTGATCAGAGAACGGAATCAGTAATCTTTGCGGAATCTGCAAAGGTCGATATCGATGCGAATCAGTTAGAATCCGCCATGAAGAATTGCGTGGAACTGTCGGAAGTTCTCTACAAATGCCATCAAGAAATGAATCTGCATCCCATTTACCTCCAGAAGTCTGGAAAGAAGGGTGGCGCTAGTGGCTCTAATCAATTCGCGGGTAACATGATGATGGAGGACGAAGGTGTTGTGGCCCCGTCGGTATCTTCGTAATCATATATATTGTAATAAAGAGAAATCTCCACTGTGAGGACTCGCTCTCTCTGTAATGGTCCGAACCGTTATCATATCTCTATTGCTTTTGTCGCGCGTGTTTTTTGACGAATGGGTTCAATTCTTTTGTTGGGGAGAGCAGCAAGTCAGCATTCCATTTCTGAGTTCTTCCTTTTCCTAATATATTATGACGGGCCTTCCCAAATACATTCTCGTATCCACCCAAATTCGAACTGAAAGTGGCCCCACGATTGTCGGTGATGCTGATTCCAGTCCTATGCTCATGGAACAGCTCGAGGCCACTTTGGAATCAAGATTAGGAAATAATTTTGCTGAATTTGTCACTTCATGGCCCCCCAGGAAAGTCTTAAATAAATTGGCAGAGTGGAACTATAAAGTTGTTGCTATGGCTGGAATAGGACAGACTTGTGTTTGGACTCTGGAACTAAACAATTGAACCCATGAATCTCTTTTTTAGTATTGCGATTAAATATTGTATTTGAATCGAGTTATATGTTGTAGATGCCTGGATACCGTTTAGAGTGATGGCCCAAAGAAGTCTGATTCGGTTAAAGACGTCGACGTTAGTTCAGATTGCGGCCGGAACGTTTTTAGCAGGGTCTTCAGCAATTTACTTTCTCCAGAAATCGGTGCAGAATAAGGTCCGCAGTTCTCCTCATTACAAACAAGCTTTTGAAATCATCAGTAATCATGATCGATTACTGGACGAATTAGGTAAACCGATTCAGATTGGCACTGTTGATCTCGCTGATCGCCGGCGGAATTACATCGACGAGAAGATCTCGGAGGTGAGGTGTCGATGCAGTGGATAATCAATGCATTTCAGTTCCGGGTGCCTGTCTCAGGCCCTTTAAGCAGCGGGTACATTAATATAATGGCACATCGACAAGACAAAGATGACGAGTTTAAGGTCTCACAACTATTGTTTGAAGGCCTTGATGGTGAATTCTTGTTGTATAAAAAATAAAATTAGGAATTTATTGTCTAGTTATTTGAATAACGGTTTATTAACCATTATTATCGAGCACTGTAAATTAATTCGTTTAATGATATAGTAATTTTTCTTGAGTTTAATGCGTAATATCTAGTCGAGTTTTTTTGATGTCGATCCACATTCCGGATGACTGTTTCCGAGCTTGCTGATCGGCTCGTTAACCTGGTTAGCATGAGCTTGCCTGATTGGTTAGAGCCCTACTTCAATAATACTGTCACTTGGGTACAACAAACTCTACGGGAAACTGATTGGGATTATATGGAGGTAATCTTGGTGCTCTTAGACGACCTCTTTTCAGTACCTCTTCTGGGTTTTCCTCCCAGTCTTCATTGTATTTATCCTCCCTGTCCTCTTGTTGTTGTTTATCTACGGGTGTGCAATCTTTCTTCACATTTATGGTTGGCGTCATCGTATCATCGAGGCATATGCCTCCAGCTATTGGGATGGGGCACGAACATCAATTGCATCGTTTTGGGATGGTGTTGGGTGGATTTGGCACGGTATGTGGAACTTACTAGCACTTTATTACCTCTGTAGGGTACGAAGTGAGGGGAATGGAGAATATTCCAGAGGATGGACCAGTTCTGTTTGTGGCATATCACGGGACATTACCACTTGACATATATTATTTGATAGCTCGTGTTCACTTAGAAAAAAAGCGTCAACTTCACGTCGTTGCCGACAAATTTGTTTTTAAAATACCCGGTGAGTTAAATTATTAAATATTATAATTAATTTTCCTAGGATGGGGACGAATTTGTAAAGTTTTCTCTGTCACTCCTGGTACGGTAGAGGATTGTGTGGCGTGTCTGAAAGAAGGTAATCTTCAAATTATCGCACCTGGTGGGGTGCGAGAAGCTCTTTTCTCCAACCCAGTTACTTACAAGGTTATGTGGGCCAAGCGATTGGGATTTGCGAAAGTTGTTCAGGGAGCCAAAGTTGTAAGGTTGTGGAAGTAGCCCGTTGTCTTGCTAAAAATCTGGTTTCGAAATTTGTAAATTTCAGCCAGTCATCCCAGTGTTCACCGAGAACTGTCGAGACGCGTTTAGAACCCCACGTTGGGGAAGAACACTGTTCCGAGGTCTCTATGAGAAAAGCCGCATGCCATTGTGTCCAATCTACGGAGGATTTCCAGTCAAAATGATAACTCATCTTGGAAAGCCATTGCATTTTGATGATACATACACCCCCGAAGACATAAAAATGGTGGTTAAAGAGAAGGTGAAGGAACAAAGAATTGCTCATCTAAATTTTTAGGTTGAAAACTTGATCCAGACGTATCAACGAATCCCTGGAAGCGTGATTGCAGCAATCTGGCAAAGGTTCCAGACTAAAAAACACCGCAAGGCGTCAAAGTCCGGAAACCCGGGTATTAGATTGGCGTCAGAAGACGATGAGACCATGCCACTGACCGACCACGGCTCATCCAATCCACCGACTTCGAGACAAGAAGAGCCTGAAACTTCTCGACTAGACGACTTCCTAAAGTGGGTTTTTCATTTGACAAGGAATTTTATGGGGGCTCCTACTTTTAGACAGGCCATGTCTCAAAAAATCCGAAAAATTGTGCTGATCAGGGATACGTAAAAAGTTGCTGCTCAATTTTCCGTTTCTGGAGAAAATGTGCCAAAATCTGAACTCAAGACACATTATTTTAAGCAAAATTTGCAAACCTGTAAAAAATTGTGCGTATTGGGTTTATATAGGTTTAAGTCAATTTGCGATTGAGTCTTCACCCCCTAAAACCCGCAATTGGCAGCTTATTTTCACATATTCATAATCAGCATGATTTTACGTATTTTTTGATATACGTCCCGTCTAAAAGTAGGAGCCCCATAAAAGTACTTTCCTCGTAAAAAATGCGATTTTTTAGCTCCGGAACAAGTAAATCTGACGAAGATGAATCAGCCAGATTCCCCATTGAGGAAAAAGAAGATGCCGATCTCTCCGAGTTTTCGTAGACTAGAAACTAACTTAATGTAAATAGAAATAACCTCTGAATAGCATATTATATCACCTTATTACTGAAAATTGAAACAACCGAACAGAATAAATCGGGAACTAACGAAAGAATGACTCCTAAACCTCAATAAGGCCTTCAATTCAACCGAAAATTCAGGCGATGTGAAGAGATTTCTTGACTGTTTTCACGACATGCTGAGCGTTGGGAAGGGCAGCGGCTTCCAGAGAAACGGCATAAGGCATTGGGATATCTACTCCAGTAACTCGGTAAACGGGTGCATCCAGGTGGTCAAACACGTCGGTTTCGTTGGCCTGGGCGACAATCTCAGCTCCAATTCCAGCAAAGGGCCACCCAGTTTCGACGGTAACCAAATGGTGGGTCTTGAATACCGATTGACGGATCGTTTCAAAATCCAGTGGACGGAGTGAACGGAGATTTATTACCTAGACTAAATTTCAAGTATGAAATAGATAAGTTTACCTCAGCACTGACACCGATCTTAGCCAGTTCTTCCGCCGCATCCAAAGCATGCTTCACAGCAATCGAGTAGGCAACCAGCGTAACGTGATCTCCACTTCTCTCAATCTTTGCCTTCCCGATTGGGATCAAGAAATCATCTCGTTGAGCCTCTTCCGACATCTCAAAGCCCACACCGTACAGGATTTCATCTTCGAGAACGACGACTAAACATTTAGAATAAACCAATGAACCCAGTGTTACCTGGATTGTCATCCCTTATGGCTGACTTCAGAAGACCTTTCGCATCCTCAGAGTTGTATGGGGCCACAACCTTCAGTCCCGGGCAATGAGCATACCAAGCCGAGTAGTCTTGACTGTGCTGCGCCGCAACACCAGCAGCACAACCATTGGGGCCACGGAACACAATTGGGACGGGAACCTAAAAAATAGAATAAGGAAGGATATGGTAGACTCACTCTTCCAGCAGACATGTAGAACGTTTTGGCAGCACTGTTAATAATCTGGTCAATGGATTGCATGGCAAAGTTGAAAGTCATGAACTCGCAAATAGGACGAAGTCCGGCAAAGGCTGCTCCAACCGCGATACCTGTGAAGCCCATCTCTGTAATTGGAGTATCCACCACACGGTTATCTCCATACTTCTTCCAAAGACCTTTACTAACCTATACTAGGAAATTTTCATTAACAATGTATACATACCTTGTATGCGCCCTCATACTGGGCAACCTCCTCTCCCATAAGAAAAACATTGTGATCTCTGGTCATTTCCTCATCCAGAGCGGCATTGATGGCATCACGAACCTTGATTACCTGACTGGCATTTCTTTTTTGCTGGACTAGTCCACGGCCAAGGCTCCTTCCTACTCCCAACAGAGAAGACATTACTTCTGCAACATATCATATTAGGTACACATGGCGAGACAAAAATTTTTTCAAATTCGCGATAAAAAGAAGTGCAAATTAACTTCACTCGGAATCGGACTATTCAAGAAACATCAATCATCACTCAAACATGGCGTTGTTTTTGCTAACGGAGGAATTTCAAGCATACCGTAATTAAGGAACGATAGTTCAATGAAATAAACGTAAAATACCTTACGATGAAAACTGCTGTAGCAGGGTAAAAAATGTAAACGTAATTCCAAACGAATTACAATTCGTTTGGAAAGGTATTGTTGTCTGTTTTCTGGCCTAAGTTTGGCCAGCAGGACTTTATCAAAAATGAGGCTATTAAAACTTTCATACATGTAATTAAATTCCTACGTTAGTGTCCTCTCAAAAACTAATTACAAAGTTTCAACAACTTTTTTTTGGCCGGCAGTTGCTCCTCCTCCCGTGCCTTATCGGTTGCTGTTCTTTGAAGCGAAAACATTTTTGACTAATTTTTGGCCAAAGGTTTTTTGCCAATCGAAATTTTTGTTCTTCGGCGTTTTTCGGCCAAATGTTTTGCAGCCGCATATCTTATGACCTCGGGTAAGTCTGTTTTATACGTGTCTCTTATCTTTTGCATTTAGAAATATTGCTTTAGATGTTCCAACCTGTACTCTGAAGTAAACTATGTTGGATGGGGATGATTCCTTCGATCATCTCTTCAAAGTGGTGTTGATTGGCGACATGGGGGTGGGGAAGACGTGCTTAGTACAAAGGTTCCGCAACGGAGTATTTTTGGAAAAACAGGGAACAACAATTGGGGTCGACTTTAATGTGAAGACATTAGTGGTGGAAGACAAAAGCATCAAACTTCAAGTTTGGGACACTGGGGGTCAAGAACGGTTCAGAACGATTACTCAAAGTTACTATCGTTCAGCTCACGGAATAGTTCTCTGCTACGATATAACTTGTCGGCAATCATTCGAATCTCTTCATCGATGGATCGAAGATGTATCCAAATTCGCTGTCCCGAACGTAGCCAAGGTCTTAGTCGGTTTGTTAGAAAAAGGTGATTTATTCTGCTTTAGGAACAAAAGCCGATTTGGAAGATCGGAGAATGGTGGAGTTCGACGAAGGCCTTTCCCTCTCCAAAGCCCATAACATGATCGGATTCTTCGAAGTTTCTTCCAAGAACAATGTAAATGTAGATTCTGTGTTCTTTGAAATGGCGTTGCAATTGAAGAGCCAATACGATGTGGGACGATTGCAGGACAATGGATACGGGCAATTCAAACTCAGTTATCCCGAAACAATGGCCATTACCGGTGGATGGCGGAGTTGTTGTGGATTATAACAAGAAATTATGTTTTCTCCAGTTATTATACAATTCCTAGTCTGGTCTCGAAGGCTGCATCGAAGGGCATGTGTACGCACGGCAGGGAAAAGGAAGAAACGCCTAATTTCCATGCAGCTGTCTCCGAAAATTCTAGTCAACAAAATGCCAAAGTTTTATTTTATACTGACTTTATATTGTAACATAATCAACAATGCTTAATAAAGAGTGCATCTGCTTTTTATTTCAAAAGAGGTTGCGTTTAATCGCAGG
This sequence comes from Bursaphelenchus xylophilus, assembly GCA_904066235.2. Taxonomy (NCBI): domain Eukaryota; kingdom Metazoa; phylum Nematoda; class Chromadorea; order Rhabditida; family Aphelenchoididae; genus Bursaphelenchus; species Bursaphelenchus xylophilus. The sequence goes on from CAJFCV020000004.1 coordinate 6,651,936, forward strand.
ATACTTTCTCTTCAATAACTTAATACAATAATGTTTAGATGACGGACCTTCTTCTCGATCCGGCTATCCGATCTTGGGTATTTGTTCCAATTGTGTTAACTACTTTCTTAATTGGAATTATTCGCCATTACGTTTATTTACTCTTGCTGAACAAAAAGAAACAGGATCTCAACAATGTCAAAGACAGGTTGGTAGATCGTCATTCGTTTTAGTCCTTTAGCCATTATCTGGCCAAAGCCCGCCAACTGAGAGAGTTCGGTCGTCTGTTACCATCCCATTCCTATCACATGAGAGTAAATTTCCTATCCAATGAAGAAACGGGTGTTTTACCAAAGAGAATTGAGAAACAGACGGCTACTCCAAATGCTTTGGATCCCTCGATGATGAGTGAAATGTTGAAGGGAAACATGCTGAATATGATCCCGATGATCTTTATTGGAGGTTGGATCAACTGGACCTTTTCAGGCTTCGTTACTACCAGGGTATGGGATTGGTTATTCCGTTAATTGTTTCATTATTTAGGTCCCATTTCCCCTGACTTTGCGTTTTAAGCCAATGTTGCAAAGGGGGGTCGAGTTGAGCTCTCTGGACGCCGCTTGGGTATCTTCAGCGTCCTGGTATTTCCTGAATGTCTTCGGTCTTCGATCTATATACAACTTGGTTCTCGGTGGCGAAAATGTCGCGGATTCTATGATGGATGAACAAACTCAAGGAAACATTCAAGCCCCTCCCGATCCAAAACAAGCGTTCAAGGCCGAATGGGAGGCTTTGCAGATTTCATCCAACTCTCATTCATTCCGTTTGTAATCATTACTTTATAATAATGTTAGCTTGATAAACCTATTTTATCTTGATAGGAACATACTCCTTAAGTTTTCGAAGGTTGAAACAATCCATAACCTCGGATTTGAAGTACTGAGCGTTGTTTTCCACTGGTGAGTATTCAAAAACTAACATAGGCCTCCGTTTTTCCTTCTTTATCTTGCCGCGAACTTCGATGACAACCTAAAAAACTAATTTTAGTTTCAGTAACACGAAGGTTCTAACCTTGCAGGCATGACCTTGTTTCAGAACGCCTTTAGTGGGCATGGCAACTACGTGATTGTTTGAATTTGTTTTCATTAGCCACATGAGTTTACAATTTCCTGAATTATGTAGTTCCAATGCAGCGGTGTGATTTCTTGTCGATAATTCAAGAACTCCATCAGTGTTGACATTGAGTTCTGGAGTCAAAAAGTTTTGGGAAACAAACTGCATTACACTTTCGATGGTGGAGACACAAGAATCAGCACCCGGTGAAACATTCAAATCAAATTGCTGAAAGCAAAATCAGGAATTTTGAGGGCCTTACCTCATATTGGTTGGAGTTAAATGGGAAAATGGATTGATTCGTATTCTCAAGAGCTGTTAAGACGGCTGGAATAGTATAGCATGGGTGAGAAATATCAATGCAATCGTATGTCACATTGCCACACTGATTGGATACTTGTTCTTCTTGGAAATTCAGGACGTTTGGAGGGTTCTGTTTAATCACAGGCGGCGAATTTTTAGCCATGAATTTGGATTCGTCAATGCTTTGTATAATTCTCTGGTAAACACAAAACAGGGTCGACTCCAGAACGATGAATTTAAGGGTAAAGTAGCCAGTTACTTGATCGCAGATGTAATCCACAGGAATTCCGACACCTAGGAAGGTCCAGAAAATAAGAATTGACTTCTAAAGATGAGAGTCATTGAAGATGATCAATAAAATTATTATAATTTTAGATAGGTCCTTACGATGACCGGAGATGGTATTGGGTTCATATCTTTAACCACCAACGTGAGAAGGACGGAAGGGATTACTGTAGTTATGTTGCACACAAACCCGGAATGAGAACCATTGAGCATGTAAAGACAAGAGATGACCGCTATAATAAGCACAAGGTCAGGTCTTGAGTTTATCATGGCATTGAGAACCACATGTCCAAATTCTGCAAAGATTCTCGCAGTTTATTTTTCAGCCTTACTTGATAGATGACATTCCACTGTCTGTTCTCCAGAAACGGCGTTGTGAGATCGATTACAGTACTTTTTATAACTCATGGCTCCAAAAAACGCCCGATTAATTACCTGGCTCTCAAAAAGTAATGAATGTTTTAACAAATTCTTTATGGTTCAAACGATTTTTTGCCCTTCCAAAAAATCAAGTTTAAGAAAATGTTTTATGTTTTGTTAATTATACAATTCCACAATTTATGTACAGGGTGGTCCAGCTAAGTTCGCGGATGTAAAATGCTTATAACTTTTTATAGGATTGTTCAATTTTTATGAGCAATAGCTCATTTTATTCCTTAGTAGTTGCCATTTTGTTTAAAAAAAAGATCATTAAAAATGATCAATCCTACGTCGAGTTATGACCCTTCAAAGTCAAACATGTTTTTTCATTTAAATTTTTAAAAAAATTTAATTTCAAAAATTTTTGAATTGCGGTGTCACCGCTCGCTGGTACCGGGAAATGATGGTTAACAGAGCGATCCCAGCTATGCAAAATTGGCCCAATTTTGCCAGTCTTGTTTTTCAACAAGACGGCGCGCCACCTCGTTTTGCTATAGCGGTCCGTCAACTCCTTGACCAGGTTTTTCCAGGTCGTTGGATGGGCCGGGGATCTGCGCGGCAACCAGCCCCAAATGCTTGGCCCCCGCGTTCACCTGATCTAACTCCGCTAGATTTCTCCATTTGGGGGTTCTTAAAACAGCGGATTTTCATCAGGGATTGGCGCCCAAAGACGTGGAATTGAAGCGCGTAATCGAAGAAGAGGTGGAACGAGTTCGCCAGGATGAACAAATGAGGCGCCAAATTATGGAAGAACACCAAAGACTGGCAAAACTGGGCCAATTTTGCATAGCTGGGATCGCTCTGTTCACCATCATTTCCCGGTAACAGCGAGAGGTGACACCGCAATTCAAAAATTTTTGAAAATTAGATTTTTTTAAAAATTTACGTGAAAAAGCATGTTTAACTTTGAAGGGTCATAACTCGACGTAGGATTGATCGTTTTTAATGACCTTTTTTTTAAACAAAATGGCAACTACTAAGGAATAAAATGAGCTATTGCTCATAAAAATTGAACAATCCTATAAAAAGTTATAAGCATTTTACATCCGCGAACTTAGCTGGACCACCCTGTATCTCAAGGTTCTACAGCTTATGGGGAAGACATCGTCGCAACATTTTGTGCACGGTGCGGCCTATGACAAAAAACTTTTTTTTCCCTTTCATCTTCCGACTCCGGCAACTGGTTAACTAGTTTTCGACCTCAAAACCAAGTTTTGAACGGCAAGAAACAAATTATGACAAAATGTCAATATTCATAGACTTTTTATGACCAAATTCCAATTTGTTTTTACATTTTTTGAATGCAAAAGTACCTTGAAAATTCCCATGAATACCAACAAATACCCGGCTCCGCGGGTATTTGGGTATATACCCCGTCCGAACGTAGTAATTACCCTTTTAAATTTCCGTTCATTTATGGTCAGATTTCTGAAATCCTCCGCTAAATATTATAATTTTGGCTGTTTTCGAAAATCATGTTAATTTTTTCTAATAAAAGATATATTAAACGCCCCCTATACACAAAGACGTACAAATATTTTTACACCTACAATAAATTTGCCAACATAACTTTTTGTGTTTTTTTTGCCCATTATGGTAGCGATAACTGACGAAAATTTTCAAACAAAAATGGATCGATTTTGAAAATTTTTCAGGATGGTTATGAAACCATCATGGGATACTGCACGAAAATATCCGGCTAAGAGAGTGGCCACGTCGCAAAATTTTCTTTAGAGATTTCTTGTGATGTTTATAAATGGCTTGGAACCATACAATAAATTAAGCGAAAAAATTAACAAAAACGCACTGACTTTGCAAATTTTGACGAGTTATGAAAGCCCATGCTTCAAGGTATAGTTTCCCAAATCCACAACAAAACCCGATCTTGACGAAAACCCGACTTTCCCCATTTTTTGTGTCTAGCCAGAACATGTATAGAAGAATATGGTTTGGGCTGAATTTTAACACAGCCTTAACCTATCCTAGAAATGTTGCAACAACATAAAACTACACTTAATTCTCTACAAATCGTTCAGTCCAATTTAAAAATCGGTAGAGAAAGGAACGATATGAACCATCAAACTCAACATAGTCAAACCACACAAAACATAAAGTGCCAAAACTGACTGAAAAACGTTCCCGTCACGCTCCTGCGAGAATGTATGACATCTGTCTAAATCGGTTCTCTTTTATGCAAACTTTATGTTGATCCTTTCTGTAAACATACTGTCGTCTTTTTTCTCGGGATAACATTTCACCGGATATGCTAGGACAATAGTTGGCCCAACTTTTTTGGCATGCAACCGGCTTGAAAATTGTGATCGAGGAGTGATGGTAATCGTTTTGGGTCCCGCAACGAAAATCCAAGGCTGGCCTTCTGTCGTTTCCAATGTTTTTCGGTGCGCGTTTGATGAACAGATGCAGAAATAGCGATAAAGAGAAAACAAGGTGTGGTTCTGTCTGATAAGGTCCACAGTGATGTAATGCCGTTCAGTTTTCCTATGATTTACGGATATAACGGTCTTCGCATTTTTAGGATTAAAATCATATGTTCATATTATATGTTATTATATCTATTTTCTTTCTTTTATGCGAGTCTGGCAGTGTTACAATTTTCTCTACGTTTATTCGTGTGCATCTTTTGTTTTCAGACCTTTGCCCGTTGTACATACACGATGCTAATTCCAAGGGCGTCAATAAAACCTTTTTCCACAGAATTACCGGTAGAATGTGAGGAGATAATAAAGTCTATGGTGGATGGAGTCACGGACCTGTCCGAGTTTTGTCGGCAGCTCGAGAGCTTGGTTGAATTATGTGGCCAAACTGGTAAGGTGGAGATGAGTCGATACTTCGAAGTGCTGAATAAATGCGACTCCGTTCTCCGAGTGGCTATTGAACCAGTGGATGGAGGCCATGCCTTGTACATTGATGTTAATGATAATCTGGATCATGTTCTCATCGCCGTTCTCAAGTTTACTGCAGCTTTATTCGAAAACAGTTTTTCCAGATCTGTGTACAATTCTTTTGGGGTAAGTGAATGGACATTATATTATTTATTGGTTTAGGAGCTCATCAAACTTTTGGATACTCGCAAGACCAAGATACTTATCTACGCCTTACGAGTCATGGTAGCCATATCCAAGACTTCTCGGTACATTTCCCAACATGTTGATTCTGCCCATCAGAAGCTAATGAATTCAAAGTTAACCGCAATGACACATGTCTGTCCAGAAACTATCTACGGACCATTGTCAGAAGTTATTAATCTCAAAGAACATCCCGAAAGGCATGGCTGGATAACGTTCAAAGTTGATGGGAAACACCAAACAATAAGACTGGACGAAAATAAAACCTTTCTGGAGCAGAAAGCGGAGTTGTTCAACATGTCGAAGTCAGAGTCAACCGACGAGAAGGAAGAGGGAACTGAGAGGAATGTTATCATTTCAGAGCTTCGGTTTTTCTACTCGTTTGACAATTTTGAGACTCGATTGGAATGCATAATATCAAAATTAATGGCGATCTCTTCGCTCTGTGAGTAATTTCATTGTTGTAGTTAGTTTTTAGTTTATTCTCGCTGCCTTTTGGATGATTGGGGCGTTGGATTTATATTGAATGAGGGTCTGGTTGAGGAAGTTTGTGTTCTCGTTCAGCTGGACACCCAAAATTATGATCCATCGTTGAAGACCTGTTTGGACACACTGAAGACAGAAGCGTTGAAGGCGTTGGCCAGTATTGTTTTCCTTGAGAAGCCTCGAAAGTAAGTCGATTTTGTTTATTCGATTTGTTTTGTAGGTTGCAACTGGTGGTTGACACCTTGGGATTCAATTCTTTTCTTGGCTACGGCGCTTCTTTGGTGAGAAGAGTTGTCGAGAATCTGAAGAAAGATAATGTTTTGGTTGAGAGCCCTGGCTTTGTCACGGCTCTATTTTCCTTGATATACCACATTGCCGGGTTTGAATATGGTGATTTTGCTTTTTAAATATATTTTGGGTTTCCTGTTCTGCAGGGTGGGGCATCTTTGTGGCCCGATTTGAATTGGCTATAACTTTTTTAGTTTTTGGCTAAATCTTAAAATTCCTTTTTCTTTGAGCCCCATTTTGCTTAATACCAAATTTGTTATATGTACGTGGGTTTAGTTCATAGTTATTGGGTTTGGGGAGAAAAACAATTTTAAAATTTGGCCAAAAAATAAAAAGGTTATAGCCAATTCAAATCGGGGCAGAAAGATGCCCCACCCTGTACTTTTATTTATTGTTTTATTACAGCCGGAAACGCCCTAGTCAGTGTTTCGACAATCCCAACATTACTGGAAGTCGTCAGTTTGACTGCATTGCCTGACGCTCATCTAAGTTTTTCAACTCGGGCTGTTCGAATAATCGACATCTTGACTTCAATCAACTTTACGGAATTCAATAATCACAATGGATTACAAGTTATCGTGAACAGACTGATCTTCGAGGTTGGTCGATGCGAGGAATTCATTAAGAACCATGAAGCTGTTCCCAAGAGGAAGATTGTTGTTCATCATTACCGATCCGCTCTCATCAAATCTCTTCTGAACTTTATGAAACGAGCTGTTGTCGATTCTAACTATGGAAATCATGTGCGAACAAGTAAGATCTGTCTTTTCTTGATTATTTCTTTAGTTATGGAAGGAGATCTCCCGAAGGCGTTGGTCAAAATAATCGAGAATCCTCAGTTTTTCGGAGCGTCGCTCTTATATTGCGGTAAGCCAGAGAAACTGGAAGGTTTATGCCGTTTTAGCTCTGGATCTTCCAACAGTCTTCATCTTTCAAGAACCAGCCCAACTTAATCTTTTGCAAGATCAAGGACTTTCCAATGCCATAATTGATCTTTTTTTCAACGATGATTTCCCAGTTAGTCGAGAAATAATTGCCTCCCTGCCCAACATCTGCTCGGCTTTATGTTTGAATGAGAGAGGCCTGAAAGCGTTCAACGAGAGAAAGCCTTTGGAAAGGATTCTGAAGTTAATCTTTTCTGCGAAGTTTGTCCAAACACTTAAGAAACGAAAGAATGAATTGAGTAAGGCTTTCTTTAGTTTACGAACGATTTGGCGTTTCAGATGATCTGTCTTCTCAGTTGGGAACTACATTTGATGAGTTGATGCGTCATCAGCCAACTCTCAGGAAGCCTTTGATCTCAGCTTTGGCTGATACTGCTAAAGAATTAATTGATCTGACACAAGATCCCAACGTCCAATGTGTCCAGAATTTGCCTGTCAAAGGACTCGAATGGAAGAAACCGGATAAAAATGAGAAGCTTGATCTGACCGTAGAAACAAGTCAGTCCGTTGAATTTGAATCTGTTATGAAGAATTGGAAGGCCGCGGATGCTATGGAGTTAGATCAGAAGTTCTCTCTAGGGTGGGTATATTTTTTCTAAGACATCTATCTGCTTTAGGAGGAATAATGTACTCGTGGTTAACATCGTGGTAGAGAAGGAATCAAAGTTTGAGATGCTCCAGGATAATCTTTTGTTGTCCACTGATTTCGTCCTTCTTTTCTCGAGGATTATTGAGTCCATTTTATCGAACAGTAACATCTCAGAAAATAGTAATGTAATGATGGAATGTGACATCACCAATTACTTGCTTAAAATGGTCTTAGCCGAGAAGCCTATCCTTGGAACACAGAATCAAGGCTTTATGACATGTTTCTCGAATATTTGTCGTCTGTTTTTGGTATAGTTTGTCACCTCATATAATAGTTAAAACTTTTTTTCAGCAAACTAGGAAAATCTCTCCGTATAGTATGCTGGCTGCAGCTTTCAGAAAGCAGATGAAAGAATTTGAAGCAATTGATAAGTTTTTGGATCAGATCAAGACAGAGAAGACGATTCCCGAGCTCTCCCGGCTTTTTACCCTCGCCGCCATCTTCGCCAATTTTAACAAGCACAGTCTCAACATCAATCATGAGATCCGTGCCCTCATCTTGCATTACGTTTCGTCAGATCCAGAAGGTGTGAAGCTTATCCCCGAATTATTCGAATCTATCAGACGATTCTCTTTGGTTATTTCGAAGGTACATATTGATCATTTGGCCAAAAATGCGAAGAAGGAAGAGGAGAAAAGAGAAATAAAGGATAAGGAACAAGAGAAGCCAAGCTCTGCATCCCAAACTCAGCCGACCCCCGTGCCTGTCGACGCTCCGTTGTCTTCACTTGCCAGACCAGTGGAGCTCCGAGTGCCAGTATCTAACCGACGCCAATCAGTTATTCCTTCAAGTTCGTCTGCCGGGGATGCCACTGCTTTGTGTAATGTTTTCCGATGTATCGTGGATATTGTGGAACAGATTGCCCGGAATTGTAATTCGACGAGGATCCGTCGAGGCAACGACCCATACCAACCAAGCGTGTTCAAAATCCCAGAGTGCTTATTCTTGGAAATGAAGAAGCTTCTTGATTTGGAATCCATCGAACCGGATGTCAGGTAACTTCCTCTAGAACTGTGCTTATTTTTAGATCATGTTATGCTTCCAATGTATTACCGTTGCTTCGGAAACTGCTTTTTGATGACTCAAGAAATTTATATTCAATGATGGTCTCTTTCTTTTATGAAACTGGATGCCATAAGGCTTTCTTCAACATGGTTGAAGTCCTTGTTCAGAAGGATAAGCAGACCTCTTTAGCAACTATCAATAGTTGGCTGAACATTGCCCAAAGACTTGTCACCGTCGATTCGATGCTCAATTCTCCGTCGAGAAACAGAACTGATAGGAATACCTTAAAGTCCGGGTTTGACATAAAGAAATATGTTGGCGTTTGCCAAAGGGTAAGAAATCGAGTTTGTATCTTTTCTAATCAACCTATCTTTTTTCAGGATGCTCTGAAAGGGCTCAGTCTTTTGTTTAACGAAGTGGTTGAGCAAAATGAAGATGCCGTTGTGAAGCCAACTATGGCCGCTGACATCGACTTAATTTTGGCAGTTCTGAAAGATTTGATTCATGGAATTATTACATTAAAGAACCAGGATAGAAGTTCTGGAAACAAGCCACTGGAAGCGTTGACAGACGAGATCAATCATGATGATGTGAACACCTTGATTGACATGGGTTTCTCCAGAAGCGAGGCGCTGGAGGCCCTTTCCATCCATGGCTCTGTTACGGAAGCTGCTGATTATCTTTTGACAAGTGATAGAAGGCCTCCTGCAGCTGAAGTAAGTCTATATTTAAAACTAAATATTCTCGTTTGTAGAATATTGCAACACCTACGGAAAGCAGTATGGTTCCAACTGAGGGAAATGTTGAAGAGAAGCCTGAGAAGGCATTGAAACCACTGGAAAAAATGGAACTGTCGAAGGAAGATGGCGTTGATTTTCAGGTATGATTTTCTCTTTTCGCCAAATATTTAATATATATTTTAGAAATCCATCAAGTATCTGTGTGAAAAGGTGGTCCCACTATGCTTAAAATTGCTTCAGAGGAATTCTTCTATCATATACAGTATCGCGGATCTTTTGAAAGTTTTCATTCATGATCAAGATGCCTCAGAATGGTTGGGTGAGAAGATGGTTGATCAGCTGTTTGTGTCCAAGTTTGATGAGTTAATTTCGTCTTTATTGGAGGACCTTTCTCAAGAAGAGAAGGTTGTTGTTTTTGGCAGTCATTGTCATTTGATCTGCTTGTTGTGGTCTGGATTTGATGAAGTTTTTATCCGGAAATTGGAGGATAGAAACCTGTATTCAAAATCAGTTGACTTATTGACGAAAGTAATTGAAGATTCGTCTACAGAATCACCGTAAGTCGCTACCAAATCTAAATGTACTCTTTTAGAATATTGGCCCCTTTGTTGCTCTGGATCGATCTTTACGAAAAGGAATGGGAGTTGATCGAACGGGCCAAGCTATTCAATCAGTTTGTCGAAGGTTCTGTTCAATGGTTTTATTGGCCAGAGGATGAACGTTTTAACTCGTTGCCTCAAGCATGGAAGCCATTCCCACCAATTTGCAACAAGGAAATAAACACCGCCTTCAAAGCCGGACGAACAGATTGTCGGATTACTCATGCCGAGAGAACATATACGATCGACTTTGTCACCATGACGCAGAAACTGAGCGAGCGAAGTGGCCAAACCACTCCCATCTACGGACAAGCCAAATTCAAACAACCCTTCAGTATCGCCGAATTTATTGAAGCCGAAAATATATTATCTCAACCCAGACCTGAGATGGAAAAGCTGATCAGTTCCATAATCTTCCTGCTTGAGCGTCTGAACGACTCGGAAACGTCGTCAACAGAAGTTGTGTTCTCTGCAGTCTCTCTTTTACTGAGGCTGACTGCGTTCCGTGAAATGGCTGCTCAATTTATTGAGGCTGATGGAATAACCAAAGTGCTGACATTGCGTTGCAACAAGCCAAACGTATTGATGACCTCTGTGTTATGCTTGATATTGAGGAATTGCATCGATAACGAGAAGTTGAACAAATCAATTCTGAAGGAAATGATGAGTGACCTGTCGGCGGGAAATCCAATTTGCCTCTCCGATTTGTCCAAGCCTGTCAGCTCCAAACAACGTCGATATCAGAAGGACTTCAGGAGACTGCTCAAGCTGTTAGCTCCATTAACTGGCCGTGACCTCAATGGTCTCATCGAAATTACAAAATCTGGATTTGGTTATAAGGAAAACTGGGAATATGAGGTGTCAAAACCCAGTCAAATCGAAGTCAAGGTTGAAGAAAATGAGATCGTGAATCTTAAAAAGGTAAGGCTTGAAATTGGTTGGTCATGATTAACGTTTTGTTTAGGTTGTTGACGCCTCTGTAGCACAACTCATTGAACAAGTTGAGAATCCAGACACCTCATCTGTTCGTGTTCTTCAAACCGGAAGTCTCCTTCACTTTGTTGCTGAGCTTTGCCGAACATACAGCGAAGCTGCTGAAATAATAACTCGAAAGGAACACAATGGGATCTCATTCCTAAGATGGATCTTGGAGAAAGTAATGCTGGAGAACTTGAAGAAAAATGAATTGCAAGTAGCTGGGAAGGCTGTATTCGTGACGTTGTTAAACGTGAAGAACACTCCCGAATGTAACGAAGTGATCGCCGAAGTTGTAAAGGATACTCTTAACTCGATTGTAAAGAATGCTCCAAACCAAGATGGAATTGAATCGGAGAAGAAGGCATTCTGCGAGAGATTAACTGCCATGGCTCGGTTCTTATCTCTCTTGAAAGAATGCTCAAAGGTAAGAAAAGATGTTCAAGATAATATAGTTTGTAGGTAAAATCTGGTGGTACAAATCGAGATCAGAGGGAACAGTTCTTTATCAGAAAAGTGGACGCCAAGAACTTGTTGGTCAGCTTCGCTCACACCCTGTGGTTCCTCCCGTTGAAAGAATCTTATGTCGCAGAAGCCGCCAATTCTCTTCTTCGGGTATTCGAAGAATTCAGTAGATCGATTGGAGTTCTGGCGTCGTATGATAAGAGTGTTGCCACGGCCGCTGAAAAGGCCAATGCTAAGTCAGAGCCAATTCAGAATCCTGGTGGGGAACAACAACCATCTTCATCTAGCCAAGAAAACGAACAACAACAGCCACGCCCTTCTGCTGCGGTTCAAGACCAGGAACATGATGATGGAATAAACGACGAGAATCCGGATGTCTTGGATCGGGTGATGGCTGAAATCGAGGAAGCCGAAATATTATCGTACGGCGTCTTCGGCAACGAAGGAAATGGCGGCTTCGCTGGCGGTGCGGAGTACAATGATGTTGTTGGATCTCCATCCCGTTCTCAATCCAGCTCTGATAGTTCCGATGCAGATAATAACCAGCAAGGTGATAATCCTGCAGAAATTTTCTCCGACGACGAAGATGGCCATAGACAGCAAGAGAGAATGGAGATTGGCAATGACGTTGATGTGGTCGGTGATCGAGTCGAAGACGATTACGATGAACCAAGACATGATGATGAGGAAGAAGTCGAAATGAGAGAGGTGCATGAAGATGTAAACGACAATGAATTAAATGAGACTTTTGATGTTGACAACGATGATGATGCAGAGGGAGAAGATGATGAAGATGGGGACGACGATGAAATGGAAACCGAGGATGAGACTGCAGAAGAAGATGAACAAAGTCAAGACAATCAGCCAGAGTTTGGGCAGAGAGTAGTGGATGTGGGTGGATTTATACCTCAGGGAAATTCTCTGCTCCAGGTGAATGAAGTGGCAAATGGACAAAATATGTTGTTCCAACATGGGGACACGGATCTAATGACGGCCTCTGTGAACTTCATCACGGATTACATCTCCAATTATTATCGAGGAGATGAAAGGCGAACACGTGATGCTGATTTTGTTAGAGGCCAGCTTTTTGATAGAGCGGCCGATTTGAACTTCATCTGGAGACCGTCCTCTTCGTATCTCCCCTCTTTAACCAACGGAGCCGGCACTCTGGGATCATTTGGAGCAGCCAGAACTGACTCAGCTCATCCCCTCCTCAGAAGACCGATTCAGATCCCCGCTCGGGCAGCAGGAACCCAAGGAAGAGACGGTAACCAAGTTGGGTATTCGCTTTCTGGTGGTGATCGTAGTATCTTCAACGACGCTGTGACGGGGGCGCATCAGATCAGGCATATTGATTTTGGAATTGAGCCAGTTATATCCAGAGCTTCAAGGGTAAGTAGTTTGTACCACTAACGAGGGAAGTCGTTCAAATAGAAAATGAGTTGAGCTATGAGACCAGTATATTCGGAATTCAAAAACGGTAAGAGCTAAAACAATTTTTGCAATGTTTTCATCATGGGTTTGCGCGTAGCGAGACTTGAACCCATCACGGTCAAAAAAAGATTTTGGAAGCGTTTTCACTCGCCCTCCGCCATTTGGCTCTCGTTCCAAACGTCTTTCGGGGCGAGGGCTGTTTAGCTTGGTTTCCGGTCAAACTTTGTGGTCGATTTTCTCGAAAAGCAGGACGCAAGCATTGTTTTAGCTCCCTTTTGTGGAGAATCAAAATATCCCGGTCTCAGAGCTCAACTTATTCACGATTTGAACGACTTCCCTCGTAAGTAATCATATTATTTTTACAGAACCGCGCCCACCAGTCTTCGAGACATGTTCCAACATTAAGACGACAAGGAGCCTTGAGGAATAGAATATACGGATTCAGTCGGCTTCATCCCGAAGAAATTTCGTTCTTTGAAGGTCAACTACACAATCTGTTGAACTTCACTGAGGGCTCCCACGTTCGCTCATTTGATACGGTAAGAAAAATTGTTTTTTTTTTCTGAACTTGACATTGCACGCCCATCCAGCGCAGTTGACGCTATTTCCTGACTATAGTGTATGGACGAAAACATACTTTTGTAACGAACTAACTGGTTTCTGTTTTCAGGATAACGCTCGGGATGCAGCTATGGATCGTCGAAGTGTGGAATCTTTTGTTCCTTATTACCTTGACAGAATTACTGACTTTACAAGATTGTTGAATGCCCAGTCTGTTCACTACATTGAAATCATAATTTCATCATATCTGATTGAAAACTGCAAGCCTGTAAGTTAAAAGTAATCTTTATTAGTATGATTTATTCAAGGAGGCCAAACCCATTGAAAAGAAACTCACCCCACTCGAGGAAGTACCACCTCCGGTTGTCGAAAACCCGGTGGAAGAGAATGCAGCGGTCAGGAATGAGGAAGATGAAGGGCAGTCTGCAGGCGAAGCGTCAGTCGATTCTTCTGAACTTTCCAATCGATTTGCTGATTTGGATCAGAACGAAGAAGAAGATGGAATATCTGCAAATGTCAGTCAAGAAGAGTCCACGTTGGGATCAGTTGGAGGAAGCCGAACCCCCGAAGCCCAAGAAACAAATCTGCCAATTGAAAGCGCAATGGAGGTGTCTTCTCCTGATCCACAACCAGAAACGGTCCCTCCACAGACGACGTCTCCAATGGAAGCTACTGAAGTAAATGAGGAGCAAGCTCCTGGACCACAAGAACCATCGGAAGAACCTCAGCCAGGCCCGTCCGGTCTTCAGAATGAACAATTTAGAGCGATTCTGGGAGACGTCGATATCCCCGAAGGCATTGATCCCGCTTTCTTGGCTGCTCTTCCGGAAGACATTCGAAGCGAAGTCATTCGGGATCATCAAAGACAGCAACGCCTGCAGAGACTAAGTCAAGAACAGCAGAGACAACGCCAGCAAGCTACTGGTTCCTCCGATCAGCCAGCTGTTACTGAGAGTGCCCCAGAGGGTCAAGCTCCTGCTGTTGCTCACGAAGAAGATGTTTTGGATCAAGACTTCCTTGCTGCGCTTCCTCCAGAGCTGCAGGAAGAAGTGTTGGCCCAGAATGAGCAACGTTTGGCTGCACGAAATCAACAAAATGCCCAGAATCGGCCAGAACAGGCTCAGCCCCAAGCTAATGTAGATCCGGCTGTCGTCCAAGCCAACGAGAACGCTGCTTTGTTTGAATCCTTGACGCCATCATTGAGGGCCTCTCTTTTAGCCGATGCCGATGAGTCGGTCCTGCAATTCCTTCCAGCGAATCTTCTTGCTGAAGCTACAAGGTTACGGCAGAATATGGAACACCAGGTATTTGTTACTGTGACAGCCAAAAAGGCGGAGACGAGGAGTTTTTCGCCATGGGCGTTTAAAATTTAAGAACATACAATTTGTAGCATGCGTTGAAAGTAATGTATTGGTGTATAGCATGTGGAGGTCAGAAAGGATATTGATTGGTACCTGTGGGGCTCGATCACATAGAAAAACACGTTTTATCCACGTCTTTGTTGGCCTGCCTTCTAATATGGAAATAAGTATGAAACTCTCCATGCAAAAATTTGCAAACAGGTGTCTCACGCAACTTTCGACTGAAAAGTAGTTTCTGTAAAGCGAGCCCCAATCAATATATACTTGATATACATCAATATATTACTCTCAACGCATGGTAAAAATTGTATGTAAACAGCGTTTAACAATATGTTCTTAAATTTTACACGGCCTATGTGGCGAAGAAACTTCGTTTTGTGGCGGTAGTCTATTTTAATATTTATTTCAGAACTTGATTCGTATGGCAAGGACATTACCACCAGGTCGCTCTGAAAGCTGGCGAATGGCCGATATTCCGATGGAGGATGCTTTGAATCATAACAAGGACATGGTTCAGATCTTCGACAAGGAGTCAATTACTACCATTGCACTTCTGTACTTCCTGGAAAGAGACAGATTCAGTCTTCCTCGTTTCCAAAGACTCTTTAAAGTTATTTGTGGGCATTCTGGAACATGCGATTTTGTTTTGAGGTCCTTGTTGGGAATGCTTCAGGCCGCGAGCGATGATTCTGTCATGATGACTGATGACGAGTTGTCTTCGTTTGCGTCTAAGTCGTCCTGGTTCTCCAACTTCAAAGTCCAGTCAGCTATACAATCTCAAGAACAGGCGCTGGTTGTAACCAAAGATAAAGGTAAGCCGTCCTCGTTGATTTGTATATGAATTTTTCTAGTCTTTGTCAACAAGCTGATCAGAACCGAATTATGTAATCGGATTTTGGAGACAATCGCTTCTTTGGCTCGGCAATGTTCCATTAACTTCTTCCCTTCACAATTTCGTTTCCAAAATGGATCGAAACAAGTTTGGCAGAAGCCTCCGGTTCTGTCGGACTTCTGGGAAACTGTCAGGAAAATGGCCGAATTAATCGATTCTTGTTCTCAGGAAAAGATTATCAGCGACAAACCGAAGGAAGAGCTGCCCCAACTTTCGGACGAAGATTTCAAGAATTCTCCCTTTGGACTTCTTCTTGCATTTTCAACCACTGAACCAATTGTATCATCACCTCAACTTCAAGAAAAAGTGCTCCGAATCTTCCACACCGCTTTACATACTCCTTTTCTGGCTAACAATAAGAACAAGATAGAATTGGCAACCGGTGAAGAAGGAAAGAAGTTCTTGATGACTCATTTGGAAAAGTTGATTGTGGTATGTTTGTTGGCATCGTATAACTTTTTGTAGGGTGTAATGGACTCCGTTGTATACGACGACTCGTTCCGTGACTGTCGAAGCTTCCTAGTCCAACTTCTTTATGTATTCCCACAACTCCGTTATGATGTTTTCGTTATCTTATTTGATGTGATTAAACGACAAGGAATCAAGTTGGCCGACATGCTCAGGACGATGAAGGTTTCGTTTGAGAAGAGTGGGAAATTATTAGATGACGAAGAACGGGAGGCCGCACAATCAGAAGCTGCGGACAAAGGAGTG
The DNA here is from genome assembly GCA_904066235.2 of Bursaphelenchus xylophilus. Lineage (NCBI taxonomy): Eukaryota > Metazoa > Nematoda > Chromadorea > Rhabditida > Aphelenchoididae > Bursaphelenchus > Bursaphelenchus xylophilus. The sequence continues at coordinate 6,668,232 of CAJFCV020000004.1, forward strand.
GCTACGTCGGTCGAGAAGAAGTCCCAAAAACAGAACTCTCCAAAGAGAATGTTGCGATCTTTGAACACTGTATCCTTCGTCAGATCGCAATTGGCCGAGATGAATCGGAGAAAAAAACCAGCACAGGATGCCGCTAATGATGAATTTATTGGCAAGAAGGGGGAGGAGAAGGAGGAAGCGCTGCTTTACCAACTTCTTGATGATCTAGATCAACTTTGGAAATTGCTGAGTGAATGTCTGGATTGCATGAGCAAGGCGGAAGACAACCGGGCCGTCATGAGTCTTCAATATGTTGCCGAGGCCTACTTCCTGTCACATGCCCTGACCATTAACAGTTCTCTCCAAGATGCTGAGGAAGTTCCATCTACAGAAAATGCGAATGAGGGAACTTCACAGACTCAAGGATCGGTCCCCAGACAAGCTTCTACCGAATCTAATCCCTCGACTTCAAAGGCTGCTTCATCCAGAAAGGGATCAGTTCTGTTGACCGAAGGACCGGCTAGTCGATTTACTCAAGGAATGCTTGGATTTGCTGGTGAGGGAATGTTTGATACCTATTTTAATTAGTGACATTCAATCTAACTTTGTTATTTTTAGAACGTCACCGAACGGTACTAAATCAAATCCTGAGAAGCAGTAATAATAATGTCATGGAAGACAGTGCATTTGCTGTCTTGACTTACTTCCCCAAATTGTTGGACTTTGATGTGAAAAGGAAGTACTTCTATAAAGAGATCAGAAAACTCGAAGATCGAACCCGGTTCCGACAAGAAGATGTTCCAGTTCGAATTCGACGCAATCACTTATTCAGCGACAGTTTCCGGGAATTGTTCCGTCTTCGTTCCCAAGATTGGAAGTCCAGGTTCTACATCATTTTTGAAGGAGAAGAAGGCCAAGATGCTGGTGGATTGCTTCGGGAATGGTATAGTATTATTACTAGAGAAGTCTTCAATCCCAACTATGCTCTGTTTATCACAGCTCCAGGCGATGGTGTCACTTATATGGTTAATCGGCTGTCATATGTGAACCCTGAGCATCTGGAATACTTTAAGGTAAAGGATATGGGTGAATACCCTTTTCGGGTCCGCGTTTTCGGATGATCCCCTTTTCGGGTTTTGCGTATTTGGATTGAACTTTTTCAGATTACGTGTTTTTGGGTAGGTGCTTTCCGGGTGTTGAGTAAAAATGATAAACCCGGATACTGTTGATGACCCAACATTGTAAATAACTAGAAAAGATATTTTTTACCTGGTTTTGTGAGTCCCAGCTATGTAATACAAAATATGATTTTAATAATCTCTAAATTGGATTCAATCAAGAAACTCTGCGTTTTAATAGTAAGATCTACACCGCCATTTTCACAAATTGCCCTTTATTTTTGAATCCGTCACGGTCGAAGCCTCCAAAAACGGGTGAAAAATATTTTCCGAATTATGTACAATGTTGCGTATTCGGGTTTACATGCATCATTCGAAAAGTCTCCGCCCAAAAACCCTAACCCGGAAGGTCCTAATTTGAAAGGGGATACACGAAAAGTCCTGATTCTTAAAGGTCTCCCCTTATTATAAACTTGTTTCAGTTTGTTGGTCGTATCATCGCCAAGGCTATCTATGACAACAAGCAGTTGGATTGTTATTTCACAAGGGCTTTCTACAAACACATACTCAATCTTCCCATCAGATATCAGGACATCGAATCCGAGGACCCAGAATATTATAAAAATCTGAAATTCTTGCTGGATAACCCGTTGGAGATGGTTGGAGTCGATCTCCATTTCAATCTGGAGGTGGAAGAATTTGGAGTTCGTAACTGGAGAGAACTAAAGGAAGGCGGAAACAAGTTGCCGGTGAATGATGAGAACAAAGAAGAGTACGTGAAGTTGGTGTGTCAGATGAAGATGGCCGACGCTGTCCGCAAACAATTGGATGCCTTCTTGTCTGGTTTCTATGAAATCATCCCCAAAAAGTTGATCTCCATCTTCAACGAACAAGAGCTCGAACTTCTCGTTTCTGGCCTCCCTGACATTGACATCGACGACCTCTACAACAACACTGAATATAAACAATATTCCCGGTCATCCCCGCAGATCCAGTGGTTCTGGAGAGCGCTGAGATCGTTCGAAAAAGAAGATCTGGCCAAGTTTCTTCAATTTGTGACTGGAACGAGTAAGGTCCCGCTTCAAGGATTTGCCCATCTTGAAGGAATGAATGGAGCGCAGAAATTCACCATCCATATGGACTCCCGATCTAGTGAACGATTGCCCTGTGCCCACACTTGGTAAGTAATTTATCAGTGGTCTTATCGTCTCATTTTCAGCTTTAATCAATTGGATTTGCCACAGTATGAGAGCTATGAACAATTGCGGAAGCTGTTGTTGATTGCTGTCAGAGAATGCACCGAAGGTTTTGCCTTCGCCTAAACGTCAATGATTGCTGTAAATACATATAACATTTTTATATCGGGTCTTTTTTTGAGACTTTTCTATTTTGTCTCTATAAAGTTTTATTTATTGTTCTAATTTTGCGAATGTAATAAACCGTGTTAAAAATAATATTCGAGATGGTTGTGCAAATATTAGAGTTGATTTCCTAAGGTACTTTGTGTTAATCTGGGCGTTTTTTTTTTGAAAGTTTGGCAGGAATGGAAAAATTTTTTCCATCAGAAAGTATCAGTCTGTCGGGAAAATAGTGAAGGATCTGTCGCTCAGTGTTTGTAAAACTGGGGTATTTTCATCTCGTGGGTATATACTCATATCTATTTTGGTATGTATAAAGTTAGCCTGATATACAGGGTGTCCCAAAAAATGGGAACCTATTTTTCTAGCAATCCAGCAAAAATAACGGTCATCATCGGTAACATAGAATTTGTTTCCGTTTCGTCTTCCCACTCCGGCAACTGGCCGACTATTTTTTGAACCTTACTGTCTGTGCGCCGATCGCGTCGCTGAACTGAAAAGCAAATTGGTTTGTCGCAAAATTTTGTACTGGTCCAATTTGAACAGTTCTTGGATGTAGCAGTAGTAGGACTCCGAGACTCTGACTTAGGGATAGCTTCTCTTTTACCGCTTGTTAGAAAAATTTTGTAAGAGTTATGTCAACTTCTTATGACATTTTTTGTCGTAAATCCCAAATAAAGCAGGGAGGTGCCGACTCGTCCGAGAAGGGTTAATCAGAGCGCTCACTATTCCCCAACCGGCTAATATTTTAAGGTTTTGTTGATAATTTGTACAAAATACGTAACTAATTTACAGGGGAAGTACTTTAAGTGCGACACTCAGATTTCTGATGAGAAAACTTTGTACAAATTTGAATTAATTTTTTCTATGACATGCGACTCCTAGCTTGATATCTGGGGCATGCTCCACAAAATTTATGATAGGCCGAGCACCGCACTTGGAGGCCTTCCCTTTGTTACTTATTTTTAAGGGCGAAATGAATGGGATAAAGTCTTTATCATTGCTGTCGATAAGATCGAGGCTGGTTCCTAATAATTCTTGTGGTGTTCGGCTCTTGATGAGATCTGTAGTCCTACATCAACAGAAGGCTCCAGTGGAAGAGAAGGCTCAGAAAATGCAACTCCAACACTCGGTCCTGGAAGAAATCATGTTCCGAGAAGAAGAGAAACCAAAGACAACTGCACAGAAAGGTATGTTTCCCAGATCTAGCCGGTATAACCTCAGTTTAGTGAAGAAAGGCGCCGAGAATACGTTTCTTTACGTCACTGTGCTGGCATCAGTAGCAACGCTTGGAGGGATATCATATCTTTTGTTCGAATACTTCTTTGCTCCCAATTCTCCCCAAAGGATTTATTCAAAGGCTCTGGAGCTAATCAGAAGTGATCCACAATGCCAAGCCCTTATTGGGTCGAGTATAACTGGGTTCGGAGAGCAATCTAGGCGATCTAGAAGACACATTGCCAGTCTGGCCTACAATAAGGGCGACGAGAAGAGAGTTCGGGTCACTTTTCATGTGAAGGGAGATCGGGGAGCCGGCCGCGCACAAGTCGAGATGGTCCAGAAGCCGGGAGAGTCCTGGGGATACAGATATCTGCTCATTCAGATGGCCGATCACAGCGAAAGTATTGTTCTGATTGACAATCGTTAGGACCTTGCTATTTCAGAGATTTTATTTGTTTCTTGCCTGTGCTAGATAAATGTTTTTATTGCAACTCAAAATTGTAAAGACACTCTTCAAATTACAGTAACCCCGCGTTTAAAATCCTTTTTTTATAATACTTAATGCAAAGTTTGGTGTCCAGTTAAAAAATGAAAAACAACGAGGTCAAATTGGGGGAAGGGAAAGAAGAATAAGATCGAACCGGAACGCTGCAACGTCCTTTAAACAGGAAAGACGAAGGAAAATAATCGACGAAAGGGGCTGTCCTTGCTACTTCTTGACAACTCTTTCCCCACACAGTGCCCATTTGCCATCAACCATGAGCAAGTTGAAGGTTGTAATCTTTTTATTACTAGTACTACAATGTCTGGGATATCAGTTGACCTCCACCAATGACAATTACCTGTCTTTGGTAGCCGGATTCACAGCACGAATGCAATGCTCAGTGTATAGATGCGATTCGAAACGACCAGTTGTAGGTTATTTCTTAAGGAAATTACAAAAATTATGCTCAGATTTCGTGGTATAAAGATGATTTATTGCTTTTCAACGGAACCGAATTTATCCCGACTTCCGGTTTTGAACCGGAGAATATTGTTTTACAGGAAACAACTACTTCCGAACGTCCGAGTCCAGGTAAATCATGATTTATTGATCTAAAAATACTTTTAGATCTATGTGTAAACGATGAATATACACTACTGCTTAAGAATTTGACACTCCAAGACTCGGGGAAGTATCGCTGTGAGTTGAATGATTATCCCCAGCAATTGGACTTCCATTTGAATGTTCTAGGTATGTAGAATATTTGCCAGATTTAGTTTTAGTATCAGAAAATTACAGTAATCTCGTTTCAGAGAGTGGACTCAAATTTGGGTTTAATCAGAACATGACGTTCGACTACTCGGAGTGCTGTCTCGAGAAGGGAATCTCCCCATTATGTCGACCAATGTGCCGACCACGCGATCTTCATCTCGAATTCTTTGATCCTACCAGGTAATGCTCACAACATCATTTATAACCTCTTTTAATTTTACAAAAGGAGTTTACCTCAAAATCCATTTGACCTTTTTGACGTCTTATTATTTGTTTCAGTTGCCAGACCAATGATTACAAGAATTTCCTCAGCTGTGCAACGGACTTCGGAAGGAAAGATTACATTCCTTGCTGTCGGCAGAAGAATATCCCCAGTTTCTGTTTCGATTTCTGCTCATCCAACTTCCAAATGCTCAAGAGATCTCATCGTTTATGTCTGTACTACTTGCCAGAGATATTTCAATGCTTCAGTCAACCTCATTGTAAGGTATAATTATAGTCTAAAATTCCCTGATTAATTCCAGCTTTGAATCCCGAGATCCCAACGGGACTCCATTGGAGAAAAGGGGGGAATCGAGTAAAACTTTGCTGGAGATCATCAATGATGCCGGAGGAAACTGTCGGGTATACTGTGCATCTAAAGGAAATGAGTCTGGGAACAGCGGCTGCAACCAAGTAAGTCATCATTGCTATTAACATAAGAATAGAAATAAATTCACATGTGGTAATAGTAAAATATCTTTTTTTAGTCTTTTGGTCGAAAAACAAAGAAAGTCTCGCAGTACCCAGATCATGATTGCCAAACATTCATTGGGTACGCCTCAAGTTACCTATCTCCATCTGGCCAACTCCTCGATACAACATGAAGGGGAAGATGTCTGCATTAATCTGGATGGTCTCAGTCCTTCAATCAGGTATGCCGTTATGGTCCAGACGAATACAAAGACTGGCGTGTCTGAACCGAGCGCGCCTCTTTTCCTTGCATAATACCAAGGGTAACGTCTATAATATATTTCTAAACATAAGACTGTTTCTATGTATTTATCATAGAATGTAATTACGGCTGGCCTTCATTTGGGCTCATGATCAAGCCCGTGACCTGCGTTTTGGACATCCACCGAGGTCAAAGTGGATGTCCAAAATATTCTTAAGATGGCGAAACTAGATTACGGATACCCGGTCTGCCCCAAATGAAAGGTTGCGGTAATTACATTTACAAGGTCGAGGAAAAAGTAGTCATAAAAGTCGCCTTCCTGGTGACATTACTCATCCTACTACTGCTTTACGGGTAATGAGAACTAACAGATCAAAGATTTGTTTTATTTAATCAATAAATATTTAAAGTTATTTGTAATCACCGGAAGTAAAATTGCGTTAGGAAAAGTTTTGGAGAGTACCCGAGTGTGTTAATCATTGTAAAACCCGTAATTAAAATGGCAAATTGAGGCGATGGAGATGAAGATTACATATCCTTGATGACCAGCAGCTTTGCGGGATCTGGGAGTTTGCTCTTCACTTGCTTCAGACATTCTTTTAGATATAACTCATCGAGTAAGAGCCGCGACGAAACTCCGAACTTCCCATCATCGAATAGTAGTTTCATTGACATCGGCTCCAAACCACAGTTTGAAGGGATTTTGAGGCCATCCGAGTAGATGAGAGCCTCGATCTCGGTCTTGAGGCCCGGCCAGATAACATCCATGATCATCCCTTTGACCAGATCCTGGACAAACTCATTCCATGCTGACGGGAAGGCCCCTTCTTCCATTCGAATATCCGTAGATAAAAGATTGACTTGAGTTCGGAAGACTCCGTCATTCACTTCGGGAATCAGTTGGATGGTTAGGGTCAGGTAGAGGGAAACAAAAACCGAATCCGTGTTCGTGGTGGGGTTAACGACCTTGATGAAGATACGATCACTCCTAAAATACAAAATATAACTGTGGATCATAATTGATCCTCATCACATCAAAAATGAATCATTTTACGGTATCGGGCGATTTGCTAAATAAATTTAAAAAAGATGGCATATCGCTTGGCCTACTTTTTGAGTGTCATTGAAGAATTCGAACTCTGAACATGAGGAACTCCATTAGCCGAAACTCTCAATTCGAAGAAACAGGTGGGACAAAGGACGGCCAAGAAATCACGCGTGGATCTGGGGAGTTTATCGCTGTTAACGGCAATGTCCTCATTCATCCATTCAAAGTCCCAATCGAACTTGTCCATGACCTCGTTCACAAGTCGGTCTTCCACCCAAAGCTGCAGATTCCTCTCCATGGCTTCACTCTCAGGATCAGCAATGGCCAATGACCTCAGAAGTTCGGGTTCTTCCTCCGGCTCTTCCGTTTCCATCTTCGTTGAACTTACGACCTCTTCAGGGAAATAAGCTTCAGCCCAATCAACTCCTGCCGACAGAGTTAGTTGTTCTTTATCGGCTTCAATTGACTGTAGATGGATCCGAAGAGTAGTGTTCTTGGAATGGAGATATTGTTGGAATTTGGGAGGTACCAGCGAGATGAGGGGGAACTCGCTGAAACAAAAGAATTGGCTTATAAGAAGGGACCCAGACTTGACTCACACCGCGAACCGGTTGCGTAAGGCGCCCAAATGATCGGATAATGTTGTACAAACGTAGTCGCGGAGAAGGGAAGCGGGAACGAGTCCAGCAAGGGGCTTGAGAATCCAATTCAGAAAGTAGCCGCGTTCCATGAGCACATCCAGAAACACCTCGTCCACTCCACAGTTCTCCATCATCACACTCATGTCATGGACTCGGAACTGAAGGTCTGTCAATGGAATCTGAAGATGATAATAAAAAAACACAACTGACTTGATAAATAACGCTTGATCACATATAATTCATAAAATTTTGATGATAAAATACTTACCTGTGCCGAGAAATGGGCCACATCTTCGCCCAAAAAGAAAGGCAAAGGCAAAACGACCATCTCCGTGTAACTTTTCAGACTAAAGTTGTGCATCTTTAGGTCAACCAAGCTGTGATGGAATCGAACTTTGATCTCATCCACCATAATCTTGGCCTTTGTGTTCAAATGGGCGATCGGTTCGAACCAGGGATTCGCCGCATTCCTGACTTCGATTTGTATTTGCTTTGGCTGTTGTAGTATCGAATGGACAGCATGTTGTGCAAGTTGGCTTGCCGCATTGGACCCAACTGAGAAACCCAGACCAGAACTCCTGGCCAATGCGCAAAACATTGACAAAAGCCAGAAAATCCGGCTCATCTAGAACGAAGAGATTAACGATACTATTCAATAAAGCGGATGTCGAGGGAGAGGACGGCTCTCTTGTCACACAACACATGTCCCAGGCCTGATCACGGAACACTAAGGACGTTTTGAGCGAGTAAATCAAACGACTATATAAAAACATGTGTCAAAAACACAGAAAAACTTTGGTTGTATGAAAATTAAGAAATAAAAATATTCACTGATTACGTGGTTACAAAACAGACTGCGCAGTTACCTTGCTCACAAAGAGGTCATCGGCATCCGCTCGACAAATTACGAATTTTGCTGGAATACTCCAAAGAATCTCGGTCCGCACATTTTTTGTTAAAACCGAGTCGAGATTGCAATAACAACAATAATCATCAAAATCCAGAAATCAAAACGATAGAAAACGGTGGGTTCACCCCTTTTACAACATCCTACTGATCCGAGAGAACAGAAATGGGATGAACAGTCAGCAAAACGAGCTCTGATGAGACGTGAACCCTTAAAGAAAGAAAGAAAAAGTGTTGTCGCTCTAACGAAGCAGATGACGACCATGATGATGAGATGAGAGAGAGAAGAACAAATGCTAAAGGGCGACGGCTTCGAGTAAAATAGAGATTTTCGCGCGACTTCTCGCCGATACCTTTGCCTTACTACCTACCACTCTTTCTTTCTTTCCCTTCTTACTTAAAATGCCGGCCTTTAAACGCTCGACAAGTGAAGGCCGTCTCCCGGTTCGCCCCCTTTCTCGCCTGTAGATCGTGGCGCCGACGACGTCCTTCCTGAAGAATTTCTTTTGCCTCGAAAAACGGACACCCTTATTTATTGGGTTTATTGCCAGTTGAGCAACTAAGAAGTCGAGAGCAAAAGGCGAACGACCTCGTTCGCCATCTCTTCGGCTGATCTCCCACTCAGATAATCATTACTCTTTATTCGGGAATACCGTAAATGAAAAGAGAATCCGGGATCTAAAGCTGCAGGATCTGCATACACGTATCAACGCTAGAGAAAAATGCGGTTCCAAAAATAAAATATAGGATACTAAGTAATTATGGTTATGGTGGGACTGATAAAATCAGTTACTCCTCGGCTTGGGTCTCGAGGTTGTTAGCGAATCTAGATGGCATAGAATTGGAGTTCAGCTGCTCTAACAGGTTGAAACTGTTAGAACCTGTAAAAGTAATTAAAAACAAACATTTGTCTTCTAAATACCTGGAATGTGACTCAGTTTCCTTCCCTCGATGCTCAGAGTTCTGTTCGAGCGGCGAGGGACCATAGGGGTCGCATAAAAGGCATCCAAATACAAAGAGGGCAATTCTTCGGCTATCCCGCGATCCACAAAGGATGAGGAAACTCCGAAGAAAACATGCTAAAAGTAGTGTTCAAGAGTGTGCCAGTTAATTTGATCTGTAATAGGATTAAAATCCTACCGTCTTCTTAGGGAAATTCTTCACGTCCGGGTCACTTGCTAACCGTTCGCAAGACTTGTTCATATCGTCGATGAACTCATCAATAATTTCTGCAGATGCCTGTTTTATAGTCACGGTAAATCTCAACCTGTAAAAATAATGGCAGTTCAAGAAATTCTCACGCTTCTGGAGACTGGATGAATGCCAGATTCCATCCCAATTCGTTCAAAAGATCGCCCAATAAATGCGACGGAACATTTGGATTCTTGCTTTGGAATGCCACAGAAGCAAGAACAGGATCCCCAATGATCTCAACATGCGGAGATTCTTTCAACTTCTCCTTAAGCCAATGGGTCGCATCTAAAACCTTCTGGGTTCTCTCAACAAATCCCAATTTCCCGTTGAACAGTAGTGTTGCCCAAGTCAAAGCCAGAAGACTTCCGGGCCTCGATCCACTTAGCGTCGGCGATACATAAATACCTCCGGGCCAATGAATATCGGAGAAACATTGCTCTTTCAAATAATAGTGCTCTCTATAGAGAATTGCAGATGACCCAACGGGAGTATACGCGTACTAAATTAGACATTCATTAACACGCAAAAGTCATTGATTACCTTATGAAGATCAACCGCAATTGAAGTCACCCCTGATAAACGGAAATCGAACATCGGAGGGGCATAATCACACTGTTCCATGAAAGGCAACAAGAAGCCGCCAATCGAAGCGTCAACATGAACCGGGATTCCGTACCGCAAAGCAAGCTCAGAAATCTTTTCAACGTCGTCCATAATTCCAGTGATACAGCTAGGCGCAGACGCCACAATCTGCAACAAATAGAAACTCGCTACTGTAGCATACCATGCACGTCTCCCGTGAAACTGCGCGTTTGACAGCACCTAAGTCGATCCGATGCTTCTCATTCATTGGGATATGAACAACTCTGAGACCAAGAAGTTTAGCTGCTTCCAAAAAGGACACATCTGCATTTCTCCCAATGATCACTTCAGGTTTACGTATCCCCTTTCTCATAGCATAGTTTCGGTAAGCTAGAAAAAAACGTTTTCTACGGCGTGGAAATTACCCAGGCAGGCCAGGATTGCAGTTTCAGCAGTTGAAGTCGCAACTGTTCCACTTGATCGTGTGCCGCCGTGAAATAAAGCACACAACATGCGAATAATCTCGGCCTCCATTTTTCGACAACCTGGGTAGATATCAGGGAAATTGGCGTTTGTGTAAGCGTACAATTCGAATACCTACAAAAATTTAATCTCGGTGGTTATACCCCACCTTAGTCAACAACTTCGTCTGTTCGTCATTGTTGTCAGAAAACGCGGCACCGCTAACTCTACCCCGCTCGAACAAGGGGTCTCCCATGGACTTGTATTCGATCGCCTCGGCAACGATATCAGATACAGCCAACCCTTTTTCCGGGAGGAATTTATAAAATTCTCGCTGAAGATCTGGACGCAATAGTTTCTCCTCTATCTCTTTTCTTGCCGCCTCTCGCAGCAATTTCATTTTGTCCTTATAGAACGGGAAATTGAGCATAACCTGATGGAACTGCAAGAACCTGTATTCACTTAATAGAATCAGCTTTACCGATCCATGCACAGATGCCCCATCATCAATTCTGACCACTTTTCGGAACCACTGGATGAACAAAACAGTGGACAGTGTGTACATAACCACTTGCCATGGTTCTAAATGATCAAGAGACCGATTGAATGTCAGACGGAGGTCGTCAAAAAAGTACAAGATAATACGCCAGGGAGTGTGATCTACCTCCATCTAATAACTTTAATTTGCTACTTCTGGTAACTGTAGATAGTGTCGGCTAAAAAACCGCTGTCGAGAACAAACGCCAACAATTTCAGCACGATAACCCGTTTATTGAGGTAAAATTTGTGGATATGGCATATAAATGGTATTTACAATATAAGAGGTATCAAAGGCGGCACAGGTTCACCTTGAATGAGCCAAGGTTCCGGGAATCTTGGGAATATCTAAATTTATATGTCTAAATAACTTCATTTCAACTTGTAAAGTTAGTTATGGCGTTTGATGATAAATTATTTCCTCTTACAAAAATTTCGACAGAATTTTTGGGGAGAAAAGTTATGCCCTCAAAGCGCGTGACGCAACAAGACTTTAGGACGAAAAAAATGATGCCCGAATTGACTTCAATTTAACTGCCCTAGTTTCAGTAGCATTCAATACACTGAACGCTGAATAACGCTTACAGAATCTGTTTTTGTTCTAACCATAGTTGAATTCCATCACGCAAAGGCGACTTGTTCTTTGCATTTCTGTTGCCTTTTCCTGTGATTACTTCCAAGTACCGTTGATACGGATGCTTTTCTGATAATAATTACCTTAATTTAACAAATAGAAATTTTACCTTTCAATGTCTTTATAGCCTTATCCAAGATTTTCACGGCTCTCGCTACCTCAAATCCGTGCAAATCAAGAACATCAGTAACATGTAAAGCGACGTCGTTCTCTTCCTCTTCTTGCAGTCTCTTAGCATTCTGCGAACACTCACGAGCCAAGCGCAAATACTGAGGATATGCTGGATCAAACTTTGAGGGCAAGCCTGCGGCCAATTTTCTGTAATGCGCGGCCTTCTCATAATAATCAACTGCAGTTAGTTGTCCTGCCGGTGTAGTGGAAGATGAAGAAGAAGAACTATTGGTACTCAAACCCTGAAATAAATTTAGAAATTAGTAGTTCACATGGTTTTGAAAAGAAAAAACGGATCCACTCCAGTCTTACCGAGGAATCAGTCATGATGCTCAAAGCAGACGTGGAGCTGGATCTGGGGACGGCTTCCGATTGAATTATTATCGGGGCTCTCTGAGTATGAGGTTCCCCTGCTTTCCTATCACCTACGGTTGATCCAATTGCCAATTCATCCACAACAAGCTCACAATCGTAGCTGAAGTTTAAATAATTAATATTGTCAGGAAAAATATCGACACTAAAAATGGATTAAAAACGTACTTTTTCTCTTCCAACACTTGCTTGATGACCTTTTTGTCGTACTGTGGAAAGAGTTCGGTCATTTGGACCAGCAAGCACAACCTTTTGTCCTTTTCTTGATGACATTGGATTGGCCGAGCCTTCTTTTTTGGCTTTGGTTTTACGCCAACTTCAGCTTCAACAAATGCTCTAGCCATGATAATATGCACGTCTTCTTCTTGCTCTTCCATTACGGTACTTTCATCGATGAGAGCCGACTCCATTTCCTCGCCCAGTTTTTCAAAATCTACCACCGTTTCGCATTGCTTATCAATCAGCCCAAAGAGCAATTCGCCGATCCATAAAGGGACTTGGACAATACGAGCATGACAATCTGCGTCTGATTTTTTACCTGAAACAAGTCTCATAAGACGAAACGGCAAATCTAAAATTACCGAATTTCTCGTAAAGAATCGAAATCATTTGCGACCCAAAAACCAGACCCAGTTCCTCAACAGCAGCTAAATTCTTTCTTGATTAGATGTAACGCGATATTATTACCTACAATTGCCTACATCGAGGGAAGTTGGACGGGGGACAGGCACACTTTGGAACGACATCGCTTTCGAATCAGTGGAATGTGTTCAAATGGAACTAAAACATGGGTTAAAAGCAAAAAATCATTATATTAAAATATCCGACGGGTATAACCGCGAGAGAAATAACCAAGTACATTTTCAAATAATTTAATTGGATAAACTCCTCATCTCCTGGAAAATTCTTAAATATTGTTCTAGCGAATCAGAAGAGTAATAATTCTCGAGTTCTTTCTTCTGTCGTATCAAAGGTAGAGGCATCGCCTTGCTCTGTTCGGGGAAGAAACTGTTCACCAATTCAGATAAAAGTCCAATACACTCCTTCACTATGTTACATGCGGCAAACTCAAACTCAACTATCACACCCTAAATCAGATAAAATTAATATTGTTTAAATTTACCTTTGAAGATGATCTTCCCATCAAAGCCACTCCAAATCGTATCCGGAAGTCTCGAAGAGCGTACTCAAACCCGTTTAATTCAAAAGACAACGCGTTATCACTAAGCAGTCCATTTGAAAACTTCTGAAGAATAAGATCGAACCCGAGATCAGACGTTGCTCTGGGTGAGACGTTTGTCACGTCAGTGCTTAATTCCCCAAAAATACTGGAGGAATCGGGATATGCACTATGATGAAGGACATAAAAGTTCTTTATCTGTCCAGCCACATCCAAAGTAGGTCTATAAGCTGTGCAATCGACTTTAAAGGCCCCCAATTTAGTGGCTCCAGCCCGTTCTAGAGCTCCTTCCACTGTCTTTGCCGATTCATTCGATTTCAAGACCCTAAGACAAAAGAAGACGCGTTAATGTGCAATAAATTTACTTACCACGCGACTCCCATCAAATTCGAAGTAGAAAAAAAGATGTTGTAATCAGTCTGACGGATTGCGAGTCTCTAAACACCGAAATAAAGCAAATTAAATTTCAATTGACGTACCTTCCTGCTTCGTTTAATTTAAATTTGCCAGTTCCCCAAAAGACTGATCTAGAAACTGATAAGTAAGACAAAAACACGTGAGATAAGCAAAATCTTATCGATAGAAAATATTATTTATCTGCCATAGTCGCCACACGCCAATTTGTTTTGTGAAAAAAAACATTTTCGTCAAAAATTCGAGCTGCGACCCAGACTTCTAAAAATGTTGTTGCCATATTATACGAAAGCTATTTAAAATAAGGTTTTGTCTTACCGAACACGTTTAGGTAATAATTAGAGTTACGAGTTTAGTTTTTAGCAATCATACACGTCCTTAGTATTATTTATAAGCAGTAAGCGAAATAATTATATCCAAAAATATTTTTTTATGATTTTAATTGTAAATTTCCCAATTTTTGCCTTTAGGTACTAGCAAATGCCCGGTCTTGTCGATTTTGCAACCTGCAGTTCGTATTCATGATTTGTTAAGCCTCCAAGCACGTTCTGAAACCAAAAAACAAATAAAAGTCAAGTTTTCGAAAAATAAGTCCGCTGGGCATTTAATTAAATCGAAATTTTCTCAAAATTTATCGGTCTGATTTTAAAAATTTTAACGGATTCTGAAAGCCCATGCTTCAAAGTATAATATATCTTAAAATCAAGAGGATCTAAGGCAAAAAACCTACCATTCTCGACGAGACATCAAAATTTTCGTCATTCTGGGATAGTGTAAAATCTGAGATTTCATTGTCATCTTTCTGGCTAAGCCTGTGGTCTTGTGTTTGGGATTGCAATAATCGAGTCGCAGTTGTGTTGCTGATGTATCCAACGACGTTCTGAAACTATAACATGAATAAAAAGCAATTTTTCCAGTAAAAAATCCCCGCCGGGCATTTAATTAAATCGAAATTTTCTCAAAATTTATCGGTCTGATTTTAAAAATTTTAACGGATTCTGAAAGCCCATGCTTCTAAGTATAATATATCTTAAAATCAAGAGGATCTAAGGCAAAAAACCTACCAATTCTGACGAATATCACGATTTTGATCACCTTGGGGTAGTGTAATATCGTGATTTTTGAGTTTTTTTTCTCTCGTGCATGAGCTGACTCTATTCCTCTTGTCTTCGTTTCTTGTCCTCTCTGGAATACAGCGATGTCGAAGTTGCAGCGGAGGGTGATTGTGTAAAACCAGTCGATTTCATCTAAATTCAAAAGTCATAAATTTCAGTTTTTGAGAATGAACTCAACGTAAGGTGATGCAATGGCTGAAAATGAGGTACCTATTGAAAGCTGAAGCAATATCCTATAATCCTATAAGAAGAAAACCTGAGCTTTCGTTCCATAAGAAAAGTTACACATCATCGAAATTGACTTACTTTTTTCCAACGTTAGAAAAAGGTTGCCAAATTAGGCAAAACAGAATTTTTTTGTGTGCTGTTTATGCAATTAATGATTTGTCTGCGTTTTTTCTCCGCACTGTGATTATTTCTGCGTTGATACAATCTTGTTCTGCGGGTTTATTACGGTATTTCTGCAGAGGGGAACACTTGATAAAAATGACCGGGGAAAGACTTGACTCGATCCATTTTTTTTGCATTTTTTCTGTGTGGACAAATTGGCGTGTCGCCATTTTTTATAATAATTATGACGCAACAACCGATTTTTTGGACGAAATGTCACTCCCGTTTTCACTTGGCCGAGAAAAAGGAGTGGCCATAAAAGGAAGGTTTCGTGCCAATTCTTGCACAGAAGAACTTCATTTGGCCATCCAATATCGATTAATTTTTTGAAGTAGAGGTTGCGCTAATTCGATAATTTTCCTTATTTAATCGGATACTGTAACATGACATTGTGCTGATAAAAGATGCTGGATTCTGGACGAGTACATTTGATTCCGGACGTTGTTGAAATCTCCAAAGACCCAAAAGGCCATATTGGGATAGCTATTGGTGGCGGGGCTCCTTACTGTCCCAATTTATATGTGGTGCAGGTATTTGATAATGGTGCTATTGCCAAAGATGGCCGAATCCATGCCGGTGATGAGTTGTTATCAGTGAATGGAATCAGCGTTCGAGGAAAGGAAAAGAGTAAAGTGGCCAAAATGATAAAAGAACATACAGGTGGACTTCTTCTTTTGTGACTTTGACTCTTTCTAGGTACCCTTAAACTATCGGTGAATCGTCTAAGTTTTGATGACGAAGCTGGACAAACCCTGGACATTACCCTCAAACGGTTGAAGCACTGGTGGGTCGAGAGAATGGACGCGAAGACAGCAGATGCCTTTGGTCTGAGCAGGGCCATCTTATGTAATGACATCCTGGCCCAGCTCATGAACAAGTTGGATGCCAATCAACAACTGTACACTGATCTGACACGGACTGCTGACGGCTTTGTTCATAACCAAAGGAAATTGTCGGATACTTTCGCATTAATTGCGAATGTTTTTTCTGAAGTAGCAACCAGAGAATCCGAGAGCAATCTTAACAAGTATTTCAACGAAGTCTCAGCTTGCCATCGCAACTTTGTGAAAGAAACTGGCCCTTTATTAGCTCAACTCCAATTAGTCGCCAACACATTCAGGACATATACGGAGAAGGCGATCCCAGACACCAAGGATACGATAAAGAAATATCTGGATAAGAAATTCGAATATCTTTCGTTTTGTCTGAAGATCAAAGAGATGGATGACGAAGAAGCACAAATGGTCGAATATGGAGACTATCTGCCCCGAATTGAATCTGGGAATATGGAGTATCGGTAAGTCATTCAATCTGCACCGATCATGCTGAGAAGTCGAGGTTTAGGATCATGTTGAGAAGTCGAGAGAAAAGCCGAGATGGGTTTATTGAGATGCGGAAACATGTTATGATTAAGATCGAGATGCTGGATGAAAAACATGGTATGTTTTAAATCATAATACAAACACAAGTCCTTATACTAGTGCGTGAACTCGGGTTACATCTCCGCTGCCTAATCGAAGCGTTGAGTGTTTACCATGGTAGATGTGCCACGGTAATCGAGGAATTCCATCGTAATACCGCTCACCTACTCTCCGAATACAATTTGGAGAACACTGAAGGGAAACGATCGGCTTTCCAGCCTCAACAACACCTTGTTGATTTCGATGAGATGAACGCCCCGTTGATCTCAAACGATTAATTCTTCCATATCTCATATTTATACATGACTAAATTTATTGCCTAGATCTAACATCACATAACCTTATAACAAAAGAATCTCGAAGACATTGTCATAAAGTTACACGACGTTTAACAAAATACTTTATATAATTTACATACAGTAAAAGCTTAGTATTTTACGATTGGCGAAGTCGAAAGGCGTTACTCGGGATTGGGAGAATCATGGCGTTACCAAATTACCATATATGGGTTTCCCGGATCTCACTTATAACATGAGATGCTTTTGTAAGAGCCTGCAAATATAACATTACAGTGATATCATTACCTCGAGCATTTCCGCAGACTCCTTTCTTCTCTGAGCCATCAATTCACTCTCTGCCAGGAGGTCATCCATATCAGCCTGGTTATATAATTGCTGGACCAGTTCGCTCTGCAGATTCTCCTTCACATAATTAACCATAAACCTCATAATGCCCTTGGGTACCAGGTCTTGAATGTTCTTCCTTACAATCGAAAAATATGATCTGATCAAGCGCTCTAGACAATAATTATATTATAATCGTGGGAAGTCCTACCAAACATCATGTATTCCTTCTGCTCCTTGGCTGTGAGATTCCTGGTCAGATTCCGTTCGATAGTTTGAGTCGTTGTAATTGAATTGGCCTTATGTGACACTACATTATTTTGAGGGATATTTCGATTGAAAAGCCATGAGCCTATGTAACTGGAGGATTGTTTGGTCGGGGACCCCGTTAGGACTGAGTTGGCCTTCTGAATCACCTCACTCGCCACGGCATTTAAATTCGGTTGGCCACCAGAACCATTTAATTCGGTAATGGGCATTGGCTGCTCTCCCTAAAACAACATTTATATTATGGAACTTCAAACTATAAATTTGCTGCTCAATATTTAACAGCAAATTTAATGTGAAAGTTCCGAATATTACTGTTAAACGAGAAGTAATGTATTTTGCTCTTATTTCCGAGTAATTCATGCGATACGAAGGCAATCTGGACAGAAAATCTGATGATATTGTACATGATATCAGTGACTATCAAAGCAAAAAACGTGTATATCTTTTATACCTCTGTTTTTTCTATACAGGAGTGCTTGTTACTTTAATAACCAATTGGATTTCTCGTTCTGCAACTTTCTTCCTTTGCGGGCAATAAGGAGTTTCTATTTGCGATATATAAAAAAAAAATAAAAAAAAAGGGGGGCATCTTCATACCTCTGGTAATGGAGCCACCTTTCCATCAACCTGCACCTGACTTCTCTGATACAATGAAGTCGAGCTCATGGACTCGATGATGGACAATTCTCCAAACTCGGGATGTTTCGTATTAATATAAGCCATTTCACTTCGGACCAAGTCCTTCACAAATTGTTTTGTGGACCCCAATCGTCCAGATAAAAGGTTAGAAACAATCTCATTGATCCTTTCATACAGTTTAGGGAATCTCTGCATCTCCTGTTGGATATCAATTCCACATTGTTGTACTATCCGCATCAATTCTTCATAAACACGATCGACGCAACATAGAGAAGGTTCATGCAACCGCTCGATCTGCTTCTTCACCAACAACTCGAAAGCCACATCTGGTATAAAAAGATCTGGCTTTGTTCCCTAAATTTCAATGTTAATCAATAAATACTAAATCACTTACAGTCGCATTTCGAATGGCTGTTAAAATGTCCAGAGTGCTTAAGTTCTCCATGGGGTCTACCTGTTCCAGAGCTTCAACAAAAGTCCCATGGAAGATGTAAGAGATTCTAGCACCACCAATAAGTTCAGAGGTCTCAATATTCTTAGATGTTCCCTCGATTGTAGATGTATATGCATTGGCAAAGTGGGTAATAAGTTGCAATAATGTTCTACTCTTATCTTCCACTGGTTGGCCGTATGAATTGAGCAAAGAACGACACTGCCCCATCAACGTATTTACCCGTACTTTTAGCTGAGGAAGACACTCTCGTATGTGATGGATCAGGAGCTAAAATCTATATTAAAAACAACACAAGTTTGACCTACTCGATTCAATGTCTTTGACAGATATTGAATACCATTCCTCGAAGCAAGAGTTGGATAAGTTTTGAGCAGGAATTTAGCCTCATCTTTCAGACATTCGTCTATTGGTTTGTTGGTATTGATGTCAGCTTGAGAGCGATTGACCACTCCAATAATACCAAGCTTCACAGGCACCGATCTTCCTGTCAACACCTCCATGGCATCAGTTCCCCTGTCCATCAAATCCAATTTAGTGAGAACAGCCAGAGTTCTGTCTCCATCTCTATCCACATCTCGGGCCAACTTCAAAGGTTCCGATGTGGCAAAATCTTGATTTGCGGCAGTCACTGCCAACATCAACGAATTTGGATTGCTAATGTAAGACAAGATCAGTTTACGAACTTGATCTTCGATATCTGGGGGTTGATCTCCCACTGGAACCTTGATTATCCCGGGCAGATCAATCAACGAAAGGTTTACAACACGGTGGGAGAAAATCCGAAGTGTAATTGGGTTGTCCGAAATTCCCTGAAAAAATTTCGAAATAAAATTTTGTAATACGTATGACTGACTAACTTTGAAAAAGTAAAGGACGTTAGTGTACAGAAGAAAAATAAAAAAATACCTTATTAGATCCACAAAACCGTTCAGTTTCGTCCTCAATTTCCTTTCTAACCTCGTTGAAATCCGTAAAGATTACACCAGATTTATGCTCAAATTGCGCCCAATCTTGTTTGGCTGGCATCCCTGCCTCCCTTCTCTTGTCATCACCGACTGGGACATGAACAAGATGCAAAAGCAATGGCCTTCTGGTCACAATCCCTGTTCCTCGAGGTAAAAAATCACGTCCCACAATTCCTTCGATGACGGAGCTCTTGCCGGCACTCTAAAAAACAAATTTTGACAGTAATGAACACTTACTTGCGAACCGACAACGACTATTTGAGGTAGCTGTACTTCAGATTCCCTGTTTCCAATAGTCGCGAAAACATCTTGGAGTTTGGAAATAACTGGGATCAGGGATTCCATCCCGTGATGAAACCTTTTTGATTAGTCCGTTCACCACCGCGTTTTGGCTAAATTGCTCAGTTTTCAGTTGAGACGGTGCACCGCGGCGAGGAGCTGCGCCCGAGGTTACGCAACAAAAATATGTTCTTCACTTTTTGAAGTGCTATCGTTTGCTCGCAAGTAAAAGAATAAAAATGTGTTTCTACAGAGATCGGACGTCAAGGTCCGATCTCATCCTTTCTTGTGGGAGATTCCAGAAAACCTGCGTAAAGGACAACAACAAGATTTCCACCACGAAAAATTTTAATGCCAAAGACTTTGGCATTTCACCCATCCAGCCTTCTCAACACCACCCTGGCGTGAGTTCGGCCAGTGCCGAAAAAATCGAAAAACAGCGAAATGTCGCTATTGATTATTACTTTCAGAACTTGGCGAAATCGCAGTGCGCCATAATTATCGCGAATTTGGTTGTTGAAGCCGCCTAAAAAAAAACGATTAGGCCACTCTTTGAATAACATTGTCAGTATCGCTGATCAGAAATTAATCAACAGGATTAATCAAAAATATGTTTTCGTCACCATAGTAACATTTGTATTCGAGATGAGAACTGCCATAGTTCTTTATCCTGATGGTTAATTTACTTTTCACTTTGTGTATTTCGACGATTTTTCCTTTGATCTATGCCGTCACACATTGCATTGATTATTGGGATAAGAATATTGCCGGATTCTCCAACCGTTCCACTCTTTATTTGCCATGTTACACAGATATAACGGCATTGGAGGGAGTTCATGGTCAGGAGTTAGTGAAGTCAATTGCTTCAACGATTCAGTGTGTGGGAATGGAAGATTTTGGAGATGTTAAGGTGAACTCAGAACAGGTATCCTTTTTTAAATTAAAAAGTCTATAACACACATATTATGATTAAAACGTAAAATAAAAATAGTGCAATGCCTCAACGAACGACTGCTTTAGAAATATTTCGGAGCCACCGAAGGTCAACATTCGGTCCTCAAGTTTTGTGCCGAAGAATCCCAAGATGAAGATAGATTGGTTTTATACGAAATTGAATTGAAATACAGTAATGCCTCCGTTCTACTGGAATTGAGAAGATCCTTCCCGAAGGAAGAGGTACCTAGATTCCCCAAATTCAAAGACCTACCTCGCATCAATCTAAAACTGCCTGCCGACTTCTTTTATCCCTTTTCTTGTTCAACCTGTTATTCGAATACCTTTTGTAAAGTTTTTACGGTTATTTTAATCTTTTTGATAAAGACTGTCTGATAATTAAAACACCGGGGAGTTGTTTATTAAAAGAAGAATACAATTTCAAAGTTTGATGACAATTGCATGCTTAGAAATGTAGCAAAGTTCTAAAGCCTTAATGTAATATACATCACCTTAGCAACCGAAACTTAATACAATCACATAGAGGGGAGACACCGTATTTTATGATCAGAATACTTGATTTAGAAAAATGGCACCGTTTCAGCCATAAAAGATATAATTTCTGCAGTTTAGGCGGGAATGTAGAGTAATCAAACCTGGAGGTTATGTTTTCTGAATCTCGGAGTGTTTTATGTAAGAAAGGAAAGAAAAGGCAATGAAGAGCAGACTTGTCCCCACCAGATCTCCAATGGCTGTGAGATAGGGAATGGCCGCATTGTCAGGATCGACTCGCCAGGACCACATTAGGGATACCATCCATTGACAGACGAAGAGCAAAAAAGCCACCTGAAAAACCCATGTTAATACCACCAACAACGATTTCAAGCACTACAGACCCTCCGCGACAATATGCAATATGTTTAAATCACGGCAATATCTTATAAAGTCACATATCGAATTAAGAACTTATTTTGTCCAGAACGAGCACTTTCTGCTTCCTGCGTTAGTACGACACATAAAGGCGGTCTCGCGGGAGCACTAAAATCATCTTAGAAGCACTGAGGAAGGGCCGCGCTTCTTGAAAAACCCGTAAATGGTCATTTTAGACTATGGTAATGACCGGCGTAAGCCTAGGATGATGTATCTATTGGGCGTTCACCGGTTGCAGCGCCGACTTCCGCCCTCAAAGCTAGCCATTCAGAAAGTGGTGGGCCCGAGAAAGGCGCAATAGTTTTCTTTTGTCAAGCGGAAGAAGCATTAAGTGTCGGCCGACTTTCAGATGAAATACTAAAATATGGCCACAAGTGTGAGGCCGCATTGGTAGTCCATCTACCGGGTCGGGTCATCCGATCATTTCCTTGCCCACTTCATCCAACTGTCGTAAATGACATTATTCATCAACGGAAGCGGGGCCCATTTTATGGTCACGCACAATTTGTTTTATGAAAAGCGGCCGAAAAAGTTTCCTTTCGCGAAACCGCTCTTTCTCTTAGTTCGAACTCATTAATAAGACCGAGAGTAGTGTTTGCTGATTGTTTGAAACCCCTTCAGACATGTTTGGCCATATTCTCCACGTTCGGGATTTTACCGTGTTTGTCTGTTGCTTCATTCTACGTCAACCTTCTCTTCAGTTTACCTATAAGTTGATTTTCCCAAATAAAGTCTGGAAGTGAAAGAAAACATCTAATAATTCTCGGCCGCGAACCCAACTTCTGTTTAAAGGTTGATAATCGTCCTTCGAGTCAATTACGTATGCCCGGAGGCGGTTAAGCGTCTTGCCTGGCCCTTCTGAAGTGCTGCCTATTAACGAATTTAATTTAGTTTCAGCGCCATTGTGCTCGCCTTTAGACCATCGAGAACTCATTCGGCGAGTATGGGAGGGAGACCAACAAAATTGCGCAGGATATGCCAGAAGGTGATAATGCCTAAGGTCCCGAGAAGGACCCATCAGCGGCGTGGGTACCACCAAATAGATCCCGACATCGAATACGAGGTAGGAAAGGAAAGAAGAAACCTGACAAGAAGCCTCTCAACGTGTTTTATTTAATCGTTTCAGAATACCGGAACCAAAATTATAATCGAAATGGATGACAACGAAGGAACAGATGACGACTGGGTAATATCCGAGATTAAGAGTATGAAGAGCGACTTCAAGAACCGACTTGAAGTCGTCCGCCAAACTCTCAACGACTTGGAACAAGATCACAACTCTAAGCTCGACCACTGTGCCAACATTACGAGAAAAATTAACCGTCGGGTGAGTTCAGGACTCCCATCGATTCAAGGAGATCCCAAACTCGAGGAATGCCGACTGCGAAATTCCCTTATCCAGGAAAAACTAAAACACTGCAAAGAGTATCTATTGAACTATGATGCCATTCTAAAGCACGAAAAAGATGATCTCGGAGACAACAACGGCAAGTCATAATGCACTTTTAGTCACTTCACATTTTCCTATTGAATTACTGGAATATTAGAAAGGGATTAGACTCTCTTTTGTTTCAGACATTTTCGTGAGAAAACTGCTTCTCAAGACCGCTAAGAAACATACGAAGAAGAGCCGGCTGAACGAAGCAATCGAGACTTTCTACCAACTGATTACCGCGACCAATGGTCAATTGTGCGGGGAAGAGATCTGGACATTGTTCGAGATCTGTGAACAGAAATGCGAGCAGACATTCGAATTCTTTCATCGTCTCTCAAATGCGGTCAAAACTTTGGAATGTGATAATTCCGGCTATATTATGAATGATCTATGGGTATCGGTGGTGGAGGACTTGAGGTCGGAATGCTCGGAGATGTTCGATTTGACGATAAAGATAGTTGTGGAAGGTAATTCCGTTTAGTCCCAAGTCCAGAAAAACAAATTACAATTCATGAAAACCCACACAAACATCCCTCATTGTCACTGAAATTATTCCCTGAGGGCAGGAGGGAGTAATTTCTTTTATAAATACTTAATTTCAGTGGCCGAGCCCTTAAATGAGAGTTGTCTTGTGGAGAAACTCAAATATTTGCTGGCGGCCAAAATAAGTGCCTTGTGGCTAGAAATGACCTCGATTGAGCACGATGAAGTAAGAAAATTACAAAAGTTCTTCATTAGACAACTATTACAGTACTCAAGTGCGCAATTTCAGTTCGATGATGTGAAAGACATCTTCTTTGACAGTCTCAACAAGTGTATCGATGCATTCTTGGCACTGCGATCAGCAGACGAAGATAGTATGAGGGCGACGAATGCGCTCAACTACTCCATCAGACAATTCCATACGTAAGCAAGCCTATTCTAACAAGCAACTTTTCGTTTCTATTTACAGACGCTACACAACAATCGCTGAGTCAAAGAGGTTAAAAAAAGCAATGGAAAAGGCAAGCATGATTCTTTCCACATTTGATTTTGATTTCGTAAATATATTAACATAATCCCATAGTTATTTATAGATAGTAATCGGGACTAGCAAGATAATGAAAACCGAAAACTTATCGATCAAAAAACTCACCTGAGTCAATCCAGCAGTCAGGTAAATTGATGTAAACAGGGCGGAGGAAGGCGGCGACTCCCCGGTGTGAAGTGCTCCGATTATCCAGTTGAAGAAAATATGGCCCGGGACGACCAAGAACAACAGAACACGGGCACTTCTCGAATCCCATTCTGGTTTCAATAAATTATTGATTATTTTGCACTTACCATTGCTAAAAAAGGCTCGGGAAACGCTGTAAAATCTCTTGATGGACCATTGATGGGGAAGGAATCCAAGGTTGGAAGATTTGTGATAAAAAGTGGAGATTCTGCTCGCATGAACTGCGGCCAGGTTACCTCCAACCCCTAAAATAAATAATTGCAATAGATAGGGGGGTTTTTAATTTGACAGAATTTTTGGAAATGACGTCAGATTGCGGTCATTTTCCGTAAACTGAAAATTCTGATATATGAAATACCGTTAATATAAGACGCAAGTTTTATTTTTTATTTAATCGAAAGTTTTGATAAAGAAAAATTTAGTTCCTAAAAATTTTTTATTCCGACGATTCTTTGGCAAAAATCTATAAAATTTTTCCAGGAAAGTTCAATTTGACAACCAAAAGTGACAAATTCAATTTGACATGACGAAAATGACACCAATTTGGCAACGGGACTGACGCGTCCAGTTGACGGCTTAACAATCCTGGCAAACACAAAGGGATGCATTAAAAAATCGTACCATTAATGACTGGCTGAAACAGAGCCATTTGAGGGAATCTTCGCATAGCCGTTTCCAAAACAAATCCACCACTACTACTGATCAGCATGGAGAAAACAATCGGACACCAGCCATCTCTGAGGATAGACAAAGTCGCCTCTTCTCGCTTGGCTATCCTTATCCAAAAAGGTAATACAATTACAAACAAAGCAATTACAATCACATTCAGCCATGACTCTATCCGGTGAGCTTTCAGAAAAAGCGATCCAAATGCTGAGAGAATCGCCAATGTTGTCAGATCTCCTGAAAACAAAAAGGAATAGTATTCCAAAGCAATCATTACATCGCAGTACACGAAACTGCCTTCCTGTTTTGGTTAGTTTCTTTACTAATCCATAACCGATCTTTACGAAATTTTGGGGTGTTAAAACATAGGCCCGCCATTGTTACCCTGCCAGATTTCAAGACTTTTTTCAACGTTCTAAAAATCTTTTTTCAAGTATATGCCCTTCGGCAATGCGGACATATTCTTGCAGCTTTTAACCTGATTGAAAAAGTTTATAGAGAGTTCAATGCTTAAAGGTTGTCCTAGACCAGTTTTTCCGCTCTTTCAAATGGTATATGTTTCAAGGAAAAACTAGACGACAAGGTTTTGCCGAGCCCTTGTCAGCGCTAGAAATAGGTATGAAACATTTTGTCCCAAAATCTGACAAAAAGTGTCAATTGTTTGCCGCCTTTCGATCTAAAAACCTTGGTTTTTTCTGCAAAGCGCGAGCTAGGATTCTCGCATACATCTTAGAAAAAATTATCCAACATTTGTGCCAAGTTTTCAAAATCTATGCGCCGCACTTGGGGTACTTCCACCGTGAGTAGAAATTACCGGTCTAAATTTTAACAACCCAAAATTTCATAAAGCTCGATTAAGAATATAGACAGAGAAATTAACCAAAAGAGGAAGGGAGTTTTGAGCGGCCCACCATGTACAACAATGATAAAAATGTATACAATGATAAAAACTATAACATACCCAAAGAGGCTGCAATCGGAGTGGCCACATTGTCTGGATTAATGTTGTATCGCCGACTGAGAAGAACAACCACAATCATGATACCGGCCAGAATCAATGAAGCCAGTGACGCTGTAGTTAGACTGCTTGCACATAAGAGAGCTGCATGGCTCATGTCAATCTCCCCTCGGGGAACCCACGCCAAAAGCATGGCAGCTCCAGATGCCAAGAAAGTAACCACAATGGCCTGTGTCTGGATCAAAGCCAAGTTCGTGATTACTACAGTCATTATCTGCTCCTTTGTTTCCATTGCTCCGACATTTGCCTAAAAAACAATAAAAACATGGAATCTTCACGTACTTGAGTAGAAAGCCGTGAAGCCAGCGTCATTTCCAGGTTTCCCTTTAGTCCAAGTAAAGCTGGGACAAGAATGAAAGTTTCAGGAACTTCCTTGAATAAAGGCCAATGTTGAACTACATCCAACAAGATTCCGGCAAACACCATCCCAATTCCAGCAACTAGGAAGGGAAATAGCACCTAAAACAAATACCACAGATACTTTAAATCAGTAATATTTCTTACCTGGAAAAATAGTACCAATGACGGTTCCGCGGCATGTGATTGTCCACTTTCTTTACAGGCATAAACATCCATATCCATGCTGTCCAGATGCGGCTCGGAGCCCTTTCCGGGATGCATTTTGACTTCGGATTCAATATTCTCGCTGAGCTCGGACAGAGGGGTCGCCGCCGCATTAATCGACGGGGATTTCATAACTAAAACAACATTACTTTATATGAAACTCGATTACTTTTTGTTTTCCTTCGATTCCTCGCTCTCTCAGACCTCATGCATGATCCGACAGACCTCCCAACACTTAAAGCAAGGAGGTTTATTATTTTTTCTCACATGGAGACACCAAAAATCCGAAACCAATAGATAACTGCGAGCGACAAGTTATACGAACAAACCTCTACATATTTTACTCTATATTTACGGTTAGTGCAAAGTGAAACAGGAAAATAAATATTATAAGCTGAAGTAGGTTGCATTATGTATTCTCCAGATCCATTGTGATGATTCCGGACGAAATACATGGATGAGATTTCTTGGGATAAACACCGATGAGTGCATCGGCCTTGCTGTACATCTCTTCTTTAAGAGAGATCACAATCACTTGCAAATCGTCTCTGGACCTCTCTTTCATGTAATTTACCACCAATCCAATGTTGGTGTTATCCAAAGCAGCATCAACTTCATCCAACACAAAGAAGGGCGAAGGCGACTTCGATCCGTGAATGGCAAAGAGAAGGGCCAAAGCGGCGATCGTCTTTTCTCCTCCTGACAAGTTGTCCATAGGTCTGAAACGTTTTCCAGGGGCAATACAGTTGTACTGTATGCCATCATTATATGGTTCTTCGTGGTTCATGGGCCCGAGGTAGGCTTGGGCACTGGACGTTTTCGTTAAACGCTGAAAAAAGAAAATATCACGTCAGTAACCCAAAACAACCTTGTAAATATCGTCAATATGTTCCGCCACGGGATCAAAGAATTCGGAAAATCGGTTAAGTCGATTTTGCTTGACCTTGTCGAAGTCGTGCATCAACTTCTGAGTATGTTTCCTCGCATTTTCGTAGATCTCGTTGGTCTCTTTCTCCTTTCCTCTAACTTCTTCCATTCTCTGATCTACATTTACAACTGGAGGAGCAATTTGACCAAGTTTAACTTCGGCTTCGTTCATGGCCTTCTGAAGAACGGCCAACTCACGGGTTGCCCCTGCGTCATCCTCAAATTTGCGTTTGTAATTGGTAGTCAGTGATGAGAAATCGATCTGAATACTATCAGATTGTCTTTGAGATATATCCTGAGTTGAGGTACTTTGAGAGGGTTGAGATTCATCAGCTAGAATTTTATTTTTAGTAAAAAACTTTTAATTAGGAACCTACACTCATCCGGCACAAGACTATCAAGACTGCCATTTAACAATGGGATTTGTACATTCTGCACCTTGCACTCCAACAACAATGCGTGTCTTTCTTCCGCTTTCCGACTGATGATCTGATCTTGGCTGAGGATCTTCTTCTCGGCCGCATGGACGGCTTTATCCACTTCATGCCCATCCTTTTTAGCGGCATTTAACTCAACTTCAGCCTCTTCAAGTTCAACCTTTTTCTTTTTCAATTCTTCCGTGTCTTTCTTCAGCAATTCTTCTAATTTGGCTACTTTTTCTTCCTGTTCTTTATATTTCTTGTCAGTTGTCTTCTCCTCTTTCTTAAGTTTGGCAATTTTCTCGGCTTCCCGTTCCACAACTGCCTGTCTGTCCTCAGTTTTTAGGTATTCAAGTTCATTGACCAAGCGTTCAATTTGAGTAGCGCATTCGGTGATCCGACGATTACGTTCTTCATGGAAATGGAGCTCCTTTTCTTCGTATTCACTAAACAAAAAAAATAAACAAATTTTGTAAATAATTAAATTAAGCAAAGATATTATTACTCACCGAATATTCTGGATGCCCACGCGTTTACAAAAGTCCGCAAAGACTTGTGACTCGACCTGATCTCTCTTGGCAATCAATTCATTGATCTTCTCTTGCTCTTCTGCCAATTCCTCTGCCTTCTGTTCCAATAAAAATTCGGTGCTTTCAACTCCACTTCTAATTCTGACTACTTCTCCTTCCTTTGCTTCAATATCCCTCTCTCTTCTCTCCAGATCCTGTTCAGTATACCGGATTCTGTTCTCCATATTCGAGATCTCACGTCTCTTCATTTCGAGTTCAAGCTCAGTTTTGGTGGTCGCTTGTATCTCGGACAGTTCTGCTTCGAGTTTTCTTTTCTTATCCTTAATTTTCTTGGCTTGTTGGCCATCCCATTTTTTGGACCTCTGTTTCAGGTCAGAACTGCCACCTAAAGAAATAAATCAAACTGATTAGGAAAACATACCGGAAATAGATCCCTCGGGATTGAATAAGGTGCCGTTTTCGGTTACAGCCTTGTATCTGTCAGTCCCATAAGCCAATTCCTTAGCGACCTCAACGCTTTCAGCAACCAAAGAATTTCCACAAACAAATTGGACAGCTTTCTTTGCCTCCGGAACAGAACATTGGATCACATCGAATACAAGTTTCGCATCCCTTCTGTTGCGTAGTTGTTCTTTAAGAGGCGCAACATCAATTGTACTCAAAGGAAGGAATGTCTCGGGTTCGTGTCTCTGTTCATGTAGATAATTGATGCAAGCCCTAGCTGTGTCATCAGTGTCCACAACAATTGAGTTCATGTGTCTGGCCATAATCTAAGAAATTGAATACCAATAATGTTAAAGCCCACCTTCGTGATAGCCACATTGTATCTCTTGTTCACAGGACTGCAAAACTCAACAATCCGTCCATAGATTCTGTCTCCGAAGATTCTTTTCATATTCTCGAGAGCCTCGTTACGCGCTTGTTCTCTTCTGGTTTCTTTTGTGTCTCCATCAAGATCGTTGAGTTGTTTTTGGATATCAGCCAACGTTTCCTGGAGTTCAAGCTTTTGTTGCTTCACAGTCTTCATCTGTTCTTCATCGTGTAAAAACCCTTTCCTTTCATTTTCCAATCGTTCCTTCGTTCGCTGGTTAGATTCGATAATGGAATCACGAACTCGCTTGTCTTTCTCAAGTTCTTCGACGGCCTGAAAGTAGACAATAAACATGCAAAAAGGTCACTATCTCTTACTCTCCTCTCCTTGTCCTTCCATTCAAGCAAGCGTTGCTTTTGGAAATCAATTATAGATTGAAGATGATCCATCTCTTGTTGCTTGTTATATATTTCAGATGAGACCATGACAGTCCTTCTTTCCGCCTCGGCTTTCAACTTTCTGTACTCATCGATCTGATCGGAATTCAGTTTTAGTTGGTTCTGTTCAGATTCAGCGGCCAATTCTGCTTCCAACTTTTCTTTGTTTTTTCGTGCAGCACTAAAACCATGGTCACATAATGCATAACTTGATAATCAACTTACGCTAACTTCTTTGTGGCATCAGAAATAGCCTTTTCATGTTCTTCAGCCTTCTTCTGAGCAGCCAGATATACTTTTTGAAGGATTTCCAGCCTTTTCTTAATGTGATCTTTCTGTTGACTCAGTTTCAATAGTTCTGGCCGCTCTTTGGTAACATTATTTTCATCAGCCAGTATCTTATTCTCCAATTTATGGACCTCGCGGTTCTTTTGCCGGACCACATCTCTCTTCGATTGTACCTCGGTTTCATGTTCTTGTTTCTGTCCTCTCGCCTCCTCCAACTCTTCTTCGAACCTATTCTTCTGGACTCTAGCCTTCTTCTCGGCCAAATCAGCAGCAAAAAGTTTAGCCGTATAAAACTTTGTCGACTTTTGAGCCTAAAAAATAAAAAGAAAATAATTATGACCCACCAAATCATCTTTAGCTTGCTGGAAATTCCTAGCCATATCTTTTTCTTGTTTGGCAATTCGCTTCTCCTTTTCGACATCCCTTCTTTTATTGAAATTCTCCATCGTTTCATTCTCAGCCTTATCGACTTCACTTCTCAACCTTTCATATTCATTTTTAAACTGAGCCGACCTAAATAACGCACATAACAAACAAAGTTAACCTTACTTTGACAATTCTTCAAACATCTCGGTAAGATCCTTTGGCGACCTCATGGCAATTTGCTCCACTTCCCCTTGAAAAACAAGGAAATTGTGGGCCTTTATAAAGATGTTAATGCCTTGCAGAGCATGGTTGTATTGGGCAGTAGTTACGACCTCGTTATCCACTCGATACTCATTATTTTGACTCTTCACAGCTCTCGAAAATACCTTTTTGCTACCATCATCATCAATGTAATTGAGGGTAACTCGGCAACTATTCGAATATGGTTTGTTAATTGAAGCTCCATGAATGAGATCCTAAATTCACAAAATAAAATACCTGAAAAACAAAGAATACTTACACCAATTCTGCGAACTCTCAGGGATGTACTTTTTTCTCCCAAAACAAATGAAACGGCGTCCATAAGATTGGATTTTCCTGGAATCAACAATGACATAACAAATCACTTCTAATAATTATTTACCTGATCCATTTGGTCCAATAATTGCAGTAAACTTCTTAAAGGGTCCAACGACATGCTTGCCCTTGAAGGATTTAAAGTTTTCTACTTCTAATGTTTCAATTCGGCCCATCTTTATCTGTTTACATTCACAAAGTGTATACACTGTAACTATCAGATCTTCGTGAAAAGTTCGAACGTTCGGAAAATTAATGACAAAAATAGAAAAATATTTTTTCCAACTTTTTTACCGCCATTTTTATAACCTGTGGAATTCCCTGATTTTACAGGTTCTTCGTGGTGAAACAAACAAAAATAAATCGAAATGGCACTTCTGTCGCTGCCATTTTTGAGGCTGTAAAATGCACTTACAATAGATGATATTTGTACATATTGGCTAATATTGAAGCTCTTTCATTAATATATATTAATAATGATTGCAAATCTGGAGATCGATGCCCATTCCAGTGATCCCGCAATTGTTTTACGTTATGATCTCGTAAATCCGGATACTACGATTCGCAAAAATAAAATGTATGTGGGAAAATGGAGTTTGTAGAATTGTGTTTAGTATCCAACTAAAGAATTTGAATGAGGAATTGAATTGCTCTTCTTTGGCCGATAGGGTTGTTGTACAATGTCCACTGATTCCAAAGGAACGGCTGTCTGATGTTGAGCAGACAATCTTCTACCTGCAAAAACGATTAAATGGAATAAATGGTAGGGTGCAATGTTTTTTCATCTGTTTATTCAGCCGTCTTCGGGTCCAATGGGGATGCGACAATTGCCAAAGCAGAGCTTTCTAAACTGGACAGCTACATTGACTTGCTGTATGAGGATGCAGATAAGCTGAAAGCATCCGGCTTTATATTGTCTTTATGCTCAAAGACGTCAAATTTAAAGACCTTGTCAGAGAATGGTAAGGACTGCGATTTTTGTCGAGGATACTGTGACCTTTTGACGTTATATCAACATCTTACTTTTATTTTCAGAGGTTTTAATGGGAGCTTTGTCAAGAGTATTCAGAGAAGATTCTCAGCTGAATTATGAATTGGCAACAAATTTGGCCAAAATTTTCAATCAACTCAGTAGGTTTTCAAAATTCCATGGCGTCTTATCCAAATATAAGGTGAGATTGAAATCCATGGTCATGAAATTACTTTAGATTGGGGCGCTGTCGCTTCAAATTCTACGAAACGAGCTACAACGACGACAGCAATGGAAGGAACAGGCCAGCAAAGTGGCTGCGACTGAGCAAAAAAAGTTTGATTTGGCATTGAAAAAGCAAAACGTTTTTCTAACCGATTGTCTCAAGGTATGGATCTGCTTTTTTTATATTTGGCTTTAAGGTCTTGTTAAATCTCTCTAACGATGTCAAGGTTGAGGCCAAGATGGTAAAGAGAGGAGTGATCCCCTTGCTGATCAAATGTGTGGACGCCGATCTTTACTTGGCCAAAGCTTCTTTGGCTTTCTTATGGAAATTGTCCGTCTTTAACGAGAACAAACAAGCAATGGGACAGCTGGGACTGGTCGACGAAGCTGTGAAGATTGTAAATACGAACTCTGATTGTGAACTTGTTAACGTCACCTTTTCATTACTTTTTAACCTCTCATTTGATACAAATATGAGGCAGAAAATGGTAGAGTTGGGCTTGGTAAATACTGTAGCGAAGCACATAACCGGTAATTTCGGTATGAAATTTAATACCTAATATCTTTTTTAGGTTCAGAAGCGGCTATCGGATTACTGTATCAACTAAGTATTGTAGATGATGCGAAGGCAATGTTCACGTTTACTGACTCCATCGCTGCTGTGAGTAGTGTTAAATTGATTGTTTATGTATTGGTTTAGCTGATGGAAATGATTGGAAACAAACCTGAGAGCTCACTAATTCCTAAATCAATACTTGTGAATATTGCCCTAGAGAAAAGAAATGCTCAGATTATAGTTGGCCCTGAGGGCGAAGGTTTGAAAAAGTTGATTAAGATTATTGACGCTACCCACGATAGCGTTCTTATCAAAGTTATACGAAATATTTCTCAACATGAGGGAATCATACAAAGTTATCTCACAGTAAGTAAAAAGTTGGATAACCACTTACAACTAATGGGATTTTCTGACCTACTGCTTTAGAACTATATATGCAATTTTTTCGCCGCTGCTGAATCCCCGAAACTGAATCAGAATTTGAGTTTCGCAACCGATTGTCTCGCCATCTTGACTCAAATTGTGGTTCCTGTCGAGTGGAATAGGGAGTTATCGATTGATGGAATTAGGAAGTGGCTGAATACTGTGCTTTGTGACAAACAACAGAAGGTCTATTATCCAGATGAGTACCTGATTCATGTCATTGGCTTTGCTGGTACCTTGGCCACTGACCCCGAATTGGCAAAACTGTTGGTGGATTACAGTTATGACTTCTTGGAAATACTAAAAAGTAAGTTGAAAACACTATAGTTAAATTTCAATCCAGAGAAACAAGAAGAGGATGAATTTTGTTTACAAATTGCTTTCCTTTTCCTCCGACTTTTGACATATACGGAAGTTAGGAATAGGATGTGCTCGGAGAAGGAGAAATTAATCGAATACATAATTAATATGTCCCGAGATAAGAATACAACATTAAGGGACCTCTGTGATCAATCACTCCAAATTATATCGGTAAGAATTTATCGAGATCTCACTTTTGTCACGCTGATTAAGTATTTTTTTTAAATATACGATTTCTTGCAGGAAGTTAGCGACTATTGGTTTAAACGCGTCAGCGAGGAACGATTCTGTTGGCATAATGCCACATGGCTGGACATGATCGCCCACCGAAGCGCAGTAGATGAACCAGTGGACTACGAGGATGAAGAAGATCTCTTGGAACAACAGTTCAGAAATACGGTGCTGGATGCCGAAGAAATACTAGAGTAACATCTAATATGTTTATAACCATTAAATGTAAATAAAAATGTAACGGGAATTAGATACACATTTATGGCTTTAGTGAATACCCGTCCACAAAGTGGTGCTTAAGTTAGCAAAGCCGTTTCTTTCTCTTCATCATATCTTCACGCACTTCCTCAACAGTCTTTCCTTTAGTTTCGGGCAAGAAAATAAAAATCACAATCGCCGCTACGGTACAGCAACCGGTAAAGATCAGGAACGTAAATTCTTTGAGTATATTCTGAAAACAAGGATGAGAACTGAAGGAAATATGTCACGCGGGCGTGAATAGATTGAATATACGCTTACCTCCAGCGGCAGAAAACCGATTCCAACGACAACTGTGAAGGTCCAGTTGATTGCCACACAAACTGCAGATGCTGATGCCCGGGCATTAGATGGAAACACTTCGCTCACATAGAAGAATGGAATCGAACCCGGTCCAGTAGCAAAGAAAACGACGAAGAGGGGGAGAAACACACAAGATATGTACGGAACAATACCACTGCTGTCTCTCTAAAGTATTTTTTGCCCACTACAAGAATCATAACCTACTGCATAAACCATTGTTATGACGAGGCCGACACTGGTAAAGATCATGCCGATTTTTCCAATCAGAAGCAGAGATCTCCTTCCGAATCTAGGCAAATCAACTAACCATGCAGAGACAATGGTCATCAAAACATTGACAGTGTTCACTCCAATGGTAGCATAAATAGCACCTTCCATGTCAAGACCGGCCCTTTGGAAGATCTTGACAGAAAAGAACATAGCCGCGTTGATTCCACTCAATTGTTGAGCCACCATCAGAAATGCGGCCAAAAATAAAGGCCATCTGAAGTCGGACTTGCGGAACAAAGTACCGACATTAATCTTCGCTGTCTTTGATTCCCGTCTCTTTTCGATCTGGAGGGCGTGCAACTCAACAGTAGCAACCTGGCCGTCGCCTCGGAGATCTATTAAATCGTCCAAAGCGTCTTCATCATATCCCTTGAAGAAGAGCGTGTATCTGGGCGATTCGGGGACCCAAAACATTCCGACGATCTGACAAACAGCGGGGAATGCCATCACACCTGAACACCAAGTTATAACATACTAATATTAATTGTTGTCAAAATAAAAATACTTACTAAACAGCCAAGGCCAGCGATCCTCGGATCCGAGAAGGAATGGCAGACCGAGAACAGCTGAAATCAGAATGGAAATGGTGACCATTAGCTGGGGAAGAGAGGCTACGGTTCCCCGGAGCTTGACCGGACTCAATTCGGTAAAATACATGGGCACCACGGATGACGAGATACCTACAACGCAAACATACGTAACTTTCAACCGGATTTATAAAAAAGGTCCTACCGTAACCCACCCGCATTTAATCCAATCACAAACCGGCCAATGAGAAAGAGCGGATATAACTGTAAATACTTTGTGGACGTCATCAACGCCGCTCCAAGTATGGCCAACACATTGTTGAAATGGAGAGTTCGACGACGACCAAAGCGATCAGCCAGATAGCCACTCATCAGCGCTCCGATCATGGCCCCGGCTGGGAAAAGAGAAACAGCCACGGAGAAAATAACCACCACCGTTCTTCTATCAATCTCTCCCCAAAGCCCTACATGATTAGTATAAATGAAATCCTTGATGTGTTCGGCGGGGGCATTGATAACACCAATATTGTATCCGAATTGGAAAGAACTGCCAAATGCGATAATCCCAAGACAATAAATAAGATAGGGCGTTACGGCACGCTGAAAGGGTGTAAGTCTCAGTTGAAGGCCGCAAAACAAGCTCTTACCTTTTTTCGAAGCAGTTCAGCATCGGTGGTGGCCAAGGAAGTATTGGTGGTTACCGTGCCTCTCGAACTCCAACTATCTCCCAGGTTCTTCTTTTCGGAATCGGTATTCGAATCCGCCATTTTTAAACAGTGCCAACCAATTTCAGAACGGCGATACTTCAAAAGTTGTAATTATTTTATTGTTTCGGTCACAAAGAAACACGTTTCTTAAGACCGGGAACTTGTGGACTTATAACTTGATCTTTTGCCCAATTAAATGAAAAAATAAACAACGGTAAAAAGGTGGGCGTGTTCAATCGTTCATCAACGATTCAAAAAAATACTTACCGGGTTTATTACACTCCAATCTATTGTAAAAACAACTAACAGCAGGGGTGGTCGGCGGGCCGGGCCGGCCCGGCCCGGGCCGGCCCGGCCCGGCCCAAACGGGCCGGCCGGCCTCAAAAATGGAAATTGACAAACGGGCCGGGCCCGTCACGGGCCGGGCCGGGCCGGGCCGCGGGCCTGGGGTTTTTCCGGCCCGGCCCGGCCCGTCTAAAATACAATGCCAAACCGTTGGCATTCATTGTTTTCGCGCCGGGAAAATTAATTGATGTTGTTATAGTTGCTGTTTCTCAAGTTCTAACACGTTTACAAGTCTATAGTTCCATTATAGAACCACAAAACTATCACATTGATCCTTTACTAGCTAGATCAACGCCTTTTTTGCCTCAGTTTAGATCCCGAGCCTGGGCGCAGTTCGCAGAACCCTCTATAGACGGGCCTGGACGGGCCGGGCCGGGCCGGGCCAGGCCCGTCACGGGCCGGGCCGGGCCGGGCCTGGAAAAAGACTAGACGGGCCGGGCCGGGCCGGTGATTAGACGGGCCGGGCCGCGGGCCGAAAATCGGAAAAATAGGGTCTGCTGACCACCCCTGACTAACAGTTCCCCCAATTAATTTACTGTAAATTTCACGGAATTCCAAACTCGATTGAAAGAAAGACTTGACCCACGCCACAAGTTGTCGCAATGACTCCAACCCAAAAGCAACAGTATTTTTGACAATAGGACTTCCAAAAACAGAACTCAAAATGATCGAATTATATTATCTCCCGCTTCGACTCTAACTATTTCCAGAATTGTAGTAGGCGTACTCTGGGAATATGACATTTCTTATTATCGTAATACGCTTGTGACGTAAACGATGGCAAGGGTCACGTCACGCATACATCAATTCATGAAGGTTTTAACCTGCGCTTTGCAGGCGCAGTCGACAAAACAATAAATCTAAATTTGTGCCAAGTTTCATAAGATCTGAGCATCGCACTTCGAGTATACTTCCCCTGTTAGTTCGAAAACTGTTTACTGTCTAGTATTATCAAAAATACGGCAAAAAAAGTAAAAGAATAATTAAACAAGATCTATTTATTAATCCGGAAAATAGACGGGGACGGGTGAGAAGATCAAGAACTATTTCTACGGTGTTTCTTCTAAGAAAGTAGTAAGTGGATAATATTATTTGTTACGGAACAAACATCCAGATGGGATTTGAATCTTCCGATTCGCTCCCCACGAAGTCCTCGTCCTTCTCTCCTTTGAGTCTTCGGTCATGGGCGGAGAGTCGAGTCCGTCAACCGACGCTTTGATGATTTTATGAAATTTAAGTTCAAGTGGTTTCCTTACCACACGACCATAGTTAATGATGACGACGTCAATCACATGTCGAACGTCTCAAAAAGGTCTACATCGATCGGAGTTCATTTGGAATTCGATCAAAGTCAATTAGCCTAAGGAAATTTGTGATCGCTCAGTTAGGAATGCCCATTTTCAGTCCACTTTACTTAACGATTATATCAGAAAAAAATAAGGGAAAGTGATTTATTATCTTTCTGCATTTGCAGAAGTCGAAGGAGCTTCAGGTTCGATCTCAGGCGGTCCTTGGGAGCGTGTTTGTTGGTGTTGATCATCAGTGACCACAACTTCCTCTTGCTCTACATCTTCCATGGACACTTCTTCAACTACGGGACCATAATATTCGTTCCCATCGTAGTAGTAGACACTATTCTCTTCTACGGATATATAGCCAGGAGCCATCTCATTCTTGATGGTTTCCGGGACCATCTGATTGAATCTCTCGTCGGCTTCTCGGCCTCTTCTCAAAGAACTTGTCTTCAAAAGTCGTTTTCTCTTGGGATCAGAGCTCGAAGGGGATTCAAAAATCTCCAGGACATCCGCTGATGATTGCACAATCTTTCGTTTATCCACCATCGGTTCGAATTCCAATGGCATTGATAGTCTCCGTTTCAGCTTATGGAAGTTCCTTGAATATTGGCCCCGACAAACATCATACGAAGGGAAGATCTCGGCCACCAAACGGAACGAGGGGTGATATGCAGAGACCGTATCAGCAATTCGAAGAGCTTCGAAATACGCCTAAACATTCGAATTGATTATTAAGCCGCTATTTTTAACCAAGAAAAATATAAAGGTGGCTTCTTACATCAGTCCACGCCTCCCTTGGAGCCATCAAGCCCAGAGAGACCTGTCTTCTCGCTCGTCTGTCTAACTGTTCAGCTAACATAACTGGAATCGGCATAGATTTACAATCTTCATGATGTTCAAGAGCGTTGAGATCAGTCACCAAACTATCCCCGTGGATCTGAATTTTTGGGACGACAAAATCAATATGAGGCATGTCACCCCGTTTGTTCTGCTGATCGATGACATTTTTTAACGTACAACATTTGGAGCATCGATAATACCTGTGGAATCCGTCGTTCCGGGTATTAGTTAAATTGAAGTATCGACAATAATGCTCGCCGTCAGGAACACATAAGAGAGAAGGCCAGTAATCATGACTCAAATAGCCCGCGGTCACCACGATTTCAGAACTGAAGCAAAGCATTATTCATTATTAATGTTCCAAGCAATAACAAGAGATCGGCACAAAATTTCAACCCGGGTCTTTAATGAAACCTATATCATTTGAAAAAGCATCAAAAATAGTACAAAAAATTAGCTGCCCAATTTTTCTTAGGACAAAGTTATGGCCAAACTACATGTTTTGACCTAATTTCCGGCGTCAAATTAGAAACCCCTGGAAATTCGACAGAGTTCTTCTGGCCGTGTGGTAGTGGTCCCTTTAAAATCCATATTTACACGATTTTTTGAGGTTTTGGTCTTTTTTTGAAACAACCATAAACTTGCCGGCCATGAAAATGCCATTAATAATAATTACATGGGCGTTATGCCAAAGTCCTAAAATCGGCCAAAAAACACTGTTTCTGACCCAGTTAGCCAACCGTTAGAAAGGACATAGAAATTTTCGTTTGTGAATGACCACAACCATCATATAAATGTATTTCCAAAGCCTTTTGCTACAATTTTCCCATTAACTTAGTTTTATTTACAAAATTGTAACTAACAGCAACGTCGAATAATTCAAAACCGAGGATTGGCAAAGCCATAAAACGACGGCGATAAAAATTTTTGGATACCAGGGAATCGATGGAGACGATTTCAAGCCGCCAAGTTTACTGTAATATAAGAAACCGGCGGCTTGGCCGCAAAAGACCCGTTTTAAAAAATGGTAGTATCTATGCCCTAAGGCAAATTGGGCAGATAATTTTTTGCGCTGCATACTATTTTTCATGATCTTTCCAATTATATATGTTTCGTTAAGAAACCAGGCGGCAAGTGCATGCCGATCCCTTGTAAGTGAAATCAACTGTTAAATTCACCTACTGTCCCCGATCGACCGGTGGTGGATTTATTTTTCTTCGCTCATCCAGGATCTTCTGGACGGTAGAAGTTGTAAAAGTCAGGCCCGATTGAGATCCAACGATAATACCAACAGTGTTAAGTCCACTGATTACTTGATGGTTAAACAAGTCCAAAAAGTAAGCACTTTCTTGACTCAGAGATCCAACGAAATCAGCGATTTCTTCATCAGTTAAATCCTTCGCGTTCTCCGATGCTGACGGAGGTTTCACAAGCTGAATATAAAAATTTAGTAAAGCAATAATTCACTTTCGACTTACCCTTCGATACTCCAAGAATTGCAGAAGACTAATTTCATCGTATCCTTCGGTCACTACGCCTCTTAAAGCTTCCAGTAAGTCTTCGTACTTCTCGATCTCCCGGGAATTGAACTTGTCTAGGACATTCCGGACTTCTTCAGGGAGTTCTTGAGCCATCTTGAGTTCTTCGTTCGACATGATCAAACTGACATTGTTTCCCTTTTCACCTTCCGTTTCCCATACAATCATGTCTTCTCTTCTGTCTAATGGCACGACCTCCTCCTCAAATCCTAAAAATGACGACTATAAAACTGTCCAACTGTGTATTCAAAATCTTGTTGCTTCCACTTACCTCCAACCTCTGGCCCTTCCAAAAGCTCCATAACCCGCTTTTCCATCTCTTTCTCGTCTTCAGTAACCGATTTATCTTTTTTATCCTGAAATTAAAACAATAATATATGTATTTTCAACCCACCTGGCTCTGTTGTTGTTGTTTCAAATACAAAGAAACTGGCATCTTCTCTTTTTCGGTCAAATCCTTGTACAAGTCGGCATTGAAAGAGCTCTCACTTTGATCAGGGGCCAAAAAGGAGGTTCCTGGGGTTTGGGTTTCATCGATGGAGGCCTCCCGAGCAAGATCGGATTCAATTGGCCCCTTGAATCGAGTTCTCGTCGGTGTTTTTTGAGGTGTGCTGACATCAGAGTCCTTTTTGGGGGTCTCCTTCTCCACTGTTGTTCTTCTCGGCCGTTTCCCTTCTTGTGGTGTTTCAACTGGACTGGATGCAGAACCAGTCGCGACGAGTCTTCTCTTTGAGGATCTAGTTTGGATTGGCTCTGGATTTGACATTTTCTGAAGAAAAGTTAAAAAATCAATGGAATAAATAGAAATACGTTACACTTTGTCGCGAATCGACATGAAATATAAACACAAGAACGCGAAAAATGAGGTAGGGCGCAGCTCGCTAACGAGGGGTGGTCAGCGACATGTTTTTTCGGATTTTTGGCCCGCGGCTCGTGACGAGCCCAGGGGATTGGCGCCAGCTGGGGCCAATGCGCTAACTGAAAAGTTGCTGAAAGTTAGAACAAGGTTTCGCAACTAGCCGAAGCTACGTTTCAGCCCTCGAGATGCGAGCTGCGCCCGTGCAAGTTTTCCGAGCTGCGCCCTATCATTTTCAACAAATTCGGAGTCTCATTTGCGGATCCCATGGATCGTTGGGACCATTAAAACATGGCCATTGCCTTATTAGCATGAAAACACCGAAGTGATTTACTTTGACCGGATTTGCTCAAATCAGTAATCGATAATTGTTGAAATAATGGTTACTCATGCCCGCTACGTCGACAGCATGAAGCTTCATGAAGTTGCTTCGAGTTTTTTTTATCATAGCCAGATGACATAACAAAAAGTGTTTTGTTACCCAAAGTAATGAAATTTGTGAAAATTTATTCATACATCAAAATAAATTGTAGTGAGATCTCTTCAATGAGGTAAAAATATTCTATACTCATTCCTTGCAGTTTGGACAGAACCATTTCCCTGTTGGTGTAGATGTCAACCCAACACAATCAAAGTGGAACCATTCCGTAAGACAAGTTCTATTGTCACACATAACCATCTGTCCAAATGAGACTTGGTTGCATAGACAATAGGTCGGTTCATCTGGATCAACAGGCATATCAACGACGGTTGTGGGATCGAACTTCTCGATCTCCTCTACTTTAATATCCCGTCGACGACGACTGGGCCCGGATGACGCTTCTGCCCTTTCTGTTGCTAAATGGCCAGGTTGTACGCTGTCTGTCCACTTACTAATCTTCGCGTAGGTCTTGTCGAGTTCGTCCACGTAATAGTCGAGAGTTTCGTAGTTTTTGGTAGCAAGTTTAACTTTTTCAGAAGAAAGTTGTTCCAGTTGAGTCAAAACATTCTAAACATGAGGTTCCATTGAGGACAACTTACTTTCAACTTTTTATACCGTTTAATCCTCCGATCTTTATTGGTTGTGTGCCATGTTTGTAATATCGGGCCAGTAAAGTTTTCAATAAACTTTTGTTTTATCGCACATTCTTTGTCCAACTCCTGAATCTTCATCAAATTGGATCTGATTGGGGCTGTGACGTCCTTGAACTGCTTTGTAAAGGATCTCAACTTCTCAATGTCATTTACTGGTTTCTTCTGGAATCATTATTCATACTCAATAAAATTTCGGCGGATAACGTCATAAAAAAAGAACTCACAATTTTTTTTCTGCTCATGTTGGCCACTATCGTTCGGCTTTGGGGAATTTCACCAGTATAAGAATTTATCTACTATTTAAAAAATTTATTTCCGAAAACTAAAAACAATAATCTTTACAAAGAGACATTTTATACGATGGAACCTTCCTGAAAAGAGGTTCTGCAACGAAAACAATTCGAAAATTCCATCTCTGAGCTGGCAATTTTCTTGTTGAGCGAAATAACTGGAATACCACGACATTGCAACGTATCTTATACCTTTTTCTTGCATAATATACTTTTTATTTTTAAATATTTTTTAATTTTGTTTTTTATCGTGACTTTTCGTCCGTACTGTCGGTTTGTGACAGGAACATCTAATGCTGGCTTGATTTCCATTTGTCATTCCAGAGTCGGCTCTTCTTGAAGATGCCATTACGACTAGATGTGAAACGGAATCTTTTGGCCCGCTCTGATCGAGTCAAGGCCACAGATCTCCATCCCAAGGAACCATGGATGCTGGCCGCCTTGTACAATGGAAATGTTCATATTTGGGATATAAACTCACAAAATTTGGTGAAGACCTTTGAGGTATCCGAGTTGCCAGTGAGAGCCGCGGTATTTGTGCCCCGAAAGAATTGGATTGTCACTGGTTCAGATGACATGAAGATCAGGGTTTTCAATTACAACACATTGGAACGAGTACATGAATTCGAGGCGCATTCTGATTATTTGCGGTCTATAGCTGTTCATCCGACGCAGCCTTTTCTTTTGACGTCCAGCGATGATATGCTGATAAAATTGTGGGATTGGGATAACAAATGGACTTTGAAACAAACGTTCGAAGGTATGTTGTTGCCTAATTCTTCGTTTGGAACATCCTTAAAACTTGGAATGAAAGAATCTTTGTTTTTTCATTTATTTTTAAGGAAAGATAATCCTTTTGTAGCAATTACCCATTTAAATGTTTTTTTTTAATATGGTTGCAACTACAAAGATAAATATGATAAACATTAATATTTTGAAGTATAAATTAACGCGGAGTGAGTAATTAT
Source organism: Bursaphelenchus xylophilus (assembly GCA_904066235.2). NCBI lineage: Eukaryota > Metazoa > Nematoda > Chromadorea > Rhabditida > Aphelenchoididae > Bursaphelenchus > Bursaphelenchus xylophilus. Next base: position 6,711,546 of record CAJFCV020000004.1, read on the forward strand.
ACTTTTGCTTTAGGCCACACTCACTATGTGATGCAACTGGTTATCAATCCTAAGGATAACAATACATTCGCCACTGCCTCCTTGGATAAGACAATAAAGGTCTGGCAATTCGGAAGTCCAATCCCCAATTTCACTTTGGAAGGTCACGAGAAGGGAGTAAGTGCTTTATTTTAACGTCGATTCTATTTTTAGGTAAACTGTGTCGATTACTATCATGGTGGTGATAAACCTTATCTGATCTCTGGGGCCGATGACCATCTTGTGAAAATTTGGGATTATCAGAATAAGAATTGTGTAGCCACTTTGGATGGTCATACACACAATATTTCTGCTGTGAGATTCCATCCAGAACTTCCAATTATTCTGACAGGATCTGAAGATTCAACTGTGAAAATATGGAGAGCTAACACTTATCGGTATGTTGTTTACCTTCCTCGATGTATTTTAATGGCTATTGGTTTGGTGATGGTATTATTATAGACTCGAGACAACAATGAGCTATGGCCTAGAAAGAGTTTGGTGTATATCAGCTCTTAAGGGATCCAACACCATTGCTATTGGTTATGATGAAGGATCAGTTGCCATCAAGTTAGGACGGGAGGAGCCCGCCGTTTCGATGGATTCAGCTGGAAAGATTCTTTGGGCGAAGCATTCCGAAATCCAGCAAGCCAATCTGAATACCATTGATCAAACATCTCTTGAAGAAGTCCACGGTAAATATTTGAAGATGTAAATTAGTGTTTTAGATGGAGAACGTCTCGCTCTGTCAGTGAAGGATATGGGTGCATGTGAAATCTACCCACAGACTGTTGAACACAACTCGAATGGGCGCTATGTTGTTGTCTGTGGAGATGGAGAGTACATTGTTTATACTGCCACTGCTCTCAGAAACAAAGCTTTTGGATCTGGGTTAGAGTTTGTCTGGTCAAATGATCCCAACATGTATGCCGTTCGAGAAACTGGTTCCACTATCAAAATTCACAAAGGATTCAAGGTGAGTCTTATATTATCAGTATATAAATTTTTTCGGTCTAGGAAGCCCAGACTTTGAGACCAGATATTGTGGTTGATGGAATTGATGGTGGGGTTCTTCTTGCTGCACGATCAACAAGCTCCTTGTGTTTTTATGATTGGGAATCGGCGCAACTAATCAGAAGAATCGAAATTGCGGCCAAGAAGGTGTATTGGTCTGAGAAGGGCGATCTCGTGGCCATCGCAGGGGAAACTCAATTTTATATTCTCAAATTTAATGCCGAAGCTTTAGTCAATCTTAACCCCGATGACCTTACAGAAGATGGAATTGAGGATTCTTTCGAGGTTGTTGGTGGGTATTACTGGATATTGTTTTATTCCGTTTATGTTATTTGTACAAAATACATTTCAGGAGAACAGACGGAGACTGTTAAGACAGCTTGTTGGATTGGTGATTGCTTCATCTTTACAACAGCTCTCAATCGGCTGAGTTACTATGTTGGTGGGGAGATTGTGACTATTGCTCATCTTGATAAACCGATTTATTTGGTAAGTGAAAAGCTTACATGTAAAATAAATTTTTAGTTGGGTTACTCGGCTAAGGATAGCCGAGTCTATGCCTGCGACAAGGAGCACAACATCGTCTCATATAAATTGTTGTTATCCGTCTTGGAGTACCAGACGGCTGTGATGAGAAAGGATTTCCAAAGTGCCGACACAATTCTTCGAACCATTCCGAAAGACCAGCGAACTCGAGTAGCGCAATTCTTGGAGAAACAAGTAAGTTTTTGCAATTTGTATTGCGGTATTTTTATACTTTTTTTAATATTGGATTTCTCAGGGCTTCAAAAAGCAGGCTCTGGCCGTGAGTCAAGATCCCGAGCATCGTTTTGAACTTTCGATTTCCTTGGGCGATCTCAAGGTCGCTTACGAATTAGCTCAGCAATCTGACAGTGAAGAGAAGTGGCGACAATTGGCTCAGGCAGCGACCCTCAAGAGTGATCTTCTTTTGGCCGGGGAATGTTTGGGACGGGCCAAGGATTACGGAGGTCTTCTTCTGCTGGCTTCTTGTGCTGGATCACCCCAATTGATGAACAAATTGTCTACTGAATCGAGGTCATCTGGACAGCATAATGTGTCTTTCTTGTCGTCGCTTCTTCTTGGAGATATCGAGAAATGTTTGGATATTCTGATTGAATCTGATAGAATCCCCGAGGCAGCTTTCTTCGCCCGGACATATTGCCCATCTCAAGTACCTCGTGTTGTTGCACTTTGGAAAGAAAAGGCTTCTCAACATTACTCTGGCATTGGAAAAAAGGTAAGAAATTTGGTTTTTTACTAATTAAGGAGCTTTGTTCAGAATATCGGGGAGAGTTTGGCTGACCCTGTGAAGTACGAGAACCTGTTCCCTAATTATTCGGAGGCTGTCAAGGCCGAAAAATATTTGAGTGAACTCTCAAAGATCCCAGTTCCAGCATCAAAAAGGGTAATTCCAAATGCAGAGAGGAATGTGATCGAGGAGATGAGGCAGGCAGAGGCAAAAGGGGACTTCCATTATTCGGAAGACGGATCGTCATCGTTGAAAGGAGTTAGAGAACAGCCTGAAGTGCCCGTTGCAGCGTCCCCATTGGTGTCAGCAGCGGTTGATCTGAAAGAATTGCCCCCTCCGCCAGTAAGGGAGCCATCTCCGTTGGAGGAAATCAAACCTCGAGTCGTTCAACCATCTCCCCCAGTAGAAGATGACGATGAAGAAGCCGAGGAAGAAGAAGAGATTCCAATCGCTGTTCAGGTATTAATAATTTCTTTTGACGAGAGCTCGAGAAACCTCGTGTTTTAGTTTTTTTCTGGGGACTTAAACCATTTGAAAGAGCGTGAAAACTGGCCGGGCCCCCAGCTGTAGATCGTGAGCTAGGTCACGTACAGTAGTTGTCAGTGAATTGTCAATTTTTTTATCTCGAGTGTAACTTTACGAGAATGAACATAATTTGATGAGATCAAAAGCGTTAAAGACGCTGGAAGACACGCTTTAACCCTGTGAAATTATTTTATTTCATATCAGCCACAGGCGTGGTAAAAATTTTAAAGCAACTTTTTTTGGTGGACAACGAGTTGCCAATTTTTACATTTCGAGGTATAAGATCTCAATAAACCAGCATGCAAAGATTAGAATGGAGAGCAATCAGTTGCCAGCAATTATAAAACAGCATACAACCGGTTTCAGCCATTTGTGTAATCTCCTTAGCTTTCTACAGGTCGGGCACTTGGGGGTAGACCATGTACAATGTAATGTCAGCTTAGGGGTCTCAAAGGGCGAAATTAGTTGATGTTCCGGTTTTTAGTGGAACATTATTGCTTATATTGAACAAAATTGCACCAGATTACAACTTGGAAGGGCTAAGGGTCAAGAAAACGGGGAATTTTAATCTCAATCGCTGAAAAAGCTAGCGGTTTTTGTCTTCTGTCAAACCAGTCCATTCCTAAGCAAAGCCGGCCGTCTGGTGGGCCTAACCTGTTGGAGTTAGTTGCCGGGCCTAACGTTTCCTATCCGGGGATAGTGGAGAAGTTGATACTGATCCCCCATCTTCTCTAAAAAGAAGTGTTCTTGGTCGAGGGAGCAGATTAAACCAACGCAAACATTGTGGTGACCTAAGTGATAACGGTTATTTTAAAAAATGTTTTTTTAGAAACAGCCAGATCTGCCAAAATCAGAACCCAAATCCTCAGAAGGCTGGTCGGATGACGATGAAGAGTTCGCGGACACGAACGCCGGGGACGATATAGACCTGGATCAGCTAAGTCTTGGCGACGATCACCAAGATTAATCTATTTATTATATTAGATAAGTTATGACAAGTGACAGACCGTCTCCGCGGGTCTTAACATTATTTTAAAATCCTGTGATTGTTTGGGACGCTTGATTCCTAAGATTAATATATGTCAATAAAATTTTTCATAACAAGTATCCAACAAATCTGCGGACCGTGAAGTCTTCAATTACAGGCAATTCCAATAACTATATTTTGGTGGGCACTTTGAAGCTGTAATTAAAGAATTTACGGTGGCGAAAATCACAGGATCCGGTCGGGTCCATCATTACTCGTAGGAAAAGAAAGGCTGATCACACTTATTCTGAGATCACTCCTGAAAATAAACGGCAAGGATTCTGGAGTCGACATTTTCGTCGACTCATATTGCGCTACACAACTTCTACAAACAAGATCAGACTTCTGGGCTGGGCGAAACCGAATTTGGCCGAGACCAGGGAGTGTGGTGGTGATGAACTTGAAGTCTGTTTTCGTGTCGAGGCTGCGTAGCGCTTGATTGTCAACTTGGAGCTTCTTCGATGGGAGGCATTGGAGAGGCGGACATGTCTATGAGGCCATTACTCAACTGCGAGGGAGCTCGCGACCCGCTTTCGCTCCACGATAATTTCTCACCAAATATATGTCCAATTTTGGTACACAACTTGGACGACATCGTATCAGGGAACAGACATGTCTCTGAGATTGTCGATGTTATTGCTCGGAATCCCATTTTGCATCTAAAATTTTCATTCAAAGAAAATGATATGGGAATAAATTCGTCCTCACCTTCCCCGAGGGCTTCTTCGTTCTCTATTCTTGATATAATAATCAAGATAGGTCTGCTTCGTTTCGATAAAGTTGATTCTCTTGGCAGGAGGGTAGTCGGTGTTGTTTAGACAGTTCAGTATCACCAGAATATTCTCATTAGGTCTGGCGGTTCGGTAAATAAACTTCCGCAGAGATCTGATTTGCTGACTCAGAGTTTCGTCGGAATCATGACATACATCGGACAACTTGACTTTGCGCAGACGGTAGTATTCTAGATCAATATCGGCGATTTGTCGTTCATCTTAAACAATGCGATTACAATTGTTTTAATGTTACACTTACTGATTATAAAGAGGACTACTCGAATAAAATCGTTATTCCGGGCATATCCAAAGTCAGTAAAGGTCTGCCGGACAGCTTGCATGATCCCCGGATTCCCGGGTACCCTCATGTCCAATCTGACTACCCGTTTTGTTTTCCTAAAGTAACTCAGAAAAGGGGCCGAGCATCGATGAAAGGCCTCCAATCTCTTCTCCAGCCTTCCCTTGTCCGCCTCGTCGATTCCCTTCATAAAAGCGGTGAGTTCTGGACTTAGTTGTTCCTTATTCTGATCATTCTTGTCCTTGCTGTTTTTATCCGGCTTCTTGTCTAACAACAATCTCTCTTCCGATATAAATAATTCCAAGGCAAATGCAACATGATGCTGAAGAAGAAGAGATCGTTAAAACGAAACAGAAGATAGTCTCAACAGATGATCTCTTACCCTTCGATCGAAGTTCTCGAGTTGGTCATTGTGATCTCCAGTTCGAAATCCATCAGTCTTGAGCATTGAGTTGAGTTCAGGCACTATGTCGATTATAAATCTTTGATTGGTTGAGGTGGAGAGCTTGGCACTGATCATCGACATGATCCAATCCAAATTGATTACTTTCTGGTCTCTCTGAACAAGTCTACTTGCGTTTTTTTACTACATTTACCTTAAGTAATTGTTGCATCTCAACTGTGTTTGTGACAGTGTTAGCGACTTTATTGGGAAGATACGAGAAGACAATGTCCTCCACACTGATAGTGACAAAGTCGAACTCATGGGCCAAGTCTTGTGTGATGAGTCCCTTCTGACTTCCCGGTCCTCCTGAAATCGTGGTTGCGTATGAGCAAGATGTTCCCCGGCTTCCTTAGCCGACCAAATACCTCGAGAAGCACCGTAAATTGTGGCGAAAGGTGTTATTGAGGTGGTTGTTTGACGTCAAAGAAACGAAGAGGACAGGAAATGCAGTCCCTCTCCTCTGATTTCCCTAATGCTATATCAAGATATACGGCCACTTTAATTCTGGTCTAATCTGAGGCCCAAAAAAAGCCAATTTGACGTAAGAGGGCTGAAATAAAGTTCCGAGAGCAATGCCCAAAACCTGGTTTACAGTATGGGCACAAGTCATCAAACCGTAAATTTGAATTGGACAAGAAGCAGAGACCATAGAAGGCGTGTGCGTTAGTAATTCGTGCGATTCGTGCGACCAATCGCAAAAAACGCACCGAATCCTGACTGTTAGCAGTTGTTGAGCGATATTACGTCACGTTGCGCAATTTCTCACCTTGGAAAAGTTCTTGATTTCTCTGTCGCCTCCTCTTTTTTGTTATCTTTCTTACAGTCAAGATTCGGCGCTTTTTACGACTGGTCGCGCGAATTACTAACGTACAAGTCTTGTATCATTAATTGGCCTACTTGTAAGAGAAATCTAAAAGCAGAAGTTTAACGGAACGTCGTCAATTAGAGAAAAGACGATTGGGGAAAATGAAAAGTTTTTTTTCGCTTTTTTGGCTAGCCAAAAAAATAATTTGCTAGCCCAACCTCATAAGTAAAAGCTCATTAGCAGTCCGTTTTAGGAGACGGCATCTAACAGGTATTTCAGAGGTCGGGTGGGTGAACTATAAGGACATGTCAGGTGGAAAGAGACGGCAAATGAGTCGCAATACATGAAACTGTGGTTTCAGCGAGCCAAAAAAAGCGAAAATTGATTTTATTTTCCGCAATTGTCGCGGTTTTAATTTTAACGAGACATTTTACACGGTAACTAGTTACTCTCTCTAGCTATTATATCATAACCTATCAATTACTCAGTCTTGGATCCTATTTCCTTCGGCCAATATTGCTTTTATTTCTTGGCCAAGAATTATGAGATGGCCGAACCAGACATCTTATAGGCCCTCAGGGAATTAAGGCCGACACTCTTATTGCGGTGTATAATATAATAAACACCCAATATTAATATTTGTGCGAAGTCAAACGTCTTTCGCACAGCGTATTCCGCACTTATTGCACTGTGCAAGTTTCACGCAAAATAAAAAATTAATCAAAATCCTCACCAAAGATGAAGACGACGACCTGTTGCTCCTCATTGGTGACCGGCAGCACCCCCGCGCCCACATCCAGCCTCACATCAGGTGTGTGCATCAGAACCCGCTTGGTGTTCTCATCGTGCTCGGGCTCGGCGGAATCGCGGCGATCCTTGGCCACACTGGTGCGGCCACTGCTCGGTGCGCATCCCATAAAAGGAACGCGCCTGAGGACAAGAAGAAGCACTGGCTAAATGACAGAATGAGATCCAAATTAAATGAGACATGACCTCCACGGGATTCCGCGTTTATTTGGCCTTTATTCCAATATACGAAATCATCGGGGAGAAACGCCTTTATTGGCATGGCCGGAGGGGAAAACAAAACACAGACTTATGAATACACAAACAAAAGGCATCTTATTTACAAGTTTCCCCATTTCCTCGGCCCTTAATTAAAACTAATTATCAAGTATAATATGTATAATGGAACCCCTCAGACTGATAGAATGTCTTCTTGTACTCGTCAAACCCATAATTCTCGTGGAACCCGATAGTTCTGCGGATAATTAGAGGCTGCATTGTGTTGAACTCAGAGTAAATATTTTTCCGTAATTTTTAAAATAAAAATGATGACTAAAATCGAAGATTGATGCGAAAAAGTGTAAAGAATGATTAAAACTACATGAAAAGTAACGAAAATACAGCAGATTAGGTCACGACGACATTGTAGATTGTCATTTCATGCGGGAGATAAAAGACGAAGGGGCACAAAAGAAAAGAAATCCTTTCCTCAGGGCTTTTATGGCCCCCTCCCTCCGAACATCTTCTTCCAAGACTTTGTGGATCCATGTGACAATTAAAAGAGTTTTTTGCTGGTCTATTATAAAGATGGCTACTGAATTTCTCAACAAAAAGCAAAAAAGGCCAAAAACTTCCGTGACAATCTTTATGTCAGATGCTAGTGCAATATCAAAAATGCAAATTAGTAAATCGAAATTATTTTTGAAGACTTCAAATCCCGGGCTGATCTTATAAAAAAAATAATTTTGAGTCCCCAATTCAAACAAAAACACAATGAATGACAAACACGGAGAATTAGGCCCGGAGGGCACGGATTAAGATGGGATTCGCACCTTTTGGAAAGACTCGAAAAAGTGGCACTCGGGCGGTGTTGTAATCCCCCTATTTATCCGCCAATCCTCCCTCTCTCCTCCCCAGAGTCCAACACCAATAGCATCATCTTATTCATGTTGTATATCCACTAAGACTAAGAACTTCCACTGCTAATCCCGCACTTGCGCCACAACTTGAAATTTTACGTAGATCAGATGGATGTATTGCTAATGGCTGTAGATTGTAGATGTCATAGCTTAAAGGATTTATGTTCGATTAAGACTTTCAACACCCAGTCAAAGTCGGGGACATGAAAGATGGCTGTAATTAGTTTATATTGAAGCCGATTCCCAAAAAGGGTGCGTTAGGGTTCATTCAGAAGTTGGTTACTTCCCTACATCTACTTCTACGATCCGTATGTGCAAGTACTCCGGAAATGGGAATAAAAAATATTTTTGATGTCATGAACAAGGTCCCAACTACATATAGGAAAGATTAGACATTAAAACTTCTTTAATTTGAAGTGGAACAGATTCTGATGGAGGAACAATAGATGGATGCCTTCACCTTATTTAATGCAGGGTGGCTCTCCGGTCAAAGTTTATGGTCTATTTTCTCGAAAACCAGGACCCGGACACCAAAATTGCTTTACCCCTTACGGTTTTTGAATATGGAGATTCAGAACATACCGCTCTCATATCTTAACTCATTTGCGATTTGAACTCGTTAGAATTTTGCGTAGAATAGTTTGGAACCAAAAAACAAAAAATCGACTCCTAAGGGGTGAATCCCGGAGGACATGGATATAAAAATTTTGAAAATCCGCAAACTTGGGGAGAAGGTTTGGCCCAAAACAAAGGCGAAATTTTCCAACAAGCTAGACGCAGGTCGAAAATTTCCAAAGCTTATGGCTAAAATTTGATCAAAAACATTTTTATCTTCTATCGCCCATAATTCCCGCCAACATGAAAAATTTTAAGGGCGTTTTGAGGCACGCCATTTAACAAACAGTGCACTAAAATTTTTGTCTTTTTACTGTAGTCCAGTAAATAGGTGTAACATGTTTGGTATCAAACAAAATGGGAGAGTCTGAGGATTCAGGGAAAAAATAAATAAAGAAATTATAGCCATTTCAAGTCGGGCCAAAGGCCTCAACCTGTATATCAGCATTACGTCGATAAAATTGAAAAACTATAACCATCTAGAGGAATATAACCAACATCAGCAATATGATGACGTGACAGTAGTCTTGCTATTCTCAAGAGTTATGCAACCGATCCCCTGAGTAAAGTCATTTATAAAAATATAAAGACGAGATACACCCAGCCAGGAATACGACCCCCAATTATGAATCCCCTGAGGGCGAAGGTCTGTCAGAGATTACATTTAAATTATTTCACACTCTTTCTCCATGAAATGTAATGTTAACATTCGGTGCGAAAGAGTAATTTACCTACACAGAGTTTGGGTAATGTCACGAACAATCTAAAATAATGTTGAGATGGGTGCGAAACTAGTTCGAACGCGAAAAAAACTCGTACTTCCGTGCATAACATACGTTTATAAGGGAAAAACGGTAGTTGCCGAAGAAAAAAACAACGGCGAATTCCTTATTTTTTTACATTACGCATGCTAGAAATCTTCGGTTTGTAGTATTATAACATGCGAGAGCCCACGTCAGGTCCAATGTTTCTCCATTTCCAATGAATTCAGTCTTGGTTTTGCTCTTTCGCTTCGTTCTGTGGCTCTTTACATTCGACTGAAACAGTAATAAATACTTCGGCGAACTGCGTGCAATTATTGGCGAAATTCAAAAATGAAACAAATAAAAAAAATATTACATATTTCAACTTGTTGTTTCCTTTTTTGAGAGTGGGAGCTGACAAATTTTAGGAAAATCGGCGGACTCTCTGCGGAAAAATCCAAAGAAAAAGAGGTTGTCAGCTTCGAGGGGCCCGCCCTGTATATTGGCGATGTAGTGTTTTTAAAAGATTTCAAAAGTTGGGACAGGTTAAATGCCGAAAAGTTATGTTGGACGTGAGACCTTGGTATTTTGCAAAGCAGTCGAAGGCTACATCCAACAACAAAAGTGTCAATTGTAATAGAAAGTATGCCCCATGGTCGAAAACCTAAAACAGTGAGGGTTTGTCCTTTAGCCATTGGGGGTTTTTACACATCATCCCAATGTTTCTGAAAATTGTATACCGTAACCGAAGTGTCGTTGACCCGACCTGTCGCGACCCGAGCTGTCCCTGACCCGAAACGTCGGGACGCGAAAAATCTTTACAGTACTACTTAAGGAAAAAAGACTTGTATTTTGACTTTTATTTACAAGGGAAGTACCCCAAGTGCGACGCTCAGATTTTCTTTAAATTTTGCACACACGTCGGGAATAGACTAAATATCAATTCCTGAAAGTTTTAGCTCGCGCTTTGCAGGCGCCGCCGAGATATCGGACGATTTATGCTGCCGAGAGAGCACGCAAAACGTGGAGAGCGGTCAGAGAGAAAAACGCTTTTTGGCCATAACTTTGGCAGTTTCGCGCAGCAAAATTTGATTTTTTGTAGAAAAATTATCCTTTACGGTAGAAATAAACATGAAACTTTTCGTGCTGAAATTCGGCAAAAAGTCCTAAATTTTCGCCGACTTTCGATCTAAAAATCTCGGTTGTTTCTGCAAAGCGCGAGCTAGGATTCTCGCATATATCTAAGAAAAAATTATTCTAAATTTGTGCCAAGTTTCATCAAAATCTGAGCGTCGCACTTGGGGCACGCCAATTTGTTTTGTGAAAAAAAACATTTTCGTCAAAAATTCGAGCTGCGACCCAGACTTCTAAAAATGTTGTTGCCATATTATACGAAAGCTATTTAAAATAAGGTTTTGTCTTACCGAACACGTTTAGGTAATAATTAGAGTTACGAGTTTAGTTTTTAGCAATCATACACGTCCTTAGTATTATTTATAAGCAGTAAGCGAAATAATTATATCCAAAAATATTTTTTTATGATTTTAATTGTAAATTTCCCAATTTTTGCCTTTAGGTACTAGCAAATGCCCGGTCTTGTCGATTTTGCAACCTGCAGTTCGTATTCATGATTTGTTAAGCCTCCAAGCACGTTCTGAAACCAAAAAACAAATAAAAGTCAAGTTTTCGAAAAATAAGTCCGCTGGGCATTTAATTAAATCGAAATTTTCTCAAAATTTATCGGTCTGATTTTAAAAATTTTAACGGATTCTGAAAGCCCATGCTTCAAAGTATAATATATCTTAAAATCAAGAGGATCTAAGGCAAAAAACCTACCATTCTCGACGAGACATCAAAATTTTCGTCATTCTGGGATAGTGTAAAATCTGAGATTTCATTGTCATCTTTCTGGCTAAGCCTGTGGTCTTGTGTTTGGGATTGCAATAATCGAGTCGCAGTTGTGTTGCTGATGTATCCAACGACGTTCTGAAACTATAACATGAATAAAAAGCAATTTTTCCAGTAAAAAATCCCCGCCGGGCATTTAATTAAATCGAAATTTTCTCAAAATTTATCGGTCTGATTTTAAAAATTTTAACGGATTCTGAAAGCCCATGCTTCTAAGTATAATATATCTTAAAATCAAGAGGATCTAAGGCAAAAAACCTACCAATTCTGACGAATATCACGATTTTGATCACCTTGGGGTAGTGTAATATCGTGATTTTTGAGTTTTTTTCTCTCGTGCATGAGCTGACTCTATTCCTCTTGTCTTCGTTTCTTGTCCTCTCTGGAATACAGCGATGTCGAAGTTGCAGCGGAGGGTGATTGTGTAAAACCAGTCGATTTCATCTAAATTCAAAAGTCATAAATTTCAGTTTTTGAGAATGAACTCAACGTAAGGTGATGCAATGGCTGAAAATGAGGTACCTATTGAAAGCTGAAGCAATATCCTATAATCCTATAAGAAGAAAACCTGAGCTTTCGTTCCATAAGAAAAGTTACACATCATCGAAATTGACTTACTTTTTTCCAACGTTAGAAAAAGGTTGCCAAATTAGGCAAAACAGAATTTTTTTGTGTGCTGTTTATGCAATTAATGATTTGTCTGCGTTTTTTCTCCGCACTGTGATTATTTCTGCGTTGATACAATCTTGTTCTGCGGGTTTATTACGGTATTTCTGCAGAGGGGAACACTTGATAAAAATGACCGGGGAAAGACTTGACTCGATCCATTTTTTTTGCATTTTTTCTGTGTGGACAAATTGGCGTGCTTGGGGTACTTCCCCTGTTATTTTTTTATCAACCGCGATTATCGCCCGACCGACCTCCTTCCAAAATATTTTTTGTCGACAATGACGGTTTTCCCGAAAATTGGAATTTTGCACTTTCGGTCGAATTATTCGACCAAAAATTGAGGTAAAAATCTCGGTAATTTATGCAAAGCGAGAACTAGAAATCTCATATATTTCCCTTTTACGCAAATTTGAATAATTTGAATAAGATTTCGTCATTTGGAGACCGCTTTCATTCCGAGCGAAGGGAATCCTCACATTCTCAATTCTCTCTATCAACGTGGCGGTCGACTTGGTCCCGCTGCCGCTCTTCCGTGCTTACTCTTCATCAACGATCCGATTAACGTGTCAAGGGCGACGAAATTTGGCCATCATCGAGTCTCTTTTCCATTGTTGGCCTGGGACCGTGGAGATGTGGTGTGTTGTGGCCGCATCACTGTTCACATCGATTCTCTTTCTACTGTGCGGTGGGAAGAGCAAGTCCAAATCAAAGCCGTTGTCGTTTCCGCAGCCGTCCGCGGAGCGGAGTAAGAGGGCGGGGAGGAAGAGCAAGACCATCGAAGCAAAGGCCTCGTCGCCGAGTTCAGCTTACAAGGTGAGAGAAAGCGATGATTGGACTGCACTTCTCCGATGCGGCTATGAGGAATGGTCTCAAATTTTCGGGGGTTACATATACGCTAGGTAGAGTTGGTATAATAGGAGAAATTTGAAAAAGATCGGGGATTCGAATTTTTTCTTGATTTTTCGGGTCCCGACTTTTCGGGTCGATGACAGTTTTTCAACGTCGATTTTCTCGAAAACTAGGGCCCAGACGCAAAAACTGTTTTAGCTCTTACCGTTTTCGAATATGGAAAATCAGAATATACCGGTCCCGCAGCTCAACTCATTTGCGATCTGAACGACTTCCCCTGTAAGCCTTCCCTAGCCTCCCTAATGCATACAACGACAAACCGACGCTATCCATAGTATTGTTGACCCAAACTATCGCTGACCCGAAAAGTCGTAGATTACACGAGATATGTGCCTGTAGTGTAAAATTAGAGAATCTGATGACTTTATGGCCAATAATTTTTGACTTCAGGACAAAATAAGACCAATACCCCCAAACTCCGAACGATTGAATGTCCAGACGGCCAAGGCGTTGCGGCCGGTGAGGAGAAGTGCTACAGAGCAGCTGAAAGATCCACCGAAAGTAGACTGTGAAAAAGTCGAGGAGCCCACCAAATCCGACGAAAAAGACAAGAAAAGGTGAGAATTTTTGGGATTTTTGGGGTTTTTAGAAAAAATTTTCAAAGAAATTTGGTTGGATTATGATGTTTGAAACCTGTGGAACATTTTTGACTATTTTTTAAAAAGTAAAATTTTTGAAAAAAAAATGAAAAAATGTCTTTGATTTTCCGGAGATTTTATAGATGATTTCTGGCAATTTTTCAGTTTTCAAGCAAAATTTCACAAATTTCATTGGTTGATTTTTACACTATGAGACCTGAAAACCCAGTAAATTGTATTTCCATCAAATTTTATCCACTTGTTTTTCAGCAAAGAGCCCAAAACCGGAAACAGTGAGAACAAGACAGAAGGTGATAAAAAGGAGCAGAAAACGAAGGGCACCGAAGCCGATGATGAAGAAGCAGAGACTATTTGCGATGTCACAAAGCTTAAGGTACGGTTTTTGACTTTTTTCGAGGCGATTTTTACATTTATTGGCAACGAGTTTGAGTCCCGCCACGAAAACTTGATTTTGAAAATTCTCGCCGGAAACCGTTAAACGCGTTTGAAATCCGTTGATTTTAGAACCTCGGAAGTCTGGATTTGAAGGTCAACCAGGATATGGAGGCTATGAACCGCGAATCTTTCGAAATGCCGTCCCGCCATGAAGAAGGTCCGCGAGCCGAAACTCACAGTAACAAAACGGTGAAACGCGTGGTCATAAAGGATGCGGAATGCAAGATCTATGAGACAGATGATGTTGAGACCGTCGATGATGAAGCTGATCTACCAAACGTTGATTTATAAGAGATCAAATAAACTTTCCGACCTTGTAACAAATTTATCTTATCCATGAGCTTGATGGTGAAGATTGTAAAATTCAGAAAAAATGATATGATTTTCGAAATGAGCGCCATCGAAAACCTCAGCAAAAGAAAAAATGTGTTACGATTGGCCAAACAAATGTCTTCATTCAATTTCTCCGCGTACAAAGAAGGGATTTCAAGTGGAACACTCAGATTTTCGTTTTTCAGCGAGAGAGTACACGAAATGCGGAGACCGGGCAGAGAAAAAACCATTTTTTGGCCGTATCTTTGCCAGTTTGCGTGGAAAAAATTGATTTTTTGCGGAAACATTACTCTCTACGGTAGAAATGTTCATGAAAATTTTCATGACAAAATTCGCAAAAAAATTTTTGTATTTTTGCCGTTTAGTGCAATTGTCAACAAGAAGTGCTTACAATTAAAAAACGATTTTTGCCCCATTCCATTTGATATAATGTGGTGGTTATGGGTGGTGTTTTTGTTGATTCCTGTTCCGGTATCTCCAAGAATCTTGAATTGTCGGGATTCTCTGCTCCCAATCGATAATTTAAATCCCCCTAAGTCCACAAATCCACTCTTGCTCATCCTTCTCGATCGGAATACCATGCCAAATGTAAATCAACATCTCGACGACTTACGTTTTCAGATTGTGACCACTTTTTATTGCGTTTTCTCCCAATGGAAGGATGTGATCCCCAATGTTTACATATGTATTTCATTGAAGAGATCTACACCTTGTATGAAAATATATAACATCCGCATATTGGAGAGGGTCCTAGACTTTTGGAGGATTAATTTTGATACCCTTTGGTGCAGTAAGCTCAGGGATTTTTAGATCTTATTTAAGGGTCATGTGTTACCCTTGAAGACATTTTCCGTGATCCCTTGACACTTCCGACCACCAGAATAGTCCTGACCTCCAATACAACGTCCAAAACATTCTTTAATTCCATTGCTCCGACGATTTCTTTTGAGAAAACGATTGTTGATGTGATCTACAGTAACCCTACTGTTCATGATTTTGGTTACACCGGACTTTTATTGGATACGGACAGTAAGTTTGATGTGTTGGGGGGCGTAACGGGCTTTGCAGATGTTACAGAGGCCAGTTTCCTCGATTTTTTTGCCAAATTAATGACAGAAGATACGAAAAGAGCCCCCAGATATATTTATTTACATTACTATGAGACGGCGAGAGAAGGAGATCAAAGACTTCGATTTGACACTTCGTGGTGGGTTTTATTGCAGTCTTAGGATGACATGTTACAGGTATCATGTCCTGAGTGTTATCGGGAAGAGTTTGATTGTGCTCCTTCTCTTCTACTTTCCCTGCTTCATCTTCATGTATGTTTGGTTTGAGAGTTACAAATTGGATGAATGGCTAAGAAACAGTCAGTTATATGTACTACTCTCAAACTAGCCTTTTTTAGTGTTGGAATATGATTGGAATGTAGAACGACACATGCTCCTTCATGAAGCGGAGGTTCAACCAGTATGTTGTAGATGTAACTCTGTTAATATTACCGTATCCATTTATGTTACAGTAACCCTGATGAATATAATTCTTTCAGCTGATCTAGTACGTTTATTCGTTAAACGGAAAGTGATTAAAAATCGTGTTTATTGAGCTTTGAGATCATCCGAGATACGGGCAGGCTTAGACTTGATCGCCTCTTTGTTGAGCATACTTCTTTATTACTTTCTCTTCTCGCAATTTGACAACGGTCAAGAAATTGTTGATCTGAAGAGGATGTAATCAATGCTTGGAGTATAACTCACCATGATTGTAACAGGTAATGCGAGGACCATAGCACCGCAAACAATGGCTCCACCTCCCACCAACTTCCCGGCTGAAATTAAGGGATCGTCATGGATAATATAAAAATATTAAATTAAGATATTTGATTTCACGGAAAACATCTTTAAATAGACCCACCAGCCGTCTGAGGGACCCATTTGGTTTGTGAGAACAAACACCACCAAAAGGCGGCGGGGATTGAGGTGAATGTTGTATTAGGTTCATCCCTTTCGAGGAAATAAACCAGCGTGGAGAAGAAGATCATCACGGTCAGCATGACAATGAACACCATCTGCATCTGCTTCTTGCTCTTCCGTAGTGTCAATGCAAAGTTGGCCAACCCGGGAGAGAATCGACCCAACTTGGCAATCCTTACAACTCGCAGTACTCGCAGTAATCGGACGGTTAAGAAAGCCCATCGGACCTTGCGAACTTTGTCTCCACTGATCCCTACCAGGATGAGAATGATCTCGAAGATGAAGGGGGTGATGGCCAGAAGGTCGATGATGTTCAAGAACTCCTTCACAAAGGCCAATTTCCTTGGCGCCACCCACAACCGCAGAACATACTCTAATGTGAAGTAGATTACACAAATGTTCTCCACGTAGTTGAAGACGGGATGCTCCACCATTTCGGGTCGCATGTCCTCGCCCTCTTTGATTACTGTAGTTGTGGATACCGTATACCCGGCCACTTTTGGATATGTTGGGTAGGTTGCAGCGGGCCTAGAATAATATCAAAATTAGAAATAGAAAATGCAAAAGGATCAGATGTGCGTGAGATTATCGAACCACGCTTACGTTGGCGGGGTCCCATCACTGAGCATATTGCCGGGCACTTGGAATTCGGGGATCGATCCCATTATGAGTGCGGTGATGCTTAGAACAACAAAAGAAGTGGACGTGACCTCGAAGAACTTCCACCATTTCGAATTGGAATGCCCTTCCAACACCAACCAAAGCCTCCTTCTCACCTTGGCACATCTCAATCCAATGAAATGATCTTTCTCCTAAAACAAGGATAACAATTATAATGGGATTAATGGGGCAGAAGGAGGATGATAATATTATTATTATTCGGTTATTTGGATAAGGTTCGGGAAAGTGGACTAAAATTAATAAGGGATCATATTAATTGCCTAAGGGGATACAGGGACGAGGTCACTCTTCCAACTTAAAGGGTCCAGTCTCTGGCCGCGCAGGAAGGAAGGGATCGCCTTCTCGGCTTCAACGTCAAAGTCTGATTGCTCCTGGAAGAGATTTTATCTATAGTGTAATATAATTTCGATCAGTATACTTGTATTTAATGATTTTGAGTAAATAAAATTATAAGAGATGAGTTTTTTGACAATCCTATTGAACTTACTGGATGATCTGTGGGTAATTTCCTCATAAGACAGTACTGAGCAAAGGGGGAGCAACAATCGTCCATCTTGGCCTTGGAAACGGCCCAAAACCTGAGTTCAGACATGAATTTCTCGAAGCAGAGATCCTTGGGAACATGGAGTTTACCTGCGGCATAAAAGTCGTAAATAGGATCGAAATACCTGAAAGATTTATATTAAAATGTGGTCACTGTTTCGGTTACGTAATTGCTTGCATCATCTTGTGTTCCTTATGTAATGTTGCGTAAAAGAATGACGTCATGGAAGAATGCGGAATCTTGAACGTTTCCCCTTTCTACCGCCATCTGTCACTCGAGTTATGCGATATTCTACTGATCCCTTTGTCGCTTTACAAAATCTCAATTTTCAAAACAATTTTTGGCCCAAAAACGTTGCCTGAGGGACGTCTTCGATCACGTCTTTGAAATTCAAAACGCTTGACATAAACTCCCCGAAGTGCGACTTTTGCAACCTCAAAGACCACCTGTTCAGGTGGAAATGGAACTAAAAATTACCTGGGCACCCGTTCGAAGAAGTATTCATCCGAATCTTCGAAGTACCCATCCGCCCATTGTCTTCGATGCTCGTGGTCCATCCTACACAATCGTCCCAGCAGCGTCGTCGGACCATATTTTAGAATAGATCTGGTCCGAATTCGATAACTGGAGCCTCCAATACTCAATCGGAGAATCTGATCCTTAAAAGTTATGTTATACATCAGAATTCGGCCATTCTTGATAAGAAAAATAATCAAAAATACATAAAAATAATAAGCAAAGTGGAGATAACAAAAGAAAAGTAGTCCTGAAACCAAAAACAAACCTCGGCCCTTACGGATCCCTTCAACGACGCCTTTTCCTGAGGCATTCGGGCTTCGAGGTCATCTTGTTCATACTCCTTGATGTCGCTGATCTGATCCTCGACAGGAATGCTCACCTGTTTCGACGAGCCTTCCTCTGCATCTGTCATAACACTGCAAATAAATTGTATGAATACTTGTATGGGAGTGCTAAGTACAATTGAAATTGTATTCCTTTACATGGAATCCGATGTCATCAAACAAGGGAAGTGGATGTCACACTTGAAATTAGTGGAAAGGAGGGACCAAAATGATTTTGCAACAAAAAACGGATTAAAGTTAAATGGAGCATGAAGGAAAGAGAAAGAAAAAAATAACATGGCAAAACATTATTTTTGATCTTGAAATATTTAGTAAGAAAGAAATGTGAAAAGAAGGAAAACGTGAACCAAGGTGTAAATTAGAGGACGGATACCAAAATACATTCTATTTGAAGAATTTGTTTACCTCGGGGCATTTCCAAAACAAATGGAAAATTGGGATTTGTTCGCCTTTTAATTGTAAAAGCGGCTCTAAACAGTAGTGCTTCCAGAAAACCCAATTCAGTGCCTTCTCAACCTAACCTAATTAAACTTGCCTGCGGCACCTGCAGACCTCATAAACAGGATATATCCGGCAATAATTTGGAAAAAGTTTTGGCCAAAGCACGCAATCTCTCCTCGCATGCCCTGAGGGGAACACAAAAACCGGTTTAAATTTTTATTAATACAGCCTCTCTTTGAGGGGGGAGGGTCACAAAAATTTAACGCCGCTCCCCACACCTGAAGAAAGTGCATGCCCTGGGGACCTAAAGCCGCGAGAATTTCAGAGGGAGAGCCGCTTAAAATGATCTCGGCCCAGATTTACCGACTTGTCGTTAGACTTGGCGCCAGAATTGTTGAGGATCTCAAACAAATTCCTCAATTTTCCCGACATAAAATAAAGTATTGAAAAACAAAGATAACAGAAAATTTGGGTTTAGCCGGGATTACTGTAATCTTCAAAAATAGGCCGACGAACTTTGGGTGTCTTGCTTTTTGGCCACAATAAAGAGCTCTCTGCATGTGAAAATCCAATTTACCCCGATTCCTTCTCGTTTAACACATCTCGTAACATGAAATAAATACAATTTCCGAGTGAATTCAATGCCCGGATATAATCTATCGCTGCTTCCTCAGCCTGTTCGAAGGAGAACGAAGGGGTTTTTTCGATAAATTATGGATAATAGCCTACGCAAGGTCATCTTCGAGATTCTAGCGGGGTTATTGTAATCTATGTAAGAATAAATGCAAATTGCAATGTATCCGACTATTTGTGATAGTATACACCTGTGGGAGGCAACTTCTAACACCCCTGTCACGTACACCGATAAAATTATGGTCGAAATTACAGTAATCCTATATGATTAATATATCAGATACAATTATTTATTGGGAGGCAATAAAAATAATTTGGAAAGGCCATAATACGTAAAAAGTTGGCCCGAGACCAAAGAGAGGGAGAGAGGACCCGCGCGGCTTTAATGGAATAATATGGAGCTGAGGAAAGCCGGTTATGCCGACACGTTGGCACGGCCCGGCAGACACAAAGAAGCGCTGGATTTGGGGGCGGAGAGAACGGGCATGATCTCGTTACACTTACCCTATCCGCGCTTCTTTCCGCTTCTCCTGCGTGGTCTCCGCCGACTCGGAGAAACATTTCTTCAACGCGGAGGGTTCTCGTCGCGGGGAAGGGGATCGACTCATGTGGCTGACGAACTTCTCTCCGTCCCTTAATTTGTACGGCCGAGACTTTTGGCCATCGTTAAGCAGCGCTGAAAGAATTACATTCCAATTACATAGATTGGCCGGCTAGATAAACACAGAGTTAACAATCCCTTACCATGAGTCTCAATTCTACTCAGGGGCGGCAGATTGATGAGTTTTGATTTAGAGACCTTTATGAGACCGGGCGGAAGCATGAAATTTGGAGGGAAGAGTGACCCCCAGGGCCTGGGGCTCTTTTAAAATGCGACAACTGACTCTAATTATTAAATTTATTATTTCTCCACAAACAAGTGCAAGATAATCTGATCGGCTAATTGATTTATACATAATACCAGTAAACGTAAAAATGTTCATGACGGAATCCTTGCAGACTGCAAGATACGATGGTTATCTACAATGTCACGACTTTCTTGACGCGTCTCTAATACCTGCTAAATATTATTATATGACTGGACTTGGAATATGCGCTACAAAAACTATAAAAATAGAGATACTTGTATTGAATATAGTTAAAACTCCTAGATGAAGGTTAGAAAATAAAAAAAAAGATATGGTAGGAGAGTTATGAGGGTTCGGTGGAAGTTGTCCTTGTTCGGAATGTCTTCATTTTTTCGGTCAGAGAGTATTTTTTGTCAAAGAATTCCGTCAATGAAGGCTCGGCGGCGACGGTGGCCAGGATCTGCTCCAGGTTCAGTCTCCATTCCCCTTCTTTTTCGGGACTCTTGGGAAGATCTCCATCATTTTCTTTCGTCTCTTCTTCTGTTGAATTGATCGCATCTCTAATATCATTTTGCAGTTGATTCAAATAATTCTTTTCAGCTTCTCCCAATTGTAAAAGCAATGTTCCGGCTACAGCGAGAGCGTGGTAGATCTGCATATCTTCGTCTCCTGCTCCGATTATATCATAAAAGGTCTTCAGCAGATTAATGAACTCGGTCTGATTGATCTGGCTAACCTCCACATCTGACTGGAGCTCGAATTTCTTTAGATTTGTATTGTTAATCTTCTGAGTGAGTGCTTTAATGGCGTCGCTGACATCTTCGACCATGGAGAAAGAGTCTAAATTAAAATTTATATAACTCATCACCGAGAAAGTAACCCACCACTGATTTCACTGTGCTCATTGTCTGGGATACTGAAATCAGAGAGAGGAGAGCCCGGGAAAAGCCTGGGAGTGAAGTTTTGTCTTGATTGGATGGAACTTCGGTCACTCAGAGACTCCAAAAGACTGGTCGAATCAAAGCCTGTGGGCATAGATTCGCTGGTTGTAACGCCTGAGGGCCCAGGTTTATCCACGGAACTTAACATACTTCCAGAACTGGCTGATCGCGGTATGGCCTCCAAAAGTTCGGTAGCATCTGTCGCCACTTCTGGTTCGTCTTCTGAAAATATTTATAACTTTGAGTTTAAACAATAACTACCATTATCATCGTCCTCATTGATGCTGTTAACCGATCCCCGATCTTCAAAATCATTAGCCATCGAGACTGGGGGGATGTGGAGTCGATAGAAAAGAGTGACCCTGCTGATGGCATCCCCCTTCACCAACGTCCCGACAGTGATGGCCAAGTCTTTGAATGTTACGTAACCTTGTTGTTGCGAGTCCAATAACTATCAAAGATAAACGTAACCTTTTGATTTTTATGTCTTACTCTAAATACCCTGATCACAAATATCCTTGAACATTGCCAAGGCAACAACTGCGGGAATATGTGGCAAAACAGCTCCAGGTCGATCTTATATTGTCCTTGATTGTCCTTCTGCTTGTCCCCATTCTCATTCCGAGACCCTAATCTGGTATGCCAACTGAGTAAGTATTGTTCTTTAACCAGATTGTACAATTGTTGTAATTCCTCCATATTCAAATAACATTCCGAGCCCACAGTCTTGATGGTCGACTTCATTTGATTGTCCTCCAAATTCTGAATATGATGTAATCTTTTTTTATGGGACGTCTTCTTACTTGTACTACTTTGAGACGATGTTTGAGTCGTAATTTCTCAACATCCTTGTTGGTGAAGGACATCCCGAAGCTTCGGAATGAGTTGGATATGAGTTTTCCCACATAAATGTACTGCGAATTCTCGACACGGCACTCCGTGATCCTGGATACATAATTAGATAGGGCCAGAATGGCTTCCCCGTCGTCTCGCGCCTTCAGAAGCGCTTCCGAATTCTCCCTCAGAATTTGAAGGGCGATTTGGAACATAAACTGAAGAGAAAAATTTACATGACATACTGGAACATACCTTGGAACCCTCATAAAAGAACAAATCTAATATGCGCACTGCTGCATCAAACTTTACGGCGTTCAAAAAAATTGTTAAAAACCATGACAGCGCAACCAAATCATCGATTCCAAGATTAAGGAGCTTGGAATGGAGGCCGGGAAGTGTTTTGCTGACAATATCGACAAAAACACCTTGATCGACCAAGGCCCCAACCACTTTTGTATTATAATAGTCTGGAAGGAACCTTTCACAGACCGCAACCAACATCCAGAAGGCTTGCTCTTCGTTGCAGAACAATAATAAGACCGCTCCAACTATATTCATCGCTTGACAGTAACCTTAAAGACTAATTATGAGTAAGAAACACACTACTAACCAATACTGGGATTTCTAACGGCATATGCAGCCAAAATCCTTCTCAAAGCATCAATTCCAGGGCCTCCTTGGAATGCCGGATGCTCAGGTAAAGATCGATGGAGATCACGCTCAATCTCTTCCATCGTAAACGGAGAATAGTCCCTAGATTTACTCAACAATGACTGATATTCTCCTGGATGTAGATTCATCTCCAAGTCGGCTCCAGAACAAATGGCCCATAACCTTCCCCTCTCCTCATTGGGGACACCCTCCAATAAAAGACGACTCAAATCGACCGTTCTGAATAAAGTGGAGTCCTTTCCATAGATCTCATTGAATCTTTCCCACTTCTTTTTCAACTTTTCATCTACATTTTGTTTTGGAGGATACCGTTTGGACAAAGGTTGAGCCAATATTTGACGTAAACATTCTTCATCCAAGTCAGTAAACTGATCTTTCAACTTTACCTAGAAGGATATTAAAGGTAAAAGCTAGTTTGTATGTTTTGTTTCCCTCAATTTAACCTTCCTGACTTACCAAGTTTTCTTTCTGCCGTGTCTCTCTTAATTTAGATCTCAGCAAAAAGTTTTTTATCCGATCATAAACAGTTTGACGATCAGAGAAGGCCGTAAACTGGAGGGATCGACCATTAGTCAGCTGAATCTGAATGCCATTACTGACTCCGTTGTTGATATTTGTGAACAGTTCGACTTTGTCGACCATCTTCATGATGATCACCACATTCACGAGACGTTCGACCTTTAAAATAAAACAAATTATGTTTCTTTGTTATTTTTTATTTGTTCGCCTTTGCCCTTCTGCAGTAAAGTGTTTTTGCACTTACATTAGACCCGAAACACACAAAGTTGGAGGATATATACAGCCGGCCGTTCACATTCCTCCTGTCGTAGGGGGTGTATAATCGACAGGCCGTGTCGCCATCCAGTTTCTCAGAATGGGGCAAAGTAAATCGTCTCCTGTAATAAAACATGTTTTAAATTCTCGATCAAGTTTTGATTAGAAAGTTTGAGCTGTAAACTCTGTCTTTCATTTAAAGACAGATGTGGGGGCAGACTGAATCAAAATAAGGAACAGGACCAGAGGGGAACATGGATCATATGCGAGAGTGACTCAAGGCTTTATGAATCTATCAAAGGCTTTATGAATCTATATTTCTCATGCCTTATGCTTTCAGGAGCCATGGATGCCTTGGACGATATAACTGGTTCAGTTATTGTGTACTCCCGGGCCAATTGTACCCACAGTTTGAAGGCTAAATTACTGTTGGCCGATCTTGGGATCCCTCATCTGGACATTTCCCTCGATGCATTTCCCCAGGTAAAACGTAACATTTACATTGTATTTTCTAAGGTTGAAACAAAACTAGTTATATCATTTTTTGTATTTTTGGATTAATTTTGAAAATTTTTGTAAAGGGTAGGGGGACTCTCCCCATAAACCATGGCTTTTTGACGGGCGCATCTCAGATAAAGTTTGAGGTGATAAACAAATGTTTGTCTTTCATCTCAAACCCATTTTGTCTGAAAAATCATGGCCAATTCCAATTGCAGATCGATGCTCAGCTCGAGGCGTTGGTTGGGGGCACCTTTGTGACACCCCAGATCTTCTTCAACAACATCAGAGTTCCCGGTTACGAGAGTTTGAGACGTTTGGTGAGCAATTATGATTATCATTCCTTATCAGAATTCATGCGTCTTTCGCTACTTTTGATTTATGTTCTAGGTTGCTACTCCTGAACTCTGGCAAGAAGTTCTCGACATGTTGACAGACCAAGATAACAACAGTCAATGGAGTGGTGATGACATTGATGACATCATTCCCTTGGAACAGGACAAGATGCTGCACATGATGAGGAAAGCGAATCTGATCCGAGAGAGGCCCGGAGGCGTCCTGGGACATAGGAATTCGATGAAGGGACAGGATTTTGTGAACTGGCTAATCAAAGAAAAACAAGTCAGTAAGTTTCTGGAATAAACAGCATTGTCTTTAGAACGGAGCGACGCCCTCGTCTTGGGGCAGAAACTAATCGACAAGCATTTTGGTCATCAATTAAAGGAACACGCGACCTTCAACCCAGACAAATTCTATCAAATGCCGGAGGATGATCCAAACATGCCATTGAATTTGACCACGAGAGAACTTCCCAGAACACCAATGAATGTGGACGAATTCAACGAGCGGTTTTGCATGATTGTCGACAGGATTTATGAGCATATTCTAAGTGACAATATGATTGTAAGCGACCCCATACTCAGAGACTGACTTTTAGGATGTATTCTACGACAGGTTAGATGTTTGTACGGCTTTTGATGACTACAAAGACTTCATCCCCCTGCTGGCAAGTCTAGATCTGTCTGATTCCACGGCCGAAGAAAGGATTGCCTTATTTATCAACATCTACAACATGATGTTGATCCACATTGTTTACAAATACGGACCTCATTCTAACATCTGGCAGAAGAGAAAGTATTTCAACAACACTTATTACTTGATCGATCATCAACGGTATTCTCTCCAATCGATATACAACGGCGTCTTGAGAGGGAACAGAAAAGGACCAGAGATGTTATGGAAACCATTTGGGAAAGCGGATCCGAGAAGGAGAGTAAGAACACACACCCGCGAGTACATCTGTTTCAGATTATCATTAAAAATGGAGAGCCATTGACCCATTTCGGCCTAAATCAATACCGATCTCATGGGACTCCATTGAGGACTTACCGAAGTAATGTAAGTGTACAAGTACTATAACTAAAATATCCGTCTAGACTGTTATCACCGACCTTAGAAAGAATGCACAAGCCTTCCTTTCATCCTCAGAAAACTTTAAATTGGATGTCAAAAAGCAGGTCGTATCCATCTCCCCCTTATTTAAACAGTATTCAATAGACTTTGGAAATCTTCCTGAACATGTAAGTTAATATCAAATTGATACAATCCTCTAGGCGGTAGAATTTCTAATAGAATTTGTAATGGAAGACGGCCTTGAGAGAGATGTGTTGATCAAGATGTTTGAAACCAACCAATACACAGTCAATTTCCTAGAGCCAAGTACCGAAACCAACTTCGTGAAGGAAGAGAAGGTCAAGTAAAAAACAGCAGTAGTAGTCCACTCACCTGTAATTTTCACTCCGTTGTCGAGCATCCAGATCTCGTTTAATAAAGCAATTCCCTGATGATTTTTTGGCTCTTTTCTTCGGATTTTCATTTATAAATTTTTGCCGTAAAAGTGCATCTTCAGAGAATCCCTCTTCCTCGATCAATCTGAAAAAGTAAAGAAATTATAACAGGATAATCGAGTCACATCAGCCCCAGTCTAATCTACTGTCCCTAAATTTGTCCGTAAGCCACTGTAAAGTACATAAACTCAACAATATTTTGACATAAATGACGGGCGATTCAATTATTAAACGTCTACAAGATTATGAAAACCATGGAATAGCAACTGGGGGATCATCCAACAGTCATTTCAGAAGACTCAATATGCGTTTTTTGTTTGTAATCTCTTTTTTCCCATTAGTGATCCATACTTTTGGTGATGGGACCCACAAAAACTATTACTATACTAACCTCGGAGCTCCGCCGGATAATGAAACTGTAATCCGAACCAAGGTTAAACGAGGGATCTGCCTTCGAGACCACGATTTCATCTGCAACTCACATAATCCCAATCTAACTTGCACTTGTTACCAATACGATAGTTCCAAGGTAATATCCCCTGCTGACTTAACCTAATGTAACTTTTCCTTTTTAGCCTTTACAGTACGCAAAATGTGATCAGAAGTTCCAACTGATGGATCCCTCAACAAATGTCTTGAGATTCAAATCCCCAATGCCCGCCCATCCTCGATACATCGATTTTGTCGATGAAATGTTTGTTAAGGTGATAGCCGATACAGCTGCTATCGATAAAGTAAGTCTACACAATTCAAAACATTTTTCAGAGTAATATTTTCATATTGAGAAAAACATGTAACTCCCGATTCATGTATCTCTACTTTGGAATCATTCACGATCTTAGCGAGGTCGACTTCAATAATATCAGAATGATGGACACCAGTTACATCACTCCCAGAATCTTCCTCAGTAATCGAAATCTGATGGAACAAGTTTGGGTCCCAGCTCAAGCCATTGATAAAGTAAGATGAGAACTTTGTGTCTTATATGTCTTCCTTCATAGATCACTTCTTTGCCGGAGGTCGTTTGTCAGAAATGCGAATGGTATCGACAGAACATGCCCAATACTGACATAGATACCCAGACCAAGAAAGCCATGTTGGAAACAAGTAAAAAGGAGACATTCTGGGTCGAAGATGAAGAAGAAAAGAAGACCCCAGGTCTCACAAATTCACACATAGCTATGATAGTGGGTGCAAGTGTACTGTCCTTACTCCTCTTATCCATTTTGGGCTTCTCCCTTGTCAACTATTTCTGCAAAAAGAACACCTGATCTATCAACTCTCCTATTCTAATTATCTTATCAGTACCGTGGTCCACACACTCTGAGTTCAGCATTTCTTAAGGATAATTTTGATATCGACTGTATAAATTAATCCTCCGAAAGTTATCAATAAAAACATACTGTTTCATGGCCATGTTTGCCAATTGAGAGGCCAATTTGAATGCCTCTTTGAAGCTGACCAGTAATGAAAAGTCGTAGGTTTCGCTTCGGGTAACAACGGTAAAAGTTTGAGGGAAGAGGAGAGGCGCATTCTTCTCCAATTTCTAAAATTCAAAAGATATACGTTTAGCAGACAACTTACAGTAATCTCGGTCCAACGGATCTGAATCTTGGTTTGCTTTCCCACCAAGAAACTGTAAAAACACAAAAAATTGACCGAGAAATAAAGTTTTCCTTGAAACGGGGTCCTGCCCTTCCAATATGTACCGGCATAATCTGTTATCGACTCGATTAATTTGTTAATTCAATAACTTACAATTGACTAATTTTTCTTCGGTCGGTAAATCGAAAATCTTGTGAAACTTATGCAACACCAGATCCTTGGACACTTCTGTCTCAGATGATTGTTTCTTATTCTTCTCGGCTTCCAACAAGCTTTCGACTTTGGTCATTACAAACTCTCTGGCTTCGGCCTCGGTCTCGAATTTTGCCAGGACTGGTAAAACATTCTTCTCCAAATAATCCCAATGTGTTTGGATTTCACTTGAATTCAGAGCAACAGCAACGACTAGAAATCAAGAGGAAAATCGATACAAAAATACCTGTTGAGATACTCAGATCATCTCCATCATAGTGATAGATGATACGAAAAGGCAGGGATTTTGTATCAAAAACTGAATCGATGGTAGCTACAAAAAGTGATCCAAGTCCTTTGCCCTGTGCTTTCCTCTTTTGTAAGACAAAAAACAGATTTGCCCGTTCATTTATCCTGGAAAAACGACATAATTTTTTTTTGGTCTTACCAGAACGGCTGGGAGACCATCAGATGGTCCGGTTTGACCCAAACCATTTTGTGAAATGGTTTGAACAGTATTATCTATATTCGGAACTCAATAACAGGTGCGCTTCTCGCTCATTTTTATTTATTTTTTTCACACATCGCGTTAGTAATAAGGTGAAACGTAATGCCACTAAACTCCGTCTAATGCCAATTTCCTGCAGATTTCATAAATTTAATTGCCAGATTTTGAAGGTAAGTGTAAAACAGCCGAATAAGTATACGCTCTTTGAGAAAACTTACACGTTTATATGTTCTCTAACAATAACTGCTTCTTTTAACTTTGTATTCTTTCCCATTCACATTGTACTTGTTGAGCCACCTCGGTCCCACAACGACAACGCCTGAAAATCTTTATAATTTTAGAAAAATAAAAATTTTGTCAAAAAAAATTAGATAAAGATGGGAAAAAGTAAGGCCAAAACTGGAGGACCTACTACTGGCAATGCGGCGAAAGTGAAGAAACAGGTAAGTTAAATTTATGCTTTAAATTCTTGGTCTAGGGTAAGACGCGAAGATCTTTCAAGAAAGGCGAAAATGGAAAATTCAGAAGGTTTCACAAAAACAAGAAGAATAAAGATCAGGAGCTAAAACATAAGGAACCGGAGACAAAGCAAAAGAAGGTGTTTGTACCAAAGAAGGTAATGGAGATTAATCCGGATGATGTTGAAGATCTTATGGACGCCTTATTGGAAAATGAAGAGTTCAGAACAGGGTCTGTTGAAGATGTGGAAATCGTAGATGATGCGCAAGGAGAAAGCGAAAGTAAGGATGAGGAGGAAGACGGAGAGGATGATGTTGAAATGGAAGTTGAAGTATGTCTTAAATAGCGATAACCTTTGATTTTTGATTTTTTCAGCAAGAAGAGAAGAAGCCCTCAAGTTTAAAATTGTCGGGCGTTGAGAGAATGGCGCAATGGATAAAGGATTCAGAAGAAGTACGTTATAATGTTAAAAGACGATTTGCCAGAATTTGAATCGGCGGTGGCGGTAGGATCTTACTATGCATTTTTTGAGTTAAATAGTACTATGGTCCATCTTGAGCCAATATGTAAAATATTTTTGAAAAATATGTCATGATGATGGATAACAAATTTATTGACTCGACGGAAACGGTTTACAACGTCCATGGATTTGCAATTGGGACGCTGGAACCTTCTGGAAATATGTTTTAGGCGATGCACGATGCTCGTCATTTTCCTGGTTGGCACGATTTGGCCAAGAGTACTGTAACATGGCGATTCAGGAACTGTGCACATTAAGAATTACAAAAACTTGTCGTTTCTTCCCGATTTCATCAAGCTTTATTTCATATTCGGAAACAGCATTGAAGTTTGCATAGGCAGGGCTAGCACACACTGTACTATGGCGTCGTCTTTCCCATGAAATTTGCATATGTTTGCGTAGCATCTCTGCTCTGAGTATAACATTACGGCCACTTGGACTTAAGAAAAGCGAAAAAGGTGTTATACCGTTAGTGATATTATGTATAAGTGATATCAAACCACATTGTGTGAGCTAGTTGCGGTTCACGGTTACTGTAACATCGGTTTTTATGTTTTTCGGAAATTTGGAAAAAATCCATTTTCCGAAGGACTACCGCATTTGATGGAATATATTTTAGAAATTGTGTACTGGGGTCTTAAAAGATCTTATGCAAGTTTCATCAAAAAGAAGGCACCATAACACAGTGTATGGTACTATCTGATGCAAAATTTAATGCTGATTCTGAAAATATGAAAGGAAGTTCCATGAAATCGGGGGGAAAATGACGATTTTTTGTAATTTACATAGTCCTTGAACCACGATGTTACAGTAATCCTGACCAAACGGTGCCAATAAGGGAAATGATATCCAAAGCGTATTTCCAGGGAGTATTATTTTTACTCAGAAATGGTATAGTAAAATTCTACCGCACACTACTGTTGCCGGCTGATTCAACTTCTTGCGAAGTCCCTTTTAAATGCACTGTTTTTTCAGAGATTAGATATGGATAACTGGGGAGAATTGAACGTGTCCGAAGCTATTCTTTGTGCTTTAGAGAGTGAAGGGTATGTCGCTATTTCGCGTCCTTTTACTGTTTAAGGCTTACAAATCCGACGGAGATACAAAAGAACGTGGTTCCCCTGGCCAGTGATGGCTTTGATATATTTGGAGCGGCCGAAACAGGAAGTGGAAAGACATTGGCGTTCTTGATACCGGTTCTCGAGAACCTCTTGAAACATCAAGAAGAACACGGCACTGTAGATTTCAAAGAGAAGAAATTATCAGCGCTTTGTATGGCTCCAACCAGAGAATTGGTGATGCAGATCAACAAAGAATTTAAGAAGTTCTCAAAGTTCACCAACTTCCGAACAGCCGCCATTATTGGAGGAATGAGTGAAGAACGGCAGAAACGGTTGCTCGATCGAAAACCTGATATCATCATAGCTACCCCAGGACGATTCTGGTCATGGGTATGTTGATTTCTAAATTATACTTTAATTTTTAGGTTTCCAAACATCCATATGCTGGAGATTTCACGAGCCTTAAGAATGTTGTGATCGATGAGATTGACAGGATGCTGGAGAAGGGGCATTTTAGGGAAATGAATGAAATCATCGAAAAGATTCATGAGTAAGTGTTGTTACATTGGAATTTCTAAGGCATTTATTGTACTATTTTGTTTATGCTTATACGTGGCTTTATATTTATGCCAGGATCGTTTTCCATTTAGGCAGAAGACGAGTAGGCTTCAGACACTAGTGTTTTCTGCCACATTAACCTTCTTGATGCTCCCTGACGTCGAAAAAGCTCAACAAACAAGGGAATCCAAATTAAGGGAGATTGCCAAAACAAGCAAAATGAGGAAGAATTACAAAGTAATAGACCTGACTAATGAGTTCGCCACCCCAACCACGCTCAAAGAACGGAGAATCTGCTGTCAGAGTCTCTTGGAGAAGGACAGTCGATTATATTACTTGTTACTGACATACAGAGCCCGAACTTTAATTTTTACCAACAGTATTGATGCTTCGCAAAGGATATATTCCATATTACTCAAACTGAAAATATCTCCAACACCCTTGCTTCTGCATGCCAAGATGCAGGAACGGAAAAGATTGAAGAATTTGGATAGATTTGCCTGTAAGTGACCCTTAATTTGGCTGGTATTGTTGGTTTTCAGCTACCCCAAGCTCCGTGTTGATAGCTACAGACGTGGCTGCCAGAGGTTTGGACATCAAGAATATCGAGAATGTCATCCATTATCAGATCCCTAGAACAGCCGAAGATTATATTCATAGATCGGGAAGGACTGCCAGAGCTCTCAAGAATGGGATGTCTATTCTTTTGTTGGATCCACAAGATGTGCAGAGATACAAAAAGATCTGCAAGAGTCTTCACAGGGAAAACGAACTTCAGAATCTTGAATTGGACAATGTGAAAAGACTAGATGCTATCAAGAATCGATGTTATTTAGCGTCTGAGATCGAGAAATTGGAGTATCAATTGAGAAAAGTAAGCTTTTCTTTGTTTTCACTTGTTTTGTGGCACTTCTCAATTCAATTTGCTGACATCATCATTTAGGTGTCTTCGGCAGTAAATTGGAAGAAACGAATGGCCAAAGAAGCGGATCTCGAGCTCAGCGACGAAGGGCAAGTCTATTCGTTATTCGCTTTAATTACTCTTTGGTGTTGCATAAATTTTGAGAGGAACGAATATTTAAAAGCCCAATTAATCATGGAAATCTGTTTCAGAGAAGAGGACACAGAGAGCGATGAAGCTAATAAACGTCGTCTGAAGAAATCGGCAGAGAAAGCCCTCAAATCCGCGTTGACTCAGCCTCTGCCCAAGAGCTCCCTAGTGTAAGGTGTCTTTTTCCAGAGTCAAATATTGTTTTTGTTGATGCCTAATAGAGATGGATCAATGTTTCCATTTCTGTTGTTGTTTCCGTTGTCTGTTAAATAAATTAATATACCGAATGCATGCTTGACAACATCATGGGAACCCCGCTCCTCTTGGCCCCATCCCGTGTATCCACCCACCAGTGCCTCATCAAGGGACAAAACCCTGGCCAGAAAAAGGTCGAAAGAATTGCTAATTTTGGAGAAGAATAGCCCCGGGTTTGAAGGCCTCACAAAAAAGTGTAGAAAATTATGCGAAGAAAGTAAAGGAAACGTCTTCACCGCCGGAAATCTGTTCCTTTCACAGTTATTACGCGCTCCCCCCAAACTTTGTTTAGATCCGAAGGACGGAAAAACGGTGAGAAGCTGGGGACGGCGGGATGATTAAAGATTTCCCTTAATCTGTCTGAGGAAACGCCATCCCGGGTAATTATACATAGCTTCTTTCCTATTCATCCTCCAGCAAACATGAGGCCAAAGTTTACAATCGGATTTGTTTTATAAGTCTTCTAATGAACGTTACATCCAAAACTGCTTCCTTCTACGCAAAAACTCTCTATTTTCCTGAAATAAAGTGCCCATCTTAATTACCGGGTTATTCACAAGCAAAGGAAGTTGTCCATTAACCCCTCAGGCATGGTAATCTGCATAGGAAAATTACGTCAGAGAAGGAAAAACGGGCAGAAACTCAATTTACTTTACTTATCGTGACTCTATGTTGTACTCTTCCCGGAATAACACTCCTAAATAATGCCGCGCTTTTCACGTTTTGAACCGGCTTGAATAAACTGCGGCATGAAAGCAGTCACTGGCTGGCCAGGTAAACAAGGTCC
The DNA here is from genome assembly GCA_904066235.2 of Bursaphelenchus xylophilus. NCBI lineage: Eukaryota > Metazoa > Nematoda > Chromadorea > Rhabditida > Aphelenchoididae > Bursaphelenchus > Bursaphelenchus xylophilus. Next base: position 6,744,402 of record CAJFCV020000004.1, read on the forward strand.
GCCCTCCAGTTTCGAAAATTATCTTCTCCCAACTCTGACATCTCGTTGTAAACACTCCCCTTCCCTCTTTTTTACATCTGTAACATGTACTTCTTTTTCTTAGTCTTTATATAGTCCATCAATGTCTATGAACGGCATAATGGGCATTCCGTTTTATCTCACTTTAATTCTGAAACGATTTTCGGGACGCTTTCTTCCTGAAAAGTTGCAAATTCGAACTCGTGATTTCAGCTAAATTGGTCCCACCCAATTATGGGTAATCACCAGGCCCATCCCCAGGGCCAGATGCATGTAATCCGAGAAACGACCGATGACCGTCGTCGCGGATTCATTAACAGGAGAAGACAAAAGTTGGAAGAGCTCAAGTGTCGGCGCCAATCCATGCCCTCGACCCAAGTCCAACTCGAACCGGCAAGTCTTTGGATGGGGCGGCTACTTGTTTAACGATGAAATAAGCGGGTTTATCCTCCTTTTCGGGTCAAACATTAATCAGAAGTGGGATGAGAAATAAAAATGAGATTGGAAATCAGAGAACGTTACCAAGAATTTGATGTTTGTTAGGAAGGAATTGGAGGTGTAATTGGGACTTGGACTCTTCCCACGCCCAAATTAGGCTGGAAGTCGCTTCAGTTTAGGTTCATTCGTCTCAAACTGAACTCGTTTCAGAACCCTCGCCACGATAATTTTCATTCCTTCTGCTTCGGCGAGGACGCCCAGACCCCGCGGATTCAGATTAACGGCCAGGATAGTGTGGAATCGGTGGATCTCGATAATCAGCCAGGCCCCTCGACACCTCCAGAACGTCGTCAGTCGGACTTGTCGCCAACAGCCGACCTCTCCGCCTCTCATACTTGTGTTTCCATCGATTCGGCAGAGGAAATGAATCAGAATGCGCCCAAGAAACACCGATTTATCAGAAATCCAAAATCAGCGGCAACCAGGAGAATGGAATTCTTATCTTTTAGTAACAATTTTGCCGCACGATCACTGGATGAAGGAGCCCATTTTGAGGCACAGAAAGTTGAATTCGAATTGGATATGAAACCCTTGAGTCATCGTGCGCGATCTTTGAGTCCCTTGAAGCAAATGAGAACATATTCCAGCAGAAAGTTCCCATCCGATGAAAGTGTTTTAACTTCGGAAGTAAGTAATACTATGTACTGTGGTAGTTGCGAGATACATTTGAATATTTGGCTCTCTTCAGCACTGTGCATTCATCAAGATTTCTTGGAAAATGGCGATGGAAAGGATCCAGACGACGAATCAGCCGTCCTTTGGATTCCTTTGTATGAAACGGATCCTCGAAAAGATGTCCATGCTCAAAGAAGTGTTCAAGGTCTCTGATATTGAAAATGCGGACAGACTTCCGCCAGATCACACATTCGCCAGACATGTCGGACTGTTCCAGTCCATCTTGGATCTTGCTGTATGAAAAATTATAGTCAATATCTTATTACGTTAGTCATGAAAAACTTCAATTAATTATTCGCTATTTTTCAGGTGAGAAATGTCGAGCAATTGGAAACGGAGATTGCGCCACTCCTATTCACGTATGGCAAACGTCATTACCAACATAATCTTGTAAGTTACACTTTGACATTGCAAAAAATGGGGTAAAACTTTATGAAAGACCTTTAAGTAAAATAAATTGTATTTTTATGTATGTATATATTAGTAATCTAATTTTTTGTGCAATTGAAAGGAATGAAAGGCTATATTTTTTCAGCTTAATGTGTTCAACGAGTCCACGGTTCGTTTATTCTGTGGCCAGGTAGTGTGCACAATGTTGGATTTACTCTCAGATCGTCTGACAACTGACAGTATGGAGGCTTGGATCGAGTTAATGCGCTATTTGGGGCGAGCATTATTCAATGGATTCGAATATGAGAGACTGGCCAAGACCAAAAAGTTTGCCATAAACACAAAAGACCATGCTTATTTTATTGCCTGAGGCATTTTGATGGCAACTTGCAAAGTCAAACTTAGTGAATCGTCTGTTTACGTCCTTATCATCTCCTAATGTCCTTTACAAACCGAAAAAAGCTCAAAATGTTGAAAAAAGGGTGATTTGCATGTCTTCTTATCAATTTTTCACCGCAATTTTTTAACAAAACTCACGTTCAGCTCGCAGAATGTCCTCGAAATCAACACCAAAAGCAAAGTATTTACTAGAGATAAGGGCGTCGGTGTCACATATATGCCCACCAAGTCCACATTTTCAGTTCTTACTTTGAATAAATATACTAAATAAACCGTTATTCTGACTACAGTAACCCCATTGTTTTATGTAGTGTACGGTTAGTAAGTAGATGGGTATATTTTGTTGAATTGTTTCGTAATCGGCCCTTTAGATTCTCTCTTCTCAGCCTGGGTTGGCAACTGTATAAAAAACGAAGGTAAGTCAATAAATTTATGCGTCGTATGATGGGTCCTAAGTCATTTGAATAAGTCAAAATCGTGGCTGTCTATAAAACTTGATTATGAAACAAACTCGTAAAGCAATCAATCCAATATTCTTCCGCTTTCCAACGTTCTTATTCATGAAATAAGTATTATATGTTTTCTTTAAACCGACAAGAAAGGGATGTCAATGTGCTAACGTCGATGATTCAACGAATGTCGAACTCATCGTTCGATCTTCGAACTGAATCACCATCCCTCGCAATGATTTCCTTTTACGTGACCGGAGGGGATTTCGAAAAACGCACTCGATAAAATAACGCTTCCAAACAACGATACCTTCGATTCGAAAAAGTATCAATCAACTCATTTTATGTAGTAACCCCAAAAAGTTAAATCGTTTCGTTGTATTACTAATGACTCATCCCGGCTATTCGATAACCCGTCTTCTAATCGGGAATAAGGTCGGATATCGGGATTTATTGCGCTTCCCTCGGTACATCTCACTCGGTTATTGAGGATTGGAAGGTGTTGACAGTTACTTAAAAATTTTTGTTTGTTTTTTTCTCACTTTCGATCAGTTTGCGACCAGTTTACGGTCTCACAATCAAGTCGAGACGATAGTCTGATGTCTCTTTCTCTTCTGTCGTCCTTAGAAGCCACATTTTGATTCTTTTCATCTCATTCCCCGGTCCTTAATCATTCAATATTATACGGCACCGAGGCTATTCTCTCACTCAATTAGCAACAAAATTCAAGGGTTGTCGTTGGCTGTGTAAATATTTCTTTACCTGCGTGTCATATGTCTCTCTGGAAGACCCGACCCAACTCCAGAAGGCTCCTTCTCGCTTGTTTAAAGGGGCCTTTTAATCGTTGAACTTTCGTCTTTCAACTTCCAGGCAGTTTATCAGTTGATTTTTCATTGAAATTCGATCTGGATTCAAACAGTTTGATCAAATTTCATAGACAGCTTGTTCCCCAATCGTAATTGTTTGTCATAAGTTTTCGCAGTATGAGTAATGAGTTTTAACAGCCTGTAAGCTGGTCTGGAACCTTTCGTATTTTCATTTTGTCATTGTTCAAAACATACATTAATGTATTTAAATGCTTAGAAGATTTTAATAACATGGCTATTTGTTAGTGCATTTATTGAGAAACCCTGATTTCCAAACTTTTGGCTTTGAATCCTTTCTTTTATCAGTACTTATCAGTTTCATTCTTGCTCAATTTGTCTATAATTTCCGTTGAATTCTAACATCTTCATTTTTAGATGGAGTCGGACACACAGCCTATAGTGCAAGGGAAAACGGTGTGGTCTTCCATTTACATTGCTGCAGCGTTGAGCTTTGTGGGAGCAGTACAATTTTCATTATATTTTTCAGCATTATGGCCGTATATGAGGATCGTAAGTTTAAAATTTTATATTACTAATAAAACGCTTTAGTAAACCTTAATTATTCTTTTTTTAAGCTAGACGCAGACATAACGGAGACATTCTACGGCTGGACCGTTTTTGTCTACAGTTTTGGTCAAGTCCTTTCGGCCCCCGGCTTTGGCTGGTGGAGTAATAAGGTCAAAATGGTCAGACCTCCTCTCTATTGTGGCCTTTTCCTTATGTTCTTTGGCAACTTCATTTACATTTTGATGGAAATCATCTCCGGCGTTCCAAAAAGATTTGTTTTAATGTTATGTCGATTCATAATTGGGATGGGATCAGGTAATTAGATATCCAAGTTGAACCGTTTCCTTAGGCAATGTGGCAACTCTTCGGTCGTATGCCTCTACTGCAAGTTCTCTGGAGGATAGATCCAAAGCAATCGCATATGTAACTTGTGGCCAAGCCATCGGCATGACAATGGGCCCGGCCTTTCAGTTTATCTTCACCCAGCTGAAATACCCTGGTCCAGCTCCTTTTGGATTAAGCCTGAATTTATACACGACCCCCGCCTATCTTGCTTGTTTGATGAATGTGTTAGGCGCCGTCGCATTATACCGGTACTTCGAAGAAGTATATGCAATCGACCTCATTGATGATGTAAGTGGTTGCCAAATTATCCTCGAATCCTTGTCTAGAAAGTTTTTTTAACTAATTATAATTGCAATTGCAGGATGAGGAAGACGACGAAAAGGAAGCCCCGCCATCCATCCCGATGTATGACATCATTGCTGTTCTAGTCTGTTATGCTTCAAGATTCACGGACATGTTTGTCCGGACGAACCTCGAGACCTTAGGATCACCTTATTCAATGATGATGTTCTCATTAGACGAAGTCCACTCGGTCAGATATCTTTCTCTGGCCCAAGGCATCGTCGGCGCTCTCACTTTTTCCACTTACATTGCTTACATTAACTTTGACATGGAGAAAATGTAAGCCAAGTTAACCCTATTGTAAAATAATGCTTGGCATCAATGACGATCTTGATTCCAGAGTTCCCCTCCGTCCAAGTTGCCTGATTGCCTTAGGCCTTATGCTTATTTTCCATCTGATCACATATCCTTGGTCATTCCTCGGCAACTACGTCCTACCACTCAACGGTACAACCGGATGTGACGCCTCAAGGTTCTCATGGTGCGCGGAGTTGACCCAAGTGAATGTCTACATCTACTACGGGAGCTATGTTCTCCTGATCGGTACTGCTTTCCCCTTGCTCACAATCACCTTGACCACGCTCTTCTCCAAAATCCTCGGTCCTCGACGTCAAGGCACTCAACAAGGGCTCTTCCAAGCAGCCAGTGCTATCGGCCGGATGATCGCGCCTGTCTCCGCATCAGCTCTTTACACGGGTTACGGCCCTCGGGCGGTGTGGCAGATGGAGATAGCGGTAGTTGGAGTTGTTCTGGCAGCGTGGTTCCTCTTCTACAGAAAAATGGTGGAGATGAAAATACCCCGACGGATAGAAAACAATTGTTTTGGGTATGAAAACCCCCAGGCTATAGAAGACGAGTCCACCCTCAACCAAGGATAGTGTTTGATCCAGCGATTTCAGAGTGTCAACGAAACACAAGTCATTAGATGAACATCTACATCGACTTTTGGCCGTCTCTCTGAAACGATTGACCAGCCCAAAAGCTCAATTCAAATCGAAACGGGTTCCTTTTATAACTCCATATCATGATTAATAAATTTCAAAAAAAGGAAAGATTTGCTGAGTATTAGACGAAATACCAACTCAATTTGGGGGAGACTATTTATTTAGCCAAACAAAACGATACAAAAATTAGTGATTGGTCAAAAGAAACAACAGAAGTTCTCTGTGGACCAGAAGCGATTCCCCTTCTTGGTTCGCCGTTTCTTTTCTCGATCAGCCGAGATCTGTCTGACCGTGTAGACATCTGCAACAACATCGCCAGGGATCTTAGAGAAGGGCAGAGTCTGGAGTTCATTCTCGTTGAAATGGGCAATCTTGTCCACCAATAGAGACAACGAGGCATTGTCCCTGTCGTATCTTGAGATGGTTTGAGTCAGTTGCATGAGATCAGTGTGCGAGAGAGTGTTCAGACAGAATTGAAGTATTTCCTCACATCTTTTTAGTACATTGGCCACTCCAAAGAAGCATGCCGCGTTCACCACGGGAACTAGATTTGAGTCTGAAAGATCGAAAACGACGAAATTTCAAAGTTTACGAAACGTGCTCATGAACGCAATAATGCGCTGCTTTTTCGACCAATTGAAACAAACAAATTTATATTCCACTCACCTTTTATTGGCTTTTTCTTTGGGCAATTGAACAACACCCGTAATAACTCTAGGAAGTCGTATGGTTCTACACCTTCCACAACAAAGTCGTCGTCGTCAATCCGTTCGGCAAAATATTCGGAAAATTCGGCAAGATATCCAAGGTTGACATAGAAGATCTGACCAGACACAACGACTCGATCTCGGCGTGTTCGGGTGGGGTAGGCAAAGTCATCGTATCCACAGCCTGATTGTAACTTCATTCTTAAACCATCTCATAGAAAATTAAAAAATGCGAGTTTTGGAAACTTTTTCAAAAAACATTTGCCGACAGAAAAATCAATAAAACAGTTGCGGAGTGTCAATTATCGGAGAGATGCGCAACAATTGTCATTTCAGCAGGCGGTACTGACCCAGACTGGTCGTGAAATGAAGCCTTTGACCGAGCCTACCAATACCGACGGCGTCTCTCCGGCTCCAGCCACTCAAAAAGCTGAGAATCCTCAGCCCACGCCGACTCCTGCCCCTACCGAAGGTGTTCAAAGTGGAGAAGCCGTCGCCTCCAGTACCCCTCAAGAAAGATAGTAGGCTAACTGTTTATATTCTTTTATCGAATGATGCTTCTTCAGTCGTGTGACCAGTAATGGGTCCCGTAACTCTCGTGGCCGCTCTTCCACAGGTCGCCGTCGTCCAAAGAGAGCCAAAGAGCCGTTATCGTTCAACGAATGGCTTTTGGAAGACCAGGGCAAGTACAGGGAGGTCACCATCGAACTCAGAAGATGGAAGGCCACCCAGCGTCAATGTCAATACATCCGCCAAAGTGTCGGTCAATGGAATCAGGTCAAGGTAATGGGCACTTATGATAAAGTATAACAATAATGATGACTTTAGTCGGTCTTCAAGGTCTCCCCTCTGTTCAAGTTGGAGTTGGATGTCTACAAGAAGACTCACAAGAATATCAAGCCGGTCCCGGCTGGAGAAAGTTTCGATCTTCCGCCATTAAACTGACAAGAGAGATAACTTTTATTTACTTATTAGACACTAATACTGCCTTTTCTGAAATCAGTCTTTCCAATGACAGCATTTATCACACAACTTGAAGTCCGTCTGGATTCTTGTATGGCATTTTTTATGGCTTCAGTTTGTTTGTTTCCATCGATATTAGAATTAAGGAGGATTCCTTTGGATCCGATCGCTTCACCAATCTTTTCATAACTTGTAAACTAAACACATTTATTAGGTTTCTATAGTACAACCTACCGCTAGATCACACGCAACCGAAGATTTGAACCACGGGACTTGATCTCGCGCAATCTGAGACCAGCAAGCATCGTTTCCAATCAAGGCAACCACTGGCAGTTTGTGTCTTTGATATGTGTCAAACTCGAGCAACGAGTATCTAAACCACCATTTATTCTTTTAAGACACTTTTACCCGGCAGATCCGTCTCCGTAGATAATGATAACTGGTCGATCTGGATAGACAGCCTTCGCCCCGAGGGCAAACCCTCCTCCTACTCCGAGAGTTCCAAACGCCCCAGGGTCCAGCCATTGGAGAGGTCCTCTGGGTCTCACAATATAAGCTGCACTCCCAACAAAGTCACCTCCGTCCGCAACGAGAATGGCATCATCTGGAAGGACATCATCCAGCCGTTTTAGTAGTGCAAGAGGGTTCAGATTTCCATCCTTCGGAGTTTCATTCATCTTGCTTTCATTTGAGGATTCCTTTTCAATTTCTTTGTCTGTCAATGATTGAACCCACTCCGCTGGAACTTTATAATCATCTCCCAATTCCTTCTGAATAGCGGCCAGAGTCTGTCCAACATCCGCCTGGATCAATTGATGGGCATTCCAAAAGACCCGGTGATTCTGAAGTGATTGCTATTGTTTTGTGGCTTACTCGATACCTTTGTCAGTTGAGAATGGCATCTGTTGATGGCAATGACTTTAGACTTTGATGACAAAACCTTTCCATAACTCAAACGGAAGTCGCATACGGTCCCTGGAGACTACGATTATACGAAATTAATTGTTATTGTCTTGAAAAAAAAGAATCGTTTACTCACCAGCAAGGATAACAACATCGGCCTCTCTGAGGACTTCCTTTCTATTCTGTCTGAATTGAATTGGCGACCTCTGACCCAAGAGACCGCGACACATTCCTCCGAGATATGTGGGGATTCCGAGCCTCTGCAAACAAAAGTCGTGGCACGCATCAATAACAAAAATAATAAAATTGTGGTATCCCCTTACCAACACGATCTCTTGCAATTTGGATGGAGTGATTGGAGGTAGAGTCGCTTGTGAGCCCATCAAAAGTAATGGTTTCTTGGCCTTTTTTATGGTATCGACAACCTTCTGGATGTCGCCAGAAGTCGCTGTAGGTATCTGAACAGGTAACGGGGTCAGAGGTTGGTCATTCCAGGCACCTCCGAATTGACGTGAGACATAAGTAAACAAAAAGGCGTTCATCAATTTCTGAAATAATGTAATGGAATGGTGAATCAGATAAGGTACCTTGAAACCTTTGGCATTTGGAACAAATCCCATTTCTTTGACAACGAACTGGTAAGGATAGAGAACATCAATTGGAAATTCGATAAAAACAGGCCCTGGGGTTCCGGATTGGGCTTCTTGAATAGCTCTTCTAACTGTAGGCGCAATATCTCGTAACTTGGTTACTCTGGCCGTATATTTGCATAAAGGTCTGAACAAAACGCCTTGATCAATGTCTTGAAGAGCTCCTCGATTTTTCAAAAGAGTAGGGGCAGCCCCTCCAATCAAAAGAATTGGTGATTCGGCCATCTGGGCATTCTTTACCGCCGTAATTGTATTTGTTAAACCTAAATATAAAGATAAAAGACGAAAACTGCCAACCTGGCCCAGCCGTAACTGCTGCGACACCAATGGTTTGCTTCAATCTGGCCACCGCATCAGCAGCAAACACGGCACTGACTTCATGGCGAGTGTCAATAACTTTAATTCCTAATTTCTCAGCAGACACCAGGATAGGTGAGATGTGCCCTCCAACCAGAGTAAATATCTGTTCAACACCATGAGCCTTGAATGAAAAGTATTATTACATCTGTAGAAGGAAGATTACCTTCAACACTGAAGCCACTAATTCTCCGCCATGACGTGTGCACTTCTCATCAACCTAAATTGAGATATCACCGAGTGGATCATATCTACCTGGAACGCAGTGCTCAGCCAGTGTTGCCGCCCCTCTTTCAATCCCTTGATGATCTTTGCAATATTGTTCATGTTATCAATTCCCAAAAACCATTTCAAGAAAACGAAAACCCCTATCAGGGTAAATAGTAAAATTAGCATGACTAGGATGCAAATGCCCTTGAACAAACCAAGTTCTTTCGCTGATCGAAGCTGCGAAATAAATCTGAAAAATGCGAGAAATTAGAGAAATGTTATGTGGAACACACTTTTTCTAGTATCTGATTTCGGACTTTTGTCGGGTTTATATTAATTATGTTACAAAAAGCATCACAATTGTCTTTGGCAAAGATAAGGGACGGACGACGTTCGTTTTTTTGCCCGTTCCGATTTTGGGTCAAGTCTTCCGCAAAAAGAAAAACTTGACCCAATCTTTTACACGTAGCAGAAATTCATTTATCGTGTCGTTGAGAGTTAGTCGTTTTAGTGACATACAACTTTCAGCGAAATGCGTAAAGACAAGAAGGACGAAGAAGCCGGAACTGGAAATCCCTATGCCCATTTGGACAAAACATCAGTGTTCCAAGAGGTAAGAACAACTTTGATTTCCAAAAGTACTTTTCTAATGTAGAGTTCATTGACATTTTTTTAGGCAAGAGCGTTCAACAAAACTCCAATTGTTGTTCGGGAATGTAATGCGACGTTGTGCAAGATCTTGTACTTGATCCAGAATGGGGAGAGTATAGGAAAAACTGAAGCCACTGACACCTTCTTTGCCATCACCAAGCTGTGGCAATGCAAGGATGCCACCCTCCGTCGTCTTGTCTTTTTGGCCATCAAGGAGTTGAGTCCATATGCCAATGATGTCATCATTGTTATCAGCAGGTAAACAATTTTGTTCACAAACAAGTCTTCTCTTTAGTTTGACCAAAGACATGACAGGGAATGAAGATGTGTATCGAGGTCCTGCCATCAGAGCTCTCTGCCGTATCACTGACAGTGGAATGCTGCAAGCGATTGAGAGATATATGAAACAAGCCATTGTGGATAAGGTCCCGTCTGTTTCTTCCGCCGCTTTGGTCTCGTCGGTCCATCTGATGAAGAAATCTCCCGAGGTCATTAGAAGATGGGCCAATGAGGTTCAAGAAGCTGTGAACTCTGAAAATCCAATGGTGCAATATCACGCTTTGGGTCTTCTTTATCAAATCCGATCGAGTGACAAACTGGCCGTCTCCAAACTTCTCCATAAATTTGGAAAGTCTGGAATGAGATCTCCGTTGGCTTTGTGTTATCTCATCAGAATTGCTGCCAAATTGATCTTGGAAGAAGAGGGTACTGACAGAATTCCTCTAACATTTATCGAGAGTTGTCTTCGCCATAAGAGTGAGATGGTTACTTATGAGGCCGCGTCAGCTATTGTCAGGCTGCCTAACATTACCAGGTAGGCTTACCAAATTTTATTGATACTTATTTTGGGTTTGTTTTCCTAATATTATATGTATTATTTTAGCGGGGAATTGGCGGGTGCAGTGAATGTGCTCCAGATGTTCTGCTCGTCTCCCAAGCCATCTTTACGTTTCGCGGCTGTCCGAACGTTGAATAAGATCTCGATTAATTATCCTCAGGCGGTTATGAGTTGCAACGTCGACTTGGAGCAACTGATTACTGACCAAAACAGATCAATTGCCACTTTGGCCATCACCACTTTGCTCAAGACAGGTGCTGAATCTTCAGTTGAAAGGTTGATGAAGCAAATAAGTTCCTTTGTCAACGAAATCGTAGATGAATTCAAAGTTGTGGTCGTTGAGGCCATTCGTTCTTTATGCTCCAGATATCCAAGAAAGCATGCCACGATGATGATGTTCCTCTCGGCCATGTTGAGAGATGATGGAGGTCTTGAATACAAGAAGGCCCTGGTCGATACGGTTATCTCCATCATCGAGGAGAACCCAGAAACTCGCGAAACAGGTGCAAATTTTATTAATACTGCCTGTATTTTCTGTGATAATTCAAATAGAAATGTATTTATTTTTAGGTCTTGTACATCTCTGTGAATTTATCGAAGATTGTGAACACAGCTCCCTGGCAAGTCGAGTTCTTCATATCCTGGGAACTGAGGGCCCAATTACATCATCGCCCGAGAAATATATCCGCTTTATTTACAACAGAGTGGTTTTGGAAGCGACTGAGGTGAGTGTCGGAATAGTCGAGGGGTAGTGGGTTGGGGTCAAACAACTCGATGAGGAAATCAAAAGGCCGCTTGAAGACCCTCACATTGCAGTAGGTGGGTCGTTATGACGATACAAAACGAAGCGAAATACTGATGAGTTGTGAATGTTTTTTTCCTTCTTATCTGTAACAAAAATTATTATTTAATTTTAGATCCGAGCCGCGGCTGTGACTGCCTTGGCCAGATTCGGTGCTTTGTGCCCCAAACTCCGGCCGAGTATTGAAGTTTTATTGAAGAGATGTCTTCTGGATACTGACGATGAGGTCCGGGACAGAGCTACTTTCTTTTTGAGAACTCTTCAGTCTGAAGACTCGGATGCCATCAACAAATATATTATCAGTCCCCTTCAAGTAAGCTGATTTCATAGTTTGTGTTTGTGGCAACAAGACTGAGAAAACATTCACCTTTTTAGGTATCTGATGTCGGGCTTGAACATGCTGCTCAGGATTATGTGAAGAGTAAACAATTCGACAAATCCTTCGATCTGAAGGTAGTCCCAGTCTCGGCCGCCCCCATCACCCTCACCGAATCCAAACCATCTTCTCTTTCCGTGGAACCAGTGGTCAAGAAAGAGGAGAAGAACAAGAGCTCCAGACAAGACTTCTTTGCTCGTAAGTTATTGTAAAAATCTTTTGTCCGTTCTTCTTGACACGTTCACCCTTGTTTTTTCAGAGCAGTTATTTGCGATCGCTGATTTCTCTGACCTCGGCCCTCTATTTAGAAGTTCTAAGCAGATTGAACTCACGGAATCGGTTACAGAATATGCTGTCACTCTGATCAAACATACTTTTGCTGAAAATATTATCCTTCAAGTAAGAATCCGATGAATTTTACTTGATTTCCAGTTTGATTGCAAAAATACCTGTAATGATCAACTTCTGGAGAATGTTCATGTGAGTCTCGAACCGACAGAAGAAGAAGGATGGAGAGTGGTAAAGACGTTGCCCTTGAGCGCTCTTCCTTATGGCAGCGAAAAGGGAACTACTTACATCCTGTTGGGAATGCCTGAGGATGGAGGCGTTTCAGGAACTTTCTCTGCCACTCTCAAGTTCAATGTTAGAGATGTGGATCCAACTACAGGGGAACCCGAGTCTGACGATGTTTACGATGACACATTCGCCGTGAGTTTTGATATATTTTTTGATATGTTTCGATCCTCCAATTTTTATGTCCAACATCACAAAAGTATACCGCCTTTGTTACTGATATAGATCATAAATCCATTGGTACTCTTAATTGAACATATTTATAGCTGGAAGAAGTGTCGATCAGTCTCTCCGATCATATTCTAGCTGTTCAAAAGCCCAATTTCTCTGGAGTCTGGGACCAATTGGGAGAAGAAAATGAATACAATGAGACCTTCGCCCTCCCAGTAGCGTCCCTCCAAGGTAACTCCCAAAAGCACTCTTATCAATGGCTTATTTTTCAGAAGCGGTCACAAAACTCCAACAGTATTTGGGAATGGCCGCCTGCGAACACTCGGATAAGATCCCTGAGGGGAAATCACAACATCAGCTATTGCTGAGTGGTGTCTTCAGAGGGGGATTAGATGTTTTGGCTCGAATTCGATTGGCACAAGACCCCGTGGAGCAAGTTGTGAACATGAATGTGATTGTCCGGTAAGTCGCTGGTCGCCCCCTTTCGTAGTACTGATAAGAGGCAGTCTGTTTATATATAAAGAGCATTGTATATCATGTTTTTTATGAAATTATTACGTTTGTCGCTATTTTCAGAAGCGAGGACGCGAACCTGAGCGAATTGGTGGGCGCCTCCATTTCTTAAGTTGCATATTTATTCTAATATAACTGTTACTGTAAGGCATATGTGATAATGATAAATATTCCTGACCCTTGATTGATGGCTGTTCGATTTCGAGATTGGCCCATGATTTGTTGCATGTTATTTTAGAGATCCATCTGTTGACCACATGACTTTTTTGTTGACTTTTTTCGGAACATTAAACGAGTAAGAAAAAGTGCGTGGCGGTAAGAAAAAAGGCCATTTCCTGGCTCGGGAACGGCTGGCCGTTCCGTTCCAGGCATTCATCCGCCTTTTGATACCGTTTTTTTTTGAATCCGGGCCAATATAATAGTTTTTGGAATAGGTCCACCAACATATCCCGCCCAGCTTTGAGTGTTATATAATCGGATCCTGAGGCTACCAACTCTTCCGTCCGCCCTTTTTGACTCCAAGTAGTTTGAGTTTTACCTTTAAGATGACTCCGCGCTCCCCTCCTTTCTTCTGTCGTTCGATTTTTTGTTTAGATTTATATTTATTAAAACTCCGTCGCTTTACTGACGCGTCGCCCATTAATTGAATTTGTCTTATGGAATTTGCTCATAGATTACTCTAAATATGTCAAGGATAGTGTTAATTTTCCTACTATATTTGCTTGATTTCACGTCAGCCAGCACAGAATGCCTCTGGGCAACTGGAATCATCGAGTGTCGCAAGAATCAGACCCGAGTCGAGGGAGCTGTTGTCGAGGTATTTGATCTCGACAGCCCCGAGGCGGCAAGTTAATTTTTATGGAATATGTAAAGAATTGTTTTCACTGTGCTATCTTAACCTATTTAGAGTTCTATTGTAAACCCCCTTGATCCCGATGATAAAGTTGGTTTCTCTTACGTGGATAACACTCAAGGGCTATGGAATGTGGAGGGATGTGCGGCGGATCAAGATTGGCTTCCCGGGATCCCCAATCGCCCCGAATTCTACATCCGGATATTCCACAAATGCAATCGGCCTGAGGGGGAATTCAAGAGGATACTACCGGTGTTCCGCGTCTACACCCCCGAGACCTACGACTTTCACATACAACATCCGATAGTGTTGGACCAGGATTATGATCCCAAGGAAGACGAAAAGGCATTTGAATTGGATATGGGCTCCGTCTGACATCTACTCCAATATGTATCGAAAATGGGAAGCGAAGCCCCGGCCCTAGATTGATGAAAAGGCGAACATGTACATACAATCGTATCTTGGCTTTATTATTCTTCTGTACATACATTTGACGGATTCTGGGAACGTGAACTAGGTGGTTTGAGTAGAAATTTTGATAGCGCCATTAATAGAAACGACAAGGTTCGGCATTTAAAATGTGCTCTTCCTTTTAACAAGGACAGTTCACGTGCACAGAAGGTCTTATAATCTAATAAAATATAACCGAAATAAATTTTAAAATAACCTGATGACGTCGTTTTGATTGCCGATCTGAGTCCTACTGGCCTTCTAGAGGATACTGTAAGTTTCCTTCTGATTGGTGGGTGAATTTGTGAGAGTGAGGTACTGGGGAGGAGATGTCAGATGATTCGGATTCACATTGTTTGGAGTCATCCTCTCCTGATTTTCGACGGAATCGCGTGGAGAATGACTGCTTGAATTGGAGGGAGTGTGGAATGCCGGAGGGGCATCGAAAGAAGTATGGTTATTCCTATTCAAAGTACTCTCGAATCCGGAGTTTGTAAGAGTCGAGAGGCCGGTTGGATTCAATTCCACGGCATTCTCTGCAGTCCTCGCACTCTTTGGCCTCAGGGAAGCATAAGAACTGAGGGAAGATCTCTTCTGGACAAGCGATTGATCCATCACTGGGACCTCGGAGAATTGGGTTTGGAATTCATCTGCAAAGTTAATGTCTTCGAAATATACAAAGCAAGAAAGCAATTATTGGTTTGTTCCCAAATCAAATTAAAACTCACCAAATCCTCGATGTTTGGAGGCGGTGTCGCTAATCCAATACTGATTACTATTCAAGGAGGACTGGGGAATTGTCTTCGGGACTGGTCTTTTCTTCTTCCCATTCTTCCCCTGAGCATTCAGACAACAGAAAAGGATGTTACAGCAACATCCAAGAGCAAAGAACACAGACAAAGCAATGCAGAGTTTGTACAAGATGATCAGATCGGCCGGGAGATCACAATGACAGCCAGTAATACTACTGGCACTCTCCGGAAGTGATGTTGGAGTCGGTTCGGGGATGAGTTCTCGGCGTTCCAGAACGCGGACACGGGTCTTGGCTTGGGAACTGGCCTTAGGCCACGTGAGTTGGATATCCGGGGAGTCCGGGGAGTTGGCCCTGAGGATCTTGGAGACCAATTCGGGATCTTCATTCATCGGATCGTCCAATCTCATTTCACAATTCGGCTGAAATCAAAAGATAACAACAAATGAGACTCTGTATTACTATAATAGTATATTAGTAAGAAACCCAAAAATTAAATCTCGATACCTTGCAATTTTTGTGCTCGCTGCATTCAACGAAGGAGCATTTGAAGATGACTTCGCTGGAATCGGGGAATCTGAACATCTTTTCGATCCGCGCTCTCGCTCCGGCTTCCGAGTATATAAAATCTTGAGTCAGTTTTCGATCCAGGGTGCACCCATTGGAGGCAATCAACTGGAATGTAACGGTTGTTATTTTTAAGGGAGTTGATTACTCAATAATTACGCAACGTCAACAGAAATGTTTTTTTTTTTTTGATCAGCTCCGATTCCATTTATTTATATTTTTTTCAACCTACCTCAACACTAGTTCCGTCACTTTGAGCAACACAAGAATGAACTCTAAAATGATGTGGTTTGGAAGCTGATATGAGCAGATCGTAGGGTTTCCCAAACTCCGGATACAAACTGTTGGTTCTTTCTGCGCCAACCACGGGGATCAGGGAGATCTGATACTCGTAAGGCTGCGCTCTGATCGCTGTTTTTGGTTTGGATGATGATCTAAAAATAGGGATTACGGTAATTGCAACGTTAATTGACTTGGGTGGGGTTTTTATAATATTAAATTCAGAAATACTTTTGTTATCAATTCAAACAATTAGATGACTAATCAACTCCCACCTTGAATTGACGTCTTTTACCACCTCCACATTGGTTTCATTTTCAAAAACATCTACTTCGAATGGCAAAGAATCTTCTTTTTCTTCAACTTCCGTGGGCACCGTAGTTGAGACCCCTTTTTTAGGGATTCGGCATTCAAACTCAAGTTGTTCATCTTGTTCCAACAACAGTAAATGATGTTCATGGACTTCGAGACCGATGATTCTTCGATTGCTTTGATTGTCGAAGGGGATCTGGCATCTTTCGTAATCAACTTTAAAAGCGACCACAGTCCCTCCAGTCCCTCGGGCTGTGCACTCCGGGACTCTGATTCCAATAGGATGGATAACACCGAAGAAAGGAGTGTCTGTACTCACTGAGACCTTCACTCCCTTAGCTCCACATTCCCAGTTCACTGTAATTGAAAATATTTAATTCTTTCACAATTATCACAATTATTCACAATATTATCACAAATATCTACCGGTGACCAAACTGATACGGGACTATGCTTACATTTTGGCTGAAATTCATTCAAAGCGTTAACCGCCGTCACAAGAAACAAGCTGAGCGACAACCAGATCATCTGAACGTTTTGCTTTTCCGCATACCTGCAGAATCAAGTGAAAGTTTTTTAATTACAGTAACGCGATTCAAGGAGCACAAACCGCGAGTGAAGGGGGCATCTCGGAGACGAGGGGTCAGCCCACTAATTATGCATGAATTAGAAATGTGTTCCTGGTCACTCCACTTCTTTATGAGGCCAAATGTCCCCCGGGCTGACATATAAAACCGGAACCTCCGATCCGGCGCTCTCTTAATCCCGGCGGACAAAGGGTAATCATGGCCAGCTGAGATCAATTAACTGGCTCATATATCTTCAGTCCACTCCTCTCGACACATTTCTCTGCACTCCGGATGGCCTAATTCAAATTCTGACTAATTTCGCCGGAGGGAAAAAGAAGATGTGATAAATTATATAACCGACAAAAGCGTTCCTTGAACCTACGTATGGCTCAAGTTTATAAGAAATAAAAAGTAAAGAGGGTCATACTCGAATAAAAGCGCTGCAAATAGAGGAACGGAAAGAGGATAATTGAAGGGATTTAACACTAAAGCACATATCTATTTTTATTGACGGTAGAAATTCAAATTCTCTCCCCCAACACCTTCCTCCAAACCTCTCGTTCCACAATCTGTCCATTTCTCCATTCAATGAATTAGATGACCAATTTCGCACTCAGTCCGCGTTTAGCCTCAGAGGCTCTTGAGACGGAGAGCGGCGGAAACACGCAACTCTGTCCAGATTGGCACCAAAAAACAATGAAATTTGCATAGCGAGGGAATTCTCGAGGAGAGCCGTCAACAAGGCAATCGGCCATTCCGCGGCCAACGTCCCCGGCTCTTCAGGGAATTAAAGGCGACAAAAAATGAGGGAAAAACGAGCTGAGATCTCCGCCGCTGACACTCGGCCCGGTTTCTAAATCAGCTCAAATGGCCTGGCACCGGGTCTGGAGCTGACAGCCGACAGATTTAAGGCCTTTAAAAGGTGATACGAAAAGTGAGTGGACGCTGAGTCAGGGTAAACATCACTAAATGTTCGACTGTAGCCGTAAAAAGGGTTCTGTCTGAAAAGGGGAAGCGCTGACTCAGAAGCCTAAAGTTTCGCAGGAAGTGTGCTTATGTTTAATATGATAAACAGGATTGGAGGGACGAAAGGAGAGGCCTGGGAATGCACAGTCAACGTTCAAGAAAACATTGATTGACCGCAAAACATCCCGAAGATGACAAGACGGATGACATAATACCCCATTCAACACCACGAATTATCCGATGAAACAGGGAGACAGTCTCGGAAGTATAATTTCCTCGTTTCGATGACCCAGTTACCGGAAAATGAGGATCGGTTCGATGGAATTATCCTCCCAAGACTCCCATAGCCTCCGGACTTATTTTTGCAAAGATTTTTGGGCGCCAAATTTATTGTCCAGTTGAGTGCGGAGGGAGGGGCGGGGGGTGACTGACCGGCCAACAGGCGTTTCGGCCATAAACAAATGATCCGATGGATGTTCCGTTTATCCAAGGCCACTATTAAAGAATCGGAAAATGTTTTTCTGCTGTTACATTTCAAGGGATTAAAGGGGTGTCAACGGTATCAAAGGTCTCTAAAGACTTTATCGACACGTATCTGCAAGATAAAATAAAATAAATTCGTATTTACAACAAGGATGACAAATATGATATAATTATTGCGTCACTCGGTCCTTCGACATGTACGCACTGTCTGAAGAGGAGGATCCTTCTTCATCCTCTTCGTCGCCGGCTTCAGAGGCATCAGAAGACGGAATCGAGGACCCCGACGATTCGATCTTATCCATTGACTCCTCCGGCTGGCTGAAAAGGGATCGCTCGAGGGCCTTGGATTCCTTTAATCTCATCGCTTTCTCCAATAACTTTATACAAGCCAGATGGTTGCCGGCCTGGGCGTCCTCCAAAGGCGTTCGATTCCATCTGAAATCGCATATTTGATATTTTTATCGCTTCTTGGGTTGTGTCCAAGATCAAACCATCATGTCTTTTAGTAGTCTGTTCGTTTTAAATTCGCTTTTTTTCAATGATTTACATCAGCGTGATCAGACCTCATAAAAAAAGTAGTCATAAATCAAGACTCCCTTTTGGTTGTTACACTTCCTTATTCGATTCTCTTACCGATCTCTGGGGTCTACCTTCACCTTGGCGATGTTTAGAAGGAATAAAATGATGTCAGGATGGCCTTCGGAAGCAGCCAAATGAAGGGCCGTTCTCTTATCGTAGTCTTTCATCTCCAGATCACACCCTTGCATATACATTCTGAAAGTGTTTGGGGATATTAACCTTGTTCCATCACTCGAATTACCTTCGGATTTTGTTGAGATCGCCGGCTTTCGCTGCAAAAAGGAGAGAAACCACTTGATTCTTCTCTAAATCGCTGCCTCTATGACGCGGATCATATTTGCACGACTCGTTGTTCACCAAACTGTCGTACGTGTGAAAGTTGAACCGTTGGATCAACTCCTAAAACGATTAGTTCAGTCAGTTTACACTATTCTCATTTAATATGAAATGATGAATACTTACATGACAAAACGCGAGTCCTCTCACACTGTTTCCTTGCTTGTTTAGAGGAGGCGACCAGACCGCGATTCCCATTACATTGGGGACGACCACTAACAGAACACCCGACACTCCTGACTTGGCGGGCAACCCCACGTGGAAGGCGAACTGCCCCGAGCCATCGTACATCCCACACGAGCTCATCAGCGACAAAAGATCACTAAAGATAAACAAGTCGTTAAATTACCGAAAGTACAGTAAGACCTCGTTTAAAACATAGTCAACGTATCTCCACGTAGTAAGAAGAAAGTGTCATACCGTATCGGTCTACTGCCAATGCATCTCTCCCCGGTCGTTGGACAGACTCCACCATTAGCCAAGGTAGCAGCCATGACGGCCGCGCTTTCACAGGTGACCTCAACGGAACAGAGATAAAAGTAAAAGTCGAGGGCCTCCATCACATTGGTCGTCTCTGGAGGGAAACATTTGTTTTCCTCCATAAAGTAGGCCAAGGCCATATTCCTACTGCCAGTGCTCCGCTCGGACAAGAACACTGCGTTGTTGAAGCCGATGTATTCCCCACCGGCAAGTTTGCGGTATTGTTTCATCATCTGCAAACCATAAGATGATAATTGGTCAAGAAACTTTGCTGTTTGCTGCGTACAACTCGTTCATAATACCTACATGGTCAAACCGATCTGAGATATTCAATTTGTTCTGGATCAACGATGTGACGATGATGGCTCCGTTGTTAATCAACGGATTGTGCGGTTTGTTCTGAGGGTCCAAACAAATCTCATTGAACAAACGCCCTGAGGGCTCTTGTCCCACAAATTTGTGAACATAATCAGCTCCCAATTCGGATGCCGCAATCGCGTAATTAAAAGCTTTGGAGACACTCTGAATACAGAAGGCGTGTTTGGAATCACCGTAAGAGACTCGCTGCCCATCAATGGTGCAGATGGAGAGTCCGAACAAATTGGGATCAACCCGGCTCAGCTGAGGAATGTAATCCGCCACTTTACCATCCGTCACGGCTTTGCACTAAAATTTAAAGTTTAAAAATTTGATCGAAAAAATTGCAATGGTTACGTAATGTAAGTGTAAAAGGGGTAAGGAAACTAAACCCCCAAATGACTAAAACACCAAACAATTGGACGCCGTATAACAAACACAACAAGGCTTAGGCTTATCTAAGGCTTAGGCTTGTTGATGGTTTAGTCGTTTGCGGGTTCAGTCCGGCACACAAAAAATGTACCGTTTCAAATATATCGGCGACAATTCGAGTAAAAGAATTCCAGCTGGGCACAACAAGATCGTTTTGCAATGTTTTGGAGATTAGGGAGATACTTTCGGAGATACAAGAGATGAATTCTTCTTTGGAGAGTTTCCAGTGCTTCGGATCCCGGGCTTCGCAAGTTCTCTCCTCCTTTTCCTTCTCGATCTTCCAGATCTTCGTCATCATGGGTCTTAACTGAGGGTCTGTCTCCCATAAACCATAATTTTTCAGAACCTAAAACCGACTACTTTGTATCTCCAGTGTCTTTTACCATTAACAGTTTGCCAATGGAAGCCTCATTTTTGTTGGGGATCTTGAACATATTGTAGATCAGATCTTCTGGGCTTTGTTCATTGCATTCGAAAGCGTTGCTTAGACTGATTTGAGTCATATCGACCAGTTGGGCCAAAGATTTCTTTCGATTTGGGTCCATTATCGGACTGTATTGTTCTACTAAATCAAAAAACACATTTGTATTGCAGTAGTACTATACAATATATAATGGGAAATATAAACTCACAGGTCGCATGGCTGAACTTCTTTGCCAATTGATCGCCGTATTTGGAGAACATACGGTGTCGCTGATTGCGGGTGTTACGCGAAAAATTTTTGGGGTTGTCGGATGTGGAAGAAGAATCATTGAACGGACGTCTAAGCATTTCAAACAAAAAGAAACGGGCCTCCCACACCAGAAGATGATGACCGTAATCGAGAGTTTATATTTACTTGGAATACCCGGCTTTTTATTGCCCTCCGGGCTTTTATCGACTTACAAAAACGTCGACTCTGCCCTAAGGAAAACAACGTTGGAGAAAAAAGATTATCTGCGGTTACGTAACGAAGTCAGAGGTCAGGTCGGGAGGAGGGGGAGGCGCAGGATGGAGCTGCCCGAGCAGGATACACGTATTCCTTCGTTCGTATGCTACACAATGACAGAATACGGTAAGATGAATAGTAAAAAAACAGTACTCAAAATATGACGCGGTTTTTATGGTTTACAAGAATTTATAAAACGTAAAAAGCACCCAAATCAGATGTCTGCGAGGTGTAATTAAAACATAAAAAATTCCTCGGGAGTAACCCTTCTCCAATATCAATCATCATCAGCCAAAAGTCACGGTAAATTCATAGAAATAAGCGGAAATAAGGCGAATGAAATCACTGTAATCACACATGGACCCGACAACAAGGATTCCTATAATACCAACAGCATTACTGAATTAAACAATCACATAAACATATCTGGGGTCATTAAATCTCCAAAAATGTATTTACATTTGTCTCCGTATCCTTTCTCAATTCACTCCGTAGTTTTAGTATGGTTTTTAAGACCAAACTGTCATCAGATTCCTCTGCTCCCGTTTTCAAAGTTTCATTCATCGAATAATCTGGAATGTCATCGTGGAAGATCGGGGGTGTTCGCCCATTGGACAGCTAAATTTATTTTCTTATGGCATAACAACATCAGGGTTACCTTATTAATGATGATTCGATGTTCCGTGGACAATACTCCTAACATCATTGACATAAATATTTGTAAAACAACCAGTGTGAATTGAGTAACCATCACGACGGGTACTCTGATCAGGATAGAGAACCTGTAGGAGTGCCCCTAAGCAGGATTACCAAAATAAAACAGGGATTAAAGTCATTATTCAGAAGCCGAGTGGAATAGCTTTTCTTTCGTCTTTACTCATCGTTTGACATTCACGGACTCCAAAATAATACAACCTTTCAATAAAGCCTAAAACATTCAGCGCTTTATGATAAAAATATCGTTGCTAAAACTGAGGAAAATATAAGGTAAAGCGAAACAATGGGAGTAAAAATAATAAAAATAAGACTCTTCTAGGATTGTAATGGAGATTATGATTCTTTATTGGAGAGTGCGTTTGAAACGGAAAGATCTGAGGATACCCGTAGAAGGAAGGTCTGTCCGATTGCACTACGACTTCAGGCCCTGAGTCTCTTCCTCCCCCCAATCATCATCCGAATTCAAATCATCGTTGCAGTTCTCTTCCGTTTCCCCCGTATTTCTGAATTTTTGTTTCAAAGCTTTCGCCAAACATCCGGCGATATCCTCTCGATCTTGTGATTGCGACAGATGTCGGATCGGCGTTCCACCAGGAGTTCTAAGATCAAGCAAATAATTCAACAACAATAAATCAGTGAAATAATAAAGCGCCCCTTACCTGGCAACTTTTTTCAGCTTCACGGAGCCCAACTCCAGGAAATTGAGCCCAATTCTGGGAACTGGGACCGGTGGATTATTCTAAATTAACACTTTGGGTTACCAAATTTTTATTCTTACCTCATCAACACTTTCTTCTGGACTAGAAAGTTGCGTTGGGATGACAGTAGCCACAGGGGAAGATTTCTTTTTCAATAAAAACGGAGGAGGGGGTGGCGGTGGAGGGGCAACCTTACTAACAGGTGGAATGACTCCAGGTTTAGACTAAAATGAAAAGAATATCAAATCAAAAAAATAAAAGTTACTTTAGCAACTTCTGGGGTTGGAGGTGTAACTCCTTTCTGATCCATAATCAGTTTTAAAGTTTGCTTCAACTCATTCAACTGGGCCTCCAATTCATTTATCTTCTTATCATTGGCCAGAGAACAGACAGTTGAGGCAGCATGCATCGATTCGTCATCATCATCGCTGAAGGAGTTCGAAAAGTCCTCAGATGAGTCCAACTTGACCAAGGCCGCATCTATATTCACTTCATTTCCTTGAAGCATTCTGTTAGGCCTTAAATTAGACAATTCTAAATAACGAACGAGAACTTAAGCAACTTACGTTCCTGTGAACCATCGAATAAACTCGATGAATGATTGTAACTTAAATTTGGGGACTTTCGTTTTGGCCAAATTGAGAAGTTCGGCGATGGAGACCTTTGGGATATATTGTCTGACTCTTCTGACCTCCTCATTCAAAATGGCAATTATAATATCCAACGCGGAAATAGCATTTCTGGCCATGTCGGTGTTGAGAATCTGCTCCTGTTGGTTGCAATCGACCACTTCTTGCCACGAATAACGTCTAGGCTTCACCACAAAGCTTTCATCGAGTCCAACATTTAGTCCAACAGTACGTTTCCCAAACTGGTTCGGATCCATGGCCTCAATCTGATAGCCAAACGATCTCAACCACCAATTTCCTCGCAGAAGATTCGTGAAAAAAATGAAAAAAAATTTTTTTTTCAAAAAATTATTTGCCGGTTCAATGTTTTCGTGTCAGGGCTTCAAATATTGGCTTTCTGAAGCAGTAAATTCGATAAAATTCGTCATTTTGACGGCTCCGAAGATCTTTGGGATACTTGTGGCCGAATTGTTTTTTTATCGCTGCTGTTGTTCAAAGGTTTTGGTCTCGTATTGTATATTTCCGCCAAATATTATTTTATTCTGCCTGCTCTTTGAAGGATGTGTTGGAAAAGACCTGCTCGGAGCCTGAATGGATGAAACTCCGCCTCTAAACGACTTTTCAAATTAATTATAGTGTGTACTTTCTTCTCTAATCCGTGGAAAATCTGAGAGGAAAGAACGAATATTTAGTAATTGTGACGCCAGACCGAGTACAACTTGTTGGACGGTGGTTGTGTGAAAATATTTCTCCGATGCCTTCCAGGTGAAAGCGGAGTGAATTTCATTCGGTTTTTCAAAACCTTTTTTGGGCTTCGAGCCTTAGAAATGGCTATTTCCGAAAATGGAATTAAGCTGGAGAAGGCGGATCAGGTCGAAAAGCCGCTTCTTTCCAAGTTCAAACGAAAGTAAGTGTCCATTATTGTTACCATTGGCTTTTAGAGGTCCTGAGGAAAAGACGTCAAAGCCCAAGAAGGTGTCCATATTCCAACTGGTGAGTGTATTTCTTGTTTTTGTTATATGTTATAGCTGGGTAGAATTTTCTGTTTTAGTATCGATATGCCACAAAGTTCGATCTGTTATTGGTTTTAATTGGGGCATCAGTGGCCATAATGACTGGTCTAGGCCTCCCATATCTTTCTGTTCTGATTGGAAGCATGTCCGAGGCGTTTGTTAATGCGACAATGGCAACAGAATATTATCTTGTCCCGGGTGCGTTAAGATTTTTTTAAATATCTTATCGGTCGTTATCACTTTCGATGAGATGATGCTTTTATGACGAGATCGTTAATTGATAAATTTCAGTGCAAACTTCGGACGGATGGAAGTTTTTGGGTGATATTTATAGTCTAGAGGACTTCGAGAGAGCGGCTATGAAGAGGATATGGATTTCGATTTACATGGGCATTGCCCTCTTCCTCTCTGCCACCATTCAGGTATATAAAAAAGACAAAAAGGAAGACGATTTATTTTAAAGGTCAACTGTTTTCTCACGGCATGTGAAAATATGATGGGGAGGATAAGAAGAAAGTTCTTTAATGCCATTCTCAGACAAGATATGGCGTGGTATGACAATAACAACACGGGCACTCTGGCCACAAAACTGTTTGAGTAAGATTTTATGCTAAAATAATAAAGCACAGAGCTTTTAAAACCAACTGCAATTAACAAATGTAACACCTTTTTTAAAGTGATCTTGAAAGAATGCGGGAAGGAACTGGTGACAAAGTGGCTCTGGCCATTCAATATACTGCTCAGTTTTTTGGCGGATTTCTGGTCGCTTTTACATACGATTGGTATCTGACTTCGATCATGATGTCACTAGCTCCATTAATGATGGGAAGCGGTGCTTTTATCGCCATTCTAATGGCTCGATCATCCGCCAACGAAGCTGAGAAGTATGCAAAAGCCGGGAACATCGCTGAAGAGGCGTTGAGTTCCGTCAGAACTGTTTATGCTTTCAATGGCCAGATGACTGAATGTTCTCGGTATGTTGTGGAGGATGTATTTGTCATTGCGTTAGGTACGAAGATGGGCTAAAACAAGCAAGATGGAGTGGAATGCTTCGGTCTATCTACATTGGCACCGGATTTGCCTTTACATTTGTGGTTCTATTTTCTTCGTATTGTATTGCTTTTTGGGTGGGAACAAATTTGGTAATTGACAATGGCATGCACCCTGAGGTCATGATTACTGTATTCTTTGCTGTTATGATGGGATCGATGGCATTGGGACAAGCTTCCCCTCAATTTGCGGTCATTGGAACAGCCCAAGGAACGGCGGCTTCGATCTATGAGATTATTGATAGGGTAAGCTTACATTTTTACGATTAATATACTCATGATTATCTAATATGATAACATTTGTGCAGGAAACTGAAATCGAACCAAGGCTTTCCACAGGAAAGGTGTTGAAGAACATGTCTGGCCATATTTCTATTAGCAATGTCTCCTTTTCTTATCCTTCTCGACCTGAAGTCAAGGTCCTTCAAAGCGTTTCCCTTGAGATAAAACCTGGCGAAGTTGTTGCTTTGGTGGGAGCTAGTGGAAGCGGAAAGAGCACTTTGTGTTCTCTTCTCCTACGGTATTATGATGTAAATGAAGGCTCTATTACTATCGATGAAGAACCAATAAAAGAACTTGACGTCCATTTCCTCCGGCGATCTATCGGAATTGTTAGCCAAGAGCCAGTTTTGTTCAACATGACCATCAAGGAGAATATTCAGTGTGGGTCTGCGGAGGAGTTGACTGAAGATCAGATCAGAGATGCCTGCAAACAAGCAAATGCCGCCAAGTTCGTGGAATCTCTACCACTGGGATATAAGACTTGTGTTGGAGAGAGAGGAATCCAATTGTCCGGAGGGCAAAAACAACGAATTGCCATTGCACGCGCGCTAGTCGGGAAACCGAAGGTATTACTTTTGGATGAATCCACGTCTGCTTTGGATGCTGAAAGTGAAGCTAAAGTCCAAGAAGCATTGGACAAGGCATCAAAGGGCAGGACTACTTTGATCATCGCCCATCGATTGTCAACGGTCAAGAATGCGGATAGAATTGTGGCCATGGAGAATGGGGAAATTGTGGAATCAGGATCTCATGAAGAGTTAATGGAGAGGAAAGGAGTTTATTACAATCTTGTCAATGCTCAGGTATTCGACGATGCAATCAATGAGACTGGGGGTATGTCAAATTTCTGATTATTTTCACTTTCCAGGGGACGCTGGATGTAGCCATGACCTCGCCTCCAATTCGAGTAGAAATAGTTCTCCGGTCAGAAATCTGGCCAGGAATTCGATCCCTGAATCCAGCGAGGCTCAAAGCAGTCGAAGAAAGAAACCAGACGCTGTAACGGAGCTAAAACGGCTAGAAAAAGAGTTGAAGGAAGAGAACGCGAAACCGAAGGACTTCCTGAGCATATTGAAGTATGCGAGGCCTGAGTGGTGGATGCTCTCCTTGGGCGTCTTGGTGTGTATCATCGAAGGATGCGTGTTCCCATTGTTTTCTGTCTTCTTCTCTAACGTTCTGGAGGTAAGCATGAATTTTTTATTGATTTTTTTGTTTTTTTTTATATGAGAGGGATTCCGCTTAAATGCTTAAATTAAGTTTTTTCGCCATGACGCTCAAGCAGTCACCCATATCGAATTTTTTGCTTTGCGCGGTACAGGACCCACAATCATCTAACAAGGAAAGTATTTTTATGGGGCTCCTACTTTTAAACGGGACATACCTCAAAAAATCCCTTAAATCATGTTGATTCAGAATATGTAAAAAGTTAGCTGCCCAATGGGGGTTTTAGGAGTGAAAAGTCAGTCGCAAGTTGGCTTAAAGTCCTACGTAAACCCCTTTCAGCCCAATTTTTCGCAGATTTACAAATGTTTCTTGAGTTTACTAGAATTTTTTATCGTTCTTTTTTTCAATTCCTGCGCCTTTTGGTCTAGAAATTTAGTCGGGTTTTGGGCATTTTCTTGATCAGCACAATTTTCCGGATTTTTCGAGATATGTGTCGTCTAAAAGTGGGACCCCCGTAAAAAGTACTCTCCTTCTAAAATTTTGCAATGTGCGAATAATTCTAATCACTATACCGTCCAGAAAAAGTTTTTTTTTGAATTGGACTTCGGTGGCAAGAATTATTCGCACAAAAAATTTGAATTTACTCGGAACCCCTCTTATATTTTAGGTATTTGCGGGTACAGATCCGGAAGAAAAGAGAGCCAATGGTCATTGGTGGGCTCTGTCGTTCCTCTTCTTGGGTCTAGTCCAGGGTCTTTCGATGTTCCTCCACGCCGTTTTGTTTGGATTCAGTGCCGAGAGATTGACCATGAGGCTGAGATCATCTCTTTTCCATCGTATTTTATCACAGGATATGTCATATTTCGACCAACCCAGCCATTCTCCGGGCAAATTATGTACTCGTCTTTCAACGGATGCCCCAAATGTGAAGTCGGCAATCGATTATCGCCTTGGGTCGGTGTTTTCCAGCATCGTTTCGTTCGGTTGTGGGATTGTTTTGGCTTTTTATTACAATTGGGCCATGGCGATTTTGGTGGTCTGTATCTTTCCATTGGGCGGAGTGGGGCATTATTTCCACATGAGATATATCAAAGGGAGGTCGAAGGATGACGAAAATGAGTGGGAGAATGTCGGGAAGGTGAGGGAATGAGAGCAAAAGCCTGAAATAATACAATATATTAATTCTCTAATTGAAGACGGTGTAATACTTTTAGGTAGCCATCGAAGCCGTTGAGAATATCCGCACAGTTCGATCCCTCGCTCTTGAAGATGTCTTTTACAACAACTTTTGTGATCATTTGGAACGGCCGATGAGAACTTTAAGAATCCGCGCCAGATTCCAGGGCTTCACCTATGGGTTCGCTTCTTCCATCTTCTACTTTCTGCATGCCGCTTCTTTCGGCTTTGGTGTCTACTTGATCATGAGTCAGAACGAGCGTCCCATGAGTGTCCTAAGATGTTTATTTGCCATCAGTTTTACCGCCGGAAGTATGGGCTATGCAAGTGCTTACTTCCCCGAGTATGCAAAGGCCAGATTCGCTGCTGGAATTATATTCAAAATGCTTAATGAAAGGCCCAAAGTTGATAATCAGTCATCCGTCGGGAGAGAACTAGTAAGACCGAAATTGACGTAGATAATCGAACCATTGCCACAAAATAACTTTAGTTATTCTATAACATCATTTTAGAACCAAATTGATGGAAGTATATCCTTGAAAGATGTCTATTTTTCTTATCCGCAAAGAATACAAGCACAAGTTTTAAGAGGATTGAATTTGGAGATACCGGCAGGAAAAACGATCGCTCTGGTTGGCGCAAGTGGATGCGGGAAAAGTACAGTATTCAGCCTAATCGAGCGGTTTTACGATCCAAATTGTGGGGATATTGCAATTGATGGGATCAATATCAGAGAAGTGGGGCCTCTAACTCTGAGGAAAACAATGGCGATGGTCTCGCAGGAACCCGTTCTCTTCGACAGATCCATTAAGGAAAATATTCTTTACGGAATCGATCACCAAGTGGATGATGAGAAGTTGGAAGAGGTCTTGAAGATGGCTAATATCTCACAGTTTATATCCGAATTGCCAGAAAAACTGAACACGAGAGTTGGAGACAGGGGAACTCAGTTATCTGGGGGGCAAAAGCAGAGAGTTGCCGTAGCCAGAGCCTTGATAAGGGAACCTAAATTATTATTACTGGACGAGGCGACATCGGCTTTGGATTCGGAATCAGAGCGGGTCAGTTATAAACATTTTTTGTATTTATTCTTTTAACCAACCTGTTTTTATTGATTTGCGGTTTTAAAATCTGAGGGAAAACACTATAAAACATCGCCCTTGCAGGTTGTCCAGCAAGCCATAGATCGTGCCACCCAAGGCCGAACTTGTATCATCATTGCTCATCGCCTCTCGACCATCATGAACGCTGATATGATCGCTGTGATCAAAGACGGTCAGCTATTTGAGTTTGGTACCCATCAAGAACTGCTGGACAAGAAGGGTGTGTACTCCGAGCTGGTCGAGAAACAAAATATTCGAGGACGGGGTAACACAAACGATTTGTAATGCCAAACAATCTACTTTTAAACCAGTATTACTTCACTTCGATGTGATCTTTCCCCGAACGCGTGTAATGTTATTCTCACTTTATTTAATGTATTTATGGTTTAAATTTATTTTACCGTTATGATAAATATGGTGCCAATAAAACTCCCTAAAGTCAGGCATTGTTAAACCGCTGTAGTACCGAACGACAGAAGGTAGATATAGTAACTTCCAGTATATGAACGATATTGCCTTTTTAATTTCCCAAACCCAGCTTTAGCGTGGTTGACACAATAGCATTAAGCAAGAAAGAAAATTATTGTCTGTGTAATTGATTTATAATTTACTTTTATCAGCTTGTCGGGAAAGCAATGAACACACTGTTTTATCACCGCCGAGAATTGCTCCGCGGCAAATTCAAGTCACGTTTCATTCCAGCAACACGATCGGCGCAGCGACATTGTGTTCATTATTTTCCCGACGCGTGGATGTTCTTACAAAATGCATGAGAAATATATGGTTTCAATAAGTCATGATGAGAGGTTTTTAATGTTTCGCATGATTAAACCCGTCGTTTAAAATAAATTAATGTCAGATCAGCCCTTCCATGAGTAAGCATTCTTCCAAACCTCGGCCAGACAAACGGAAGAGTGGAATCGGTAGAAGATGGTCAACGGGGAGAAGCTTCTCACCAAGAACACCCAGCTTTTCTTCCCATAAAAGTTGACCACAGCTTCACTAACCCCCGCCTTCTCAGATTCCAATAAATTCATCAAAAACATGGCAATATTGGCTATCAAAAGGAAGGTGATCGCCTGTTTCCCTGGCTGTTTCTCCCTCAATTCATCGTCTCCTTGGATCCTCAGTTTGCCAGCGATGTAGATTAAGGAAGATTGAAGGCCCACCTGGATGACGGTAACTGTTATAGTCGGGTTACTGTACCTGACATATCCTTGTGATGTGAACTGCCAGTAAAATAATGCTCAGTTTGTTCCAATTCCCGTCTCCTGTTAATCCTACCAATCCAGCGACTGAATAGATCATCTCCCCGGCCATCCCGAGTGAGAGTAATATCATGTCCAAGAGTTCCTGAGAACATTTTATGTTGTTTCTTTTAGTTTACCTGACTTGGGTTTGGATTCACCTTCCTTCTTCCATTAGTGTCGTATTCGTTGTAATATCTCAGGTTTCGCATTTGATATAATGCATAAACACATCCAAAACTTGCGATGATATACTAAATCATTAGTCCTTTCCAAGCATAGCGCATACCTGTGCTATATCAGTCACTCCAAACACCATAGCAGCTACGTGAGTGAGTCCTAGAATGGTATATCCGTAATAAACAGCCATCGAAGTGAATGTTCCTGCAAGAAAAGCGAGTCCAAAGAACAATCCAGATGTCGTTTTGGAGCAATCCATCCGTATCTGATGCTTCCTTCTCACATAAACAGTCGGCTCTTTGACATGATCAATATTTCTCCAGACAATGAACATGACGGCCGCCCCAATCAATGAGTATTCTACCATGGAAGTGTACATAATCTCGGAGAGCGAGCCAAGAATACATTCCGATCCCTCACAATACCTGGTGTGATGATGATGGGCGATGGTCATGGAGCCCGAGAAAGTCGCGTGTTTGGGAGTCGCGTTCTCATTCCCCTCCTTGGAGAAGATCTCGCGGATCTCCCGATCCATGACCCCTTCCTCGATGAGAATATAACGGATCCAAGTCCACAGGTTCGCGGCCACCAGATGCATGGTCCCGAAACGAGCGATGGTCTGACTTCCGGTTATCGAGATCTTCCAATTGCAGAAAACAAAATGCATCTGGGTGAAGATAAACACGATGGAAAAGACGTCCATGGTCACTTGCAGTTTCTGACATTCCTCACTGTTTCCAGTACAAAGGAATGCGTTAAAGGAATGGTATACGGTGCCAATCAGACCAAACACTGAAGCAAAATTAACTAGTCAAAAGAAGTCTCTGGTGCAATATAATGACAGAAGAGCACGCTTACCGACTGCTCCCAACCTCAGAAATAAACTGCCGGCACTCGGACTGTCATGAGTGACCTTCCGATAGATAGTGGCATCAGCATACGAATGGTCGTCAAGAGATTGGCTCGACTCCGAACTACTAAAGCGTCCATAAAGGGATACTGTAGCCGATTACTCACCTAACTTTGCTGATTTTGATGCAGATCTTAAACTTCTTCAGTGTCTGTTTCCATCGTGGATGTAATAACAATACGACGTAGCAATAGAATAGGAAAATTATGCTGATCCCATACATATACATCCCAAATAACTGTAAGTTTGAGGATGTAAATACTTTGATGTTTTACTATTTTTTTAAATTTATAATATTATCCTCACCATGTCTTTGGTATCTATCGTTCTCTTTCTTTCGGCCGCCAAAAGATGGGACAATTCGAATACAAGGGCAAAAATTGTCATCACCATGGCATAAAAGGCAGATAAGGCAACGATTACTGAATTCCTGCAAAATACGACAAAAAATAAAAATGAAAAAAGATTTAATGCACTGACTTGGCTTCGGTGTTGTCAATCCATCTCAATGGAGGCTCTATGTCGATAACTTCCGACTTTGAAGCCGTAATAGAGCCAGTTAACGACTGGGATCTGGTCAGTGTCTAAAACAATACAGTCACGTCTTAAACAAGGGACACTTTAAAATAAATCCCTTCGTTTCTACGATCCCTTGAATACCTGAGGACTTTGCAGATTGATGATCACATCCACATTCTTCTTCTTGGGCTTTATCAGACTCAAAAAAAAGTCTGACATGGCATGGACTGGACGGTCAGAGACCTGTCCCTCCCTTTGGACCGATCAAGTGGACCCGCACGGGCCCTTCTTCAGACCCATCAAGAGTTAAACAGTAATTGTCTTGGGACAGAAATGGACAAAAGACTCCCGTTTGTAAAGTTTGACACAAAAACCAAAAGAGATGGCCCACCTTGGACAGTTGGATCATCGTGGCAGAATCTGAAGAGTCGCAGAGCCAATCGGCATACGTCTTGTTCTTCGGGATCTCTCTGAAATCGGATTATATTATGTTAGACAAAAAATTAAAGAATTAAAATAATAGTTTTATATAAAAGGAGCTAGCTGGTGGATTGGTCCAAAAGCATACTCAAAGTTCTGACTCTTGACCCAGCTCCTTGTGAATCGAGTCCGTGGATGCTGAATTCTCTTCCGTCTTCTTCTGAGGCCGATCAGAATCCTCGAACATCCAGATGAATCCTCGGAGCTGGTCGTCTTCCTCTTCTCCAGTTTCGTTTTATTTGAAGATGGGGACGGAACGGAATGATCCATCACCTGAGGGTCGCGTTTCGAGCTCGGGTCAAGACAAACAATGGCTTCATTGACGGTAATTCAATCCAGACTCGTGATGGACATGCAGTGACCGAAGGTTTAGGTTTGTAAAAACTATAGTCAGACTTGAGGATACGGTAGAATTGGAATTATTTATTTAAAAAAATCGTATAATAAATGTAATAAGTGTCTACTCATTGGTTCTCTCCTTCTTCTCAATGGTCGCCCCATTGTCTTCCTTATTTACAGTCGCTTCCCAATCAGATTTAATATCATCCATCTACAATAAAAAAAGTTTGTAATATTTGAACCAAACTTCATCTAAAACAATATGACCTAACCTACAGTAGGATAATCTCCTTTCTTGGCTACCCTTCCCGCTTTTATCAGTTCTTGTTTGTCATCGTAGACTTGTGTCTTTGGTTTGGGAGCATTGGCCGCAGATTGGGATGTTGATTTTAAGGAGCTGTCTTCATCTACTAAAGCATGACCTCCCTTCTTCTCACTCAGCTTCACATTCATCTCATCCTCGAGTTTCTTTGATTTTTCTGATTTTTCGGGCACAAATTGAGACAATGATTGATTGGAAGATGAGAGAAATATGACCTTTAAATGATAAAACAAGTTAGAAAGAGTAGTCCTTGAGGAAATAACGAGCTCATGAGCACTCACCGCACTCTTGTCCACGTCCTTCACCTTATGGGAAGGTCCTCTTTTCCTGTTCTTACCCCTCTTCTCCTAAAAAAGTAATCAAATTTCCGAATATAAACTGCATCACAGTTTAAAAGGCATTTTCAAGGGCCATCATCTTCTCCCATCACATTCCAATTTGCATATCAAAATGTTTGTTTTTGACTGCTTACACTCTTCTTCGTTTTTTTCCGATCTGATCCATGATCTCTATGCCTCTTTTTGTGCTTTCTTTTCTTCTCTTCTAGCGTTTGTTCTGTGGGGTTTTCTTTATTTTTTCTGTTTCCACATACAATCAAATTCCAGAGGATGGAGATGATTGAAAGAAGGGCAACAACGACATCTAAAGTGATTGCAATTTAAAATTAAAAAGTACGTTAATTACTCAGAAATCCAAAGCTTTCCTACTAGTAATATCCGGGAGATCTTCAGTTCCGATCCATCTTTGTGCCAGCCGATACATGATTCGGTAAAAGAGAAAATGATTTCTCGATTACTTTTTAAAATTTTTTTTTATTTTCTAATCCAAATGACGTCATTCCAATTGTCTAAAGTCCCGTTTCTCGGGCTGATTATTTTTTATTACCATTTGGCACTCCAATCACTCAATTTGCAATGGGGCCGTCCCTTAAAACGTGTCAAATTGAGGGGCAAAGTGCGGAAAGAAGCCTGCCCCGGGCATTTATTTGTTTTCTAATTCGAATATCCTGTTTTTATTACTTTCCCACACCGAAAGTCTGGCCGAGTCAGCCGTTGGATATTGTAGCGTTTCCTTTTCTAATCATCAAACTGGAAAACTTTTAATTGTCGACCAGACTGAGCTCTACAGTAATGTGTTGGTGGGTAGATCCCCGATGCTCATCGCAATGGAATCCGTTATTGTCTCTAACGAGGCTATTCTTGTCCTCTCCTTCTATTTATGGACAGTATACTTTATAAGCTCGGTTATGTTCGTTCTTGCCCTCAGGCCTCCTATTCGTATCCAATTTAAGTCTGCTTTTGTTTTTTGGTTCAATAACCCAAGGAAAAAAATCCGAGGCGGTTCTTATGTTATCCATAACCCTACTGTCGGTCTCGTATTGTTGATGCCTAGTGCAATATAAAACGGATGTTAGAACGGGTGTGTAAGTCTTAGAGAAAAATCTTATGGAAATTAGCATGCTAACTTTGGTCTGTGATGTCTTATGTAATATAAATTTGAACTCTATGAGAGATCTAAGTGAATTTTAAGGCAATTTGGCTGCTACCTAGAAAATGCGAGAACGTGTAATGGCAGCTGTTTACATTCCAACTACAAATTTTTTCGTCTTCTCACACTTCTTTCAGTTTCTTCTTGAGAACAAATAGAGTTTAATGTGGAGTAAAATTGTAATTTCGAATAGAAATTAGTTTCTGAATAAAAATAATTGGCATTAGGTGATCAGGTTTCTCTTAACCAATTCTAGGCATGTTTTCCCAAGTTTTTTAAAGATGATTAGAATTTGTTTTTGGTGGCTAAAGTATCTGGAAATAATTTTTTTTATTAAAACTTTTTGTGCTCAAATTGCCCGAGGGTTTATTAAATGGAATTCAGAGAGGATACTTGGTCATTTCATCTTAAGATTAATTATTTTGTCCAGAAGGGGCGTGTGCTTTTGGGATGTTTCGAATCCAGGGATCATAAGTATGGGCCCTGGACAAGAATTCAGGGATAAGTGCACTTGTCCATTTTTTGGGTTTCCCCTATTTTGGCCGTATGAAACAACGTTTTCAAAAAATGCTAGCGCGCAAATCGTTCAAAATTAGGTTCATTTTTCATATTTGCTTTCAAAAAATATCAACCGAATACGGTATTTTTTACAAAGATAAAAACTGATGACTAAACATACTGTCATGTCGAATGGAGATTGTTTCGCCCCTACTGCTTTTATACTATAATATTCAATGTCTTACAGAAAACGTGAAGGGAAGTCGGAGGCTATAACTTCCGGCGGAGGCGGCGCAGAGACTTTGTTTTTGGAATATGTGTTTTTAAGCGACAATGATTTTTGTCTATGAAATAACAAGATTTTAAAGGGCTAACTGAAAGCGCTATGACCATATAAAGTAGGACCACTTTACCCCGAAAACCAGCATTTTTTGGTTTAAAATTACCAAAAAATCTTGGACTTTTTCGGTTGAAAGTCGTCGAGAAATGCTCTTTTTTGGTCGATAGAGTTGATCTTGAAAACAGGGAAGGAAATTGCCAATACGTTGCAAATCATGCAAGAATTCTACTATTCCGAGATCCGCGTATGACCCTGAGGGCACTTTTCAAGAAAGTTTCCAAAATTCTTTTGTCCTTACGGTGGACAGCTGAAATTAAATAAAAACTCCAAAAATCTGTCTTGTGCCTCAGGGAAGAGGAAATACTTTGCTAGAGTAGAGCATGAATCGATTGATGATCAAACTTGTTGAAGAAATGGAGTTCATATAAAGCACGTTACCTATAAATTTCAGCGGATCTAGTCCAAAGTTAAAAGTTGCGCAGTCTTACATAACGTTGCGCAATTCCTCTTGTTGTAAAAATCTCTGCCTTTCTCTGTCGGCTCCTCCCCTCCCCCTTTGTTGCAAACTTTCAACTTTGGACTAAATCCGCGGGCTTGGGATGGACTAGCGCGCTGAAATTTATAAGTAAGGTACCATATCTAGACTGGTCCAAGTTAAATCGGCGGAGCATAGGACCCTGTATTCCCCTTCCAATTTCTGTTTTTGGTTGTCAAAAGCGCAACATTCCAAGACGCAACTGTTTTATCCGCGTTATCCTTTTTAATTCATCTTTGTTTTCCTTTCTTCAGCTTTATGCCTTTTGTTGTTGTCGGATAATTTATGAATTGTGAGAGTGGTCCCGCGAGACCTTCCAAAGATGAGATCCGAAGCCATTTGGATGCGCCGTTGCGTCCTCATTCCAATTCAATCTGTGGATCCCTTTTGAATCCCGAGAAGCCGAACAGGGCCTGTATGCATAGATCGTCGGATGGTCTTTTGTTGAGTGACCAGTTCCGCTTATCGACCAAACGGGAAAGTATTCGACCATCCATCCAGGACGACTTTTATTATCAGACTTTGCATGGTATGGCTGGCTTCTGTCAATTGTAATGTATTTTATAAAAATATCTCATATTTTGTATAATCTTTTCAGCTCGTCAAGAGAGCAGTATTTTCGCGACCGTATGGGCCTCCTACATCTTTGTGTTTATCTCCGTTCTAATAACTTTTTCAATTGTTTTTTCTGTTGGTTATCTCCTCAGCTCGATGACAGCTAATCAACGGACCTCAGGAGCTTCTCTAAACTCCACTTATAATGTGAGGTCCATTCAGAAATAAAATTCTTCGCCTTTTCTATCGTATATTTCCCAATTTCAGTTTACTGAAACGAGTATGAGGACGGTGGAGAGAGTCCGAGATGTTCTTCAGTTGAAGAAAAACAACAACCGACCTCCCAGTGGATTCTATAGTGCCCAAAATTGAGACGGGTTAATTTGGAATAAGCCGTGACTTGTGAATACCTCATCTGAACATTACTTATGCCTGAGCAGGCCTTCTTTTGGTTGAATAAATATTATTTTGCCCTCCGGCGTTTCGAATATAACTCCAAATGTCTGTAAATTTGCCCCCAATTAATTCCCGGCTCAGAGACGACAGCATGAAGCCGAAGAAACCAAAACTAATTGGACCTCTGCCCCCCATCGGTGAGTACATCTTCAGAGTGATCTCGTTCATGTTTTAACATGAATTTAAAAAATCAAAAGATCAAAATATTAGACTAGATTGGATTTGAACTTGAAATTCGAGAATCCCGAGTAAATACTGGTCTTTTTCTTGAAGGACTTCTGACCAACTTGTATAAAATCAAAAAAAAAAAAAATTTTAGAGACAAGGAAACAAGACGTTTCGAGTATGTGGAGGAAGATCGAAAACAAGATCCATCCGGTCATACTGCCCAAATTAATCGCGGCCGAAAAGAATTCCGAAGCAGCCTTGGAAGACTACATCACGGACACTGGCAGGATCACTCAGACCTCCGCTGATTTCGTCAAAAAATTTGATTTCTTCGCGGAATTTCTTGCCGGTAATGACATTGATGCCAGAAAATTCTCCGAATATCTCAAATTTCAAAAGTAAGAACTGTTTTTTTGATGTGTCAGCTGTCTAAAACTGTTTGCAATGTAAACACAATCCTTAAAATTGACCGCTGCCACTGTAAATAATCGATTACTCACAGTGTTTGTTCAGTTTCTGCAAGATTCACGGTGATTCAGAGAGAAAACAGCGTCTTTTCTACTCATTGAAGGCCAGAAAATCGATTATTCAGAGGCAAATCCAGGTGGTGGACGAGGAATTGATCTCGTTAGATGATGCATCGAGGGTGTTCAATCAGATTGCGAGCGATAATGTGGGTCTGAATATTCATGACTTTATTTTATTCGATTTCAGAGCGAAAATATCCAAGATCTTTTTAATCAATTGGTCGAGAAATACTCAAAATTATCATACGAATTGGTGTCCATAAAGGCCAAAGAAGAGTTTTGGAAAACAAAACTCAAACTTCAGAAGGCGGTGTAAGTCGAGAATTAAAAATTTTAATTTTGAAATCACAACATTACGCCAAAACATAATGCCAGAATTAATTTGTTGATCGAAGACAATCTTTTTTAGAGCTGATCGTGGAATCGACGACGATCAAGTGAATATCATGAAGCAGGAGCTGAATATCGAATATCTGCTCTCTATTTCCCTGGACAAACATATCTCGGAGCTGGTCACTCTCAATTTTGACATTTTGTCATCTGATCCGATGGCACCCGAGGTGATGACAGAGCCGCCAAAACAAGAAGAAGATCCCAGACCTCAGTCGAAGCAGTACATGGAGGCCCTCAACCAATTAATCCATCTCAAACCAAAGCCCAAAAAAAGAGCAAAATAAAAGTTTTATCATTTTTCTCGAGGTGAAACAATGGATAAATGAAAAGAAAGCCTGGGGAAAGAAGAGGTTACTGAGATCCTGAGCTGGTAATATAGCCATAGATTTGGACATTAGGAAGTCGCCCTAATGTCCTCGATTTTTAGATTACCCATTTAGACACTGATTGGCTGATCTTTGGGGAACGTCTTATTGGGGCGATGTTGTTGCCGATCATGTAAAAAGACTAGAACAGTGGCCGGGATACTGGACAGGAATGCGACGAATAAACATATCAGACTGGCCACTCCGAGGTAGAACGAATATCCTTTCGATTGCTAAAAGGATTGCATCAAATTAATATGAGCTCTTACTTCGTATGTCATCGTGATCCCATGAACAAATCGAACTTCATGTTTGTGGGAATTGAAGAAGAAAACTGATAAGGCCGTGGCCAAACAAACGGCTAAAATGGAATTAAAGTAGTGTAAAATGTTAAACGTACTCGAGATCAGAAGAAGAACATTGGCCACGATCCCGCAGATCCTGATGCAAGCAGTGCAGAAGACAAAACAGAGCCCAACAGTCCCGCTGACCAGAGATATGGCGATAAATGTGAGAACAGCCCCATGCCAGCCTGAAATAAATGTTTTTAGTCAGAACACTAAACTGATCATTTTACTATGAAATTTATGTTGTTCTTCCTCAGCATGGACGGAATCTGAGTAATCTGTATTCGCATAAAAAGCAGACTCGAACTTGTAAGTGCATTGGAGATCATTGTTCATCCCTTGCAGATGCCTCCTATTCAGAGTGCAATCCATCCACAATCCATGTTGATGTTCGGCCTGGAATTCGGCCAGATAGACGGTCTGCCAAGCCGGGGTTACCAATGCCACCACACACAAAATGAGGGCGATGATGAGCAGGACTGTGGTCAGAGTGATCAACGCCAAACGCCCCAAACTGACGGCGGACATGGTCTGAAACAAAGCCATCTAAATCACGCAAAACACGGATAATGCCTTTCTCTTCGCTCGGGGCCCTGAGGGCTTGTCTTCGCGTCTTCACAC
This sequence comes from Bursaphelenchus xylophilus, assembly GCA_904066235.2. Classification (NCBI taxonomy): domain Eukaryota; kingdom Metazoa; phylum Nematoda; class Chromadorea; order Rhabditida; family Aphelenchoididae; genus Bursaphelenchus; species Bursaphelenchus xylophilus. The sequence goes on from CAJFCV020000004.1 coordinate 6,784,012, forward strand.
AGCTGCTCTTGGCGCTCCCGAATAAACAAAAAAAAACTCAAGGAATATTATTTTGGAGGTGCTGATGAGTCAAGAAGGCCCAATCGCCGCTGGCAATAAACCCGTCAAACCAGCGATAACATTATGCGATACATTATATGCAAATGATTGGACGGCCCTCCTCCTTGCACCGTATAATGACAGGAATGATATAAGAGCTATACTGTTTCGAATACCCGCGAGGAGGTTAACATTAAGTGCATGAACAAACAAATTGCTTTCCAATTCTTTTTTTCTTCTTGAGTAGAACGGGTAAAGGTGAGAACAGGACCCGCCCTGGCTCGGCCATAAGCAGTTTAGCTCCGGGAAAACTTTGGAAATTATTTATGTACAGGGAGATGAGAACAAATAGTTACGAAGACAAAGTTCAGATGTCTATTTTACAAAAAGAATAGTACGAATTTTCTCAAAAATACTTTTAAAGATCAAAGAACTTTATTTTCCCAAACAAATTATCATTTCGGAAGAATGTCACGACGAAGTCCCATCGATGGATTCATCATTATTTTCACGAGATCCTCTACCAGAAGCGGCCGCATTCCGCCTTTGCACCCGAGGTATAATGGCACGCGGAAGTGCTGAAAAAGGAAGAAAAGTAAGCTTGGGATGATAATCATCTTGATGGACATTGGAATTGCATTCTGATAGGTACTTTATTTTTAAATTTCAGAGTCGAACTACGATTGGAACGAGAAGAGGCGAGACCCGAGGGCGTGGAGGGTTGGCTCGACGGAAATACACGGAAGGAGCAAACCGCTGCTCGGTGGAGAAGCAGACCACCACCAACAACGAAGCCCCGAGGGTCGCCATCGCGGCCAAATTCGTCCATAAAGGATTACCAAAAGACAGCGGTAATTCTGTAAGTTTGCTTAGCTTACATTATCTATGGACTGTGTACACCATAGACTGAGATTAACGAAAACAGAAAGGGAGTTTCGAGGGGCCCATCCTGTATAGTGTTGTGGTAGTAAGCCGATATTTTATTAGTACGGTAGCATTTGGTAATAACATTAAGCCGAATTTAATCCATTTAATTTCAGGAGCATTCGAAGCCCGGAAATTCTAAACAGGCAGCCTGTAAGCTGTGGTTTGATCAAGTGTACGATTTGGGATTACCTAAGCTACGAAAAGAGTTTGTTCACAAAATCAAACTGTCTAATCCCGATGGTGCTCACGAAGCTTGCATGGCAGAAGCAAACTTCAGTAAGAACAGATACGATGATGTTTTCTGTTGGACAAGACCCGGATCAAAGTCCATATTAATCCAGAGAAAGGTAATCAAAAAAATTATGTCGTTTAATACGCACATTTTCAGACGATTACATTCATGCCAGCGCCGTCGAGGTCCATTCTGAATTGACTTACATCTGTGCCCAAGGTCCAATGGAGAATACAGTAGCCCAATTCTGGTTGATGTGCATCCAAGAAGATGTCCGTGTCATCCTCCAATTGTGTCAGAATACTGAAGATGGAAAAGAGAAGTGCTCGGAGTACATGACCGGAGGGAAATTAGACTGGGTGACCTATGGACCAGTCCAAGTCAAGCAGGTGGACTACCAGAAGAATGTGGCCGGAACCAAGAAGGTGAACAGAACCAAAATACAAGTCAAGTTCAACGATAAGGTCCATTCCTGTACCCATCTACTGTATGCGGGATGGCCAGATCATGGAGTGCCGGAGAGTGTGGCCACTTGTCGAGAAGTCAGGAATTTGGTCCACAAGTATTATGAAAAAAAGCCCATCGTCATCCATTGTTCGGCAGGCGTTGGCAAGGATAATCTTTTTAATTAAGGCGTACAAGGGCTTCGTAATGTTACATTATTTCGATGTTTATAGGAAGGACAGGAACATTTGTTGCGATAGAAATGGTTTGTTACAAACTGATGCACGAAGAGAACGCGAACTTCACAATGCTGGAACTTGTTAAAAACCTCAGAGAACAAAGAATGCATGCCGTCCAAAACGATCAGGTATTTCTTGTTTCTTATACTGAGTACTGTATTTGTAATGGCACCTTTTGTTTTGGTATATTTACAGCAATATTGCTTCATCATACGATGTGTGATCGAAATTCTGGTGGCAGAGGACTGCTTGTCGCGCAATCCCCGCGTCATACAATTCATCCAGGACTTCGAGGAAATGGTTGAACGGAAGAAGAAACAACGAGCCGCCAAAGCCGTCGAGAAAGATTAAGAAAACTCTCAGAAAGGACATTGATAAACCAGAGTAACGTGTGGCGAGGTCATGTCGGATGAGGGAGGGGGAGCTGAGGTCGGGCAAACAAAACCTGGTTCATGGTTGGGTGAATTCAAGAAAATGCGAGGAAAGAGTCCGAAATTCGAGGTATAATCGCGTCAAGGAATGGGCGGCACTTTAAGCCCGGAGGGGATGTCGTTGGATGATTATTCACTTATTCGAGTCCAGGCCCTCCGGGTCTCTTCGGTCCTGTTTCGAGTCGTTTTTTGTCTCCAGGAAGGTGTCGATGGTTCAGTGTTTCGGCTACCTATGCACCTTGTCCTCATCCTGTTCATAGGCATATCATACGTTGGAGCTGTTGATCTCGAATGTTTTATGGGCCGAAATCCCGTTGGATACACGCCACACATTTATGATGTTTGTCATCGTTATCGGTTCCATCAGACTCCGCAATGTCTCAAATTTACGCAAGGAAGTGTGGTGACACGAGACTGTGATCCTTCTTTTCTTTGTGAGGTAATCACAGTATTTCCTCGTACTCCTTTCTTCGTTTATAATGTTTTTGCCGTACAGTAATCATTTCCGTTGCAGCGTTTCAACATAAAGAACAAATGCGTCCGAAACCTGGCCCAGGCCAATCTTTATGGGGAGATTTGCTGCTGCTCCACCGATCTATGTAATGGAAGTATGGCCATCTCGGCTAAACTTGTATTGCCCTTAATTGGCTTCGTTTCTCTGCTCGTTATCTGAGATGGAGCGACTTTTTTCTTCAAAAGTGCCTCAATTATAACACGGCTATCTACGATTGTATTAACCGCAATAAAAATATAAAATTTCCGTTTACTTCTTGAGAAAGGTAAGAGTCAAGATGCCAAGATGGTTGAGGTAAGAAGTCATGATGTCAGTTCGGAGTTCGTGGATGGGAATAACGACTCGACGACAAAGTTTGGTCAGCACACTGGTCTTGTCATCCAACGGGACCTCTTCTACTGCATTCACAATTAATTTTTTCTGTGAAAAGAAAACTGAAACGCCATCAGCTTTAAAATGACCCATGGGGACCTTGATTATACACCTTCGTTTCTCCATTACCACCTAAATAATGGCGGTTTCCTTTACAAGAATACTTAATTTGATGATTACCTCCACATCCATTGCTCTGAGATGAGCCAATTCATTGTCCAGTCTTTCAATAAGCCTTTCCTTGCGGCTTTGCTCAACCACCGGTTTATCAAGTTTCATTTTGACACCGTCAGAAACAGTTTCGTTATGACTTTTGACAAGATTCCATGGAGAAACATTCGGAGCCATAACTCTGCGAGATATCAGCTTTAGAAAATAACCCTTTTGAATACTACAAGAGAAGAATACAAAGGCTGCCTCTATAACTTCGTATAGCAACTCTCGCGAAAACAAAAAATAAAAACGCGGAGGGAATCCGTAGATCTACGATATTCCGCTATTTGAGTAAGTAATCTGCGTAGGTTGTAAGTGGCGGGTCGCGCAGGATTCCGAGATAAATTCCGAATTTAAATATCAAAGTTCCTTTAATGAACAAATCAATAAACGAAAAAATCTAATTCCATTACCAATCAAGTGGCAAAGCCGAACCTATTATTCATTTAGAGGGCGAACAGGATCATGAAACCCATGGTCAAACAGAACAGACCCATAGCCTCGGACAGGGCGAATCCAAGAATGGCGTAGGAGAACAGCTGCTGCTTCAGGGATGGGTTTCTGGCGTATCCGATAACGAGAGCTCCGAAGACGTTACCAATACCGGCACCAGATCCAGCAACACCGACGGTAGCGGCTCCAGCACCAATGTACTTGGCGGCGGAGTCGATATCCTTGCGTTGAGCACTCAGGTGGAGGCAGCGAGCGGCCAAGGCGTTCTCAGCTCTCAGGGCCAAAGGTCCACGGGCGACGACGGCACGGGCGAGTGGAACAGCGAGGCGCTGGCAGTACATTCTCGAGGCTAAAATACAAATAAACAGTCAGCGTCACACATGAAGCACGAATTGCAACCTGACACGGATAAAACGATCAAAATAAAAACGACCGCGGTTCAACCAAGTCCTTTGCAAATAACAGTTCGAAAAAAAACCGGTGCAAATATCAAGAAAACTTTCCTTGAGTAATACCTAAACAAAGAAAAACAAAACCTTCCAAGTCTTACCAAGAAATGGACACTTTATTCAAAATTTGGCAACGGAGAAAGTCAAAAACCGTGTCTGCTAGGAATTTTTGCTCGTTTTCAAGGTTTTCGAGCTGGTCTCAGCACGAAAAGAAGGAAATGCGAATCAAATTCAAAACGGAAAAAAAGAAATTTGCGAAAAAGAGAGATTAGAAATTTCAGTCTTTTCCATGAATCAGGTCGACTTGTTCTTACAATTTTGTGCCTTCTTTTTGATTGCCTTGTTTTTTTTCTTTTTGCTACTTCATGAGTTGATTCCGATTTTGCGAATTCTTTTAATTTTCACCTAGTTCTGGTCGATTTTCTGCCACTGGTCAATTCGATGCGCGACTAGTCATGTTTTGCCGCGATTATCCATGGTGACGACTTTTTACTAACTCGTTTTGTGATCTCCAGAAATTGGCCCCATCTGCTTGAGAATGGGTTCATGATTTCGCTGACCCGACTGGCGACTTGGCGACTTCGCCTTAGACGGCTTTGTGGCTTATCACTCACTCCGCTCAGTTCGTAAGTCATTCTCTTCTTTTTTTACAATAAATTTCTTCTCTAGAAGGCTTCGAAACTCTGGCTGTGCTGCTCAAAAACCTCAGAAAACCGTTGTTGTAGAAATGGATCAGAAGTCGGCAATGCGGGACTTTGTTGAGCGGGTTGACCGCTTCGTCGAGGGTGGTTTCTCTGAGGTCAACATGGATTTTGCGGTAAGTAGCAACTTTTGAATGCATTTGATTGGTAGGAATATGTAAACATTCGATTTTCTTATCTTATATTGGAAACAATGAAATTTTTTTCAGAAATTACGAGGAATTCAGGACGAATTTCAACTCGAAAACGAATATTCGATGTCTGATGGCCTTTCTTGTGTACTGCAAAACAGATATCGAGACGTCGTCCCATGTATGTTATTGTTTTACCTAATGCAACTTAAATTTTTAGATAACAAAAACCGGATAAAGCTCAAAGACCGCGAAGCCCCTGACAACGACTATATCAACGCTTCATTAATTGAATATCCCGATGTGGAGCGAAAGTATATTGCCGCACAGGCTCCTTTGCCAAACACAATAGATGACTTCTGGCATATGATCGGCCAGAATAATGTTAAGGTGGTCGTTATGCTTTGCAAGACCGTTGAAAATTCTATGGTATGTGTGTTATTAAATAGACACTGTTTTTTAGTCAAAGTGCGTTCAATATTTCCCCGAAAATGTTGGGGACACGATGGATATTACGCATGGTGTGCTTGAAACAATAAAAGAAGAAAAGTTTGATGAATTTTCCGTTAGAGAACTTAAGTTCGTCCATAGCAAGTTTGGAGAGTCCATAATCTATCAATTACATTATACGGAATGGCCAGATCACGGCTGTCCGAACGGTCTTGATCAAGTTTTTCGATTTGTTGAATTGATGGATGAATGTCAACTGAAATATGCTCAAGACAAGTCACCATTACTTCTACATTGTTCTGCCGGTTGTGGCCGGACAGGAACTGTTGTTGGGGTCGATATCTTTAGGACTTTAATTAGAGAAAACGTAAGTTTCTTTAGCGTCGATGTATTCTGTATCCATCGCCTGTTTATTTTATACGTCATCTGAAATTATCGGTATTATTGTGATGTTTTCAGAAAATCAACTCCAAGATTGATCTCCAGGAATTTGTTTTGACACTTCGGAAGCAGCGAACGGCCTTTGTTCAGTCAGCTGTAAGTGATTTGATTATAATCTTACTCTAGTTTAGTCTCAATATCAATTACTCCACAAATTGGTAGCTCATTACTGTAAACTCGCTTTGGAAACAGAGGAATCGGAGAAAGAGGAGGCAAAATGCGCTGCGAACGAGCCAGATGTTGATATGAACGAGAACAACGAGAGTGATCAGCATTTGGAGGAAGAGGAAACCGTAAGCGGGGGTTTTGAGTGTCCAGTTTATATTCTAAGGCCCTTTGCTGCGAATTTATGACCTTAGGGATTTCTTCGTACGGTATGACCTCAGGCATCCCACCTTCTACTTTTCTTAATCTCGCATGAATGATCTCTTTTCAGGTGAACGTCCGTCTCTAATGTAATTTGGATATATCGGGTCAATCGGCGAGCTTTTTTTAACAATTGATCGGTTTTTAATAGCTTTAAAGTAGTAATATGGTATTTATAATAATGTAATTGTTTTTATCTCGTCAGATCATATCCATTCATTCATTTCCCCCCTCCCTTAATATTGTGTTCAACTCACCCGTTAACCGAGGTAATTCCCTTTCATTTCCATTTCCAAAACTCACTTTTTGTCCATGTTCATTTATATTTTATATCGTGCATAGATTGTCTTATACTGTTAATTACTTCCTCATTATATAATGTGCCGAATTTATGTTGTAAAAATTGAGTGTGAAGTTCGGATTCTTTAAAATTTTGTAAAATGAAGTCCAAGAGGATCAGAGAATTCCTGCGAGGTCCAGAGAATTGGGTCAAAAATGACTCGAACAGATGGATCGGGGCGACAAAAAGAAGTTATGTTTGTCTAACAACTTCTGCGGATTAATTGGTTATTCAGTGTGACTTCTTGTTGGCCTTGGCCGGGACATCGTCAAGCCTAACCAAATTCGAATTGAGGCGTAAAAGTTGTTGGCCACATGATGAATGGACAGCGGACACGGGCATTTCTCTTCCTCTTGTGGTCATTCTCAGCGCGTTTCCTGTCCCCGACGACACGACATTTGCCTTCCTCCCCTCGGGCCATCCGTTTTTGTCAGTAGGAATGTGCCAGGATCGGGGTCCGAGTGTTGTTTGCCCTTAGGGAATTGCGCCTTTCAATCTTCGAAGCACTTACGAACCGTTCCATTTGCAGTCCATACCGCCGATAAGCACAGCCTCCATTATGAAAGGAGGTATTGTGCATAAAACCTATTATTCGGGAAGGAGAGACTTGTCTCGCTCTGTGGGTCATCTGTTTCCCTCTCGAAAGGCCTTCGTTTTCGGATTTTTTGGAGAAACGGGGATTGAATGTCAATTAATGATATGGATGATGAGCAATACACCCTGTTCTTGTTGATCTCCTGCTATTTTTTGCGCGTCCGAGATGAAAAGACGGCTGGTCTCTGAGTTGGGAGGGGAGGGGAAGATGGGAAGGGAATAGGTCGCGCTTTTTTTGTCGCTTCTCCAAAACCTCGAACATTGCCCTCAGCTACACTATTCCACGGCGGCTATGTTCTTTATTCTGTCATAGCGACAGTTCACAGTTCCGGATTTAACCTTTATTTGCCTCGTTTGTTGAATTTGAAGAAAATAGCGCGGGATAATTGCATTTTTATGTCGTTTTAACGCAACATGCCCTTGACATGAGGTTTCGACCGCTTTCTAAGTGATTACGTTTGGTTGCAGCAGATGGCATGGAGAAATCAGCCAAATACTTGCGCTTCTCCATGTCCACGTGCAGTCCCCTCGACAAGTGCGTCTCGGATGCTGGAATCATATGAAATATCCGATGATTTACAACGTCGCCATATTCAGGTAAATAAAATGGCTGGTTTTGAATATTTATAGGCTTTGGAAAGGAAATATGGAGGAAAGTTGAGAGCCCATTCCGCTGCCACCAAGATCCAAAGGGCCTTTCGTCTGTATCGTCTGCATAAACAGTTCCGATCAGTGGTGACACGGGAATCAAATCTGCCCTCCGAGTTCTCACCTAGGTCATTGGAAACCGAATTTCTGTATGGGAAGTCGATGAACGATGCCTTTCCACTGGTTCGAGGAACGGCCACGGTCTCCCAGCCGGTTCTAAAGTAAGTTCGGTTTGTTTTTGTTGCCCTAGTTTAGGTATGCACGACGTAACTGAGCTTTTGAGACAACCTGTAATAAATCAACATTCGCGGTGTTTTTAGGTATCAGGCAGCTAATTCTCTCCGCGCCCAGTTATTTGTCGAACGATCAGTAATATCACCACGCAAGAATTCCACACCGCTAGCAGAAAACATGATTCAGAACTCAGGAAATGGGAGTAGTTCGTCCCGAGGCTTTGCAGAGCTGATGTCGCCACGTCTCAGTCAGCGACACGCCTTCGGATCGCCGTATGGCAGCAATGTTTATTCGAATTCGATGTCGCCATCTGTTTGGGTGCCCCAGCGCGGGAAGAAGACCGATTTGAGGAGTCCGTCGCCTTGCTCCCGAGTTCAAGATCCTCCATTTTCCTTGAGCGACGGCCACGCCAATCTGAACCACACGAATAGCCTGCCACGCCTGGACGGGGCCCGCAAATTTAAGTCGAATCTGGATTGTCGGCCAGGGTAAGAAGGGCTTATTAAATGGTGGGTGCGCGGCTTTTTCGATCCGCGAGGTTTCCCTTCCGGTGGCCGAATAACTGAAAGGAATGGCAGGGGTCGCCCTTATTTATTTACTGATGTTCTGATGATTTTTCTCGTCTTTTTATCTCTGGGTGTGCGTTCAGAACCCAATCCCATTTCGTTTGAAGCGCCGTTTTATCAGTGGATCTACACAAAAACCGTGTTGGCACTAAGTTAAATGATTTTAAAGACAACGTTTACTTCTAATTATTTTTTTTGGTCCCAATTTATACCAGAAATGTCAGAGAGCTTTTTTTTCGATAGTTTCTAAGTATGCCTTTTCGTTATGAAATCAAAATAACTCTTTTTTATTATTCGGTGGGTCTCTTATATCACAAATTTCTCATCGCCGGTCTTGCTCCCCTGATCCCTCCGATTTCCCGTAATATTTATTTATTTTCAGTATGCCAAGCAACGGGGATATTACCCAGTTTAAACAGACATCGGGCGGCTCTGTTCTCTGTTCTCAGAACGCGTCGGTCTCGCTGAATGTGAATGCTGAAACTTCGTATTCGATAAGGTCAACCAAAGAAAGTGATCTGCATCGTCGTCGACTCTACAGAATCGCTCTTAACTTCTTTAACAAAAAGCCGGATAGAGGGATCCGACTGCTTATCGATTGGGGATTTGTCGATGAAAACCCGAATGCCATAGCTAAGCTATTTTTGAGTCGGCGAGGACTGGGAAAACAGATGATCGGCGAGTTTTTGGGCACGCTAAGATCAACTTTCCACGCGCAGATCCTAGAAGATGTCCTATCGCAGATATCTATGCATAATGTGGAGGTGGATTCGGCTTTGAGAGAGATGCTGCATTACTTCCGACTTCCAAGCGAAGCACAGAAGATCGACTACGTCATGCAGGTAAGGAAACTGGTCAGCTTTCGTATTGCGCAAAGCGTTACGTAAAGCGTTTGTATGAATGTGTCGATCATTAAGCCGTTTTGAAGAGGGGGACTTGAATTGATCGCATGAGGGGAGTATTATTTGTGAAGAGTCGGGTTAACAGTCTGATAAGAGGATTTCCTCGTAAGAACAAGCGAGTAGTAAGGAAATAATTTTTGCAGGCCTTTGCACGTCGATATAAACAATGCAATGCCGGCAGATTACCTCCAGAGATCACAACCGATGCCATATACATCTTGGCTTTTGCTACCATTATGTTGAATACAGATTTGCATTCTCCCTCGATGAAAGAAAGCAAGAAAATGACCGTTGACGAATTTGTTCGGAATACTTGGAGAGCTGACGACAGTAAAATGTTTGAGAGGTAATCCTTTTTATACCTTTATTGCCACTTTTTTTGTTTTAATTATTTTTTTATGTTCAGAGAAATGCTAGTCGGAATCTATGACCGGGTTAAGGAGAATGAAATCAGATCCGGCAGTGATCATGTTGGCCAAGTACTCAAAGTCGATCAGAGTATTGTTGGAAAAGACAAGCCCCTGTTGGTAGAACAACACCGACGTCTGATATGTTATTGCCGACTGAATCAGATAGCCGATCCCAACAAGAAACAGGCCATTACTGCCCATCAACGCGAGATCTTCTTGTTTAACGACGTCGTGTTGATCACGAAGAATGTGAATAAAAAGAAGACCAGTACGCAATATGTTCTCAGACTGTGGAGTCCACTAATTGGAGCGACGATTCAACCATTCGAGAATCAGTATTACTCTTATGGATTGAAGTTTTCTCTGCCAGGGAGTCCAGTGTTGTATTTCAATGCTAAGAATGGAGATGACAGGTGAATAATTGAAACCTAAATTACTCTAAATTTAGGTGCAAATTTATGGCTGATGTCAAAGAGTCTGTCGCCGAATCCACTGAAATGGAACAACTCAGACTAAAATTTGAGTTGGACAAGCAAAGAGATGGCGATCAGAGAGCTTCGATGAATCATCTACACAGAACTGACAGCCAAAGGGATTCGGGACTTCCAGATCTTGATCAAAGTTCTCCACTGATGAGTCGAAACTCAGATTCTTCCTTTCGGAACGTCGGGCTTTCGTCGACCTCTTCAACCGAATACAATACCCCTCAGAAATGTTCGCAACAGCCAAGTTATTCTTCTGCCGCTGGTCCCCGAACTCCGATTCATGTAGTACAATCTCCAACTGGGGTTGCCCCTTTAGCCCCAAATGGACGCCGTCTTAGCTTCAATTCTCTGGATTCGGGCATGGTGGAGGAGAACAATGAATTCTCCATCTAGATCCTCCTAATCTTCCCACTTTTACATCCCCATTCTTTTGGATTAGATGTTTTTACTCAGGTCTTCTCTGTCAGACTTTATATTGCTTCAAGACTAACACGACCCAGTGTTTCCTCGAGTAATACTTTCCTTTCTGCTCATCGATCGGCAGCGCCGATTTTGTCTATAATATAACAAGATGTACAAATTGAATGAATAGATAGACGGGTAGCCTTCCCTAGGTTCGCTTCTCTTTTCCCATCACTTACTACATCTCTCACGTGTATTTAAGCGTATTCATGCAATAAAACTCGGCGTTTTATGCTCAGTTCTTGTATCTTGTATGTATATCGGTTATTTACGTTTATTATTTTAACATGCAGTAAACTTTTATCATATAATGTGTTCTGTTGTCAGTAATGACAGAGAATTCGGCCGCCAATAAGACTAGCGAAATGGCCAAGAGAATGTTTAGTTCGGCGAGGAAGAGGAAACTTGAAGAGACGACCGAAAAAGAAATAAATCAGAAAGCTGGGACCAGTGATAGTAACGATAACAGTGCTGATGCAAAGACCACAGAAAGAGATGAGCTTCTACGGCAGAAAGCCAAACAAGCATTGCTAAGAGAATCTGCCAGAGGGAAGCAACGAGCTGAACGGATGGGTTCGGAAGGATGGTAGGCAATTCAAAAACTGCTGATTCTTTTAGACTTTTTCAGGATTCGGCCGACCTCGCTCAACACAAACAAGATATTCCTCAACAGGATGGTACAATCTACATTATCGAAGTCCTTGCAAAGACCTCAGCCTTCGACGAAACATACCGATAAATCTCACAACGACCTCAATAAATCCACCAAATCATAAATGGTACAGTATTTATATTAAATAATTGTTAGAAAGTGATGGGAGATCTGAAGATTAATATACTTGAGAGATAGTCTTGTTGGCGGCGTCGAATTTAAAGTGATTGGTTTGGAAGGTTCGGCTGCTGTAGAAGCTGTCCAAATTTCCGAGTTTCATTTCTTTTGCCTAAAATAATGTAGTGAAGACATAATACGAAGCTAACGATTACCTTTTCCAAAAGATCCGATTCCTTGATGACAATCTGAGCGTTTTCATCGTCTTGAGAGTGGCGAGATTTCTCGAAGAACCTCTTTTGTCTGATCATCTGTTTCAGGTAATACATCAGAATCTCGTTGACATCGCGTTTGAAGTTGAGTTGACGAGTGAATTTCTGCAAGAGATTTAAATTAGCATAAATAATAAAAGACGCTAATTCTTATGTGTTATTTACCTGTCTCATCTGCTTCATGACGGATGCCTTTTGGGTGTTGATGAAGCATTCCAGGAGAATCCTCGTCACCGCCTTCATGTCCTCATCGGTAACATATTGTCTCAAAAACAACTTAGCATGGGCTTCGGCCATTCTAATCATAGATTCGGCACTTCGGAGGGTCACAACAACTGAGCCAGTGACCTTAGATTGTTCTCTGAGCTCGGAATATAATCTCATTACACTGTCTTCGGAGATTTGAAGTTTCGGATGGACGTTCTCCCGGGCATAAGCAATGTATTTCCTGAGTAATTGCTGAGGAATAAACTCAATACCAGTGATTTCATCTCGAGTCGGCATCGCCGGTTCTTCACTTCCATTGATCTTCTGCTCATCCGGGTGCATTCGACGATGATTGTTGATTACAAAGTCGGCCAGCAGATCATCTTCCGTCGAATCTACAGTATCCCTTACCACACAGAGAATGTCGAAACGGGAAAGAATGGGCTCAGTCAGGCCAACATTATCAGCAAAGGTCCTGCTGGAATCGTACCTGCCGCCGATGGGATTGGCCGCCGCAATCACAGTGCATCTGGCCCTGAGGGAGGTTACAATACCTGCTTTGGAGACTGAGATGGACTGTTGTTCCATAGCTTCGTGAATGGAAGTACGATCATGATCCTGCATTTTGTCGAACTCATCGATCAGACAGACTCCTTGATCAGCCAACACCATGGCACCAGCCTCCAGAGTCCATTCTCGGGTAACTGGATGGCGTTGAACATAAGCCGTCAGGCCAACAGAAGAGGCACCTTGGCCAGTGGTGAGGACAGAACGCGGAGCCAGATGAGAGACGTATCTTAAGAACTGGGACTTGGCTGTTCCTGGATCTCCACAGAGAAGGACATTGATATCTCCCCTGAGCGTATGCTTTCCATGTGGATTCTTGGGCTCCCCTCGGAACAGGGCCAATGCAATCGCCTTCTTAATGTCATCATGGCCGTAAATGGTTGGGGCGATACTGGCAAAGATACGATCAGCAATCTGAGGGTCCTTGGAGAGTTCCCTAATCAACTTAATGTCCTCATCGGTCAGTTCATCAGATTCCAATTGGTCCTTGCAGATGATGTGATTGGCCAAAATCATAGTGTTAAAGACGGGGAATCCTTGCTTATTGTTCATCGAACCATCATAATTACTAGTATAAATACCAGTTAGCTCCTAGAAAAATATTACAGAAGCCATATATAAACTTACAATAATATCACCAGGTTTACAAGAATCACAGAGATCTCCGAGAAGAATAACATCCTTCGAACGTGGCAATCTTCCAGCGGCAACAAGATTTGGACTTTCTTGGATTGTGATGCGTTGGTAATTGTGGTATACAGTCTGCAAGTATAACTCAACCGTTTCTGCGACTTACCTCTTCAACGTTCAAGGTAAATGGACCTCGACTTTGACAAGAAGGACAAGTTGTGGGCTTTGATTCCTCATCCTGTCTCTGAATGAAAGGACCAATCACATAAGAACAGGCTTCACAATTGTATTTGGCGACAGTCAGTTGTGGCAAGATTCCGGTAGTTATGGTGACAACGCCAGTCGTTTTTATCAATGTGTTAAGATGGATGTGACGTAGAGACCGGATCTCTTCTTCAACTGGGAGACCCCGGATTCTAACAGAAACCAGAGGAGTAACTTTGTGATACCACGAGAAGATTGAGTTTACAACGGCAGTAGCGGCATTATCAAGACGTTTCAACACTTGAACAGGAGCTTCAGGCAAGAAATAGCAAATGTTAGTTTCTCCACCTTCCCCAGCAAGATCAGCAAACTCTACTTCAATGCTCTCCTTATTATGAGCGGCCATCTCTTTGATAACGCTAATGTACTTCAATTGACCTTTATCATCTTTGAACGATCGTAAAAAATGCTTGAACCTAAATTTCAAACAGATTAATAAAGCCAAATCTGTAATACCTTCGTTCAATTTCCCTTCCAACAGCCTCATCGCTCACGTGATCTCGGACAGTACGATCTCTCAGATTCTCAAGAGTATCGATGGGAATGTCCTCTTCTTCCTCGACTTCCATCTCAACTTCGTCGTCGGCTTCTTTTTGGCGGCGACGTCTTCGGCGACGAGTTTCTTCTTCGTCTCCAGATTCATAGAACAGCTACAAGAATAAAATTAAACATAGGAAATATATCCCTACTTCTCCGTCCATGCCCAAGTTATCTCTTTCGGCCATTTCCCTTTCAGCTGCCCTTCGGGCTCCAAATGAGATTTCCGAGACATCTTCATCATCCAATCCACTAGCCGAAAGCTGATCCAATTCAGGCTGAGGGCGATAGTCTCTAAAAAAAAAGGTAACCGAGGATTGATAGCACTTACCGCATCATATCATCCCCAAATAGATCTTCTCCATCTTCTTCCTCTAATTCATAGTTTTCTCGTTCATCTCCAAACAATTCAGCGATATCATCGTGATCCGTACGAGGACTCATGGCATCCACGTTCTGAGATCCATGATTTCCCGAGGGCCCAGACGAAACTCCAGCAGAAGAAGCAATACTTTGATTTTCATCGTTATGATCACTCATGATGAAGGTTTTAATAAGACGAGAGTTAGTTTATCACAGTTACGACCAAGAAGAGAGTGTCAATTGACGAATAAAGTGCAGACTTATTTCGAGCACATTTCGAAAATAATTGGCGCGCCTTTCTGTGATTAGCGAACTGCGCCCTATCATTTCCGCTTGTTTCGTTTATTTTATACGCGGAATTATTGCGTAACTTGATGACATAAGACCTGCTTGATGACATTATTTATGATACCTTGACTCTACACATAAAAAATCCAAATACTTTTTAAATGAAGTTTAGATTGACCTCATTATTCCAAAGTTATAAAGGCAACATTTAGTACGAAATGTTAAACACAAAAGGTTACGTTTAGACGTGCTGATATTTATTTATGATCAACAATTAGCTTTTCTGTGCAATATGAAGGTTCTCCTATCGGACGATGATTTCAGCTTATCAGGTCTG
Organism: Bursaphelenchus xylophilus; assembly: GCA_904066235.2. Taxonomy (NCBI): domain Eukaryota; kingdom Metazoa; phylum Nematoda; class Chromadorea; order Rhabditida; family Aphelenchoididae; genus Bursaphelenchus; species Bursaphelenchus xylophilus. Next base: position 6,799,289 of record CAJFCV020000004.1, read on the forward strand.
GAATCAGCCAATTTTTGTATTCTTTTTTTTCCGCCGGGGATTTGATCTTCGACCCACGTTGTTTTAATCATAATTTTGCGAAATGATTAGGGGCAGGAACTTTGTACAATGGGGAATGCTCTTATCAGTCGATAATCAACATTATTTGGATTGATTGTTTAGTAAGCGGGAGGCAGGGCTTTGTTTATGGGGTCATATGATTGTTGGCCATTTGTGTGGACTGTCAGTGACCTTTCGAAACGATGATTTCGCTGGGAACAGCTGGTGTTCGGAGAATGTGGATGGCCTTGGTCTCTCTTCTTCTAGCAGATATTCTTTTGATCATTGGGAGATGGGTTGCTTTAAACTGTTTCCAGTAATTGATTCTGCGTTCCACTTCCCAATTTACAGATTCAAAGTCTTCCTGTTTCTACCTTTATCTGCAATTTAATTATTTTAGAGAATGAACCGTTCCGTGATCGCCCTCGGTCTTATGGCCGTTCTGGCCTATGCCCATATCGATGATCAGGAGGTTCTTCTGAAGGAAAACAGAATCCCCAAGATCCCCCATCCAGAATTCGGATCAGTCTGTGATGAATGTCAGGTGATTATCAAGAAGATCGTGGAGGCTGCCAAGGATCCCACCAAACTGGCCGAACTTAAACTGATCCTCTCTGCTCTTTGCCATGAAACTTCTTACGAAGAGGAATGCCACGTATTCGTCAGCAAACTCGATCTTTTTTTGGACAAACTTCTTCCTTATTTGGTACGTATTTCTCAAAAATTAGTGTAAAAATAAGTGCGAAAATGATCGCAACCTTTACCATTAGGAAACTAAAGCTAAGCTGTGTGAAACTTAGGGGTCTACCAGTTTTCGTACTGGCCCAATGTGCACAGCCAAAAGTGTTTTACCAACTAACCGTAGCCATATCAGAAATGAGTTGTCATTACCGCCAAACCTTTTTTAGCGAGTCGGAAGGGTTGGAGTGGGTGTCAAAGAGTAACAACAAATTTTTTAGACGGTTAGCCAAAAAAAAAGTCCGGTTGAATAGTTAAACTATATTAATTCACAGATAATAGTAACGGTAGGCATCTTCGACAATCATAAAAAAATTGGTTTTGATTTGGGCCAATTCCCGGAACTGCCCCAAATGAAAAACCCTACATGAAATCTATTGCAAATGTTAACATGATTTTTGTGTTTTCAGAAGGATTCTGAAAAATTCTGCACTGAAATGCATCTGTGCAAGAACTCCAAGATCGACATGTTCCACAGAATTGGATTACTGTATGCCAAGAAATACGTAGGAAAGTTGGATAACTCTGTACGTTCAAGTGCTGTTCTCAAAATAGAACCAAAATATAAACAGGGCGAATCATTCCGATATTACAGAACAACTTGGTCTGCGAAGAATGTCAATTTGCTGCTGGAGAACTCCAAAAAGTTGTAGATGACAGGGAAACCCAAGCCAAGGTCCGCCAATTCCTCAGCGACAATGTCTGCAAACATTTGGGACAGTATCAAGGCTCTTGTGACATCCTGGTCGATGACTTCTTGCCCGAACTCTTCCAGGAACTCCACACCCTTCTCAACGACCCCAAAGAGGTATGATTTAAATGTCTGGATTATGTACATATTCTGTTTAGTTCTGTGAGCATCTCCAACTCTGCAGAGCCGAGCAGTTGTTGAACAAAGAAAAGGTTAGCCGTCGTCTCATCAAGCATGTCATGTCCAACTAAGTAGCCCCTCTCTTTTCAGCGATGCAGAATTAATATTTTGATAAAGCTTTAAAAAATAATAATTTAGGCCGAGATTCCCGTAGAAGGCGCGTTTAAGGCGTTGATGGAGAGAGTAAACTCCGTCTCCGATGAGAATCAATTCTCGGGTTTGGGTTGTATTCAGTGTAAGATCTTCGGCGGGATCTTGTTGAAGCATCTGCGAGAGGATAAAAATACGGTAGGCGGAGAGCAAGAGATCCCCTCCGTTTGCATTCCATGTTTGAATTATTTCCTTAGCTTATGTCATCAAATCAAAATTGCATCTAGAGACCATTATGACGGTCGTGTTGTCCAAAAAAGTCGGTTTAAAGTCAGTTGTCATCCCGCTCGTGCCGTTCCGATGCCGCTTCTCAGATCCCCATCCTAATGGATCGAAAAATGATTTTTTTGAAGAAAGCCTTAGGCGATGATCTCCGTAAATTGGTGTGCCCAATCCTCCCCAAGCATTGGTTCGAGGGATGCGAGGACTTCCTCAACTTCTACGCTCAGCCTACAGTATTCCTGGCGTTGTCTCAAGTCACCGAACAAAAGTTGTGTAAGGCGATCCATGCCTGCGATGACAGCACTTGTAAGTCAAAAAATACATCAGCGAACATATCTTTAATTACGAATCAAATTGGTTATACTCAATTACTTATTAGTCTAATTATGAATAGTGATCGGAGAGGACACTCTGGCCAAGGCTGCCGGCCTTGATTGTGCCCTCTGTCACTCCTTTTCCAAACTCTTGGGACATGAATTGGAGCAACCAGAAGTCCGAATTCAACTGGTTCAAGAGGCCAAATCCTATGTCTGTGGAAATATTTTTGTGTTCAAGGAGCCCTGCAAGAAGATGATGACCAATTTCATGTCCAGTGTCCTCCTGAAGGTGCTCCGTTACATCGAAAGCAATCAGTTCTGTCCCGTAAGTAGCTCTAATCAACTGATAACAGCCAATTATTTATAGTTAATCCATCGCTGCTAGAACAAGGGAATGTGATGATAACATATCGGGAGAGCAATCCAAGAGGTTAAACTTAAAAACAAGTGCTTTTTTAAATATTAAAAGTATAGTAACAGTAAGATTGTATCGGCAAAATGTTTATTCCATCCAATAATCAGACAATTCCCGTGCCAGAGAACACATCTACAAGTTGTTTGATCAGGTATTCTGCATGATTGATGGCCAGATACGAAGACCCATTGTTGTTGGCGAAATCCTCGGGCAAATAACCCTTGATGTCCACTGAGGAGACCTTGGGGAGATCCTTTCCACTCTGCAGGAACACATTGAACTTCTTCACCTTCTCCAAATAATCCAAAGATCCCAGTTCGGGGATCTCGCAGATGAATATTTGGGCCTGGGGAGAGAGTTGAATCAACGTTTTGATGAGGAAAACCATCTGATTACTCAATTCCGTCAAGTCCCAATGAATCAGCCAGCCGGGGTCGGGCAAAACAATCAGCTGCTGCAACTTCTTCCAGTCCCCGGGATGTTGTTGGAGCTGTAAAAAGATGACATCTTTTTGCATATTATCAAGGTCTAAAAGGACATTATCCACCATCAGTAATATGGGAAATCGAACCGTTTCCACGAAAGAGGGGATCGAAATGAGGCCGACTGAGGCCACGGTCATCTGATAGGACTCCTTGGTGGGATAGGGACCCGCGACTAGCATCAGACTCGACTTGAATTCGGCGACGTCCTGCAGGAAAGTGCACTTCTGATGGTCGGACGACTTCTCTGATCGCAAAAGAGGGACGTCGCTCTCCTTCAATGCCTCGATCAACAGCAGCCCACACTTGTCTGCAAACCTCAACGCTTTTTCCTTCAACTCATCGCTAATCTCAGTGCCGCTGCCAAATTTGAATTCCCAAAGTTTGGAATTTACTGCAAGAATGGTGATAAAAGCATAAATCTTACAGTTTCGGAGGGCACAATTCACTCCAGAATCAGCGGCAGACTGTTCCTTTTGCTCTCTCTCCGCCATTTCCAACACCAATCAACGGCTGCATGGAAATTGGGCGCTGTGAAATTGGGCTCATAGTCAGTATGAAAGTCGGGTGCTGGGGAAGTGGCCGCATTTCTTATATCCTCCTTTTTCACTTTCGCGCCTACTATACACACATGCGTTCCCCTTCTCTGAATTTGATTCGCCCAATTTCCATGCAGCCCAACCGCTAAATGAAAAAAGACGAAAATCCAAAAAAAATTAGGGAAATTAAAATGCACTGTGCGGAGGAAAATTGCGATGTGCGCTGTGCAATGTTGGCGACAAAGATTTCGTCGGTGATCGTCATTGTTGCACGGTGCAGTCTTGAAAAACTTGCACTGTGCAAAAGGTTGCCCTTCTTGCGACGTCTCTGCACAGTGCAAACAAGGCGTTCTCGCTGATCAGTCATTTTGCGCGACATGTCGCATCAAATTATGATATTCTACATAATTGGCGACTTTGTGACGATGAATAAACAGAAACCCCCATGTTTTATTCAGCAATCCAAGGTCCGGATATCATTCAAAATAAATCGTTGATAAAAGACGGGGATCTGGGTGAGTAGCTCGCTAATTGCTCGGTAATTGGAGATAATGGATCCATAAGACATCTTGCAGAGCGTGAGGATATCTTCCCCATAATAAGTGCTGATCACTTGGATGTTTACTCCCATAACAATCGACTTTCCATCCATTCGGCAGATTACTGGGCCTCCAGAATCTCCCTGTAAATTTATATTCGGTGACAAATAGAGTAGATTATAACTTGCAGATTACAGTAATCCCTTCTCACAACACTGTAATCCCTTACTTGGCAGAGCTTGGCCCTCGTCGTATAAAATGTCTCCCAGCAAGTGTCATCTCGGAAAGAGTCGGACTGCGGATCGAAAACCTTGAAATGGACTTCCCGGACACTCTCGGAGAGTCGCTCATCTAAAAAATATGTTCATGCCCTGAGGGCATTACCTTCCGTTATCCCCAAACCATAAGCCGAGCAATTCCCGGAGATCCATTGTTTCCCACATCCAAAATAAATGGGAATCCGCGATGTGGGGACTCCATTTTCGAGGATCAGAAGGGCTACGTCATTACAAGGGGCCTAAAGAAGCAGTCAATCTAGCTGCACGCTCTAACTTCCCCATAAAAAGAGCTCACCGAAGGACGATAGTCATTGTGCAGGAAGAATTTCTTCACTTTGGATGATCCTTTTTCGTTCTCTACGTCGATTAGGAGTGGTCTAAATCATAAAATAAAGTTTTACACGGGAAGTAATAGCTCAAGTTTAGGGTTGAATTGTTTTTAGAAATATATGATGGTCAGCTAACGTCTAGAAATTAAATAAGGTTGGGTACAAAATTCAACAGTTTCTTTTTAATTTTAACATTCATGAACTACGTTCTGCTACCTCTGAAAAAAATCTTATGCGACGCCAGATGTTGACGAAACTTAGCACTGATTTAGAATAACCCTTCCTAACTAACTAGGGAAGTGTACAAACGAACCCTCACCAAATGGCAAGTGTTATACACCATTCGAAAACCCTTGAAAAATGGTGCAAGGCACCATTTTCATTTTTTGCAGAATGCCTAAGGGCAAAAAATTATAAACGGTTAATTTGTCCCTTAAGCAGTTGAAATGGAACTGGGACGATTGGGGAAAAAGACGATTGGGGAAAAGGACGATTGGGGAAAAAGACGATTGGGGAAAAGTACGATTGGGGAAACCGAAAAGTATTATTTTTCTTCGATGCAAATGTCGAAATTAGGATAATCGAGGGTGCTCATTTCGAAAATGACATTCTTTTTTTTTGATTCTTACTTTTTTTCTTAAGTAGTACTGTAAAGTAGTAATTTTTGATTTTTGTTCATAAATACTCGATTTAGGGGTTTTTGAGGGTGCTGATTTCGAATATCGGGTTTATTTTTTCTGAACATTACTAGTGTTCCTTAAGTAGTACTGTTAAGTACTAATTTTTTTAAAATTTTCGAAAAATACTGGATTTAGGGGATTTCGAAGGTGCTGGTTTCGAAAATCATGTTCATTTTTCCTCTAGTACTATATAGTACTACTCTGACACTATATAGTACGAGGTCAAAATATGGCTTTTGACGTTAATGGTGTTGTTTTGATGCTTAGTACTCTTCAAAAACACGTTTTAAAGACTTGGTGCTATATAGTACTACCTGATACTATGTAGTACGAGGTGTAAAGTTGGCCTTTAGGCGTTCGTGGTGTTGTTCTGGTGCTTAGTACGCCTATTTTTACTTCGTACTACATAGTATCGGACAGTACTATATAGTACCAAGTCTTTAAAACGTGTTTTTGAAGAGTACTAAGCATCAAAACAACACCATTAACGTCAAAAGCCATATTTTGACCTCGTACTATATAGTGTCAGAGTAGTACTATATAGTACTAGAGGAAAAATGAACATGATTTTCGAAACCAGCACCTTTGAAATCCCCTAAATCCAGTATTTTTCGAAAATTTTAAAAAAATTACTACTTTACAGTACTACTTAAGGAAAAAAGTAAGAATCAAAAAAATGAATGTCATTTTCGAAATGAGCACCCTCGATTATCCTAACTTCGACATTTGCATGGAAGAAAAAGAATACTTTTCGGTTTCCCCAATCGTACTTTTCCCCAATCGTCTTTTTCCCCAATCGTCCCTTTCCCCAATCGTCTTTTTCCCCAATCGTCCCTTTCCCCAATCGTCTTTTTCCCCAATCGTCCAACTCCGGTTGAAATATCTTCTACGGGGCACAATAAATGTTATTTCAAAACGCTAAATGGTACGTATTGCTAATAGGTTGGTCTAAGAATCATTATGAAGTTTGGTGCTTGCCGGTAAAACCATTTTACATATAACATTTACTGGTTTTAAGTACCCATAAGGTGAAAAAACACTTTCCACTTTTTTTAATCTTTAAAAACATGTAGGTTTGATGGTTTTAACCGTAATCGGCCGTCTTCCAGAAAAATAAAGCATTTGTAAAACTTTAACGCAAATATTTTCCTAACTGTAAGAACGCAAAAATGATTTTCCCCAAGCTGGGAACTGAACCTGGCTTGGTTTGGCTTACCAGCCGGCTCAGCAACCACTTTAAAAGCAACCCTCTCCGATGATTTTTTCCTGCCCCAGAAAGAAAGATTTTTGTTGCAAAATGACCTAAAAATAATACAATTTACAGTATGTCGTCGCGGAAAGGCATTCTGCAAAAAACGAAAATGATGCCCTGAATCACTTTTCAAGGGCTCTTCAATGACATATTTCACTTATCATTTGGTGAGGGTTCGTATGTACACTAATGAAGTAATAATCGAGGTTCGACTGTACAGGGTGTCCAGAGAAATTCCGCGGAAAGTTTTTGTCGATTTCTCGGCGCTCAGGCAAGATATCCAAAAAATTCTTTTTGCATTAGAAAGAAGAATATGGGCGGTTTTTTGTCTAAAAAAGCTTTTTTGTCCGCCGACGCGGAACATACTGTATTTGGCGGACCTTTTGGTAGCTTTTTTGGTCATCACACCAATCTTAAAAGCTTCAGTACGACTTCTGATTGTTAAAAAGAGAATGTTATCTTATTTTTATGTTTACCAAACATTCGGCAATGAAATGGCGAGCTTTCCATATCGACGGAGGCCAGAACTCAGCTTCGGATAGGAGATGTCTTAAAACATTATGTGGCCAGCATTCTCTACTGATCCCATATGCTCTCCAAAATTTTGTCGCCAAGCCTTGGCAGCAATTTAGCCACTAGCAAACCACTTGGTGAACCAGAAAACAACAAAATATTTTTTGTTTAAGCTTCGCTTTGCCCCGCTGTTTCAAACCTCCGCACGGTGCGGTCGGACTTTATCGCTGTTGACGCAACTACACAGTGCGGTGCAGTTGCTAAATGCGATTGCATAGCGTTGTCGTCGGTCCCCTGATCCTTTGTGGAAAAAACTGAAGGCTTCCCGATAGTTTCAGGATCATAATAAAGCGTTTAAGATTGGTGTGATGACCAAAAACGCGATCAAAAGTCTCCGCCCAATACAGTACGTTCCGCGCCGGCGTTCAAAAAAACTTTTTTAAAGAAAAAACCGCCCATATTCTTCTTTCTAATGAAAAAAGAATTTTTTGGATATCTTGCCTGAGCGCCGAGAAATCGACAAAAACTTTCCGCGGAATTTCTCTGGACACCCTGTAGAAACGAAAGAGGTTTTGAGGTTCAAAGTTGCCAGAAATTCTGCGCTTTTCGGCGAATTTCTAAAGTTCTCTAAAGTTTCATGCCTATTTCTACCATAGAGGGTAATAGTTACACAAAAAACTTTTTTCTGTACGAAACTGTACGTGGAGAAAAAGTGTATCTAACGCTGACCGCTTGCCGAGTTTCGCGCCCTCCCGCGGCCACAAAGATCATTGAATATCTTGGCTGTCCCTGCAAAGCAAAAATTTTCAAGATTTGATATGTGGCATGCACGATGTGTGTACAAAATGAAGAATCTGAGCGTCGCACTTGGGGCACTTCCCTCGTAGGTAAATTAAATTTGATTAAAACCTTACTCTTTGCCAAGCTCCTCATTGAAAATACAATGGGCCGCCGTGAGAACGACGTACTCGGACAAGAGGACCCCAGTGCAGAACTGGGGTCCGGCCTCGGTCAACGATGTTATTCTGACCACTCTTTTGGCATCCAGATTCTTGGTGATTGGACTGAAAAGAGAACGCCGGGATTTGGAGTTGACTGCGGCAAAGTAGAGGAATAAAGAGAGAAGGAATTGGGGAAACATTGATAATTATGGGACCAATAATATTATTTTTGATCTTAAGAAGATTCGGCGATGATTCAGCGACGGAAAACTCACCACGGAATTTCAAAAAAAAAGTTTCGATTTTTTGGCCTTTTCGATTTCGGAAATGAAAAATAGAAAACGCAAAAATGTAATGTAGATTATACAGTAACAGGTAACTAACTGCTGTATGATACAATTACATCGCATGTAATTTGTTTCGGATATGAAAAGTTGTTTTGCAAAGACCAGACAGTTCATGGATTTAGTTGCTTAATACCCCGAGGGGATCCTCCTTGAATCAAAACCGTAATTTCCTGTGAAACTGTGGGATAAACCCTGAGGGTATTTACTCAAACAAAACCGGTTGGAAGCGCGTTGTTCCGAGAGCTTCACAAGGTTCATTTCGAACAGGTAAAACAGCGCCGTTTATGCATTCCGTTCTGCTGATGATGACACTCGCGATGATCTCTGATCCGGCTTGTGGTAGGTCTGGTTATGCCCGGGCCTTTATTAATTTTATGGTAATTTAGGCAACGATGTAGAGAGATTCGTATTTGACCCAACAAATCTGGAGGCATTGTTTCACAGCAACGGGATCAGTGCGTTTTTGAAGGTAGGATTTTTAAAAATTCCGTGTTATGACCAGTGGTAATCCGCGACACGTTTTCCGGATTTTGGGCCGGCCGCGTCTAGCGCTTTTTAGGCCTGCCGCGGCCCGTACAGGCTCGATTTGGTGCCGAATTTCGTGTTAAAAGCTCCTTTATAGAGGTACTCGGCAAACTACGGCCAAGCTTGGGAACTAAAGTTAGGTAAAAAAAAAGGTGTTGATCGCTGGCATACGATTACCATAATATTAGTTTTGTGGTTTTTAAGGTACCTTCCAATAAAATGTACCTGTTTTCTTTGATCCTACCGCCTCTTAAGTGCCAAAAACTAAACGTTTTAGAACTTGAGAAAATGCAACTACAACAACGTCATTGAAAGCTGACCACCCTACCCCTGGTTATGACCCACTCTTAAAAAAATGCTATTTAAAAAAATAATTCCTACATATTATTCATTTTAAGCTAGCATAAAATAAAATTTGTAAACCTGTGAAAAATAGAGCGGAAGGGGGTTTACGTAGGACTTTAAGTCAACTTGTGACTGATTTTTCACCCCTAAAACCCGAAAATGAGCAGCTAATTTTTACATATTCTTAATCAGCATGATTTAACGGATTTTGGAGGTATCTCCCGTTTAAAATTAGGAACCCCATAAAAGTACTTTCCTTGTAAGATTTTTAATTAATTATCAGGCCAAAGCGAATTCGGTGTTGAAAGAGGTCCACCGTGATGACGTCATCGTGTTCAGTGAATGCATACGAAATAAAACCAGTCCATTGTTGTACTCGAGATGTCTGGTGTCCTTGATGAACTCTCGAGATCGAATGAAAGCTAATTTAAACGATCCCTGGGATTCGAATATCGTCGACGACGTAGCCCAACTCCTCAAACCGCCCATGAAATCGACGCCTACTGTAAAATTTAAAAAGAAATCGATTGGGATTTGGAAAGAACAACATAAAAAATTGAGGAACGTGATCAAAACAGGGAGCTCAAGTATAATGAGACCCCTTAGAGGATTGAATTTACTGACTGGACACTTGATGCGAAAGAGGAGGAGGGTATACGGTAGGATTATTTTAATTTTTAATTATTTTTTTCGCAGAGAGTCCCTTCAAAAATGTCCTCAAAATCCAGAAAATGCAGGATTTTTTCTCCAAAATGGAGCACTGTAACAATTATTTCCGAAAAATAAAGGAAGAAAATGAACGGTAAAATTCGCTTATTAGTATATTAGGTTGGCAACTAAGTTATTGAAATTTTCTTTGCATTATTCCACAGACCTTCTTAAGTCAGTATGGCTAGTATCGCACTATCCCACCTGTAGTAGGGTTAGAGTACTATCAAACCCAGAGACATCGAACTCGCAGCTCGCGTGTTGGTGTAGTACCTTGAATTTGAATAAGAGCAATTTTGAGTGGTCATTTTTCAGTGCCATGCAGTGCCTTTAGAACTCGAATGACATAATGCTAATGTACAACGTTTACAACGTCAGGACACCTTCAACAGTCTTGTGATAACATTTTGTCCCAAAAGGATCAATAGAAATTATTACGACTTCGCTTAAAATTAGGCGGTAGGCTGTCTTTCAAGGTGTTGCACGAGACGCTAAAGAAGGCAGCGCGGTTAAGTCTTCGGGTAGTGACAGAGCTATTCACTACGAACCAAATAGTAGCATAAACCGTCTTCCTTCTTGGAGCATGACATAAAGTCGCGACCGAATTTATCTTTATGACCTGACTAGTGACTCCCAAAAAGTTAACCGAGTAGTTGCTATTTTTTTCCAAGACCATTGAGCCCCTGATAAATCTCGGGCCCTGAAAAAGGACGTCTATTCTCTTTGTTAAAAAACCATACAGGAGCCAGCGACCCTAGGCGCGGTATCCTGAAGTTAAGACCGAACAGACCCTTTATACTCGATGAAAGTATTTTTAAAGATTTTAGCAAATTTTTTATGCGCTATGGTCTCGGGAAAATTACCAACACAGGGTATTGCTCCTCCGAATATGTTTACATGGGAGATAGAAAAGATTCGGGCTGCGAGCAAAATGAAATCTAGAATAACCACTTACATCGGGATGCCTGTTTGGCCCGATAGAAATAATGACCGTAGAAAATTGTCAAACAGTCCAAATAGACTTTGCTTTCCTAAGTGTTGTGAAGTACTAATGTTACTCTCTGTGGCGTATATCACACCCATTTGGCTGCGCACGATCTAAGTTATAAAAACTTCAGTATAAAAGAACATCTAGAAACCGACTTCATGAAATCATCAAAGCCTAATTTCCCTAGTTTCTCTGTTGGTGGTGCCACTACACATTCAGATGATAAGGTTTGTATTGTTGTTACTAATAGTCGGTATTATAGTTGTTGACTGTCAAGCCTTTAAAAGGTTATGGCAAAAACAAAAGGAGTCAAAAATTTCAATAACTTAGTTGCCAACCTAATAATACATTTTTTTAATCATTTTATATTTTTTTTATTTTTAGCATAATTTCGATAATTTTTGCATGAATCGTTTCAGAGTTCTGTCATCATATGGTTATAAGGCCAAATTCGAAACAAAAAACGAAGGATTGATCGAGGAAATGTTGCAGAAATTGCAGGCAATTCTCGAAGATCTCGACTTCCAGAAAATCTCGGTTCTCTCCCCGAAGATTTTGGCCTTATTTCCCAACTCAAAACGTCCTCAATTCTTGTCTCCGGAGATTCTAAACTTTCAAAATACGGGGATTCTTCCACTTCCACAACTCTTCAAAGTAAGTGTTGCCCAGTGTAACAAAAACGTATATAAATTTGATGTCAATTCGGACTTTAGTTGATCTCCTCGAGTGATTCGGAGGCCTTATTCTGGATGGAGCTGCTTCTGGAGATGGTAGGGGCTTCAGAAAAATTGGATTCCTTCCTGGAAATGTACTCTGCCGAGATGACCCGGATGGATTCTTTTATTTACCCGAGGATTCTGGAACGAGAACGGAAAGAATATTTACTCAAGAAAGCTCTTGATGCATCCACGACGAAACAAAGCCGGGAATTGGAAGAGATCGGCTTCACATTTCTGAGCAGAGGCCAGGCCCGGCTTCTCTTCGGGTCCGAGGAAGGTGAGAATTCGATATATATATCTTACTGTAATCGATGCCATTAATGAGGGCAAAATGTAGTTAGAATGGGTTAGAGTTTGGGCAAATGGCGTCATTTCGAAGGAGGATGGAAGTAGTTGATCCAAGATCTGCCCTTTTGATTTACGTCATTTCAGCGGCGATTTACGACGGAGTAGACGCGAAAGGGCGCGATAAAAAGCTTGAGGAAAGGATTAGGAAGATAAGCGAGCTGGAAGAGAATCAGATCAAGCTCAGAGGAAAGAGACAAGAGCCAGGCCCAGAGGGGGAACGGCGGGAAGGACCATTCAGTGGATTACACGTATTGGAACCCTTTGCATTCATCAGTAATTTGAGGTCACCCCCGGTCTTAGAAGGTCTTATCCTAAGTCCTCATGCTTTTGTCACCGAAATATTACGGCCAGAACTTTTAACTGTAAGCGACCGCAAGCATTCTTCCAACTTGTGTTATTTTAGACAGATATCCTCTCTCCCCGTGCATTTATTCCGACGATTCTGAGCCCTCAAGCATTGATTTCCCGAGTCTTGAGTCCGGCGGCCTTCAGGTTGGAATTACTCAGCCCCACGGCACTGATCGCGTGGGTGGCGACGCCTGAAGCGCTGATTGCCGACATTTTATCTCCTCGCATGTTGGAGACGCGAATCGCTTCACCTGAGTTTCTGACAGTGCAGATCTTATCTCCAAGCCTCCTCTCGCCCAAATTCGGGTCCGATGAGACCCTCTCCTTCAACGTGCTCAGCCCTAACATTCTGTCGCCCCGTTTCGAGAGCAAGGAGAAGATGGTTGTGGAGATTCTCTCGCCCCACATTCTTGGTGGAGGCCATCAGCCCTCCGATTCCCAGATCCAAAACCAGCCCTGAGTTCCTCTTGATCCCCCGAGATCCGACGGCCGATTAAAATCATGTTGTACATACTGTAAAATGAAACCCTGATAGTGTTTATGTGAACAGTTTTGCATAATAATTTAAATAATTTACTCTTTGGAATAGCTTAGGATGAGGACTAGAAGTGTCTGGTTTACTATGTAACTTATCGTATATACATTTGCATCCCGTATATGGTTGATAACAATAACATTCATTAGGAAGACAAAGTGTCAATGAAATCGTCGGTCAAGGTGGGCTGTGGCGAGAGGAAGTTGCCCAGCTTGCCCACCATTTCTCTGAAGATCTCGGGATAGGCAAGGCCTTTCGTGGCGTGGAATATCAATAACATGGCGAAGTGAGTGATCCGGGAAAGGTTCTGGAAATATGATGGATAACACAGAAACAGATAGAAGATAATTCTGGAAGAACGGAAACTCACCTGGAATTCAGTGATGAGTAAAATAATGACCGGCATTCTCTGTGAAATATCCCTGCCAGTACTTTTGATATGCGCTCCCAATCCCCGGAGGGTTTCTTGCCGACATTTGTCCAGCAAATTCTTTGTCTTCTCAGACACCAATCGTTTGCATTCCGATGACGTGTACAGTAATAACAATAAAGCGGCAGTCTCAACTTCATCCAAATGGGCCTTGGCGAAGGCTACCGTAACAGACCGTACCAGATTAACGGCAACGCCGAACATATAGTCATGGACAGTCCGGTATGTCCCCTGAGGGTCGTCGAGGCGGATGGAGGGATAGAGGTAGGACCAGTAGATCTCGGTGGAGGTTTGGGAGAGCTGATGATATGTCCCATCGGAATTGTAACTCTGACTCTTCTCATGCCCATTAAATCTCATTGTAGTGAGGACTCGGCCGAGGAGATCCCAGTATTGCACAAAACAGTATTTGGTTAGCTCAGCCTAAAATCATGAGCATATCTTTTGATTTTAAATTTTAAAAGAAAAGTAAAAAGTTCTAATAACAAAAGAATTTAAATAACAATAGATCTACTTACCCAGTCATCATCGGGGATATCTTTGAAAATTGCGAATTCGTTGCGAACAATCTGATCATAGACTGCAAACTCGATGTGAGATACGACCATATCATGCTGGCCACTCTCACTTTCCTTGGCCTCGTTCAAAATGTTATCTCCGGCTCTGATATTCCCAAACTGACGTCGACAATTTGCTGTGAATTCGAAAACAACTTTCCTCCGCATTTTCAGAAAATCCTGGAGCATTTCACCTATCATTTCATCCAGAAAAATGTCTGAGGTAACAACAGGGATCTTCTTCGAGAACGAGGAATACTTTTCTCGTTGCTCCGAGTGCAGTTGTAACTCTATAAACAGAATGTCAGCAAATAATTGTGAGGAATTTCAATTTAGGGTCTTCAAATCTCACTTGATTCCAGCATTCCAGCTTGAATACATCGTTGAAATCGACAATATTTACAGGCTCTTCGTGTGGGGACCACTAAAATCCCAAGAAAAATATAAGAATTGTTATGTCATCTCTCGAATAACAACAAAACAATCCAACTTACGGGCATTCTGGCCACAGAGTCGTCCATTCAAACATTTGTAATGTTTTTTCTGTTTGATAGAACGTCGGAAAAAGGCGCGGCAGCCAGTGCAAACACCGACTTTGAGGTAGAACACATTGACCGGCTCGATTCTACAGATGGCACAAACATTCTGGGCGGGAGGGGAGTGGTTGAAGATGACGCTGAGCGATGAGGTAGGGTCCAGAGTGCCTAAGGGACTGTCCTCCGAACTGGACGAACTTTCGATCGAATCTGCCGTGGAAAGAGGCATCTGAAATATTCAAAAATCATCATCGTAATTAAGGTCATGGGTAATATAAAATAATTAAAATTCAAGACATTGAACAATCAGAACGACGAAAAAATATAAAAAACAAAGCTGCCAAGCCTTGTTGTCTTATTGTTAGATAAAAAATAGAAACTAATCACAAATTTGAGTAGAGAACACTCCCCTTCCTCCAACATGACTATCTATTACATGACGAGGAAACTGATAATCGAAGAAGAGTGCTCCCCTCCAAACTTTGTCACCCCGATCTTACATTTAGAGGTGCAACTACCTAAAAAACCGGCTTTCGTAATCAAACCATTCCTGCTTAACCCTCAATTACCCCTACTTTCCTCTACATACAATTTCATTCCTCCCAAAATAAAGCTGATTTTGTTTGTTATACTTTGAAGACGGAACAAAAAGAGGAAAGCACAGACTGAGATGTGTCATCCGTCCTTTTCTTTTTATGTCATAAATTTTGTAAATTAAACCTCAAAAGACCAAGAAAGAAATGCCCCTTTATGAACATTTTTCAAGCAAATTAATTGAGGCCATTAACATAATATGGGTATAAAAAGTCTGATTAATTCAGAAATAATGCATACGGATTACGCGTGCAAAAAGATGTTTTATAACTCCCGGAAGTGTCACATTATACTACAAATAATGGTTTAAGGTAATAAAATAATGACAGAAGGGAGAATTCGGCGACAAAACACGGCCGGTGCCGGCTCAAAACATGGCTAATCCTGTTCAAAAACCAGAGTCTTATGGGTTTTTATTCGGGCTGGCTCTTATTATTTAAATCGTTTTTAAAACTCATATAAATGACCTAATTACCGAAGAAACAAGGCTGAAATCCGAGTGAAAAAAAACAGTTTGAAACACTCGAAAAGGGCAGAAATAAAAGGGAATGAAAGTATTTCCCCTTCCTCTGCCACCTCGACCTTTTCTCGACTCCCGAGCCCCCCGAGAAGACAGGGAGAGAAAGAGAGAGGGAAAGACCCGAGGGCTCCACGCAACACTCGTTGTTGCGCACTTGAACCCCCATCTCCGCCCCAAACCCATTCTTTCCTTTTTTCCGAAATAAATACGTGTAACACAAATGAACAGAGAAGAAAGAGGTAGATGGTTACGGGGCACCCTGCTAGGCAACCGGCATCAACATCTGCCACAAAGGACCACTTCCTCGGCAAGTCACAACTCTCGAATTTGAGGACTCCAAAACAGTTGAAAGCAAATATGTACAAAAGCAACCAAATGTGGGCAAATCTCAGCCCTTATCTAAACAGAATACCCTCAGGCTATATTCTGGGATTTTTAAAGTGGACATGGCTCAAACATTTCAAATCGAAAAGTGATACGAGATTTTCATTTTGGGATTAATTGGAGGCTAGTTTACCCCCAAACGATCGGGAATTGGTCTCTCTTTTAGGAAAAGTTTTAAAAACACATAATAGAAATGTAATCGCACCGAAGTCAAGGAAATTCTATCGAAAAAAACACTTCCATTTCTTTTGACCTTGATTGCGTTTCTTATCAAAACAGAACAGTAACAGAACAGATCACTTCCATTTATATTACTCTCTCCCCGTTATGGCTTTATTACAACGAGTCCTTAAATAAACAGCCCCGGACCTGCTGCACTTGGACTCATTCCTTTTCGAAGAGAGAAGGAGAATATTCGAAAATATTTTTTTTCGAAGAAAGAGTGGTCATGTTTGTTACTTTACATTCCTCCGCCCCGCCCCTGGGAAAGTTCCGCTTTGTGACAAACACAAGATATTCCTACGCCCAGAATGAAAAAGTGCCCATGGAATTTGTTATTAATTACGTCTCATCTTTTATATTTGAAATTAAAAGTTTGAGAGAAACCAGGATGACTTCCGCCATTTTTAAAATTATATTTTTTGCCTAACAATAAGAGGAGATTAGAATAAAGTGTATGGCGCGATAGTAGATTAAACCGAGTGATGACAATCTTTTTAGGTCATGTCATCTTTTTGATTAATCTCCCCAACTTTGAAAGGGGGAAGACACAAACAGACGCAATTGTCACAAATTGCAAACACGGGAACGTTAAACTACAAAAAGTGATCTGATAACTGCAGAAGCGACCGTTCCCTCAGGCAATGGAGTCTTTTCTTTCGAGTTATCAACCTCTCCGACACCTCCTTGCCGGGACTCAAAATGCCAGAAAATAAGCGTATCAGAGTGTGTTAAAACGAGTTATTATGGGGACACAATGCATGGGTGGCGGTTAAGAGAATATTTTTAAATTTTGTTTGAACAGCCACAGGGCCTTTATCGTTGAATGGATGCATGCACCCATTAAAAAGGACTTCGACAGTTACATGTAGATTAAAATAAAGTTTATTGGTGGGTACGGCCTTGCCAGGTTTCCCAACAATACTTTCCTGAATAAAAAACCCAATGAAACAAGTGTTGTTATCATTCAGTTGTTGTAACTGCAAATCTAATATGAAACGTGGGAATGGCAAGACATGTTCAGAATCGCGGTTCCCAGCCAAACCCCATTCTTGAAACATTTCTAGAAAGGCTTACATTGCACTGAGAAATGACAAGGATACTCAGAATACGAACAGATCCGAAATCAAAAATTATTATAACTTCGAATTCAATTACAAGCTGAGAGAGGTTGTTAGTAAAACAGAAACACAAATAAGTGATCTTAAAAGTAAGGGAATTATTTTGAGCGTATATACCTACTTCCTTACTAATGACAAGATCTCCATTATCACCCATTCTCATACACAAATTTATGCGTAATTAGGAGTGATGATAATACGTTGAACATCAAACATCGCTTCCGTCGAATGCTTCAGGAATACGAACTTTCCAGAAATGAAAGAACCCGGGGATATATAATATTTCAGTTCTGTGAAGTTAAAACTCGAAATAACTTCAGCACATGGATTTTTTGTAGAATTAATTCAACCAAACATTTGGCCTACGATCACTACGCGAAGTATCAGGTAAGAATAAGATTATAAATTGCGTATCACAGACTCAATCTAAATATTAAAAGCGCATTTTTAGGAAACCGATTTATTTTTGTAATTTAGGCTTTAATTTCGCCGTAGAAAATTTTTGATTCATTATTTGTCAGATTATTTGCCAAGCGATTCTAATTTCTCCTTGAGACTGTAAAATCTCTATATGAAAGCAAAAATGAATTTCTTGCGTCTTCAGGCGGAGATTGACGATCGAGGAAACAGAAAAATGTAATACTTTTCTTTACAAGCTTTTCTTTTAAAGCATATTCAAGGTTGGAGTTGCGGCACTGTGTTTCCATACGGTACTGTATGGCTACAACTGTTGTAATTTTTTACTTTTTGTCTATGATTTTACTCTACATCCGCACTTTTTCAAAATGACACTTTTAAAAAAATTTAGAATATTTGCCATGTATAACATTTGTAATCAACCATTTACAGCTTTTAATATTACATTTATTTCTCTTCCTCCTTCATTTACACAACAAAACTGATATCCGGCATTTTGCTCCGGTAGTACCCTGGTCTCGTCGCTGGAAGAAATGCATAAATACTCTCTTCATCCGTGGTCATCGAGCTTCCAAGGAACTGAAAAATGATGATATTATATATATATTATACAGAAAACAGATTAAAAAGCTGCTAAAGATCACAAACTTACTCTTTTCACTGATTCTCCTCCTTTCTGTTGTTTTGAATTCTCTTTTGTTTTAAATAAACATGGAGAAAAAGAAATGATGACTAACAAGATTAACATCGCAATCAAAATCAAGATGAAGATGACCACTTTGACGTCCAACATAATCTCCAACTGAGTGATATACTCTTGTGATGGAGGTGCGGTAGTTGTTGATGAGGGATAAACTTGAAAGAGTTGCCAATCATCCAATTGTTTAAGGGTGACTGAACAGTTTAGGACCATTACTGTTTAGCAAAATAAATAAAGGGAAAGGTCCTGAAAAAAAGGAAATAACGTGGATAAAGTTATTTGGAAGATAAATCTCCCTGGTTATATTTTTTACAAGCTCAAAAACGGCACTAAAAACAATCACAATTCTATTACAATCAGTTTGATACAAGACAACTTGTGGACTGGCACTGGCAAAAAATTTTTTTTTTCTGACTTTCTTTATTTCTGTCCATCAACATAAAATCTCTGTAAATCAAGGAAAAATAGCTATCATGACCTCAACGTAGCTTCGGGACATCGTAAAGAAACCCAGCGATTGCGCAACGTTGCTTCCACAATGATTTTATATCAACAAGAAGATGGCCAAATTTTTTCAAATAACTCGTTTAATTTTTTATTACTGTATTTAATTGCCAACATTATGTCCAGAAGACCAATTTATTAAACCTGACTTTTTGGTCTGATCTTGACATAATCAGCCAAAGACGGGAGTCCATGCACCTTCTCTTGATACATCACGATCTCCCGGTACTTTTTAAAAGCATTTGCCTCTAAATTCCGAAGTGATGTAAAATATTCAACATAGAAGAAGTCGACCCAAGAAAGCCCTGAGGGCAAAAGAAATCCACTTTTGCTTTCGTTTAAAATTTTCACAATCTCAGGGATGAACGAAGCCAGTGCTGGTTGGAAAGTGGATTTTCTGAGTTTTTTCTAAAAATGATGACGCTGATTTGATGTTATGTCCCCTCACCTTGTCTCCTTTTTGTCTGCCAAGAAGAACAAATAAATATGGATTCACAGTTTTTACAAAGTCTTTAAGGAGACCGGCATATTCATCGATCGATGCGGATTCCCATTCGGTCTTTCCATTTAGACCTACGGTAAGATCTACAGTAATCTTATACAAATAGTTTTTCTTACCGAACTGTTTTCCCAAAAATCTTGCAATCGTATGACTCTGAGTGAGGACAAACGTGTCATCAACTGTCAATTGAGGCAACATCCCAGTTCTGGTGGCTTAAGTAATATGGTTCAAAACAGTTTTGTATCACCTACTTTCTTTTATATCCGGCCATTCATCCATAGTCACTCTGGAATCCTCAAATCTGATTCCTTCGTATTGGAAAATGAGCCGGATCCCTTCTCCGAGTCCACGAACATCAAAATATTGAAGTTTATATTTGGACAAAACGGGGTCACGGCGTCTGAAAAAATGCCATAAGTTGTATGATAAGGAAGCAATTGATGGTAATAAATTATTCAACCGTACCGACAGCACAACATTACGAATTAGAATGAGTGACCACGGGATTCTCTCTGTGACTACTGGAAACAGTTTTTCGTTGAATATTCAGGGAGGACTTGTTGTGTAGCAACGGGAAAACAACTTCGCTTTGCCTTGAAGGGAGAAAAGATGGTGGATATTTGTACCAAATATAACTTATAATTTTACTTGCATCAAAACTACAAAAAACGGACAAACATTTTTAGGTTTAATACTACCAATTGTAAAATTTATCTTGCCTAATTACGACTATTGCACTTTTTACAACCCGTCAAAATCATCCCTTTGAAAAAATTGGCTCCTCAAAAGCTTCTTTTAGCCTTGCCCGAACCTTGGCATGGCGGTTGCTGTATAAAAGGACTAAAATTAATTCTTAGGCTACCCGAAAAAACCTAAAAGGAAATAATTTTTGCCCACATTCTTTTGGCGCAATTTAACAAAGATAAAAATTATGAACAACTTTATACATTATATACAAATATATACAAAAGCTATGAACGACTAGACAGACTCCTTATTTTAACAACGAAAAATCATCGGCCAGTTCATAAACGGCCTCTTCCAAAGGAACGATGAGTCCATTTTCGGCCCGATAATGCAACTTTCGATTCGAATCGACCAATCCACTTTGGGCGACCAGATGAGCTTCTTCAACCAGAACCTCACAAACTTCAGGCTCATCTTCCTCCCTGTTCATTACACAAATATGTTCACATCCAGGGAACGGACAGACCCCAAAGTTTTTAAACCACTCCTCCAGATGTCCTTCATGACCACCATGGCCACAATCTTTGCACTGAGCAAACATCCCTTTTACTTCGTTATCACTAAACAATCTTCTTCTTATTGAAGATATTATAATAAATACTAGAGGCATAAAGTCCGCAGAACTTTTTCGCCGGTGTAACAGCTCCCTCCTTTGTGGGATCGGGGCTGACCTGGGGCCAGTTATCTCACCGCCTTCTATGTCTTCGAGTGGCGCCCCCCGTTTACTCGTATACTCTATCTTCGATCGAGGCGCTAGGACTTGAGTTTGGATGCGCGGTAATCCCGACTTAAAAAAATCATGGAAAAACGCACAGTGCAAGTTCTACGGACTTCATGTCTTGTGAAATATACCAAGTCAATTTGATGACCTACCACACTGTGCAGATGGCTATGAATGTCGTGCCACACTTCGGACAGGATTCCGAAGCAACTGGAGCTGGAGTATCACAATTCCCGCAGTAAACTTTTACATGCATATTCTGAAGACGTGATTTTTATCATCTTTAAAGCAGATCTTACCTCTTGAAGCGTTTTCAAGACCTCTTCGCATCCTGAATTCTTGGCGATGAAAGTGGCAAGATCCCCAAAGCCAGCGTTTTGAAGCTGCTCTAAAACAAGTATTAAACTATACAATAACCTTATTTACCTACCAATATAATGCATAAACCATGACGTCACTTGTTCATCCCCGAACAATTCTTTGGCCTTTGACCCCATGACCAGGCATACTGTAGCACAAGTCTGACTGTCGCACTAAAATGGAACAAATTAAACATATTTCCAACCATTACACCTACAATATCCGTATATAAATTCATCAACTTTGAAAGCCTGGTCACCGGTCCCCATGTGATGTGAACCGAGGTTATATTCAATAAAGAATTCGAGATTCCAGTTGGAGTCGAATCAAAATTGGAAACACCAACGTCTTTCAAAGGAGTCAGCGGATTCTGCAGTTGTCCATCTTCTATTTTCTCGGCCACTTGCAACTGAAGAGGGATGTGACCTTCAGTCTGTTCGTCATCTTCGTCCAGATTATCTTCATCTTGATGATCTTCGATGTCATCATTTTCACTGTCCTCGAATAAAACAGGATCCAATTTGCCTGTAGACATGCTATCCATCACATTATCCTCATCATTCAAAGACACTTCTGTTGCTGCATCTTCGCCATTCTTAAAACGATTAAAATTCACAGCTTCAGATCCGATAGTTCGAAGGTCGGACTTCATGAACCGGGCACTATAATTAATTATTTGAAGATAGTTAAAATCACAGTTGGCGATACAAACATGAATTATAATACTTATAAGCTTCGGACCAGGATTTATACTTGCATACGACGCTCCATTTCAAAATGGTAGACTAGTCGCCTACTAGTCGCGACATAAAGTCCTGAGAAATTTGCACAGTGCATTTTTGTTCTTCCTTCGGACCCGTCGCGGCAATTCCCCGTTTTTGCACTAGCGACATGCACTTTCGCGCGAGCTTGCCACTTTTCTCGCGCGACACCCGCGACAAAATGTTTCAGGACTTTATGGCGCGACTAGTACAAAATCTGCAATTGCGGTGTCGAGGTTCAGTTGACGGATAAGAAACCTTTACAGATTGAAAGAGGTTTGAAAACCGAAAACAGATGCAGGCCAGATTGCACAAAACGGAAGTATATATGCAATTCCGGGAAAATTTGACAAAAATCTGGGCATCAAGTTTTCAAACCTCCTCTTTCAATCTGTAAAGGTTTCGTATCCGTCAACTGAACCCCGACACCGCAATTGCAGATTTTATACGCGTGTCTATTATTTTTAAATGGAGTGTATTCATGAAAACTTACTGCTTAGCCTCAAATAATGAGACAAATGTCTTTCCACAGGGTAGCCCTTCTCTGCAGAATTCCCCAGATCCAAAAAAGAAATCGGTTGTTGAACTGAGAGCATCTTGAAGACTTTGCGAGAAGGTGCCCGGGAGCAGATTCTCATCGACATCTGAATCATCGGAGCTGTCCTCGATCTCCTCCACTTGTTCCTTTCGATCTCTTCGAACTTTATTAATCATAACAGCATTAATCTTTAGTCTCACCTTCTGGATTCTGAATATATTCGAAGAAGCGGTCCTTTCCATCATAATAATTAGTAGGTTTAAACAGTTTCCCCTCATTCAATAGGACCCCAACCACTTTCCAAGTATAACTTAGATCCACATCTCCACACTTCCTGGCTGCTTCTGCATTGTGATTACAAATGTTCATGGGATTATCGCCAAGGAACCGGTAGCTAAAAGAATTTTAAAAAAAATTATTCGGCACTTACTGCTTGGCCAATTCAGAAAACTTGTTGGAACCGGTCAAGGCAACCGGTGGGTTCTGATACTGCAACAACGCCGACTTCACGGGACCTTCAAATTGATATTCCGAGTCAAAAACTCCTTTCGTACAGCCTTCTGGCACTGAATCAAGTTACAAAATAATGTTGCAACACTTACAAGCACAAATAATCTCATTGAAAGGATTTGAATCAGCCATTGCAAAAGGACGATGATAAGAGATGGTCATATCGCCTGACTCCGAATAATGTAAAGACAACTTTCTATCCTTGCCACACGTAACAAACCTGTTTAAACCCGAGAATCTGGGGAATGAAATATCTAAATTAATTTAATAAACCTCAGTGTACAATAAATATACCTGATACATTGAAATCATGGGTTCCAAAACAAGAATAAGGGAAGAACGGACGTCTTACGTCCCATGAAAAGACTTGCGATTCTGTGGCCGCGACTGTAACAAGATGATGATCTTTGTCGATATCCCATTTCACTCGATTTAGAGCTGATGGAGTCTCAATTAGATATAAGAAATCAGAACTGTCTGATGTCCAATCCCATACCTACAAGTCATAACTTCTCAGATCACGCAGCTTTCCCTACCCTCACGTATCGATCTCTTCCCGCAGTTGCAATCAGATGTCTGTATTCCAAGGTTGGATTGAGAGAGACAGCGCTGACCGGTCCCTGATGGGCCAAGGTCTCCTTCAGACATCGATCTGACCTCCTTATATCCCAAAATCTGACTGCTCCACTGTCATCTCCCGTAACAAACATATCTTGAGATTGTGTGTCCAATCCAAACATCACATCTCGGATTGTATCCATAGATCCTCCACTCGGTCTATAAAGATTTAATAAATCATCCTTGGGCTTACACAAAATGACCGGCGGGTTCTGGTTTCCTAATATCATATAAGAACAAGGTGGCATCTTTTGAACCACTGATGAAAAGATTCTGATTGAATTCGTGGAAACAGACTTTAGTGGCTGCCGCTTTGTGAGCACGGAATTGGAACTCAAGTCCGGAATTAAGGGATTCTGGATCAATGAAACTAACTGCATCCTGAGGGTTACTGCCATGACAATGCTCCAGGTCAAAGAGAACAATGGATCCGATCGAAGAAGTCACTGCAATCAAATTCTCCCGATTTGGATTCCAAGAAACCGAGCCAGAAAAGTAGAGGTTCATCCTTCGAGTCTTGGCTCGGAGGTCAACAGCCGGTTCGAATCCATCTTCTTTTATCGAGAACACCTTCAAAACTGTGATCATTTATGGTATTCATAACTGATAGAGATTCTTACCAGCTCTCCCCGCAACCGCAATCTGGGTGAAATCCTTGTTGACAGACAAGGAATCCATCGGATCATTTAATTCCAGCGTTACGTCTTTGTGGACACCCATCTGAAACTCTATTGAATAAACATATTTTTAACACGTAAATAATAGATATCGATATTCTAGCGACTTCGACAGATAATACCAGATCCATATACATTTTTAAATAATTTATATTTGCTCAAGGCATTCGAATAAAATTTTTTGAATTTGTGTTCGATTCTCTGGACTGGAACACTTTATAATACTCTTGCTGCCACCAAAAGTAATGTGAACTTGAGCTTCTAACGAGGGAATATTGACGACTGTGCACTCGCCGACACTTGACTGTCCATGATCTGCAGAGATTCCGTGTCTTTTGAGTCGACCGATCAGGGAATCAGAGGACAAAACCCCAAGATACCTCGGCTTTAAAGCTTTCCTTTCAGTTTTTGCATCGTCTGAGAGCTCATTCTAAAACAATGACAGTTTGCTTTAACCACACATTACTCGAAACTTACCAGTAATGTGAAATCGTTATCATATGTGGAGATGTACCCACTGAAACTACACAAAGACACATCCATCTTAACCTTTTTGGTCTCCATCCGCATGTTTTTGAGGACTTCGGGCATTACCAACGCTCTTTTCCGACCAAAATCACCTGATATTTCGACCGGCAACCCATGTTTATACTTGATAATATTATTCTAAAAATATAAGTACTTAATTGGCAACTTACGTGAGTAACAGTTAGATTAGCTCTTCCTCTACAGTAAGTATCAGGTATAATCAGTTGTTTTGGGAAGAGATCCGGTATCAGATTCTTATTCAAAAAGTTGAAATCGAGCCTAGTATCAATTGGGAACTCGAAAGCGGGGATGGAAAACGTCTTGAAGGCCTTATAAACATCCGATAACGGGTAGTCGGGGTCAAAAAAATATATGTATTACAATACCAGGTACTCTTACCCGTCACAATCACCGCGTTTTTCTTGTCATTCCCCCATAATTCCAGAAAATGAATGGCACTTCCAAATCTGAGACTCGGATGGCCAGTTAAAACAACACAAGGAGGCTTGAAATCCTTGGAAAAAGATCCATGAATCGAACTGTAGACCTTTATTCGATTATCCTTGATCAACTAAACAACTTGGAATCATCTACAATCAGCACTTACATCATTAAAGACGAAAGGTTCGTCTGCATTATAAACACGTTGAGACTTCTGTTCAACCAAATATTCCGGGAAAATATTAACAAACGCCAAAGCACTGGCTGCCACAGGGGATATAAAATAGACCGGAATATCTCTGGAGGCTTTACCCTAAACTCAGATCGTGTTATACTACAGTATAAACCTACCGCGTCAATAGCGCTGATTATAATCTCTAACAGATCGAAGACGTTACCCACCGGACTTATGGGAAATAAAACATTTCCTCCTCTCTTAAGAGTCTCTACCATAGTAAATGATAACCTATGAGCATTCGAAGCAGGGTCCGCATTAGGAAATCTGCTGATTGATGTCACGATAAGGTTGGAGATATTTTTAAACGGTATCCAAAAAGCAGGCCGTACGTGAGATGGTCGGGCAGCACTACTGCTAACATACCCTACCTAACAACAAAAATTCGTAATATACATAAAACAAATTGAAATCAACTGACTTTGCAAGAATCGTAATCCAAAATCCAATTGCAAGATCCAATCGAATGTCCGGAAGAATAGGCGGTGCATTTTATAAGTCCATTAACTACCTAAAGAATATTGAGTTGAAGATATAAAATTTCTAAAACCTTGGTCTCTCCAAAACTAATCAAGGACACCTTCTTCAGGGCATTGCTCATCTGCTCCCTCGAATAAATCGGCTTCCATCCTCTAGGATCATTTGTTTTTGATTTCCCAAAAGTTTTCCAGAAAGGTTTCTCCTTCCAATCGTTATCATCACTCTTCACTCGATCCATGACATTCACCATCTCCTCCATGGCCAAACCACCCAGCTCTTTGGTCGGTTCTGTGCAATAAACAACACCAGAAAATCCAGTTTCTTCGGTTATATAAGGCAAAGATAATAAACTCATCCAACTTGATATAAGAATAACATCGAGCTTGGAGAAATCAATAGAAGATAACTAAAAGAAGATCAAACAAAATATGAACACTCACTGTCATTGGCTGGACTTCAGGAACGGCATCGATCAAGAGTTCTCCTCCGATCTTCTTCAAGCCGGCCAAATTTGGATCCCTGGGAGAAACGGCGTTATTCAGGGGGGATGACTGACTAAAACAATATATTAAATTAAAAAGAACTCACTTTTTGATTATCCGCAACGGCATAAAGTTGCTCAGAACGTCAAAATTGACTGCTGTATCCAAAAGAACTGATACATTCGGGAATTTAAGATACACAGATGGCCGGTTTGGAAGATACGATATATTTGTCTAAATAAATTTACGAAAACTGCTGTGGTACTTACTAACTGCATTATGAATTTACCATTCATGAAACGAACTTTCCGCGCGATAAAATTTTTTGCGAATTTTATTTATTTTCCGAGCTGCGCCCTTTGTTCCGCATTTTATTTTCCGAGCTGCGCCCTTTCTTCCGAATTGCAAAGATTAAATATACGACAAGAAACCCATTGCAATTGTCAGTATGAAGCAATTGTAGCGTACGATTCTTGCGAACACCTCTAGTAAAGGTTTTGAAAGGTTATGAATATGTTAATTTCAAAAAATTTTTTTTGTTGATGCATCATTTTTATTTCCTCCTTCCTCCTTGGACGGTGGCATTTTTTCTCATCTTCTCCTCCCAGGACGTTGGCTTAGCGCTTAGCTAAGTGTAACACTGGGGACTAATATGAGTCAACCCGATAAAAAAATTAAGGAACCGATATGCCCGACGATCAAATTGGCAAGTACAATATAATTATGCCCAACAAATTTGTATTCGTCTTTAGCCTGAGCTAATTCAAGGTGAACGATTGAAGGGAGCCAAGGGATCTTACAGAGTAGAGAAGAAACTGAAGGATATCGAGAATTGTCGGATTTATCTGGTCTTTCTAAATGATGACAAAGAAAATGATAAAAAGATGGAGGCTAAAATTCAAACGAAGGGAGAATCCTCGGGATTCTGGAGACGATTCAAGGTAGACGTCGTCAGTCTAATATAATACTTGTTAGAATGAGATTGCAATTCTCGAAGCCGCAAAGCGATACGAAGAAAGATGCCCGAACCTGGTCCACATCCAGGATAAAGGAGAGCTGAGGGATATTGAGTTCATCATCCTGCCCCACTTCTCTCACGACGTCGAGAAGTTATACAAGTTCCTGGGAAAGTTCAAGTAAGTCTTCAGACTTTTGCATTTGATAATATCAGTCCCGAAGAGACGTATAAGATCTCATATCACATGGCCGAGGGTCTCAGACAATTACACGCGATGGATGTCTTCCATGGATACATCCGTCTCGGCTGTTATGTCGTCTCTGGCACCGAACAGATCAAACTGACTGACTTTGGTCACTCTTACACCTCTCAGACAGATCAAGAGTGAGTTTCATCCTATTAAAGTAAGGCAGTTTGTTCAGCCGTCCAAAAGAAATTGATGCCTATATAAAACCACATGAATATTCTGCGAGATGTGCCCACGTGAGCATTATGGGTGCTTATAAAGATGACCTCGAGAGTCTGGGTTACTGTATTGCATCATTATTACATCGAAGGGCATTGCCCTGGCGTCGTGCCCGACCTAAATTAATGCTGAAGCTAAAGAAAAAGTTTATGAGTAATCCCTCCGGTAAGCGTTGATAAATTTTCTTTTACCAAGCGGGCCAAAACTCTTGACATGTTTGAACCGTGCGCCATGGCGCGCCATCGCCCAAAGAACTTCTCGCACGGCAACGAGCAAAATTCACGGTGCGCGCCCACCGCGCACAGTGCGAAATGATTTGCTTTGAAAAGGGCAATCAAAGCACAGTGCGCTTTCGTTTCGCATCCGTTTGTCGCGCGAAGTTACCTCGCGACGCCGGCCGCACCGTGCGAAAACATGTCAAGACTTTTTGACCCGCCTAGTAGAATACTGTGCTTGGACATACATTACTGTACTTTTCAGAGAGTCTCGAAGCTGACAAAGTCCCACCGTCTTTCCACAAGATCTTCAATCTGGTCGAGACCACCAGAAGAGATGAAAAGATCAATTTCAACGCGGTCTTTCAGATCCTCGATTCGTGTGCCTTAGAAATGAAGGTGCCCCTCGAATCCAAAGACATTTATTTTGGAATGTTACAACGAAAACAGCCGTCAAAGGAGTACTCAGGCAGTCATTCAAAGGAGACTTCTGGAGATGAGACCAAGTCCAAAGACAATTTAGAATTAAAGGGTCCCTCACAAAACGTGATCAAAGATCCACCAATTCCGCCCGGAAAGACGAAGCATTAAAGCCCGCGGTAGCAAAAAGGACACCTAAATCTGTTTTTTCAATAAATTACGTTGAAAATAAAAAAGTAAAATAAGAATTTTTCGTTTTTATGCAAAACAATGTTTAATGCAAAACAATGTTTTCTCGCCTCGGCGGAGATGCCATTTTTCGGCGGACATTTGATGTCGTCGATCGGACCTAAAAAATTGTCATCTTTTTTTGGTAGATTGAGTTTGGGACTCCTGTTGCCCGATTCCCGTAATTCTTAAAAGTTTTATGATACCTCCGCCGAATCCTCCGCCGGCTTTTAAACATGAGAAAATAAAAAGCTGCAAGGATAACAAAGATATCCACAAACTTTTTCAAACGCTTACAATTCTAAAAGTTGAGACGTTTTATACGCAAGGACGTTTTATACGAAATTGTAAAAAAAGTTTTTTTGTCGCGTCAAGAAATTTCCGGAATTGGAGGAATGGCAGAAAGTGACACTTCCGGAACCGGAAAAGAACAAAAGATTAGGCTTTGAGCTACCACCTGAACCATCTGAATGAATTTATTGTTATTAATCTCAAAAATTTTGTTCCTTTTTTGATGGTTACTTTTTTTCTTAAGTAGTACTGTTAAATAGTATTTTTTAAAAAGATTTAGAAGATTTAGGGGTTCTCGCGTGTTCTGATTTCGAAAATTATGTTCATCTTTTCTGGTAGTTAATTTTTTCTTAAGTATAGCAGTACTGTTAAAAGGTAACTTTTTGAATTTTTTCCAACCTGGTGAGATTTATTGAAAAAAAATCACAAAATAAGTTTTAACAGTACTTTTAAGAAAAGTAAATTTCAGAAAAAATGAACATGATTTTCAAAATCAGCACCATCGAAAACCCTACATGGAGTACTTTTAGAAGAATTTTAAAAAATACTATTAAACAGTACTACTTAAGAAAAAAGTAACAATCTGAAAAAAGGAAAGGTAATTAATAACAGTAAATCGATTCAGGTGGTAGCCTTCCGGAAGTGTCCAAATTCCGGGAATGTCGTGGTACCGTTTTTGTATTTTTTCGTCGAATAGATCGAGATCATGGATGAGAAGAGCACGAATGCTGCCAGAATCCCCCTTTACAGTAAAGTTCCACAAAGATGGGGGAGATATCTCAACCCCATCCTCGATTGTATTTGTCTATCTTTCAACAGTAAGGTCGATGGTCTGACTGTCCCTATTCTTCGACACATTTTTATGCCTGTTGCCTTCATCATCGACATATTGTGTGCTCCCCCTCCAATAAAAGGCAGATTCGATAAAAAGTTTCATAAATTAACCCGTTTTTATATCCTTGGGCTTCATGTTACTGTAAGTTCTATTAGACATTAATTTTTTCTTTTAGGCCTTAGTCAGAATTGGAATCTTGGTTTGCTTGGTGAAGATTGTAATCGGTGTTGTCTGGGCTGGTCGAACCTTTGTGAGGCAACGGTTTGTCCAATATGCTCATGGAAATCCACACGTTGCAATTGATGGCATCGCTATGAGGTTGCCTCCAGGTATGTAAGAATTGTCGTTCTTAGTTAGATTTTTAGGTGATGAGGCTTATGAGCCCTTTCAACAATTGAAATTATTCTCATTCATCTTGATTTTACTCATTTTGCCAATGATGCTCCGAAATGGCTTGTTCTTTCTTCCTCTTCAGCTGTTCTGTGTAAGGTATCATAAGGTCCTCAATCTGTTTTAGGCTTATATGTTTATTTGGAACATTTACGATGCCTATAAGTTCGCTTCTGATGCTTTCCTGAATTACTGGACGGCTTTTCATCGATTGTACACTTTTAATGAGTATAATAAAACCCTTCACACGGCAGAAACAGACGCCAACGACTTTGTTTACATCTTTCAGTCCAAGAATCGTATGTTCGTTTGAAATGTCCTTTAAGCTTTGGTTTTAGATTACAGAATCATATTTGATCTCTACTTCAAGATACTCAGATTCACTCTGCTTATGTTCCCGGGATATGTGATGGACAGAGTTATGCAGTATTACAAATGGGACAGAATTCTCGACAGAGTTGTAAGTTTAATATTGGATAACAGTCCATTATGGGTGGATTCCATAATGGGCATTATGGAATCCACCCCAAAAATCATCGCACCTCAAAACCTCTGTATCTTTTTAAAAAAGTGTATTTTGTGTGGTCTTGACCCTTTTTCTTAATTAGTAGTACTGATAAAAAGTAATTTGTGGATTTCTTTGGCTATCCTTCGTTTGGGGAATATCGGATATGGGCCCAATATGCATAGACGATGTTGCAAAATTCTTTGACCAGCCGCCCAATGAGTTTAAATCACAACTAAATTTTTTAATGGCGAGCCCTGCTTTTTTGAGATTTCAAAGCGATCCCGACACTTTGGCTAGCCGATCCAGTTATTTTGCTAGCCATTAAAAAATTTTGTTGTGATTTCAACTCATCGGACGGCTCAAAGAATTTTTTAACATGGGCTGTACATATGGGGATAGTACCCGATCTGCCCCTAAATGAAATCCGCCCCAACTGAAGGGTAGCCAAAAAATTCCGAAAATTACTTTTCAGTACGACTACTTTTAACATAAAATACTCATTTTTTTACAAAGATACAGAGGTTTTGAGGATACTTGCAATGATTTCAGAAATATGCATCCACCCATAATGGACAGGCACGTAATACTGTAAACCCTTACGCAATGCTGTTTTATGCGAAGGGAGACTGAATATGAACTGGGATGGTGACTGATGAACCGATTGACATTAACGTCCAAAGGTGTTATAAGGCGAAAAACTTGGAACCTAGGTAGTAACAGAAACCCGGTTTTCATATTCAGTCAGCACCTAAGTTCATATTCAGGTGCCCTTCGGTGAAATTTTACGTAATCATACACTCTTATTTTTTCTAATTTCATTGAAATAGACCAAAATTTGCCAAATTTCATATTCAATCAGCACCACAGTTCATATTCAGTCAGACACCCGTTTTATGTTATGATTTAGGTTTTTTTCAGCAAAATTGTCTGAACGAATTGTGCAAACCGTTCATCAGCTACTTTTTACATTACAATCGTCGGCTGTTCCACTTGATTGTGGCCAGCAGATTGGATCCGTTATCTTCCCGATGGCTCGACGAATATCTGAAGGAGGCCAGAAAGGATGCTACAAAGAAATCCAAGAGGTATAAATTCGATAGGATGCGGAAGGCCAGGGGAATTGCGAGATTGAAAGTTGAGAAAGAAAACAAGATGGCTAAGAAAGAAGCAGAAAACAGGAAGAATAACATGACAGACAATGCTTATAATGAGAGTGAAGTATCCGCCAACAATAATAAGATGCTCAACGGCAGTCCTGATTTTGCAAAAGTGGTGTAACATGACTCGATTTAATTGTTACTTGCTAACCTTACATTTCCTAATTTTTTATGCTGTAATTTATTAGTTAGCTGATAAACTTATTTGGTCGTCTTTTATTACTCTGAAGTTTTGATTATTCGAGGCGTTGGTGGTCGGTTGTCCGTTTTGTCTCTTCCAGGGAAATGAAGTCTCGAGGATTATACACGAAGATTACCGAGATCTTGTATGCGACCTAGCTGTTTTAATATTTCCTGTTATATATTGTATTTCAGTTCAGCTAGCCGAAAAGAATCATTTCCAGAGGTGAATACTCAACCGAGTAGATGGAGTTATGTCCACGGAGCCTCGGATCGTCCCTTGATACACAAAACGGTGGCTCAGATTCTCCAGGGCACGGTGGAGGCTGTTCCCAACAAAGATGCATTTGTTCTTCCACATCGGGATTACCATAAGACTTATTTGGAACTCTGGGATGAGGTGAGTGATATCAAGTTTAATGACATAACAACTAAATTTATTTCAGTCTCGACGTCTCGCCCGTGGATTACTGTATTTGGGACTCCGTCCAGGAGATCGTTTGGCCATTTGGTCCCCCAATTGTTACGAATGGGTCCTAACTCAATATGCTGCTGCCAGAGCTGGTATTATTCTTGTCAGTGTGAACTCGGCTTACAAAACAGCAGAATTGAAACATGTTATGGAGAAGGTTGGGGCCAAAGGTCTCATTGCTCCGTTCGAACATCGACAAGCACAGTATTACAAGTGAGTTGTGACCATATTATGTACATCGTCATCATCAATCACATCGTTAGTTGAAATTTGTATTTTCAGAATGATGACTCAATTGATCCCTGAGATAGAAGAGAATCCTAACGGCATTGGCCATCTCCATCATAATGTTTTACCAGCTCTGAAGCACTTTATCACATTTGATTACAAATTTCAAACACCAACCTTCAAGTAGGTCATCTCTGTATAACGCCCTTTATTTTTAGAGGGGCCTGGAACTTCTGGCAATTGGTTGAGGCTGGAGGGGAGAGAGAATCTGTACTTTTGAATAAAATTGATAAGGAATTATCTCCAGATGATATCCTCGCCATCATGTTCACAAGCGTAAATGACCGTTAATATAAAATTGTTGTAATATAATTTTAGGGTAAGACTGGTCGTCCAAAAGCCTCGGCTCTCACTCATCATAACGTCCTCAACAACGCGTTATCGGTGGGAAGAAGAATGGGATTGAATAAAGAAGTAAGTGTAATATATTATTATAGTTGTAATATAATTTGCTTGATAACGTCGTTTCAGAGGCAGAATATCTGCGTTCCTGTCCCTCTTCATGGTGCATTTGGTGCAGTCCTCGGAAGTCTGAACAGTGTTCTTCATTACAGTACTTGTGTTCTCCCTTGTAGTCGTTTTAGTGCCTCCGGTGTTTTGCAAAGTATCCAGGACAGAAGGTGAAGATTAAATTATTGAATTATGACGACATTATAGTTGTTCTGTAGTCCTTTCGACTCCCACAATGTTTATCGACATGCTGAATGATCCAAAATTTAAGCAATACAATCTCAATTCACTCAAGACGGGTTAGTTAAGTAATGTGATAAAACTCGGGCAATTTATTTTCAGCATTAGTCAGTGGTGCGAAATGTCAACCACGACTTTGTAAGGAGATTGTAAGTAATTTTGGTCTCCAAGCTCTTCACAAACTTTATGGAACAACGGAAGTATCCCCAGCTGCATTTATGACCATACCCAATGATCAATATGATACTGTAGGAAATGTCCTCGATCATATTGAAGCCAAAGTCATTGATGCTGAAGGTCGAAAAGCGATCAGAGGAGAGATCGGAGAGCTTTGTATCAGAGGATATTCGGTGATGAGTGGATATTGGAGTGAAGAACAGAACGAAAAAAACCGAGGAGTCGAGCCGGATAGATGGTACAGAACTGGGTGAGATGGCTTTACAGGTTAACAAAGCTTCTGTAGAGATCTAGCAAAGATGAATGATGATGGCACGTTGATAATTGAAGGTCGAGTGAAGAACGTAATCAACCGAGGCGGCGAAGCTGTGTATGCAAGGGAATTGGAGGTCTTCTTACTCTCTCATCCGGCTGTAGCTGATGCTCATGTAAGTGTAGAGCAGCATTAAAAAGATTGTTAGGTGATTGGAGTGAGAGATGAGAGATTGGGCGAAGAGATTTGTGCTTGGATCCAGCTGAAGGATGGAGCCGAGAATACCACGGTAGAACATCTTATCAAGTACTGTAAAAGCCAGGTAACGAACTACTTACAATTACATGACTGTTTAGCTGGCACACTTCAAAGTGCCTCGGTATGTTATCTTCAAGAGAGATTTCGAATTCCCAAAGCTGGAGACGGGAAAAATCGACAAGGAAAAGATGAGGAAATTGTCCGAGAAGACCCTCGGCATCCATTAGAATCCTCAAGCCAACACCTTATTGATTCCTAAACTACATTCATGTCCCAAATACATACAATTAGTACAAACAAAAACAACAGCTGTAAAAGTGATAAAATAATGTGAAATTAATCGGAATCGGATTCATCGGAGATCAGGACGGCCACAAATTCAGTTTTTATCGAGGTCCCCTCCATCTTTTCTTCAAATTCATCCTCATTTGAACTCTCGGAGGATATTGGTTCTTCCTTCAGTTGATGATAAGATTTGATTCTCTCTCCCATATACGTGGCCTCGAGGTCGAATTGACTGAACAGATATGCATTCCTGACCAAGGCATTCTCCGCTGCATCCATCTCCGCATCATGAACGGTCTTACCAACTCCAGAACCTAGACGTCGTCCTCTAAACAAATAAGCAACGAATACAGGACTGTTTCCAAAAGAAAAATAATTTTAGACTCACTTGTAATATACGACAATCTTGTATTCTCTTGAATTTGTGGGTCCATCAACTCCGACAACCCTGTATTCAGGGACCTCGGTGGCTTCAATGCCCTGACTTTTGAGGGACAAACAGCACTGCTGAAGCTGGGACTTAGGATCATTCCATCGGGCGGAGAAAATGAAATAGGAAAGCCGAGGATAGAAGCAGATACGGATGAAAGCTTCGCAGAAATTGAATCCTCGATCAACATAAATGGCTCCAATCAAAGCTAAGACAATTATTAATCTTCTTTGCAGGCAACTTACATTCTACCAGATCAGCTTTATCCTTCAATCCCAAAGGTCCTTGACTTTGTCCAGGATTCACAAGGTACTTGGGTAACCCAAGTTCATCACAAATAAGAGATTGAGTCTTATTACTGACAAGGCAACTTCTCAATAAACTCAGATGTCCCTCATGATGATTAGGGAAATGACGATAAACATAATCAGAGACAAAGAATTGAAGTACAGTATCCCCGAGAAATTCTAAGGTTTGATTGTGACCTCTAAAATGCAACAATTGATTTTATATTACCGACTACTACTCACTGTGTAAGGTTGTTATAACCAACATTCCGACGGGTAAAAGCCCTGGCTAATACTCGAATATGATGGAAATAGATCCCGATGTAATCTTCGAGCTCCGTCAACCTCTGAAGCCATTTCACTTTCGGAATCCAATGTCTATCCGAAGGCGAATTGGCTTTTAACGGATACTCTTGAGGTCGAGTCCAGAGATTAGAAAGATCGGGGGTATGGCCGAAGAAGGCGTTCGACAGAATACTACAAATTCAGATCAATAGTAATTTTCATAAATTGTAACTCATTAGGAAATAGGTAGTGTAGGAATAACGACACAATCCCTAAAACTGGTATTACCCTTACCGATCACATGTGTTGACATCCGAGTCCAAGTAAATTGCGGCCATTAGAGCCTCGAAAGCATTGGCAATGTCCTTCTTCATCCCATCCTCTTTACAAACTTCCACTCCATGACCTCTGAGGAGATACTTATGGATCTCCAGTCTCTGCCCGACCATTCCCAAGTGAAGATTTCTCACAAATTTTGATCTAAGAGCGGCCAAGACACCTTCTTCCACATGAGGTAATAGAAAGAAGAGATGATAGGTGGTCACCAATTCAACCACCGCATCTCCCAAAAACTCCAGTCTTTCATTATGCCCTAAAGCCGACTCCTCTTCTTGTTTGCATCCAGGCATGGCCATCGTCTCCATCAGGTTCTCGATTCCTTTCTTTTTCTCTCCTTTAATCTTAATTTTCATCTCTGGAATCTGATTGTAACCGCAATTCCTGAGAGTGTTCTTTAGATGATCAATGTCCGTGAGGAAGTCAGTGTAATAAGAGGGGTGGGTGAAAGCCAATTCCAGTAATTCTCGCTTCTAAAAGCTTATTTCGATTGCTCAATCATCTTACCTTAAAATGATAGTCTATTTTCTTTTCGAATTCATCTAAAGACCAATGATATCTGACTTTGAAAACAATAGCCAAAGCTATCAAAGCATGATGAACAACATCAAAACACAGTCCGGTAGAGAGAAAGTCCTCGGATGTCAGATCCACAGGTAAAGATCTTTTATGTCCACTAAACAAAGATACGATAATGATCCGCAATAATCAACTGCTGATGATTATATTAGTCCTTACCTTCTCACTCTGAGCTCTCTTATCTCTTCCATAACATTTTTGAATTCCTCTCGATCTATTTCACTCACAAAATCTCTTTGGGCAGATAACTTGTCCCTTAGCACTTTGTACTTCTTCTGAGCCGCTATTAATTTCTGTTTTGCCATAGTTGCATGTTTGGATGATCTCATTGTGAAATGCCGGAGAGTTCCCGTGATATCCCTTCTATCGTTATCAACTCGGATACAACATGGTCTCTAAAAATAACAACACTTCCAATTGGATACTTACCTTTAATGGGTTGCATACTAATTCGTCTTTTAATAACTTCCCGCCTTGTTTTTTGGCCATAATTGGAGAGAAACTTTCCACGAGATGCTGTAAAACAGAAGCCATTGGAAGGACAGATTTGACTTCAGCACCATTACAACCTAAAACTAGACTTGGAAAAGCGTTTAATTACCTGAAAAGTTCACAAATCTGGGGAAAATGTGATAAGTGGGACAAGAATCAGAATCCATGAATCCTCTATCGATACTGTATAACTCCAACAATCCTTCAAATAAATAAGAGTGAAACATCTCCAAGTCTTCAACGGAGTAACCCTGAAACAAAAAAAATATTCCTATTATCATTAATCTGACAT
Organism: Bursaphelenchus xylophilus; assembly: GCA_904066235.2. NCBI lineage: Eukaryota > Metazoa > Nematoda > Chromadorea > Rhabditida > Aphelenchoididae > Bursaphelenchus > Bursaphelenchus xylophilus. The sequence continues at coordinate 6,836,811 of CAJFCV020000004.1, forward strand.
CCCCTTACTTGTACAGGAGGTAATTCGACTAATCTGACTTCAAATCCTGAGAGAATACGCGTGAAAGTCGTTTCCAAAAAGAATTTGGATACAGGCTTGTGGAAGAGCAAGGTAAATCCTTCGAATCTGTATTTAAATCCGTTGTTTTCAATTTTTGAGATCTTCCGAAATGAATGGGTATCACTTCTGACCTCCACAAAGTATTGATAAAGTGAATTTGAATTACTAAAATACGATTAAAGAAAATTGCCACTTACTTTGAGTCCAAAACACATAGAGGTACAGGTTTCTCCCCAGGGAACTGTCGATGTATAACTGATTCTCGCCCATAATGAGAGCAATTACACTTACTTCCAGGAAATTCATTGAACAAAACTTCTGAATGAAGCTTAGCTGGATGAGATCTAAACTTATTCGCGGTACGAAACCTTTTCAACGGTGGCTCCAGAGCTAAAAAATAGGGATTAAAAACCACAAGGCATTATAGAGAGAAACGCTCAGGTACAATACCTAAACTTATTTATTACCGTTTCCGTCTGAGGGTACCGGCTGCGCAGCCCTTTGAAGAGATATAAAGTCCAAAATATTGGTTTGAAACCCATGTCTTATCGCGTCGTGATTCACGGAAGAACTCCTCGAACCATCCGAATTCTCAAAACCTTTTATAAACATAAAATTACCTTACTTTAGTATAAAAATAGTCCAAAATCCCAGGACTTTCAGTGTAATTACGCATTTTCTGATGGATGAATGGGTAATGAGATTAGCTTGGATATCAGAGTCCGAAAAAAGTTCTATAAATTGCGAACATGAGGAACAAGGCAACAAATTCGAGAAAAATAATTTTTCTAATTTCCATAAATTTTGTCAGCGTGACGAGGTTCATTGCGCCGTAAAATAAATGCAGACCACCTAGTATCGTGCCAATGTTTTTTTTTCAACTCTATAAAAATTTATAATTAAATAAAGCAGTCCCTTTTCTATGCAAACTTTTCTCCAATAGATCGCTCTGACTAATTTTCTAAAACTCTTTTCCCAATTTTTGAGTCTTCTAAAATTTTTGGAGAGGTGAGGAATAAGGTTGGTTTCGTGCTCTTTACGTGATATTTGGCATCGAAATGGTGTAATTTTTGAGTTTGTTATATTTTATAGTATTCGTTTAGGTCAGTTGAATGTGAATTCAACATGGAGCAGATTTCATACCAAGAGGTTAGAAATCTAGAAGAAGTTGTGAAATTTGATCCGGATGGTTCTGGAGACAGCCATGAAGACATGGTGAATCCGCCAGGCAATGAAGAAAAAATTTCTAAGAATAATGAGAAAGGAGAACTTGACGATAACAAGGATAAAGAGGCGGATGAAGTAGAAAAAGAAGATGGGCCACTACAGATCAATATTGCTACCTCTAAAGGCATTACTAGGAAGCGGCTGCATATGTGAGCTTTTTATTGTTTACTTTTTAATTTTAGGTACCATTTTGGGAATGGCTTATATAATTTCTTCGATTTAGGAAGTCTTCCGACGTGACTGCCTTCTCAGAAGCAGCTCAGGATGCTCAGAAGAAAGAAAGAGAGCGTCTGGAGCGTTTGGAGAAGCAGAAGGTTGGGGGTCCATCCACGATGAGTTATCAACCAGTAGTACAAGAAGAAGATCAACTTGAAGAAGAAGATAGTGATGACTGTGTCATTGATTGCATAGTTGCTAAAAAGAAGAAGGAAGTGGAAGTAGTGGACTTGAGTTCCGACGAAGAAGAGTTCCAACGGAATGGCTCTATGCAAGCCAAGATGTACAGAGTTGTGAGTTTTGACATTATTATAGCTAAAATAATTTTCATTTAGCGTCAAGAAGAAGAGGCAAGAACAAGGAGAGTAAGGAGGAAATCCGGAACTTTGGACAAACTGGAATTCACGGCAGAGGGAAGGTTATTAGTGAATGAAGGAAAGCCTGCTGGAGATCCAGATGTGTTTGTGGCTGCTCATCTTACTCATATATTACAACCCCACCAATTGGGAGGCGTTAGGTTCATGTACGTTCTTTTCTTCTTCTTCATTTTTCTTTAGGTATGACAATGTGATCGAGTCATTGAGAAATTTTGACCCAAACAATGGATTTGGATGTATTTTAGCTCATAGTATGGGTTTAGGAAAAACATTACAGGTAAGTCTAAGTTAACATATGCTCTGCAAATTATAGGTAATTACATTTGTGGACATCTTTTTCCGCCTGACCAAACGAAGAAAGGCTTTAATTATTTGTCCCGTAAATGTCCTCCAAAATTGGTATAATGAGTTTGATAAATGGCTGCCGATGGATGAAGGGAAACGGGATTTTAATGTTTTCTTGGTAGGAGATGCTGTCAAGACCTTGGAGCAGAGAACGAATGTCATCAGTAAGCAATTATGCAAAGATATTACAATGTTTTATATAATATTCGCGTATCACATACTTTTCAGGTCAATGGGACTCTCAAGGTGGTGTGATTCTAGTTGGATATGAAATGTTCAAACTTCTAACTCAATATAAGAAGAAGCCAACGGACTCGATATCACAATATGATGCGATGATTCAGGAGAAAATGGTGGAGAGTAAGCCGCTTTATTTTTTTATTCGTGTTTTAGTATGTGATCGAGCTTTGGTAGATCCAGGACCGGACCTAGTTGTATGTGATGAGGGCCACCGGATAAAGAATCTTAAGACAGCTTGTGCCGCCGCATTGACAAGAATAAAGACAAAGTGAGTCGTATTTTTTGTTTATTACCCTTTTAGACGGAGAATTGTGTTGACTGGGTACCCTTTGCAAAATAACCTAATGGAATATTATTGTATGGTGGACTTTGTGAGACCATCGTATCTGGGAGAAAAGAAAACCTTTGCGCAGATGTTTGATAGACCCATTAAGAATGGAATGTGTATTGATTCAACTCCCATGGAGATCAAGATAGCTCGGCAGAAGACTCACGTCCTCATAAAACAGCTGAAAGGATTTGTTCAAAGGAGAACACAACATATTCTGAAGAAGATTCTGCCCGAAAGCAGGGAGTATGTAGTGGTTTTAAGGAAGTCGGAGGTCCAGAAAGAATTATACAAGAAGTTCCTGCTATTTGTCAAGTCCCAGATTGATGTAAAGGACACTTGTTTTTACAATCCACTGAAGGCATATGCTATTTGCTCCAAGGTAATGGTTAAAAATTTTATTATTTTAGGTGAATATTGTAAAATACAACTATATTTTGTTTTAGATATGGAATCATCCCGATTTATTGTTTAAAGCATGGAAGGCTCAGCTGGAAACTGTAGAAGCCAACCTCCAGAGGCTGAATAATATGAATCCGTTTTCTGCGGAACCCTCCACTTCCAATGGTTACGATAATTTTGGGAATAGGACCAATAATTTTGTGGATGCAACTGATGCCAACAGGAAGGGAAAACGAAAAAAGAAAACGGCCAATCCATTCGATGAAGACGACAATTCCATTCCCTTTTATTGGGTAAGTCTTTCTCATTACGGACAAAATAAATTGTTTCAGGCGGACGGTGTAATGGTATCATATCAACCAAATATCCTTACAAACAGTTATAAAATGCTCGTGGCCTTAACAATAATAGAAGCCACGGTGATCCGAGGAGAGAAAATTCTTCTATTCAGCGGAAGTTTACTCACATTGAGTCTACTGGAGGAGTTTTTAAGGCTAAGGGGGAATGTCCCCACAACCAAAGGAGACATTGTCTGGAAGAAGAACGACACATACTTCAGTAAGTAACTATTTTTTTATTTTATTGGGTTATCTGATATATTATTATAATATTTTTTAGGGTTTGATGGATCCACGTCGGCTTCGGACCGCGAAAAATTAATAGACCGTTTCAATAACGATCCCTCAGTCCATTTGTTTCTGATCTCAACTCGAGCTGGATCCCTGGGGGTGAATCTTGTCTCAGCCACCAGAGTAATCATCTTTGACGCTTCTTGGAATCCATGCCACGATGCCCAGGCAGTCTGTCGAATCTACCGTTATGGACAGAAAAAAAAGACTTTTATCTACAGATTGGTCATGAATAATTGCATGGAAAGAGCCATCTTTGCCAGACAGATATCTAAAAGTGGATTACAACGTAAGTAGTTAAGAAGTTAATTATTTGTGCTTAGAAAGAGTGGTAGATGAACAGCACATTGATGCCAAGGTTACGACGAAAGAATTGGAGAATCTGATTGCCTACGATGAGACTCTTGACTACGATAATGATCATCCAGATCTGGATTCATGGAAGGAGAAGATCGATGATGATTTGTTGAGAGATATTGCTACTTTTGACTCCAAAATTTTTGCTGAGGTAAGGTCTATATGGTGCGATGGAGTGTTGTTATTTTAGTGCCCATTCCTCCACGAATCTCTGATGTTGGAAAGAGAAGAGGGGTTGAGTCAGGAAGAATTGATAGAGGCGGAGTTGTTGTACGAAAAGGAGAAGGTTCAGATGAACCAGGGGTCTTACAAGTTGAAGGATATGCCCTCATTACCATCAAGGATGCCGCAGATGTTCCCTCCGCAGCCCTTTTATCCCTCGAGTCAACCCCCTCCTTATATGGGGCAATCCCCCATCACCATTGGTCATGTCCTCAATAATATGAATTACAACCCCAATGGGAATGCGTTTAACAACATGCAGAGGTGGAATGAGTAAGTGGTCTGTTTGTTTTTGATTCGTTGGTTGTAGATCATTAATAATTTTGATTTCAGAATGAATCAGCCCATTTATCCGATGAGCAGACCAGCACCATTACCAAGAGACATTGTAATCAGCGCGAATCCGGAAGCCAATGGCCAATTCATGGGGTATAACAACCAGTTCAGCCAGCCGTTTAATGGATATAGTAATGGAATCCAGCAAGGACAATATTATAGTGCAAATAATGGGGATTACAATGGAGATGGAAGTTATCAGACACCGCCGACAAATCTGTTTACTGCCAATGAGAATAGAGCTAAGGAAAGTAATGGACGGCATGCGGAAAGTCCGAATCGAAGAAGTCAAGAAACTCATGGGGAAATGGAGGCAGCGATGGCCGGGTCTTCCCTCAACAAAAATCTCGTCGCCGGAATTAAAAGAGCATTCGTTCAAGGAGGTAAAGCTATCGTCTACTGTAACAATCGACAACTTTATAAATATAATGTATCAATCTGCCGGGAAAAACGGAACACTTTGTCGTTGCAGCGATAAGGGCAAAAATTTTCATATTTCGCAGCGTTTTTCTCGACGTCGAGAACCTGTTCTTGTCGCTACAGCGACAATTTTTCCCGACAGGCTGATTTTATAGTACTGCGCATTTTCAAAAGTGCGTAGATCTTGAAAAACCTTGGGTCACGACAATTTTTTAATTGCACAGTGTGGAAAGCGTGCGGCAAAAAGTCTGCGCTTTTGAAAATCTTGAAACGGCATGGTAGATGATAGCTGTACATTCATTTGTTCTTTGTAGATATTGAACTCTCAAGTGTGAGTAAGCCTGGTACGAAGCTACACTTGAAGAAAGGAGATCCAATCCTTGTTGTATTTACAAAAACCGGCGGTGTTTACATTAGAACTTCCACCGGACAGATCGCCGATGCTGCCAATACTATCTATGCCAAAGCTGAAGTCATCGAATTGGAGTAAGATCACTTTTAAAGTCGAAATTGCTGGACACTAGATGTAATCGGAGCGACTCAGCCTAGCCAAAGATCTTCCAATCATCATCCAGTTTTATAGAAATTGATTTAGATAACGTGTTGATTACATTTCAAGTCTCTCATTGTTACTCTTACTTTTTTGCATCGGGTATTCGAACATGCGGTCGTTAAAGATCTCCCTATTGTGTAATATTCATTGTTTTGTACAGTCCTTAACCCTCGCCTTTCCCTATTTTGTAGTGATATGTGTAAACAAGTTGTGTAATAAATTTTTATTACAATTTTACTCTCTTTATCTTGTGTCACAACATTGTGACTGATGTCGAGTATATGTAATACACTTGTCAACATCATATTACGAATGTTTTTGGGAAGATTTTATGGGATTGCTGTACTTTTAAAATGTTTAAACCATCCTTATCAAATGCCACTCTGATGAGTGGCATGCAAAGACCACGGAAGTAATAAAGGAGTGGCCATAAAAACAAAAGATAATATCGGCTACTGTCTACCCTCGAATAACCGAATCACGCAATCCGTGAGTTTGGGTAAGACTTTCCGTGTTCCCTTCACATTTATGCCATCAAAGGTGAGACTTTTTATATTATTATAATCGGTGGGTGGGAGCGAAAATTATAAATTTTGAAGGTAGATGTGAGTGTAACGACACTAAGTTGGATACAAAGATTGAGTGTTCTTGTCTCTCTCTTGGTTCCCAGAAGTCGGAAATCGCTTTGTATTTTGGCATTATACGCATCTTTTATATTACTTTAGGTAGTGTAGAGTAATGTAACCAACCAGGGAGGCCCTCCCTTTAAAACTATGAAAGTCTCTCTTACCGTCCCCTTAAGAATTAGAATAATTGCCGTCCCATTCTTCTCCTTTGGACTACTTTTTAGTCGTCTGTTAACATATTTAAGTGCTTTTATAATTGTCGTCATTCCGTTTTCCCTTCCTTTGAAGTGCAATGTGTAGTTTTACAACATAGATTGTGTTTGTGACTTGATTGTAGAGTCTATTCATTTGTTCAGAGTTCATTGAAACCAATGACAATGACTTCCGCAAGTATTTTTTTATAAATTGTAACCCTCAGTTCATGTCGATTTCCCTGCCTAAAAGTTTTACAGTCCTTCTAAACACCCCTCTCCTTGCATTCCTTTCAATCTACTAATTTTAATATGACAATTACAGGGTTTATGTTGCTTTTGAGATGTTTTGACATCTACTCGCAAAACTTTATACTTCCAGACATCAAACAAATTCACGTTTGCTCTGCTAACTCTGTTATATACTCGATTATAGGCCGTCGTACGTAAGAATTAACAATATTGCGGCATTTAGAGGTGAGGGGAACTTTCTTTTTACGTAACACCAAAGAATTTGTGGACTTTTTTACTCATTTTGACTCTAGGGATTACAGTTTTTATAAGTAATATTTAAGGAGGTTCCCGCTAAATTAAAATTTGTCCAACAATGACGTCAGTGTTCGGCGATTTCTAATCTTTTATCTTGCTCGTACTGCCAACAATTGGTTAAACTTTGCTGGCAAAGAGTACATGTTATTTTTCGCATTGCGCAAAATTTTTGTTGCAGAAAAAAAATAGTCGGAAGCCATGGCCGAAAAAAATTTGGGTGTAGCCAGAACCCCTCTTATTTGCAGAGCCCTATTATAATTCTACTGCAAACCTTTACCTCCTCTTATATTGCTAATTACCCACCAGCAGATCAGACCTTTCTGTTATTAGCCTCAGGGCGTTTTGCGGTCGTTAAGTCCGATTGTTCTTTTGAACTTTTCCCATTCGTCTAAAAGTGTTATTGCTCTCAACGTACTCTCATATCGAGTAAATAATCGGCCAAGACAGATTGCCTTCGCTCTGTTTTTGTTCATTTATTTGAATTTCGATCTAAATTTTTGAATATTTTCATCAGAATCTAGACTTTACTTTAGTCTCATGTAGCAAAGACTTGAATAGAGTATTTGTTGGATGGCAGCGCGACAACCCGGGTAAATCATATTTCGGGTCAACGATAGATGTGTTTAGGACACCGCAAAAGGGTCGGTGGACGTTCTGCGAAGTCCTAGTGAACTCGGCGGGGGTTCGGCGATTTTGGAGTGTATATATTATATTGTACTTCAAAACCTATTGATTTTAAAGTTAAAATAACTTAAATACAACTAAAGTGTTGAATCAGGTACTATACGAATGTCAAGCACTTTGGTCATCTGTTTTTATTACGAACGGAAGCGACGATTATGACCCACTGTTTGAAATAATTGGTTTTTCAAGGGCTGTAATCGCTAGTCAAGGGTTTAAATGAGCTATAGGCCTAATTAATCGATTAATTTTCACAAAAAAAATACAATTTTAGGATGTTGTACTGTCGCGGCAAAAGGTCCTTGGAATTTTTCGCGGAACCCAAATTCCGCCGCACTCCGAAAAATTGATTTGTCGCTGCGAAAAATGAGAATTGCGCGCGACGTAGTACGTACAAAAAAATCAAAATGCACTGTGCAAAGTTTTTTCGGGTTCATGCACTGTGCAGAGCCGCAGAAAATTCCAAGGCTTTTTGCCGCGACGAAATGTAAAAGACAACATCAGAAGTGCAGATGGGAATGTTTCCCAGCAGACCTCCGAAATATAATAACTTCATTACTCGGGAGATTGTGAGGTTATTTCTGGAAAGGTTCCTGCTACTTTTTAGTTTCTATGGAGTAACTGCGGTTACTCGTTAACCCGGGATTCAATTAACAATTTGATTTGGCTGCAAGTTCCTAATAAGGTTGTTCCGGACATGCCGGTCTTTTGTTCACGTTTTCCAGTTTAATATTCGCTTTAATTGTACGTAAAATTACCCTTTTTGGTAGTCTCAGATGTCCTAATTGGTTGGTTTTCCGTGATAAGAATGTCCATTGCCCTGAGGGCAAGAGGTCTGAATAATATTTAATGGATTCCTTCAGAGGCGGGAATCATTATTTAACCTTCAATTAATTACTCAGGACTCTAATTGTTTCCGCTTTCCCAGAGTTTTTTTTTTCTCAAGGCAATAGTTGTAGGTGTAGATGTGAATGTGGATGGGAGTGTAGTGGCTATGAAGGAGATTGTGGGGTTCCCTACAAGTCTACGGGCCTTGGTTTCAGTCAGTTTCTAGAATTGGGATCTCTTCAAAGTTTACGTTGCAAAACTCATCTTCCTGTCCCTCCGATTCTATCCAAGTTTTGTAAGTCATCAATTCTGCATCTTGAACTGACTCCCAAATTTTCACCCTTCTGCCCTTTCCAAGTAAATACAATAGACTTCCGCATATTGTAATAGTTTACTTTAATGTCTTCTAGTGCATGTATTCGAATAGAATAAAGTGCATCTACCTCCTCCTACAACTCTCTGTCAACTCTGATTTCAGGAACCTTGTCGCATTGGAGCTGTGAATCTTAGTTAAACTACATTACTGCCTGTTAATTCTGATTAAATTCGTTGTAGAATTGGCTGTTGACCCGGAAGTTAAGGTGTTATGACCGAGTTACAAGTGTTCTTAGCTACACTGTCTAATTGTTTGTACCCTAACTTGTAGTAAAGTTACTGAGTGAGTTGCGTGATTCAAATATTTTTGAGACATAAAATTTTTGTATTTTTTATTTCGTGGTTGTAGTATTGTGCCAGTCGTTGTTATTCAGATATAATTTTCCCAATTTGAATAAACGGTCCATTAATTTGGGTAATTATCGTACTCTGGTACTTGAATATACCTGCTATGTGAATATTTCTCTCCATTTTGTGCCCTTTCCCGTGTAAAATACGAAGATTACGTCGAGGTGGCGTGAGTTGCGTGATCGTCGTGTGGTTATAAACGATGTTCGGCATGGGTTTTCTCGGCGGACGTCACTTGCTGAGAGTCGGGAACATTGTTTTATATCACCTTTCCCTTCGTTCCACCTGTTCTCGCCTTTAGGGCACACCAATTCTTATATATTTCTGCATGCCCTCAGGGGACGGATTCCTTTTCCGGCAATCTTTTTATAAATCACGTTAATTGGCGCGTTTTATTGCATAATTGAACCCCTTTTCCAGTTTTAGTCTCTTCACAATTGGAGTCAGAAGTAGTCGAATCTCGGTACACCGGCAGAATGATGTGCCTCGATGTTTGTGTAAGTTCTCTTAAGTCCTTTTTGTTGTTTACTGAAGCCTACATTGTATGAATTTGACATCATCGTCTGTTTTTTTCTGGATATAATTACATAGCTGTAATCCACATTAGAGGTTTTACATTTTATCGATTCGAAAATGATTTTTTAATTCACGGACTAGAAGGGCATGGGGAATTGAGTTACATAAGAGTTTCTTCCAGCGGTTCCTTTAGCAATTTCCACATTTTGTTATGCAATCCCCTTTTCCACCTGCAATGTTGTGTTAGAAAGGTCACTATATTAATGATCGTTGGCAATAAAACCTTACAATTAGGGCTTTCTCTTATAAAATTGGCGTCGTCAAGTCGACCTTCGTATGCTGAGTCAAGTGTTCCTTTTTCTGACGCAATTCTTGCCCTCTTGCGTCAACTCTTCCCCTCTCAAATCATCGTTTTGAATTTCAGGCATGGGCAGGTTCAGATCACTCCTACTGCTATCTCTACATCATGCAGACCACCCTTTCTTTTGTCGGGTTCTTCTTCAATCTTGTTATTTGTATATTCGCCTTCTCGGGCGATCGGTTTTCCCCTCACACAGCCATGTTCCGCACTTTAATGTTGGGCGACTTGTTGAGTTCTCTCGGTTTCATCATCGACAGCATCTCCGCTTTACTACAAAGTAAGTGGGTGTACAATTGTTTGTAGTGTCGAATGTTTCCTTTCATGAAATTTGAAAAGAAGAGCGAGGGATCTTACATTTCAAAGGTGAAGATGTAAAAAACAAAGTTTTCTCTCAGCTACAATAACAATGTGATCTTTTCAGGGAATTCGGACACTCTGACAGGTCCTCCGGAGATGATGTTTGTTTCGGTGAGTACCTGTGTGGCCAACAAACCGCATCTCTTCATCCTCCAAACGGCCAGGCAATGGACGGCGGTGCTGGTTATGATCATGGGGATCGAGAGGTACCTCTTCATCACATATCCTTTGTGGTTCAAGGTGGTTCGAGTCCGGAGATTGCCCATCTTGGTGTTCACGACCTGCTTTGTTCTCCTTTCTTCGGGTATTGCCTACACAAATGCCTTGTTCATCGACCCGGGAGAGTTGACTCACTTCACTTGTGAGGTGACCTGGGCATTTGGCGACAATTATGGATGGTGTCAGACAACGATCGTGGTCATGGCGATCAGTATGGCGTTTGTTCTCAACTTTTATTCTTATCGGGTTGTCAAACAAGACTCGGCTTTACTTCATTTCGGCAATAATCGTACGCGAATGAACAGCGAACGGAGGAAAATACGGTGAGTGTAATCCTACGGTTACATCAGTTTACGCTGTAAAAGGCCCCTTTAATCGAATATCCATGTCATGACAAAATTGCGTCACAAAAAAAAAGGAATCTGCACGTCAACAGCCTAGTTGAGGCTTTTTTCTGACCTAGATTTAATCGATGTGGCGTTGTTTTGAGTTAGAAACATATCTGCGTTAAGCTTTCGGAAGCTTTTTAATTTTGTTAGAACACGATCCGTTACAGTTAAAACCCCTTAAAAAGGTGTAATTTACACCTTTTTTCGGATAAAAACAATGAAGATTTTCTTTTCGCTGTCTGAGTATACGTAAACGGACAATGTAAGTAAAGAAGATGGTTTTATTGGCAAAAGCCACGCTGCAATAGAATTCCTGGACCCACCTAGTGATAATGCGTACCATGTTAGCAGATATTGTAATTACTTAAGGGACAATTGAACCGGTTATTGTTCTTGCCCTGAGGCATTCTGCCAAAAAGTGAAAGTAGTTTCCAGTACTACTTTTTAAAGGCTTTCCAACGGTGTATAGCGCTTGCCACTTGGTGAGGGTCAGTTTGTACACTTCTCTAGTAAATTTAATCCTGAGATTCCCTCACGGAATGACTAAATTTAGATGAGATGAGCGTTCTAAAGTCAATTTTGTCCTTTCCTTACATTTCTTCATACGTAATGGGCCAGGTGAGGGTTCATTGTACACCAATCTCGGCCCACACACAATCTTACTGTTTACCGGGAGTCAAAAGTATTTCCTCACAACTGAATAGAAATTGTAATATCCCCACGATTATTAGTTCCGTTGTTTTCCCAAATTTCGAGTGCAATTTGTAAAGAGAAGCCGGAAATATTACCTCATCTTAGGTTGTTCATCCCTAAATAATCTTTTTGATTTCAGAAAAGCAATGTGGATAATCGGGGCTTCAGTTCTGGCGTGTGTCTTCCCTCAGATCATCGTCTCCGTGCTCCGAGTCATCAACCACATGGGTCTCCAGAAGACGAAGATGCTCATCTCGCAGCTGTTTTTGCTCAAATTTGTGGCCAATTTCGTGCTCTTGGCCAAATTGTCGCGCGTGGGACCGGGGCTCTCTGTTTTCGCGGTAAGTGGCGCCAATTATTGGTTGATATTCTCGTTTTAGCCCCGTTGTTGTACGATGTCGCTGCGGAAAGCAAGGATAGATCATACGGATTCCATCGCCTCAGTCTCGTATTATGTTAACTGACAGTAACAACAATAGTAATAATACTACCAAAAAAAGACGGGTATTCGAATAAAGTTTGATTGGTTACATGCAAGTTTATTTGTTGTTACAGCATTCTATGAAAGTATCAGTGAGAAATTACATAATTAAAATATGGCGTTAGATCAGGGGCTCTCTTGAGTGAGTCTTTCCACATCCCTGAACATTACAGCATGCCCTCCCGCGGCGGTGGGTACAATATCTCCCTGAAATGAGTTAAAATAATCGCATGTCGGAAATACAAAAAACAAAGTTCACGAGTGAAATAACATCCTCACAAGACTTGCCTTGAAGTGTTGCGTACACAGATTCCCACCGTCGTCTACATTCTGGTTAGTAATCACATAATCCGTGCATCCTTTCAAGTCCTGAGGCTTCACTTTGGTCGTGTGTTTTGTGTTGTTGGGAAACTCTGCCTGGAAAACTGTTCCTGTGGGAATCTTGTTCAGAGGTTGATGGTTAAGAACTCGGCCGCCAACTCCCAAACTTCGCGATCTTCTCTGGGCTTTTCCATACCGAATATTGGCCACTCCTCGTCCCCGATTCACCAAAGCATTGGCTGGATTGTATTGCCCACCAGGTCCTCTCACATATTGTTTTGTTTTCGATGGAACTGGAGGTCGATTCTCTTGTTCTGATGAAAACATCGTTGTCAAAGCAGCGACTCGACCACCCGAGGATGAAGGGGCTGATGGAGGGACATTTAGGCCAGCAACGATCGTCTTCATGGTCTCTCTTTGTTTCATCAAGGCCTCATTCTGTTCCATCTGTCGTCTTCTTTCATCTTCATCTCTTCTTCGCTGATTCAGGAATTCGCTCTCGTATTTAGACAATTTAACTTGAAGTTTGTTAACTTCCCTCTGAAATTAATAGCAGATTGAAGTCACGCTTCAGACCGTAAATAAAAATAAAAACAGGTGCAAAAGTGATCGTACCCTCAAACGGTTTCTCTCTTTGCTGATGCTAGAGTTACATTCCCTGAGTTCGTCGATCTCCTGTTCTCTTTCATCAACCAGCCTTCGATCCAAATCAGCCGAGCACAATCTTTCCAACATAATCTTCTTCAAATCGGCTTCTAATTTAATTTATATCATCCATGACAAATCCCTTACCATTTGTTTTCAATACCGAAATCTGCCCAGACCGAGTTCTCTCAGCCTCAGTATAATACTCTCTGAGTCTGATAATACTGTCTTCGTCATCCATATCTCTTAATTGAATTGGTGGGGGCTTCTTGAAGATGTCCATTCTGGATGAGATCTGGGCCAATCGTGTGTCCAGTTCCATATACCATTTGTTAACTTCCCGTCTACTGTATCTCTGATTAGTCATATCCAATAATAATGGGACGGGAGTAGCAGATTCTGGGATATCGACATCCTGGGCCAATTCGGCGAAACTCATTACAAACTGAAAAAAAACATTGTAAAGTGTCAACAAAAAAATATTTTGAATTAAACTATTACAACCACACTTACAATGTTTTCTTCGTAGTCCTTCGGCCTCGGGTTGACACAAACTATCATCCGTATCCTTCCATTTCCTTCGAAATAGCTCTTAAATAGATAAGTAAGCTTTTGATCTCGATAATTCACTGGCTGGGGGTTCCCTGGACGCTTTTGATTTTCTCTGAAAATAAATCAATAGCAATGACTATTATTTTACACTAGAAAAACAAAGGACACACAAAAATTAAACAAAAAGGTACCTCAATTGTTCGAAGCATCTTCTCAGAACAAGAAGACTTTGGTTGATTTTCCCGGCTTCGACCAGTCGCTGACCTTGGTTTTCTGTCCTCTTTGATCTCTCTGAACCAGCCAAGTCAACCAAAGAGAGTTGCGAAACAACAATCTGCAAACAACATAAAATTAAAAAAAACATTCACTACGATTAATAAATTCTAAATTATTTTTACCTTTGACTCATCAGAAACTGGATGAGTGGTATCTGTAAGCGACTCATCTATGGGAGCCTGAACCAACTTGATGGTGAAGACGGAGTGGGACCTGCTGCTGTTGTCATTTAGCACAGTTTTGGCAAAGCTACGACGTTCTTGTGCTAAAAACAATGACAATTATATGCTCACAGATGACCAACATACCCTTCAAATACTCTTCCAGGACTTCATCACTTGACGTGACCTCCACTTCCACTACTTTCTCCACATAATTAACTCCATTAGCATCACTCCGTATATTTTTGGTCATATTGAGTCTGTTTTGTCCCAAGGCACTATCGAACAAATCATAACACTGATCATTGTAGATTTCGACGTAGGAAATAAACACACTACACATCATATCATTTCTAAATCCGTATACCTAAAAGAGGTCAAAAATTACACAAAATACTCACTTTTTTGGATTCAATAATCCTTTCCGATATTGAATATTCGGCGGGATAGTGTTCTCTGGCAAGCCATGCCTCTTCTGGAGCTCTAACATAAAATCCGTTCCTTCCATTCGGAGCAAAAACACATTTATCTGCCTGATTTTTGATGGAATTGAAGAGAACATCGACTGATCTGGGGATAATGCCAGAATTATCTCCAACTCCTGTTCCTGTCATTGTAAAGGTCTTTCCACTGCCAGTGACACCATAAGTGAAGAGAAGGGAGTTCTGTCCGTTCACAAGATTCTCCACAAAATCCAGAGCAGATTGTTCGAAGACGGCCCTTTGGGATTCATAAGGTTCGAAGACATGGGCAAATTTGTAGACACTCTCTGTCTGAAAAAAGCGGCTGTACAACTGTGAATACAAGAAACCGTAATGGTTATTTGTTTTGCTCATCCAAGGAAATCAGACAGCACATAAAACATATATAAACTCACCCTCGGTTCCCCATGTCTGTTCAGCGGAGCGTCCGGCGGAGGAACTAATCTGACCTTTTCCTCATCTATGATTGCAACTGAAGGATGATCACCATCATATGGTCTAATGCGACACATAACTTCCAAAGTACTCGTTTTTCTCCTAGAAAATGACATTATCAATAGGACAAAAGTAAAATATACTTACTTTTTAGCCTGGACACCAGCCATCTTGTCTCCTTATATTCACTTTCGATGGCACTCCGAGGAAAATGGCATTTGTCTCGAAAAAAAGAAAAACGCGTTTTTCAAAACTAATTTTTGTTCATAAAAATCTTTCGCGGTGAGACCGAGAGAGTTGGATTTGATGGTCACTTTTTATTGCGCAACGGTTCTGATTTATAGGACTTCTGATTTCAAGGTCAACTAATTCAAAGGCGTTTCAAAATATGAGCCATCTAAACCAATCGCAGATAAAAGTTCAAAAAGATTTATTATTTATATTTTTTAATTATTTAAAATAATATGAAGTTTTATTTTTGGCCGGACAATCTGCTGATTCGCAGTCCGAGGAAACGGAGAATACATTGATAGACGAGAAAGGAGGAAGGGAGGTGACATCACTGATATCTTCATAATATTTATTAAAGAAGAATTCTCTGGTCATGTAGATCACCGAGCTGATCCAGAGGAACAGGAGAAACCAGCCGAACATCAGGATCCGACGCTCTCTGAGCTCTTCGGTCGAGATCGTGGGAAATGCGGAATCCATGGGAAAGGCGGACGAAAACGAAACATTTTGCATCGAATGGCTGAAATTGAAGGTTAAAGTGGTTCAAGGGCTATATCCAGGGCAAATTGGAGCAGGGCCGGGGATCTGGTTTCGTCTCGAGTGTCATATAAACAGTTGCCAAACTAAAGATATCAAGACGAATAATATTCCATCTGATGTCATACAAACTGTAAAAGTATGCCTTCTCTTTGGGCTTAATACAATATACTATACTCAACCACTAAGCAGACCGGCTGATTTATTCATTAAGAGGTATTTATTTCAGATATGTCTAAAGTCTGAGAGGGCCCATAATAATTAATAACCACAGATGTCCTGAGGACGTTCACCTACCGCCATCTGTTTTCTGTTGCCTCCAGGCATAAGATTGTCCAAATTATTATACATTGGTAAGGTCAAATGGAGGTTCGGAAGTGAATGGTGAAGCAAGTGGATATGTGATGAGGTACGTAGATACGATGAGTGTGCAGTGGATGTGATAAAGATGTATTTTTGATGAGTAATGTATAAGATCTGCAAAAGTAATGAAATAAATTAAAAAAAATTGAAATTACTCACGCTTGCTTGTGTACAATCAAATCGTCTCAAGAGACCTGGAATTATCGCTTTTCGCTTTGAATATCACAATTGTTGGTCTGGTTGGAGTTGCGACTCGAATGCTATAACTGGCGGGGAACCAGAAGTCTCTTGTCATATAGAAAATGGCCGAGATCCAAAGTAATAACAACATCCAGCCGAAGATTCTGGTCTGCACTTCCCTGTTGATCTGGATATTCCATTGCGTTGTATTAGTATTGTTACAGTATACTACTTTAGATGAAATTAACGCTAGCGGATATAGTCTTTGCATGAATTTCTGTAATTATAAATACATTTTTATATTGTATTATATTATAACTAACGTTTTAGGGTTATTGTTTTGCGGGAATACGTAACATAAATTGTTTTATTCAAGATGTAAAATACGCGTTAAATTGTGAATAAAAAGAACCACCTTCGTCCAAAAATACCCATCTGAAACGAAATGCCTGAGGGCTGAAGAAAAAAGTGTGAAACGGAGTGCGGATGGTCATTTCACGGTGTATTTGGTATTTCGAATACGTTATTCACGCCGGGGTTTTATAATCGAAGAACGTTTTTTCCATCTTTATATTGGGCCAAGAAATTTGAAGCACTTTCAAAGAACCCTCAGGGCATAAGGGCTTTCATTGTTCTCGATTACTGTATCGGAAAAGCAAAGCAAATTTGGTCGTCAAACGATGTCCATAAATTCGGGAATATAAAAATAAAAAATGCTTTTATAGATCTGAAAAGGAGCTGAAATGAAGATAACATAAAATAATATCAGAAGGATAATTGTGTAAAAGGATATTCATATATGTAGTATAAAAATTCCTAAAAAAAATAATGGCCTGAAGAAATATAATTCGGAATGCCTTTCATTTCCTAAGTTTGCACTTCTAACTAATAAACTCATCCCAATTATCGTATCCGAAGCAATTAATTTCATTCCGAACTGATGTGCCGGCCAAGAGCGGTCCGCCCTGTGAGCCAGTCCTCGCTGATCCACAACTGGAAAAGGACCGAGTTGGGCGATGAATCGAGCCAGAAGTCGTCTGAATCCGTGAGAAACTCCGCCCTCGTGACCTCCTCTCTTCACGGTATTGTGTTCGAATGTCCGGAAGTGAAGACGGCCCGAGAGATCTCACCTCAACGGCCAAGTCCGCGAATTCGCAAGGTCCACAAGAAGATCGTAAAGAGCTATGCGGAAAAACAACATCTGGATAAGCTGGTCCCTTCGATATACGGTGGAGTCGTGATGGGAGTAGGTGTTCTTGTGTACCTCTGTGCTCTTACATCAGGTTGCGTAACAAGGAAATGCTTATTTTATTATGTTTTGTCGCGGTTGGAAGTCTAGATTGCCCTTCGGAAGGGTAGGGAAAGAGATTGGGAATATTTATAAGAAGACTTCATTCTCTCATGCTATCTTTGTTGTCTTACCCGGTATTTATGCGGACTATTTACAAACTTCCTATTCCATCTTTTAATATTTAATTTGTTTGTGTCATGTCATCATGACTAATCTCTTCATGAATATGCAAATTTAGTCGTATTTTTTTGTCTTGTATTTATTGATTTACATGCGTTTTGGGCCATTCGCGGGCGACCAATTTTTTATGGACATTCCGGATGTGAGTTCCATTGTAAAAGTTATTACTTCCAGATCCCTGCCATTCTCTGGAAAGCCCCCAGACATTTCAGTCAATCATGGCTCTGTGGACGGAAGAAACCTTCTTCCGCATGTACAATCATCTCCTTGATCCTGGCTGAACATATCTACAGACAGAAGGTTCTGTTGCCAACAGTTGAAAAGAACTCCCGGATGATCAGCCTGGATATGAGAGATGACGTGCAAGATAAAGCATTTGTAGGTTTCTTATTTTACGATAATTAATGTATTAGGAATGCCCGAAACGACTGTTGAATGCCTTATCTAATGCTATAATCGATGGGAATCACATCTACGAGCAGACTCACCAGACCCACAGTTCCAACAAACGCACCTTCACTATCCCGGAGGCCATTAAAGCTACAAACGACATGTGGTTTGAGGTCGAATACTCTTGTGGCATTGGCCCGTTTCATCAGAACGTCACAAGATACTTGTCAGCAGCTTTAAATAGGTAATCAACATATAAACAATACACTTTTTTAGCCCGTTGACCCGAGATTTTGAAGAGATGTTTTTCCTGTTGTTGATCTTCGAAAGGAGTGTGTTATTGGTGTACCAAAGGTTTAACAATACCATTGCCATCATCGATTCCCACACTCATTTCGAACGGGGTATGTCACAACTATGAAAAGAGGAAATTACCTTGTTTTAGGTGCTCTGATCGCTTGCACAAACGCCGATAAACTCGCTGAATTTGGGGTTTTACTATCAAGAGCTTTCTTCCCCGAGGCCTTCTTACTCGAGCCCCAACTACATGTAAAACTACTGTCTCCTTGATTAAAATATTGTTGTAGTCATTTGAGATCTCCCTGGTTAGATTCCATGGAGAACTGACGTCCAATGACTGTGCCAACTGTATTCAGCCATGCATTGCACTGGAGAAGGGTGAAACCATCTTCCCACCTTCGGTTAGAGCCAAGAAATCAAAGACTAAAATACGGCCATACCAGCTTGTGAGAGAGCATTTGAATCTCCATTACAGAACGATCCGCGAAGTCGTTTCTCCCACACTGACCGTCCCTGACTTTGTTTCTACTGACTTCTGATAATAAATGACTCTCATGAAAATTTGTTGTTTTATCCGAAATAATATCATAGCTTGTATAAGCAGAGAAAAAATGTAGGATAAAATGACTTGTTTTAGGTCTATATCACAAAAATTTAATCACCAAGGTCAAGGAAAATCTTTGGACTAAAATATGTATCTAATACATAATATATCTCTTTATCGTTAAAAAAATCTGACTGAAAATATTATAAAGCGTCTTAGTATACACAAAAATCAAGACTATAAGTGATATGGAAAGTTACCGGCTTCAAGTAGTTTGTTAATCCTTCGAATTGATAATAAGCTGCTTTTGTTTGGGGTCATCAAATCTATCTGTTGATTGGACCGAGTTCAACATCAAGAAACCGAATATAAGGACAGATCCAAGAAGAATGGTGACCAAGATTCCCATCCAAGAGCCGGCACTAAAGGTACCAATACAATCGTTGACATTGTGAGTAAATTGGGGCGTCTTTCCGTCTTTGGATACCGCATAACCATCATTTTGTACCTAAAAATTATAATAATATAATTTTCCAGAAGTTAAGTTTAAAACTTGCCTGCAAGTTTCCGAACGAGATTCCGATTTCATAGTCCTTCTTGTCAAGGGTGAAAACCGCGAATTTAGTGTTGGAACAGGCGAAATTGTATCCGTTGAAACCTCCAACACCCATCGACCTAACGCTTAAGGGGTTAGCGGTCGCTCCAGAGGCAATGGTAAAGTCCTAAAAGACCAATAAAGAATAAGATTGCGGCTTACCTCTCCGAATGCTCCCTTTTTGATCACCAAATCCTTCTCCAATTTGATGGAGGTCAGATTCCAATCATTGGTAGGGAATGTTGCAAATTGCAATCTAAAAAGTAACAATAAAGTAAGAGAAACACAACTAAAAATATATGAAAGCCAACATACGTGAGCTTGATGGGACCTGGGAGAGAGAATTGAACAGTGTCCTTATCCTTGACTTGGACTTCTTGTCCAAGCGTTACATCCACAGTAAATCTTAAATAAAAAACTAAAATAATATCCTGATTTCACTTACGAATTCTCAGATCGTTTCTTGTCCTTTAATTCCTGAGAAATGTTAGCGCATTTGACATACGACTTGTCGAAAGTGTAAGTGTTCTTCTTTTTCTGTTCACCCTCGTCACTGTCGACTCGAGCAACATAACCAGTCTTCTCCTTTTTGTTGTATACAATTACATTTATTGACTCCAAATACAACAAACATGTGCCCCAACTGGCATCGGGACTTTTAACATCTGCTTGGTCTGTGCCAAAAGGTGGTAGCACAATAGGTAAATCCAAGGAATTTACATAGATAAGGGATATGGACAACAAGGAGATTAACCTTAACATCATATAGAGTATATATGTGCGAACTCAAACCCAAATATTGAGCTAAGAGTTAGTCAATCAACAACAAATTGAACTCTTGCGACCGCGATCTCTCGTCCGTTGATTCCTTGGCGTTTTAGGACTTCGTGACGGGACTCAAAAAAAATATATATATTTTTCGCAAAAATATTTTTGATGATAACTGTCTTTTCTGTCGTTCTACAACAATAAGACACTTGTAAATCAACATGTTCTTGACCAGAAGCGAATACGATCGTGGAGTAAACACCTTCTCTCCGGAAGGTCGTCTCTTTCAAGTGGAATATGCCATTGAAGCCGTGAAAGTAAGGATGCTGTTGATTTTTTTTATTATTCTTTAGCTCGGCTCTACCAGTATTGGTATCCGTACAAACGAAGGCGTCTTATTAGCTGCTGAGAAGAGAGCTTCCTCCAAACTGATGGTAAATGATGCCGTGGAGAAGGTTTCGAAGGTCGATGAACATATTGGTGAGTTCAAATAATTTTTTACCTTTCTTTAGGTGTCACTTTTGCTGGTCTCATTGCTGATTCCCGAACATTGGTTGAAAGAGCTCAAGTAGAATCTCAGAATTTCTGGTTTACCTACAATAGGAAGATCAGGGTTGAAGATGTTACCCAATCTGTGGCAAATTTGGCCCTCCAATTTGGAGATGATGATGTAAAAGCCTCTATGTCTCGTCCTTTTGGTGTTGCCATGTTGTTTGCTGGAGTTGATCAAACTGGTCCCAAGTTGTATCATCTTGACCCCTCAGGCACTTTCATCGATTGTCTGGCGAAGTCGATCGGAGCTGCTTCAGATGGGGCCGAGCAGAATTTGAAGGAACACTATCATGAGGTATGTTTTTAATGGAAAATTGGTTTTGTTATCAAGCCTTTATTTGTATTATTTTAGAATTTGGCCCTCCGAGAAGCTGAGAAGGTAGCGTTGACCATTCTGAAGCAAGTGATGGAAGAAAAGTTAACCAGCTCCAACGTCGAATTGGTTACAATCACCCCGATTGAGGACAAGAATGGTCGACAAATTGGAAAGTTCGAACGATTGAACAAAGAACAACTTGAATCCCTGGTGGCTGAACTCTAATCTAATTCCGGCGGTTTTTAATTATTAAACTTATCTCCATTTCCCTGAGGATATTTTTGTTTCGTTGAAAACAAATTTGTTTTTGGTTCTTTGTTTGTAAGGCTTGATAACTCTAGTTGTACGAATTACTTTATTCCGGAAGCTTCCGGGAATTGAATCGTATTAGGTTCGGTAACTCAGGTGTGCCTAAGGGCATGAGCAACGTGTTGATTGCTTTATCTTTTGAACTTTTCGGTACAGAGCATCAAATTTGGTTTCTATTATGCATTACTATATGAGCTTGCTTTAAAAATATTGTGTAAAGAAGATGAAGGTCATGGTTGTAATAAAAACAGTTTACTCCGCCATTATCAGTACACTTCTTTTTACTGCAGCGACATAACCGTTGTTATTGTACAGAGTCAACATCTTATCAACGATTTGTCATTGAAACCCCCCTCCTCTTTCTTCTCTTCTCCTTCCCCTTAATGGACGACGTTCGATCGAGATTACTCTTTCCACGAAACAGCTCTTATCGCCGGCCATTGACCTCTACTTTGGCTTCCGACCACTTCGAAGGCATGTCGGTTCCTGGGGTGGTGAATCTGAAAAATCGGGACATCCCCGTCAAACAAGTTATTGTTTATCCAGATAGGGCCGAAGTCAAGAGATCTATTGAGGTGGAGTTACCAGTTGGAGAAGTGGTCATTAATGTGCAGGTGGGAAAAACTTTAAAATAATGTTTAGTTCAAATTTATGACTACAGTGCTTGTCTGCGGTCATTGAGAAACAATCGATTCGAGTTGAGGGAGCTCAAGGGGCCAAGATCAACGAAGTTCGGTTCGAGGAGACCCCTAAAACTGAAAGTAATGAGCTGCAAGAAGAGGTAACAGGGCTTGTAGGACTTTTCAACTATTATTTATTACAGTTGGCATCTCTCGAAAAGGAAAAGGAATCCTTTGAAGGTCAGCATCAGACTTTGGTTGACCAGATTCATATCATAAACAAGAGATTGGAAGTATTAGATGGAGTGGCCAGTCAAATTGGCCAGAATGTTCTAGTCAATAACAACGAGGCAGACCCTCGAACAGCGTCTTCCTTTCTATTATGCAATGAAGCGATGAGCAATTTAACCAACTTTTTGGAATACTATTCAACCTCGGCAGCAGAATTGAAAAAAGAATTAAGAGTAAAACAAAGTCAAATAGATGCACTCAAATGTGATATTGAGCAAATTGAAAGACACATTGACCAGCTGAGATCCCGTCTAGAATACGACAATAACAAACGGTAGTCATAATGGCATTTCTATATTCTATTAAAGCGAACTTTTAGAAGTCTCCGGATTGACGTTGAAGTGGAGAACCAAGGACGGGCAGTCATCTTCTTTACCTATCAAGTGTATTGTGCTGGATGGAAGTCGGCCTACGATGTGAGAGCGTCCACTTCGGCCGGTCTGCTCGACTCCACCGAAGATGACATTCCAAATTCAGTCACTCTACATTATTATGGGGTTATTGAACAGAAGACTGATGAGGATTGGAATGATGTTGAATTGATCCTAAGCACGGCAACTCCAGCCTTTGCCGGTTCTATTCCCTCTCTCCCAACGACCACAGTAGGTCTTCAACGTCATTTGTAAGTACCGCTCTTTTTTGTTTCCGTTTTGTTTGCTTTTCTTTGCTAGGAATACTGTAATTCTTTTCTAATCGTTGATTTTAGACATCGTTCCTTAAATTACGGTAATCTTCGACGTCCCTTAAGCGGATCTGAAGAAGATATGGGCATTGGATCCTTTGATTACAATGATTGTACGGACGCCATGGCTTTGCAACGGCTTACAACAGCACGGTCCACTTCAGAACATGAGATTAATCAGGTATTTTAATGCTTTAACAATCCTTTGAATGAGGTCTTCGTCCTTTTATCAAAGATGCAGTATTTGCATTATGATGATTTTTAGAAAGATCAATTCCCCTGTGTCTGCATCCCCATCAAAGACCATCAATCCGTTCGATCCGATGGCTCTCCTTATAAGGTCATGATCTTCCAATTCGAATTGAAGCCGGTGTTTGTCCACGAAAGTGTCCCTTCCAAATCTCCCAATGCGTTTTTATCAGCTCTAATTACAAATACAACACCGGTTCCTTTCCTGGCAGGATCTGCTTGTATTTTTTTGAATAACAGTTTCATTTGTAATGTAAGTGATGTGATTTGATGAAAAATAATATTATTATAGCACTCTCTACATACAATTATGCCTGGGGAAGAGTTCAGATGTGCATTTGGTGTGGACCCGTCGGTTAAAGTGGAGTGCAAGACACCAACCAGATCGAGCGAACAAGTAAGGCCTCATTTTTATTGCTTTAGTTATATTAATTTGATTTCTGTCAGCTGTCATTGATGTTAAATCATCTCATAATTCAGATTGGATTCGTTTCGAAGAGTATGCTGAGTGTTCATCAACAGACAATCCTGATCCGGAATGCCAAAGTCTCGGAGAAAGTTCAGTTGGTGGTCAAAGAGCCAGTACCCAAGAGTTTGGATGAGAAAATCAAGGTACTAAGATGATGATTAATACTTAATAAATGATTTCCGTTAGGTTTCGGTTATCTCGCCCGAACTAAAGACCGGTCGGAGCGAAGCCCGGCTCTCCAAGGACAACCAATTGGAATGGTGCTGTCATCTGGAGCCAGGCCAGTCCAAAGAACTCGTCCTGAAGACCAGTCTCGAGTTCCCGCTCAACGATCAGCTGGTCTATAACACGTTGTCCAGATAAAACGAATAAAAATATGTTGTTTTAGAATATTTGTAAACATTTTAGGGCTGATTATCAGCAACATTTCGGTAACTATTACGTAATTTCGATATGATTTTGATGATTTCTGATAATTGAATTTTTTTAAAACTGTATGAGAAAATAACCACTGTTTATTATACATTTTTGTCAATTTTCTGGGGAATGTGCAATTGTTTCTTGAATAATCAGCGTTTTCTTCATTAATTTACAATAAAAATTACGCAATTTTATCTGATAAAATTTCTTTCAAAACATATCTTGATAAAAATGTTATGATAAAATGAGGGCTGCCCGTTGTTTTTATTCAGAATCCCTCGATTAGTATGGTTGTTTATATAAAATATTATTATCTTGTTTTCTACTCCCATTTGAAGCCAAATTTATTTGGGGAAACTGTTTTAATTCCATTCTAATTGTAGTCTTCCAGGTTTCAGAGATGCCGAGAGAACAAAGATTCACTGCCAGAGATATCCCCGTCAATTCGGTTACTGTATTCTCAGATCGGGCCGAGTTACGGAGATCTTTTGATGTAGCTTTAATGGAAGGTTTGAATACAGTAGTCATTGAGGTAAATGATTCTTTTGTACTAATACAAACATCATTAGAACGTATCTCCTTTTATCGACGGGGATTCTATTAGAGTGGATGGACAAGGCTCAGCAACGATTCAAGAGGTGAACTTCGTAACGGAACCTTCAACGGACGCTGAAAATGATAGTCCTCAGATTAAGGAATGGACAAGGCGATTAAATGAATTATTAAATAAGAAAGCGGTGGTTGATGAGGATATCAAAGTGAACTCAAAGAAGATCAAAAGTCTAGATGACATTGCTGAGAATGTAAGGAGTACTGTAATTTTAGTCATTTTTATATACAGTTGGGAAAACTCACTTTCACGACTGGAACCATGACTGTTGACGATGTCATCGAGCATAATCTTGAGAGATTCTTCACTTATTATGGGAAAAAATCAACCGAAATCAACGCCAAACTTCGTAATATTACAGTAGAATATCGCGAACTCCAAGAAAATATAAGCAAGATTCAGCGTCAAATAGAAGCCCAACGAAGTGGAGAAAAGGTGAAGAGATGTATTTACATTTTACTCGACACCTACATGAAGGAGACCTCGGCCGAAGTGAACCTCACTTATCAAGTGACCAATGCTTTCTGGACTCCCAGTTTTGACATCCGAGTGAATACCACCATCTCGAATGGAGTAAAATTGTATTACTTTGGGAATGTTCATCAGAAATGTGGAGAAGATTGGAATCAGGTGGATCTGATGTTAAGCACGGCTCAGCCAAATTATGGAGGTCAGCTTCCTCATCTGGGCACTTTGAATGTACAATTCCCTCAGGGCACGGTCGAGTTTGCCGATCCGAATGTGAGGATTGTGACCAGAAAAGCTGACGGTTCCATTGGTGCCCCAAAAGTGGAGAGTCATGTTTTGTCGACCACTTTTAGAATCCCTGAGAAAAAAATTATAAAATCAGATGGGTCCGATCATAAGATAACGATTGTGGCCTTGGATTTGGAGCCCGTCTTACACTTTGATTGTGTCCCTCGAAAGAATCTGAATGTCTTCTTGACAGCGAGTATAATCAACACCTCCACTTACCCTCTGCTCTCTGGATTGGCCTCGATTTATGTGGATAACAACTTCTCTGCCAAAGTCCAGTTACCCTCAATCTATTCTGGAGAGAGATTCGATTGTTCTTTGGGGGTCGACCCATCAATTAAAGTATTTTATAAACCCATCACAAAGTACCAACAAAGGTCCGGAATGTTGAATAATTACACGGTCGCTATTTACGAGCAGAAGGTCGTGGTCAAGAATTCAAAAACGGATGAGTCCGTGGTGGTTACCCTCATCGACCATCTTCCTAAAACCACTGATGAAAAGATAAGAGTAATATTTTTCTTTTAATCTGACGCATTTTATAAAATTTTTACTGTCATTATTTTACTTGCAGATCAAGTTGTATACCCCAGATTTGAAACCGACCCAACAATTCACAGGAATCGGGACCAACGATGATTTGAAGCCGTTAAAAGCCCCAGAATTGGGCGCTAAATTAAACGAAAACCACAATGTGGAATGGACAGTTTTGTTGAATCCAATGGAAGAAAAGGAATACGTGATCAAGTATGGAGTCGAGATTCCGCCTGGAGAACTTGTAGAATATGCCGAGGAACAATTTCATTAGTTATTTATATTGCACACTTCACTGATAATACATATAACATATTTGTTTACAAAAAATTCAAAATTTTCTATAAACAGTAATTTGGGTAAACTGTAAATGCCAGACAAAAGTAATTTGCGCAGAGAAAGCGACAGGTGCAAGGTGCTCCTTGGATACCCGAACGCACCCGGATTTAATGGATTTGCCCTGCGGCCACGAGCTCTCATACTTTGGCCTGGCTATAAAAACAAAAAAAGCTCGGCCATAAATCGAGGGCCAAAGGTGTTCTGATCAAGGGAATCTCCTCGCTTGTCTCTTTTTTGTGCTTCCCAAAAGAATCACGTCATTCTTAGCCGAACTTTCATGAGACATCGAGAAGGAGAGCAAGGAGGGTTATGTCGTCTGCTCATATTTCCTATTTTTTGTTTTTGATTCTGTGATTTTATTGATAAGGAATAAAACTTCGGGTTTTTGCAAGGTTTTAATAATAGTTACAGTAAGACTTTTTTGGCACAAAAAAATAAACTGCAAAGGTTTTTTAAGTTTACCAAACGGTTGGAAAAATGATTAAAATCGGAAGAAGGTTACGGTAACATAGCATTCTCTTCTTCACTGCATAATCCGACATATGATTTTTTGTCTGGGAAGAGCATCCTAGACTTTATCCATCAAAGCAACCTCAGGGCATGAACTCAGCTTGCTGTGTGACCCTTGTAACTCAAATTGTTGTGTCGAGAAACTTCTGTCAGTCAAATCACCGCTTGAGGGTTTATGAGTACGTTCTAAAGAGTCCTTATCAATTTAATTCCCATAATATCCCAATCTTTTGTTTGACTTTTATAGTATTCATGGTTCTGTTTGCTGGCCGTCTAATAGTCCGGGCTTCAAAAACGGCTGAATTGACTGGCTTAATCATCGGAATGCGCGACCTCCCCCCCTTTTTTCAAGCCTATGTTTTTCCATTCTAAAAAAGGAAAGCGATTGAGCCCAATAAAAGGAGCCTCAGGCAAACAAGGACCTCCTTAGAGACTTTTTTTCGCCTCCGCAACCCCTCTTGACTGGCTCCTCGTTATCAACGTGTCGCCGTTTTTTGGAGTCGCTAATTAACTCGTTTCAGAGCGACCAGAGATGTGGCCATTCTACGTGGCCTTGCTGCTCTCGGCATTACGTAAGTTGAACATTATTTAGCTCTTCCAAAAGATCAAAATATTCCTTTTGAATAGGTATTTTTGTGTGTTCTAATCGCTTCCTCATTGTCGTTTTAGCTGGGTATCACGCCAACGAATTGAGTAGATGCTGTGCTGGAGGAGGTCGCCATTACCGAGAACAGAAGGCTTGCACTGGTCTGAAGGCAGAAGGATCTTCTCCGACATGTTCACGGACAGCTGCAATATGTTGCCTGAGGGCGTCTTTAGAGAAAAGTTGTCAACTTGGCCAGGAAATGGCCGTCAATTACGGGTATTGTTCGAATACGGTCAATGTTCTCGGTGGGGGCCTGCGGAAGGTAAGAAATTTAATTTTTGGCAACGCTTTCATAACGGGACGATTTTAAAAATCCTTGCAATTTTCATTGATGCAAGGCGCGTGGGTTTTACTTTTTTGGACCTCGTCGCAGAAACCTCGCATTTTTTTACAAAGATTTATGGGTAAAAGTAATACTATAGTAATATCCGAAATGAAATCGGCCCATTATGGACGGAATGTTTTATTGTTTATTAGACTTTATAGCTTAATAATTTAGGAGTGTTGTGATTGTTGTCTCTTGGCCAAAGAATTATCGATAAATAATGAGAACTGTGAGGCGCCGACTGGATTCAGCGCTGCTTGTCTCAGTTCATTCAACAAATGTTGCAAGTCTGACGCTTCCAAGAACGGTAATACTCACTAGTTCTAAGTGTAATTTGGTGCCAGTTCTGATGATGCATTTCCAGAAGTAGTCCCCGACCCCATCCCGGTCTCTTTGGGCGATCAGTGTGCCTCTTCCAGTTGCGAGCACTTTTGTAGCGACAAGAATGGAGACGGCGTTGAATGTTCTTGTCGTCCCGGCTTCGATCTCGGCCCTGACGGTCGCTCTTGCATCGGTTGGTTTTCCCTCAATCCCATCGCACTTATCCTCTCTGCTTCTGTACCGCACTCTCGTTTCAAGCGCTCTATCAATCCGTGTGATCGTCGTCCCCTGGGGCCATGTCATCCCGAAATGGAAAGATGTGTGCCCTTAGGGGCGACGAGTTATAGATGTGAAATGTTGCCGGCGAATATAATCGCGTCGAGGGTACGGCAAATGGAGAAGCCGGTGGATCGGAATCATTGCCCCAGAGGATTCCAATGGAACGGTCGCCAGTGCACAGGTCAGGGATACGAAAAGAATGAGGTGGCCGCTGACGGCGATGACTAATTCAGTGTTGTGTGGTGAATGTTGTGAACGAAGCAGAGAGAAAATAATTTGCAGTTATGTACAAACCATGACAGATATCGACGAATGCTTCGAGTTTGGCGATGAAATGTGTCTCGAACCCAACACCCAATGCTTGAATTCGGCCGGGTCTTTCCAATGTGTCTGCAAGATGGGATTTTATTGGAGTCATGCCGGCCAAGTGTGTGTAGGTACATAAAACTCCGGCTTCATTGCTTTAACTCTTGTGCTTTGACCTCTAACAACATCAATTAATAACATTTCTCAACTAATATATTAACTTAGATATTGATGAATGTCTTATTGGGGCTGATTGTTTGGAATCCCAGCGCTGTTTGAATACTCCCGGTTCATATAAATGTATCAGAACCCTGACTTGTGGGACTGGCTATGCCCTGGACAGTGAAACTGATCAATGTGTGGGTGAGGTGACTGACATTAACCCTCAAATCGACTAGATTTATATTAACCATCATAGTATTGCAGACGTGGATGAATGTAATCTTGGATCCCATGATTGTGGCGCTTTATATCACTGTAGAAATACTCAAGGAAGTTATCGATGTGATGCCAAGACATGTGGTCCCTCTGAGATTATGAATCCGAAGACCGGAGAATGCACTTCCGTCAATTGCCCCTCAGGCTATGAAGTGAAGAACGGAAGTTGTGCAGACATTGATGAGTGCAAAACATTGAGAAGATGCGGGTTTTATGAGGAATGCATCAATCTGCCAGGCTCTTATAGATGTCAGGAAAAGGGAAATCTCTGTGCTTCTGGATTCAGGATGGACAAAGAATCCGGATTCTGCTTGGGTAAGGATGATATCATACTAATCCTCATAGCAAATCTCTTTACAACGAATCGCAAAGTACAGAAAGAATATTTGTCATAGAAAGGTCTCGCTCTACGGGATTTCGTGGTACACTTCACGTCTGAAACCCACTATGTTTGAAAGTCCGTCTGCAAAAAAATGTGACTTCCCTTGTAAGCGGACCTCCGCACAACGAAACCTCTCTATAAAGAATCGTTTTTCGGCCACTTGTTGTACAGAGGTTTGACTACAGTAATACTTAAAATATAATATTCTCTAAATGAAATCTTCACGTCAGATGTGGACGAATGCTCCACCGGAGAGCATTCTTGTAACGATCTCCAATGCATAAATCTCCCCGGAAGTTTCAAATGCAGATGTTCAGCTGGTTTCGAGTTCAATGAGACCACCAAATTGTGCGAAGATGTGGATGAATGTCTCAAATTCAAGGGTCATATCTGCTCTCAACATGCCACTTGTGAGAATACAATCGGCTCTTTTATTTGTCATTGTAATAAGGGATATCAGTTGGCACCAGACGGGCGTCATTGTGATGGTAAGAGGCTGCTGTGAGCATTTTGTTATCCTTTAGATATCGACGAATGTGAGACTGGACAAGCTCGATGTCAACAGAGGTGCGTCAACACTCCTGGCAGCTATCAATGTGTCTGTAACCGAGGGTATCAATTGGGATTGGATGAGCGGACCTGTGAAGACATCGATGAGTGCTCCACTTGGGCGAGATCTGGTGAGAATCATATAAAATCGTGTATAATATGAATGTTTACACGATTTAAGGGCAAGAATTGTGTATGGGAAGTTGTATTAATACTCCGGGAAGCTTCAAATGCACTTGCCCATTGGGTTACGCCCTCTTGGATGACAATATCACCTGCAAAGATATAGATGAGTGTGCTTCCACCGGATGCCCTGATCCCAATTCGGTCTGTGTAAATACTTTGGGTGGCTATCGCTGTCAGAAGATAGAATGTCCGGACAAGTATGTCCCTGATAAGCATTACAAAAAGTAAGTGGTCTTATTGTTACATGGGTGATTGTCTAATATCCTAACTTTAATTAAATTGGTAACCCGGATTGCAGTCGCTGTGTGAGAGATGGCTCTCAATGTGTGGATGCGTTGTCTGATGAATGTAAAAACAGTCCAGTTCACATCTCCTGGCAACATATTTCCATCCCCAAACAAGTGAACATCTCTAGTCAGCGGACTTCGATCACTTTGTTCAGCATGAAGGGACCCTCTTCGTCAAAGGCCAATATGCAATTTGAATTGCGAATTGTGGATGTTGTGCCAGGTATAACGCTATTCTTGAATACGCATCTTTAAGAGTCCTCAAGTGTGAATCCAGCGGTGAGGGAGAACTTCTTGCTCCAGAAGGGCGATGACCGAAACAGTGCCATAATTGCCCTGAGGGACTCTTTGGATGGGCCTCAAGAAGTTATATTAGAACTCACTCTCCGACTAACAACTAACGGTCATTTCACGGGAAAATATGTAGCCAATCTCGTCGTATACGTGTCCCCATACAAGCATACCCAGACTCACCGTCATCTTACAAAACATCATCATCACCACCATCTGCACAAGAGTTTCCATTTCTAATATAACATCGTTGCTGTGACTTATAATGATCTCATCTCACTTAGTTCTAATCCCAATTGTAACTTGTAAAATAATTACAGTATGATCGATGATGGGTATTCATGTCTAATCGATTGTAATCAAACAAATGTAAACTGTTCGGCGGATCAAACCAGAGAAATATTATTCCAATACCGTACTATTCCGAGCATTCAGAGTCTAGATAAACCGTTAGAGGTAATTTCTAAATTAACAATTATGACCATATCAGATATCAAGGATTACGGTATCCATGCCCACTCCATTCGTATCCGACTTTGTACTCCATCACCGATATCGCCGTGACTTCGCTATCGAAAAAGTGAACGATCATGTTGGTAAGCTGAATGAAAAGCGTTGGCAACATTAATTTATAGCAATAATTTCCCTGAAACGTCCAATAAGAGGTCCAAAAACAGAGATTGTAAGGATTACTGTGAACACAAAGACTCCGTTCAAAGCTCTGATTGCCCACAATCTTATTTATATTGAAGTTCATGTCTCCGAATACGACTTCTAATTTAAATCACTGTGTAAATAACAAATTTTCTACGTTGGTTGTAGATATTGCGCCGTTACCCGATCTGCCCGAAAAAAAGAAAAGGTGTAGCCGAACATTCCAACAACTTCGTCAAAGGCCACTGTCCAATATTCATTTCTTATTCAATATTGCGAAGTCGACCCAAAAAATGTCGAAATTTGTGGAAAACACTAGCAATTTCCCGCAAAAACGCGAACAAAAAGCGCGAAACGAGCAAGCGAAGAGGGCGGAGAGAGAAGAAACTTCTAGAAAACACGAGAAAAAGCTGGCGAATTCGCGGCGAAAACGCGAAAGGAGTATAAAAGGGCCGCGGAAATCGGAGGGAGGACATTTCCGAGAAGAAATTTATGCGTGTTTGTTTGAACCGTTAAAACTACTGTATTCTAAACGTTACTATGGCTTCGTGCAAAGCTATCGGTATTGACTTGGGTACCACCTATTCCTGCGTTGGTGTCTATCAGCACGGAAAGGTGGAAATCATCGCCAACGACCAAGGCAACAAGACAACACCCAGCTACGTCGCTTTCACAGATACCGAGCGTCTCATTGGTGAGGCTGCGAAGGACCAGGCCGCCAGGAACCCAGAGAACACCGTCTTCGATGCTAAACGTCTCATTGGCCGCAGATTCGACGATGAGACGGTCAAGAAGGACATGAAGCATTGGCCCTTCAAGGTGCTCCAGAAGGACAACAAGCCCATTATCGAAGTGGAATTCAAGGGTGAGAAGAAACAGTTCCGGCCAGAAGAGATCTCCTCCATGGTGTTGACTCGAATGAAGGAAACTGCCGAAGCATACCTTGGTCACAAAGTCACTGATGCTGTCATCACGGTGCCCGCCTACTTCAACGATGGTCAACGTCAAGCTACAAAGGATGCTGGTGCCATCGCTGGTCTGAATGTCCTCAGAATCATCAACGAGCCCACAGCTGCGGCCCTTGCTTATGGTCTGGACAAGAAGCTGAATAAGGAACAGAACGTTCTCATCTTCGACTTGGGTGGTGGAACCTTTGATGTGTCCGTTCTGAGCATTGACGAGTCCCTGTTCGAAGTTCTGTCAACTGCTGGTAACACCCATCTTGGTGGAGAAGACTTTGATGATCGGTTGATGGAACATTTCGTCGCTGAATTTAAGAGGAAGCATGGTCGTGACATCCACAGCAACGCCCGAGCTCTTCGAAGACTCCGAACTGCGTGTGAACGTGCCAAGAGAACCCTGTCTTCATCGACTGAAGCCGTTGTCGAAGTGGATTCTTTGTTCGATGGAATTGACTTCCATTCCAGAATCTCCCGTGCCCGCTTCGAGGAACTCTGTGCCGACCTCTTCCGGTCTACCCTGGAGCCAGTGGAACAGGCCCTGAGGGATGCAAAGCTCGGGAAGTCAGACATCCATGAAGTTGTGCTCGTTGGTGGGTCTACCAGGATCCCGAAGGTCCAGAAGTTGTTGAAGGACTTCTTCTCTGGCAAGGACTTGAATGGATCCATCAACCCCGATGAAGCTGTTGCCTATGGTGCCGCTGTCCAAGCTGCTGTGCTCACTGGAGTCAACGACCAGGCCGTCAAAGACGTTCTGTTGGTCGATGTTACACCTCTGTCGTTGGGAATTGAGACCGCTGGTGGAGTTATGACCAAGATCGTGGAACGCAACACTAGAATCCCCACAAAGGCCAGCCAAGTCTTCTCGACGTACTCGGACAACCAGCCCGGCGTTTCCATCCAAGTCTTTGAAGGGGAAAGAGCGATGACTAAAGACAACAACCGTTTGGGAACCTTCGACCTTATGGGAATTCCTCCAGCTCCTCGTGGTGTGCCGCAAATCGAAGTGACCTTTGAGATCGATGCCAATGGAATTCTGAATGTCTCAGCATTAGAGAAGGGATCCGGGAAGAGCAACAAGATCCAGATCAAGAACGAGAAGGGTCGATTGTCACAGAGCGAGATCCAGAAAATGTTGGATGAGGCCAAGAAGTACGAGGAAGAAGATCGCCGCCAGCGTGATCGTGTTGACTCCCGCAACAAGCTCGAGGCCTACCTATTCCAAGTCAAACAATCGCTGGATGAATATGGAGACCGCCTGGGTGATGACGACAAGAAGACCGCTCGCGACACTTGTGACAGAATCCTCCAATGGGTCGAACACAATCAGACTGCCGAGAAGGAGGAGTACGACGATCAACTGAAGGAAGCCCAGAATGTGTGCACGAAGATCTTGTCCAAGCTCCATCAACAAGGTCAAGGTGGTCCTTCGACCTGTGGACAACAGAACGGTGGATTCAACCCTCAAACTGGTGGACCTACCGTCGAAGAAGTCGACTAAATCTCTGGTGCAATCTTATGATCTCATATATATTTGTACATTGTTATTGTTCTTGCAAATAATCCTTGTTTCTTTTATGTAATATAAATAAATAATTCATATTAAATCAAAGTCGGATACTTGAAACTTTAAGTTAGGAATTTTTTTGAGTACTGAGTAAAGTTGAAGAGAGCGAGAGAAAATATCAGCCATGGCAAAACGGCCGGTTCCTTAAAATCTGAGCGCGGTCCTTTTAAAAATTTTCAAAGCCCGGTCCCCAAAAAAAATTAATTTTAATTCGCCTATTTTTATTGGCCTGAAGTCACTCCGAAATTCCTGAGCCGCTCCTTTCTTCGTAAAAAATACCCAAAGTCTCAATCTACCACATTCAATACCATGTCTGGAAAGTATTTTATTCTCAACATAAGCTAAAACATGGAATATAAAACTTTATAACCGTACATGATAGAATAATGAATACCTTAGAATCACTAGAAGTGAAGTTGCCTTAGATCTTGGAGATGTGATGCCACTTGTCAACGTCGTTGGGGAGGGGCTTCTCTTGCTGAACTGGAGGGCTGTTATCCACAATCTCCTTCCACTTGGCGTCATCAGCAGGATGAGCGGCGTTTTTGACGTGGCACTCACTAAAAGCAATACAATGGAATAGTAAAGGGCATAACACACCTATTAAGTTTTTCTGGGTTAGGATCGGAAACGAATTGCTTCCAGTATTTGTGGGTCTCTTCAATCACATTGATAGCAAAGTTGCGGTCCTTGAACTCTCCATTGAAAGCGAAGGTGTTCTCGGGCTTCCCAGCGGGGATCTTGTAGACCTTGAGCCATTCATGGGTGGCAGCCAGGAGTCCGGGCTTTACCTTCTCCACATCCTGGATGTTATTCAACTTCTCCGCCAATGGGTCATCCACAGCAATCGTGATCAACTTCCAGTCCGTTTCTCCTTCATCCAGAAGTCCAACAACTCCAAGGATTTTAACAGGGACGACGGATCCTCGGGCACGAACAGTGTCCCCGATTTCAAGAACATCAATAGGATCATTGTCTCCAGCAGCTCCCGTGTTCTCATCGATATGATTAGGGTCTTCCCAGGTTTGTGGGAGAGCTCCATAGTTCCAGATGTACCCTTTGTGAGGGAAGATATTATGAACAAATCGGGGGACTCCCTTCTTCACATCTTGCTTGATGGGATTCAATGGATCTTTAGTGGCAATCTAAACCAATATATTGAAAACCAGAAAAACCTTTACCTCCATCTTGGCGTTGGTCCATCGAGGAATCTCAACAATCATGTTGCAAATAAAATCACTCTGATTGGCAAAGAGTGGGATATCATGCCATGGGGACACCAATCCTTCTGGCCCCTCTGAAACAGGAAATAAATCAAGAAAAGAATGCTTACTGAAGTATATTCTATAGTCCAGCGAGTAGAGGGATCCCTTCTCAATAACCTGATATTTTGGTGCCATTGTTCTCAGACTTCCACTAATCGTTTGACGGCGTTGATCACCCAAAGACACTGAGCTTGAACGGCGATTCGGATCAACAGCCAAATTCCTAAAAAAACAAAGAATAAGTTGAAAAAAAACCCTAGGAAAGGATACGAACCTCTTACTACTACAACAACATCTGACTATCATATCATGGAAAATTTGGCGAGGCATTACATATTGAGTTAGATATTTATATCCCTTCTAGTCATAACGAGAAAATAAATGTAATTCTACAAAGGGCCACGAGGGGAAGCCCCCCAAGACAAAAGTGCCCTCATTCCAGCCCTAATCCCAGCTCAACTTTCAACGAACCGCAACGCCAATGAGTCGGCCAAATCTACATGCAGCAGCAGGATAACCATCACACTGCCCAGCAGGCCGGTCCCGAATAGGTAGGCAGTTAATCGGCCTCTACGCATGACTTTTAGATGCCAAAATCTCCGGTCCAGGAGGTCTCCAACCATAACAACAGAAGGGAAACCCCCTGAGATTATTATCAAACAAAAGTGAGCCAGTGCAAACAAAGAGAGAAACTTAGATAGGCTTGACGTAAGGAACATACCTGATGCGACAGAATCTACGAGGCCCGGACCCACGGAAAACGGCCGAACGACAGATCGACAACATTATTTTGATCTAAGGAAATGAAAATAAAACCGTAAACTGAACGAAAGACGAAGAAAAGTTCTGATTGGGACTTTAAAGAACAACCACTCGTTCTTTGATCTACCTTTGGGCATTCAGGCCAACAATGTCAACAGAACCACGATGGTTGTAATGTTTAGGCAACATTTTTCGGATATCGCCACCCAGTGTAATATCAATAATAAAGAGGATTCTGGAGGAGAAGACAAGTGTCAACACAAAATCGACACTCAAGTCTCGGAATAAGTGTCGTGTCCCCAATTTCCCTCTGGATTAGCTGAGATTAGGCCCAGAATTCCCTCTATCTTATCTCTAAATCCCATCTAAGATAAGAGATTACCTAAAAAAGAAACTCTCCCAATAACAATCTTTAAAACAGCAAAAGGAAAAGTCAAAGTACCGGAAACCTTATCAAAAGACTTTGCTTTAGACAAATTAGGCTACTAAAGTTGCAGCGGAGGGTTGGAAGGCAGTGGAAGGTAAAAAAGAGAACAAAATATTACATACGCTAAGAAGCAAAGTAAAATCGACTTCAAAGAAAAAATCTCCTCCCACAACGTTTTTTCACGGAATTCTGATCGCGTCACGCCACGAAAACAAATGTTTGGCGTACTGTTAAATAATGTTTTTTGGCTTCTTCGAGAAATTACAAAAATTGTAATTTAGCCCAGTATTGAACAAAATCTTGACAGAAAAAAGCTATAGACCCTATCAGTGAATTTTTCTTGTTATAGTAGGTCTGGTTTGTCTTTCAAAAACACCATGTTTGATGAGTTTGATAATTAAAATATCTCTAGTTGCGGAATGCCACGGATTTTGTCATTTTGCGAAAAGCCCGGGCAACGATTTCAATCATTATAATAGCAGGAAAGATGGCTCAATAAGTCGAGTTTCGAGCCAGAAAACGTTCTGAAACTTTGCATGATGATTGAGAATGATGTTGTAGTGCTGATCGCCCATTTTTGTAGGATTCGTGACTAAACGTCGCCCGCTAGGCGATTGCAAAGTTCTCAATTTTGGGAAGTTTGAAGTCGAATATCTCAAAGACTGAATAACACATACAAATTTCTGAACCTCTAACAGAGAGATAACTGTCTACTCTTTCCAATTCACCATTTATCAAGTCGCTCAATTTTGGATGATCGGGTGAAAAGATCGTATCTTTGAGACCACCTTTTTGGAGCGAAGTGTCACAAAAATTCGATCGATAATGGCGCAATTAGAGCTCGACTTCCGCTTTTCTAGTTGTTTCTAAACGTTGTGTCCAACACTATCAAAATCGTGGCGCATTGTGTGAAGAGGAGATTTCCTAAACAAAAATAAAAATAAAATCATTGGCGTTCCGTTTCAGCCAAAAGAGAACCAAAAAGATAATTCAAAAAAGGCTACTGGTTCACTCCATGATTTTTACACGTGATTAGTGAAATTGAATTGAAGTGCGAAAGATCGTTTTCGAATATTCCCAAATCAAAAAAGGAAGATAAATTTTTCCAAAGCCAAAGGGAAAAAAATACTCATCGTCCATTTGGATTCATATTGTGTTGAGTCATTAAGATTCTGAATATTTTAATTGAACATCTATATGCCGCCCGCTCCCAGCAAAGCAAAAACAAGATTATTTTCCTACTATAACATATGTTAAAGCGAGTAGCCGTGGAACGTCTGCATGAGGCCGGAACAAATTTAACAAGTGTATTCAGACATATACGTGTACATGGATTTAAAAATAGATCAATTAGATTGAGGGAGCGATAGGTGTTCCATTAATCGTCATTCGGAGGTAAAACAAATCAAGTACCATATAGTAGTAGAGATATATTAATAGAAAAAAATTTAATATGTGGAAAGAGAGGTCTTTTGCTTACTTCATTCAGCCTTTGGCCTTAGATGACCAAGCAATTTTATTGTGACAAACAGAATACATTCTGTCAAAATGTCCTATGTAAAGAATGACTATGAATAAACTTTTTGAATATTAAAAATAATTAGAGGAATTAATTTTTATAAATTAGAATAACTCCCGCGGGTACTTAGACTTTAATTTAGTAAATGTCAATGATCTTGGATGTTTCGTACATAATTTCTTTGGTTCATGATCAGTAATTTAAGGTTGAATCTCCGAAAGTTTTGCTTATCGCAGCTTTTTTCTGTTTTTCCAAAACAATTACACAATTTGAAGTCGTGCGTTTGTTTTTACGCTATTATATGTTTGTTTTTGCTAAAAACAAGGAAATTAGAAGATATTCTTGCACAGGCTTGCATACAAGAAGATAAGCTTTTCTTGAAAAGAAAAATGATTAAATACTTGACAATTTACATTTTAGACTTCGTCATCTGTATCTCCTTTGTTTACAGTAACCCTTTTGAAAACAAGCAGTAAAAAGGTGATGTTTACAGCATTTATACGGGATGGTGTTGACCAAATTCGGAGCTGCTTGGGGTGCCTTTGAAAGGGTTGTTTTGAAAATAAAAGTTTTATACAAAAATTACACATTAAGTTGGGTTTAATGAAATATTATGCGAAGTGGTCATTGTTTGGGACCAGGTCGATTTTTCGTGATTACGTAACTGACCTCCGTGAGATCAATGTTCCCAACGTGTAATTTCACTTCGACCTTACCGATAAGAAATCGGAAAAAGGACTGGGCACTCCGTTTACATCTTTGATGACGTCATCCGACCATTCAAGAACAGATTGGCAACCTTCCACGAGGCGATGATAAAGAAGGAAAGCGAAGGGGCAGGCCTTTCAAACAATATATAAACGAATGCAGATCGTAAACAAACAACAAACACAATTATTTTGCGTTATGTCAAGTGTAAAGTGGACTCTGAAGAAGCTGGATGTGAAGAGGGAGGCCAATGTCCCTTCAGATATTGAGATCTCCAGAAGACAGACGCCAAAGCCGATCACTCAGGCAAGTGTATAAGGATTTGGATTTGTTATTCGGTGATTATTGAGCTCTAATGTCCTTGTCCTTTTGTTTATGACGACGCTTACTTTCAGCTGGCAAAGGAGATCGGAATCAAGGATGAGGAATTGGAGCCTTATGGAGACAAGAAGGCCAAAGTTCAGTTGTCGATCCTGAAAAGATACAATAACCAGGAGAACGGGAAGTATGTTTTGGTGGTGGGAATGACCCCCACACCCTTAGGGGAAGGCAAAAGTACGACTACCATTGGACTGGCCCAGGCCCTCTTCTCTGAACTTGGCCATCCCAGCTTTGCTTGTGTTCGGCAGCCAAGTCAAGGACCGACCTTTGGGATTAAAGGAGGAGCTGCTGGCGGTGGATATTCCCAAGTCATCCCCATGGAAGAGTTCAATCTGCATTTAACTGGAGATATTCATGCAATTACTGCTGCAAACAATCTCCTCGCTGCCGCCATTGATGCCAGAATGTTCCATGAAGCTACTCAAAAAGATGATGCATTATTTGACCGATTGGTACCTAAGAATAAGGAGGGAAAGCGACTTCTCACTCCCATTCAACAACGTCGACTTCAGAGATTGGGAATTGCAGTACAAGATGACGCCGAGAAGTTGTCTCCAGAAGATCGTGTTCGATTTGCTAGGTTGGACATCGATCCGAAAACAATTACTTGGTCCAGAGTTATTGACACCAGTGATCGGTTCTTGAGAGGAATCGAGGTTGGTCATGGCAATACAGAGAAGGGACATGTCCGCAAAACAGACTTCAAAATATCTGTTGGCAGTGAAGTAAGAATTAAAATTAGTATCTTCAGCATCTTTTTTCTATCACAGATGATGTTGTTTTAGTTGATGGCCATCCTTGCATTAAGTCTTAGCTTGGCTGATATGAGAGAAAGAATTGGGAAAATTGTAGTGGCCACAGACAACAAAGGACAGCCCGTAACTTGTGATGATGTCGGGTGTACTGGAGCTGTCACGGTCCTCATGAAAGACACCATCAAACCAACTTTAATGCAGACAGTTGAGGGTACTCCGGTCTTTGTTCATGCCGGTCCATTCGCCAATATTGCACATGGTGCTTCTTCTGTTGTTGCTGACAAATTGGCATTGAAATTGGTTGGTAAGGAAGGATTTGTGGTTACAGAAGCCGGATTCGGAATGGATATTGGAGGAGAAAAATTCTTGGATATTAAATGTCGAAGTTCTGGACTGTCTCCAAATGTTGTTGTAATTGTGGCTACAGTAAGGGCTTTGAAGATGCACGGTGGCGGGCCACCGGTTACTCCCGGTAATCTACCAGCTGCCTATAGGACTCCTAATCTTGAGCTGCTGGAAAAAGGATGTGATTCCAATTTGAAGAAGCAGGTGAGTTATCTTTTTCCTTTGGTTTTTAAGCATGAATGATGATAAAACTTACCGTATTCCCTTTCAGATTGAAAATATTCAAAAATTCGGCCTTCCTGTCGTTGTTTGCGTGAATAAATTCAGCACCGATTCGGATGAAGAACTTAATCTGGTAAAAGAAAAAGCCCATAAATTCAATGCCGTTGGCGTAATTTCAAACCATTGGGCCAAAGGAGGAGAAGGGGCCAAGGAATTGGCCCAGGCGGTAAAAGAAGCGGCCAATAAGAAAAGCGAATTTAAATTCTTGTATGATGTGAACAAATCGATCAAGGAGAAGATCGAGATTATTGCCAAAGAAATGTATGGAGCCAGTGGAGTCGAATATTCGGAAGCGGCAGAGACTACCATTAAAAGATATACAGATCAAGGGTTCGGCAATTTGCCGCTTTGTATGGCTAAAACTCAGCTTTCTTTGTCTCATGATCCCACCAAAAAAGGAGCGCCAACAGGTAAGTAATCCCGGAGAGAAAATACGCAATGTAAATACATGTCAAGTTCTTAGAAGCACCAATATTATAGCACGTATTCTTGAGAAGTGCGATTTTGTAGGGTTCCTTAGTAATCATACAATCTGGCCAAGTCACGTAGTTATTTCTTTTACCACTTTCGTTATTATTAAATTGTACGAGGGCAGACATACTAAGCCGACACGAATTGAAGACCAAAGACTTTAAAACGTAATATTTCACACATAAAGGGAGACAGCAGACAGCCAAAGAAAAAGGAAGTTATAAATAGTTTTATTGGGATCCGTGCTAGGAATGGGAGGGGAGAATTAATGTTTCAGTTAAGAGTGCATCTTTTATACATCCTTTTGCAAAGATCCACGCAAAAAGAGGATTACCGTAATCTTTTCAGGGTTCACCCTCCCCATCCGAGATGTCAGTATCTCCGTGGGTGCTGGTTTCATTTTCCCATTCTGCGGCGAGATCATGACCATGCCCGGTCTGAACACCCGCCCCTGTTTCTATGATATTGACATTGATCCGGAGACCGAGATTATCGACGGATTATTCTAAATTAATAACAGTCCTAGTTGTAAATAAACGGTTTTATCGTTTTTGTAAGTATTGCAATACCTTGATCTTAGAATTGTAGAGCTGAAGATGGTTGTTTCTTTATTCCGTCTAGACTAGATCCTAATTCTAAACAAGGGAGATGAGTCAGCTTTAAAGGGGCCAAATGGAGTGCAAAAGAACAGCCAGCGTTCCCAGGCTCACATTCTTCTGATTACTTTTTCTGACTGAAAAAATTAGCCAATTTTTACAGAAAAAGATTGCCCAAACATGATTTTATATATCATATAAAATTAAATTAAGCCATTGGAACAACGGACTAAACTTTTACAGCCAGCCCTTCAGTCTCTCCTTCTCTCTGGGTGGCCTCTCAGATAGTCTGACAGTACTCTTTTTATTCGACTGCGCCTTATTGATAACCACTTGTCATCAGACGGTCCTTCTTGTTTTTGCTTTGGATGACTCGCCTAATCTCGTATCTTGTGCTCTTAATAATCCCCGCAGTTTCAGCGGGATTTCGATTATATTCCCATTAGGAATGCCAGACGATAATCGAGGAGAATGAGGATTAACGGATGTTGTAGTTGACATTATTCGATGTCATCGCGGAGTCATGACACGCAAGGGACTTTTATGGTCAGTAGCCCTCGGTTGTTTTTCTGCACATTCTCCCTTTCATTTCTAGACAGAAACCCAGACACACGTCTGGCGGGAGGAGACAAAAAACCCAGACGGGTCAGTCATTCATTTCGATAGGCGAACTTCTGCTGCTCTGTCTCTGCCATGAATGGTTGCGGCCCGCTGTTCTCTGCAATGAACGTCGAGCTGTCTGACACCCAGACGGAATTATTTAGCTACGTTCTCTGGGCTTTCTCTCGCCCACCCGCCCTCCCATCTCGGAAAGTGGTGGTCCGTCTAGTCTTTTCGCTCTTTTTAGTCGCGCTTTCTGAGATTTGGGGTCGATTATTTTGACTGAACAATAAGGGCCAGACTGTCATCTCAAACGTTCCAATTTCAGGCCGAACAGTTCGTTAATAGATGATGTGTGACCGCGTGTAATTTTAAGTGTGGAGGTATATTATGCTAAAAGATACGATGATCTTTCCTTCCCTGATCTCAATTTCATTATTATTGCTCCTCTTGCCCGACGCATTCGGCGCCA
Organism: Bursaphelenchus xylophilus; assembly: GCA_904066235.2. NCBI lineage: Eukaryota > Metazoa > Nematoda > Chromadorea > Rhabditida > Aphelenchoididae > Bursaphelenchus > Bursaphelenchus xylophilus. Next base: position 6,879,818 of record CAJFCV020000004.1, read on the forward strand.
AACTCAACCTAAACCCCAAACAACTGAACCAGGTTCACTCGATATTGTTACATAGTATTCAACAACATGAGCAACGTAAGTTTGTTCAAAAGTAATCTAATTGTAAAATAATTGTAATCGGGGTTGAATAGTTTTTTCAAGAATTTGATTTAATGCCGGAAATGATTTCCCAATATATCATTTATCATGTTTTTTGGCGATTATCAATAACTCGACCAATTTCAGACCTTCTCGAACCACTAGTCGAAAATGAAATTTTTTGTAAATGTAATGTTGAGGAATGCGACACCGAATTGGTCCATATTGCTGGTCCCACGGCCAGAGGAATGTGTCGAGCACGAGGTGGAGTTTGCAGACAATCGGTGGTCTACAAGGACGATGGCAGAGCCAAGGCTACCCTAGAGTAAGCTCAAATCAATATTTCGAATATCGCTCATTAAATCTTTCAGTTGTCAACCGCCAGAGGCATTAATACCCCCCTACAAACCGTTCATCTGTGAGAATATGAATGGAGCCAGTACCAGAGACTTTGTTTTGTGTTGTAATGAGACGTCCTTCTGCAATGACTATGACGTGAGTTCAGTTTTACAATTCGTCATCTTAAATTTAGGTCCCTGTTCCTAAAATGCCCCCACAAGTGTCGACCAAGAGTTGGCCATGGCTGATAGTGGTCTTTGTGGTGGCATGTATATTCTCGTTTGCGGGTTTGGTGGTCGGAATCTTCTGGTTTAGAAGTCCCCATTCAAAACAGTGCATGCAGAGTTTCTTGACCTGCTTCCCAGCTGCTCAAAATAGCATGGCTTATTATGCAGCGTAAGTTTATCACACCATTACGGTGACAGTAACTAGAGTCTCTTTAAAAATCTTTCCTGTTTTAGAAACAGCGGTTTGAATAAACTCCTCGATGACATCGAAGCCCAGACTCGCCATCAAGATACTGACCCAGATTGCGAGAATCAAGTATTAGTCAGGAGAACGATTGCTCGGCAGATCAAATTGGTGGAAGCATTGGCCCGTGGAAGGTATGGAGATGTTTGGTTGGGAGATTGGAAGGGAGAAAAGGTCGCTGTCAAGATATTTGAAGCCCGCGATGAGCATTCATGGCATAGAGAGACCGAGATCTACTCGACCAATATGCTTCGGCATAACAACCTTCTCAGGTGGATCGCTTCTGACAATAAGGATACTGGAACGGCTACTCAGTTATGGCTGATCACTGAATATATGAGGAACGGATCCTTGTATGACTTCTTGGAGAAGAACTCAGTCTCTCTAGACGAAGCTGTTCAATTCGTACGATCCTTGGCTCACGGACTTTCATATCTCCACACAGAAGTTCCTGGCATTACAAGTAAGGATTACTGTAGTCGTGATTATATGTTTTTGTAGATAAGCCAGCTATCGCTCATCGGGATATCAAATCAAGGAATATATTGGTAAAGAATGACATGACTTTAGTGATCGCTGACCTTGGTTTGGCCGTCCGAAATCTTCCAGACGGCATTGATCTGCCTGACACGAGTAGAGGCGGCACTGTCAGATATATGGCCCCTGAGGTCCTAAATGGCCGAATAATGAAGAATTCCTTCAAAGCCTACATGAATGCTGACATGTACTCATTCTCGTTGGTGGTATGGGAGATCACACGGAGATCGAGGGTTATCCACAACAACGATCCCCACCCATATCTGGTTCCATACCAAGAGTTTGTGCCTCGAGAGCCAACAGTCGATGAGATGAGGGACTGTGTCTGCAGAGAGAGGAATCGACCGACAATACTCACGGAATGGCAGACCAATCCGGTAAGTAAAAAAATATTCAAAATTTTCGTTATTTATATCTTCTCTACAGACCTTCATTTTAAAATTTTAGATCTCGAAAGAACTGCAAAGGATAATGGTGGAGACGTGGACAGACCAGTCCAACTCTCGTCTCACTGCTCTCAACGTTCGAAACAATTTGGATCGATTGTGTGAGAAGGAAAATATAAAAATCATGACATAGGCGCCCATCTTCCCGCTATGTATTGTTGATTTACATAGACTTGTACATAATACGCCAGTCTCTTCCTTAGGTAGACAAACCGAATGGTCTCAGTAATCCAAAAGTTCTACATTACCCTTTGCCCGCATTGTATCCAGCAACATACGATGGTTCCAAAGTCCCCGTGATATGTATGTTTCTTTCTGTTGTTGTAGATTTCTAGAGCCGCTCTTTCCTTTCCCAAATCATCTTCTCCCTACCACGCCAATCCTCGTAATGATGAAAAGTTACGACGTCATATTGACCCCTTTTCTTAAAATTTTGTCTGTCATTATCCCCGAATATTGAAAATGTCATCATGATTTGATTTGTTTGTTTGTTGGACTTACCGTTAATATTAATAATATACAATGATGTATCTTTTTTTTTCATTTACATTTGCATTTACGGGACGATTAATTATTTCGGCATCCATGTCCGAGTTAATTCATTGCATACGATATTGTTGACACAATACATTAAAGTATAAAGGATTAGTTGAACAGTTCTCTGGCGTCATTACTGGGGTAACGGATTCCACTTGTATACAACAAACTCAGGCATTGCAATTACGAAAAACTTGTTGTTATGACAATATTTGTTCATGAACTGGAAAAAATATACGAATTTTTGAGCTTTCTGTCCGATATTACAAAGGCATCAAGCTAGCTACACAGGGGACTCGGATTTACTTATAAGTAAAATTTTTTACTTATATTTACCAATAACTTACATATAAGTTAAAAAGGGCGGGGCTTATTTATTTTTACTTATATTTACGTTTATTTACTTATATTTACAAATAGCGGTACTTATATGTAAAAAACGGCGGAGCTCGTTCATTTTTACTTATATGTACATATATGAGCCTTGAAAAGAAAACTTTTGAGCGTCAAAGACGCTTTTTGGTTTCTGCACGCGTTGGCCGGACTTAGAAAAATTCTAGTTTTTGGAGCGCCAAAGAACGTATCTCAACCTCGGACCGAATAAAGTAAGATGCTTGTAGTCAGTTTTTTTTCTTTTACAGGAGGACAGAGTACTCAGATCAAAAGTCGCGAACGTGAGAACCTTCCAGAGCACGGAGCATGATAACGTCAAACTTCACGCAGTTCCAAAAAATCTATAAACAAGCACTATGAGGCAGGAATTTGGATGAAGAATTGTTTGCTCAAACTTGGTAGGTGTTTTTTTAAACTGCTTTCACATTTCATAAATCCAAAGATTTTTCCAGACATAGTTTTGCTATGTTGTACTAGGTCCAGGTGAAGCCTCTAGGTTTCAGATTATCGAAAAATTGGTCGTGGAGGGTAGTAAATGGACAATACACACGATCCCGGAAAAATGGCACTCGGATGATTCAGGTATGTTGAGAATATTCACCTGGACCTAGTACAACATGAAAAACTTGGTGTCTCGAAATTTCATTTACAAACTTGGTGAACCTAAAACTAATTTTTTCGGGGTGAAGAAGCACAAACAATTGAGAAGGGCTTATAGTAAATATCGTCGAGCGACCTTATCTTCTTTATTTGTTACTATTTTCAGTGAATGCAGACGCAGAAGTCCCCATAGAAGATCACGAAAGCAAGCAATTGATGCCTCATAAGGACAAAAACAGACACAGGATGCGTTATCCACATGTATTTGTTGTTTTTGAGAATCAAAATAAACGTTTATAATATAATTTGCACTGTGCATAATTCTGGGTTACAAATAAGTAAAATATCCTTATTGGTAAATATAAGTAAAAAATCCTTATTTGTAAATATAAGTAAATTTGTGGAGCGCCGAAAATAAAGTTTACATATAAGTAATTTCAGAATAACTTATATGTACGATTATTTACTTATATGTACGTTTATTTACTTATATAAACTTCAATTTCATATAAGTAAAAAAGACGTACATATAAGTAAATCCGAGTCCCCTGTGTAGCAGATCAAAGGACGAAAAATGTGCAACTTGGTCGCGCCCGTTTTTACAATTTATTTTTTCAAATAAAAAAAATATAAGGATTTTGGTTGGAGCTTGGCACAACGCTCAAAGTTTTCTGCGTTTTACTTACAATTAGTCGAGGGATTTATTAATCGCTCATTTCGGGTAATAATCTCTCTTTTTTGCACTCGCTTCCGACGTTGTGTCTTTGGTGGGCGTAAAATAGCTCTTCTTTGTACTTTGTTTTTTCTCGCGTTTTTCCATTCCTTGACCATTTCTCATACAGATTCAAAAGTCCTTCAGCAACCATGGGGAATGTGATGGTAAGTCAAGGTTTGCTGGACGGTAGCTTGTCCGGTCTGACCATTGTGGCCAGCTGGTTCAGTCTAGTGGTTATGATGATTATCAGATGGATTGTTGAGGAGGTGGTTCCTCTTTTTGTTTGTATTTAGTGTTCTTTTTTATTACAGCCATTTGGATCGTCATTGGCTAAAAATCGCATAGCCCAGAACGAAAATCAACGGCAGGATAGATTTAAACAAGCTCAAGTGAGAGTAGCGGATATTGGAGAGACATTGCGAGATGAGATCGTTGGCCTGGATTTTAAAAATTTAAGGGGTATGTTATTTTTACTTGGTATGATGAAGTTTAGAGAGTTTGCAACAAGGAAAGTACACTGCTGTTGTTGTTCTAAAGGCATTTGCATGGAAAGCGCTGAACGAGAATGCTCGGATCAACTGTTTGGCTGAGTTTTTGTTGGAGTCATTTGAAAAGGCGGAGGAATTGGATAAGAAATACGGAAGTTTGAGTCAAAAACCGACTCTTTTCGGATTACCCTTCAGTGTTAAGGGCAACTTCTATGTAAGAATAGCTTTCATTGTGTTTACTGTATTTAGGTGAAAGGATATGATTGTACATGTGGGTTGTCCAAGTTCTTAGGAGCCCCTCAGACCGATAGTTGTACTCTGGTTACTTCATTGGAAGAGCTTGGAGCTGTTCCCTTTGTCTTAACTAATGTGCCGCAAGCACTACTGTCGTTTGTATGCTCAAATCCGGTATACGGTACCACAAAGAACCCAAAAAATGAAGGAAGGTGCGTATTTTCATATCTAGTCGTTTTATTATTTTAGTTTAATATATTTAAAAGAGGTTTCGAGTATGCCGAATTTTTTGTTACGCACTGTACAAGGCCAAAATGTTGTGACGTGCGAATAAATTCTTGCCACTGTGCCGTTTAGAACAACTTTTATTGTGCCTGGGGCCCTGCACATTGCAGGGCAAAAAGTTTGTTATGGCCGAAACTCGTGGTTGGGTGTCATGGGGAAAGGAATTTGAGTTTACCCGGAACCGCTCTTTTTTTATATGTTCATTTCAGAAGTCCAGGAGGATCGTCTGGAGGTGAAGCCGCCCTATTAGCTGCCGGTGGATCGTCTTTTGCCACAGGCAGTGATCTGGCTGGTAGTTTACGGATCCCTTCTGCATTCTGTGGACTTGTTTCTCTTAAACCAACACAAGGTAATCACGTTGTAATGGATTTTTATTATAATTTAGATCGTGTCACTGTAAGACATGCGTGCCAAGGGGTCCCTGGACGAGGCCGAATGGCTCTCGCATACGGATTTATCACAAAGTCAGTGGATGAACAGATCTATCTTCTGGAACAGATTTTGGGGTACGAAGATTTCCATAAAAGCTGTCCAACAGCTGTGCCTATGCCCTTAAGAACTGATATTATCCATGAAACTGTGAACAAGAAACTTAGAATTGGGTATTTTTCGGATGATGGGTTCTTAAAACCAAGTCCAGGGTAAGCTCAATCAAATCAAATCAAATCAACCTAAAATACTTTTTTTAGATGTGAACGGGCGGTGATCGAGACCGTTGAGAAGTTGAAGGCAGAAGGCCATGAATTAGTTCATTTCCGCCTCCCTAGACCAAATCATGCCGCCGAGATCTGTTACAAAGCAATTCTGACTGATGGGGGTACCTTCTTGTGTAATATGTTCCGCGGGGAAGTAGTGGATGAATACATGAAGAGCTTTGTCAACCTTATTAAGGTATAAGACACTTATCGACGTCACATTGAACTTTGTGTTTCCAGATTCCTCTAATCATCCGCACTTGGGCGTCATATGTTATTGGATTCATAAGCCCCCAGGCACAGATTCTCTCACGTAGTTTTGTCAGAAATATTGAAGAACTGCGGCTGAATCAAGAACAAGTAGATCTGTATCAAGAGGCGATCATCGACCAATGGAATGAACTCAAGTTGGATGCTGTTGTCTGCCCCGCATTCTGTGTCCCAGCTGTCGAGCACAAATGGCCTAGTCTACTGGGAGCTTGTGGATTTGCGACAGCTTTCTGGAATATGATCAACTTCCCCTCAGGCGTGGTGCCTACGGGCAAATGGAATAAAGGAGATGAAAAGGCGTTGGAAGGATACGAAACAGGTAATTTTGCGTACATTTCTATCTAAGTCTCTTGCTTTGTAAGGCTCGTTGTTAGAATAACTTTTGATTATTCTAATCCAGAGAGATCAATTGCGTAATGCTAAAATGGCTTTTTTAGGAAATAATTTCGTTTTGAAATTTGTTAAAAATGCCTCTGTTGGATCAGAAGGCCTTCCATTATCAGTCCAGATAGCCACCCGACCTTATGAAGAAGAGAAATGCCTCGGAGTTATGAAGATTGTAGAACAACTATGGAAATAAACGCTACCTCCTATGGAATGCAGTAGAATTTACACTTAATATCGCTTATCATATATGTGATCCCTTTAGCATTTATATCATTATCATTAAAATATTTAATAAAAAAAAATGTTTGTAAATTTACATCATTTGACCTGCCATTCCGCCTTGAGTTGTTGGAAGTAAGAGTAGCCCTGGTCGACCGGAGAATGACGGTCGATATCTCTGCTGATCGTGTAAGGATTATCTTGCTTCACATTCAACATCCTCTGTATATCATTCTTGATTAATCTATTCAATTTCTTGAACTTCAACGAGATCCAGGTTAAAAATAAGTAGTGGTAACAGTTGATGGAAATGTAGGACATCTAAAGCTTCTTATGAAAGGAAAGAACGCTACCTCAACAAAGAACTCAGAACAACTTGTTCCCACTCCGCAAGTATCCTGATCTCGATAAATTACATAAGCAGAGAACAACTCGCAGAAAGAGCAGAATACGGTATACCCAACAATGGTCGGCAGTAATGTCTGGACAGTATCACTGTTTTCCATACTCTGATATCTGGTGGACAGGTCAACTTTACTCTCTTTCCTCGAAATCTTCTTCACAATCCTTGACAAGACAAAAGTCAACTTCAAATCGTTCTTATTATAAATTGATTGTACTTACAGAGCTTCCAACGATACAAAAAGTTGATGCCGAGCTTATGAAGTAGAAAGAAATTACAGGATGACGATCTAGGTAAGGTAATCCATAAGTGTTGGAGCCAGCAAACAGATCAATCAGATCGAGAACACTGTTAACCATACTGTTCATTGTCCCGAGAATCATCTAAATCACTAAAACCCACTATAATATACATACAACAGAGATGACTAATCGGGTCCCAATCTTGGCATTTCTTTTCTCGTAGTCTTTCCTGTAAATTACAGCCAATGCTCTTTCAACTCCGATCGTAAGGATGCAAAGGCAGCAAGTATTGAGTGCAAGTCGATGAACAAAGTCGATTAAAGCCCGGACAATAAATATCCATGGTTCTGGTAACAAGTCATTCTCAGTCACAATCCTGTACAAAACCCTTGTTCCACTCAATGTGCTGTATTGGACAGGAATTGTGCACTAAACGATAATCCTCTGAATACATTACTCATGTTTACCAAGATAATTCGAAGGTTTATGTGGATGACAGAGATCCGACTCAACTGGCGAACAAAGTATACTCCATACAGTGTTGAAAGGACGAAACCAATGGGTTCCGAACGATGAAGGCAACATAAAACAAGATCCAATGCCTTTCCGGTAGCACAATATTCATCTGCATACATAGTTGAAGGAAGGTCAGCAATGACTAAGGCCGCAGAAAGTCTGGGCCCAACCAAGCCGCGGAAGAAGATAATGCGATAATTGTAGGCGGCGAAAGATTAGTCTTTATTGTTGGAAGAATGAAAGCGTGAAACTATTAAGGAACGGAAGATATAATTAATTGTGAGTATGAATAAATACTTGATCTTAAATACCCGTCATCAGATGACTCAAATCAGCTATAGTACCAAAAGTAAACCCTTAAACGCAATGCTAGAAATGAATACCCAAGAAACGCCCGCTAAAATAAGCAAAGGGGAAAATACAAACTAGATGGAGTCAAATAAGGCGAATATGATAGACACTACAACCGAAAGGATAATAATTAATGTGAGTATAACAACTTCAAACTTTTTGAGACCACAATTAGAAACTTCTATAACACATCTCGGCTTGACTTGGACATCCAACCTCTTCGGAGTATCATCGAAGTCCAAAACTTTTTTGTCATTAGATGGTATCGTTGGTGGGAGCTCCGGAGGGTCGATAAATTTAGGCTGAGATGGATGCGCCAAAGGTGATAATGGAGGCTTTTCTCTCTTATCTCTGGGCCCGGGAGGCGGGCGACGTTTTGGAGATCGACTTCGGATGCTGGCTTCGTATTGCGAGATCATCTTGTGGTGCTTCCGATACATCTGAGGCATCATCCTTGCGAGATCGGAGTTTGTCCAACCAGCACACCTAAAACGATAAAATAATAACAGTTTAGTTAGTAGACTTAGTCCGTCAAACCGAAGGTAATATTACTTACACTGCAACTTCTCTCATCTGAGCTTCTGTCGACTTCATTTCCATTCGATGGCAATGGGCAACTCTCATGTCCTTGGTATGCTTAAGTCTCACTTTCAATTGCATTCCATAGACCAACAGCGAACTGAACTTCTGTTCATAATTCTGCTGCTTTGACTGAAGATCAAATAAAAAATGTGGTAAAACTTACAACAGGCTTCCTCGAAGGCGACCCGAGTTTGGCATTTTTTTTCTTCAGCTCAGCGGACCGATGTCTGGAGAACTCAGCCAAGGACATAGGGGGTATTCTTTTTGGAGACCCCATCTTGTAGTATCACCCCTTCGCGTATCTCAGACCCTGTTCTGGTAGAATATTCGATCGAATGCAAACTCGTTTCTTGAGAATTCATAAAATATTTATTCAGAAAATTTGTTTTCGTTCGAGGACATAACGCAGTATGAGTCCCAACACGAAAAATTTAGCCCGCAAGAAAATTAGTTTGATTTTCGGCTGCGCAATTTTCTCTCCAGTTCTCGCGGTTTCTCTGTTTCCCGCAAGATGTCGAACTTCCGGAATCAATCTTTGGCAGATTTCAAGAAATTGGACAAGATTGGTGAAGGTAAGTATTAGTGTTATATATTTGAGGTTTTCAGGAACGTATGGCGTCGTGTACAAAGCTCAATCTCTCCGATACAAAAATTTGGTGGCCATGAAGAAGATCAGACTCGAGAATGATGAGGAGGGTGTTCCACCAACTTCCATTCGCGAAATTTCCATGTTAATTGAGCTTCGACATCCAAATGTGGTGGAATTACAAGACGTGATTATGGAGGAGAATCGCCTTTACCTTGTGTTCGAATTCCTAACTATGGATTTGAAGAAGTTTTTGGATTCTTTGCCTGATGACGCGTCTCTGGAGATCCCCTTGATCAAGAGCTTCTTATTCCAAGTATGCGTATATTGCATGAAGTCGTGCGTAATACATTAGTTATGTTGTTGATTTTTTTCAGATGACTCAAGCTATTTGTTTCTGCCATCAACGGCGAGTTCTCCACAGAGATTTGAAGCCTCAGAATCTTCTGGTGGATGTGCAAACCAACACAATCAAGGTGGCTGATTTTGGGTTGGCCAGAGCTATTGGGGTCCCCGTGCGAGCATACACACACGAGGTATGCGGGGGTTGTGTAACGCTCGTGTTCATTACGACTTGTACACCTTATTTTAGATTGTGACCTTGTGGTACCGATCGCCAGAGGTCTTACTTGGAGCCCCGAGGTATTCCACAGGCGTAGATATCTGGAGTATTGGTTGTATCTTCGCCGAAATGATCCGCCGCCGTCCGATATTCCAGGGCGATTCCGAGATCGACCAACTCTTCCGAATCTTCAGGACTCTGGGCACTCCCGACGAGAGGACATGGCCAGATGTAAACACTTTACCCGAGTTCAAGCCCCACTTTCCAGTCTGGACTCAGAATACCTTGGTGCAGCGATTGGACAAAGATCTGATTGATGATGATGCAGTGGATCTTATGCTGGTAAGATTTGAATGCGAAGGATTATATTACTTTTATTATCTTTGGATTTGGTGTGAAATTAAATATTAATAATTTTTATAGCGAATGTTTGAATACGATCCCATGAACAGAATCAGCACCCGAGACATCCTGCATCACCCGTACTTTCATGATTTGGATGTCTCTGCCCTCCCGGCCGGCAATTTCAGAGGCGAACTTGTGACCGATCTCTCCACGAAACAACCCACCAAGACATCGTCACACGAAATTATTGTAGTCTAGACTAACCATACAGTGCTTTATCAGTGTAAAATATATTTTGTCATCCCCTGCTCTGTAAGTATTTGTAAGTACCGTGCAATAAATAACCTACTGACATTTTTCGGCGTTTAATACTTTTTTCAGTCATAATGGAAAGTCTACACATAATATCGCGGATTGGGGGCAATGGGACGATTTGGGAAAACCTTAAATAAACCTAATCCAATACTTTTGACTTCCCCAAATTGTCATTTTCCCGATTCGTCTAGGTCCGCTTCTAAACTTTGTTGCTTTTTTACGTAATTTATTGTTTGCGACTTTAATTGAAAGTTAAAATTTACAGTAACCTGATTGATGGGATAAGTGAATTTGGCTGATGTTGAACTAGAATTTACATTAATGTAAGTCACGCAGCAAGCTGTGGTCGGCTGACCACAAGACGAACAACGTTTTGTTCTCGTATGAGTGATATGGCTCTGTGGTGTGTCATCCCGGCAGTGGATTCCCCATTGATTTCGATTAATTGGTCCCCAATCCTTAGAGTTCCTTCTTGGGCAGCAGGACCGTCCTCAGCTATCCTCAGGATAAACAAGGGCATGTTCTCGAACTCAAATCCACCTCGAATCGAAAAGCCGAATCCCTTGGAGCCCTTTTTCAGCTCTACCGGGATCTTCTCGAATTCCTAAAAATGATGAGAATATCAAACTATACGTCATAAATGACACGACATGTCAAAAGATTAAAAATAGAAGTACCTTTTCGCCTCCGTTTAGATACTGTAGCCCATTTCCTTGGACTACATTAGCAGTACTGATGGGAGAATCAATGTTCTCCCGGAGCACGGAAGAAGGAGAAGCGGATCCATCGGCCAGCAAAACACTTCTCTGTTTTGTGGGATCAATTGTGAAGACTATACTCTTCCGACACGACTTTACATAATTGATAACATCCTGATGTGTCATTTCGTCCGTGGAAAGTCCATTTATCGCAACAACACAATCTCCGGCCTTCAGACGGCCTGATCTCGAAGCTGGAGTGTTGGGAATGACCTTCCCGATGAATCTGTAGACATTAGAAACAATCGTACAACCAAAGTCCTCATGTTCAGCTTTGTTGAGAACAACATCGTAGACCAAGGAGGACTGCTGGAATTGTCGAGGGTCCGCATAATTGGAGACGGAGGGGTAGTTGGAGCGGAGAGTGCCGTAAAAATCTCGTTGCATTCGTCTAACCAAGATCTTGACATGCCCTCTGACAGCTGCTTGTTTGATTAACGCAACAACAATATCATGACGGAATCCTACAACATTCTTGCCGTCGATTTCGCAGATCTCATCGCCTTCCATTAATCGGCCATCTTGAGATGCAGCTCCTCCTTTGATGACATTACCCACTTGTAATGGAATGCCCATCTCCACTCCTCCAACTAATCGAAATCCGAACCCGCCATTTTGTTGAATAAGATTGACAGTGACAAACTTGTATGTAGAATCGACCATGGGAGAGAGCGATGAGATAGGCATATAATCAGGAGTCGACGAGAAGCCGTTGCGAGCTAGAGGACCTCGAAATTGCGCAAAGTCGTCTATTAAATCCTCGTGGTACGACTAAAGAATGCCAGTAACATAAGGTTTTAAAAGTATTATAAATGGAAATTGAAAGTTACGTACCCTCTGTAACGTTGAATGTTGATAGTGATTTCGTTTCAGACTTGGAGCGGGTGTCTTCGATCTTGGCGCCAGATTTGGCAATGGTGTGTTTCGGGTCTTCTCACCAAATCGGAAACCAGCTGTAGGTGTTCTTGATCGACTAAATCGGAACAATTCATATAAAAAACATTAAAGATTCTTCAAACGGTGAGGACAATAATTACATTGATACAAAATTACAAACCTCAAGCGGGGTGATTGTCTGGAAACAAGCAGTTTGGTATGATAGCCGACGGGAAGATCTTGAAGGAACTGCACTAATTGGACATGACTCATGTTGAGAACGTTGACTCCATCCACCTCCACAATCAGGTCACCCTCCAACAGATTGGGGCATTGGTCTGGGAAGAGCACACTCTTTACTCGCTGGCCTTGGAGACTGTCGGTTATTGTAAATCCGAAGCCCCTCATACTTTTCCGGATTAATATCTCGATCCGTTCAGAATTGCGAGCTTGGAAGTTGGTCTGGGCATACGTAGAGGAGTAAATACTCTCATCATAAACCTGAAAATCAAACAAATTAAATCCTTTAGGTTTGCAAGCATTGATTAAAACAACAATGCTTACTTTATTTGTGTGGTCTAATATTAGCGGGTACCCTCTGCAAACTTGTATTGTGACGGCTTCTCCCACAACCACCGATCTCAATAATCGACAAGCCGTGTCTTGGCTAGCACCTAACATAAGCTCATTGTCCACGTACACCAACACATCTCCCGTATGCAATGTGTTGTCCAAAGCAGCAGGCCCTCCGGGCAATATACTTTTAATCTAAGATTGAAAATGATAAAATTGATGATTAGATTGTTTGTTTTTTTATAAAAATTTACCTGGATAAACTCATTTTGAATGGAATGCCGATCGTTTCCAACCAAGGTAAATCCTAAGCCCTGAGGACCTTTGACAAGTCTGGTTGTAATCAATTCGCCCTTTAACTGTGCCGGGTCACATGTAAAATGTAATCCATTCCCATTGAGTACAGGCCATCCATTGTCATTGGAGGTACCCGCATGGCCGTGGCGAAGAGGCGGGGGGATAAGGGGCTCTGCGGGATTGGGGGATATACCCGTCTCCACATATCCATTCTGCTTCACAGGTCTTTCGTATTGTGTCCTTTTGTTTATGTGACTGAAATTAATGACATAAAATGTGGAACTAAAGCAGAAAAGACAAAGATCTTTGAATTAAATAATACTGGACATGACCTCAGAGGATTCTATAGACAAACACTTTCAAACCCAAACCTCGGAAAGTAAACCAAGTCCCTAATCAACGCCGACGTGTCTATGGGCTGATGCTGGAGCAGGGACGGCACACTTCCACTGAGCAGATGACCGGGGATGACGCCATTTGTCTTGGGTTGTGGATGATTCCGACGTTTGAAGCGTCGCATCGAAAGCCCGAAGATGACCTCCTAAGGTCCCATCTTGCACAAACACCCCGCCGTATCCCGAAAAAAGACAGCTCGGCCAATGTGTCCTGAGGCGACGGCCAGGTCTTAAGATGAGATAAAACGGATAAAACGAGTTTGATTCAAGTTGCGGACAAGATTAATTACCAAATGCCCACCCCTTCGGGATGCTTACTGTTAAGAGGCAAGAAATCGGAAAACAAAACCCCCCTTAAACAAATAAATTCTGCTCGTGGTGCCGGCTTTCTCGATTTATTGGCTATTAAAGTTAAATTGCTTCAGGTAAATTGCGACTTTTAATCAAAAATGGCCCCATGAAAGAATAAGCTTAGAAATTAGAGTATCAAACTTATTTTTTTAGATAATTTTATATACAGCCCTAAAATAGTTTACCCCGAAATATTTGGAAAATTCCCAAAAAAGAGAACAATTCCCGCACTAATCATGCACAACAATGCCCCCAACGATTTCCTGCAGTGTGACGACATTTCTGGAGTGGTCAAGATTTGGAAGAGGGAAAATTGAATTACCCTCAGGGCTTGCCGTCTGATGGAATCTTTTCCCATTAAGGAGCCACTTTTGGACATTAAATTTAAAAGAAGTGGAGAAAAGAAAAGGCCTCATAATCAGCGGAATAAACAGACTTACTCTACATAGAAGGTCCCATGGACTTCGTCCTCAACTTTCTCCCATCCCTCGGGCAGATCGTCCCCATGCCCATTGAGAAGTTCGTTACTTGTTCCATTTATACCATTCACATGACCGTTGGATTGACCATTAATATGTCCTTTATTGTGTCCATTCACATGACCATTTGGAATGAGATTATCTCGGGGATCATGCCATTGAGTTGTTCCGTTGTTATGACTGCAACAATGTTAAGTAAACTGTCTTTACTCTACTAAAAAGCTGATCTTTCTTTGCGTAACGTGATCGGATCCGATGACGTCATCATTTGTCATCCAACTCCTAAACTTACTCGATAAAGTACTTCTCGCCCTGATCGGTGTAAGCAATGTCCCAATTAGGCGGCAATGGTCCCTTGGGATCTCCATTCATGATCGCATTGGGTCGGGGCGTCGCGTATAAATGGCCTGAAATCGAATAAGAACAAAAATGTTCCAACGAGGGCGTGATTAAATATTCTGTACGCATTACAAAGGCCCTCAATGAGTCAATCAAGGGCTGGGATGCTAAGCAGACTGGACGAAAAGAAGAAGAAAGTCGCAAAATGGATCGCCGCGGCCATTTTGGGAGGGCAAAGGAGGCAAGGAGAAGATAGCGAGGCATCGATGGGTGTTTACACTTCTTCGCAAAGCGATTTGCATTCATTTGGGCATCATCTGGCCCTATTATGGATAAACATCCGGTTCATCCGAACTCTCTATTGTAAAGGGTCTTAACGAAAAGAGGCAGATGAACGGCCAAAGGTCCCAAATTCTCTTCGCCTCGAATGAAGATGGTTTATAAACATTGAAGCTCGGAAAAAACAAAACTCCTCCTCGCCCTAAGAAGGCTCGGCGATAAGAAAGCCGGGCTAGTGTTAAAAGAGAAAAGGAAAAATGAGCTGGCGAGAACGAAACGCATCGGCTGATAGAAGAAATATTACAAAAACTGGAGACGGTCCACAACCCGGAGACATCGATCCAAGAAGAACAACATCCGAAGGGAATCGCGCAGGTGAGGAAGAGGTGAGGCGGTGGGGAGGGTCGATTTTCTTCGCTTTTCGCCTCCTCGCCCCCCTGCCCAACACCCTTGTCTCGGCATTTAATGTCTCTCTGGTTTGTCAAAGGTCATTCCCCTTCGTCCAGTCCTCATTTGCATCCCATTTTGGTAAGGATTTGCGGGCGTGTTTGCGGATAACAAACAATCAGATATATTGCAATATGGGAATTCTCCAAACCGAGGCCGTTTCAGTGATGTTAGGCGGTATGTAAAATGTATAAAAAGTGCGACTCTACAGCGACTTGATCAAATAGTCAATGACTTTAGATGTGCATTGACGTTTGATGCAAGGAAGGATGAGTAATTCGCCGCACTGTTGGTAGAAGCACTTTCGATTAGGTCATCTTATTCTGAAATGAGGTCAGACGAAATGAAAGAACGATGTCAAGTGCAACATCCAATTTCAATTTGTATTTTGATTACTGTAAAATTCAATTTACATAGTCCATGTTTAACAAGGTGTTGTGGTAAAGACGTCATATTCTTAAGAAAGGTAGCCCAAAAACAAAAAAAAATTGTTTTTTTTTGCACTGCCACAGGGTCCATTACAGAAAAGGATAAAAAAAAAACAAAACAAATGACCACCGCCCCCTTCCGCGAAAGCCCCGGCCATAAAGGAAGCTGGGATTTCGCTTTAAATGGCTAATCGGCCGATTCCATCCATTTGTGGGGGTTTTGGAACCTTTTTTTGGAAGCCGAGTTTTGGGGTTCTGGAGGGTGCGAAGCCGAGGCGAGGCTCTCGGGACAAAAGTCCAACTCCTAATCAAATTCGAATGACCAGAGGAGAGAGGAAGCGCCTACTTTGTTTAAATTACCTTCAAACTCCCCGCATTCCAGAAAGCAATTCGTTTTCTCGAGTCGATGGAATTCCTCGCTGGACACAAAAATGTAATCTTCGCCGTCGACCTCGTCTTCGCAGCGGGCTCGAGTTGTGTCTGAAACTATCTTTAGTCAAACATTACACTCTGATCTGCTATTACAACATCATATTACATTAGAGAAGGGGGACCAGCTGATGATCGGACTTGAAAAATCTATTGATAAAACTAATTAGGGAACTTACAAGGAATAGAGTTTAGGAGGATATTATCCCTCATTGTCATATGCAGCTGAATCAACCTTTGATCTTTGAAAAGTTCGCGGATATCAGCTGTCAGAAGACCTAAAAAGCCCGGGATATTTGCAGACGGACGGTTACCTACCATTATCGATAACCTCAATTTGTAGTTCCGAATTGGTCAGCATCAAATATTGCAAAGTTTCATTTGCTTCTCTCAAAGTTTTACCAGGGAAATGCCTGGAAACATTAGAATTATACAAAAATGCGATGACTATCAGTCTGTCGGAAAAATAACGGCGGATCGTCGCAGCAAAATGTCTCGCCTCGCCGCTGTTGCGCACCAAATCCCCAGCCGCGGCTTGTAGTCGCAAAGCGATGATGGGCGATTCCGAGGCGCGCCGATCCGCCGTTTTTTTCCCGACAGACCGATATAAGAAAAAACTTACAATTTATTAATGGAAAACAAGATGTCACCTTCATGAATATCACAATCAGGCTGCTCAACGTTGTCAACAGTAATTAGAAACCCTTTATCGGCCCCTCCTTTTACCCGGAACGGGCATTTATTTCCATCCAAAGTTACAGTAACCCCACGAATCAAAGAAGAAAGTCCAAGGACTTCTTTCTTGATTGTCATATCCACAGGACTTGTCGATGGACTGTCGTCGCTCTCTTCATCCACTCTCACCAACGACGCTGCACATTCGGGCGGCGTCAGTTGACCTTGCTCACTTTCATTCATCCCTTTAAACCATTAAATTCGATTATTTAAAACGAAGTTTCATGAGATTCAATGTAGTGCCCTGAGGGCAAGAAACCCGCGCAATTTTATAGAACCTGAAACAAAAAGCGGGGTTCGGGGTCAAAAAAGAAAAAGCGGCCGAACTCCTTCTGGCCACTTGGGACCAAAAGAAAGGTCGGATCAACCCCAAGAAATTCAGAGTGCAATTTCGACCAAACGTGGACACATGGCATTAATCAAGGCCATCTGCTTGAGAGAGTGGGCTCTGATATAAAGATTTATAATGGCCTTTATATTGTTCTTGAGATCAAGAGATTCGGGGATTTTAATTGGAAAGAGAACACAAACAAAGTGGGCAATTGGGCAGTTCATACAACGCGGATAAAGTCAGTAAAATGTGGTCGTAAAAACATGAGTAAAGGTGGATCAAGGGGAGATTTGTTTACATCGCTCTCCGTTTTTATTTTTTATGCAAAAAGATGACTTTATAAGCGACTCAATAAAAAACCATTTTTGTGTAAAAAGTTTCCTCCTAAGAGTACTGAAACTGTACAATTCACAATTCTATCCATGAAATTACACGAAACCATGTAAGCAGTAGAGGCTGTCTCATCGATTGTCGCCTTAGGGTTTAGCGCTTCTCTCTTCAGAATCCCACAGTGAAAAAAAATTAAAAATAAATGCCCTCGAATTCTTCAAGTTTTGAGGGCTAAAGGCTATTTTTAATCTGCATAGCAAAAGAAAAGAGCGAGAACACAAAACTTTCTGTTAAAACATGTTTTTTATGATGAAAGATTGTTCGTTATCAAGGCAGAGATTTCTCAAATGTTTATTTATTTTTGAACGGCCAATAAATCAATTGAATACATGACGTATAAACTTGGAAGGTGTGAACTTATGCTTATAAGTTTTGTTGATCTTTCATTTTTTTATTATCTCTTTATTGAACGTCTGAATCTAATCGGAGTTGCACCCAGATTCATAAGACCAAAGTATTTCTGACTCCAATCACATGCATCTCACACCGGAATTTGCAAATAACCCCACCCGCATTTCGAAACTAAAGAATTTGCACAAATGACGAAACGCCAAAGGCGCGGCGAGACCCAAGCGAGGATTTTGTGCGTCGCTGTCTGAGAAAAGAAATGAATTTTGTGCGTTCTTTTCTCTTCTCCGCGACCCAATGGATGAGTCGAACAAGGGGCTAGAGTCAAGCGCGGCGGGAAGGATTCGGCCTGGCTGGCTGTCTGCAATTGCCCAATGGCTCTTTTCTTCACCATCTCTCTGATATTCTTTTTTATGCGTGCCTCGAGAAGATAACATTGGCACCCTGTGTCCGGCCGTACTCTCTGCCCTGTCGGATCGGCCCAGAAGTTTGTGCTTGAGGGCCGACCTCGTCTTTTTCTGCGATTTCTGGCCCGGAGATTGGCCCCTGCGAATATTGTTATGGCCTCCCCATTTTGGTCATTATATTTTGATTGTCGGGGTTGCTGCTATTTACGATACCGTGCAGTTTTATTTTCATTATTTTGAGTCCGCATTTTTCAACTTATATCTTTTTATTTTTAGGATGGAGCAAAAAAGTGAGGTTATCAGTCGAGAATTCGTTAAAGAGCTGGATGAATGGATCGAACAACTTTATGAATGCAAACAGCTTTCTGAAGGGCAGGTGAAATTGTTGTGCGAAAAGGTGAGCTATTTGTTATTGTTTTTTGGGCTTAGTGATACCAATGTTATTGATTTTGCCGCATCTGTCGACAAAAGTTGTTAATTTCGTGTAATTAGGCGAGAGAGATCCTGAAGGAAGAGGCCAACGTCCAAGAAGTAAAATGCCCGGTTACAGTGTGTGGTGATGTTCACGGTCAATTCCATGACTTGATGGAGCTCTTCAAGATGGGCGGAAAGTCTCCGGACACCAACTATTTGTTCATGGGTGACTACGTTGACCGTGGTTACTACTCGGTTGAAACTGTTTCTTTATTAGTTTGTTTGAAGGTACGTTTTTTTACTTTATTTTTTGTCGTATTTTGTAGTTGTTAATGGTTGATGTATTCAGGTCAGATACCGTGACAGAGTGACGATCCTCAGAGGTAACCACGAATCTCGACAAATTACTCAGGTTTATGGTTTTTACGACGAATGCTTAAGGAAATACGGAAACTCCAAAGTATGGAATCACTTCACTGAACTGTTCGACTTCTTCCCCCTGACCGCGCTTGTTGATGGTCAGATCTTCTGTCTTCACGGCGGCCTCTCCCCTTCGATAGATACCCTCGATCATATCCGATCGCTCGAACGTATTCAAGAAGTCCCCCATGAAGGTAAGATAATCTGTAGCGACATTCTGAGTATTTATCGCTATTACGTTTATCCATCGAGGATTAGGGACGTAGTTGTTGTGTCCTTGTGGAGGGGAACGACTAATATACCCGCCAACAATAATAATATGTAGTTTACTTACGAGAGAAAACAAAATACACGACCAGACTCCAGGTCGATTTCGAAGATCGACCTATACCGGTGATTTAGTGAATATCGAAGGCATCAGGTAGTGTAAAAAATGTCTAGCTTCCAAAACTGTTTAAGGGCCCTGAGGGAATAGTTATGACTTATCAAAGTTCGCGCAAAAACCAACCGAGAAAGGCGCGAGGACTATTCGGGTCGACGATACTGGATCGTGTTGGTCCGTCGTTATATGCATGGGGAGATTAGGAGAAGGCTTAGTTAGTAGAAATAATAAGATTGGTCGGGTTCTAGGATAGCTTGTCTCCTATTTTGAGCTATTTTGCATGTATCCTAGGGTCGCTGGCTCCTGTATGGTTTTTTAACAAAGAGAGTAGACGTCCTTTTCAGGGCCCTAGATTTATCAGCGGCTCAATGGTCTTGGAAAAAAATAGCAACTACTCGGTTAACTTTTTGGGAGCCACTAGGCGGGTCATGAAGATAAATTCGGTCGCGACTTTATGTCATGCTCCAAGAAGGAAGACGGCAAGGTACTACACCAACACGCGAGCTGCGAGTTCGGTGCCTCTGGGTTTGATAGTACTCTAACCCTATTACAGGTGGGATAGTGTGATACTAGCCATACTGACTTAAGAAGGTCTGTGGAATAATGCAAAAAAAATTTCAATAACTTAGTTGCCAACCTAATACTCACATAAATAATATCTAGATGAAAATTATGGATCGCCGTTTTTTGCCGTGATTTTTTTTGTGTTACAATAACTCAGGGTAAAGAAACTAAGGTTAGTTATAGCTAAAATTAGAAAAAGTGGACGTATTGCAAGTCTTCGCCTTTCCCTTTCAAGCCAATACCTCAAAAATCATATTCTAAGAGTAGCATAACTTACAAAAAAATCTTTTTTAATATTTAAGGAATTGACCGTACAACTTTCAAAAATGCAAATTTCTGAACTTTTTTAACGAGGTTCTAATTCTATTGAGCGAATAGTTAAACACAGATATGAACGAAATTCCTTTTTTCGACGAGATAGCACAATTTTTTAACAAAATTTTTAAAAAACATTTTTTGTAACTTTTGCTATTTTTGCTATATGGTTTTCGAGTTATTGACTTGAAGGGGAATATTTGGATAACCACTTTTTTTATTTAATTATTTTCTTTTTTAAGGCCCCATGTGCGATCTTTTGTGGTCCGATCCCGATGATAGAGGAGGCTGGGGTATCTCTCCTCGTGGTGCTGGCTACACTTTCGGCCAAGATATATCAGAGACCTTCAACCACTCTAATGGGATCACCTTGATATCTCGAGCCCATCAATTGGTAATGGAAGGATACAACTGGTGCCATGATCGGAATGTGGTCACTGTCTTCTCGGCCCCCAACTACTGCTACAGATGTGGTAATCAAGCAGCGATGGTGGAGTTGGATGACGAACTCAAGTACTCTTTCCTTCAATTCGACCCGGCCCCTCGTCGAGGAGAACCTCATGTGACTCGACGAACCCCCGACTATTTCTTGTAAAGATCGGTCTCACACTTGTAACTGCTTTCGGTTGGATTAGGTTGTTGTTGGGGGTGAGAACAATCAAAATTGTTTGGTTGTTTTTCGTTATCTTTTACACCAACTGTCCACCAAGACCGTTCTCTCTTTGCACCATCCCCCTTTGCTCCCTCTCATTTCTTGTTCTTTTTTTAAAAATTTTGTACAAAGATTATAAAAGATGGTCTTGTCTGATTTTAATCTTGTTATTTCCAACCGTTTGGCTGCGTGAGGTATTCTTTCTTATGGTTATTCTACTCTTAATCAGCGTCAGAACAAGAGAATGCCGGCTGCCGAGTGTCGTCGGCTCGGTCTTTTTCTCGGCCTGGCTTTCCAATAGATACTGGCGCCTATTTATTGGACGTCTCATATTCATTCAGATCACTAATAAAATGGAATTAAACCATCCTGTTCCAATTGCTCGTAGCGTTTTATTCTCTGTGTAGTCGTTGTGCGATTGTATATCTTGTAAATTTGCTGAATTAAATGAATTTGTATCAGATGAGTCACTCGAGCGCCCGGAAGGTGCATCGGGCCGACAGTAGGAGGAGTGAGCTTCTGAAACATGCAAATTGTACATTGGGTAGTGGATCTCTCAGAGAAGCGGTTAAATTGCCTCAAGGAGAGGATCTAAATGAATGGATTGCCACTAACAGTATGTTAATCTTGACTTGGAGAAAAGGTGTTTAGTTGTTGACTTTTTCAATCAGATCAGCCTTCTTTATGGCATGATATCGGAAGTTTGTTCGTCTGAATCTTGCCCTCGAATGACCGCTGGGGGTGGGGTGGAGTATTACTGGTCGGATAATGGTCGGTCCTTGTCGTGTACGGCTCCACAATATATTGATTATCTTCTCAGCTATGTGCAGGATGAAATGGATGATGAGCATACGTTTCCCTCACAAATAGGCAAGGCTTTTGTAGAAAATATGATTTTGATTTAGGCAAGCCATTTCCTCCCAACTTCTCTCAAATTGCCCAAACTATTATGAGAAGACTGTTCCGTATTTATGCTCACGTTTATCATGAGCATTTCGATTACATACAGAAGTTGAAAGCCGTAGAACATGTGAACACTAGTTTCAAACATTTTATGTTGTTCGTGCAAGAGTTCCGCTTAATCCTCCAAGAAGACCAGGAGCCTCTAAACGAACTCATTCAAGAACTGGTACCTCAAAGATCTTAAACGCGTATTTATTTGCAATAAAATAATGTAATTATTCGATAACATCCCCCTTTGCGCCAAGTCTCTGGGGATCTTGACTGGGGTAATAGATCTGGTTGGTGGATCTGCTGTTCATGGAGGTGGATGGTCCGACCTCGGGCACAATTAGATGTTTGGGCTGAGGTGGAGGCTCGGGGAGATCTCCTCCATGTCTCTTGGATGTTCCGGTACGCAATTCAGGGACAGGAACTAAAACAATTTCGTTATGATAAAATATTACCTATCGTTAAGTTAATGTGAAAAAATCAACTTACGGCTTCCGATGTTGGGAACAGGGTCTAGTGGTCGATTACCGTGATTATATGTGGTGGTCTCTCCTTTTGGAGTCCCCCACCTTACTCTGATTTTCCTTCCATTGATATTTAGATTCTGGAAAGTCTTCTCCGCCGCTCGCTCGGCAGCTTCTCTGGTGGTGAATTGGATAAATGCGCAAGCATTATCTTTCCCGCGGACCATATGAATTGTTCTTATCTCGCCAAACTGATAGAAATTGTTTCTAAAACAAGAATAAACAAAGAAGAAAAGGTCTTACCTAATATCGCCTTCTTCAATAACACCTCTCCCAAGGTTTCCCAGATACAGAGTAGTAACAGTCTCATCGGTGGGAGGTGTCAATTTGGGGAAAGCTTGAGCTCTGGTTAACAATTTCTCGGCCACAGGATCTTTGTGCCCATAATATCTGTCCTTCATATTCTGCTGACTCAATGGATCATCGGGGTCGGATGGCTTCTCGTGTCTGTAAGGGCACTCCTCCCCTCTCCTACATTCGCCTTTTACAAAGAATGAACAAATGTGCGGCAGGTTTCTATTATAATATGGTTGACTTCGAGCCAGTTTCTTCAGCAATTCATTACTCCCGGCATCCTTAATCTCTGCCAATTGACCATAAGGGACGGTTCCGTCAGTGTTGGCCAAAGCTCGATCCGCGTTCTGAATGAAGAAGTCCCGGTTCGCACCATCTCTTGGCATCTGATCTTGAATAGCCAACGCGTGATCTCTGACTTGAACAGGCAATCCATATTCCAGATCAAGAAGACAAGTTTGGCAGACATTCTTCAGCTTGGCACACGTTTGACAGACTTCTGTTCTCTTATATCTGGCACCTTTTCCAGGCATCCATCGGAAACAAGTAAAGGGACGCTCGCAAATCTTACAGGAAGCTCCAAACTTATCTTTTTGCTAAAGATAGAAGAATGTCAAATTGAAAATAAACTTACCATTCGAATGTAAGGGTTACTTCCCAAACAAGTGCTGCAAAGGATTGGGCATTCCTGTAAAGGGTTTTAGAGAACAAAATAAAATGTTTGAAAGAATTTACGAAAACAATACTTACGGCATCCTCAAAAGTCTTTCGATTATATTGGTAGGAATCCTTTGACATAGCCATTTTGATGCGAATATAGAATGAAGGTCCGAAAATCCAACCACAGCGAGATCTCAAAAAATAAAACAACTCGATAAAAAAATATTTCGAAAGCAAACAAGTCAATTGTGTCATTTCGTCGTGGCACTTCGTGCAATTGTTCAGATTGCAGAAAACACTGACAAAAAACTTTGAAGATAGACCTACATCTTGTGACCGGGTGGTATGGGGATATTTGAGTTTCACAATGCACAAAATGCCTTTCTCAAAGCTGAAACCAGAAACTTAGAGGCAGAATGCTCAGAACTCATGGGTGATATCAACGAAACCAACGCGGTTGTTGGAATTTGTATCCCTAAATCTGCAATATTCGCAGTTATAGCAACAAGGTAGAAGAAGAGACTTGTATGAATTCAAAAGCCCTGTTTCAGTGTACTCAAAAATGGCAACGCATTTACTTGGATCAATCCCGATTCCGATCTCAACTTTATCCGTTATAAATGCATCAAACTAAAAGTGAGGGTTCTTGTGATAGATACCAAAAGCAACATAAAAGTAGAACCTTCAGAGGTCTTAAAAGCAGGCAGACTATTGAAGATGGTGAAATTATTATTCAGCGATAACCTGGATGTTTATGGAACTAGATTTGTGTATGCAACAGAGACCTCAGGATCAACCGGTGAACCTAAGACCGTATTTGTCCCAGAAGAATCTGTGTACTCGAACGTGGACTACTTTATGTAAGGCGGAAGATAATATCGTTTCTTATGCATGGCTGTTAATACTCAAAAATTATCTTGTTTAGGTCACTTTTTCATTTAACATGCTCTTCACGGTTGATATGGTCCACTGCCTTAAGTTTTGATCCGTCTTTGCTTGAGCTGTTGTTGTGGTACAAGGCTGGTTGTCATCTTTATGTTCTCACCGATAATCAAAGGACCAATATCCAAATGACGAAGAAGCTGTTAATCAAAGCGAAGCCTGATTTTTACCAAGTCACTCCTGCAGTACTGAACCTATTCGATGCTGACTTTTTGAATGAATTGCTTAGCTCGACCAAAATTGTGAAGAATCTGTTAGTCGGCGGGGACACTTTCCCTGTTAGGCTTATCAAAAGGTATTTCAAGTGTGGTGGACCTAAAATCTATAACGTTTATGGTGTCACTGAAATGTCTGTGTGGGCGTCTTGCACAGAATTCGACCCATTGCGGTAAGGAGTTATTAATTCGCACTTTCTTTTATTGCTTTCAGTGATAATTTGGCTGATGCATCCAATTCTTTGCCGGATACCGAAGTCATTTTTGTTAAGGAAAAAGGTGTTATTATTAAAAGTGATCGTCGATTTTGCTTTGTAAATAATGAGAAGTGCAATGTTATTGTAACTGACGATCAATTTCAATCTTTTGAGGAAAATGGAGTAACCAAGTATAATATTATTGGAAGGGTAAGCCAATCAGTATAATGCAATAAAACGTTTTCATTGCAGAAGAAAATTCGAGGTCAAGCGATTAGCCGAGATGTGGAGGATTACGTCATCAAGACATATGATTATATAAAAGATGCTCGGATGGTTATATTCAATGATTTTATATACCTATTTGTTGTTACTACGGACGGCAAAAAAATTGGAATAATCGCTGGATACAGTATCAAGAAGGTGTTTTATATTCAACAGTTGCCTCTAAACAACAATGGTAAGTCGTAAGTCTTCTAACACGATTAGGGATCTCTTTGGTACAGGTAAAGTGGATGATTTAAAGTTAGAAGAGCTCATTCGAAATGGTATTGTCAATGAGGAAAGTGTAATATCCAGGTACCTTCGAGAAAATTACATCGAGGACAAGTCAATTCCTTTCTGGACTCTTGGGTTTAGTTCAAATGACATCTTCGAACTTGTAAATGAACTCAGCTTGAAGTTTAGAATGGATTACCATAAGATTAAGGAGACACTTTTTAATCCTGGAACGACATTGAAAGATGTTTGTACATTGATCAAAGGAATTGAGGGTAATGCAAATAATACTCAGGGATTGTTATTAGAAGATGAAATGACTTTGAATTTGAAATGGGAATTAAAAATGGAGAAGTGTGTAGATGCCACGCCTGTTATTCATAACGAGTAAGGTGTCGATTATGACTTAATATAGCTTATTTATTTCAGACACATAGTTGCTGTAGATATGGCTGGCTTGGTGACTTGCTCTACCTTGGATGGGGAAAAGAAATGGGAAGTGAAAGAAGAGGCGGCAATTAAAATATTGCCTCTTGTTACTGACGACATTGTAGTGTACGGTAAGTTCGAATGTCATGAAAATATTTAACTTAGGTACAACTTCCGGGTTATTACATGTTAGAAGATTGTGTGGAGATCTGCTATTCAAAGTCGAATTGGAAAGTCAAATCTCTTCAACTCCTGTAGAGCTTGATGATAGAAGTATTTTAATAACCTGTTTTACCAATAGAATATACCAATTAGATATTCCCTCCAAGAATTTGAATACATTCTTGGAGTTGGATGAAGGTTCTAAAATACGAAATCCCCCACCATTTGACGATGCCTGTTTGATTGTGGCCACAATCTCCGGTGATGTCCTTGCTTACAGTTCTCCTGATTTGACATTGAAGTGGATGCAAAAATTGGATGAACAAATTTTATTGCCTTTACATGTTTTCTCCAGAAAAATCTTGGCTTTTTCAGTAGCCGGAAGAATTTTCGTTTTGCAAATTGAATCGGGTAATATTGTAAGTGCATGTTTTAGCTGATAGTATTTTTATAGTTGCAAAGTTTGAGTTTGAAAACTCCATTTTTCTTATCTCCATGTTTGTTATCGTCGAATTTGTTTATTGCTGGTGGATCTGATGTCATCCACAGGATTGATCTTTCTGACGATAAGTTAAAGGTTTCGTCGACCACGATTGGAGGAATTAAGCTTATTTCCGGCCTTACTTTCTGTGAAAATACTGGGAAAATTTTAGTCAAGAGCTCGATGGATCGGATGTGTAAGAGATTTCAATTTTTTAAATTTGGATGTTTAGGTTAAAACCATGTTGATTTATCGAACTTTCAGGTTCAATATTATCATTTGATCCTCAAAACAATGCAGCAAAGATTCTTGCCCGGCTACAGTATCCATCTTTTGGTGATATCGCCATCAAAAATGGGATGATTATTTTGGGAAACCGACTGAACAGCATTCAATGTTTTGCCCTTTCATAATTTGCGTCCATGTGAGTTGCAATCTCAATTTGTTATTTTTAAAGTATCAAGATTTTTAATTTCCATTGTATATTATTTATATCATAAACATCGTTGATCACTTGATACTTGATAAAAGATTACCGCCCTTTCGATTTGAGGGAAGATGTCATCAAGAACAAGTGCCTATCCCAAGTGGTGGCGGTCTATAATTAATAGTATGGTTATTTGTGCTCCCGCCTGTCGGATCTCATCTTATCCTTTCCCTTCTCTTGTGTTTTTGCGGTTTTTTTGTTCGCAGCTCACGGAATTTCTTTTTTTCGTCGGGAGAGTGGTCTGAAGTGACCTCCTTATGTCAGGCAACTGTTCGGTGTCACTTTTCCTCCTCTATTCCCGCCGCCAAATACTCAAATTTGAACGCTTCGAACACCTGATATTTGAATTTTTGACTTCGATCTAATAATTAAAATCGAGTTCGAAGGGGTAAAGGGGTAGAAAGCAGCTTTAGAGGGTAGTTAAGATTATTATTTCGAATTTGAGAGTAGTGGGCAGCAGTTTGATGTCCATCTGTTGTTTATTTTTGTGTTGTCAGTTCAGGGAATTCGACTAACTTCCTGGTACTTTTGTCCTTTTCCCTCCGCACGTTCTTTGTACCATTATCTTATTTTGAGTGTCTAGTATAATGTGAAATCACGTCTTCTGTGTGTCTTCCATAATAGACAAACTGTTTTGTAACTATTATACCATGTATTATGACGAATGCGACCCGTATCCACACGTTTCCCATCCTTATTGTTGTTAGATGATTAATTCTGCATTATTGCAAAAAATGAAAATATTTTGTTCGAATTTTATCGGAAATAATAAAATATTGGAGATGGAGGAGAAGGTGCGGTTTTATGGAAGGATAGCCTGAGGGCAGAGAGCAGTTACCTTGATCCGAATTAGCTCTCTAAATTAAGGATATCCCCTTTCTTTTACGTTATTCTCCCCCATTGGTTATACCATGTTATTTTTACTCGAAATTAGATTACTTTTCTTACGTAGTAAGGCGGTCATAAAGGGCCAGTCAGCTTTTTCAAGACCATGGGTTCCATTCAGACTGTTTATCAGTTTCATGTAGGAGGGAATTGCGTCCTTATTTTGTACTGGAAGAGATTTTTTAGCAACTGAATTTAGGGTTGAAACATTAAGGGATTCGATTTCTCTCATTATTACGTTGGCTTTTCTTTTTCTACTGTATTCTATAAATAACTGGGGCCCAATTTGACCTTTCATTTATGCCAAAATTGTGGTAGTGTAATTTTCGGTAATTCAAATGCCAGTTTTTGATGTTTGATTATAAGAAAATGGATAGAAAATGTCAATATCTACTGACAGCCGGACTTTGTTGCGTCACTACCGTAATTTTAGCATAATTTCGTTGTTTACGAGCCCTGTAAATTGTAAGTTTTCCACGAGGATTACGTCTCTTTCCATCCTTATTTGCATATTATTAGTCTTACTATGTCAGAAAAGAGGAAATTTATTTGCGGACCTTGGAATTGAGTTGATCCTCGAGACCTTATTGTTACGGATCGCACAGTGGGATGCAGAAAGTTGATCGAACACCTCGAGACCATCAATAATACATTTATCGAGGCCTCCATTTCGAGGGAGACCGTTCCAAAAAAGTGGGAACGGCGGTTTATCTGTTCTGAATTTACCAAAGGTTGTTTGATGAGTCAGAACAGGAACCCTCGCCTTCCATACTAGATACTGGCCTGTGTTTTTCCACCCAAAATTAGCGCTTTTTCAGTCCAGCTGCGTCTCATTTGTGGCCTTGTTTGGTATCGAAATTTAATTTCTTTCCCAGCCCCATATCTGATGCCGTTCTCGTGAACGTGCTCTGAATAGTGTGTGGGTAATGAAGGTAATTTGACAGTTGATTGGGGATTAGGGATTAGAGATCGCTGTTTACATGGGTTATTCGGTAATGATGACAATTATGGAAACTGTAGGTTTTTGCGATCCCGCCACCAAGGGCTGACCCTTTGGATTTTTGTTTTGTTCTGTCATACGTCGTGACATGCTGTCGAGGTCCCACTCTTATTTACCCCGCATTCCAACGCAGCGATTTGAATAATTTAAAGCGTTCGATCGGGCCTCGGAAAGGCCGCAGGGCCTCCGCGGGTACTCAATCTTGTGCTTTACACTAAGCGGAAGCCGAACGGAGCGACTTCTTTGGCCCGGAGACTCCGGAAACCGGCTTCAAATTGCCGTGAAAAGGAAGGCTTTTTTTTATATCGAGATTTCGAGAAAAATGGCCCTTATTATGTCTTTACTCTGGTATGCTCGAATCATCCGGTTCCGGCCCCTGAATCGGGTCTGATTTTTATTTATTCTTCGGACTCGTTACTCGCGTCCCATGCTTTTGCTCAAGTGTTTATCCTATTTCCAACATGATTTGCACACTTTTCAGAGTCCAAGGGTCCTTTCTTTACTTCTTGTCTCATTATTGTATTTTTCTTTTACAATTTAAAATTTGCACGCCAAACTTGTGGATACATCCTATTCAAGATGTTTAGTCGGGTTCGAGTCCTTTGGTGGATTCAGCCATGTGGAATACCGGGTCTTGAAAGAAAGTTGGCCTTCCTGTGATGAGAGTCAGTTATTAGTCTTACAGAGACCAGAAACGCGTTTATTCCTTCCAGACAGACCGAACCCAGGCCATTTCCATGGTCGATTTATTATCTTTGGTCTGATTAATAAAAGGTTTTATTGTTTGACCCGCATGGCCTTGTTTGATGACTTCCCGATCTCGGTTCCGGTCGCAGCCAGCACTTCTTGGCTCTCAATCTCTCCATTTTATTTTCCCGGTCTTTGTTTTTCCTTTCATTTCCCGCGTAAATTCCTCAAGATTACTGTAATTAACTTTGTTTAAAAACTTACAGTAATCCCCATTTATTTTCTGCTCTAGTCCGTATCGATATGTCAGAGAGCGCTTAACTTTTGAGGTCGAGCGGAACCGAGTATTATTCGAGAGTTATTAAGGGTCTCTCAGCCCTCTCTTTTCAGATGCAAAGCTTCTGAATTCTCTTTTTGTATTGTTTTGGATCAGAGAAAAAACCGTAATCGCGACGTTTAATGACTCTCGGGAGTTCCGAAGCCTTCCTTCCATCGTATCAAATATCGCCGCGTCAACATCAGATCCCCGATGACATCGATCTGGAGGGCGGGACCTTGATTAGTGTGGAGGAGGTAGGGTATAATTGAGTTGCTAAGATCACATTAAACCTTTTCGTTCACTCCTTTATACTCCTTTAAGTAACTTACTCCATTCATTGGACTTCCCTTGAGGGCTTCTTCCCAAGCGAAATTCCAAAACTTTTCGGGAAGACAAAAGAGACGATAGTATCAGAAAATAGGGCATTTTGAATTGCACTTTCGAGTTGAGGAATGCCAAATCTGATTAGAAGAGTCTATTTAAGTGGCCCTCAACTTTTACTTTAACTAAATGTCTGACTTGCAGTTCGAAGAGGTTGACCCGGTGGACAAATGCAAAGTTTATGTGACCAGATACAACGTGCAGTCAGCGGACGGAACAGAAGAGAGTACGTTCACAAAGAAGAGGAAGATACGAGTAAATTGTACGGAGAGTGTGCAACGGATCGAATATTCGAAAGGAAAGGAATCCAAATTCGAGGAGGAGACCTTGGTTTACAATCCGATCGAAGCCCTGGGAGCGAGGAATGAGCCCAATGATCTCAGACTTATCAACAGCTATGGAAACAAGGCAAATATATAATGTTATTAATGTAATCACCTGACTTTCAGGACAACTTCAATCAAGTCTTTATGCAGACTCAAGACCAGTTGATGCAACTGATCCAACAGAAAAAGAATAATTATGTCGACGCGTTCCCCGAACTCTTCGCGAATCTCCGATCTCAGCCCGCCGTTCTTGGAGACAGTCCCTCTACTTATCAAGAAGTGGTTGTGAATCCAGATGGATCCACCACTGTGAGAACGAAGTCGTCAAAAGCATTTTCCTCACATTACACCAGACAAGAAACCTATCTAAATGGGGTCAAACAGGATACCAAGTGCAAGTTCAGAGCGTTTATGGAATATTCAGGACCTGAGGGTGGATTTAAGATCAAAGTGAAAGACAATCCGGATGATGATTTATCCGAGGATGAAGGCGAAACTGATTCTTTATCATTGATCAGCAGACTGAGCAGATCATGGTTGGTTTATTGATTCTTTAGGTCACTGCAGAGGACAATAAGAGTAATTGTAATCTTTTTAAGTCTCTCTGATATCCACGATTCTCTATCAGAAGTCCCGGATGATCGCTCCGCTCTTGTTGTTCATGACAAACATGCCCCCTCCATTAAGCGAGAACCCCTCAAGCGACATGAAAAAGCTTGGCATGCGGTAAATGAACTGGTGGAGAGTGAGAATAGATACGTTCAGAAGTTATATCTACTTGAGAGGGTAGGTAAACCTCTTCTTTTGTTCAATTTTTATAGTTTCGGGAAGAGATGGAGGCGGAAAAGTTGTTGGATAAACGTCAGATGGCTATGTTGTTTGCGAATACATCGAGTTTATATCGGTTTCACAATGACCATCTGCTTCCTCAACTCATGGACAGACGGAGGGAATGGGCGAATACAAAAAAGTGAGTATAATATCACCAGGATAACACAATATTTTCTTTTTAAAGAATCAGCGATGTCATCAAAAAACAAGGACCGTTTTTAAAAATGTACTCGGAGTATACAAATAATTACAAAAACGCCACAAATGTGTTTGATGAAACGATGAAACGAAAAAAGAAATTCGAAAGTATCGTCAGAAAACTTGAAGTAAGTTCGGATTACTGTAGCTTATTTTATTTGTTTTCAGAAACTACCCGAATGTGAGAATATGAGTCTGGTCTCGCATCTGATCTGTCCCGTTCAACGAGTCATGCGATATCAATTATTATTGAAAGAGTATCAGAAGTATTTGGAGTATTCGGATCCGGATTATGGGGATACGGAACAAGCTCTGGAACTTGTAGTTGGAGCTGCATCACATGCCAATGAAATGATGAGGAAGTTGGATCGCTATAGAAATGTTCTGGAGGTCCAAGAGATGTTGGGCGGTTCCATTTCGTTGGTCTCTCCCTCTAGGGAATTACTCAAACGTTCAAAATTAATGAAGATCTCATCGTCTACCGGGAAATGTGAAGAAAGATTACTGTATGTCTTCAATGATCTCATACTCTTGACCAGTGAAAGGACCATCGGCTTAGGGAGCAAATTGAAGTTAAGGGCTTTGTTTGATCCGCTGTACACTCAGGCAAGTATAAAAATAAATTAATTCTGACATTATTGTAGCAATATGTAGTATACTTTTGGTTTTCAGATCTGTGAAGGGGATAATCTGGAGAGAGAACATTCCTTTTATCTGAGGGGTTCCGATCATGCTGGTGGGCCGTCCAGATGCGTCGAATTGTTCTGTAATACTCAAAACGACAAGGCCAGTCTTATTGACACCATCTGGGCGGTCATAAGTGATAGTCATCAGCGGAGAAACTCATTTAAAAGATCGGTGACTCCGCCTGTATTAGCAGCATTAACGGATGATAAAAAGAGTTGTGCCAAGTGTGACGAAGAGTTCCCGTGGTATGCCCGGCAGGGGGTTCAATGTGGTCAATGTCATCGGAAGTACTGTAAAAAATGTTTTAATCCGAATGGGAAGAAAGCAAGGATATGTGATCAATGCGGAAGCGTAAACGAAGAGGTGAGATACCAAGAAGACTGTTAGCTATAGTG
Source organism: Bursaphelenchus xylophilus (assembly GCA_904066235.2). Lineage (NCBI taxonomy): Eukaryota > Metazoa > Nematoda > Chromadorea > Rhabditida > Aphelenchoididae > Bursaphelenchus > Bursaphelenchus xylophilus. Next base: position 6,912,572 of record CAJFCV020000004.1, read on the forward strand.
AATAATTAATAATACTTTATTTCTTTCAGATCGAGAATACCAACAAATATGTGACCCCCAGCAGACAGAATGTGCTGGATGTCCCTGCTATGGGTAACGATGACATTATCAAACAATCCAAAGTCAAATTAAAGTCTAGTACAGGGAAGATTTTGGAACGATATTTTGTACTTCGAAAGAATTTCTGTCTCTTCTCTTACAACTCGCAAAAAGTAATATTTTTCGCCTTTTTGTTGGCCCTAATTTGAACAGTACAGTATTGATCAATTCTTTCGTCTTCAGGATTCATGTGCATTATGTATGCTCCCAATTCCTGGATGTGACGTGGCCCCAGACAATGAACATCGAGCCTTGGTCATAAGACATTTGAAGAGGGCCTATACTATCATACTGGACAACGACACTGATCATGCCGAATGGATGGCCGCCCTGGTCTTATCGTCCAATGCAAGAATCCCAGGAGTCGACGAAAAATAAAAAAAAACACAGAACCCGCCTCATACGATCTTCACCACAATTAGACCTCCAGGACACCTAGTCATTCCTCTTCACTTCCCGGCATTACTCCCAAGATATGTATACTTACTCCGACAGTCAATTCTTTGCCATAACCATTAAAGTTTATCAAGAAATGTACAAATTAAATAAACAATGACTATTTACTTGGCCAGCCATTTGTTTCGATCGATGGACTGGCTCTGATTCTCCTTGGATTCCATTATTTCTCGGAGGAAAGGAACGTGGTTATACCCTGGGGGCACCTGATGACCGGTTGAATTGGAATAAGGAACATGTTCCAAGGAAGGCGTTAACTTTGGCTTCAGAAGCCATTCAGAATCAGATTTCTTGATGACAGAGACGGTAGGAGAAGACAAGCAAAGGCGGGATGACAGTTTCTGGCTTATGTCTTCAACACTGGTCGAGGCTGGAGTTTGTAAAAGCCATTTCTTGTTTTCTGAGTCCTGGATCTCTCGAATCACATTTCCAAATTTGAACTCATCAGTATGAGAAGTCACTGATGGAGGTCTGAAGGCATCCATCGGAAGAGAATGATAAGAATCGCGTTTAGAAAAAAGTTGAGGGGCAGTTGGTGTCTGACAGTCTTCACGGAGCCACTTATTGTTACTTGAGTTTACAACCTAAACGACGGAAACTTATTTCATCTATCATTGCAACATAAAATCAGTTCATAATCTTATTACGCACCCATCAATCAAAATGTTTTAATAATTTAAAAGTGGTGAGACTTTTGCATTGCAAAATAATTGATAAAGAATTATTTCAACGCGCCTCATAAAAGTGTTTTGTTGAAATTCCCCTACCTGATCGATATAAGCGCCGACAATGGGGAGACTCTTATCAATGAGTGCTGGGTCGATTACCTCGAAAGAACAGTTCGAATCTTCGCTCGCCGTACTTTGAGAAGATTCTTTGTCCATTGGAAGTTTCATGACGGACTTATGAGACAAGAAGTCATCTTCATACATTTCCATATCCATTGGCAGACTCTCCAATTGATTGTGTACGTCTGTAAAGAGCTTCCCAAACGTAGAAGTAACCAGACGAGATTCAGTTGAATCAAATTCGAAAGCAATACTGGGATTGCCTTTTGGTTTAAGACTCAGCGCATTAAGCCTGAAAATCAAATCCATTACCGTATTTCAATAGTAATCTCCACATAATTGATAATACGGGATGTAAACAAGCCAGACAGAGAGATAAATAAAGCAATGTGTTTACTATTTTGTAGACAAGAACTAACCGAATCAATGCTTTTTCGACGGATGCCAGGTTCTCCTCTCCAGTGGCCTTCATTGTCTCCAGACTGTTTTGACAAGCTCCTAAATCACTAATAACATCATATTCAGACCACATACCAATAGCTTTACTCAATACATCCTGTTGATCGCTGAAGCTTTCCTCTCGAACTCCGACAACTTGGTCCAATTGGCCCAGCAATTCCTGTTCTCGAGCCCTCAGGCAAGATATCTGATGCTTCACAGCACCCGCGATATCCCTCCTGACCTTCTCGGCATTGGTTCGGAGTTCGGCCTTCATTGAGGAAATACGGGCCACAGCATTCTCCAATAACATCAGCTTCTGGTTCAGACGCTGCTTCATAATCTCAGCCATTGCGGACGAAAAACTGATAAAATCCCCCGGGGCAATGGTGTTAAAATATCGAAGAGTACGTGACTGTTCGAATATTTCTAGACACACCGCTTATCAGTAATAACAGGAGGCGTCGCAGCCAAAGCTTTAACGATTTTTCTGCTTTAATGAAATTGCGCAGACAAAGGAAGACTTGACCGAGTCATCTCTCTTCAGTTCGCATTGAAGAGAGGCTACAGTGTATGCTAGTGTATAGAAGCCGAATGCTCATAAAAAACAATAGAAATATTTATTTCTGCCAAATCATTGATGAAATAAATAAGTTCTCTTGTACGGAGCCTTCAAGATGCTGAATTTCCGGCAAACCGAGTATTCGCGAGCTAAGGTAAAGTAATCAAAAGTCAGTCAATCATCGTAAGCAATCATCATAGAACCAAAACTCACATAATTTGCCAGTTTTTTTGCAAACACCTCCAAGACATGAATCACACGGTCAACTTCTTCCACAGAATAGATTCCATCAACAACATCATTGTGGCAAATCAAGGCTGGCATACTGCACACTTTGTTAATCGACTCAATACGTTCCAACAAAGCTTTCACACACTACAATTATCATTATCCGCATAGAAAAAGTCATACCAATTCGTAACTTTCGGTCAACTCTACCACACGATATAAGGCATTGGCTTCATTTTTCCAGGGAAACGAAGATTGCTAAATATGAATAAGGCATATATTCATGGCCGAGTATACCTGATCCCTCTTCTCCAATCGATCCAATCTTTCAACGATTTCTGCCAACAATCGGAGATGTTTATCCTTATATTGAGACGAAGGCGGATTCAAGGAAGGTACTGTGATCTCAGAAGACGCTCCTTCCCGACAAAAAATCATGCCGTTCAACTTCCAAATCTTTCTGATTAACTGAAAAATATGATTAGTAGCTACGCACCAAAGGAATTGTGATTACAAGATTGATCCTGTTGCGGGAGCAATTGTGATGTTCTGCGAAAATTTTCTTCAGCTCTTCCACAGCTTGCCGATCGGTGTCCCTCTGACAAATCTTCTCCTAGAAATAAGTGAATATGTATCCTGTTCTTCCTACTTCGAGTGATTGGATCAATGTGAGGAGCTTTACCAAAACCCTGATGCGATCACTTCCTTGGAGAACTTCGTTCGAATTCATCTTTGGTCCCTTTTTTGGACTCGCTTTTGAACATGCCGGTCGAGGCGCTGGATTCATGTCAAGATATCTAGAACAGCCTTCAAAAGAACAGCTAGATCAAGTATATTCAAACAAAACAAATGGAGAAACTAAATTTATTTTCATTTTTAAAAGTCTAAAATGAAGAAAGTTCACAGCAAAAACTTTGAAGAAAAGCCGAAATTTTCATCACACCGGGGCCCCGTGGGGGATACTGTAGGAGCCTCGTTATCGTCCTGGTTTTAAAAGAGCTCCAAGCTTGAAAGATGACTAACACACCACCATCTCAGAATCCTGTGATATTTTGCATAGTTGTGTACTAACATAGCTCAACATCAGTACAAATTTTAAATTTCGAAAATTACAAATACGGGGTTTACGGTAGCTATAACTTTCAGAAATATTATATTAGGAGGGAATGAAAAAACCCTTGGGAGTAAAAACAAAACTTCACTGTTTTACGTTTTCAATCATGAGGTTGAAGTGGTCGTACTTTAAATGTTGATCATACAGTAAACCTCAATTTTATCTTGGCTAAACTTCACGTAGATTACGTATTTCGAAAACAAAATGTATTGCTTTGTGTAAGGTGTTCGGCTCTCAAAAACAATATTTCCCTAGGAGGTTCAGTCTAAGCACGCTGTAACATATCCAAAACCGAGCAGATAACTGGTTACTGTAACAGCAAGATAATCCAAAAATGTTCCCCACCCAACGTTGACAAAATTTTTTTTTCCATTTTTTGTGTGTTGTACACAAATTGGCGTGATGCAGAATTACATTCATTTTCTCCGAAAGAGTCGCAGATTGGTCGAAAATACGTTTATTACGGCGTAGCAACGTCATTGAGGCTTTTGAGGTGATAAGTTTAGACGTAGACTGTCTCATATGTGATGTAAGTAGTAATCAACCGTGTTTCAAACCGGTTTCTTGTTTGTGTCTCTACTCTAATATCGAGTGTAATCTTAAATTAATACGTATAAACATTTTTATCTATAATTTTATCAGTTTGTTACAATGACCTCATGCATGTAATGGGAATTTCAAATTTTCGAAGTCTTAAATTCGCAATTTTGCGCTTCGAGACCAAATCCGAGTTTGAATTTTCGCCAACTTTCCTACTGTAGAGTTTTTTTTTACTGGATTGAAATGAGCGCACTTTTTTCGGAACGGAGAGAAAGAGCCGGGAAGCCGGAGGATGCGAGAACGTTGGAGTAGACACACTCGGGGTGATGATTTTAGAAGGGAGCGGCGCAGACTTGGAGGGCGCAGAGAGTTCCGTGGCGGTTTGTGCTGTCTGACGGGGGGTGACTGAGACCTTCAATGAAAGTTTTTTCTTTCCCATCGCCGGATTCGTCGAACCGTCGTTCTGTTCGTGCTGGGGGATTTGGGTGCTTTTCGGATCGTGAATACCTTTCTACATTCTTATGTCTATCTTCCTGAATTCTTAAATCTCTTAATTTCAGTCTGTTTCGGGTGTCCTGTTTTCTTATCCAATTTCCACACAGTCCACATTGAGATGGCATTGAAGCGTATCCAGAAGGTAAGTAATTTCTCGATATTATCTTTGTTGGTTTTTAGGTATTGATGGATTTTTTCTTTAGGAATTACAAGATCTTGGTCGTGATCCTCCCGCACAATGCAGCGCAGGTCCAGTTGGCGATGATTTATTCCATTGGCAGGCAACCATCATGGGTCCTCCAGAATCGCCATATCAAGGGGGAGTTTTCTTCTTGACCATCCATTTCCCCACTGACTACCCTTTCAAGCCACCCAAAGTCTCCTTCACCACACGGATTTACCACCCTAATATTAACAGTAACGGCAGTATTTGTTTGGACATTCTTCGCTCACAGTGGTCTCCTGCACTGACTATTTCAAAAGGCAAGTTACAAGGATTTTTTTTGTATTGGTATGGGTTAGTGTTATCGATTTTCGTTTATCTGGATCGAATGCGGGTGTCAGTTGTTAGGACAACTTTGTATTTTTTTGTTTCACAAAATTTTTCCAGAAACTAATGTATTTTAGAGCTGATTCTGGGGATTTTATCTAATTTTTGTTTTATTTTAGTCTTGCTCTCTATCTGCTCCCTGCTTTGTGATCCCAACCCAGATGATCCACTTGTGCCTGAGATTGCCCGCATTTACAAAACCGACAGAGACAGGTACAACACCCTGGCACGCGAATGGACGCAGAAATATGCGATGTGAGGAGGAATGACATGTTCGATCGGGTCTATAAAGGAGAAAACACTTTTCCAACGATCGAATCCTTTATCTCACAAGTGTTTTCTCCTCTTTTCCCTGTGTTTTGATCATCTGTAAGGAATTTCTTCCATTGTTACGGCAACTTTCTCCTTGTCGTTCAATAAATCCTGTTCTTTAATTAACTCTTATATTATAATTTGACTTATAATTTGGGCAAAGTAAATATTATTAATACATTACTCTACTCTGGAGGTATGTTCCCAGGTCATGAATGAGACCAGCCTTCCCTGGCTGCCTGATACTGAGGGGTCTGAGTATCGGTTTCTATTTCCGCGCATATTTGAAAGGGCTCTTTGGGAATAAGAAACTTTTGTTTAGATGGCTGAAGTAAAGTTTGTGCCATTCAAGTTGTTCATTGACCCTGCCTTTTGGTCTGAAATAAATCGAAGAAGACTGGACGAATGGCAATTGGAATGTCCGGAGCTTCCGATAAAGGCTGGATTCGATTTCAGTAGGTAATTCTTGAAGTAAAGAATTGTTGTAGCGTCCAAGAAAGGTAGCAGTTGCCCACTGTCAATCTCATTTGATGCTTTGAATGGCCGAAAAGATGTGGACACTTTGGCGATTGGAAAGTTCAAGTTGTTCGGCACTTTGAAAGACTTTCAGAATCTCGACAGGAAAGCTCTGAGTTCGGAATTGAGAGATAAAGTAAGCCGACTGCTTCTGTATAATTTCTACTTTTTTAGTTATGGGATAATGTCAGGAATTTCAAAACCTCTGAACTCTCACCGTTCTATGTTGCTGCTTTTGCCGTAAGTTGTAATCGGAGAGATTGATTTTGTTGTCTAGGATCTGAAGCAGTATTTGTATTATTATATCCTCTGTGCTCCTGCGTTGGCTTTCCCAGCAGCACTGAAGAGGTCATCTACAACTGAGAGTCCCGAAGCCCACGTCCACGCTAAGGCTTGGCAATATTTCAAAGATACTGCACAAACCGCGTCTTTGCTACTTGAGAATTCTTCTTCGATTATTCCGTTAGAGAAGTTAAAGGAAGTCAATGGCCCGGTTACTGTAGTATTTCTGAATCCGACTTCTGTCCCGGAACATCTCGGTTGGACAGCGAGAAACTTGTTGGCATTGATTGCGTATTCAAGGTTAGAAAACCCGATTCTATTATGACATTACATTTTTTAGACCCGATTGGACAAATATCAAGCTATTAGCGCTAAGGAATACGGTAGAATCGTCGTTCTTGGTCGATATAAGTTGGTCTAAGCCTGACTTAAAAACTGCTCCAGAAACCGTTGGGTGGCAAAAACCGGAGCTTATATCACTGAAGAATGTCTTTGATCCTGTTAAGTATGTTTTTAACCAAATAATTCTTTTATTGTAGGCTGATGGAGAGTGCCGTTGACATGAATCTTAAACTGGTACGTTGGCGGTTAGTTCCTGAACTCAAGTTGAGTAATCTAACCGATCTTAAAGTCCTCATAGTGGGAAGTGGAACACTCGGGTGTAATTTAGCTAGAAACTTCCTCGGGTGGGGAGTAAAACACTTCACATTCATCGATAACTCGGTTGTTTCGTTTAATAATCCAGTCAGGTAAGGCAATTTTCAATTTTCATTTGTTGTTTAGACAATCTCTATTCACTTTCGAAGATGCCAAACAAGGAAACAAATCAAAATCACTAACTGCCGCCGAGTCGTTAAAGAAGATTTATCCGAGTGTTTATGCCGAAGGATTGGAGATGAAGATTCCAATGCCTTCGCATCCCATTTCTGAAAAAGGTCGGCTCATATACAAATCTGAATGACGAACATATTTTTTAGAACGAGAGGGAGTCAAGAAAACAGTTAGTGAGCTATGCTCACTGATCAGAGAACATGACGTGGTATTCTTGGTAATGGATAGTCGGGAGTCGAGATGGCTACCAACACTCCTCTGCACTCATTTTGGAAAAGTACGAATATAACGACAAGTTGACTGATTCGATTTTATTTTGGAATTAATATTTTTTGTTTAGCTTGCGGTTACGGTAGCCTTAGGGTTTGACTCGTTTATGGTGATGAGACATGGAGTGCGTACTGCGAAACATACCAAAATAACCGAGGAGTCCGAAGTCCCGGGCTCCGAATTGGGATGCTACTTTTGCAGTGACGTCACTGCTCCAGGAAACTCGATGGAAGATCGAACTCTCGATCAGAATTGCACCATAACGAGAGCTGGGATCTCGGGAATTGCTTCCGGAATGGCCGTGGAACTGGTCGCTTCTCTAACCCAGCATGACCTCGGAGCAGGAGCTCCAGCTCTGAAGATGTCAGTAGATCACAACTCAACTGTCCTCGGAGGTACCCCTCATCAGATCCGCGGGTTTATGTCCACATTCCACTTCATGACGCCCACTGTTCGCCGTTTCGACCGGTGCACTGCCTGTGGCGACAACATCCAGAACGAGTTTGCAGCCAACGGGTTTGACTTCCTGGAGAAGGTATTCAATGACAGTTCCCATCTTGAGAACATTTCCGGCCTGAGAGAACTTCAGGAATCGGTGGATAAGGTCTCCATTGATGACATTGACCTTTCTTGTACAGACTCTGAATAATTTACAATGCCATAACGGGTTTTTCATATTAAATAAGTTTATTGAAAGCTGTCTCAATATCCGTTTCTACTCCGTTTCATCGCACTTTCTCTGATCTCCCGTCCCAAAGAATTACAATCGACCTTGTTGAATTTCTTTATCGCGTTTTTGAACACCTGAAAGTATCATATTTTTGGTCGTTCTAACATGATTCCTACCTTATCTTGTTGCCATGGTAAGAGTAATCGGGCCTTGAGGATGTTATTCATCTTGTTGTCAGTCATGATAAGATAATTTTGTGGTCCTTTCCTCACTTTCTGTGGGCAATGACATTGGTTTACCTTCCCATTCTGATCAGTTACTTGGATAATATCACTCGGTCTCAAGAATTTGTGGTTATCCTGCGCTTCTTTATCTTTTTTTGCTGCTAATCGAGGCTTAAAGACGCGCTGGACTCGATGGATCTTGAACAGCGTTCCATTCAGTACACTTAACTTGGCTTTGAAGACTGTAACGAATAATGTCTGATGGAAAGATTATTTCCTACCAGTGTTGGAACTGCAGAAGTTGTCTAACAGATTCTCGAAGGTGGGGATCTGCACACAACTAGCACATTCTCTCTTGGATTCTGAAGCGAGGGCGCGTTGAGAGGTGGTGGTTGAAGGGGAGTTAGTAGTGGTAGTTGTATTCGGACTAACGGGAGGTAACACAGCAGCCAACGTACGTGAGTGTTTGATCTCTTCCGATGCCTGCGGTTTAATACACATGTCATTGTCCTCGGGGAACTTGGAACATCTCATCATCTCGGGCCAATCGAATCCATATTGTTTCATTCGAGGCTCACAACCCTGAGGCGATATTTTTGGGATGATGGGAACTTACTTGTTTCACCTTTTCACACAAAGATTTACAGGGATAAATGATTTTATCCACCTCGGAAAGACATACAGGCGCAAATAAAGAGCATAGAAACAACTTAAAACATAGATTACAGTATTTGAAAAGGAAATTACAGTACAGTTATTAGGTAAGCTTACTTTTGTCTCAGGATGGCAATGTAATCTGAGCAAACTATTCCACGCATCACTTTGCTGGATGGCTTCTTCTACTGTATCGTGTTCCAGAAGTGTCGGTAATCGCATGGAGTTATACTAAAAGCAATATTTTCATCAATTTTATTTAAATTATTTTTTTTCTACCGTAATCCTATCGCCTACCTGTATTCCATGACATAAGATAAAATTTGAAGGTATAGGAACACATCTGGGCCCATCCCTAGTCGACTGTCCAAAGGTGGACCAATCCTGCGTCAGATAATGTGACCGGGCCGTACCCAGTGCCAATCCCACAAGTACTACCACCTCCACAAACTGCATCTTGGAGTGATCCGAGGCAAGAGACAGACAGGCAGAGGAGTCCCAACTTATTGAAATCGGATCCGATTCGACTACCGGTAACTCGATATAAGGCTCTGAACGGCCAAGTGTTCACCCCCCGGCCGGTGATGGATAAGGCCCAGTGCACTCGGACATTATGATCCCCGGATCTATCATCTTCTATCTGGTCCTGACATCTCCCGTCAAGCGCGGCGTCTCTTTGATGATTCCGCCGCTCTTTCTCTGGAGGGTTGGGCGCCTCCAGAAACAAATTCATCTCGCTCAATTTTTGGCCCAAATGTTGGGTCGCGGCACTTACATTCCGACGCAATTTCATTACTGGTACAAATAGGCTTCTGCAACTTGGGGGGTACGGTCAAAATACACATTCGTTGAGAACAAAACTCAGCAGATATCCTCGAAGATTACGGTAGAAGAAAAACAGTGAGAATCATGAATTTCCGACTACTACATGGAACTGGCCCTAATTAACAATAAACTTCAATTCTTTAATTTTCTTGTACCATTTTTACTCCGTTCACCGGATCAAACGAGGAACTACAGATGTCACTACTGCTAAAAATGTAAACGTAACTGAAATGCCATCTAATTTTGGTGGATGGCTTCGTTTATGTCTCGTTATTCTGAATTCTTTTCTTTGGAACGGCTCTTTCGACTTGCTCTATCTTCTTCCGAGCAGGTAACAGAGTTATATTGAAAAACTGTCTTGGTTCATTAGCGAAGGTCAAACAAGTCGCTCTCTGTTCGTTTCCGTCACGTCGGAGGATGGAGAACAAGCCCTGCGGACAAGACTTTTGAAGGAGCGATAGAAGCTCTTCTCTTCGATATAACATGCTTCAGGTGAAAGTGGATTATCGCTCCATTTCTTTCCGGATATTTGTATTCATAAACTTCCCATAAAAGAAAATTTTTTGGCATAAACTTTTGGCTTCAGAGAGAACTCGCATTTACTTACATACATAAGAACGTTTATTAAAAACCAGATGTTTTTGTAAGTAAATGATTCTTATGTGATTTACAAATTACTTAGAGATGATTCTTATTTTCGACGCTCGGGGAATTTACTAATAAGTTATTTTACTTGAACCTAGGCTGAATTAGGTTCTTTGACTTGTGCTGCTCTGAAAAACTTATTGTTAGAATCTCTAAGTTTGCCCAAACGTACAAAAACACAAAAGCTCTTTACGCTAAACGTCACCTTTTCACCGATGATACAGTTCTGTGCTGTGAGTCAAGTCTGCCCTTTTATTTTCTAAATAAAAGCGCTAGAATTTGATATTATTGTTTTTGAAATTACATGTGACTATGAATCTAATCCGCTTTATCTCTGGTTTCACGCATCAGAGGTTCAGATTATATTACAACCGGCATTAATCTGGAGACTGTTCGTGCGTTATGACCCTTATCTTGTCAAAAATGTTTTAATTAGCCGCGGCTCAATACTTTTTTGCTTATAATGCGTATGATGTTATTTTTAGACATATGAGTGCAAATGGCTCAACAAAAGAATCAGAAGTAACAAAGGAATACTGTTTTTCTCCAGACCATTTTGGCAATCAGCCTCTGAATGATTGGATTTATGCCATCTGTGTAGTTACATTCGACCTTGAACTTGGTCAAGTTATCGAGGTAAGTAGCTGTCGTCTTGGATTTATGAAGTTTCAGTCAACGTATCCGAGGAATGTATTTCTATCAGAAACAACCAAGTCAAATATCTGTTATTTATCGTTTCCTGATTCAAATGCAACCTCATCTCAGGATACTTCATACCATTTTCGAGTAAAGAGCGGTGAAATTGAGTTGACAGAAGGATTGAAAGCCTTTTCCGACCTTGCCCCCATCTCCATAAGGCCATGTGAGCAGTTTCTTTTTGGATTTGTTCACTTTCGACAGCAAAAAAATGCAAACTTGGCCAGAGGTTACTACCAAAAGGTAATTTAAATTTATATAATTATGGAATCTGAATTTAGAGCGTCGTCATTCTCACCCATCTTCCACTCTTTACACTGTTTAATCACTTAGTGGATAGTGTAGCCATACCTTTCTTCGAATCGGGAGACGCGATCTTGGAAGCAGGTTTGTACCTAAAACCTGGAAAAACGAATATTTAGCAGCTCACCATGTTCGCGAATGGTCTCAGCCGATTCCGGGACAACTCCTGTTGTTGCCATGGATGGGAAATATCATTCAATGCCGGATTCCTTCCAAATCTGACATCCCTCAAGGGCATTTCACATTTGAGGCTAAAGTACGATCCTTGGCTTGTTGTTTTATCTAATTTTAGAATTGTTTGGATCCGTCGTGCGTTACATTGCCTTTGGTTCACGAAACTAACTTCTACGAGAGCACCAAATGTATTGTTGCTCATCTCCAAACTTTTTGGGAGTTGGTTTTGATATCAGAAGTAGGTGAAATGTCACTGAAAACTATTTTCTAGCCTTTGATTGTACTTGCATCAAGTCCGAGTGTATGCTCAAAGTTAGTTCAAAGTCTGGTCACTTTAATTTGGCCTTTGGAGTTCGGAGGAGACTATCGTCCATTGTTTACTATCCATGATTCTGATTTCAATCAGATTACTTCTGCGGTTCCAATGTAAGCTTTTCTGCTTCTCTGGAATTTGTTTCTTTAGTCCAAATATGATTCTCGGCGTTACAAATCCATTTTTCTCGAAGGCCCTCACCCATTGGCCGCATTTCCTGAGGGTCGGAGATGGATCCGCTGATCAAACATTGAGCATGGAACGGCTCTTTAAGAAGCTTTCGGAAGGAAAGAATCTCGACAGTAGACCGGGCCTTTACAGTGCTTACAAACCCTTCTTAAGTACGGATAAATCATTATTGAAGAAGCTTTTGAACCTTGGAAATAGACCTGATGTGGTCCAAACAGCTATATTACGAAGGCATTTCTTGGAGCTAACTCAAAGTTTTATGATTCCATTGGAAAGGTAATTATAATTCTTCTAAATATATTGACTGTTTGAATTTATAATTTTCGATATTATTCTAGGTATTTGTCCAGTCTAATGCCTCTTAAGAAGCATATCAACCCTTTTAAACCAATACCACAGATGAAAGTATTCGAATTGGACGAGTTTTTCCTCAGTTTGAAGAAGAATGGACCTCTTTTGACTTGCGGAGTAAAGGGAGATTGGTGTGGGCTCTACAGAAGATTCATCCGGTCTCCAAATTTTGAATCCTGGCTTCAGATGAGACTTAAAGATGTAGAACAACAACTTTCGACCATTCATCTGGATGTTCTCTGTTCGGCGGATCTTTCGGTTGAAGCTCTTCAAGATCGGAAACAAGTGGAGATTGTAGATTTGGTATTAAAATTGAATGAGAAGTTGGGTGTTTTGGATGAGAATAATGATACGGAGAAGAGACTGCGACTCCAGACTCAACTCAATAATGTAATGAATGCTGTGGACGAAGATCTAAAGCAAGTTCTCCTTTCCAATGTCAATATAAAAGCTTTTCGCAGTATTTGATGGTTATTTTAAGGTAGATTATTGTCACTATTATAGTAGCTCTGTACAGTATCCTCTTTTATTACGTGCTAAGTCTCTACTTACGAGGTTTTCTTGTTATTTTATCTCTTAAACATTTCGGAATCTTAACATCTCTTTTTTCATTATTTGGCGGGTCTCATAGGGTCAGTAAAAGTCAAGATATTACTTATTTATGTTGTGCTGATCCTTTAATCCGATATCCAAACGTATTACCCATAGGGTGAATTTGGTAGATTTTAAAGGCGTATTAATACAATAAATACGAAGTATTATCTACGTTTTCGAAGAATTTTAAAGATTGCGCAATCAGTTATAAAAAGTAGAGTAGGCACCGTGCGGTGAAAATGGCTCGAGTGCAAAGTGTGGATATCAGTTTCCGATTACGATAATTTTCAACAAATTTATGAACATCCCTATCTAACTACAAATAATCTTTACTGATCTCCATTTAAATTATGGATTCCTGAAGTTCATTCAGCGGTTGTTTCGCCTCAATTACATCCATCTCTGATGCCTTTGGAACCGCCCAATTTTGCGCTTCCCCTGAGGCCATGGTTCCGAAAATAAACCCTGACGAAATGATCAGAAGACTGATGATTAACATAATCGTTTGCCACTCTTCCGGTGTCCCATCAACTCGGAACATATCCACAATCCATGGACAGGCGATCATGCCGAATGAACCAACCAACATTGACATCGATGTAAGTGTTCCCGTGTGCAATGGAGCCAGTGAGAGAAGAGAGGTAAAGAAGCCAGAAGTCGCTGGCCCTAAGGCCAATCCCATCATAATGTAGAGCGCGCCGACCAGCTTCACTTTTTCGCAATCCATATTATATCTGACGATCAGCATCACTATACCGACCAGAATGCAAGCTGAAGATGTATCATAGGTAATGGAATCGATGTTATATACTTACAAAAGGACTGGGATACCCTTACACTGGTCGTTTGTGATATTTTACCTCGGATCTTGAGGTGGTCAATAAAAACTCCCCATAAAATCTTGGTCAGCATCTGGCCGAGATGCGGAAGAGCACTGTAAATTCCATTCTAAAGTGTTTTAGAGACAATCGCCCAACGTATTCCACTTACATCCATCGTTTTCAAATAATAGACCTCCTTAAAGAAGGATGGAGTGTACGAAGCAATGAACATCAAAAAAACGTGGAAACAAAAACTACTGTAGAGACAGGCGAGCAAGGGGACGGAGGTGAACATCTCTCTCCAGGGCTGCTTTATCTTCGCATGACCTTTGACTTGACGATGATCAGCGATATTCTCGACGAGATAGGCTTTCTCCGTACGGGAGATTACTTTCGATTTCTGAGGCGAATCTTTTCCCGTTAATAAGAATATTACGCACCAGAGGATTCCCATTAATCCTGAAAAAATTTAATAAAAAATCTTAAGACATTTTTAGTCAAGATTACAGTAGCTGATGTTCCTACCACACAAATAAAAGACCCCCGGCCATTTAACGGAGGAATCGCAGAAAGCCGCTGATATCGGGACACCAACAATCCCAGCGATCTGAAAGCCGGATGTAAACAAAGAACCGGCCTGAGAGAGCTCGTTCCGAGGTACCCATCGACTGATTATCCAATTGGCCGTAGGCAAGACGAACCCATCTCCAATCCCGTAGATAAAACGAGCAATGAAAACTCCAATAAAACCAAAAAATTCGGTTATAAATGGGATGGAGAATGTGGAGATAGACATGATCAAAACAGCAAGGAAGAGGGCATTTCGAGGAGAAAATCGGTCGGAAATATAGCCAGCAGGGATATTGCTGAGCATACAGCCCCAGAAGGAACTGGAAAATAGGAGATTCTGCATTCGGGGAGACCACAAAAGTTCGCCCTGAAAGGTCATCATTTTTGAAATTTGATTTAAATAATCTTGTGGGCGACATCTCGTAAAATCTTAAAAATGAGGCTATTTTGCTTCTTCTAATTTAATAACAAGTCGTTATACTTGGAAGATCATCACCCCTTACGCCATAATTATTTGCGGGTATGCCATCAGATGTGGTTTGGTTTACAAAACATCGATTTACATGATTATGCTTCTTGTAATCGACGTTCTGATGCTGTATCATAGTTACTGCAGTTGAGTTTACCATACATGTCATGGTCATGCCTAATCATAAATGGAAAATTAAAGTTCAAATATTCGAAGTTTGAATATTCAAAACTACCTACCCAGATTTGTCCTCTGATAGGAAGTAATCGCCCATCCCAGCATCAAAAGTAACACTAAGTGCATTCGATGTGAACATGGGTGGAAGAATGCTAGAAAAAATGCATGAAAACAAAGACTATAAATACCTTCATACTACTATAATATAAAAGGTAGTAACGGCTGACATTAATCGAAAAGTGGTTACAATTAAAAGTATGACTTACCATTGCTTCTGGAAGTCATTTTCTTCAAACAAGTTTAATGTAACAACCTAGAGAAAGTGGTAAGGAAGGGTGTGCACAAATAACGAATGAGAGAGGCCGAGTGTGGTACTACTATTTACCGCACTCTTTTACATTATTGGCTTTACAATTGTTAAATTATAATTCGAGCTGTAAACAAAACGCGAATCCTTTGAAATAATTTTAAGATGCAAGGTGATCCACTGAAAGTGCTTCCTGTAGAATAGTAAACTTGATCGTGGGAAAGCAAGAAACTTTATTCAATTCGAATGATAATATACGAAAAAATGATATAATTCCCACTTTTTTGTAGCGCAAAGAAAATAAATTGATAAGGAAGGGCAATCAATCGAGTAATCAATCATCAAGTAACACATCGACAGTATAAATTGTGAGTTTTAGAGCGACGAACCCTGTAATATCACGATTTTACAGGGTGTCACAAAAAAAACGCAACTCGTATTTATGGCTAGACGTCATTTAGCAACTCATGTTTAACAGCAGTCACCATAAATATCAGTAACAAAAATCTCCAAATGTGACTTACGATTAGATTTTGTGCACAGAGCCGCAACTTTTTTTGGGGAAATCGGTCGAGTTCTTGGCTCAGCGGTCACTTAGCGGCCACAAACATGTGTTGGCTCCAATCGAAAAAAAATATAGTCAATCGGATTAAGATCCGGCGAGTAGGCAGAATTTTGACCCCTTGATCCACGTCAAGCATGGATTTCTTGTTGCTGGCACAAAGTCTGTCCAGGCGGATTTTACCGTTTTCAACGTAAAATCCGTCTCATTAGTGTTTTATCAACATAATTTTTATAAATAATGGGGCTTATCATCCGTTTGTTCAGTAAAAAGTTGGACAGACCTTCTTACAGCAAAACGTCATCAAAAAATCTGAAACCGTAATCTTTCGTTCATTCAGTTTTTGGTCTACTCTTTTAGTGTTTTATGGAATGAAAGTTAACGAAGTCGGGTAACAATTGATGATTGATGTATGTGGAAATGCTTACGAGTATCATAGCTTGTATCAAATTTTATGCAATCTTCTGATTTTTTGTAATGTCAGTTATTTTGCTGTGTATTGAACACACTTTCTGATTCTTGGCATTATGCAATTTTAAGATTTTTTATTTATATTTTTATTGATGCTTCCGGATCGGATTGGCTTTGGAGTATAATTTTTTTTTTCAATCATGAGATTTATTATCCAGCGAGCAACTCGGGCATCTGTCTCAGTAATAAATGAATCTGTCTCAGAATTGGTGAGGAGATGATCAACATTGATGGGGATGCAGATTTCAGAGATCGGAAAAGGAATCTGTGTGCTGGTTGGGATTGCTGAAGGAGATACTGACGTTGATATTGAATATGGAGTACGGAAGTTGATGAATCTTCGTTTATTCGACAATCCTGAGAGTGGAAAACGATGGGACAAAAGTGTGAAGGACTTGGATCTTGAAATTCTCTGTGTCAGTCAGGTAAGGGTTCTTTGTAATGGGTAATCCTTTTTTTAGTTTACTCTTCACGCGGTATTGAAAGGAAATAAGCTCGACTTTCATCGGGCGATGAATCCAACAGAAGCACCAAAATTTTATGAAAAGTTTTTGAATCAACTCAAGTCCAGTTATAAAATAGATAAGGTCAAGGTAGTAAAAGCTTCGGTTTTTTACATTATTTATTTAGGATGGTCGTTTTGGAGCTCATATGAATGTATCCATTGAAAACGATGGCCCTGTCACCATAAATCTGGATTCCAAGGACAAATAAGCCATCAATCAAATAGGAAAACAACGTGAGAGTAATAATGCGGGTGTTAAATTTTAAAATATTGCTACTTGAATTAAACATGTTAAAATACTAGAAGGCCATGTTTGTCAATGTTTTCATTCATTTTGTTACTTTTTGCCCACGAATGCAACGAACTCTGTTTTCTTTCCTTTTTTGGGAGTCGGCTTTTTCCGTCTTTGCTCTAATTTTAACTTTGGAATGTCTCAGCACTTGAATTATGGGGTTGGCTTCTCAATATTATGTGGGATGCATTTTTTGGCGCGTAAATGATTTCTGAGTGTTCGGTGATCACAAGAATTTTTGTTCCCTTTTAAAAATTGAAGTCTGATATTTAATTTGGTCTTTTCCAGGCATTACTTAGTTCAGTATGGCGGTCAGGCCCATAAAAGTAAGTTGTTTTTATTACTGTAATATTTTTTGTGGAAGAGTAATATTTTCAAAAATTGTGTTATCCATGAGGTTTAATTTAATGTTTGACCGCGTACGAGATGGTCAAGCCTTTTCATGGTACTCTTTTGTATTCGAGTGTATGCAAATGTTGTCTCGCTCGCTCTCTTCGCATCCTTTTGAGCGCGCGAAGTGTTATCTTTTTTATTTATATTTCCCTCTCAAAATCAACGTGAGGAAGGGGAAGGTGGAGGCGACGGGACCGACTACAAATCTCCGCCCTTGTTTTTCGATATTCTAAACGCCGAAATTGGAATCCACGCATTTTGAGGGTTTCGTTTTCATATCCGGGGGATATTATATTGATTTAGGACTTGGTCGCTCTCGTCACTGGCGGTTCATCCGGGTTGGGAAGGGCCACCGTCGAGTATCTACATCGGAATGGAGCCCGAGTAGCTCTACTTGATCTGGACAAGACTGACGGAAAGGATGTAGTCAGCGGACTCAAGGAGAACGCCATCTTCACACCTGCTGACGTATGTGTAATATTCTTGTTTCCTTTGATGATTATAAATTTAAATTTAGGTCCGAAAGGAAGACGATGTGGCCAAGGCCTTTGAACAAGTGAAGAACACGTTTGGAAGACTAGATGCCATCGTTAATTGTGCCGGCATAGCTTATGCCTTCAGGACTTACAATACTGGGAAGAGGGAGAAAGGGCCCCTTGAACGTTACCAACACACCTTGGATGTAAGTTATTATCTTGTTCGAGTTAGATGTCCAGTGAATACTTTCTGACAGTTATATAGGAAGATTTACATTTCAGGTAAATGTGATTGGAACCATTAACGTAATCCGTCACGGAGTCCACTTGATGATGGATAACAAGCTCAACGACCCTGCGGATCCTCGAGGGGTCATTGTGAACACGGCATCGGTAGCTGCATTTGACGGACAAATTGGACAGGTAATGTCCATTCCATCCTTCCAAGGACTTTCTGCACAAATCTGTGGGCATTTTATTGGTTTTGCTCCAAGGGCCGTCCATTTATTCTCAAGGGAGTCGGCCGCTCGCATTGAGAAAAGACTGACCGTCATCTTCGCCCCGTCCTCCTTGCCCTCCCATCACTTATTATCTTGTTTTAGGTGGCCTATTCCGCGTCCAAGGGGGCGATCACTTCCATGACCTTACCTTTGGCCAGAGAACTCGGTCCTTCTGGAATCCGTGTATGCACCATTGCCCCTGGAGTCTTTTCAACGCCCTTACTGGAAAAATTGCCCAGTAAAGTAAGTAAAAGTTTATATTTTTTGTTGCATTTTGGGTTTATTGGTTCTTTTTCCTGTCCATAACAACATCTGGGGTATTTTGGAAGTCGTAAAAAAATGGTTTCAATATTAAAATTTGTGATTTTATTGGCTCTCGAAATCAAATTGGGGTTCAACGACACATGTTGTTTCTCTTCGCTCTCGCTTTTCGGCCGCAGAGTCTTCGATCTTGCCTCGTTTTTCTTTCCCCTTCGCCCCTCGACCAGTCTTATTTTTCACTTCGAACGCTACTTTAAAGCAATTTTATTCATCACCCCATTTCCTCAGTCCAAAAATGCTGTGTGACACAAATTGGGCCTTTCTGAGGCCTGGGCCGTCTCCAAATTACAGTGTTTCCAATCACTTTCCCCTCTTCTTTTCTCCAGTAATCCGCTTTTTTTAGGTGAAGAAGTACCTCGCGAGTCTTGTCCCTTATCCAGCGCGATTAGGAGATACCACGGAATTTGCTCGATTGGTCGAGACCATCATCCAGAATGAATATTTGAATGGGGAAACTATCAGATTGGATGGAGCTCTGAGAATGCCCCCATAATTTAATGCCATCTTGCTTTCCTGGTGGAATTCCCGGGTTTCTTTATGTTCCCTAAGTGCCTAAAATCTTTGTTTTGTTCGTATTAGGAAGTTTCATGTTGTAAGAGGATGTTTTTGTGTGTTTACATCCATTTCTTGGTCATATCTCTTTTTTCGGTTATGAATTCATAAACTTTTTTGTAATCTTTCCTCGGAAGACAATGCCGCGTTGTTAAGTCGACCTTGATACCGATTTCTTCCGTTTTTTTTGGAAATTCCCTGGAGATTTTCAGCTTTTTTATCTGGGTAATGTGGATGTGAAGGTCGTGGCGACAAGGAGATGACCGATGTAATGACCATTTGCTCGGCCGATCGACGCGAATCCTCCACAACATCGGCGGGGATCGGGTCCGATGATGATGTGGTCATGCACAGTATTGGGACAGGCACCAGTGAAAAGAGATCTCACGCGGCTCAGACCGACAGTCCGGTCCGCGCTTCCCCCAAATATGAGGCCTTCGTGATGACTGGAGACAAGATTCTGAACCTGAATCCCAAAATATCACCGAGTTATGCGATGGTAGGCCGAGTTTATGGTTTTTATATGGAAGAAAATCAAACTTAAAAAGACATCTGAATTAACGTTTAGGTGCATCGAAACCAACTTCCTCCCACTGTGGAAGTAGACCAGACCACCCCAAAACGGAGAGGACCCTTCGACGATGTGCCCAGTCATTCAATCTCAAGGATACCGATTAAAAATCGACGATTTTTGGAACGAAATCTGCCAGAATCCCACTCCGACCATCATCTGGAGTCGAGTCGGGTCGAGAGTGAATCAGAATCGATCAATCCGGTGAGCGAGCGCCTCCAAATAAATATTTCCCTTAACCATTTTTTCCAGTCAAACCACAGCGTTAGTCAAGCGAAAGGCGAGGGACCCATCAACTACTCCACCTCCACCCTTCCCGAAAGCGGTGGTGCCCAGGAAACGCCCAAACGACGACCCATGACGACCCGGGAAGAGGAGTAAGTCGAGTTTGTAGATGGGCCTTCGAACCACAACTTGAACTCATATTACCTTTTTCCAGGGAGAATACAAACACGCCGAATGGAGGCGCGATCCATGAACAGAGTCCCGAGAAGGAGGACTTCGAAGAGAAATCCATCCCCAACCAGGTCTACCGGTCGACGACGTCCATGCCTCGATGCAACGAGGTCAATCCCCAGAGCTCGGGTCGGTTTTTCTTCCACTTTACTTGTTCCTCTACAAAATTACCAACATTTTTTTTCGGGTTTTTGCTCCTCCTAATTAGGGCCTCATTATCGAAAACGTCAGCGATTTGCTGCGATTACTAGAATACCTTTTATTCTTATTCCCGAGGACTTTTGGGAATTGGTTGATGAGAACGGACTTTCTGAAGATCCGATAAGTCGCTTGATAGGAATGTGTTTCTCGTTTGATTGCTTAATTAAACTAATTGGAATCGCTTTCCTTTCCCCTTTCACCTAGTTGATTTGAATGAGATTGCTTGATTTCAGATCAGTTATCCTTCATGGGGGTTAATGTGGATGCCGAGGCCTTTGCCAGGTTCGTTCAACGACTCTTTGAACTCAATGGATACACTCGGATGGATGTAGCCGCGTATTTTGCCAAAAAGTAATCAATTTTTATCTTTATCCATGTATCATTTCCTGTGTGATTAACATTTCCGTGTTAAAATTTTTTATTTCAGTACTGATCTCGCCCAAAAAGTAGTGGAGGAGTTTATGTTACTCTTCAACTTTGCCGGTCTTCGAATTGATGCGGCTCTTAGGGACTTCCTGGATCACGTTTGCTTGACTGGGGAGACCTCAGATCGAACAAGAATGCTGACTTTCTTTGCCGAAAGATATCATCAATGCAATCCAATCCTCTTCGAAAATGCTGGTAAGCCTTTTTAAGGACTACTGTAGCCAAAAAACTGTCAGATGTGTCATTGCTCTCGTTTCAGACGCGATTCACGCTTTATCATGCGCCTTGTTATTGCTTAATACGGATCTTCACAGTGATGTAAGTTTGTTGGGTTTTGTTTCTACTGTTCTCCTAGGTGACATCCAAGAAGATGACGACTCGAGAATTCATCAACAATCTCTCTCATACTGGGATTCAATTCGATCGCGCCCTTCTGAAGACCTTATACAATGCAATCAAGGCCAATCCATTCCATCACAATGAAAACGCAACTCCAAAGAAACGACCAGTCCGAGCGAATTCAATCGCTCAGAGAAATATTCGAATGGTGCAAGATGCTGTGGATTATTGTCATGGATGGGTCATGAAAAAAGAAATATACGATCGAGATGGAAAGAAGAGTAAGTGGAACAAATTTTGAATATTCATATTAGATCAATAATCATAAAAACTGTTATTTTAGCCCCATTTGGTCGACGGAAATGGCAAATGCACTTTGCGACCGTCCGAGGTCTGGTCCTCTATCTCCATAAAAATGAAAAAGGATTTGAGGGATCCAAGTATGACGCTTTTAACAATTGCATCCGACTTCATCATGCCTTGGCCGAGAAATGCTATGATTACAAGAAGAAACAGCACGTATTCAGATTGGTCACAGCCAAACTCGGTGAATATCTGATTCAAACCAGTAGTCCGGATGAGATGCAGAGATGGATCAATGCCATCAACTTTGTGGCCGCCTCTCTCTCCACCCCTGTCCTGCCTGAACCAGTTTCTAACAAAATTGAATTCAACTTCCAGAAGACTGTACTCCCGGACGCGATCAGCACGTTATCAGTGGTAAGAATAATCGAGTTTTATTGTTATTAGTTTAGCATGAACAACTTCGAAGACATAAGGAGAAACTGGATGAGATGAATATGATCTTGAACAAGCTCAGGGACAGCGCGCCGTCCATGAAGGCTAAAGGAAAAATTGTATACGATTACTTTTACAGAGAACGTTATCTAGATAACGAAGTAAGCATTCGGTTTGTTTTTGTCTTTCCTCTATTTTTCATCCTAATTTTTTTACGTTTCAGCGACGGAGATACGCAACATACGTTGATATCCTGCAAGATAAATGCTCGGCCATATCAACGAATGGCAGTGACTCCGTCCTGAAGAAGAATTCGGTGACGGTGCAACGAAACTGCACCATTTCCACGATGCAATCGGAGCCGGATTCCACACGGATTCCTTCTCGCCAATCAAGTGTAAATAACAAGTTACTGCCCTCATTCCGCGACGGAATCCCCTCCAATCAAACCATGGGGCCCCGATCCGAATCCACTGAAACTCATCGTGTGGAGAGTCCTGTGAGTCGGCACACTACCATGAGCGCCTTGGCCCAGGCGTATGCTGTGGCCAATGGGAAACCGCACAATTCGATCGAAATCCAACGTCAGATGGATTCCCTCAAACGTCAGACCACCAAGGACGGAGCAGCGCCCGCTCTCTGTGACCCTCGCGACCTCGAGGATCTGGTCCGACTCTCCAACGAACAGCTGGTCAACGGTTCTTACAAATGATCTCGCTTCACACCTCATCTTCCTCTTCACTACTCCCGGATGCGTTCAGCAAAGTATTGTTAATAATCTTTCTTTTATAACTTATATTGCCCCTTTTTGTGCTAAGAAAAGGGAATGGTGCTTACCTTTATGGGTCTCTAATCTAATTGCCCAATATAAAATATGCGGTAAAAGATTTTTTCCAATAAAGTTTTAATCTAATTAACATAACAACAACAATCGATGCAAAATTGCGGAAGTGAGCTCATTCAGAAGTGCTTGCGTTCATAGGAATGCAGAGAATGGACTCCACCTTCCTGTTGGGCACTGGCAGTCCGTCTCTCGAATCGAATGCGGCCTGAATAGACGCCCTCCCTATGACAACATAAAGAAAATTCTCTAAAAACTTACTGCAATTCAAAGATACTCTTCACTCCAATGTCCTGGAAACCATGCTGAACTCCTCTAACAATGTAAGGAACAAACTTGTGGATGGATCCTCTGTCCCGCATTGTGGCCGAGACACCCTGGGCCACCTTGATAGCATCTCCATCAGAAGTAAAGTAACGATCTTGAGAAGAAGCGTGGGCTTCCATGGCATCAAGAGATCCCATTCCCCGGTATTTCTTCAGTCTGACTCCCGAAGGACCCCAGAAATACTCTCCGGGGGCTTCGTTAGTGCCAGCCAGCAGTCCACCCATCATCACAGTGGATGCCCCCAGAGCCAATGCCTTGGTAACATAACCCACATCTCTGATTCCACCGTCGG
This sequence comes from Bursaphelenchus xylophilus, assembly GCA_904066235.2. Taxonomy (NCBI): domain Eukaryota; kingdom Metazoa; phylum Nematoda; class Chromadorea; order Rhabditida; family Aphelenchoididae; genus Bursaphelenchus; species Bursaphelenchus xylophilus. The sequence continues at coordinate 6,936,298 of CAJFCV020000004.1, forward strand.
CCACAACTGGAACTCCCCGAGAATGAGCATATTTGGCCACCTGGTAAACAGCCGATCCCTGAGCCCGACCGACCGCCATAACTGAACAGTAATGTGTAACATAAGTTGAACGAAACACATACCCTCTTGTGTGATACAGATGGATCCACTTCCCATTCCAATCCTCAGAGCGTCAGCGCCGGCATCGATGAGGATCTTGGCTTGCAGCATCGTCACAACATTCCCCGCAATCACCTGAGGTCTTTCGGGATAAGTGGCCTTAATCCATTTAAGCAGTTCGACCTGGAATCTGCTCGCACCGTTCGAAGAATCAATAACAAGGACATCAACACCGGCTTTTACGAGTTCATGAACATAAGTCTTGGAGGTTTCTCGGGTGTTAATGGCTGCTCCAACCATCAATTGGCCTTTGGAATCATAAGAACTCAAGGGGAAATCACGGGCTTTCTTCAAATCAGTCCTGGCAATAAGAGCAACGAGTTCATCCTTTTCATTCACAATTGGCAGTTTACCTGAGAATAATTTTTTAATTTAAAGCACCTTACCCTTCTTTTCTGATTCCAGGATCTCATAAGCCTGATCAAGGGTCAAATTTTCATTTCCAATAATCAATTTCTCCCTTGGAATCATAACATCCCCAATGCTAATACTGTCATATTTTGACGGCTTTATAAAGTCGACATCCAATGAAGTAACAAGACCTAAAATAAGTTCCAAATTACTCAAAAGAAGAAATAACGGACAAGCACGTTACAACCACAAAAACGATAAAGAATACCCAGTAATTTGCCTCCAACTTCTCCACTGTCAGTCACCGGGGTTCCCGTGAATCCAAACTTGGCCTTGATGCCCATGAGATCTCTGACGGTGTCCGTGGGTTTGATGCACACAGGATTTGTGATGAACCCTTGTTTATATCTCTTCACTTTGGACACCTCAGCAGCTTGAGCTTGAATGTTTGCAAAGTTACCATGAATAATACCAATTCCACCATGCAGGGCCATTCCGATAGCCATCTCGGATTCTGTTACAGTATCCATAGGCGAAGAGACCAAAGGCACCTTCAGAGTGATCCCCTTAGTCAATTTGGAGGAAAGGGACACCTCATGAACCGCAAAGTCAATGTAACCGGGGAAAATGTTAAAATCACTAAGCATTTGTAAATTATATTCTACTCAACTTACTTATAAGTGGTACCCATTTCGTTTGCGAAGAGCTCGTTGATGGTTTGCCCATCCTTCTTCATTTCGGCCTCAAAGTCGATGTGCTTCAACAATTCCTCCATGTCTTCTGCAAATAAGGAATAGAAGGGACTTGTTTTATATTATATTAACACGCAATTCCATCCGCATTTGTCTCCCAGCAACCGACTAAATGGGCCTTGATTAAAAGCGCTAAATGAAGAATAAGAAGACGGCCATCTTGTAAAATACTACCCCACAGAAGAAAATTTTTACAACACAAAAGGGGACGGATGGGCTTCACAAAAAGAATTTTAGGATTCAAAAACATTTAGGACCTGCAAAAAAAGGAAAACACTGATCAGAAGATGGAACTTCCAAGGAAAACAGAATTACGTACGAAAATCCGAAATACAGAATTTGGGTACAGGCCCAATTCAAAGAGCTTCTTCTTTTGAGGTAAACCTTTTAGAGTTTTGTGACACTTTGTTATTAAATCAATATTTGTAGCGAAATTATTTATTTTTCTCGCCGAAAAATCTTTTGTCTTATTTTCAGTAAATGTAAATCAATTAGACATGGTTACCGCACTGGGTATGTGCAGTAAAGATGGAACAAGTGGTCCTTTACACCCTGTCACCTTCTCTGATCCCGGCCATTTGTTCTTCTTCGATCGGCTAAGGTATCAACGTTTAACTGGCCGATTTTGTGACACCACTATCATCATTAACAACAAGACCGAGTTCCGGGCTCATAGAAATATATTGGCCGCCTATAGTCCTTATTTTGATTCCGTTTTAACTTTTAATCGAGTGGCCAACGAGAAGATTATGTTGAACAAGGACAAGTATAGTGAGGACGCCATGAGAGTTATTCTCAACTACATGTACGGAGAAAGCATTGTGATTGACAGGACCAACGTGAAGGATGTTTTGAAATTGGCCAACGATCTAATTGTATGTTTTTGAGAAAGTTGAGAGATGTTTTTAGATTGTTCGGATCAAAAATCACTGTTTGGACTATCTGGAGAGGAATTTGGATGCGTCCAACTGTCTCACTATTAAGACTTTGGCCGAAAATTACGCAGTGCAGAAACTAATCAACAAATCTATTGATTACTTCAAACGGAATATTGATACAATTCTCTTGCATAACACAGATATATTATCCATGCCATTCAAAGATGTTAAGCTTTTGTTACAACGTTACGAAAACCATATTCATCCTGATATCGCCTTCGGGTAAGTGTTATCTTCTGATGTTATGGGAGTTTTAGATTGATTGTGCGTTGGGTAAATCATGACCTGCCCAAAAGAGAACATCACTTTGGTCACATGACTAAAAGGACTGATATATCGAAAGTAACAGTAACAAAGTTGGAGAGTATTCTTGATTTTAACCCATTCTTTATGCACTCCGAAAGGAGTTTGTACATATTATTAACTGAGATGTGAGTGGATTTTCAACTAAGGGAACTTGATATTGTTTTAGGAAGAACAAAGGTATTTTGATGGAGAAATATATCCAAAAAACTATGGAACTTGAAGCAAAATATGGCTTCGAAAACCCCGAAACAGCCTTGGATTCGGAAATGGATGAAAGTCAGATCTCGGACGGCGAGAATATACAGTAGGCTTTGTTGCTTCTTTTTTACCCTTTTTTTTGTTTCTTATTTTTGTTTGTATCTTTGCAGTGACGGCGTCCACGAAGGTCAGCCATTGAAAATAAGATTAAAAGTCGGAAAGAAGAGAAAAGGTAATCTCCTTTGCAAAAAACATAGTGGTGTTTTAGGGAAACCACATTCAGATGGTGGTCATCGGAAGAGAGGAAGGCCAAGAGTTCATCGGCCAGTCCTCAATGACCTTGGGCCTGATGTTGAAGAAGAACCGGAGAGTATATTCTATCAGTTTGATGAAGAGAACGACACGGTTACTGTAAGTTGAACTAACTGTCAATTCCTTTTTTCATTTCAATCTTTTTAAAGATTTGATTTTTTAAGGCATTCGAAGAGCCTGATGAGACTGATCCAGCTGATGTTATTCCTGAAGGCCAAGAGAATATGGATGAGGAAGATGCTGTACCTGTGAGTTATTTGAACCATAAAACTAGTTTGATTACAGTATGACTGTGCCTGTGAATATTGCGATTACAAAGCCTCGAATCGGGATCGTCTAAAGAAACACAATGCTACCGCTCATTCCCTGAACGTTCTTTACTTTTGCACCATCTGTAACTTTGAATGTCGATGGAATCACAACTTTTATGAACACATGCGTCAGCATTTCCAGGCAGGTCATCTAAACGGCTGTGTGGATATTATCCATGACTTGGGGAAGAGCAATAAGCCAGATTATTTGGTTAGAAATAATTTAAGATATGATTAAGGTTGAGCATTCCCTGCATACGTGCTGATTGCTGATTTTCCCGCTCTCTTCATTATTCCTTCAGGTCATTACATCGAAATCCAAGAAGAGCTTCGGCTTTGTCTTTTTTCGGCACTCACTTCCGCTTGCAAACTTTTTAAATAACACATGCAGTATAATGCGGATATGGTAATAAGAAGGGGGAATGTTTTGGCCGCAGGGCTTACGTCAAATGGGATTATCTTCCCCTTAAACAGTCTTCACGCACGCCTTTTCGTTATCCATCTGATTCGGTAGAGTCGGGTAGTTTTACAGTGCACATCTCTTTGGATGGCATACTGTAGGTTCCCACCGCTTACTCAATTACTTTCAGACCGTCCCATTTCAATGTGAGTTCTGTTCGTATAGTGTTGATCGCATGCACGTCCTTCTCTCCCACAGATTGACGCACAGTAAGTTCCATTTGTATTATACTTGACCTAACGTTGGGCTTAATGTTGAGAAAATTGTTAATTATATTTACTTTTTAAAATATAATTTCTCTTAATCTTCCAGATATTGTCTTCATCATCATTTGTATTAGGTTAGTTTTAGTTAAATAAACCTTCTACAAGAAGATTAGGTCTACAAGGATAAGGTCTGGGAAATCGTCGACGACGTTTCCTACGATGACGTTCTTCTCCTTTCTGCATCTATTCCCGCTATAATCCCCTACGTTTCAGCGGACGAGAAACCATACAAGTGCACGGACTGCGATTTCAGATCAAGGTCTAAGACAAATCTCGTGGTCCATTATCGAGTTCACAGTGGCGAACGCCCATTCGAGTGCAAGTCATGTGGTAAGTAGCATGATTAATACGGATACCAGTTTAAATTATGGTTTAAGTTTACAAAGAAAATCTTCGTAACCTAAATTTACATTGATTTAGGTAAGCGTTTTGCTGTCAGACGCACCTTGGATCAACACATGGCCACCCATTCAGGAAATAGGTATAATCGTTGTTCCCTTTAATATGAAGAACCATATTGTTTTAGGCCCTTCCAATGTGATCAATGCCCATTTACGACAAAATATCAAAGTCATCTGGTCTCGCATCGCAGAATTCACACGGGAGATCTCTTTCGATGTCAGGAACCTGGCTGCGAATATGTGTCTCCAAAGAAGAGCCAACTCGCGGCACATCTTCGAACACATTTGGCTGTTAGACCACATCAATGTAAAACTTGTAATCGATCGTTTATCGAGAGATCTCATCTGGTCAGACATGAAAGGATACATCTCAAGGATAAACCTTTCAAATGCGAGCTCTGCGATTACGCATCTTCTAGGAGAGACAAACTAAAAGAGCATTTCTTGAAACATCACACCGCAACCAGTAAGAGTAAGCAATACCGCCATAAGGACAAAAAGAAGAGCCATGAGGCAACGATGACAGCAGAAAAGGCCAAGGTAAGTTTGACAGTGGCACACCAAAGTTTTATTTCCAGTTCCTATCTCCTGGCTATGTCTTCCGCCCAATAACTCAAGACTTTGATCGTCGAGAACATTCGAATAGCGTCCCCATGGGTGGATATGATGAAGAACTGATCGAACTCAACATGCAAGGTCATTCCAATCCCTCGATTCTCCCGCCAAATCAAATCCAACGTCAACTCAGCGTCCCCATCGACTTCTGTCACAACCAGGAAATGCCTCCCATGCCAGAATCTAGCCAGATGGGTCATCCACCCATCTCCAATATGATGTTCGAAGGGACGATGATCCCTCCCGGCTCTCATTCCCGGTCATATTCGAATACGGACATGCCTCAGAGTTCGTTTAATCAACTCCCCAGCTCCTCGTTGAGTCTAGACAACTATCCAGTGGACTTTACAAATCAGCCGAGACCTCCCCCTGACAACTCCATCCCTGTCAGTCAGATCAGCAGTGACATGAGGAACACTGTCTCCATTGAATATGGGGGATACATTGATAATTTGAGCGGCCAAATGATGCAGCCAGTGGAACGACCGCGGAGTCATCCCGCCCTCAGATACCCCCAGGGCCCAACCGACTTCAACAACATCAGATCTCACCAACAACCGGGCTCCTCGCATTCCACTCAACCTCCACACGACCGAAACGAGTGGTATTAATAATCACACAGCTAAAGATGATATACCGATGTTCTCAGCATTACATTTTAACCACCATTAATTGTAATTCGCCATCTCATACCCATTCTTTGCCATTTTACTGTGATTTTTGTGTTTATCTTGGGGCTAAAGGATAATAACGATTAAACAATAACATAATTTTAGTCGATCTACTGGATAGGAGGTCTGATGCCGGCTTTCCCGATGGGTGGATTACCCAGTAAAGTGTTGAACTTCATAACGACATCTGCAGTGCTCATTCCCTCTGTTAAAAAGCGGAGTTTCTTTCCGTCGGCTGAAACGAATGACGTAGAGAGGACGTCATTAAGGGCTCATCTTGTTATCCGTAGCCACTAAAACACCTACCCAAATCTGCCTCGAAGAATGGTGATTTCCCGTCATTCCTGAGCTCGGGGATGACCTTGGCCGACGGGTTGGTTGCTTTGATTCTGGGAGCAGTAACGGCGAACCAGAACTCTCTTAACGCAACATTATCCTTGTGAAAGGGATCCATGCTAATCTTGATGCTCTTCACTTGCTTCAGATCGATCCCCCGACATGCAAGGGCTCTCATTTCTCCGGGTTTCCACCGTACGCCTGCACGGATCCTCATCCACATTTGACACATGGCTGTCTTTTTTCTCTGAAAATAGGGTTAGTGCGTCCTTTGGTTGGTCATCATGGATGAATACCGTAATAAACGGATTAGTGTGAAAAGCCGGCTTAAGAAATGACAACAGAAACTTTGTTCATGAAAGGGTTTGATGCACTGGGCACAACAACGGATAACAGAAAATTACATAACAAGCGACTGAAAAGAGTAAGCAGTTCATGGCTTGAACTTGGTCACCAACTCGGCCACCATCTCCAGATTTTTCTCCAAATCCCCGGGCAGACTGTTTTGGAGTTGATGGACGATGCCTTCTTTGTAGGCGTCCTCGGCCTCCTCGGCGATCGTTCCGAAAATTTCACATTCTATATTATCCCTCAATTTCTTTTCCGAGTAATTTCTCGTCTTCAAACGATCATATAATTGGGTATTGTCACATCGAAGTACAATCACATAATCAAACCACCGTTCTGGGAAGAAATCACAAGCATGGTAGTCAATAACCAAACCACCATCGGAGTTCAAATCATCGAAATATTCCTAAAAAACCGTTCCTCTAAGTACCGATACTAACATCTGATACATATCACGTACAAAAAACTCACTTCCAAGTGATCCAACAACTTGTCCTCATCTAGAATGAAACTCTTGTATTCATTATCATAGCCGGAGTGCAACTTGTAATCCAAAATCATCTTGTTGATATCCATAAACTTTAGGCTACATTTCTCGGCGATCTTCGGGGCCAAAGTGGATTTACCCGTTCCAGGGACGCCGGTCACCAAAATGTTTGGTTTCGTTCTTGCTTCTCTCGAAGTTTTCATATCTGAAACTAAAACAAGTTTCATACTAAATGTTGCCGTTGCCTTAGGTAAAGGAAGGGTTCAAACCTTCATTAGGGATTCTTAGCAAATATAATAAACTAATCTTTATTTATAAAAACATCATTGCCCGACTTTTCTCAGTTTAATATCAGTTTTAGGATCAGCAGTGACTTCTTGAATTCTGACAATAAGTTCGTTGATCTTGGTCTGGAGATCTCTAATTTGTTTCACATTGAGAAGGTTGAGGATCTTCATGGCATGATCCACCTGCTTGTCTTCATCCATTTGAGAGAGTTCGTCCAAATTCAATAAGGTCTAAAATTTACAGTAATATTAAGATAGAAGTATTACCGTATCCACAATTTTTGTTTTTCCATTGTGAAGAATGCATTCGGAATAAAAAAGCAGAGCTTTTAAAAGCAGACCAGTGTCTTTATGATCAACTTTCTGAAGGCCAAGCGATGTCAATACCCCTTTCAATTTCTCACGGAATTCGGGATTTCCCACTAAAAAGACTAAAAAGTATACGAAACACCTTACAATGAACACTCTCTTTCAGATGTTTCTCCATTTCATGTATCTCGGTACTTTTAATCTGAATCTTTTCAACATTCAGTGCATTTATTTGATCTGCATTCTCAATATCATATGCTTTTTCAATCGCCGCATCCAGAACCCAATCAATTAAAGCTGGTCGACTTCCATTAGTAATATCTTTGGGGCACTTGAGTCCATCAAGATACTAAAACCATAACCATAATTAAAAAATCTTACATTTGGCAACTGAGCCATGAATTCGTCGATATCGGTGTATAAAAAGTTCCGCCCTCTACCGTAACATAATCGAAATACATTCTCTTCGAGATGACGGATTAGTTTTTGAAGACCAGATTCATCTAAAAAGAAGTTCATAATTATAATATCACCACCTTACCATCCAAGTTGCTAATACTTGGGCAATCCAAGGCTAACAATCGTCTCTCTGTCATATCTAGACGAAGAATAAAACGTAACGGTTAAAATACAAGGTAAAATTTACCTCCATAAAACGACCAAATTCAAATTTAACAATTATTTATAAAAAAAACAACTACTCGAGACCCATTTTAGATTTTTTGTTATCCATCTTCTCCTTCCTGGCCGCCAAGCTCTCGCATCTCGGACGTTTCATCATTGGTACCACTTTCTGGAAAAATAAAGCGACTAAATCAATTTTACCTTGGGGATTGGAGCATCTCTGATGTATTCCTCCATAGCATTGTGATTTCCATCGGGGATCATTCCACTAATTTCATTCATCATGGCTCTTATCATGTCGCATTTCACTTTGAGATCAATCCAACTCTTCTCCAATGAACAAAATACTTTTCTTAGTGCTTCTACATCAAACTTCCATTCGAGTGGTTGATTATAATTACAATCAAAGAAGCAAAGTGGAGTATCTTTAGCCAGTTGGTATTGAGGACGAGCCGAGCAATTCTCAATATCCAACAGCTCTTTGACAACCTAAATATACAAGTAAACAAGCATGTAAACGCTTACCGAAGGCTCTTCATGTTGCAATCCGACTTCAAATAAAACCCCAACAACACATCGAACCATATGCCAGAGGAAACCGGAGCCGGATACCGAGAGTTGGTACATCTTATACGGGCCATCGGGTTCCCCACTAAATAAATATTAACTCATTTCAGAATACTCACCAAATCGCCTTGATATCCATCTCAAAGATTTCTCGGACATAACTGGTCTCGAGACGGGCTTTATTGTTATCAATCCGGCAGAAATTCCGAAAATCATGGGAGCCGACGAGGTAAGAAGCAGCAATCTTCATTTTCTGTAGAAGGCGTCTAAAAGATTGTTGTACAAAGCTCACCTCAATATCAAAGCCGTTCTTCGGGAAGACGTAAGTGTAATATCTTTTGGAGCAATTAAACCTTGCGTTAAAATCCATTAAACAAGGCGACCATGCCAGCACCCGTATTGAAGCTGGCAATACTGCATTTAGAATTTTCACATAGTCCAATTCCTTTGTTGATACTATTCTTGGCATTCTTGCAGACTCTTCTTTCCAATAAAGACCTTCTCCATTAATATCTGTAGACCTAAAGTAATATAAGGAGAACAATTTAGAACTACCTGACAATTAAACTGCAGACTTGTCGAAAACCGGAAACCCCTTTGTCTGTTCGACCGCACCTATTCAAGCCGCAATCACGACTTCTGATTAATTTGGTTCGGATGAGGGCATTCAAGAGTACCTAAACTATAAAATACACAAATAGTTATATGGTTACCTCCTCCACTGTATTCGGCATATTAGGTTGCGTGACAAGCCCATCATGTTCCCAACCAAAGTAGAGGAAAAGTAAAGCAATTCGACGCTCGGGATACCTAGAAAAGTCGAATTCCTTAGACTAAAACATAAAAAGTATAAAACATGTATTACCTTCTTCTTGCCGTCGGCCATTATGTACTTTATTTTGAGCAACCAAGTGGGTTCCAGGTAAACTAAAAGTAAAAAAGTATTTTTCACCAGAGAAGTGAACTATAAAAAAATTTTCTCCCCGAAAGAAAATATTTTTACCGAAAAAGCATAACCTTGTAAAAATAAGGTACGGAAGTAGTAAAAAATGGTGAATAAGTAATTTAACTAGTAAAATCAACTACCAAACATTGTAAGTAGTAATGTAAAATAGTATTTATAGTAATTTTTTGACATAATACTAAAAATAGATTACGCTTTCTGGGCAAAAATATTTTCTTTCTGGAGAAAATACATTTTTTCAGGGGGTAAAAAATCTCATGTCTGAGGCTCTGAACATTGCAGGGCAAAAAAACTGTTTGATATTGAACGAACATTAGATCCGAAAAAAAAGTTTTACCAAAAATTTCTTTTCTCCAATAAAACGCAATGCCAGAATGCCAAAAACCACAAATTCAAATTTAAATATTAACTCTTACGACGAAAACAACTGAAAAAGATGACAAAAAATATTTTTTTCCAAAAATAATTTGGTTGATTCTGGTGGAATTAGTTGTAGAAACAGTCTAATCTGCAATATGGTCCAACAAGAGTCGACGTTGACGGCTCGTGTCGATGATAATGAAAAGAAACCAGGAGATAAAGCTCCAGCCAAGAAGAAGGATGCCAAGGAGGAGAAGAATGAGATGGTAAGGAAGCTTACGCGTTTATGATGATTTATATTTAGACAGAAGAAGACAAAAAACTTCAAGAAGATCTGAACATGCTTGTAGAGAGACTTTCCGAATCTAATCAGGAATTATATCTGCCTTCATTGGAGACAATGAGAGGTTTGATCAAGGCTTCTACAACCTCGATGACATCTGTTCCCAAACCATTGAAATTTATGTTGCCTCATTACAATAAGATGAAAGAAAATTACGAAAAGATGAAGGACTCTCCAGCTAAGGTAGGTTTTTTAATCTTATTTTTGACGTCCTTTAAAAAGCACTCATCTTCTGGTTTCAGAAATTATGTGCTGATATTATCTCCGTATTGGCCATGTGTTCTGATGACAAGAATAGTTGCATTAATTATCGACTAAAGGGAAGTTTCGAACCAATTGGAGATTGGGGGCATGAATATGTAAGACATTTGTCAATGGAGATGGCCGAGGAATGGAGAGCGTATTCCGATGGAACACCTAAAAGCACGGAAAGAAGGAACGAGTTGATCAAGTTGGTGAAAGAGATCGTCGCCCACAATATGAAACACAATGCTGAAGTCGAAGCCTGTGATTTGTTAGTGGAGATTGAGAGGCTCGACTTGCTTCTCGATTTTGTTGATGATGAGGATCACAATCGAGTGTGTTTATACTTATTGAGGTGAGTAGAGTACCATTATTATGATTGTTGTTTTTAGTTGTGCGCCTTTAACCCCAGATCCAGACAACCAGATCTTAATTAAGACTGCCAAGGATCTTTTCATGAAATTCAACAAACCGTTTGATGCCCTTCGTTGTGCCATCATTCTTAATGATATTGAATTGATCCGAAACATTTTCTTGAATTGCAAAGACGCGTAAGTTCCTAACCTTTATTCATTTTAGATTAATTTAGGCTAATTCAAAAGCAAATGGCCATCCTCCTTGGACGTCATCAGATTTTCTTGGAATTGGAAGGAAAACCAAATGGAGAGGTTCTAGCTCCCTTGAATGCCAACACCCATCTGTGTCAATATTTTCATTCTTTGGCCCGAGAATTAGATATTATGGAACCTAAAACCCCTGAAGGTATCTACAAAGCCCATCTGGAACAAACCCGGCCTTTCTCTTCGTCGACCAGTTCCGACAGCAGCCGTTTGAATCTCGCTGCTTCTTTTGTGAATGGATTTGTGAACAGTGGATTCGGTGTCGACAAGATGTTAGCCGAGACTGACTCGGCTAATCGTTGGTTCTGCAAGAACCGCGAGTACGGAACCTTCTCAGCTGCTGCCAGTCAAGGTCTTATTTACCGTTGGGACATCGATAAGGGATTGACCCAGTGCGATCGCTTCCTTTATGTGAATGACGATTATATTAGAGTAAGTGATGGTTTTTATTGATTGATTTCCATTTAGGCCGGCACTTTGTTGGCCATCGGTATTATCTCGTCTGGTGTCCAAGATCCCTGCGACCCTGCCTCCGCCCTGTTGATGGACCACGTTCACAGTGAAAGAATCCCAATGAGAATTGGTTCAGTTCTTGGTCTGGGTCTTGCATATGCCAACTCAAAACGAGAAGCAGTTGTGAAGGAGGAGGAAGGTGGAGTGATCTTTGAGTTGAAGAAGGTCCTCAGCGACTCCAAGCCATCGGCCACCAGTGAAATCAAAGGATTGGCCGGACTCTCACTCGGATTTATTTTGGTCGGAACCGGAGATCATACTGTAGCCATGGAGATGCTCCAAATTCTGATGGAACGGTCCGAAGGTGAACTGAATGATCCTAACATGAGATTCTTGGCTTTGGGAATTGCACTAATCTTTTTGGGAACCCAAGAAAAGAGCGAAGTCTTTGTCGAGAGTCTCCGATCTCTTCCTGAGCCTTTCGGCAGCATGGTTTCTACTTTGGTTGATGTGTGTGCTTATGCTGGAACTGGCAACGTCTTGAAGATCCAGAAATTACTTCACATCTGCTCTGAACATTATGAGACCAATGAACCAAAGAAGAAGGTATGTTATGTGCCTGTGGTTTTATACCTTTTTAGGACAAACGAGGTGACAGAGAAGAAAAGAAGAAAGATGAGAAGAAGTCCGACAAACCAGATCTCTCTTCCCAACAGGCTGTTGCCGTTCTCGGTATTGGTTTGATTGCCATGGGAGAAGAAGTAGGAAGTCAGATGAGTTTGAGAGTCTTCGGACATCTGATCAGATATGGAGAACCAGTCATCAGAAGAGCCGTTCCACTTGCCTTGGCTTTAAGCAGTGTGTCGAACCCGCAACTGAATATCCTCGAGACTCTTAGCAAATTTAGTCATGACGCTGATGCCGATACCGCCCACAATGCCATATTTGCCCTGGGATTGGTAGGTGCTGGAACTAACAATGCTCGGTTGGTGGGAATGCTGAGACAATTGGCTTCGTATCATCATAAGGATCAGACCTCTCTGATGTTGGTCAGATTGGCCCAAGGAATGACGCACATGGGTAAAGGAACGATGACTTTGAACCCCTTCCACAGTGATCGACAACTCATGTGTCCAGCTGCCGTCGCTTCTCTTTTCTCCGTCTGTTTTGCCTTCTTGGATGCTAACAACAGTAAGTAATTTATAAAAATCGAAATATTGTTTAGGTGTGCTCAATAACCGACAACATTACTTGTTGTTCAACCTGGTTTTGGCCATGCAACCTCGACTGCTGATTACGCTGGTTGAAGATGAAACAGACCCAAATAAACTGAAGCAGGTCAACGTGTCCGTTCGAGTGGGTCAAGCGGTGGATGTTGTGGCTCAAGCGGGTAAACCCAAGACGATCACTGGGTTCCAAACTCACACAACCCCTGTTCTGTTGGCCTATGGTGAACGTGCAGAACTGGCAAACGATGAATGTAAGCTAAATGAATTACTTAATTTCATATTATAACGTTTTGCAGACATCGCTCTAACTCCGTATCTGGAAGGTCTGGTGATACTCAAGAAGAATCCCGATTCAGAACTCAACAAACCGCAGAAGCCCAAATGATTTGATCTTGAATACTTGTACTTGAATTATATATTTATTACGTCGATAAACTATCAGTGCTACGGGAGTATAAAATTTCATAACTTATATGTAGTGCAAAAGTCCATACAATTGTATTTGTACAAGCGAATTGCAACTTCAGTGACAGATAGTCCCAACACGAAAACATTTCGCGCTTGGCGATAAAATAATTTTTCTTGCCACTGTTTTCAGTGTCCACGTCGCTTTGTACAAAACTGATAACCCCAAATGCGGTGTTTTGTTGTTGTTGCCCTTGTGGCAGCAATCTTTACTTTACTTGTCCAAGCCCAGTCTGATGGACTCAAAGTGACCGCAACCAGAACCCTGGACGTCTCATCGCAGATTGTAAAATCTACAGTTGATCTACAAATTGTTAACGGTGGCAAGAGTTCAGTTTCCTCAATCCTCTATTCTCTCAGTGAATCAGAAGCAGCTAAATTAAGCTGGATTCAAGCCAATGCCGAAAAAAAGGATGGAAAGAAGCTCAAGATCCAAAGTACTCAAGGTGCTGGAACACCGAAAGGGCAAGTCGTCTTCAAGATTGAGCTACCCGCTCCTTTGGCAGTCGGTCAAACTACCAATGTTCTTGTTCGAGCTCAGATCACGCAGGCATTGAGGCCATTCCCTGCCAAGATCTCTCAATCCGAAAATCAGTGAGTATTGGAATTTACGTTTTTATTCGCTTTTAGGTTTGTCGTCTATTCTGGAAATGCTCTTCTCGGCCTTCCATATGTTGTCGAGAAAGAGACGACTACTATCAAGTACGGAAGTGGGAAGTTGATCGAATTTACCGCAGTTGAGCCTGCCAAGCAGAACGGCGGTTCTATTGTTTATGGTCCTTACTCTAATACGCCAGCTAATGCTATTGTAAGTAAATGTTTTCTGAATTTATTGAATCTTTTTAGAAGCCTATCACGGTTCATTATGAAAACAATTCTCCCTTTTTGGTTGTGAAGTCATTGGAGCGTTGGATCGAGGTCTCTCATTGGGGAAACATTGCCATTGAGGAACAGATTGTTATCGAACATCATGGCGCTGAACTGGTTGGAGAATTCTCTCGGCTTGACTATCAAATGGACAGACGTGGAGCCAGACAACCAGTAGTAAAGTCATTCAAGGTATGTGAAGCTTATTTCTATATAACTATCGATTTAGACTCATCTGCCAGTTTCTGCCCGTGACATCTACTACAGAGATCAAATTGGAAACATCTCTACTTCTACCGTTACGAAGAGAGCTAACAAAGTGGAGATCGAGTTGAAGCCTCGTTTCCCATTATTCGGGGGATGGAAGACCGATTATGTTATTGGATATAATGTCCCATCGATGACTTTCCTTTACAACAAGGGTAATGACTATGCTCTGAAAGTCCCTTTCATCGATCATGTCTTTGATAATGCTGTTATTGAGAAGGCTGTCGTCAAGATTGTTTTGCCAGAAGCTAGCAGGTATGTTCTCATACGCCTTTCTCTATTCTGTGCCCTGGTTTAGTAACATCAAAGTTGTGAATCCGTTCGATCTCACCAGGAAGCCCGATGAGGTCCACAAGACTTATCTCGATACTACTGGAAGAACTGTGATTGTGTTCGAGAAGGAGAACCTCATCGACAGTCACAGCCAGGCAGTCACTGTAAGTGTTTATGATCTTCGTTTTCTTTGTTTGGTATAATTGCCCACCAAACTACGACTTTCGAAGCATTTTGGCGGGACTACAACTTGCTTTTAGGTCTACTACGAATTTGAACGGTACCTGCTGTTGAGAGAACCTTTGATCGCCGTGGTCTTCTTCTCTGTAATCTTCGTCACTTTCATCTTACTCTCGTGGTGTAACTTCTCCATTAAAGTAAGTAAATCAGTATGTTTTATTTATCTGAATGGTTTCTAATGTCGTGTGTTATTTTTAGGACAAGCCTGAAGTTCACCAGAAGAAAGAATGAGCCGTATATTTATTTTTAGTTTTATTTAAATTATTTGTTACATTTATTAATAACTAATAAAGTTGTTATAAATTATTATAATTATAAATTTATTAATAATATTAGTTCGGATATGTCACAGAACCCGTCAAGGATGTATACAACTATATTTTACATGGTCTTCCTGCCTTCACCATATTTCTCGATCTGCCTAGTGACCGTTTGTTCATCCACCACCTTCAGATCATAAGCCCATCCTATCCTCGCGAAAAAATCGATCACGAATCTACTCCAATTGAAGAGATATGACATTTCGGAAGCTCTATAATCCTGGGGGAAGGTGTGATGATAATTGTGGCCTCCTTCTCCCAAAGCTGTTACGGAAGTCCACACACTTTCGACTGCGGTGATGTTCCTGTCGTAAGGTTTATAACCAAACAAGTGCGCCACGGAATTTATGAACCAGGTCACGTGTAAGGTCCAGCAATAACGGAGGACTACTGCGCAATAGAACGCGACATAGACCTTCTCCTTCCAGAAGTACACAGGCAAGGCAGTGGGGATCAAGCCGGAGAACAAGAATGCCAGAGTCAGGAAATGTCTGAAAATAATGCACCAGTTTAGACAACATTGTAATTGTATTAACACGAAAAAGTCTCGCCATTACTCAACCTACCTCTTCTGGAACGCCAAGATTGGATTAGCGTAGAGGTCCGAGAGGTCTAATTTGGCTCCCATCTCCTTAATCTTTGGGTGTTTTCTCATCAACAGCCATCCCATATGAGAGAAAAAGAATCCGCGACGAGTGTTGTGTGGGTCGGCATCAGTGTCAGTCCATTTGTGATGACATCTGTGATCTCTTGACCATTCAATAGCATCATTCTGGAAGGCGATGGTGTTGGCCACCATGAGAATAAACTGAAGGGGAGTTGCGGCCTTGTAACTCTTGTGGGCCCAGAGTCTGTGTGCTCCCACGGTGATTCCCATTCCGCTGATTATGTAGAGAAGGACCGCTAAAATACGAAATTGAGATTTAAAACGTCCTGTTCGTATATGCAAATAAACAAACTGATGAACTTACTAAACACCATAGTCTGCCATTTCGCCAAGAAAATGAACTGATATAGGCCGATGAGAGCACCGATGTGTAAGGCGATGAAAATGATTACATTTCTCCACACAATCTCGGCTTTAAACTTGTTCTGAAAAAAATAGAAAATTTTCATTTATAGCTGAGAGTCACTCATTCAAAATATAAAACTTGTAAACAATGACTTTTAGAATACAAACCTTTTCCGCAAACTTCTGAAGCTGGATCATTTCATCGAGATCAGCCGCCAAGTACTGATTTTGAATAAGGTCATCGACCCGAGTGTTGTGATCGATGGTCGTTACCTCGAGGCTCGAATCCATGGCCATCTCTATTCGTATACAATGATCCTTATTTGTATACAACAATGACTCTCGGATTATTCTGAGTGCCCCTTTTATAGCCTCTTCCCCTTACTGTAGAAGTGTTCTGAAAAGGGGCGGAGCCAACGGTCATCCCATTCGGAAGGGAATTGGTTAAAATAAACATTTTGACTAAATTGGGCGACCCTGAAATCAAGGCATCTTGCTATTTTGGCCCCGTATCAGAGAACGAGTTCATCTTTTTCCGGACCTTGTCCGTGATCCATAATGGGAAGGAGATGGGACCACGGAATTTGCAACCAAATAACAATCACTTACGCCTTCTTATGGCTTGAAGATGTGAATTCTTGGAAACAAAAATAATGCATGCACTAAGAATGCTATTTCGTAACTCCTGGATTACTGTACTTATTTTTAGAACATTATTATATAAGCTAAGACTAAGAAAGTAAGAAAGAGTTGATGTCAACAACGTGATAGTTGTCTCATGATCTGTAAAATAATTTGCAGGGTGTCTTTGGTCTTTGTTGTTTATAATTTGGTTGAAAGTGCATTCCGATCTTTTGTGGTACCACTTAAAGTAGACAAAATTAATGTATTTATTTGCCTACAGTAACCTCTGATGTCACCAATTGTCTTCCAGATTTGTAGATAATTTATTCCAAGGGACTACGAGATAATATTTTGTAGAAAGTACCCAAACTTCTTAGACTCCCCCGATTCTATCCGCAAACTTCTGAGAATCCAAATTGTGTTCTTATACTATCTATCCATTTTTGTAAGCAATTACTGTTTGCTGCATGACGTCCATGCATTATGCCCATGAAAACTTTTAAAATGGCTTCAATTGTAATACAATTAAAATACAGGGCTATTATTCCTCTAAATGATGACCAAAATAATGTTGCCGAGTACTTTTATTAAGTCTAAATCCTTCGTAAGCCGGTCTTAAATGAAGAACGGGGGTTTGATCGCTGATGAGACCACCAGGCAGTCCAATCACACTAGACTAGAGTGGGGAGAGACGCCGTCAGAACGGGTGGTCAGGTCACGGACTCCGCCCCCAAGTGGCACCATTCGTTTATCTCCAAAGTCCACGAAGATACACTACACCAGATTCATTGTCCATTCCTCGAATCAGCTGTAGAAAGTGCAGAGAATAGGATGATAACAGACCGGGTAACTGGATGCAACGTGATCCGACGTCATCATTTACAATGTTTTGCTCACTATAGTTAATAGTGATCGGTACTTTGATCCTATTACTCCACTCATCGATCAATCGGATCCATTGCAACATTTTGTGCATTGTACCGGCAGCTCTCTTCAAATTCGTTTTATTTAAACGTTCCTTGATTCTTGTCTGATTTCAAAAAATAATAAATAAAAATGATTCATTTTTTAAAAATTACAGAAAACTTTTTATTTTATTGAATGTCAATACGAATTACTTGCACTTTATATTGGGGAATGGGAGGCGGCAGCAGATAAACGACCGGTCGGATGGACACAAAAATGGGAGTAGGCGGCGGCCGAGAAGGGGGGAGTTCGGGTATAACATCAGATCTGGAAGGTGGAGAGCTGCGGTCTGAAAAGAGACAGGGTTCTTACATCGGTATCGGAAATGAACAAAACTATCGTGAACAAAGGAATGACCAATGTCTCAAAAGTTAATGAATCATGTAACAATAGTCTACATACAAACTTCAAAATCATTATTTTTATAAAAATAGATGACTATACCTTTAGCGTAATATCTCGGTTTAATAAAAGTATCTTTGCGTAGTCTTGGGCGGACTTTGGATCCTTGGCCAAGTGGATGGGCAGAAGAAGATCGTCGCCGCAACTTCACCTCCTTCCGAACCCCCTCAGACATCATGAACAAGGTGAATAAAGGAGGGAATGAAAAGGGAATTAATCAAATCAATGATAACGAGGAATTAGTCAATCAGCCGAGCCGGAGCTCCCCCGTTTTTTGAAGGGATTGAGGAAGTTGATGGCCTCGGCGATGTCCTCTTTTCGGCTCTGATTCGAGGTTTTTCTGGACCCCGATCCTCCACTTTCTATTGATGTGGACTTGCCCGTTAATTTTCGTGGAAAAAAGTCCTCGCCTCTCTCATCGACGCTGTATGAGCGGTTCTTCAAATCTTGTTCGTAACCAATCTGAAATTTCGTTGTCTTACTCTTAATGAGATTAACCCAAAGAAGAAGAGTACAAAAGATCACAGACATTTAAGGAAAACTTTCTATGAATTATTACATAACAAGGTCTGAACCAAACACCTTGTCATGATGACATAAAAAGCGAATGTTTTGCAAATAAAGTGAGCAAAGTGTCCCCGAGAATTGAATTAAGGTCCCGTCAGCAAATAAACATGGGTCAGAACCGCTTCCAGAGCTATGTGACTGAGAAAGAGCCAATTAATATTACCTCTATCCTCTCGATGATTGTATGAAGAAGGAAACGCCACAAAATCAGAGCCTCATCCACCTTCTCGGGGGTCCAGATGGAATGTTTACGGGGTAACTCGAGGTTCTTCCGGATTTGATACAAGGCACACTCCCTGAAGACCACCCAATAACACTGCTTAAAGCCGACGGCGGCTTTTAATCGACCGTGCCGTCTACCGAGGTTATTCAGGATATTATCCATGGATTGGAGATGATCCAGATGTTGAACTCCGCTTTCCAGTACCTGCAATAACATAAAAGTGACAATTAACAAACCTGAACAAATCGGAGGGCTTGAAAGGAGAATTCATTGTTGACAACTTCGCTTCCATCTGCATTGTACTTCAGGAATGGAAATAAAAGTTTGGCCTCAGGGCACTGAAATCACAGTAATTGGAATGACCTCTGGGTTATTAATTCTTTATTGTTTTTAATGGACAAACATCATATTCAGCACGCCAAGATGCTGTGTACGTCATTATTAAAACGAAAGGAATGTAAACAAATGGAGATAACCTAATCTAGAATAATGAGCCAAAACGTAAACGCTTCAGAAGTGAGAATCTCAATTTGGATGACATTTCAAAAGAAATCAGACCCAATGCAAATGAAAGTATTCTAGAAGAACTGACCTGATCAAAGATCATCTTGTAGATGTCCACCCCAAGCCCGACCTTGTCATTTTCGACCTGCTTCCATACCAGCCGAATCAATTCCTTGTCGCGGAAGCTGAAATCTGGCCACTCCATGGGGACTACTTCTTCGCTACTTGGCACTTCTTTGACGACTTTAATTAATGTCAAAGACCGGACTAGGCCAGTTTTTGTTTTTGGAATTCCGCTTTTTCTCTTTTTCTCCCGGCCGGAAATTCGTCTTCTGCCAAGGAAAAGAAAAAGTAAGTTACTTAAGCGCATCTTCCATTGGAATTCCAATTTTGGAAATAATTTTTATTCAAATCACGAGCCACCTCCATGGGGACCTGGAGTCTGTAATTGCAGAAGTGCAAGGTCAGACGGTCTTTTAATTAGGAGTAATCTTTGCTCCACTTGTAAGATCATATCTCATACCGAGGTCAGGAGTACAGTAACCCAAACAAAAGATCATGACTTTGGTATACATTTACTGTTAATAGTACTTGTCATTGTTTTAATTCACAATCGTTTTGATGAGATATGGGTAATTTTCATGTTGCTGAATACTTGCATAATAAGTAGTATGTAATAGGCGTATCTAGGACTTTCATAATATGATGAGATCTGTTGTCAGTTTGATGTTTCCAAAGGTTTCTGAGCCTCGGTCTCCTCAAGAGATCTTCGGGGTTTCGCCCATTCCTCGATACTGGCTGAAATTTATTCGAAATTAGACCAAGAATTAGTTCAGACAAGGCATGCACTGAATACAATCAAAAGAAACTCAAGGAAAAATAGAAACACGCAAAAATGCAGGATAATACAAGACGAATTTTAAGCAAGGAGCGCACGTCGAGTAAGAATATATTACAATACAAAAATTGTTTGGTACTTGCCCGTCCCCCAGATCTGAAAGGCGACTCCAGTCGAGATGAGAATAAATGCCATGATAAAGAAGGCCATCTTCCATTCCTCCTTGGTATCATCCACAACCACCAGTCCTATCATGTAAGGAGCGGCGACCGACGCAACTTGAGCGAAGAATCGGGAGAAAGAGGCCACAGACGACGTATATTTGGGGGCCACACATACCACACTGGTGTTGTAGCCAGGGATAAAACCCGAAGACAACCCCACAGCCATGGTTGCCAAGAAAATGGCCACATTTGCAGTGTTGCAATCACAATACGCAATCAAAATGTAGCAGACCCCGGCGCCAAAACTGGCTAGAAATTGCAAAAATTTAGATTGAAAAGTATATAATATATCGGAAGAGAAAGCAACCCAAGTCTTACCCAAAGAGTTGAACAGTTTTGTGACCCCATTTAGAGTCATTATTCCTCGGGATTTGAGATAATCCGCCCACCAAGTGAACAAAATCTTGGTTATTAATTGAACAACGAAAGGTAAAGCTGACATTATTCCATTCTGAGGAGGTACTGATATATCATTTTTTTACTTACTCGACTTAATTTTAGACCAAGGATATTCTCGTAATAAGCAGGGAGATACACAATCGTGCCGACATTCATAAAGTTCTGGCTGAAAGAAGACAAAGCGATAGCCCACACGCTGAATGAGGTCACAACCTTGCCCCAGGGCGTCACAATTTTCTCGCCTTTTAATTTGGCCATATGGCCATCAGCGCGGATCAGATCAAGTTCCTCTTCTGGACAATATCGCGGGTTCTCGGGAGTATCATCGATATAATAGAGCCATGAGATCAGCAAGAACACCCCCATTACAGCTAAAGTAATTCAATTTCTTCTGGTAACCCATTTATAACTAGACATGGCTCCCGGACCGATCTTTCGGCCCTCGGGCTGGAGGGGGCCCGTTTCAAAATTTCTTTGGCAGTATTCTAACATAACAAAAATTGGTACTACCTAGCCAGCCAAAAGCTCCAAAAAAAAATAAAAGACAAAAACGGCTGTAAATTCACCAGACGTTTACTTTGACCGTCATTTGACACATACATATACAAAAAATCTTCCCTTCATTTCTCCAACTTTAATACTACAGTTTATCTTTTTACTATAAGCTCAACTCACCGGACCGCCCGCGAGCCATGTCAAAATTATAACCCTTACCATAGACATAAAAAGCAGAAGGCCATCCACCCAGCATAGTCCATTGACAGAGGTATGCAGTTAGGAGTAGTGCCACAATAACTGATACTTGATTACCAGTGGTCGTAATAGCAATGGCAGTGGATTTCTCTTTCAACGGGAACCATCGAGCCACCAAGACATTCATACAAGGAACTAGGACCACTTGGCCACATCCCATTAATATTCGAATAAAGATCAACGCCCAAGCACCGAAATATCGAACAATCTCGGGGGACATTATAGTACCCACAACATTGATGACAGCCCCGATAAAAACAAGTTGTTTCGGACCAAAACGATCGCATAAATAACCTCCAGGTATGACCATAAACAGCCCTCCAAAGTAGAAGGAAGTAAGGACATAGGCCTGTTCCTTCTTCGTCAACACTACATCTGCATTCTGAAGGGGTACCGTAATATAAAAAGGATTACTTACAGATATAATAACAGGATCCAAGACCGAGGTATTCCTCTTTCCATCCACTGCAGATACGCATTCCTCGGAGATTTGATGTGTTTTGGCTTGGTCTGGAACGCCTGAGGCGGTCTTATTCACCATGCAAACCATGGCCATATTAATGTTGGATCTCATGAAACCCTCGACGGATAAGGCCAATGCGAGGATAATGGCGACTCGGAAACGTCGTGAACGCCATGACCAGAGATTGGAATAGTGATTCGCATAATCCGGGGACTTTTGCGTGTCGGAGGGACCCGTTTTCGACAAAAATTGGGACTCTTGTCCCGATTTCTGGACTAAAAATAGCATTTAAAACAAGAATAAGCGACAAGAATTCGATAACAGTGGTCTAAACTCTGTTTCAACCATCACTAATCAGCCAGTGTCACATTGCATTTTTTAAATTTTTCAAAATTTCTTTTCAGTTCCCAAGTTTCAAGGTTAATTTACTTTACTCGTTAAAACTTTTCAATGGTAAGTATTAAAATTAAATAGTAGAAAATAGTGAAATCAATAACGATCCAAACAAAACGAGACATAAGAGATTAGAGAGGCTGTGGATTACCTCAATTTAGCTCCAAACTAATTAAGTTTATCATTTTTTATATTAATTTATACTACTAATCTCTCCCTCTTTTCATTTTCATGTTTATTTTCTAAAAAAATTCTGATCAACAAAACAACAGCACTTACCCTCCTCCATTCACTGGATACAAACTCAGGGTTTCTGCAATGAGAGTTTAGTTATACTAGAGATTAATGCATTAATGCCCGGAGGGGAAGAGGCCGTAAGCGGGCGAACTCGCCCTGTTTTCATACTTATTTACAAACAGTATTTAGAAAATAAAGTTTTAAAGATTAACCAAATGATCAACAACGCCTTTACTTTATATATTACATTACTTTTTCTGTATTTATTGTACAATTTAAAAAAAACTATACATGAGGAATCAATGTTTTTAAAGCGGCTTTATGTTTACCTATTTTTAAAAAAATAGATAAACATACGAATAATCTTGCAAAAAAGGACCGCAAAGGACGGCATTCCTGCAGTCAATTCTCATTGGAAGTGCCCATTGTATAATAACTCCCAGAAAAAAGAAGGGAAAATCAATTTGGGGCCCTCAGGCAACGGATTTCATTAGATCCAGCCCCAAAAAATACAATTACTTACATTTACACCTGAACATTAACGCCGTTACCCGTAAAGAAATCCAATTCCAAACTCATGTTGGTGCCGTAAATAGCAGCAAAAGAGTAATTAAATTGTAAGTAATTCGAAGGGAGAGAGGCGATGTTATACATGAAGTGAAGGGCCAAAGACAGTTATGAATCTCACATCTTTCATCAACATACAGTAGCCCTGATGTGTAATCGAGTCATACGCCGAATTTGCGAGTATTGCACGTTGTCTAGAAATGGTGTCATTGTGACATTCGAACAAATTAATTATATTATTCATAACCGAGTCGATGCTTCACTTATACTACATCCATCTCAAATTCCTACGATTCCATAGTGTACGGTAAGCCTTAGCATTTCTAGTGACACATTTTCTAGAAGTTAAAATTCCTGGAAAATTTTGCAGTGAAGCATTATGCCAGAGTTCAATTTTCGTTTCAGGATCATGCAGTAGACGTCAAAATTTATCCGAGTGGACGATTTCTCTTGGCGAGTTCAGTAAATTGCAAGTTGCAAATTACGACCAACTCGTGTTGAAGAACAGCCTCAGAATATGTCGACCAAGACCAAATTTTCCAAGGAAGATGAGCTTCTCCTTCAGGTAGGTATAGAATGATGTTATGCAGCTGTTGGATGACAATCTTTATTCATGGTATCTTTTTTTCAGGACTTCTCCTCCTCCATTAGCACAAAGACGTCCGTTGTCTTCTACGTGATTGCTTTCTTAGCTTCCTTGGCCCCACTTTACTTGTTCTATGCTATTCATCAGATGGATGTTGCTGATTCCTGGTTCATCTGGGGTGCTGCTTCGGTTGGAGTGTCGTATATCCTAGCCCAAGCCTACAAGAACGTCAAACACGTTACCAAGCATGAGTAAGTATTACTGCTTGAGGTCTTTCTTCCATTTTTATTCCGATTTCAATCATATTACTTCAGTGTCGTCCGCAAACGTGGAGAAGCCATCACCCGTGACGTCAACAAACAACTCGCTGAGGACAAGAACATGTCCAAGAAGGAGAAGGACGAGAGAGCCTTGTGGAAGAAAAACGAAGTCGCTGACGCCGAAGCCAACCACTTTACTATCTTCTTCAACAACGTCGTCTTCTACGCTTCCTTTATTTTCCTCTCTTTCTTCTTACTTCAGAACGCTAATCCCATCTTCAACTGTTTGGGATCAATGTATGGTGCCGCTGGTATCGCTTATCTGTTTTCTACTGCTAAGTAACCAATCGTTGATATTAACTTGATAATGATGTTTCGATAATTTATTATGTATAAGATAAAAGTAAAACCCGAGTTTTGATTAATCTGTATCCATGACTTCTTTGACGTCGTTTTCCTTGTTCCCGAATATGGCTTTTCTAATGCATTCCCCCATCAGACCTTGAAGAACTTCACATCCCAGCTTCTGGCCGTCCCTGGTCGCTTTGCTCAATCTTTCCGTGAACAGAGCCGAGTTTTTGTTTCCAACCTAAGCATAACGTTATACGAGCAAATTAAACTTACTTGTTCTAATTTTGCAGCGAGATCCTTTAACTGTGAAGTCAAATAATCGGCATTCGTTTTGAGAGAATTGGATGATAGAGTATTCGTCCAATAGGTCGTCCACATAGCATTTAGAATTGCCGTATCCAACGAAGACTTGAAGTAAGTAACATTGAGAGAATAATAATTTTTACAATGAACTCCAAAGTCTTCGATTTTGTTCAAAGGGATACTCTGATATTCGGATGGCCCTTCGTCTGGAGGTTTGTATCCACGAGGATAAGTTCGGAAAGCTCCAATGTCAACCTTTCCGGCCGAGATAGTTCGAATCGGATCAATCTAAAAATTAAACAAGCAAATAATTTAATTACTTACAACAACGGCGACGAATGGCTCCTGATACTGTTGGTTCAAATTCTGCGTTCCCACATCAATACCACTGAGCCAACAGCCGTAACCAGGATGGCTGTGATACCATCCAACCACCTTTTCAAACCTTCCTACCGCTTCACAAGTCTCAGAGTAGTTGGTCATGTACTCGTAAGCCTGGGCTTGAGCATTGACTCGGGTCTCGGTTCCCTCAACAGGTAGAGCAAAGCTATCCATTACAATGATAGTGTTAGTCTCAACTCGTCCTTGCATCAGACCCATTACTTCGATATTTCCACCGCTTTGTGCATGGATTACCATCTTCAATAGTGCAAGTGCAGACATTTTTACCTCCTAAAAACATAACCTAAATTTCAAAAGCATGGAGGACCTTCAAATAAGAAACAAACAAACCTTGAAATAGTTCGGGTCTCTCTCCCATGGCTTCAAAGCTCTGATAGATTGTTGTTCCTCTTTGTTATATTTGAAAATCACATCAGACGTCTGAACGTTATTTTCAAGAAGCCATCGTTTCTTGTGCAACTCCAAAGCAGACCCTTCAGCCATCTTGGTACTATAACACGCGAATTCGCTTCTTCTCTCCGAAAATATTTACTTTTTTCTCAGCTGCGCCCTGGTATGGGATTTTATGGTTGCAATGTTATACGAACACAAACGCGGCCGCGGCAAAACTTATTTCGAAAAAACCCCTCAAAATTTGCAGCGCTAGCGCGCTCAGTTTCGTACATAACGTTGCTGGTGGTTGCCAGGGGTGGTCAGCCCGCGCTGAGAAACGGATTGACAAACGGACCGAGGCAAAAATCCGAAAAACCTGTCGCTGACCACCCCTGGTGACCACCGACCTTCTAGATGGTTACCTTCGATGTTTCATCAACTCCGGAGGCACGAAAAAGGACGGGGCCTACTTCCAGTGTTATGAAAACCCAGGTAATTCGTCCTCTGCAAACAATAATAAACGTAATATTTCAGTCTAAGACAGTTGAGTCAAGGATTCGATTTCTGGACAGTAAGCTTGTGCCGGTTGTGGCTAATCTCTTCGAAGGAGAGAAACTTTACGTTTTGGATGACGAAAAGAGAGTAAATTGTTAATTTTACAAAGATTTGACGAATTTAGGTAAATATCTTAGACTTGGGGTTCAAAGAATCAGTTGACGATGGTGTTCATCTTCGAAAATCCATGGATTCTGGTATCATTGAAGGTTTGAGGGTGGTTGGAAACCCCATGGAAGTCAGCATGCTGGACATCAGCGGCGAGAAAGAGAATTTGGATGGTAGAGTTTATGTCGACGGCTGTAATCGGTTTGTGGACAAGATCGAGATGGGTCCTCATGCTGTGCTGGATGGACAAAAAGCCTTTCTTCAGTGAGTTTATGTGATTTCTAGTATATACGTCAATTTAGGACGAATACCAGCGCATTTCGATGCAAATTGGCGGGCCTGACCGGGGCCAAAGCTTTGAGTGAATTCAACTTGATCGTCCTGACTGATGGGTCTGACGTCTCAAATAATGTTGCCTATGGATCTAGAGTGACCAAGAATGGCGATTCGGAGATCAGCGTCAAGTATCTTGGTAGGGCCAGTTTCTATAAAATTTACAGGATACGCCGGTTTTGTGGCCCGAGTTGAATTGGCTATACTGGTCGACAAAATTTTCGTTCCATCTGGATCTCGGTAACCGCTGGGTCTATAAGCTTAAAATTCGTCACAGAAACACTCTGGGACAATCTAACCCCGTACCCAAAAAAATCTTATCATTAGGTGCACATTTTATGCACGTTTTTTACAAAGGGCTAAAAACGGTATCACAAAATTTTCTTTCCGCTTTGAAGATTACGTTTGTAAAACATAAGGGCGATGCGCACTTCCAAGGTTTCCAAAAACTGAAAATCACTGGCCCGCCCTATGCTATCAATCTGCATATTATTTATGATTATTCAGGTTATTTTGATGCATCCTGCATGATGAGAATTGGAGTAGCAATCCGACGACCCGATCTTGAGCTAATTAACGTGACCTATCATGGATTGTATGGGGCCCTTAGCGAATCTTTTGAAATCCCACGCTTTACCGAATGGCCGATTCCAGTGGAATTGGCAGCTCTTTTACCAAAAGAAGATGATCCTCGGAGAGAAGAGAACTTCTCTGAAGAGTTGGTTCGAGGATCGTTTAAGGTTGCTATGCGTTGGAAGGAGTCCGAGCAGATGATCACCCAATTCAAGGCGAATAAAGGGCGGGCGAACACGAATCCCTTTAAATATTTCCAGACCCCGAATACAACTGATGAGGCCTTGTTGGTAAGGTTTATCTGTTTCTTTATTAATTTTTTAGACGATCTCTCCGGGATGGCTGGATCCCCGGGTAAAGGATTTCGCTCGTTCGATGAAACTGAGATTTGTTAAAGTAGGTATTCATATGTATTTTCGAACATTATTTTAGATGCTTTTCGACAAGTCATCGGAAGGGAAGGTTTCCTGGCCAATGGTGCAGGTCCAAACTGAATTGGTGGAACGGTTCAAGACGTTCTTCATGACCTCACTTGCCAATCCCATTGAGGATTTCGATGTTTTTGAAGGATCGTGGGACTTTTTTGCCGCTGCTCGATCATGGGTTACGCTGAAAGAGATGATGTCATTCCTTGTGGAGCTCATAAAAAACGAAGAAATAAAGCATACTCATGTAAGTTGAACGCTTTAGCCTCATTTATTGCCGTTTCAGGTTCACACTGACGGTATTTCGCAGTTTGCCAGTGCCGTTTCCAAAGATTATAACTTGGCCAGGTCAAGGTTGGACGAATCCCGTGTCGTTGAATATTTGATACAGCTGGGAATGGACCGTATTCGTCGTGAACTCTTGATTGAATTGGGAAACGAGAAAGCGGAGGCTTTGAGTTATCTGGACCTTGAGGATGTGGATATCGAGGCTGGTCTGCAGAGAATGTTGGCAGTCCATTTGGCCCTCCAGACATACGACCTCTGTCGGAAATACATCGACAACTCTGCTTTTGTGGACAAAATGTTTGGGTAAGTCACTGTTGTTGATTGACGTAAGACGTTTCGCATTTCAGAACTTTCCTCCGCAGTTCCGAGCAGGTCAACTTTGACAACGTGAAGGAGCTTGCTGTCGATATCAAGGTAGATGTCCCAAGCCTCAATCGAGAGTTGTTCGCTATGTAAGTTTGGGGTTTGAGTCGTTACAATACTAGTTCGCGCTTCTATTTAGCATCTTTTTTAGTAATAATCTGCGAGAATGGTCTGTTACCTGTGATTTCAACGACGCCAAGCATGGTTCCAATCAGATTTACGTTTATTTGAGCCGTAATCCGGAACTTAGAATCTCCGGGAAGTTGAATAAAGCCGAATTCCGGATGTACAAATACCAATTCGAAGTTCCTGACATGGCGTCTCTGTTCCACACCTATCTCGCCAACGTCAACGATAACGTTTTGACCGGCCCTGGTAGCACAAAAAATCAAATATCTTTCCGAAGCAATCGCTAAAGCTAATATATTTATTTATAAAGGAACATTTCTATGGGGTATGGAATTACGGGTCGGGACATACATGAAAAAATGTTTTTACATGTCAGAAAAATTTTGTGATTTTGATGTGTCTCGAGCGGTGACTCCATACCCTTAAAAGTGCTTTCCTAGCAAGCGATATTTGATAAACCGGTATTTTATTTTTAAGATCGTTTGCTCGGTAGGATCGTATGATGATCTGAATTATTTTATTTTGCTGTATAAGTCTTAACTGACTTGTGCTTGTAGCATTGAATCTGGAGCTTAGTACCCAAATAGGCAAGTCCCGCGAGATTATGAGGTTCCTGGGAATAACAGGGAGCATTGAATACGGTCAGACATCTGTCGGCAATGGTGACTTCAAACCAATCACACAGTGGTGGGCTCTGATAACCGGATCAATTCTTGCCGCCAGATATAAATCACCTTGGTTATATAACAAAAGTCATTGACTCCATATTTCCTCCTCAATGGCTGGGAAGTCAAAACGGTTTTCTATTCCACAGCACAAATCGGATAGTCAAAGTTTGTTGTTGGAAAAAAAGTAAAAATAGAAAAATTTTGAATGTAGCGGTTATGATACACGAGCGAATTGATCATAATCGTCGCAACATTCAAAATTCCCGATGCCTGTTGAAGGTGACTTCTGCCGTTCTGTGAAGGCATTCTGACTGTTTGACTAGCCATCTACGGATTTCGGATGTCACTGCTACTCTTTGACACCAATTCTAAACTATTGGCTAGCTATTTTCGGCGCTCAGGCATTCTGATACCTTCGCCAAAGGGAAATTTTTTTTGGCTCTCATGCTAACTCATTGGCAATCCCAAACAATTTTGCAAATAGAGGTAGCGCAAAATTTGCATAAACTAGTGAGTTGATCATTTAAAAGTTGTATTCATGAATACTGAATATATTCAGTGTCCAAACTTCAGCTCTGCTTGTCGGTCGTTTTTTATCGTCTCCATTCCGAAGATGGGTAAAGAGAAAAACAAGGAAACCAAAACGGAAGAAAACGTAAGGTTATTTCGAAATTGAGTGAGACTATATGTGCAGGATAATGAGGACGACATTTCGATCACCGATGACATCCGCGGCGCAGAATACTACCATGGTCTTGTGCCTCGAACAGATATTGAACCGCTTCTGAAGAAAGAAGGAGACTTTTTGTTGCGTAAAACGGAGCACAATCCTGGTAAGAGACGGCGAATACTTCAACAGCCTTCTGTAATAAATATAAGGATGGTAACATACGCATCAAATCGGGTGTCGCGGCCTGAAACCGCGATTCCTTGTCTGTCAGGCCTCTATACAAGAAATGCGCAATTCTTGTCACCATCCTAATATAGGGTGTTCCAAGAATCATGGAAAAAACTATTCATTAATAACTTTGTGCTCGGTGGTCCAATCCGAAATTTTTTTTTGCATTTTGCAGAAAAACCTTGGAGTTTTTAGAATCAAAAAAAAATTTTTTTGTTTTATCGGCGGAGACTTCCATAATCCGCCTTGAATTCGGTGGAGTGCGTTTTTCACAAACGAGGCTGTAAAAATTGGTTCATTTTTTTCTCCGCTGATTTCTCCGCCGAATTGCCTTTTTGTCTTCTCCCATATGTTTTGGTTTTAGCCAATTTTGACTCCCCAAATTCGAAGAAAAATCGTCCGCCGAGGTTAAAACATGTCTCCGCCGAATGACAAAAAATTGAAATTAATGTCATATTGTATCTTCTGAATCCTTTCCCGCCCATTTTCTTCACACAAACAACTATTTACAGCCTCATTTGTGAAAAAAACACTCCGCCGAATTGAGAGAGGGAGGATTACCGAAGTCTCCTCCGATCAAAGAAAAAATTTTTTGTTGATTCTAAAAACTCAAAGGTTTTCCTGCAAAATGCAAAAAAAAATTTTCGGAT
Source organism: Bursaphelenchus xylophilus (assembly GCA_904066235.2). Taxonomy (NCBI): domain Eukaryota; kingdom Metazoa; phylum Nematoda; class Chromadorea; order Rhabditida; family Aphelenchoididae; genus Bursaphelenchus; species Bursaphelenchus xylophilus. The sequence goes on from CAJFCV020000004.1 coordinate 6,967,076, forward strand.
TGGACCACCGAGCACAAAGTTATTAAAGAATAGTTTTTTTCCATAATTCTTGGAACACCCTGTATAATGAAAATAATTGTTCCAGGAGTGATTGTGTTGGCTCTATCTGTAAGGCATGATGGTCATATCCGGCATTTTATGATCAATCAAGACGAGGACGGCTCTTTTTACCTGGAACACCATCGGGAAAAGACGGTCGCAGAACTCATAAACTGGCATCGGTCCACTCGAACACCCCTCTCAACCGCCACTCCAGCCAAACTCAGACGTCCTGTGGAAAGACCGGCCTGGCTTCTGAATCATGATTCCATCAAGTTGTCCAAGAAGTTGGGAGAAGGCGCTTTCGGAGAAGTTTATTTGGCTGAATTCACAAACGCGGCAGAGAAGGTGGAAGTGGCTGTGAAAACGATGCGAGAAGAAGCAACCAGAGAAGCCAGACTCAAGTTCATGAAGGAGGCTCGACTGATGAGGAAATTCCAGCACAAACACGTGGTTCGTATCCTGGGAGTTGCGGTTCATGAGCATCCCTTGATGTTGGTCATGGAATTATGCCCTGGGGGCTCTTTGTTGTCATACCTCCGAAAGAACAAAGGAAGTGTGAATCAACAAACCAAACTCAGATTTGTCTCGGAAGCTGCTGAAGGACTGTTCTTTTTGGAGCGCCAGAAATGCATCCATCGTGACATTGCGGCTAGAAATTGTCTTTTGACCGCCAAGTTGGATGTGAAGGTAGCCGACTTTGGAATGAGCGATGATCGGGTTTCCGTACATGATGACAAGTTGGATAAGGTTCCCGTGAAGTGGCTCGCCCCCGAGACTATGCAGAATAAGATGTATTCCAACAAGACAGATGTCTGGTAAGCTCGGTAATAATATATTAAGGTCCATTTAGGTCCTTTGGAGTGCTTGTTTGGGAGATTTATGCAGACGGATCCGACCCATACCCCGGCCTCACCAATATCCAGACCAGAGCCAAGATTGTTGTTCAGGATTATAGAATGGAAATGCCTAAGGGCACACCCGCCGCCATGAGTAAAATGGTCTCTCAATGTTGGGCCAAAGATCCCGAGAAAAGACCGGACTTTTCCAAGATCACCAAGATGCTCAAGGAAATGAAAGCGTAATTCCCGAATAAAGCACGCAGACCAACAATATTAATATACGAAAAGCGCCTACGCATGGGCACTTTAATCTTGATATAAAAACAAAGTGAATTCAAATAATTATAATTAAACTAGATATATTATCACATTCGAAGGCAGATTCTGGTAAAGGTTAGACTTGAGGCTGATAGTTTTGCGCCTGCAAGTCCTCCTCGTCATCGGTAACTGGCTCATTGTATTTTCGGAGTCTTCTTCGGTAATTGGTCAGCTTGGCGTCTTGCTCAGCAAGAAGAAGAAGGGTGTCGTCATGCTCTCGTCTGATGGAATTCAATTCATTCTTGGCACTTATCTACAATACATAACCAATTAAGTTCTGTAATATTTTTCAACAACTATAAAAAAACTCTTACTACTCACCAGTTCCTTGAATGATGAAGTAGTTAACTGTTTATTTGCGTCATCGAGAGTTGCGTTCAGTCGCTGAACTTCCACTTTGGTTCGCTCCAGCTCCTCCACCGCCTGTGTGTATGTTTTACTCTGCCCTTCGAAGCATTCCCATCCGTATTTTAATTGCTGTTCCATCTGAGCAATCTGTGAAGTTAGCTGTCCAATGACGGCGTCCTGAGGATTAGGGAGTTGTGCAAGTTGATATGTCTGCCATTGCTCGGCAAATGCCTTGTAGCGCTCTGCTTCTGATTGCCATTGCCGTGCCACTCTACAAAGTAACTTTATTATGACCAGAGGCGTATCTGGGGAGCTTTTCTGGGGCAGGGGAGGGGTACGACATAGAAAAACACGAAAAGAAGCAACGACTGTCAACTTACGTTGCCATCTGTTCCGCTTGTATGGCCAATCCAGAAAACCTGATGCATTCTTCTTCCTTCAGACGTAATCTCTCTTTGACTTTACTCAATTCATTCTGTAATTCTTGGATTTCCGCGGTTTTCTGATCGTTTCCTTTAGGCTAAAAACATCAAATAAAATCAGTAGCAACAAAAACAAGCTATGAAGATGAAACACAAAGAAAAGAAACCGCACAATGTCCACAAATTCCCATACTTCTTGGTCGGGTGGAGTCCCATTTTCCTTGCTCGTCAGCTTCGCTCGATCCAACTCTTGTCTCAACTGGGCGATCTGTTCATCTTGTTGTTTTATCAGCTTCTTATACGACGTTACAACAGCCTCAGTGTTCGACGGATTGGCTTGGTAATCGCCATTGGGGCGAAAGATCTTCATCAAGATGCCTAAAACGGCAGTTACAGTACAGGGTGGCCAGAGAATTCCTCCACAAAGTTTTTGTCGATTTCTAATATCCAAAAAACTGATTTTTCAGTCGAAAAGAAAATGGCCGGTTTTTTGCCTAAAAAAATTCCACCAACGCGGAAAGTAGTGCATTCAACGGATACTTTTGATCGCTCTTTTGGTCATCACACTAATCTTAAACGGTTTATTTTGATTTCCTATGGCTGAAAAGAGGATGTTTGCTTATTTTTTTGTGTTTATCAAACATTTGTCGAAGGTAATGAAAGTTTGACCCCCTTCTAACTCGGTCCAAAGTGTACCAATTCGGACCAAATTTGGTACATCGTCTACTCACAACCTAGTAACAAAAAATAAAATAGCAGGATAAACCATATAGTTGTATTTCAAATTCCAGAGGCAATTTTCAAAAACCATCTTAAAAATCGGAGGAAAAGTTTTGACCCTTTAAAAAATGTTAAATATCGCCGGCGGATGCACCCAGAAACTTTCGCTTTAAATAAAGCGTTTAAAACTGGTGTGATAACCAAAAAATCTATCACAAACTCTCCGCCAAATACACTACTTTTAATTTTTTTAGGCGAAAAAATCCCTTCCTTCTACTGCGAAAGGAGTTTCTTGGATATCTTGTCTGAGCGCCAAGAAATCGACAGAAACTTTTGGGGAATTTCTATGGACACGCTTGTATATTAAAGTCAAATTACCTTCAGAACTTTTAAACAGCTTTGTGAATTGATACTCCAAGAGCAGATCATGGGCTGTGGTTCCCGAGGGTAGCGGTTTTTGAGCCGCTCTGATGTAATATTCGGACTTGGAAAGGGAATCCAGGCCATCTGCCACTTGGTCCAAGCCCACTCTTCTTTGTATCGTATCCATCAACTGTTTCCTAAAACAGGAGTCAACCATTGTTGAAAACACTTACTTTCGTCCGGCGTTATCAACAGAATCATAATAATGTACACAAACTCCCAGAACAAAAGCCATCAATCCCTTCAAAACTTGACTCTCTCCTTCTTTCAGCTCAGTGTTGGCGTTATTAAGATGTGATGTCAAATACTCCAAGTACCGGTCGTCATGAAGGAATTCTTCCACAGCTTCCCCACAATTCTGAAGCCATACTCCCAATAACATCAACAAAGCGCATCTTGTTTGCAATCTCCTTGCTCCCAAAGATACCAAGAGATTTCCAATATGATTCAGAAGAGAGCTGGGCTCTTCTCCTGGGACTGTGGACATCTGAACTCGAAGTAATTGAGGTTTAAGATGATCCGCATCATATAAGGTGTAGATCAAACAAACAGCACCGAACCAGACTTGGACAGACTCGGCACTGATAATGGCAGCGCAAAGATAATGCCAGAGGTCATCGTCCAGATTCTTCTCTTTATCCTCAGATTCAGCGGTAGGAAGAAGCGAGTTGATAATCTACAATAATTTACATATAAAAACACCACGAAAGATACCATACTCTTTGTTTTCCCGTGTCATTTCCATACAAGTAACATAAAAAGCAATAAAAGACAGAACATCGCAGTCTGAACAGCTGTTTCTCGGTGGTCATAGACATTAGAAGCACCATTAATGCCGATCTAAACAACAAAATATATAATTACAAATACACCTACTTTTCACCTTCCGGAGTTTGAATAGTACTTGAAGCCAAGAACTGTTGATTCGCATAGTTACCACGTATCACATCAGCGACAGTGACCGCCGTCTCACTCAAAACATCGACAGTAACAACAAATTCGGACAATAACGTCTTTACCAGTAATTGAATTAGGCCTAAAATCAAACAAAAATAAAACAAATGTAGCCATCTTACCTGTCTGAAGAATGGCCCTTTGAGAAGCATGAGTATTGGCATGGGTGTTATCAGTAGGGGATACCAAGGTCCTAATCACTTGCAAAATAAAAATAAAATTGGCAGTCTTCTGAGGTAACCAATCGGCTTCCGGGCTCTCCTCAAAGTCATCTGGAGGATATAAGAAGTCATTCGTCAGCTTTAGCAAGCGATTAATTAAGCTGAAATTGTAATTGAAGATAAAATAATAGCAGCTGATAACATTTAAAAAATTTTGCTATCCAAACGTCTAAAACAATATCACGAAAACAAACCTGGCCTCTCTAAAAAGTTCCTGATTGTTTGCATTCTTCTTTAAAAGATTCAGTATTACAAAGAGACAGTCTTCCACTACAATACTGTCCGCTGGCTCGTTCTCAATCACCTCAAATAACATTTGAAAACAATTTTGGAAGACGAGTAGCTGCTGAAGAGCAATATTTCCCCGGCTCAGTTCACTCAACATAAGGACAACATGGTTTCTGATGACTTCTCGCTGTTCATTGAGTAGATCAACAATCCTCGACGTTCCTGTTGGGTCTTTGACAATAGCTTCTTGTACTTCTCCAGCCCGATGTCTCAATAAAGTTGTTAACAATTGAATGGCATTCCTAAATTATAATAAATCAACAGTAGAAAACTTACTTTCTGACGGCAAAATTATCGTTCTCAAGACATTTCAGAATCGCTGGCATAAAAACGGGCTTGCGAACAATCAATTCAGCTAGCCGATCACAGATATCTTCCTCAAGATTGTCCTCATCATCGCCCAAAACAGCATTCAGAATCTCTAATACCATAGCAATTATGTCCAGTTCCTCTTCCGTATCCAAAATCTGCATGTACAGATGCATTCCAGCAGTAGCCACCAAGAGTCGTGCATTCTAAACAATGACAATACAATAAGTCAGCGCTTCTCTAAATATCGAAGAACTAAGTAAATCCCATACTTTGGCGCAAGATCTAAGTCCTTTCAACGCATTTCTTTTGTCCGGTAACGTAGAAGCGGTCTCCAAGCGTTCAACGAACTTCTCGACGAGCTCGGAGTTATCAGCACTCGGCTCCTCACCTCCTCCGAAAAAGTTCCGAAGGTACGACATCTACACGATCATCCAAGGACACGTTGAATTCCAATATTTTTTTTGGAATTTACTTCCAAATTTCTTTCCAACACATTATTGCGGAATGCCAAGAAATTTCGGAGAATATGATTTCAATTTGAGACCCAAATTTGAAAGTTCGTCCACAGAATTACAGAAATATCACGTCTTTGTGAAAGGACTGATGTGTAAGCCGTCGAAATAAATGTAACATTACGCAACGGATGGGCTTACGGAGTCTTATTCTTTAAAATCCTAATTGGAGGGGAGAAGCCCTATTTCGGATTCAAGCAATCGACCGAAATGCAGGGATCTGTTCTAGTTCTTCTATTATATTATATAAACATCCGTTAAGCAAGGCAGTCTTTTTAGTCATCGATGTCAAGCTTATTCTGGATAAAATTAAAACGAAGATAGACCCTTGATATTGAAGATTTGAAAGACCATATATGTCATCATGGGCGATCCTTGTGAGTCTGAACTTTTTATGTGTGCCCTGAGGGCCGAAAACACGTTTTGAAACTCAATTTTTCGTCACAGCCAGTGATCTATAAATAGAGAAAAAATGCTGCCTGCAAAGATGCTGATCTTTTAAAGGAAAATTTTTAAAAATGAAATATTTTGTAATGTTATCAGAAAGCACGCGCCTTACATTTTAATTAAAATGCGTAAAATAAATAACCGTATGACCGCTCAAAACAATAACGTCTAACCTTTTGAGTAAAATGTTTATCAGCAATCGATATTGATTATAACAATTAAACTTGAGTAAAGGAGTCGTGAATAACATAAATAAGTTTAACGCGAACGGCTTCTTCGCCCCAAGGGCATTCTGTTGGGATTTCCACCACCACCACCGCCCGCTCGGAATGGACTTCGACGGCGCGGAGGAGACCGACGGCGGTCGTAGCCACCAGGACGATCCCCTCCACCACGAGGTCGATCCCTTGTGGCCGGCATCAGGTCGCATTTGACAACCAGACCATCTATTTGACCTCCATCCATGTGTTTCACTGCCTTTTCGGCATCTTCTGCTTTCTCGAACTCGATGTAAGCTTGACCACGAGATAAATGAGAAAATACTGGGTCTGGGGGAAGATCTACCTTCTTCAAAGGTCCATAGGTTCCAAAGATTTCATTTAAGTGCTCCTTGTTCACATTTGTGGACAGACTCTTCACGATAATCCTGAAAAAATTATTGGTTATCTACGAATGAACGCGCCAATCGACGTAGATCATATTCCCACATAAATTAGCTAGGGATAACTCTAAACAAAAAAAATATAAGAAAGCCTTACTTGCTGGGTGGTGGAGTTTTAGAACGTCTGGGTTCGCGTTTGGGACTTCTACGTGGAGATCTTCTTGGAGATACAGATCTTCTAGAAGCGACTGTTCGATCTCCACGCGCTGGCCCTCCAACACGTCGAGGACTCCGGCTTCTGGACTTTCTGCGGTTTCTGTCTGTGGCGGAAGGCTTGTTTCTTCTGGGGCTTGGAGACCTTGATGAGGAGGACGAACGAGAAGAACTGCTGGAAGAAGAACTGCTTCCTGAAGAAGAAGACGAAGACGAGGAGCTTGAGGAAGCTCGACGACGTCGAGGAGATCTTTCAACCATCGTTGACAAGTGAACAGAAAAATAAAATATAAAACACGGCTGTTTCACACAACAGAAAAGCGGAGTTTGTCCTTTTTTGAAGCGGGGGCGCAGCTCGTTGAGACCAAAAGTGACTGTTTTCTAATACTTCAACTTTCAAACTAATAGTCGAAACAAAAATCGACCATTAACCACAAAAAATACAATTTGTCGTTAATCTAACGACATACTAAACACATTTCAGAAATTTGAGATGTCCGTGGTGCTAAATTAACCGACGTTGGGGATACCGTACAAAAACCAAAATGGGAATTTATATCACGAAGTGGATATGTAAACACATGATCCTGATTTCATAAATACCGAAAATGTCAAAAAAGGTTGACTGATCATGAAGTTATGACATCCAAAAGACATGCCAATTTTTGAAAATTTCGAAAGACTACAGTATCCTTTGAACTAACAGTCAGAGCAAAACGACCATTATTGAAACTACCTTGTCTTGGTTATATTTTAGTATACTGCATGGCTTTGAGGCTGTGTTTCTTTTATTTAATTAAAAACCCTGATTACTCTTTTACTATATATTTAGGTAAGCAATTAACTGTTACCTCATATGATGGCTTTATAAACCTTAACGCGCATTTTGAATTAATTATTATTCTGAAAAGGTAAATTGTTTTTTCTATTATTCTATTATAATATCAATTACATCACACTTCTGATGATACGGTACGATTTATTCCTAAACATGTTTCATCGTATACCTTGCTCTGCAAGCTGCGCATTTTTTGTTTTTTTTCACGAAAGCGACCTTTGAAAACGCCGTGAAAAGCGTCCAATTTTTCTTCGACATGCCAAGCTGGACTTGTTTTCGCTGCAGAACCCGCATCGGTCTCTCAAGGCAGTTCCGCAGTAGGTATACTGTAGTACGCGCGGTAAAGCTAAGGCACGCAACTTCTTGTCCACTAAATATAGCGGGTGTAGTTCGCGGAGGCCCCCGTACTGACCCTTTGTGACAATCAATCGAAAATAATTACGAAAAAATTCCAAATTTCACCGGCTTCGGGCTCCAAAATTTGCAACGAAAATTGCAGAGGTCAGTATGACTTTAGTAAACGTAAGCCCGTCATTTTTTGGGGGTGAAAAAATGGTGTGTTTCAGCTTCAATTTGATAAAAATTTTAATAGAAGTTGGTGCCCTATTGGTGGAGAAATACATGAAAAATGTTGAAGGTTCTGAGTGGCCCACCCTGTACTGCTCGACAATTAAAAATGAAGTCTCGATTTTGAGCCGGATTTTCCCGAAGGCACAAGGTGTTCCCTCGAATGGCCTCTTCGGTGCGTAACGCCAATTCAGGGTGCGTTTTAAAACTATTTTTGGCGACAATTAAAAATGATTGTTTTTTCCATAGTCGACCAGCTCTATCAACCTGTAGTAGTCATTTTCCAGAACGGTGGGGAAGTTCAGACCATTCCTTCGTCAGCATTTTTTGATTTTATCTTTAAAATTCCTTTCAATCTCCAAATTTTGAGAACTGAAAACATGCGGGACTACAGTCTTGACCCGCGTCAATCCAGCGCAGTTAAAGCTACTGTCTGACCAAGATTCGAAGATCGTAAAACAAAGAAGGAACCGTTACGCATTAATATTCTGAGCGGCGCCACACTTTTGTAATTGGCTCTTTAATTGGGCGCCTTTTCAGTTCGTTTGTCAGCTTCTGAATATGTTTACAGAGCAGTTCAGATGTCTCAAATGGCTAAAAAAGGGCAACCGGAAGTTATCGGTAACTTTATCTCCTTAATATTACTTTTGTCGATTAATACAATAGGTAAAAATCAAAGGAAACCAGGTCAATGAAAGATGGATTTATTTGTAGATAGTAAACTGACAATATTTATACTTATGTATAACCCCAAGCATTGTCTTTAGGTGGTACCTAAGTATGTTTCTCAGGTTATACTGAATAATTATTGTTGTGAATATAGTCACTGTACTTGAGAGGATTACTTTGTACTGTTCGGTTCGACTTGATGTATCTTCCGCATGTGTTTCTTGAGATCGAAATTCCTGCAAAATCCCTTGGCGCAGAGCTCACATTGATATGGCTTGGTCTGATTGTGGATGTGCATGTGGAAGGAGAGGTTGTAGGAGTGATGGAATGCCTTCTGACACACCTCACATTTGTATCTCTTCTCATTCGAATGGGTTAACTTGTGGTTTTTGTAGTTCCCATTCTGATGGAACCCTTTCCCGCAGAATTCGCAGACGTATGGTTTGAATCCTGGAAACGTTATCATTAATCCCATTCATATTGAAGATAGTTGTGATAGTAAATAAGTACATTGGGAGCATACGGTTCCAGTAAAACCACGGACACCGGAAATTTTTTGGTGCTTGGGAAACTCAGAAATCAGTCCAAGAACTGGACTGGCTAAGAGATCTCTGATTTAAGGGCATGAAAATATAATTCTGAAGACCTTAATTCCATCCTTCCGGTTTAAGTTCGGCATTAAATGGCCTGAGGAAAAGAGAAAAGCCCTCACCTGAATGGATACGGACATGGGTGTTGAGAGTTGAGGACCGATTAAAACACTTACCACAGATCTTACACTGAAACACAGATTAGTTAAACATGGAGTACACATTTGGGACATGTATAATATAAAAGAAGGTAACTTGCTTGATGGGGCTTCTCTTCAGTATGTATTATCTTGTGTCGGCAAAGCGTTGAAGCTTGTCTAAATGCCTTTCCACACACCTGAAAGCAAAATGATAGATGAAACATAACAATTTAACATACTTTACAAACAAACGGCCTTGCTCCCGTATGTACAGGAAGATGTCTGGTCAAGTTGTAATGTGCAGTAAATCTCTTTCCACACTCTTTGCATTCAAATATCTTATGTTTCTCTTTGTTATCATCACCATTGCACGAATTATCACTAGAATCGGTTGAGTTTTGTTGTATCAGACCCGCTGACTTGGCCGTCAAACATAATGCCCATAGCTGGAGAAGTCGTTGTTGAGTAGATTGCGTCGAGATTTCAGGTTGTATCAGGGATTCCACTGAGAATGGATGAAGAGATGTCATTTAGTAGCAATAGTAGTACTAACAGTCGTACGCTCCGAACAGTAACAAGACAGTTCTTCGATCTTCCCAGCAAATAACAAACTTCGAAAGGCACGTTCAGAAAACGGCTTGTGGGCGGGATTCTGAGCAAGTCAATTGGCTCCAGCGGCAGCCGTCTTCAAGACCTTTTTACCGTAATCCCCCTGCGGAAAGAACCCTTCCAAAAGACGCGCCTGACTTAATCCCCTTCCCATTTTTGTGTTTAGATCTCCGCCGGCCAAACCATGTGTTGATCGAAGACAAGTGCTCGCTCCAGGGGATGTGCATCTGACGGTCACTGCCTGAGGGGCTTAGGGTCCCTTCCTGTGGAATTATGGAAATTCGGAATCAGATTATCTGAAATGGCGCGACGTCTTTGTGCCCGGCGACCTCAAAAAGTCGCCTGGTGTCCGTGAAAAACGGCTTAGAAAATCGGATCGAGGGCAGTGTCAACCATGCCGGAATCCAACTCTGTTTTGCTTATCTTTCATATTTCTATCTGTAATACCAATTTATGTCGGAATAATTAAAAACTTTGCCATTATTCCTTTATTATCATCAAATCAAATGAACAATCAATCGGATCAACACTTATCAAGGAAAATGACATTTTCTTTTTTTCGGAGTAAAATATTTGGATTGGGAGAGTAGAGTAAGATTAAATGAATAAGCCCTGAGTCGAGGAGACACAGCGGAAAGAAGAGAGACGCCAGACAAACGAGCAAGCATACAATATTACTTTCACTTTGTGGTTAACCCTTGTGATTATCATACATTTCCCTGGGTACTGTTTAGCACGTGGTTAAGAGAAGTGAGTACCCGCTTTAAGTCGATTAAAATGATAAGGTTTCGGCGTTTAAGTGCCAACCGAGCAGACAATGCTGGGTCGAAGTGTTCTGAGGCTTAGGGAATTTTAAATTTACATCCAGAGGGACAATAAAAATGGAGATATTACCCGTCGAAGAGAGTTAATTGATGACAAGAACATTAGAAGATAAAAGGAGGGATCGGAGAATATTGTTTTACATTTTTGAATGGGACGTTATATCAGAAAGGATCGCAGACTTCAAAATAATGCTACATTAAATAATTTTACGTTTTGATCCTACTCTAAAAACCATCCAATTCCAGTATAAAATAGACGCGCATATGTGGTTATGGCAGTGGCAATAGCCTGTCGGTCTGCAAATCGTAAAAACGCGAGTTTTTTTTTGTTTTTCAATTTTTTGGTTGGTTAAGGCGAATATATATTTGGTTTTCTTGAATTGTGAAAATATGTGGCGGAGAGTAATTGCTTGTTCGATTCTACGCTAGGAATTATATGTGTTCGGATTAAGGCATTATGACCATTATACGAGGAGTTGAGAGACACCCAGGGGATCAGAGAAAAAGGCCGATCTGAGAAATACCAAATTCAAGTGAATTACAACGAAAGACAATCATGGACAACAGAATTATCGAAGCGAGCAGGCGCCGAGACTACGTTAAGGTTAAAAAAGATGTCGCGTGAAAAACTTGATGACATAGGAAGACAAAATCGGTACAAAACTACTTTCAAAAGAAACAAACATGACCGAAATTATTAATATTAATTAGGTGCTTGATTAAAGAGTTTTTGGCTGGATAAAGAGAGCTTCTGAAGTCGAGAGATTTACAGTTTCCAATATTGGACATGAGTGGTTGCACTCGAAATGTTTTGGACTACAGTCAGACGAGCGACGAGATCGTTATTCGATTGAATTAGAGGCGATTAGCTGCATTGTTTCTGAATTTTCGGTTAACGGAATGACACGAAACAACAAAGGGGGTTAACTGCAACATTACAGTAGGCATTACACTGGACAAAAAATGGAGGGAGTTATACAAAACGGAGATCGAAAGACTTGGTTTTATCATTAAAGAAGATGGACCCAGTATAAGAAGATAAACGAAATGATACTCTGACAAAAGCACAATCGGACTTAAGAGATATTGATTAGAAGAATACGGAAATATAAAGGGCACAGGCTCGTTTGAAGTACCAGGTGAGTAAAGGAGACCCGTTAGACGAATCAGAAAAGAGAATGTCGATGTGATGTTTGAGCAACGAAAAAGAACGCTACAAAAAACCGATTCGATACGAAGATTACTACTAAAAAAGGCATAACTGGGATACTTGGGAGTGGACGTAGAGGAAGGCGGCTAGCTAACTGAGACGAGCTAAGTGATATGTTCACAGAAAGGGGCTAATTACAATTGAAGCGAAGTCAGTTTCAACTCCAGCCCCTTGCTGGAGAAGGGCTCGTAGAAGCCTTGGTTGGCATTCTGTTGGCTTTGTGAGGAGACGGGACCACTTGGCGGAGGGAATGTGATCAGCTGCGGGAACCCGAAGCAAGGGTTCTGGTTGTTGTTATTGCTAACCTTCGGGGCCCCCCAAATCGAAGCAGTCGAAGCGACGGCGTTGCTCAACGAAGTCATCGAAGAAATGGGCTCAGGACTAGAAGTCATCTGGTCGAAGATATGAGAAGAAAAGGGGTGCATCTCGCCCATCGAACCCAGACCACTTTCGTTGGAAGAACTGGTGGATCCGCTGCTGTTTGGAGGGGCGATCACTCCTGTCTGGCCGTTGGAACTTTGACGGGAAGCCGGGTTAGACTTTAATGGAGAAGACATCTTCCCATTCTTGTATCCATTCTCCATCCTTTTGCTAGCCTGGCAATTGCATTGACATCTGCACGACGGATCAACTCCGATTGGCCTCTAAAATGAGCACGCTTAATAAAAAATCCATGTTTGACATTAAATCTATTCTAGATTTACTTACTGGTTCGTTGAATTCCTCGGTTTGAGTGCCAGAATTAGTGACCATGGCCTTGATGGTTCCTAAGAGACTGCTGATGGGAGGAGAACAGCTCACTCTCAAGTCGTTACTGTGCCTCACCATATCATATTGTTGTCCTTGTCCCATACTGCCCACTGAATTGTGTCTGGTCATAGGTCCTCCGATAACCCCAGCAGACCCTAAGGGCTTCGGCATTTGGGCGGATCCATACCCCATGTCAACCGAAGCGCCAAATGCAGGAGAGGGTCCAACTGGATTGCTGTTACTCTCATTGTTGGTCCATGGATTCCTTGGGGTGGAGATGGAATTGTCTTCTGGATGGAACATACCACCATAAGACATCTGATTGTTGGAGTTGAACTGGGTGATGGCCAGTTGATCAGCTGCAGCAGCTGCATTCTGGTCAAAACCTCCAAAGTTGGGAATGGTCCCAGGAGTGTAAGTTACAGCTTGGCCTCGAGGTGGGAAGACACAGGCCGGGAAGTTCCTCTTGATGAATAAAGCGTAGTCGAAATAGGGAAGATTGCGACGAACAGCGACATAGAATTGGGAAGGAAAGGGAGCAAAGGCAAACTGATGCTGAGAGAGGAACTCCATGAATTTGTATCGGTCTAGAGACAGGGTTACCAATGAGAACTCGTCACTTACTGTTCATGATACTATCCTTGACCGCTTGTGGAATATGAGCGGATGTATTGAAGAAATTGAACAAGGAATCTGACGATGTGGCACCACCATGTCGAAGCAAGAATCCGGCCAATAAAAGGACAGTAGTGTAGATCTCAGCTGGCTGAAGAAAGACGACGTCGCCCTCCGTTATGTGGAAGATGTAAGATCTCCTCTCAATGAACTGTCTTCTCTTCAAAGAGCTGGACCCAATATATCGATATAAATCGTCTCGACCAGAATTGCTGATTCTACTATGAAGAGAGGACAAAGAAATGTTGTGGAGACCATTCTTCTGGAAGATGGAGAGGAGGAATGAGAGGGCATGAACCTCGAAGTCATGTGAATATGGGTCCTTGGTTGGAGCTCGGCTGTCTGAACGGCTCTCAAAGTCCTCAAGATTCAGTTCTGGAGCGTCTGGGGAGTCCTGCAAAGTTTTATTAATTCGGTTTATTCATAAGTAATCTAATTATTCAGTGCATTAGTTTTTTTTGTTTAAACGAAAATTTAAGTCCTATACAAGCATAAACTACGGCTGAGAAATGAATTACTAGGATTCTTTTCAACGCCGTTTATATAATAGATAACAGCCAAAATGGGATAGTCTTGAGTGTTAAGGACTCCATAAATAAACTTTAGAAATCTTAAAATCTCTAAAACTTACTGGCTCGTTGCACGGAGAAACATAATTGCCGATCCACTCCTTCCCCTCATCAGCCACGGCTTGGAAAGCCAATCTGAATCCAGGTCTGAGTACGGTAGTCAAGTCTGTGACTCCCTAAAGACAACATCAATTTAGATCATATTACACTTACATGATCGCAAAAATCTTTTAATTGGAACGAAACGGTGGCACTCATCTGATGGCAAGTGATGAGGCCAGCCTTTGGACTGAGCCAGGACAACTGGCCCACCCCGCGAATAAGTTTGTTGGATACGGGGAAGCCAAGCCCCGGGATCAGGGGCTGGATCTGTGGGGCATTAAATTGGGGGTTCATCTGGAGACCTGGGGGAATATGGGGATCCATGTTGTTATCGATTATCTAACCCAGCCAATCCTTTTGATAAAATTCTCTCTTCGGTTTGTTGACTGAAACAATACAAATACTGTTAAAATCAATGCCTTCCAATCAGCGACAAACAACAGAAAACGCGACAAACTTTGGAGACATCAATTATGAAAGCATGGATGGATATCAAAAAGGGAGAGAAAAGGGGGCGAAGTGTTTAGATCCACGAAATTAAGTAAAAAAAGATGGAGATGAAGCCCCAGAACAGGGCCGCAGGTCGAAGTGTAAAAATGAAAATCACAAAAAGCAAAGGGACTTGGGGGTTCAGGCCGCACTCTCCGTCCGCTCTCCCCCACCCATCTGATGTTGGTGCGTCTATATGGATCCAGTCAGTGAAGTGGAGCGCGTGTGTCTATCTCAAAGAGGAGACGACTGCAGAACTTTTTTCTGCCGAGTTTCTGTTCTTCTCCCACATCGGCCAGGTCAGCTTCGTCCTCTCTTCCTTTCTCTGATTTCTCGGCACTCTCTTCCCTTCAATCCTCTCTCATCCTCGCGCTCAAAACAAAGACACACCATTCCTTGCAAGTATAAGGTGCGTCCATTCGGGATTACTCAGTTTAAACAAAGTGCTTAGAAAATGATGGACTTGAGAGTGAAATTGAAAGAGAAAAGCGAAAGAGTGTGGGTTTTGAAGAGCGACTCGTGTCTGCGATCTCTTCGAGATTAATGTTCTCTTTATACTGACCTTTTTCACTCATTTCTTCCGTTTTTCTGCGCAAAAACAATTCGAAATCGATGAGACATTTCTGCAGTTTTAAAACAGATTCTCCTCGGAACGAAGGGAGGTAAAGATCCTGTACCTTTTCCATGGACCGTGAGCAAAAAGACAATAGGGGAACAAATCACGCTACCGTAATACATATTATATAAACATAACGATAATGAAAAGCGGAGATGCCAACCGTCTCCATAAATGGCATAAATTGCCTTTAATCCCCTTCAAATTATTACCCACGAAGGTGAATGTTTCCGAAGATGAAGACAGAGAAAAGCCAATCCCTTCATTTAAATCCAAATGTCAAATTGTTAAGAGCTGGGAACAAGGAGGAGACTTACTAAACCAACATGCGTTATCGACGACGTAAAGGGAAATGATTAGATTTATAAATAGATATGCGATTGGATGGATTATTTACTAAATACTATACAATTGACTTCAAAGCCATGTAAACCGGCGCATTTTATGAGAGCAGGTGCAGTTTGCGCAATTTTTTATGCGGTGCCTTGTTTATGGAGAGTATAAGAAGCACAAACGATTATGTTAAACCACGAATAAAGGCACGAGTTCGCAGCGAAATACCTGATCCTGTTATTGATAAAATTTTGGAGAAATGGAGAACTGGTAATGCATGTGTAAGGTCCCAATCCCGCTCCAAAGTAAACGTGGATATGAAAAAGATCCGTTGGTTATACTTCCCAATCCTTGAGTAATAAATACAAAAAAGTCGATCCGTCCAAATAGAAAGTTGCACATTTTGCTGTTCTAAAATCGAAAAAAATGACCATTCCATCATATTGCACATGAACATGAGCCACGTTTGAAACCCCTAAACTAGATTTTTTCACATATAATCTACACTGAAACAAAAACACATCCAACTAGCCAACTTCACCAAAACTTTATTTATTTTTCTTTGATTTATACTTTCATCTCGATTTTCTGTCAGTTCGTCAGATTTTCTGGAGGCGATATGCAAAGCTGTTGCATAAACTTGTACTTACAGCATAAACCAAATGAGCTTTTCAATTTTCAGTAATCTTTCCTATGTTGGTAGTCCACTGGATCTTTTATGCTCTCTGAACTTTTATAACCAGTTTGTATTCTTGTTAGTAAATCGCAGTCATTTGTGTACTATTTGTATGCAAATGGCCAGGCCTGGTGGAAAAGCTCGATTATTTTTCGATTTTTTGCACTAGGTACAATTCACAGCAATTGCTGCAGATATTCGCTACAAAATGGCATTTCGCTTATGATACTTGATGAGTTTTTGACGAAGTCGCGTGACTTTTCCAATTGTAATCGTTGTCATAGTTTCCGAATTGCGGCTATCCCAGGAACTCGGTTATTTGAATATTACAGTCGTTTCTTCTGATTGACTCTTTCTTATTCATCTATCATTATTTTGTAATCACTCGAGTATAGTGTAATGTGTATGTTGCAGTATAAAAAGCTAGAGTGTTTGTGCTAGGTATACTGTAATATATTCATTATCGTATATCAGGTCAGAGGAGTGTTGCTGCTGTCTTAGTCTGGATATATAACCAGTTTACGACTGGTCTAGGGTGTCCTTGTTTCTGTAATTACTTTATGCCAAACATGTGTTTTGACAGCCTTTCAGAGTTGTTTCCCCTCACCTCACATATCGTTTTGTTATCACTCTATCATCGAGATTACAAGTGAAGATAACTTGTCACTGCACTCGGACTAAATGGATTAGCCTTTTTTACCTTGAGTTATCTCCTCTAATTTATATTTTCTGGGGGTTTATTTCCCGCAGTGCCCATTTGAAGAGTCAATTGTTCTTAACAACGAGGGGCTGAGAACTGTGAAGTTGATTACGCAACTTTCACTGGCTTACTGTTCATTACGTAATCTAAAATGTCTGCCAATTTTGGCCTGTAATCCATTGGCGATTTTAAATTTACAACAAGCACTTGTTTTGAGAACCGGAGGGCATCTGAAGGAAGGAAATCTATGATTTTATGTCATTTTGAGGGGTTACTGGTTGAATTCTCGCTTTTCCGGTGAAGGAATTTCGTCGTCGCTGGGTGATTCGCTGATAAGCAACGCGATTCCTTCCGTTATCAGATCTAAAGACATGGCACCGGAGAAGAAAAAGAAATCAAATCAGAGGGAGGGCGCTTCGAATTCGCCGCTCTGATACGTGGCTTCACCTGGGCTTCATTTCTTTCATGTTGAAGGTTGTGTTCATGAGATTACTTATTTTTTATTGATACTTTGTATGACTTTATTCGAACCCTCGCTTTTCTCCGGTACCTGCCATCTCCAGATTCGACCCGAGATTGATGGGACATCTGGATGTCCTGTAATTGCCGTCCGGTATCGTTCCTATCAATTTCCATCCCCTCAGACAGTCTTTTTTTGGTAATTGGGCGCATTCGTGGATGTGATTAGACGGACGACCTCCACCTTCCCAGAGAAGTGGATCCCCTCTACCTGTCCTCTTCTCCTTTGTTCAAGGCCATCCCTCCTTCATCAATTGCGGTGGCCTTCTTATAAACAACTTTCTTTCATTTCGTTTCGCCCCTTTTATGAATCCGCCCTATTGTGATGATCATCCATTCCCGAATCCGAATGGACTTGACTCTCGCGGGTCAGCAAATATTGCACTAATCAATTCGTGTTTACATTTACCGTATCCGGATGGACGGATGGATGGATCGACGCGCACTCCGGGGATGATCAACAGTCCGTCGGAAGCAGATGTACTGGGTCTGGTGTGGGTCTCGGTCGGTAGCGGGCCGGGTGACGGACGTGATGCCCGTTCCTGTGCCGGAATCGCAATCGAGATGACTGGCCAAGAAGCCGGGCCTTGATAAGAGGGAACGGAGAAATAAAGGGCGCATCTGGTCCTGAAGACGAAACGGAATGGAGAAGGGAGGGGTGGTCGAGGGAGAGTGATAGGCTAACGAGCAGAAGTGTGGCAGGCCATTCTGTTTCTTACTCTTTTTTAATTTCTTGCGCAATAGTTTGAATTCTTTCGATTCCTCTGTTATCAAAATGGGGGTCGTCTCTCAACCTCGCCTCCCCCGGTCGGATTAGCGACATAGCCGCGCGGCCCTTTAATATCAGCAAACGCTCATGTGTTGTTCGAGCCGGCCTGTTCATCTCGCACCCATTCCCATCAGCCGGTGTCCCCGGCTGCCGCGCGCGGCCCCTGTTGACTCAGCTGCCTCTGAGTCCGTGATTAAAAACCGTCTCTATCAATTCGCCTCTCTTTCTATTCGGTTTTACTCATGTCAATCAGAGATTGTGGGTTTTGTGTTGGCGTTTCCCATCGGTTACAGCCCGGTCATTAGCTGAAAGACCTCCGTTCTTGATCTGCGACCTTACCTACGTCTAGTCAAGGAGGAGTCATGTTTGATCATCTCCAAGTGATTTACATTTTCAATAATCTTACGGTGACGGCCTGTCAAGCCTCTTATCTACCGTAGCGCGCTGATATTCCCACGAATTGCGGGATCTCCAATTTCGTTCGCCTTAGATGGAAGGCCGTTTTTTCATCGCTGCGCCCATTGGAGTGACCACTGAGAAGAGGTGATTATTTCTGAACTGCGCGATGCCGAGGATTCAATTGTGGGTTTTGGGAATGAGAGAAGAGGGGGAGGGGGAGACTATTGTTGTTAAGAGACCAGGATCGGTAATGGCGAGGGCGGGAGGGATCTCGGGATTGGCACTTGCGCTCTTTTATTAACCTTCCTTAATGTGTTCTTTTTGACTCTGATCAGGTCGCTCGAGCTCATTGTTCGTCTCTTTACTCAAGCAGAATGGTCCTTGAGAGGTGGTCCTTGCTGCAGTAACCATATTCGGTTCCATTGTTTGTCCTGTCGTGGATTCGGATCGAATCCCCTTCGTGATTTGACTCAAGTTCATTGTGGTGACCTTGTTCATATTCTCTTCAGCTTTTTGTCTTGATGATCTACCTCTCCGGAACAATGACGTCCGCCCTCCGGTCGTTGTATCAATGCCAATTATCAGACAAGAGGGGGATAGACAATAAATAATAGAAGGTACAACATGATGGTTAATCACGGTTATTATTTTATTGCGGTCACGGTTTGAGGATTTATTTTCCGAGCGTTTTCTGTAAAGTTGATGATGGGAATTGGGGTGGAGTGGGCTGATTCCGTTCTGATCGAGACACTTGACACTCGAGTACTGTATGTATCACTACTCTTTACTTGTTATGGAGCGGTCGAGAAGGGGTTTCTCAAAGACCTTGTTCTTATTCCCTTCTGGTGACGGCGCCCGCAATTGTGGCGCGATCCTCCTCATCTTTGCTACAGGAGTCCCCCCCCCCCTTTCCGTCCATCCAGAACAGTGCCGATCATACAGAAATTGCGGGGATCCCTTCTTTTCCTGTACGATCGTCGAGGGACTTTCGGCGACGATTAGAAGGCGGCGCTCGCCATCAGTTCCAGGATCCCTAACCGTCTTCCCTCAAATCATGACCTCCAAAAAGTTGTGTCGCGCCTCTATTATGTGGTAAAGAGAGGGGGGGGGGCGTAGATCCGGAGCGAGGGACAGCCGGGAGTTGTGATTGCGCCGAGGTTTGCAAAAACGAATAATACGTCGGGAAAATTGGCGGATGGAAAGGCGGAAGAAGGACGGCCGGCGCCAACCTTCACCCGACCTCCATTGACCTGACTGACTCGCGCTCCCTCCCCCTCTGCCATCAATCCGCACTGATGAGGATTTGTGGATCGGTTCAGTGATTTTTGTTTGTCACCATTCTGCGTTCGTCTCCCCCTTTTTTATCATTTACCGTAGTCCGACGAATAATTTGTTCTCGATTTAAACGAATTAGCGCCCGCGCCCCGTCCGCCACACACTGTCTTGATTTGGGCTCTTCGAATAAACACAGGCGGTGTGTCTCGCTAATCTCCGGCAAGACTTATCGGCCACAGAAGGAGGCGAACAATCAGTCGAGTCACTGTTTATTTGTCTTGGGCTGCGTTGCTGGCCAGCGTTTAAGACGTTATATGGCCAACCCTCGTCTACTCAGCGCCCTCCCGATTACCCGGTTGCTGGGTGATTAGTGGCTGGGCGAGCACTGATGGACGCGCCCGACAGCTGTTCCGCTTAACCAAATCCATCGCGCATTCCCTTTTCTGGCGCTGGGACCTCGAATGGGGAAGGGATTTATTTGGTTGTTCAGGCAGTGTTCGGCATGAGAGTTAAGGAGAGAAAAGGCGGATTCGCTGGGCCCTTTCCGGATGGTCATTTTACGCACAGCGGGGCAGCATGCGGATCAGCGCGCCGCCCTACCTTAACAGTCATCCCTCTTCCCACCATTCAGATCCCGCGTCTTTTTCGAATCTGCTGGGAAACGGTCGGTTCGGAGATAGGGATGTAGGAATTGCTGGGTTCTGTGACACTCCCGGACAACCACGTGCCCGAAAAAGACCTGGTTTCGAAAAGAAACGAATGCACCTGGCCGTTGAAGAGCGCGCTGGCCTTTTTCCATCTTCTGGACACCGGCACCGAACGGCCTCGAGGTCTGGGATAACGGCCACTTCCAGGCAGCGCAATAAAGCTGGGCGATCCTGAAGTGGCACGATAAGGGAAAGGGACCCTGAAGGAAGGGACTCCGTTAGGGATACGGCCATTCGTTCTTAATTTGCGTAAGAGAATGGGGTCATGTAATAATAGAGCGGCTGACACTTTGTCAATTGACGAGCGCGATCGAGGTGCCAACCTTTTTAGCCCGCAAACCCTCTGGTAATTCCGAGATATTTTGAGATGCCGAATTGATGGGTGTGTTAAGGGATGGTTTAGGTCGCGGCAAGAAACAATAGGCGTATGATGTACCGCGTTCTTCCGCTTATCCGCACCCTTATCCCTCCCCGAATATCTCCGCTGTCACTGATGAGGCATCGCCTCGCGCACTCCACTTCTTGTCGTCTTCTTCCTGTAGCCGTGGAGTCAGCAACCTCGGAACGCTGAACGACCTTCCTCTCCCTTGTTCACCCCAACAACCTCCCCGATTATTTTGCGGTGACGTTCCGGTTGTCAGTGATTTGATGTGAGGCGAAAGTGTTTGTTCTCCCTCCTTTCTGGTCGTCCCTTCTTTCTTCGCGCACCCGGCCTCTTATCAGCCGCGCAGTCGTTTGTTGAATGCCGTAGGGCGTGCTGAGGTCGGTCGTTTGGTTTGTTCAGTGAGAGGCCGCTTTTGTTTGGGGAGGACGGGCTTCGGCCTTATCAGTCGCATCAGCCCAACGGGAGTCAAGAATTCTTTGGCCTTACGCGCTTCGGGCAAACATGGCGGCCCGCTCCTTTGCTCGTTCTCTTGAACTGACTGCTCACTCTCCTTTCCTTATCTCTTGGCCAAAACCGGCCGGGCCCGGTTAAGCGCGTGGCCGACCGCAAAAAGCGCAATTGTTGGGGAGTTAAGGGGGTTAAGGCTGGTTGTGTTTGTTCATTTTCATTGCACTGCATCGCATTCGGCGCCCTTTCCCTCCATTCATCCTCGACTGGGCCCGGTAAGGAGATGGCGAAATATATTTTTGTGGCCAAGAACCAAGGACAACAGGAAGGGCCAAGAAGGGTGCTTGTTTCAGAATCTCGGTCTTTATCTCCCTCCCTTTGTTGGCCTCTTTCCTCCTCCACTCGTCTTGTCTTATCTTGGCCAGGCCTGTGCGCGAGACCCTTATCCTCAACCGCCCTCGCTCTCTAATTCCTCGTTTTATATGAAAACGCGAATTTCCCACTCAATTTTTAATCAAAATCGCCAATTTCATGGAGTTCCATTTCAGCCCCTCGTTTTATGAAGCAAGAATGACGATCGTCGGTTCCAGTGCGTCATCGCCCTGCTGTAATGGAAACGAAGACGAGTCCCAGACCCATGATGCGTGCCCCTCCTGTAAGAAACTCCATCAGGACCTCACCATCACCGTCACTCGCATCTCCGACAAATTGGAGTTGTTAGTAAAGAGTGTTGATGAGATTTATCAACGACTCCAGATGTCACCCGCAGATCAGAAACCTCCGATGCCAGCAAAACTCGAACGGAAGATCAGCGCCCCCGAGACCCCATCAAATATAATGGATCTGTTTTCATCGATCAACGAAGCCAAGAATCTCACCGAAATGCTGCAATCCATGAGTCAGCCCACCAACTCGGAATCTTTCAGCAATGATCAACGTCTCCCACCGATTTCCACCCCTGAGAGCGTTAAAGCCGAAAGTATTCAGTAAGTTTTCTAAATAACTTTTTATCGTTAAATTTCTTACGCTACAACTTTCAAAAGTTAAATGTTTTGTGAGGTTTGACCTCTGATCTATACACGTATAATTTACTTTAGGAGTTCGAACGGAAATGGAAGCCGTAAACGTAAGCCCCATCGCTCTTCAGTCCAACATCTGCCATCGGAAGCAGCCACCTCCGATGATACGAACACCCCCCACATGGCTTTGATGGCCGCTCTAGGCCTGGATGTGTTCAATTCCGCCGCCTCATCACCATCTGGAAAGCGGAAAGCTGCGCGCAAATCCCCGACTGCCTCGGCTTTGGATATATCATCCGTTTTCCAAGGTAATCAGAGTGATGATCAGAAGAATCAGGACGAAGTTACGGCCAATCTGATGTCCCTCTTGACCAATGGTAATCTGAATGGAGCTCCCAAATCCAACGGTCAATATTACAATGAGAATATACCCATTAAAGAAGAGGTAAGGGTTTTAAATATAATTGGAGGTTTACAACTCCTCGGTAATAGGAATTACTCAGTTAATCATGATATGTTCTCTGATGACTAACTCTCTTTTAAAACATATTTCGCAAGAGTATTATAAGGGACGAGTTCATAATGTTTTTTGTGTTTTCAGCTGAAATCGGAAAACAATTCGACTACATCGAGATGTTCGAACTGCGAGACCACGGTGACCACTGCCTGGCGCAGAGATGCCGAAGGCCGACTAGTTTGCAATGCCTGCGGTCTTTACTACCGGTTACATAAGGTAGGAATATTATTTTTATTTTTAATAGGGATTGGGGATATTACTTTAGCCATTGAAGGGCTTCTTCTTCTATTTAGTATATTTAATATACGAGTTATTGTAATTCTTCTTTTTTCAGACTAACAGACCCGTTTCCATGCGCAAAGACGCCATCCAACAGAGATTCAGAAGGAAAAACAAAGACGATTCAGCTACGAACTCGCCCATGGATACTAATCAGAGCTTCAATTTCAACGCCTCCAGTGAATTGTAAGTAACGGAGAAGCTGATTGGCATAATAAAGGGGAGATTAGATCGGACATCTCTTTAATCCGGGTAATGGGCAGGAACAGATTTGATGGATTACTACGTGACAGGTTGGAGAAATGTTACGCAATCACCATGATTTAGGTGTGGAAATGAACTGTAATCTCTAGAAATTAGGAGATGTAAAAATATACATCGGGGTTGTTTACATAAAAAATGTAATTATTTTCATATCGTTGTTTGCAGTATGTCGTCATTCAACAACTCAGTGAGCTCCATGATGGAACACATCCAAGACGTCGATGAAAAACCCGATTCCATCGATGATTGGACCAAGTTCGATCAATCTGCCACCTCCAATTCCTTGCCAAACTTTGTGTTAAACTTAATGAAACAGCCTCAGGTTGACATGGGAGTTCAGTAATCACATGATTCTTACCTTTTGTTTATACGGGGTCACTTACTGTATCCTCGATGAGCGGCGGCCCTTGTAATTATATTTATCAGCACCGGATTCCCGATACTACATTAGTATCAAGTACAATATCATTCCATGCCGTTCCTCGGATCACAGTAATCTCAACAAGTATTGTCTCCATTTTGTATTCTTCGAAGTGTCCTTTAAACTATTCGAACTCTCACTTAAACCGCCTATGTCCCCTTTATCACTTTATTTATGTTGTTTTAAGACCTTTGTTCTCCCATTTCTCGCATAATCAGTACTTGGAAAACGTTTGGAAATGAAAACATCTCAGCTTTAACAAGCAATACTACTACTGTTTAACGTATTTACTCTTTAACTGGTTCGGTGTTTGTCTTTTTATCAGTATTACTCGCTAATTGTAAGTTAACCTCCACACTCCAATGAAAATGAATCGTAATCGGCTTTAAACCCTTTGGCACTGAAATTTGCATAATCTTCGATCTGGCTTTATTGCATTTAAAACTTCACTTTGAAATAAATTAATAAGAAAAAAAGCTGACGTCAAGTGTAATATAATTTAACATATGATGCGGTCAAAGAGGTATTCCGGAGATCAGCTTTGGTATAATCCACAAGCCTTGTGAGTACAGACCACGATGAACATGTCTATTTGAAGACTACTATGTTTATTTACCATAGTATAAAGTATTACTATTACTGCTCGATCGTGATCGAAATCCGGAAGATAAAGTGGAATGAGTGGACATGGATGCCGAGGAGTGACCTGAAATTACATAATAAATAATTCAAACGACAGGTGTGAGACTACTTGAGTTATGATCACATTACATTATTTTATCCATGTTAATCCTTTGCCCAAAATTTGAAATAAAGCGTTAAGTTGCGCAATCACTTACTCAAAGCACTCGAAGAATGCAGATGCAGATTCGATTGACGGTTCTGAAGCCAGGAAAAAAAGGTAAACATCTGCGAGGCAAAGAGTACGGTAATTATCATCAGAAGAGCGATGGCAAACGATCTTTTCACACAAATCTTGCTGTTCTCAGCGTCTGAAACCATAAGGAACATAAGAAAAAGGTCACTTACCGCATTCCATAGTGTTATTCAACAAACTTTCACTGAACTCATTGACATCTTGATCAGTCTGAGCTTGAGATATTGTACTCATTACGACTGACTTGGTCAAGGGAAAGGGAGTCGTGATTATATTATCCTCGTTTTCCTGTCGTTCCGGAGAATCTAGGATAGTAAAGGACCCTTGGGCCATGCTCTGCTCAATTGTTTCACCTTGTAAAAGCTAAAATATTGCTCACGATAACTGTAAGAAAGATCAAAAATTGCATATTACTTTTTTCTGGATGGCTTCCCCTCGGATCTTATCATACTGTTCGATCATTGATGCTAATTCCTTTATGGTTTGACGTTTCTTCCGGCCAAAACTCATTAATGATGAGTTGGGTTTGGCTTCATCACAATTGATCTGGAAATTTGATTTAATGATCGGATCCAAATTAAATTGCGTAATAGTATTCGAGATCATCGAATGGAGATAAAATTAAATTCCCTTACCGGATCGCATTTTTCCACACAAATATTGATGGAACATCTGATCCTGACCCTCTTGGATCCATCGAATCTGAAGACTTTGATCTTGGTGCTGAATCCCTCACTGGTCTCCTCAACCGGTCCTTTTATTAATTGACCTTTCACCCTTTTCTCGGGACAACTATAAAATCAAAGTCATTAACGGATTCTACATAACTTTGGAAGCGATTTAATAAAATTGATTTTATTACTTGCCCTCCAACAATCAGTGGGAGTGGGGCTGGATCAGGCGGGAGTCCCTCCAATCTCTCGGCCGTGCATTCTTCCACCAAGAATCCCAACCGTTCGCCTTCCACCCCCTTCTTCAACTCTTCTGATATTTTCCATCGGAGCTCCAACTCTTCTCCCAAACTTACAGTATTCACGGGAATACCGTCTTTCAATATTGACATTACTACTTTCTCGGGGATTGCCGGAGGGCTCATATGGAAGACCGGGCGCGGAGGATCGTGGGATATCTCGGTGGATCGCGCACTGTAATTTTAATTGATGTTTATAGACAATTAGATTGTGCAAAAAATAAAACGCTGTATTTACAAAAACAAAATATGTAAATATTACCTTTTCTCATTTTTGACAATATTAGAATAATCGCAAGTCACATTGAATATGCGGTCTTGTCCAGTCATCAACGATGGAATCCCCATTGAGTTCTTTTGGACTACTACAATATAAGACCATAGACTTGGTGCCAATTCAATTCCTGGACAAACTTGATTAGTATTTGTGGACGAGGGATACGGTATCTCTAATCTCGCATCCCTCGCATCTTCAAAAGTATTTCGGCAAGTTGAGGAATGATCTTTGATAAAGATGGCTCCGGTTGAGGGTTCATCAAAATGAGCGTCTATTTGGATCCCATCCAAGCGACAATCCGTCTCGATTACTGTAACATTCCACTTAAAATGACGTCATACTTACTTCCATTCTTCTTCTTAGCTGGTGTTGTGCTCATCGTCACGTCCTCAGCTGAAGTTATTGCCGTTGTGGCTTCTCCGGAAAGTGTAAACGGAGTGTTCTCAACAGTTACATCCATATTTGGCATAAACATCGGCCTCATTTTGGGAGGATCGGTAAACGATTTATGGTCGTCTGAGAGGTTGGATTTGGACGGTCTGACTTCGTAATCACAAACATTATCAAAGTAATCAACCTTCTCAGCCGACTTGAAGAGATCCGGATCCGAAAATTGACTCTTCTTATTGAGAACACATTCGTCCTGAACATAATAATATTTGCACAAAGAACTTACAATATCCTTGAAGAACATGACGGAATTACAATCTTCGGCCAGTTGGAGACATTGGAAAAGACATTCACTGAGGCTGTTTGTGATGATGACACGCTCTCTGATCTCCAACATTCTGTTCGGAATCATATCAAATGAGGTGTCTTTGCATTTTACTGGTCCTGAAGTGATAATTGCTAAGTTTACTTTTCTTAGAATAAGCTCACCTTGTAAACAAAACTTTTCGAGATATTGTCCAGCTGATATTGAACTCAATTCAGATATCAGGGCTCCATTGCTACTTTTTTTTCCGGTGGCCAGACTTCCCGTTTCCGCCGATAACCTGCATTCTTTCTTGCTGGAAGTGTAAACAAATGCTTTGCATGGAAAAATCTCGGATCCAACCGTATTGTCCTAAACTTATGGACATGTTGAATGAATGAAAATTTTACAACTAATATTTTTTGATAGTGAAATGTAATATCTCACCGTGCAGGCCTGTTTGCACTCTTCGCTGGACAGTCCCCCCATTATGACGTCTTTATCTTCACCGATCTCAAAGTCATCCATCCGAATCCAATGCACTTTATAGCCGTCTGCACATTGGACTGAAATAAAGTAAGAGTTCGAAGCTTGTCTGTGGTAACAAACCATCGAAACAATTGTTTTCAAAATAATCGACCAGTTGAAATTTGGTGTCAGATGAGAATAGATGAGGCGCGGTCTTCCTCTGTTCCCGATTCATAATGCATTCTCCTGTCTCATAGTAATACATAACTGATTTACAATCGATATGCATTCGTTCCCTAGATTCCAGACATTCCAATAGACATTGTGATAGACTCTTTACGGATAATACTTCCATGGCATGGCCCGTGAGAATCTTTTGGGGAAATCGCTCAAAACTATAAGGGGCCACGCAAAGATTGTTCGCTAAAATACAATTTTTTAAATATTGTAAATCGCACAGTTTGCTTAAAAAATGGGTGACAGCTCACTTGGAATACAGATTTGTTGAAACAAAGCCAGTCCATTGTTGGTGGCCGGCATTAAAACGGCTTTTCCAACAGGTTGGGCCGAGTTTTTCTTGAGGGCACAAGTCTGTTTCTGAGCATTATATTCAAATGTTTTGCAGGGAACCCCCTAAATAAATATCATTTTAATTTAAAATTATCACCGTAAGCTATGTTGACTTACATTACTATTCTTTGTACACTCCATTGCACAATGATTGAGCGTGACATCAGTCAGCAAAAGCAATGGCTCCTCGATTGTGAGGACCTTTTCCGTCCTCAAATAAGTCGTTTTATTCTCGCCATTACAATTATCATTAAATTGAGCATTGATTACGAGGAGCAGAAGAAAAGGGAGGAGGTAGATGAACATAACAGAGGCATATGCGGATCTTATTCCAATAATTATCCACCTTCTCCGCAGGCGACTTCTGTATTACTGGTTTTTTTCTTTTATGGGTCAAACGGACTTTCGCCGAATTTTCAGGTTTATTTATAATAGTATTGTTGTAAATTAGTACCGAGTTCCCATTTCGAATACAGTTATTTCAACAGTTTATATCCTAATCAATTGTAAGATTACATGTTTCTTTCCCGACCTTTGAAGTTCAAAAAAACCTCCATTTGATGATTAACGAATTTTTATTTTATCTATTCAATTGGTTGCGTGTACATGAAAGACAAGTGGTTAATTTGCATAAATGCCTGAGGCGATTTAATGACCTCAGGTCATTATGGAAAGACCGAAGATTAGATTACATCGAGATGACTAGAATAATATAAAATCTACCGAAAGAAACCTGTTTCAAATTGAAATACATAAGTCGAGAAAATTTGATGAGCAGGTACAGGAAAATACGATCAACATACTAGAGGAAAGGGTATTTAAGGACAATACCTTGCAGGGAATACCGAGAAAAGATTACATATAGGGAGATGAACATGACTGGCATGGACAGGGAATATAGGTCAGGACTACTGGAACACAACAGTTACAAGTTTGTACATACAAAAGAAAAATATCATGGATGGGCTGAGGACAAGCTCAAGTCGAAGATCAACAACAGTTTGGCAACACGAAGAGAGGATACGGTAGGATGACTAGTAAATGCAGTAATAAATAAGTAACGGCAAGAGAACGAGAGAGACCGGACTGACGTTGGACTAGGTCTGCTTGGAGACACTCTGCGAACCGAGACACTCCGCCGAAGGATTGGCTGGCATTGTCTTAGATACTCAACTGATGGCTGGACTGGACTGGCTGCGATTGGCGAGCCAAATCGTTTAATGCCGTCAGAATATTGGCAGTGTCCGAATGCTGGGAAGTGGGCAGAAGACCGGCCAGCTGTTGCTCTGACCGTTCCATGGGCTGGGCACGTTGCTGTTCCAGAACCTTGAGCAGGAGTTGTTCATTGAGATCGGATTGGGAGGGGTATGCGAGGGAGGCGGGCGGAGACAACAAGTTCTGGGAGACAGTTGCAGTCTGAGGCTGATTCTGCTGCTGGACTTCCATCAACAAACGGAGCAGTTGTTGCTCAGCCAGCAGATTGTCCAGGGTGCTTTTGTAATTGTTGTTCACCAGCATTTCATGACCACCTTGTTGGAGCTCTTGATTGGGGAGAAAAGAAGAGGTGGGTGGGGGAAGAAGAGGCTGTTGTTGGGGTTGCTGGAGCAGGCTGAGTAGTTCGGCGGACTTGAGGTTTTGTAGAAATTGAAGAGTCGATGAACTGCTGGCATCGTAGAGATTTTGATTGAGTAAGTAATTCGATTGAGGAGGCAGGCCGAAGGTGGGGGTGGTCATGGTGGGAGAGGTGAGCTGACTGAGAAGACCGGGGTTCATCAGAGGGTCTAGAAGACTCTGGGCAGGGTATTCTGGCTTGTTCAAATGGACTGGCTCGGGACGGAGAGGACCGGCTAAAAATTTAAGGCATTAATTGTTGATTCCAATGTGTATAAAGTTAGAAGTGATTAAAACTTACATAAAAGTCCATGGTTGATGTCAAGACTTCGTTTCCTCTCGCTGTCCAAGTCCAACAAGTCCTGAGGATCATCCAGCCGGCTCGGTGAGGATTCAGAATCGTTAGTGACCACAGATCCTCGCCGATTCAGGAGATTCTGGCATTTCTCTTGATGGACTTTGAGACTGATCTTCTGAACAAAGCTCAGACCACAAGCCTCACATTGGAAGGAGCCGGCTTGAGGTTGAACAATATTGAAAGTCTTCTCGCATAATTTGCATAACACTGAAGGATAAGAGTAATTCTTTCCACAGAGTTTGCACATTCCATCAATGGAATCGGTGGATTCTTTGCGAGAACTGGATGATGAAATGTTATGAGTAGCTTCATGAGCAGTCAATTGGGACTTCTAAAATTTTAGAATCAATAAGTAAATTTCATTATAATACACTCTTGCGTTAAAAGTTATTTAATTACCTGAATGAAGGTCCGATTGCACTGTGCACAAGAGTAGGGTCTCTCTCCAGTGTGAGTTCTCTCATGAGATTGGAGATTTCCTTGAGAGGCAAACGCCTTAGGGCAATATTTGCAGCAATAAGGTCGCTCTCCAGTATGAGTTCGTATGTGAACTTGAAGACTTCCAGCATAAGCGAAACTCTTCTGACAGAACTTGCACACATGCTTCCTCTCCGTCTGTTCATGCACTTGTTTTACATGTAATTTCAAGTAATTCTTTAGGGTAAAAGTCTTGGGACAACATGGGCATTGGAAAACCTTGTCCCCGTGGGTCTTCTTGTGTGTGTAGAGGGCTGATGGAGAACTCAAACACTTGTCACACTTGGGGCATTTATAATTCCTGATCCCCAGATGGGCGCTCTTTTCGTGAACAGTCTTGGTGCCATACTGAGCGAACGTTTTCTCGCAGTATTTACACTTATATGGGCGTTCTCCCGTGTGAGTCCGTTCATGAACTTGAAGCGTCGCCTTCTGGGCGAACCTCTTATCACAGAAATGACATTTGAAGGGCTTTTCGCCCGTGTGGCATCGTTTGTGGGACTCCAGGATCGAGAGATAAGGGAATCCCTTTCCACAAATGTCACAGATATGACGCTTCTCAATCACCGACTGTTTTCGGGATGATACTAATGTGGCCGAATGCTCATCAAGAGTGGATTCAGAAGAGGAAGAAGTCGGGGACATACCCGAAGAGTTGTTGGTGGGAGGCTTCAGGTTGTGGATCTGACTCGATTCCGGAGAGCTGGGTAGTAGAGCATTAGAAGTTGTAGAACACGCTGAAGAAGTGCATGGGGATCCTGGAGAGAGGACCGGGAGTTCGCGAGACGTCGAGGAACGAGTCGATGAAGTCTCATGGATAAGGATACTGGGGGATGTGGAGGAGGTGGGCGAGGCGGTGGAGATGTGCTCGTCCACTATCTCCGAGGGGAATGAATGGAAGGCGCCCGGTTGGGCTACAAGAACGTCCGATTCGGCCACTTGGACCATGATTTGTAAGTATCTGCAATATCAGACTAAGTCTGGGTTTTAGCGACGTTTACGCGCAACAATTATGGAAAGGCCTAGACTCAAATGAGATGTGTTTATTTTGATTAGCGAACTCAACCCCTCCAAGTGTCCTATAGAATGTAAACAGGCCCTCAGGGAACAAACAACCCTGCTCTCTTATATTCTATCGGATCATCGTGAACGCTGAGAGATACGGTGCTACGAGACATACTACGGTGATAATGATAAAACGGACATATACCGAAAAGACATAGTTGTTGTTTCTGATTTTGTTCTTTTTTGCCTGAGGGCCTAAGAATGGACAGTGTCCAGAGGCACCGCCCCCTTTTCTCATTCTTTTTTTCAGCATGGCACTGGAATCCGCGTGTTTTTTCGGTGTCGCCCGGTACCACGACCTTCTCCTTCCACCGCAATGACCACTCTCCGCTTTTTCCCTCCGGCCCTAGGGGTCCCGCTCGCTTCGAGAAAAATGGCCGCTGGCTCGTTTTTTCGCCCCCCTCCATTTTTTTCTCTTTCAGTCAGCCGGCTGTCTTTTTCGGGGGGTTTTTTAGTTGGTGGTGCCGAGCCGCACCAGGCTCAAGGAGAAATTTTAAATGGCCGAAAAAAGGGTTTTTGGATAAAAGGGGGATCCGAGTGGACATGCCAAGTTCAGATTAAGAAATTCACGTGGAAAGAGACGTGACCAAGCGAAGGGTGGCCGGGAAAGGTGGCCAAGAAAACACCCGTGAATAAAATAATAATTTAAGTCATCAAGTCGGGTTACGGTAAAATTGACGATATCACAATTCATTAAAAGATGTGAAATTTAAATATTCAAAAATGGAAGTCTTGGCCATGCTGCAACGAGGGTAATCAGTTCATGGCAGAAAGACAAAAAGCAAAAGTAAAATCAAATAAAAAACAGTTGAAAATGTAATTCTCCCCACCAAAATTAAATCGCTTAAAGTCATGAAGGTCAAAATGTTTGCATGGCGCGACATCAATGTGAGACGAATAATAATATAAAACAACGAAAAGAGAGTAACAATTAAATAATACAGTAGCCGGGATCGAAATAGAAGCCCCAAAATTAGTGATCGGGATCGCAACACCCGCTCCGCGTCCCCAAAAAACAAACAACACGGTGCGGGGAATCCGCGGAATCAGAAGTGACGGCGGCCCGGAGCACGGAACGATGCGCTCCCGATCGTACTTGCCGGTGTTTGGGGGGCGGGGCCTTCTTCTTTTTGCTCTGTTTTTGTTTCTTTTCTCGGGCTGGCAGTGGCCGTCCCGTTTTTTGTTTGGTACGTGTATGTGCTTGGCGATTTCGACGAGTGTGCTGGCCAGTCCCATTTTTTGCACTCTTCCCTCGGTCCCCGTGACTCCGCCCCCCGGCTCTGTTAACTTTGCACTTTTTAGCCGAAAAACTTTTTTGTGCGGTCAGAGAAAATGCGCAAAAAGTAAAAGAGAAAAGAGTAATTACCTTGATAAAAACGATATACAAAAAAGTACAAGACAAGGAATTGGTGGAGATAGAAAAGTCGGGAGCGGGTCAAACGGAAAGTGATAAGATTCCTTTTATTGAATTTGCACATTCAAATCAAAATGACCTTTGTAAAACAGCGTCTCCGTTTACAAAAAAGGACCAAGGTATTGGTTTCAAAATATTTTTTACATTTATTCATGTAAATGGCCATTGAATGGAATGCGGAAAGGGGTTATAATTAGCACGGTGCATACCTTAATGAGCCATAAAGAATTGCTCATAAAAGCAGGTGCAAAAAGTCAAAGATTAGAAAATTGCATACAAGAAATGCTATAGTCGGAATGCATGATTTACATCCAGAAGAAACTTTCCTACCAGATTTGGAACTCTTGGAATTAAAAATATAAATCAAGGTCAGAAAACTAGTAACCAAATTTATGTAATGAGATTCCTGTCTTTTGTTCATTCCCAACATATTCTTGATATTCTAATTATGCTTACACATTCTTGGCACTTCCAATTTGTCCCCATATTCTTCTTTTTGTACCTACAAAAAGAAAACTACTCCTTTCGACTTCTATCCTTGTCTTGTATGTAACACGAACTACATTTCCTTGTTCTCAAAATGTTATTTGTTTTTTACGTAGCATTCCCGGCATTTTTAGAACCAGTGGCTTGACCAAAGACTATTTATTTAACACGTTTAACAGAATATTTAAAGTAATTTTGGCCGTTCTATGGCCGAATTTCTTTTAAAACTTGCGCCTGAGTATTTCAAAACATGTTTACCGTATGTCGGGCTTTATAAATAATTTTTATTTATACTTTTTTCTTCCAAAATTCGTCGCCTTATTTGGATTAATCTCGAAATTTGGATCCGATTATGAGAATTGCCGTGATCGCCTTAGGGCCGTGGTCTAAGTCCGGCGTAATCGGGGCTTAAAGAGTATCGCAATGTATAGGACTGACCTCTGTGCCTTTCTCTTTTTTTTATTTTTTCGCCCCGTTCCGCCACCCGGCACAGCCTGGGACAGCCGAACGCGTCGTTCCTTTCATTTCTCTTCTTCTCCTTCGCTTCGAGAGAAATAAACGGGGAAAGGGAATCGAGATGAAAAAAATCCCTGTTGCGTGATGACTGCACTGATTCAACGCGATGGAAAAGGCGCGAGAGATTTGCAAGCGGTTCGAAGGTCATGAATAACAAAATTCGAGCGAGGAGCGTCCGTATTTTGGGAAACAGCAAAAGTAATCCGCCCAAAGACACGGTAACTCAGGCTACGATGTGTTTTGATGAGAAATCGCCGCAGGGCAAACGAATCTGTAGCCAATAGATTCGTCTTATTTCAGTCATCTTTGTATAAAGAGTCATAATTTTTTGAGAATACTCTCGAAAAACAACTCTATAAATGGGTGCCAAATACAAATTCTTTTTTTTCAACATTTGTTACACTGTCGAGTATTATTAAACTCTTATCCATGCCCGGCATTACCTGGCACATAACATTTAAGCATCCGTGTCATGTAATGTTTCATATTGCTTGGCTGCAAATGGAAGTACAATTGCAATTCACCTCACGCCGTGCCAGTTACATCTTGTAATGTAATCCGGGAAAATTCGAATGGAATTCGGATATATAATTTGTATGAAGTAAACAAGATAAAATTAAGCCGGAAATAGCCGAATGATTATTTATTTTTATTTCGTGCCGCCCATGACCATGCACTTTGTGGCCAGAGGACGTTGGGAAGGGGTCGGGGGAGTGACCAGCCCGTGCCAACACGTGCTGTCACTCTTTTCTTTTCTCTCCGTCGCTTATTTTGGGCGTTCTCAAAAAAGAGAATTTTTATTTTTTTAATCACAAAAAGAGACGGAAAGAGGATATACAAGGAAGGAGAAGGTACGGTAGGACTATTAATTGGAGTCAGAGGTCGAATGTGAGAGAGTGAGGATTAACAGGGACCAAGGAACATCTAGCCAAGTACAGGTTTAATACTCTGTTCATTCAGATGAACATGATCCTAATTGTAAGGGAAAATGAATAGACTCACAGAGGAGCCTCTGCAAAACGAACTCAATTAAATTTCCATAACAAACAATTTTAGAGGCCCAAGGCCCAATTTTAAGCAAAAATGAATCTCCGTACAACAAACCCCTCCTATAACAAATTTTTTGGTTCGTTGTGCAGCACGTTGTTGTATTGGACATCAAGTACTCGTTACGTATTTACGTAGAATCATTGGTCAATCTGACTTGCTCGAACGATCAAAAAGGGGATCTTTTTTAGAAATTTTAGATCACAGAAATGCCTAATATAAATTAGATTAATCCACGTGAAACAAATTTTCAGAATCTCACCTTACGCCCTTTCCCCGCTACATTTCAGTCTCTGTTCTTTTAATCTTTTTTAGTTACGTACGTTCGGACACTAATTTTATCCGTTTTTTTGGCCAGACCCTAAGGCGATTTGAAGTCATTTCCATCGTTTTAAAGGGGGATCCTTTAACCAGTACAATAACCGAAATAACTCGTTTAATATCGGCGACACTTAAAGCGCTCAAAAATCCCTGATTATGGCCTTAGGGTCTAAAGAGGGCAGAGTGGACTAGTCCAGTGTCATTCGGTGCACGGAGAACAAAAAAAAAAAGATGAAGAAAATCAAAATAATCCTGGAATTAGATTAAAGGCTTCTGAAGCCAATGGTTGTGGCCTAGGCGGGATAGTAAGATTTGACTTTCGATGCAACAGGTTACACCAACAATTTTTTAACGCAAATTCCACGAACTAATCGAACGTACCCAATATATTTATTAAACATGGATTTCGTCACAAGCTTTGGAAATATTTTGGAATATCAAAATGCGCGAAAATAAAACAATAATACCAAAATGAGATTTCGAAATGAGTTCGCAATCTTTTTTTTGGGATATGGGTCAAAAAAGGGCCAGGAACAATGGGGAATTTGCATTTGGGCGAATTACCGTAACCCGAATCGATTTTGGAGGGAAAATGCGACAAAAAACAACTGGGGATCCATTAAACCAGAAATTTGAATCTTGAAAAGTAGTTAAAAAGATCGCCCATTAAATGCCCAGTGGTCATTAAAGATATCTTCCACTGACCCCGTTAACATCATCCTCTTTATGGGATATTATTGTAGGAAGATCAGGGAGGATGATCCCGACGAAACCCGCTTAATTAATTGGTCATTTTCGTTTTTCCAAATCCATACAAAGTAAAAGTAAAAAACGAAAATAAACTTGAGACCACGCCCCTTCATGCCCTCCGGGTTCTTTCCTTCGCTTTCCGCTTTTTTCTTGCTTATCGCGAGAAAGGAAAAAACGAGTGACCAGTGGCGATTGGCACGGCCTGACACCACAGCAAGCCCTGAGGTGAATTCCATATTATTTTGGGGAATAAACGGAGAAGGGACAACATCCAGCACACGAATCTGCATTCTTCTGCATCACATTTGTTGTCAAAAAACACAAATACAAATGAGATTAGGCCCGGAAATAAAGTTTTTTGTAAAGTTTGGAACCAAATTAAAGATCCAACTTATTTTAGCGTTCAATTCGCAGGTAAACCAATTCCCAAATTTCGAAAAGAGTAATCTCTGAAGTGTAAGATAACTTCATCATGAGAGTAAAAGTGCTTTCTAGCCACGACTCAACTCCCTAACTGACCATTGAGAATTCGAAAACCGTGGCTTATTCTACTGAACGCATTACAATATAGAAAAGCTGGGTCAAAGTTTGTTTTGTGGGTGTTCATCCCTCAAATCGGGTCATTGAACATGAAAGCGTTCCCCGTATTATCTTTTATTATCCGAAGTGACTGTACATTTAGACGAGTTAGAGAGATCAGTTGGGCTGATTTTGGACTCGTTGGGCATGCCATTCGGGATGATGAGTGGCGATGAGTTCGTTGACCCGGTTGGTCTGTTCGCAAACAGAAATCACATAAGAGTTCCAATCAATCGGCGATTTCTTTTCGGGTTCTGGAAGTTCCGAGCAAGTAAAATTTTAAAGTTCGTAGGAACAAAACCAAGAATAATAATAAGATTTTACCTTTAAAAGTGATGAGTCTATCAATCTGATCAACCTCTCCGTTCAGACTACCGGTAGAAATAAGTCTAGTAACAGCAGTTTCCACAAGTTCTGGAGCAATTCCCAGCAATTCACTGACGTCATCAAAGGATACGCACTTGTAGATACGGGATACGGCCAGCAAATTGTGTTGGAGAACTGCTTTCTCGAGGATAGTGTTGCCATCTCTGTCCCTGATCTTCTGATTCTCTTTCAGAAGGACTTCAAAATGAGGTAACTGGAGGGAATCAACAATTATTTTACAAAAATGATTACAATTAAACCAATTGTACTTGTTATACATACCAAATCAGGAGAAATCAGCTTCTCCATAAACATATTTTGGAGAATCTTAAACCCAACAAAATTCTCGACCCGATCATCTTTAACCAGCAGTTTCAACAGCCTTGTTCTGTGCATTCCAGGAGGTGCCAGCACAGTGCAGATAACCGAGTTCTGCAAAGCCTGGGTCTTCTCATCCGCAGTTAGTTGGGATCTGACGGAGAGGTCGTAATATCGCAGACCGGCTTCCGCAAACCTATTATTCTTGTCCAAAATCTGGGCATACAAGGCCTAAATTTTTTATACAATGAATTTGAATGGCGTTTACTTACTTTATATCTGATCATGAGGTTTTCATCAGAAATTTGAGCCTGCAACATAGACGCCCTGGTCACATTATTCTCAGCCTCTTCCAAATCATTCGCTTGAAGTGCCGTCTCAGCAGCCCGAAGATGCTCCACCATCTTTTCGGTCGCTTCCTCAGCTGGTACAGCCATCTTAGAAATTAGAAGATCTAAAAGACAAAATATGGCACTGTATAAGAGCTAAACACCCGTGGCCAAAAATACTTCAAATAGCCGTACGATGTAAACATTGAGTACAATAGTTATCGAAATTTTTACAAGCTTTATTAGAACAATTAGCAATCAAAAGCAACAAGAACAGGGACTTCAAAGTTGAGATTTGCAATTTTCGGTAAAAAAGGAGGATCTTAGGATTCTTGACGAGAATTCTTAGGCCATTCCATCGTCTTCATCTTGGGCTTTGGGGGCTCTGACTGGAGGACCACCAGCTGGCTTAGACATGATTATCTGGTCTACCTTCAGAACCGTGGCTGCTGCGTTTGTGGCCAACTTAAAGGCCAATAACTTGGAGTTAAAAAGATCGAAGACATTGTTTTCAACGGAATCCACCAAGGCCCCGGTTGAGACATCGATTCCATGCCTGATATTACCGTTTTGGTGAGCAGCGTAGAGGTTGGAAAGAACCTCAGTTGGCTGAAACATGGCATTCATATTGTAACATGGATAGTGTTCCTACATATTGAATGAGAAAAAACTCACCTTGAGACCGGCATTGTCCGCCAACAGCTTAGGAAGGGTTTCCAATGCGTGAGCGAACTTCTGAATAGAGTATTGCTCAAGACCTTCGTACTTCTCTCCAATCGACTCGATTCTTCTGGCCAATTCAATTTCGATAGCTCCGCCGCCGGCCAATAACTAAAACAAGGTAAACAAAGTAATCACAACTTACTCTTGTGTCTCTGGTCAAAGCTTTGTAAGTGTTAACAGCATCATCAACAGCTCGTTCCACATCATCCATCAACGACTGGGAAGATCCTCTGATAACAACAGTGGCGACTTTACCAACGTCTTCTTTTCGGTCGAAAACAACAACATTGTCACCTCCAATCTCCTGGATGTGGACTTCGCTACACTGTCCCAATAAATCAACAGTAGGTGCGTTCTAAACAGATAAAAATCTAAACTTAATCAAACTTACAATTCTAGCCTGGGCTTGAGCTCCAATGGTTCGGCAGAGTCGTCTCATATCGAATTTGGAGACTAATCGGACACCCATGATCTTGTATTGGTTCAAGTAGTGAAGGTAAATATCTCCGAACTTGCCAGCCGCCACAACAACATTAACTCCGCGGTCAGCCAGCTCCTTTACTTGTTTCTCCACCTCGGCTTCTTCGGTATTGGAGAAAGACAAAAGATCTTCCGCATTGTTCATCAAGACAGTTCCCTAGGATTAAATGATAACTAAATTTTTTAACCACTAACCTTAGTTTCAGTCTGAGTAAGGTCAAAAGGACAGGCAAAGACAGCGACTCTGGCGTTGGAAACCCGCTTGATATCACCCTCGGCTCCTCTTCGGAAGACCATTCCATTCATAACATGGGAGGATCCGACTCCAGCTCCAAGAATCTTAACAACTCTGACATTATCCACGTTGAAGTTGGAGGCCTTCTGTGGAACGGTTTGCACTATAAAAAAAATATTATTTCGTTTCTTCCGATACATATATATATTAAGTTGATTCAAAAGTTTTCCGCTTTTCGTGACACTTCAAAACAAAATTTCCAGGGCCTGATTGAATGTATTTTAAAACTGAAAGGATAGATGTATGGGGCAGCCTTCGCAAAATTCTAGACTGGTAGTATTTCATTTTCAACAGGCTTTCTTTCAGAATATTTCAAAAAATATACAAAAAAAAATCTCCGTTTGTGTCAAGATGAATATCACGGGGCCTCGCAATTTTCTTGTTCACTAAAAAATTTTTAAAGACATGGCGGGAAACTTTTGAGTCAACCTAATACACACCAAACATGACTAACACCACTTACCACAAGCCTTGGCAACCAAATCAGCAATCAGTTCATAGTGATCGTACTGTTTAGACATGATTGAAGCCTTGAGAACCTTCCTGACTTTCTCGAGGTCATAAAGATCAAGTTCTTTTGAAACGACAAGCTCGGGCAAAATCTCAGCTGTCTTCTCAAAGGCCAGTTCGTATCCAGCCGCGATCTCCACCGGTTTCAACCCCTAAATTTATTCATCAATCCGAACGGCTACACTTACCATGTTGATCAATTCATTGGCGTTCTCCAGAAGAGCAGCAGCAAAGATCAGAACAGTATTAGTGTTATCTCCAATCTGTTTCTCTTGCATCTCA
The DNA here is from genome assembly GCA_904066235.2 of Bursaphelenchus xylophilus. NCBI lineage: Eukaryota > Metazoa > Nematoda > Chromadorea > Rhabditida > Aphelenchoididae > Bursaphelenchus > Bursaphelenchus xylophilus. The sequence continues at coordinate 7,006,877 of CAJFCV020000004.1, forward strand.
GCGGCCATAACCAGCATTCTGGCGGCCGGATGTTGAACTTCCAGTTCCTTCAAGATTGTGGCAGCATCGTTGGTTACAAAGACCTTTTCGATGTGGTTGATAACCATCTTATTCATTCCATTTGGACCATAGGCCGATTTTATTTGACTGGCCAATTCTACACAGGCCTCGATGTTTCGTTGGACAGCTTCGTCCAATCCTTTGAAGTGCATGGCTCCCTCCTTCATGAATCGGGAGTAGCCGGACTTTGGTATACCCATCGCCATCTTGATAGAATCAACCTGGTTACCTAAAACAACAAGAGTTACAAAGATAAAGGAAACTGGTCAAGCCTGAGATCTACGAAACACCCACATTCGGCCGACAAATTTTATTCGCGAATATTTTTCTCCTTCCTTGGCCTTCTTGGCGTTCGGCGTTTTCGTGTCAGGACTAAATAAAATAATTCTTTGAGTTATAAATTTTCATAAATAAAGTCTTTGTACTCCATAAATAAATTCTTTGTACTTGTGTTTTTGTGTGATTTCCGTAGGGCCTCATGAGCACCAAGGAAAAGACAAAGATCAAGTTGGTTCGTTTAGATGGGGTCAAACTACCGACATCTACGTCTTTAAATATTACACTCAAGGAGATCCAAGTAAATATTTTTTGTTCAATTCATATTTTATTGCTGATTTAGGTTGCCGGAGAATGGAAATGGGTAGAAGGCCGTGGAGATACGTGTGGTATTTGTCGAGCAGCTTTCGAAGGATGCTGTGTTGATTGCAAGATGCCGGGAGATGATTGTCCCATCGTAAGTTCATTCTGTTCGGTTAAAGTATTGCTTTTCGTAATTTGCGTGACAAATCGTTCGTTGCAGATTCTTGGAGTATGTTCCCACGCTTTTCACATGCACTGTATCATCAAATGGACCAATTCTCAAGTTACCCATCAACGACCGGCGTGTCCTCTGTGTCGGCAAGATTGGCGTTATAGCGTTTGAAATAACAGCCTTCTCGACTTTAAACTTTCCTACGGGTTTTTTGTTTTTACCTTTTTCTCCTGTATATAATAAAACCAAGCAAAACAAAGTCTGTCGAATGAAGAATTTGAGTGGAACCATGGTGAAGCTGTTTTATTTGCTGTTAATTTCTTGTTTAATGAGAAATGTCTTTGGCAAGAATGTCTTCGACCAGGTAGATTTGAATCTATCAAGGGGGATATTTGCATGTTTAGTTGACCAAGAAAGGGGACACGATAATAAAAGAGGCCAGAACGGATAATATGACCAGAGAATGCTCTTGCGACGAGGAGAACTTCTGTGGGACCGAGATCAAAGAAGAAGTGTTCGACTGTTTCGAAACTTGCTGGTTTAGCGTTAAATCGGTAGCGTTGAAATGCTTTTGACTGACCTTTTAAGATTACCGATCATCCAGAACAATTAAAGCAATGTCTGAAGGATAAGGCTTATATCATCGATCAGATAATCAGTTGTTTGCATGAGAAAGCTGAGAGGTGAGCATGAAACACTATGCAGTTTGATTTATAATGAGTACTTTGGGGATACTGTAACTTATTTTTCTAGCTGCGTCCCGGGAATGGATGGACCTCAGATTCATTACATAGACATCAACAAAATAATCAAAAGCGCGGATGCCCAAATCCATTTACAAGCGGACAAGTTCACAAAGACCCTACCAAATAGTGCCAGAGATCTTTTGGAGGCCGCGATCACCGTCGGGACTTGTGTAAAAGAATGTTTTCAAGAAAAGAACCAAGGTGGATTTTGCTTTGATCACAAAGGGTAGGAAGGATTACAGTAGCCGTAATTAAATCTCAGTTGTCAACCCAAGATTGAGACCAAAGAGATGAGAAATGCCTTGAAAAAGTGCTCTAAGGAATTGGAATGGCAAAAAGAAGCGGCCGAAATGTGTGATTGTGCTTATAAAGCTGGTGTAGGGTAAGAAAGAGCTGCTCCGGTCACATTGATATTTAATTTCCAGACGCGTCCAACAATACTGCGATATGATACATGCGATGAACAGACACAAGCCAAGCTGATTTTAAAATTTTATCTTTTAGAAAGAGAAATAAATCACAATTATCATTTATTATACATCAAACACCGATCTAAGTCCTCAGGCCATACTCTCCACAGCTGAACGGGCCTTATTGCGAGTTGTAATTGTCGATCGAGTCTTGGGATGTCGTATGGGGACCTTGACCTCATCCGGATCGAGTTCATTATCACTGTCATCAGCTGGAGTTGGGGTCCGATCTTCTTGTGCCCGTCTAGATCGGGGATTGCTTGGAGCATCTTGTTCCCGGTCGAAGTTCGAGATTAACTAAAAATTAAGTTAAGAAGTACAGCAATTATACTCACAGAACCCAATAAGACACTCACCTCATCAAGGTTATACCGTGATCTAAATTCCATGTAGAAGCTCTCTACTTCTTCCGCTGATCGGTTATCCAGTCGATTCGAGATTTCATCAAAGTTGAGCCCTAGTTCCCGGAATCCTCTGACCAGAATAACCTTCTCGGCATCAGTCCATTCAATATTTTTACGAATTTGATTCAGTTTCGATTCTTTAAAACACTCAAAATGCTCTCTGAAAATAAAAAAAAATTACATTACAGAACAAAACTGAACACTTAATAGGCTTACTCTTCATAATTGTAGTCTAAAGGAGCATCCAGATTCTTTTGGATGTATTCATCGTCTTCCAGGCTTACGCTGAACACACGTGGTTTCCCGAATATTTCGTTATAAAAGGCGCATACATTACACGAGACGTTTGCATTTACGTCATCATTGGATGAGCCCGCACAGTTTTTGCATTCTCTTCTCGAGGTTATTATACCATCGTCAGTTCTTCTAAATATAAATATAAATAAAAAGAGAAGTCACTCTTACTCCATCATTGCTGGGCATACCCACCGGGATTCTCCGTAACATAGTCGATGTAGAAGTTCGTATCGCTTTTCCACAACTCTGGCTCTGGCGTCTGCGTACCCGTATTTCTCAGAAAACTACAAAAGGATTACAATTGATTGGCTTTAACAATATCAACTTGGACTAAAAATAAGCAGCCGAAGTAAAACCTACATATTTTTGTACATGTTGAACCTTCCGTCCTTGAGCTAACTTCTTCACCAATTCCTGAACTTCTCTGCTCTTCCAAACATACTGAGGTAAAGGTAATTTCTCAAAGTCTTCCAAAGCCTTGGCCAGATTGTAATCTCTTTCAAATAGATGTTTCAAAGCCTAAAAAGAATAAATGGATAAATAAAATTAGCTCACCTGATCTCCATCAACAGATCTGCAGACTCTAGCCAATTCTATGTATTTCCTGACATTCGGATTCCATTGGAATTCTTCCTTTGGCAGCCACATCACAGACTCCCTTTCTTCTTCATCTGGAATTCCATTTTCTAAAAGCTCGGGGATATCGGCTTGAAATCCATCACCAATCCCTGGCTGATCTTGAGGTCTCTTCTTGTTCTCCTTATCAGTTTGAAGAAATCGTTGATCAGCCGGCTTTCTGACAGATCTTCTAGTCACAACATCTTCTGTTTTCTCTTCGGTAGCAATCGTTCCCGAGGATCGCAGTCTTCGAATGGCTGGGGGTGTTCCAAAAACATCTTCTTCAGCCACTTCCGAGCACGCTGACATTGCACGAGACGGAGTTCCAGGTCGACTCTAAACGTATTTGATGATCTCCAATACTAGTCATCTTACCTCTGATACCGCTTCATTCACCGGAGTATCCACTTCCATATTGAGCTCTGACGGGACATCCAATGACGTTTCTTCGGGATCAGACGTTGATTGTTGTGCATCTTCAGGAGTTGACATTGTTGAAAGACGAAGGCTGAAAAAATTATTCATCAAGATCAACCAGCTTATCAAACTCTGGCCTATATAAAAGGACCGCGCCCTAAAAAATATTTATACCTAAAATCTTAGTAATCAACAGAAAGTTTTTATTTTTCTGCCGAAATCAGCGAGAGAGTATCTAACATTGCGCCGAAATTTGAAATTTTCGGATGTGCAATCATTACTAAGTGATCGGAATTATTTTTATTATTATGCAGACGTTGAGACAATCCGCGACGCGCGAAGCCCCGGTTTATTGTTCCCCTACAGCGCCTCAGCCATTCGAGACGCACAGAAAATGAGTGCGGAAGAGGAATTTCCCTGCCGCCCTCCGCAAGCCGCGCGCTCTCTCGCTCATCCAAAAAACGCCGAATCCAGAGAAACAGATGAAATCGGAAGACGTCGATGGACTTGGAAGTCAGAATCAGCCTTACGAGCGAGTTGCAGGGAATCAGTTTGCCAGGGAAAACAATATTCACATACCTCGAAAAGACGGAGGAAAAAAAGGAGAGCATGGTTGGGAATCAAACAATATCGCGAAGTTTTTTTTGAAAAATTGTAGAAACAATTTTACAGTAGGGTTGTTAATCTGACGGATTTTTTCAATCTGACGTCAAATTGGCGTCATTTCCGGAATTTTGGCTAAATTGAAACTTCTGAGATACGAAACTTTCAAACGCGGATTTGCCATAGACTACAATGGATATTAATGTTATTCGTAACTGTATTTTCTGCTTATTTCATCGGTCGCTTTGACAAGTAGGGGCAATTTGGTCTCTAAAAATTTTACATTCTTATGCTTTTTTGTGTAGAAAAAATCAGCAAAGATTTTCCAAAAAAGTTCAACTTGACATGACGAAAATGACGGCGATTTGACTATGTTACAGTAATCTTAAAAGGTTTGTAACCGAGAATGTACTCGACCAAAGTATGTTTTGCAAAACTCAAACGAACAAAAATCATTCGAAAAAATAAGTTCTTGCCAAAGAGTTGCCCCAATGTTATTTTCACTCACACTTGAGAACCTAAGTAATTATAATTTCCCCTATGAAAACAAGGATTCCCAATGACTGTAAATCCAAACCACAAACATATTCGTCGCTCTTCCAAACATCTGTATGCCCAGAAACCGGCCATTGACTAATTATTTAATATTTAGTCAGAACGGGTATTAATGCCGAGTTTTCTGCAATGAAGTCTCGATTTGCAGAGATTTATCTGTTCCAATCTTACTGTAATTTCCGTACCCTTCTTGCGTCAGACGTGTTGATTCGGCGAAATGTCTGTTCGATTTCTTTGTCAGTTTATCTGTACACTTCTTTATGAATAAATGCCATCCCAGATTTACTTTACAAAAATGTTTTCAATCCCAAAAACAAAGTTATCCCACATTTCCAATAACATTCTTCTTCTTTTTGCTGCATTGAATTAAGAAATTCATCCATAACACGTCCTCCGCCCATTCCTCCCTCAACCTTGTTAGACTCTATTCACGAGATTTACACTTTACGATTCCGATATTACACTTGGCGTTCGTTTGATCATATTTTATTGAATATATATTACTACCAATAATTATAAGATGCCTGTAATGTTTTGTTTGAAGGAGTAGGAGATCATTTGGTTCTTTGGGAAATGACACCGAAGGAAGATGTAATTACCTATGAAATTACCGACAAGACATTCAATATTACTTACACACAATCTAAAGTCACTTGAACAGAATAATAGTGTCGATTAAAACAAAATGCTTAAAAAAAGTAACCCGAAGTCATGTTGGAATGATAATCGAGGATATAATCTGTGGAACCGGGAACAAGACGTCTATGGGATATGGGGACATCTAACACAACAATCTAAACCAATTATATACATGGGGGATATGTGGAACAAAGAGATGACTAGAGGGACTACAGGGACTATCGAGTATTGGTGGGGCTGTAAGCAGTACAGTGGAGGTTTTGCGGTTTTCTTTAAATGCGTGGCAGCGGCCGGCTGACCGTGCTCGAGACTTCAGGTCTGAATATCGAATATTGAATATCATCAAGGATTCGGTTACCGTAATTTGAGGAAAGTCCCGATCTGTTCGGCACTCAATTTGGTGGAGGGTAGATTTATTTTGAGAGGGCGTGAAGCCGAGTGGACCCCCAGAATAAAGCGGCCAAACTTGGACAGCTTGGGGAAATTGGTTTCGCCGAATGTCGACCAGAACTCCAGTAATGATCTGTAACGGAGAATGAAAAAAATCCAGAAAATACATTCAATCCATGCCTTAATTACTCACCTAATTTTACTCTGGCCAAATGGAGTCCGAAGATAACATTCTAATTCGTCGTCTTCCATGGCGCAATCCTCCAGTTTGGAAAGGAAATTTCGCCGTTTTCTGGCTGGTTCTCCATCGTCCGACCTGGTGGAATCTCGCTCTCTTTTCATCTTATTCAAGCCACTCACATCCTTGATGCTCGAGTAAATGTTGATTCTAAAAATGAATTCTTATTTTGGGAGTAGGGTAAACAAAATGTAACCCTAGAACTCTTTGTCCTTAGGCTGAATCATGCTCACCAGGACCATAAAAGAAATAAACTATGGATTTAATCAATGAATTGTAAGAAAATTTTAAAATAATTTTGAAACAAAAATATGAATCCCACTTACTTCTGCATGTCAGTGCATATTAATTGGAGACTTCTGATCTTGGGATTAAGCACCGTGGACATGTAATGCTCCTTGGTCAGATGTTTATTCACCCATTCTTTCAGCTTCTCCTCAGCATTCTTTCTAATCGCCCGTCCCCAATCCAATTCTTTCTTCATATTCTTATTCAAATCATCATTAATTTGAATGTCATCGCCATCGACTTGTTCGTATTCATCTAGAAGATTGAAGAAATTGGGGACGATCGCCTGGAAGGTGAGGTCCTTGTCCTCTCCGAATTCCTTGAAGGTGTCATAATAACTCTCGAGGAAGACTTCCACCTTCTCCACAAACGCCCAATCGGTTGTTTTCATTTTCTCAAACAGTTCTAAAAGGCAAGTAACTTAAGGCACTCAAAATATGACTTACGATTCGCTGAAAGTAACTCTAATGTTTTGGCAATCTTCCCAACGTTCTCTCGCACAAATTTCAATGTCAAATACAGCTCAGAAAGGTTGTCGGTCATCAGCAAAGCACTTTCATTCAGCTCTCTTGTCATCAGACATGCAGGGATTTCATCGATAAACAAATTCTTCTGAATCAGGTAATCCAGCACGCTATTACAGGTGCGAATCGTCTCTTGGACAATGTCCAAATCGGGGGCCTGTTCAAAGCATTCATTCACTATGCCGTTCAAAGCTCGCACAACATTCCTGATGACTCGGACGTTGGACGGAAGGCCGTTGATCTCCTTTTCATCATCAATCTCGGAACAGAGCGTTAAGAGGATTTGTCTGGCATCGAACAGATTGTATTCATGCATCACTTCTTGTAATAAACCCATGAAATCCTCCATCGACGGACTTTGACACGCTCGGACTCTGGAATATGGAAATTATTTTAGTCAAACCGCCTATACATATAGCGGAGATTAACAATTGGGGAAACTGAAAGTTAAGGCAACAGGATCGCAGGGTTCGGTGGTGCAGGTTCGGGTGATGGATTTTTGGGTTGGTGAAATTCGCGGGTGATGAAGAAAATATTGTACTGCAGGCTACCAAATATCACGTAACATTGTTAAAGTTTGAAGATTTTTACAATTTTATTCCCTTTTGGGGTTTCGACCATCAGGTATCCAAGAATATACGATTTTTTTACAATTTTATTCCCTTTTGGGGTTTCGACCATCAGGTATCCAAGAATGGAACCCATTTTAAAGTAGGAAATTTCTTGGGTGACCTGGACGATGTCATGACCATTATTGTAAGTATGAAGTGACATTGAAATCTTCGAAAAAACAAAAGTTTTATTCAGGGGTAATCAAACACGGAGAATTCAATAATCAAGTCCGTTTTGCTCAAATATCAATGTTAGCACTATTATTATTTTTATAATTGTACGGAATACTAAAAACCACGGTAAAATTTTTGCAATCAATTGAATATTAAGTCATATTTAGTAATCATCAGAAGAATATTTTCGTCATTACCCCAAAATTCACCTACTCCGAAAATCCATCACCCGAATAAGCGATCAGCCGAATGGGCACACCAGAATTTTTCATCACCCGAATGCGCATCACCTGAATACTATTCTCGACCCCACTCATAATTTGTCGACCCCATAATTGGCAGAATCCGAGAATCCGTTGGAATGTCATAGATTGCCTTATATCTTTGCAAAAAATGTAATTTGGGAAAAATATGAATTGTAGGTGTAAACTTTTCAAAAAATTGTAACTTTGAAAAAAGTGTTAATTTTGATGTAACACTGTTAGGAATGATATTATATTGGAAAATTTGTTGTAAGCGTAAAAATGGAAGTGTAATTTTTTTTGTTTGAAAAGTGTGATTATTCAGCCTTCACAACTATTTAGAATTAACATTTTTTCAAATTTGTTTTTGAAAGATTTAAGCTTACAATTGATAATTTATCCGATTTACACTTTTTTACAAGGATGTAAGGGTATCTATGACACTCCAACGGATTCTCTGAATCTGCCTATTATGGACCCTGTCGTAATTTTCAGTTTCCCCATTTATCTTTTTCCCCAATCATAAAAGTACATAAACCTTTAAAAAAACTCTTAAAAGTACTTTTCTTACTTCAAAGGGCGTTGCGTAATTTGCCATTCATCGGTTATATAGTTGGCCATGATGGATATGAACTGCTCATCGCCAAATTTGATGATCTGTCCCAGTAAAGAGATGCCAATGTCCTTCAGCTGGTCCATATCTTGCTTGGTAGCGGCTCGTATCGCATCGTCTTGGGCCATTACAACCTGGAATTGGGGTAAGTAAGATAAGAAAGAGGCTGGAGATGAAATCCCATCTGCTCTGAGGGTTTGTGGGGGCGAGATGAAACCCGAGAATGTCTTCAAAAGGTCTTGGAGACTAACCTCACGCATTTGTTGGGCACTGGGTATTAGATTGCGGACCGGATCAAAGCTGTTCGAGACGTGGTTATCACCATGGGAACGTCGGCCGATGAATAGCACCGTTTCGATGAGGTTCTTGAAGCCTTCGCCCTGGAAAAGAAAAGTAATGAGAAATCCAGAAAACTAATTCGGGAAACCCCGACTCGAAAAAGGCCAGGTTTAAAGTTTCACGGATGTTACACTCGATTTATGAGCAATGGAAACGGAACTTACTGCCACAACATCGCTGTTGTGCATGTCTTGGGCACAGAACTTGAGAACCGCCTGGGCAAACAACTGTTTATCGGCTTGAGTGAACACGTAGCCAGCCCCAGTTACGACTACTGGAGGTACTGGAGTCGTCGCTCTTAACTGTTGGCTGGAGCCTGGTCTTGTTGGAGCCTTAACTGGTTTCTGGCTTGGAGTAAGATGCTGACATTGCTGTAGGAGAGTCGGGGTCGTCACATTCGACCGACTGCCGCCCAAATTGGTGCTAATCCCAGACCCTCCGATGCCTAGATTTGCAACCCCAACCGCGGATCCAGCCCGTTGAAGTGGAGGAACAGCTGCATTTGGATGCAAAAGACCTGTTGTATTACTCGTGGTGGTGGTTGTAGTAGAACTATGCCCTGCTGAATGCGATCTGAAGAATCCTCGATGATGTTCGGGAAGGGATTCGATCGATGTTGAACTGTGAGAAAGGCCGGACGAAGTGTATCCGGTGGATCCTAAAGAACTTCCCAACGAGCCATGATAACCCTGATATGCGAATGCTTCCCGTGCTGCCGTCGTGCTGTGCTGAGGGTCGTTCTGTTCTTGAACATCCGGGGAATTGGGGCCGAATCCGTGAACGGACTCGAAGGAAGAGGACTGGGTCCCGCTCTGGTCTTGTGTCTCGCTTCTGCAACACATCAGATTTTCATATTAGACGCCTACCGTGGGAACGACGAGCGATAACTGCTGCCCATGGAGCAGCGATGCCGGGTCATGTTACCGGTGCCCCCGCCCGTGTCCGTGTACAATACCTTGCATGCATAACAGGCAACGTACGGGAGGCGGTTTCCGGTCTGTTTGTCGACCACCTGACCGAACAGGTTCCACACGTCGGAACGGCCACGTTTCCGAACCAACTCGAAGCGGCCCTTGTTGTGGCGGATGTCATTCTGGATCTCCTGTTTCCTGGGAATGTTCTGTTCGGCCAGTGGAATGGAGCTGCTCGTGGACGCTGTCGACTCTGTGGAGGGCTGAAACCGGATCTAGAGCTCATTAGACATGCTTACGTGACGGTTCGGATCGAACAGTTTACGTTCCTCTTGCCGTAAGGCCTCTTCTGCGCTGATATCACTCTGTGAAAGAGCGAAGTAAATTTATAAATAACACAACACTTACGTTGGCAATAGCGCCGAGTGTCAAAGCCTTGTTCAACAACCAATTATTGGGCTGATTCAGAAACTCCGAGTTCGACACCATGGCCATTAAGTCGTCTTTACTCGTGTCTGAAAAAAGGAATTTCATAATCCGGCCCCAAACCCTTAAAATGACTTGTAAAGTACTTATCCCCCATTATCCGGGAGATTCGTCGGGAATACTAGGTGGAACGTAAAGCCTCGTCTCTCAATGTCTTCAGAGATTTAATAAAGACTCGAGGACAGTCTTCTGGGCCAGACTTACATGGACTTTCCTGTTTGACGCCGCATAAAAGGCTCAAAGCATTGGAAGAAAGGTCCGTCATTGACGTAATTCCACCCGGATTTGGATTAGCGGACAGTCCGCCATTCACCTGGTTGTTGGCATTTTGCATGGCGGCAACCGCAGCAGCCAATTTGGAGTAGTCGTCGCTGGCCAAAGGCTGTTGGGTCAGCGAGACCAAGGGCTGGGAGGGGACTACTGACAGAGACTGGCTGGACTGGACTGGCTGAGCGGGCGGCGGCTGAACGACCTGCTGCAGCTGATGATCCTGGTCCTCATCCTCGATGGCGGCGCTCTTGCGCAGCGCTCGGCTGCGGTCCACTCGCGAAATGATGTCCGTCGTCGCTGGGTCCGTTGCGCGAATCACACTGGACTGGCGCGGGAGTGGAGGAGTTTCTAGGGCCTCCAGCCGGCACCAGGATGGCTAGCAGAATCGCGGCGTTGGACGGGACAAAGAGGACGACGATTGGGTGTGAAGACGGCCTAAAATTAACTTCAATAAATTGAAAAAAAAACAATGAGCAACAACGCGCGTTAAAAAGTATAAATTTTTAAATTAAAATGTGTAATGCGGAATTGGTTGCAATTTGTTTTCAGCCTTGAAACACTGTGAAAGCGCTCTTTAAGTGCAAGGTGTAACCCGGGTAAAAAATGAAATAAATAATAAATGAAAATTGGAATAATTTCAGAACGACTTCGCGGTTCTCCAGAAGCCTTTCGAGGGAGAAATTAATTAAACAAATGTAATGATAGCAGAGATGTAGGCCTCCCGAATGTAAATCCGGCCGAGAAGTGGAAAAGGCGATTCGCACGGAAGTGATATTATACATATTCATGGGAATTAAGGCGAATTACACTTGTCCGGAGGGATTAGTCAGGACCTGTCGACGCACGGAAGAGCCGGTTTTACACCGCAACTGCGTCGGACGGGTACACACACAGTAATTTTCCAAATTATTACATCAATTCGCGCAAAAAAGAGGGACGTAAGAGTGGAATTAATTGGACTGATAAAGAGGCGTTACCATTAATTAGATGTCGTCCCCACGCCCGCCCCCGACGTCGATGGAATCCGCCAACAGACACGATTAGACGTGTGCCAAAAAAAGTGCAGGATAATTGGGAAAAGGAGTGCCGAGCCCCCCAAAACTCGAAACACACAAAAAATTGCTCGCGGCCGAGTCGTTCCAAAAGTGGGCGGAGTCTGTGTATATCTTCGCCTCCCTCGGCCCCCAACGTAACACGAAAAATTATGAAACATTAATTTTTGTCGTCTTCGTGGCAGGTCATTTGCGTCAATTTAATGCAATCCGTGTAAATGATAAATGGGATTATGCTGGGCATGGCGAAAGAAAGGAGATCACGGCCGGATTAACGAGCCGGATTCCAAAGACTCCAGAGGGCGGAGAGGTGTTGTACAAACACTTGTCTCGGCACGAAATTCAAAAACAAAGGGCTCAATTGCATAGCAAATTACACATACGCAGATTCGCGAACCTGGATGGATGTAGAACACAATTTAATCGATTCACGTCGATGTAATAACGACGTCTCATGGGAACCCAGAATATGTTATGCGGGCACTTTCTAAACGCATACGTAATGCGAAAAAAGAAGAGCTGGTCGTCATGATGACCACAGAACCGTGCATTCGGATGGTATCCCGTACTGTAACAAAACCAAAAACGTGAATCATGACCGCCGTTCCGACGGCAGAAGTACAACCAACGAATCAGCAAATTTTTTTGATAACGGGGGGAGAAAGGGAAAATGAAAAATAATAAAAAGGAACGGTCCCAGGCCGTTTGCATAAAAATTCAAGACATTTTCTCCTTTGCCCATTATGGAGACCCTCACATCGTAAAAGAGTTCGTCTCTTTATGTTTTCCCCATGGCCGCACTCTCGGCTGGATCGGCTGGAGGATGGGGGAAGGGTTCGAGGTCAGATGCTCTAACCATCTGATCGGCTCTCTTCGGTTGATCTTTGTCGTCCTCGAACTTGTCCCCGACCTCGCGAGTTCCCAGCGGTTTTTTGTCATCATTCCTTCGCATTCGCTTTGCATTAATTGCACTCTTGGTCCCGAACGGAAAACAAGTCCATTGTTGCGAGAACCGTTCCGCAATTCTCAGCAAATTTGGGGAGCCACGTGCCTTAAGGGTTTTGACTCTTTTCCGGTTAATCCTAATCCACAAACTCCCCTTGGTTTACTCTCCAAATCAAGTATCAACTCCAAATTCTCGCGCGATTACATAAACGTTGTGAATACAAACCCGGGCCCGCGATTTAAGCAAAAAAAATGCGGGCATTAGACGCCAGGTTGAATGCGTCGAATGGCGGGGAGTGGTCTGGGAGCAAGTGGAATGAATGACAGGCACACAAAGAGATTATGAATTTCCGGTGCGTTAAACGAGATAAAGTCACGCGCGGCCGAAGCTAATCCTCAAGGAAAGTTGGAGTCTCGCTTGTCGCTTTAACTTCCCTCAACTGATAAAAACGGCCAAGATTGGGGAGGGACCAGAAGGGGAACGCGAGTGCGAAAAGAGATCGAAGCCGAACCCATGATACATGATAATGGAATGATAAGAATACAAAAAGAGAGTGCATCATCTCGGAATGAAGGGTCGGAGAGCGGGTCTGACCCGGAAAGAGAGTGCGCCTCTCTAGTCCTCTTTTTTGTGGATTCGGGTGCTCTCTTTTGCCCTTAGGCATCTCCTATCTGAGTTTGCCGGCCGAACACGCCACGGACCCAAAGCAAAAAAAAACAGGCGTGCGGGCCAGGACGGCCGTGTGGGCTGGCCGGATTGTCGCGCATACTATTCGTTTTTTTGCCGGAGGGAAGGTGCGGATGGAACGTCCTTCTTATACGCTTGGCGCCAAAAACTGAAACCTTTCGGCGGGGTTAGAGAGCACGGGGGTTTGGTCGCCCCCTGTCCCTTAAAAAAACAAAAAAAACGCCCGCGGGCCTCATTCACCTTTTTTTCTTCAAGTGCAAACACTATTTGGAATGAAATTCGACACAGCGGAAGCCGGATGATGCCATGCGAAAAAGGCGAACGTGGATCGCGGAATTGGGATCAGCGACCGGCCGTGATTCTCGAACGGACTGTGCGTGTTTTCCTGCTACGGGGTTGCCGGGCGACCCGCTCTTTCCCACCGCGGATTTCCGTGAGAGCGCGGGGGTGGGCGGGTGAACTCGAGAATGCCTGCGGGGCTTCTCCAGACCCCCAGGGCCCGAAGCCGGAGCCATAAATACGACAGAAAAAACAAGCTTCGAATGGGAAAAGACCCGCAACGGAGCGATGCGCGACCGAAACCACATCCACTCTGAACCCGGCGTCCATCGACGGACCCAATCACATCACACTATCGGGAAAGAAGACGCACCCTTCAGCCCCTCTCAACTCGAACAGTTTTACAATTGCTCTGATTCCCTGGTCTCGCCCCCCTCTCTACTTCCCCCCATCCTCCAAAAACCCGTAAAACCGACCCGAAAAGAAAGTTCGAATCAACTTTGAGCTCTCCTCTCGCTCTGAACTCTTCAACTCGACCGACCCGAGATCATGTACATGGCCATGTTTGAACTTCATCTGTGCTCCACTCAAGGTTTGCACAGCCCTCCCAAGTCGTCTTGGAAGTGAAAGTTTAAGGGTTTATGCGAATCCTGCAAAAGTATACACTGATGTTTGTTCAGACGACACAAATGTTAATGACGAAACAAGAGAACTCACCGACAGATTACGTTGTCGGGTTTTATAAATCAGGTTAATTATTAAGCACATCCAAAATAAATAAACATCGCCCGCGGGCGTTTATGGCCACTTGGATGGCCCCAAATGAATTCCCAAAAGCTCTCCCAAAAATCCATGGTGATTACTGGATGACATGGATTCATGTCATCGAAAGACACGGGTTGTAATATTAGCCGTATTCAAACAGACGTCAGTCCTTTTCACGGGGCCTAGCGTGTGGAAATCCGTTATAAAAGACCGAACCCGATAAGGTAAATTAATGAAGGGTTTGGATCCCAACTCTTTTAATTCCCGAGAACACGGACTGTAACATGAAACAAGGACCTTTCCTCGAAATCAATTCAGTCCGGATGTGGGAATCACGCAAAGTGTAAAAAAGCTTGGCCACAAAACTTGGCAGAGCCCGAAGTTAATTAAAAACTGATCAAAAGTAATTTTTTGTCCGTTGGCGCACCGAACGAAACCGGTTTCGGCGCGACGACGCAGGCTGGAATGGCATCGGATCCGAGCACTCTAATCACAACGAGAAAAGAGAAAGTTTTCAACGTTTCTCCTATCCTTATCAATGCGGAATCCCGGCTATTTGTTGTTGCTCTCGCTTCTCTATGCAAATTTGGAGCGACTTAGCGGTTGCGCGGCGCAATACAGACGGGAGCTCAGATACCTCGATTATTATCTGGGCATAGCGCCGCACGATGAGCAGAGTAAAGTGCCGGTCCAGGGTAAGGATGATAAAGCATTTTTGAAGATGGGAAAATTCGAAAATAAAAATTGGTTTTTGTTAAAAATAATACAAAAATTTATTTTAGAAAATCAAATAAACCATTACGTGGACAACGCTCTCAGTCTAAATTGTGACTTCAGCAAGCCTTGCCTCTGGACCAATGCCCCAACTGACGATCTTCTGGACACTTCAGACTTCTATCTGTTCAACAAAACAGACCAGAAGACCTTCCCAATTCAGATACGACCCGGAGATCCTAATCCACCAGTTGGCACTTTGTTCGCGTTCGCAGGGAACACAACTCAGAAAGCCCAATCTGCCGTGCTCTTAAGTGCACCAATCGCGTGCCAGAACTCAGAAGGCGTGCTCACATTCAAGTTGGTTATTAATTTTAGTAATTATATTGTCTACATATCATCTAGAGATTGCGTAATCTATTTATCTTCTAGGTACTGGCTTTACAATGCAGCCAAAGTGGAAGTAGTTGTACTTCGAGTGAATCCCTGGCATAACCATCTTCAAGTTATCAGTCGCCCTCAAATTGATTGTCATTTCCTCAAAGGAAGTGAGATTTGTCGAGTGGAAATCGACCGGATGAGTGAGCCGTTTAGGCTCGGAATCCGGGTGTTTTCGTTACGAGACCCGAGTGTGGGGTCTTTTGGAATGATAAATGATATCCATTACAAGGGAAATCTATGTGGGGAACATGGTGGGTTACAACATGTTTTTTATTAGTGTTGGACTTTAAAGTCTATTCTGAATGAATCTGCAAGTAATAACTTCCAGATAAGCCATCACTGTTTGGCGGTGTTCCCTTAACCCACCCCCTCACCAAGCATCAAATAACCACTGGATCTGAGCTGAACTGTGCCGAGAGTATAAACTCCTGTCTTTGGTCAACCGCCGCCCCAACTCGTAACAATGACCTCGCCAGCGTCGATGAGAACGCGTTGCATTGGCAGGTCGGGTCTAACATTCGCCGCTGGGAAGATATCATTCGATTGCCCACGCGGCCTGAGGGCGAATTCCTTTTCCAATATGCAGATCCCATGGCCCAACTGCCATTGCCCACGTTGAGATCGGTTTATATTCCTTGCACACAAACAAGTGCATCGTTGTCGTTTAGGTAGGTCAACCAACCAGGATTCATTGTGGTTTAGATTCTGGATGAGCCCAGGAATCCAAGCTCAAGTCTGTACTTATGGAAGGGACAACGTCCAGTTGAGTTGTGTTTATCTGGAGCTGTCTGATTCCCCGGGACCGCTGACAATTGATATTGATAGCGCTGACGGGAATCCGTTTGCTGTAAGTTTTAGGGGTCGAGGACATTCGGGTGAGCCCTTTCGGTTGATCACTTATTCGGGCTTTTGGAGAAGGTAAATTCTCGGGTGATGACGAAAATGTTATATTGATGGCTACTAAATATGACATAAAAACAGTAAAAATTTTAAATTTTTTTACAATCTTATTCATTTTTAGGGGTTTCGTCCATCAGGAATCCAAAAGTAAAATCGGAATTTTCAGTCTTACATACAATTATAACGAATAATACAGATTTCATTTTTCCCAAAAAACGAATAGAGTTGAAAAAATTCAGGATTTTTACAGTGACATGTCACATTTAGTAGCCATCAGTAAATGTTTACTTCATCACCGATAATTCACCCACCCAGAAAATCCCTTACCAGAATAAGCGATCACATTCAGTTACCCAACCTTTAGATGATTTTTGACAAAATTAATCTGAATTGCGTAACAAGCTCTAACACACCACTATATCAATTTTTGCAGTTCTCCTTCGAGATCATCCAATTCAGTAGAACAAGCGGCGGAGTCCTCGTCATCGATGATATCCAATTCGCAGGCATTCTTTGTAACGAAGAGATTCCCACAACAACCGTATCTCCCTTGGATCTGGCCGTTGAATTTGATATCCAGCCGTTCCCAGAAGTCGGGCCCAGCTTTTCGGACAGTTTAAATTGTGATTTCGAGACTGATAGATGTACCCATTGGACGAATGAAGAGACTCAGTTTATGTATGGATTCATCCCATCCAATGCCGCTGAGATTAATGCCTCTTATCGTGGTCAGTTTAACTCCAACAATGTCATTCACCACAAAAGTCTCAAGGATTTACGTTCTTTTAGGATACGCGGCGATCGCTCTTTTCGCAGAGCCTGGAATGTCAGCAGAATTAATCTCGGAAGTAGTTTCTTGTTCTCATGGCGGCCGATTCATGGTGGAGTACCAATCCTCGGACAATGCAACTCTCAGTGTTTGTGCCAACGAACGATGCATTCCCCAAAGGACAAGCGCTGGTCAATTAGCAGTCAATTTGACCTCAACCAGACCATTTAGAATAAGGCTTTTGGCCGAATCTCAAGGCCAATCTATTGTTATTGTAAAGAGAATGAGCACGAGTGAAGACGGATGGTGTCCATTAGAATCCCCAACCCAATTGGCTTGTAAAGCATTGAAATGTGACTTCCGAAGTAGGTGAACACAATCAATATAATTTGTGTTCTTAGACCACCGTCTCTGCGGATATCGAAGTGTGATTCTGTCGAATGATGACACTTCCTTTGCCTCCCACCCTTCTTCTGGTGCTTATGTTAGATTGGGCGTTCGTTCCAAGCGTGCAATTCTCAGATCCCCCAACTTTGAACTCTCAAGTCCAGTGGAACTTCGATTTGCGGCTTCATTATCCACTTTTGGCTCAAGATTATATGTGTGTGCGGATGAAGATGCTGCTGAAGATTTGGCTTCCTGTGAATTAGTATTGGGGCCCAAGGTGGAAAGGAGTAAAGTCGAAAATATTTTGGTCCAATTAGACCACGAGATCCGGCAGTTTGCTTTTGTGGCAATACACGATAAAGCGGAGCAATTTGGGGATGCCGAGTTGGTGATAAGTCAAATTCAGATCACGGATTCGAATGGAGATCTGATCTGTTAATAATGTTGTAGATACAATAGATACTGTATAGACCTTGTTACATAAATAATATTACCTTAATGAAAGTTCTCACTATTACCTTCAAAATAACAGCAGTGTTTATACATTGATATAAATCATTGTCATGTACATCATCGGAATGTCAAGTCATCGGTATAAGATCCACAAACACGGAGATGGCCTCTTCCAACACAAACATACATCCTTTGTGGGACAAGACGGCTTTCGACACCGGGCCGGGAGCATATTGTACGGAGAATATATTGCTTTCTATAACGAAGACATTGTATATTACAAACCATTTCACGGTCCCTTACCTATGAGGGGGCGGCAACTTCAGTTGCTTCCCGGAGAAGAAACTGTCATTCGAAGTTCGCGGGTGTTCTGCCTCTTGTTCTTCGATCGATCTATACAGAATATTCCTTACACACAGAGATATTGGGCCATTCGGAGCATCCAGAACGCGAGAGCGGAAGTCGCGGCAAAGCTCCAGCAAGATGGTGTTCATCATTTCCTCATCAACTGATTGGGCTCTCATCGTACTCACTTCAAGCAACTAAATAAAACAAAACTCAAAAACAGAAAAAATCAGCTCACTTCTTTGCTGAACATCTCCTTCAATGTCTGCAGTCGGGCCAACGGCATTTCAATCTCCATTACTTTATTATGGGTATCAAAGTAATCCTCTGGGGATCCTGTTACCGTAGCGTTCTGCAGAAGATGCAAGAATGTATTCATCTTTTCCCCAACTAATTTGATTCCGTTCCCATCGCAATTATGAAGTAATGTAAGGGCTGATTGATGGAAAATAACTGGAGCAATCAGATCAATCAAGGCTCTGATCGTCAGAGATTCAAATAAATGAAGAATTGTCTCGGCCTCTTTGGCTTCGTTGAATAATCTAATTTGTGCTGAGACAGGGATAGGTCTAGCTGCTTTCCAACATTCCTCCCATATATTATTCTCCAAACTCATCCTCTCTGATAACCTCCCATTCCCATCTTCATCCAACACCCAATCCCTCGGTGAATGCCATCTCACAAAGTCTTCGATCCGTGCTCCGGGGTTCGCTGCTTTGAATGCTTGCATATCCGATATGACATTATCTAGTTGAGCTCGGACTCTTTTATCTGTATCTAATGATTCAAGATATCGGGCTCTCTCTTCAATCATATCCTCCGTCATTGGGCCATGATCTTGGGTGATTGGGACATAAATCGGCGTGTCCTTACGATCAAGTAGAAATTCTCCATCAAGTTGATGAGAACGGCCAGAAGGAGTGGTACTAGTGCCCGGAACGGTAAGATTGTCTTCAGAGAGAGAGGGCTCATCTTCTGCGTCATAAAAGATATCAGAGATTGAAGCTAAAAAAGGACTCAAAATTTAATTATATCAGCAATAAAATTGTTTATCAAATTTCACGCAAAAAACATTTGTTTTCTGGAGACTTACAATTAAGCCCCACAGCCTGAACACCATTACCTTCATCCATCAGAGCGTGACGTTTCCGTTTCGTCTGAATGCAGAATTGAATCATCTGGACTTTCTGGTAGAATATACAATATTGCAGTTCAGGACGGGCATTCTCATCGATGCTGCAATTTTACCATTAAAAACTTGGGCTATAAACGTACCCTTTAATAACTTTTGCATTCTCCCAACAACTCCGCAGATATAATACAAATTCAAACCAAACGGCGGCAAATCGGTCAATCTGATCGCGATTACTCAACAAACATTTAAGTAAAACGACCGAGATCCTTGAGACCAAAGTCTCATCCGGAGCAGATTTACATTGACTTAGATCTTCTAAGAATTTCTTGTGAAATTCAGTGGGTTCGGTGCTCTCGGAAGCTTTAAATTCGTTTTCGATTACATCCTTTAGTTTGCCCTTTGCGTAATCTCTCTAAAATAATCAAAAAAAAATTAATTCAAAGACTAAAACTCACGGTCCTCATTGCTCTGGACGTAGTATTTCCGACAAAAGTCACTTCATTTTGTGTGTGATCCTGGGTTAACGCACTGAGCGCATTCCCCATTGGCTTGGAATCCTCATTCTTATACTCCACAAAATCTGAGACCTTAATATCTCCAGTACTTGCTTCTCGGACATCCAAAAGTTCATTCAAAGAGTTATCTAAAAGATCAATAACAGAAAAAAATAGCCTTACAAAGTTGTTTACATTCATGATTAAACTTTACTCCGAGAATCCATCTCGGAGCGAGGAGAGGATCAAGATCAGAGAAAGTTTCGGTCTCATTGATCGTTTGGTCATTCAACTTTGGCCATATTGTACTCAGCTTGAGCTCACTAAAAAAATAAATACAATTGTGTAAATAAAACTCACTTGATTATGTTGTTCTCAGCACCGAAGAACATTTGGAATGGATCTACATCACTTATTGTACTTGTCGTATCTTCGAAAGACATGTATTTGTATACGTAATCAAAGCAAATAGAAGTTGAAACCGTCGGGAAATTCGGCAGCGGGCAATCCTAAAAAATATTCAACAAAATAGTGGAAAAGGTCAAACGAGAAATCCACAATACCTACCACTTTGTCCTTGAACATGTTTAATATCCCAGAAAAGAACGAATGTCTGGCGAAGAAACTCTCCAAATTAAACCCTTCAAATCTTGTCCTTATCGATTTGTTCTGACAGGCACCCAAATATAAGCTCCGTTCTTCTTTTCCGTATTGAATTAACACTGGGACTTCACTAAAAAACAAATAAAATCATACCAATCAGTGTTTGAAGTAAAGTCTCATACCAATCAGTGTTTGCAGTAGCAACCAACACAGCACTTTGAAGTTCTAGAAGCAGATTTATATTGGAGATCAAAGATTCATTGTACTTAGACCGAACTATCATATGTTCCAACAATCCGTACTAAAACAGCATTAATTAGATTTATTTTGAATATATAAGTACAAACTAACCTGAGTAATGACGCTCTCCTCGCCCTTGAAATCAAACTCTGGCTCGATCATCTCTTTGGTTCCAGTGGGCAAATAACCGAATTGATCTTCTTCATTGTCTTCCTTCTGCTCTAGATCTTCTTCTCCTCCGTGATGTTCAAAGTGATACAAAACAAGTTCATAATTGACATCCTTATACTTTACTTCAGCGTACTTTTGACGCAATCCCTAAAAATAGACAAGAAACCAACAAACAACTTACTTTGTCAATAAGCCTAAGAGCTGATGGCCTTCTTCCTTGTAATTTCCATTCATTTATCTGTGATTCCAAGGCAACAATCAAGCATTCACTCTCAGTTACAACGGTAAAATCGCTTATTTCAAAGACTTCATCGGTCTCGGTCTCCATCTGAACGTTATTCAATACCTATCGCAAGACATAATAAAGTCACGTGATAAAAATAATACGGATATCATGCGGGGAGGCCAAAACGAAAAAAAATGTAATAAACAATAAAAAAATAACAGCGTTACAGAATATTAAACGTTTTTATCTTCTATTTACATCTCGAGGTTTACATTTTTTTGTTTTTTATTTTTTTGATAAGAAACTCTTGAAGCACAATGCCACATTTTTGGCAACTAAGTCTGCGCGGTGGGACTTGGCCTTATTAAACGTTCAAAATTATATTCGAAAAAATGTAGATGTGAACAGAGGTCGATAAGCATTTACAACTGTCCATTTTGTGTAATACGGATTTTTTAAGCGGCGGTCTTGTCATGTTCAAAAGATTAAAACAGGCCTCAAAAAGGGATGGAAACCGCAATACACCGCAGTATGAAGGGCCCATTCAGAAAAGAGTAAGTATGTAGTATATGCTTTTTGATGCTCTCATTAAAACGACGAAGCATTTTACGTTTCAGATTAACCTTTTGTACAGTATCCGTGATATGAATCAAGAGATTATCAATGGTATCCGGGAGATTATACGTTCCTTTGATGATGAGGAGAACAAGAAACGCAACATCTATGAAAGTTTCGCAACTGGGGCCAGTATCCTGTCAAATCATATGAAAGGAAAGGACGATGAATATTCCCAATGCCTGAACACCATCCAAAAAGTATATGATGATATTGGAAGGGCCCAACATACCCTTCAAAGTAGTCTGGAAGAGAGAGTTTGCATCCCTTTGGAGGCGTGGATTAAGTCAGATTTTGCCAGGATTGAATTGGAAATTCAACGATTACATTCTTTGAAGAGACTTGTCGACAAACCGAATCCGCAAGTCTAATTATTAAATTGATTTAATTTAACGTATTGTTAGACAACAACCCATTGAGGTCACAAATAACATGAAGGCATTCGAAAGGCAGATGGAAGTAGTAAAACATGAACTTCTGAAGCTTTCTCAGATCAAGCAAGACCATTGGGAAAAGGTGGCCAACTTCACAGATGTCATGAGAATCTATTACAGCGAAGTTATCAAAGCCATTGAGAAACAAGGAGCGGATAAATGGCGTCCAGAAGGATTGTCGGCTTTTAAGGGTTCCACTGAGAGAAAGAATGTCGTCATCAGTGGTCTCTCATCTGGCGTATCTGGAGGTTCTACACACGGAAACAATGGGGCGAAATCTCCGGCTTCAGTTAAACCAAAAACTTCAGTTGATACCCCAGAAGATACTGATAACCACTACGAGAACATCTAGAATATCACATTCTATATCCAATTTGAATAAATTAATAGTGCATAGCTAAGCATGCTATGTTTTGTCAAGACTAAATTTATGAATTTTCTTTTTGCGAATTTTTGCCCGCGCATTTTTTGGCGTTCCAAGAGACTCTTGTTCCTAGTTTTGTAGTCTAATGCTCAGATAAGATCCGTTTCCAGTCTCATTTCATTCCTTCAGATTGTCTGAAATGTCCTCTCACTTGATCAAACTAAATTCTGGACATCAGATTCCATTGATTGGCTTTGGAACGGACAAAATCTATAGTCAAGATGGAATGAATAAGGCTGTAGAAACCTCGTTAAAGGCTGGTTATAGAGGATTCGATACGGCAAAGGTCTACAACAACGAGGTTTATTTGAGCAATGCTCTGAAAGTATGTCGCTTTATACTCGTTTTGAACTTTTACATTATTCTTGAGTATCCTAACAATAAGAGATTTTAGGAAGTTCTACCAAAGGTTGATCTGAAGCGCGAAAACATCTTCGTTACCACCAAAGTGTTACCTTTTGATGACCCAAAGAAGACTAGGACACTTGTCGAGGAATCCTTGGATCTCTTTGACTATCTCGATCTTGTTCTTATCCATTATCCAAAGACAAATGAATGCTCCGAAATTGACACTAGAAATGCAATCGGACGAAAAGAAAGTTGGAAAGTGTTGGAGAACTTGGTGAATGAAGGTAAAATACGATCAATTGGAGTGTCGAATTATGAAATCAAGCATCTGAAAGAGATGGCCGGTTACGCAGAGATACCAGCTGCTGTAAATCAAGTTGAATTCCATCCTCATTTTAAACGAAAGGAGCTTCATGACTACTGTAGAGACCACGGGATATTCTTCCAGGTAATTTGTTTGGATTACTGTAGTTTGGATGTAATGTAATCAGATGATTAAGTATTTTTGTTTAACTTAAGGCCTTCTCATCCCTCGGTCGTTTCAACAAAGCGCTGATTGAAGATAAAGTTGTGTTATCAGTTGCGAACAAACATGGTGCATCCATTACGAATGTTCTCCTTGCATTTGCGTTGAATCAGAATGTGGGGATCGTCCCAAAATCAGAGAATCCAGAAAGAATCCTCCAGAATTTCAAAGCCCTTGAATTGAAACTCGATGATGAAGATTTGACTCGACTCAACTCAATTCCGACGGAACAGAATTATATCAAACGATGTGTGGGATGGCTTGTGGATTAGTTTACTGTTGAACGAACTATAGCTTGATAGTGCATATCCCTGATTATAATAACAAATACCTTTACATTACTACCCGGAATGTTTTGACTGGCCGTTTTGCGTTTTCCTGCAGACAGCCGGTTTTAAAATCGGCTTCGCTTTTTTACGCGGGGCGCAGAGAAAACTGGGGAAGAGGAGAGAAAGCGAGAAAAAAGGAAAATGGAAAGGTTTTTGGAAAAAATAAAACGAACTGGACCAAAGTGAAGACAAGATGCAGAGGGCGGAGAGAGTGGCCAGAACAAAAAGAATTACACGGCCAGGGCATTTCGTGGGCCAAGAGAATGGGAAAAAGAAGGATGGAACTTTCAGTAAAAGGAGATATCAATCTGGGCTTATGTACCAAAGGATTTACGGGGATTTGGCGTCACTGGATTTTTGTAGGGAAGGAGGCTTTACAGTCCATTTCGGTCTGATTTCTGATCATTTAAGAAGCCTATTTTCTATTTTGTTTCTATAATCCTGTGATTCATAATATTTTTTCCTAATCAGTTTGATATTTAACCCTATTTCTCGTCATTTTATTAAAATTTTGATGTTAGAATTTTCATCGTGATTACGTAACAAGACCAATTTGTATGACTCAGAATCCAAATAGGCCTGTGGGAACGAAGTAGTCCAAGTCTTTCGCTGTTTTAATATTTTCTGATCAACCCCTTTGGGTATTGGAGGGCTCTTTCCCGGGTCATGACTATGTTGTAATGAGTGGCGAGAACAGAGTGATCAATTTCAACCCACGCGGCTCTAAAAAAGAGGATCTCTCGCGCGTGGATCAGATCTGCGTGAGTTCCCTCACCAGTTTTCGGACAAATTTCTATAATCTTACGGGAGTATCGATGATAAAACAGCATTTTGGATACCTTCTGGAATTTCTTTTGTTCTCCTTTCGTTATCAGGCCCGGTGTCCGGCAGAATTCTTTCCTTTTTTGTTATCTGTAACATACGTGGTGGCCTTCCTTCTCTTCGTTTTGCAATTGCAAATCGTTTTTTGGATCGGAACATCCGGGAATGATTACTATATAATACTATAGTTATTGTTCGGTCATGTAAAAATAAAGGGGGTAACCAGTGGGAGCTCTTCATAAAAAATGATTTATCATGTCGAAATACTTTTTTCGATCAAGCATGTAGTAATTATCAACGAATTATGAAAATCCTAAGGGCATATTACGTAACGTTTCTCCTGCCCTCTTAAAATCCCAAAGATTATTTTTGTAGCCATAATTTCCATAGAGACGTTTATTTTTGTATTCCCTATCTGACGTTGTTCCCTTTTACGTATTCGTTGTTTACACATTGCGGTGTAATTTTTTCGGAAAATCGGCTCGAACAGCCCTCACATTATCCTCGCGAGGCTCTTGTTTGGTATAATATCTGAATTACTTTCTCACATGCAGTTTTTTTTTGCAATTTTCCTTGCCAACACTGATAATAAACGCTCTTGTTTCGGATTTTTTTTCATTGAAATTCCACATTTTCTGTCATTTGCCCTTAGGGCTTTCAATGCAAATCCTTTGATTATTTCCGACTCAATTTTTCTCGATTCAAACTTGAATTATACAAACTGTTATCGAGTAGTTCCAATAGCAAGTGTCATGTTGAGAATACGGTTCAAGTCTGGCTCTCTATATACGTATAAGGACCTCTCTCAATCAAAACACGCTACATTTTTGTAATCCTTGGCCGAGGAGGTGTCCCCCTCTTAATGTGAAATTCCTCTCAGACTTCCGACCTTTCTATGGCAACCACTGACCGGAACTCTTTTTCCTTGCGGCGTTTTTTCCTTTAACTAATCTTTCCTATTTTATATAGCAGTTTTAAATACTTGTACGAAGGCTGATTATTTTTTGACAAACTTATCATTCCAGGCCGGACTTTGGAAGCGCTGATCAGCTAGGGTCTCTAATGGCTCTGTGAATTTCTTTTATGTCACAGAAAGAGCTCCTTCTCCAGGGCTCTGTCAACAAATCCGCTGTTCGTTAGCGGGTCCTAGAAGAATACGAGAACGGGAAATATTATCCATACAAGGTAGGTCACTTTAAAGTAAAATATTGGTGATTCAAAACAAATTTCATAGTGCGATTTATAAAAAAAGCTCCATGATTGCCCAAAAATGATTAACTGATTGGCGAACTTCAAATATTTTGATGTTAACACCCTTCTTTCCAATGCCCGACTTTGTTTTAATGAAACTTATGACAATTTGAAAAGGAAAAGAAGGGAGTTGATACCATCGAAGAGAGTCCATTCCCATACGATGATAAGAGATATGGCGGGTTAGTCTGGGCATCGGAAACGGTCTATTTATCGGTTTTTTTCCAGTTTTTATAAACGAGAGTTCAGATTTATGTTAGAATTGCTTTGATTTGTTTAGGTTATACAGTAATCTGCTGAAAAAAACTTACAATAATTGATTTGCTCGTCCTTCGCGGGGCTTTCATATGATTCGCAGACAAATGGAGCAGAAGTTCACTATTTTTCGAATGTAGACCTGATTGAATTCGTCATCCTGAATTCCAAAATATTTTTTTTCTGGAGTAATTTCCTTTTTTGCAAAATAAACGGACTATATAAATGTTTACTGCATTCCCGCGGTAATCGTTTACAGATCGTCATGTTGTAAGCTTACTGTACTTTATCACAAGGTACATTTCCAAAAAATAAGTCAGTATGACAGAGTTTTTGTTGTTTTTGGTTAGCGGAAAGGAAACAAATCTTGAGATAACGTGAGAATCTGGGTCTGAATCTTATCTCGTTTACAAAACTCGTGTGTTCTCATAGGGGAATTGCGTCGCGCTGACGTATTTTTTGGAAAATAATTAATTCCGAGATTTTTTTCGCGGATCGAAAGCCTCGACCTTCTTTCTATTCATGGAGTGGAATAACTGGAATGTTTGTTTAGTAATCGGCCAATTTTTGAAGTCCTAAGCCCACTAAACATAAGAGAGATTATTTTGGAATAGCTAAACCTAACCTGATCATGCAGGGAGAGGGCGAATCCAACATCTTTGGATCCATCTTCCCCACAAGGCGTTGGTCGGGGGACGCTGAACGGGAGCAACTGATCAGCCAAGCCAGTCCAACCTTTGATCAACCAACCACCTCGAGGCAAGATAACTACGGTTCCTTGGAAAACCCTCGGCGAAGAACGTTGAGGGCATCGGATCCAGAAATGGCTAATATGGTGGTGAGGAAGAATAAAGGTAAGTCTTTATTGTTTTTATTGAGGTTGGTTTAGGACGGCTTTGATCTTGGAAGTATAGTTATTCAGTTCTATTCTTCTAGAATCTCCTAAAATTAGGACGGCCTTGAGTGCAGGACATTTGGAGAACCTTGAAACCACTTCAGATTCCTCTTCAGAGGATTCATTTGAATTTCATGGAGCTTCGGACGCCGCTAATGCCCATTATGCGGTTATCCATTTAAATGATGAGGATCTTCACATTTGGGCCTATAAGCTCTGCCTATGGAAAGCGGTAGGGTCTTTTATTTCTGATTTATTTTTTTTAGATATTAATGTACCTCTTTTCTTTCGCGACTCTTGGAATAGTCAGACTAGTTCTATATTGGTACCCTAAATTATATGTCCACTGTACTTCTAATAAGTCCACAATGGCTGAGAGTGACTACATGTTAGTTAGGTAAGAGAGAATTCTCAATTCTATATTGTGTTTTAGGGATGATCATCAAAATTTGGCATTTCGCAAGATACGAATTGCAAAGCCACCTTCAAATGATTTCCTATCCATGCCCGTGGGAAAAGGGAAGATGGTCTCTGTCTCCAGTTTGAGGTATTTTACCTACAGAAAGCTGTGCTATGTCTGGCATCCAACGGAAAGTAGATTCTCGACAACAGACCAATTGGAAAACGATCTCCCACTTGGTTACTTCCACGATTGCTGGGACGGACAGAAAGGATTAACCGAAGCCGAAGTTCAGAGACGTTTGACTGTTTACGGGAAGAATCTGATTGAGGTCAAATTGAAACCAATCATAGTGCTGTTGTTCAAGGAAGTGATTTCTCCCTTTTACATCTTTCAAGTGTTCAGGTGAGTAACAGGCAGAGCCGTTGGTATGAAATAAGATTAGAATTGAAGATTACTTATGTAAACTTTTGTTTTTAGTGTGTTGGTATGGTACTCAGATGACTATGAGTACTATGCTTCCATTATTGTATTGATGTCGGTCTGTTCAATTGTTATGGATATCTTCCAAATTAGACGGCAAGAGAAGAAATTGAGAGCAATGGTTCACAGTGAAGATGTTGTGGAAGTGGTGAGAGATGGTGGTAAAGTGAAGAAAGTCTCGTCGTCATCGGTAAGTAGTTTCATTCAATGCTTTATTCTTTAGTTGGTACCCGGAGATGTTATCTTGATCCCACCTCGAGGCTGTATTCTTCAATGCGATGCTGTTCTAATGAATGGAACTGTGATACTGAATGAGTCCATGCTTACTGGAGAGTCTGTACCGGTCACAAAAGTTGCTTTGCCCGAGCCGGAAGACGATAAACATCGTGAATATGAATTTTCTTTGAAGGAACACTCCAAGCACATCTTATTTTGTGGAACATCAGTTCTTCAGACTCGATTTTACGGGGGAAAACCAGTCCAGGCCATCGTTTTGAGGACAGCTTACTTGACTTTGAAAGGTCAATTGGTCAGGTGAGAATAAATTGGGATTTTATTGTAAAATATTGTTTTAGATCAATCATGTACCCCAAGCCTGTTGATTTTCGATTCACCAAGGATTTGTTCCGTTTTGTTGGCTTCTTATCGATGATTGCGATGGTTGGATTTGGGTATACGATAGCGGTGATGATAATGAGAGGATCGGCCTTAAAAAAGATCATCCTCAGATCTCTGGACATCATCACAATTGTTGTTCCTCCGGCTCTCCCAGCAGCCATGAGTATTGGAATATTCGCAGCGCAGATGAGATTAAGAGCCAAGCAGATCTTCTGTATATCCCCATCAACGATCAACACGTGTGGAGCTATTAATGTGGTCTGTTTTGATAAGACGGGAACTCTGACTGAAGATGGGCTTGATTTCCATTGCTTACGAGCTGTTTATGAAGAGCCCCGACAACTTCAAGCAGTGCGAGAGGAAGCTCATGAGCCGGTCTTTGGAGAAGAATTATACGAATTCCACAGGGACGAACTTCCACATGATGGGGAACTGGTAAAAGCTGTGGCCACGTGCCATTCATTGACTCGAATTGAGAATGAATTGTGTGGAGATCCTCTGGATTTAATCTTATTCAACAAGACCAATTGGATCATTGATGAATCCCCAACAGATGATCAAATTGAGGAGACCGCCTTGTTCGATATGCTCCAACCAACGGTTATCAGATCACCCGCAGGGCATTTTGGATCAAACGAACCGGAAACAGAGATGGCTGTCATTAGGCAGTTTACCTTCAGGTTAGCATTTTCGCGTCTTACATTGTATTATTCATATATCAATAGATGTAAGCCTTAATTTTAGTTCGTCCTTGCAACGAATGGGTGTCATAGTCCACAATCCCAATGAGCCTGGTCGTTCCATGCATTTGTATGTGAAAGGTGCTCCCGAGATTGTCGCTTCTCTGTGTCGACCCGAGTCCGTCCCCTCTTCCTATGATAATGTGGTCAATCATTATGCTCAACATGGCTATCGTCTGATCGCTGTAGCTTCCCGAAAACTTGATCTCAGTTATGCCAAAGCCCAGAAGGTGAAGAGAGATGTGATTGAATGCGATCTCCGAATGCTGGGTGTAATCGTCATGGAGAACAGAGTCAAAACCCAGACTTGTCCAGTGATTGGTCAGCTTAATAAGGCCAGAATCAGGACGGTTATGGTTACTGGAGACAACGTTCTGACAGCCATGAGTGTGGCCAGAGAATGTGGTATCATCCGGCCTTACAAAAGAACATTCCTTCTTGAACATGGTGGAGTCATGGGAGATGGGAGAGTTCATCTCAGTCTGAGGCAATCAGCCTCCGCTTCTGATGAATTAAATGAATTCGAGGAATCTTCAACCACTGTGGACCCTGAATGTGGACATTTGGTGGATTCGAGTTATCAACTGGCCATTACTGGTCCCACTTTCGCGGCCATTTGTGATGATTATCCGGAACTCTTGGATAAATTGATCTGTGTTTGTGATGTCTACGCAAGAATGTCTCCAGATCAAAAACAACTTCTTATCAACACTCTACAAGAAGTTAATTACACGGTAGCCATGTGTGGAGATGGAGCCAATGATTGCGCGGCCTTGAAAGCGGCCCATGCTGGAATCTCCCTGTCCGAAGCCGAAGCCTCGATTGCCGCACCGTTCACATCAAAGATCCCTGATATCCGATGTGTTCCTATGGTCATCCGTGAAGGAAGAGCGGCCCTCGTTACTTCTTTTGGAGTATTCAAATACATGGCTGGCTATTCTCTGACCCAATTCATCACCATCATGCAGTTATATTGGCTGAATACTAATTTAACGGACTTCCAGTTCTTGTACATTGATCTGGGGTTAATCACGCTGGTTGCTTTGTTCTTTGGGTACACTCCTAGTTGTGAAAAGTTGGATTCAACCCCTCCGCCGACAAGATTGTTGTCCTTGGCATCAGCTTTGTCAATCATTGGGCAGTTATTTATCATCGCTGGGTTCCAGGTAGGGGGTAATTTTTATATTGTTTTTGATGAAGCTTATTTTTTGTAATTGTTTCTGATTTCAGTTGTTCGTCTTCATATATACAGCCATGCAGCCCTGGTTTATTCCTTATGCGATGCCAATGGGAGATGACGTGGAAGATCGAAGATCCATGCAGGGAACGGCCATTTTTTGTGTGTCCACCTTCCAATACATAACATTGGCTATAATCTACAGCAAAGGTCATCCATACAGAAAACCGTTGTTCTCCAACCGTCCCTTGTGCTTTTCTTTGATCATTTTATCATTGATATCAGCTTGGATAACGGTCAATCCACCAGATTTTCTCTCATCATGGCTTGAATTCGATCCAATCCCGTACTTTGAGAACAGGCTATTCTTGTTGATGATTGCGATTCTTAGTGGGCTGTGCTCTTACTTGTTTGAGAACTATGTGATCGAACATGTTATCCTTGGCGTGAGAGAACGGTAAGTTTTATTATTTGAAATCTTTACAATGTTTTTTGAATTTCAGAAGAAAGAAGCGTCAACAGATCGTGGCCGACTCCTCAGATGCTCCTCGTTTTGAGAGGATTCTGAATTCGATTGGCTCGGAACCCCAATGGATCCGCAACTTAACGACAGCCGGTCTCCGTTCCGAGCCATCTCTCTTCACTCCGACTCATAATAAGTTCAGAAGGATCGAAGCCCTGAATTCGACTCAGGAAGACCGTCAATCCCTCAATTCAGGCCTTGTTGTCCTCCGGTCCCCCAATAATGACAGCTTTGCCTCAGGGCATCCGGATCTCAATTCCCCGTCAACTGACCGCAGTTCGGCCGTTCTCTTACCATCCAACTCTCAGCTGAATGTCTGAATTCGGACTTTTCATGGACATGGCCTTAAGTCATTCTTTTTATTTTTTCAACTTTCATGGGTCAATTTTCATTGGGTAATTCAGAGTAGTTAATTTGTTTGCAACTCTGATTACTTGGTTTTTTCCGTTCAGATCGGGTGTTTCCCCAAGTCCTCCGGTAATTTCACTGAACTTTCAAATTGTCAAACCAAATTTGCAATCGTCTTTTTTACCTTATCTCTTATATTGTTTTACATTTTCATAACTAGTTGTGTATTTGATATCAATAGCAAGGCTCAATTTTTTATTTAAATGGAGTTTACAATAAAAATGAGTGTAATATTCATTTCGTATATGATGTTGAGAGTATTTTTCACTTTCTTTATGTGGATCTCATGCTTGCGGACTTTGATGGGAATTTTCCCAGATGGGACTTGCTGTAAAAAAGTAATCAAAAAACAGTCAAAAATTACCTTCATTGTATACTGTAGTCATCGTGGTGACGTCATTAGTAACAGCATTCGTTAATATTTTTGCCGGGGAATTTGGGGTCGCTTTAACTACACTTTGCGTGGGATTCTGTGCCCTCAGAATTGAATATATCGAGAATTTGGACAATAATACCATAATCACCAGTACCAAAGTACCCAGAAATAGTAGATATACGAAGGAAAAGATGAGAGAAAGAAAAGTGATCACATTCCGTTGATGAGAAGCCATGTGATCACACTCGTCAAGTGCAAGATTCATTCTTTTGGCAGTGAATTTGATAACTGAACCATCGGGTAGAGTTAATCTGTTCTCACGTTGAAGCATTGAGAAATGGATCTGAAGTTGATTGTCAAAAACATTATTCGTCTTGGCGTCATGATTAATATATGTAATCAGCTCACCAAATTGTACCATTGTGACTCTAAAACATGATCATCATGACCTCCTTGGCGCAATGTTACAGTAATATCCTCTTCGACCATCTCTTTACAAGAGTGGAATGGATACAAAGATACCATCATTTGCTTGCCTTTTTTAAGGATTATTGCCATTTTTTCCTGATCAAACCCAACTATGACATTCAATCCAATATTACAAGACTCTCTCAACTTGTCAACAAAGAATGGATTCTGGATTTGTACTTGTCCTCCGACTTCCTGCAAACAAAATGTTTATAGTTTTAAAGCAGAACCCACATTGAACATGAGGAATCCATCAGAAACAAAATAAACGGCATCGGAAGGGATACTGATGTTATCACGAGGGACTTCAGGGATCATATCAACCAATCTCGGACTGTCCAACAAAGTTTTGTAAGCAAAATGGTCAGCTGAAAATTGATGTTATCGACCACCGTATGTCGCCGAATGGGGGAAGAGACGGCTGTTCTTCGGAACACCGTACCGTCGGATTTCAGACCCAACAATTAGGCCAAGCCTCAGTTTAGGCTTAACATTAAGCTACCTTGTAAGACCCAGAGAATAGTTTAAAAAAAACTTTGTGGCGGTACAACCTGATCCAATACTTTCGACTTTTAGCAATCGTCGTTTCCCCAATCCGGCGACGTTCCGTCGACGACGTTATGACATTTACCCATTAAAAACTCGTATTGACCAAGAGAACTCCAAATTTGAGCGGTACTCGTGATGTTGTCGACCGTTTTGAGACGGAATAAGGGTCTACAAAAATGAGAACTTTGCATAACAATCAGAAACGGGTAAGACTAAAGAATAAACTTGCTCGATAGGACGCCATTCTCGTTCGATTTCCCCGTCATTGTACTTTAAAATTACTGTTTTCTCGAAGAAAACATGGTTGTCGTTGATTTCTGAAGCTACAGCAACCTTATTTTGTGACATACTTTGATTGAAACGGAATTTAATCATACATTCGATCTCGTAGTCATCGTATTTGCTCTGAAGATCGTTGAAAACAATGATAAGCAAACTCGTGAATCCCTAAGAAGCTTAAATAAGTTAACAGTAACGTAAGATTACCTTTAAAACTTCCTCGAAGTCCATTACAAGTCAACCAAATTTACAAAAATTTCAAAGTGATTACAAAAACCATCAAAATTAATTTCTAAATTTATTAAATTTTTTGAAACTTTATTCGCAACCACTTTCATTTTCCATTTCTTTTCTGGCCGCTGTATCCTTGGCTTGGGCTTCTCTTTTCTTGGCAAAAATAGACATCTTTTTGAGCAACTTGTAGATCCAGAAATTGTATAAAAGAACGACGAACACAAACACGACCATGGAAACGAAGCAGACATGCATTACAATCTGGACAATGATCAGGTACAGGATGATCATCTGCTGATACTTGGTCAGATCATGACATAATTTAGTGTCCATATGTCTGGGAATGGCCTTGAATTGGATCATGGATCCATCGATGGATGAAAATTTCTGAGCGATTTCTTTGTCTAGGAGGGCGAAATGGGACTAAAACAATGTAAAGTGGCTACTTGGTTTGATAAAATTTGCCTTGAAAATAAGTAATAATCATCAAAAAGAACTTGCCAAAAGATACCACTGAGATTCCAAATCCAGCTCGTCCCCATTGCTGACATACATTTCAATTTTGTTGATATCAGCGTCCAGCTCTCTCAAGGTGCACCTGTCATAGATCCCTGCCATTTGAACCTTGTTTTCATTGTTCAGAATCACCGAAGACGTCTTCTCATCAAATCCCAAAAGTTTACCTTCAAGCTTTGGACAAATTTTTCTTTGCATATTTGCATTTACCGGACTCCTGATGGTGGTGTTTGAAGCCTAAAAAACACGGAATCCTATTTTTTGCGATTCTGGGAATACCTGCATAATAATTTGAATTCCATCTGTTACGAATGGGTAATCATTTTCGACAGTAGCTTCGTCTATAACAGCCATATCGACCAGTCGTTTTCCTTCCAAAGTTACCGTATAGAACTCTTTGTCGACTGAAAATAACGAGATGTTTGATAAGGATTTACCTTTGAAGATCTCGCGTTTTCCAAGATGACTAAAAAAATAGCCATGGCTCTGCAAATCCTTGGTATTGGTGGTTCGGAACATGATTCTGCAAGTATGCCGGTAGTACAACTTGAACAACTTACTCTCTGTCCTTCCAAATGGTTTCAATTTCATCCTCATTAAAAGTAAGCCGAGCCGGTTTCTCGTAAAAGACACGGCCTCCCTCTACCGCTATAATTTTTTTTTATCAGTAGGGTTAGTGAAATTATGGTAACCTACCATCATAATTCCGGTATCTAAAGGTGGCCTCGATATCGTGACTGGAATATCTCGACTGGAGATCTTGGAAAACAATTGTAATCAGCGAGAGAATGGCCTGAAACAGAATCGTAGATCATAGATCAGTTTATTGTGGATACTAATATTAATCATACTTCGAGGGTTTGCTCGGCATTCATGATTCACAACGCGACCACTCGAGTTGCAATAACTCACAAAATGAATAAAATTTGACGAAATTTAATTGAAAGTTGTGGTTACAAAAGAACTTATTACTACAGGGTGCGCCAAAAATATTGGGACTCATATTTTTACTTGCCCTGCGGGCTATAATGGTACAAGAGCAAAGTGGTCGCTTGTGCAAACGTGCAATGCTCCCAAGCATCTATCTTCAAAGTTTCAGACAGAGTAGTCGTATACGACGCCTGTTCTGCCATTATAAGTGCTCACAACTAAGGCCCCTGAGACACGGACCCCAAAATGGATAAAAATTGGAAACACTAGTTTTGCCGTTGCATGCTATGGCAGAAATTCACTTTATATGACGGAGTAGCGGTCGCTTTTTATACACTAAAAATGATTTTTACTTATAATGACGATTACATCTTTTACAGCCCGTCAAAGTCGGCCTAAAAACGCGCCGTTTTCCAGAAAACTGCCGTAAGATCAAAGATTTTTATGTAGAAGTTTCGATGTAAGGTTCCCAGCGTATTAGGCATCAGAGATACTTTTATAAGGACAACGAGAGTCTGACTAGTCGTTTTTGAAAAATTATTTTTTTATTTTCTGCCTCTGGGGGATGAAATAGTGACTACAGGGGTAGAATTTACTCTAAGGTTGCTCGTCAAGTGAGCTTGGACTGAAGATCGCTAAAAGTAATTCAGTTGTGTCAGCATGTATCCCGAGTACAGCGTTACGTCGATTTTTACGCTCAAGTACTTTTCAACTTGTAGTAAACTGCCAAAATATATCAAGTTTCGAAGGACCGTGCCTCCAATCCGCACCATAAAGTTTTTTCCATACAGAAACTGTCCCCTTCTAGGTGTAGATTTTCTTTTACAGTATGACAATTCCCTATGTACACACTCTATAACCACAAAATTTTACAGCAACACGGGCGATACTGTGATATTGAGATCGTTAAAAACATAAAAATCCGAACTTTCGGGATTTTTTTTGTTTTTTCGACCAGCGCCGCCATATCGGTCGTCAACCATGATTACATACGTTGTTACGAAGTGAATAGCATGTGTTTTATACACAATAAATTAGAAGGATCTTACTTTCCCTTAGCGGAAATAATGGCCAAATTGATTTCCCGGTCATCCACTTGAAAAGAAAATTTTGGTCCCCCAAAAACTTTTGAATATTTTTTCAAGTTTGCAATAGGCCCCAACCCTGGCATTACCGTTGCCGTATAGCAAGGCTGTTACCCTTGCTAAAACGGCCAAAAGTTTTGATTCCAAGGCCAGCCGAAAAAAGCTACACGGAATTGATTTTTGTCCCAATATTTTTGGCGCACCCTGTATTGATGACGACTGTTTTACCTAAATATTCGAATTGTGGTTTCCCCGTGAACACATTCCTCTTTCCAATCCATTTTTAAACTATAGTTAAGAGCATTAAAAAGTGTCGGAGTAATCCGCTGATAAAAATTTCCAGAATTTTTCGTATAGTCGTTACTATTTACCCGGTTTACTAGTACAGATAACTAAACTTTAAATGGTCATTGAGTTCTTAATGTCATCTTTTTTGGACCATCCGATGTCGTGAAATCATTCTTTTGCAACTTCTTACTTCTCACTTACTTGTTTATTTTGCGTGAAAGGATCTCCTTATGAGTAAAGAGGGCTTCTTCTCCCTCAAATCTTTTGACTGTTCTCTTCAGAACAAGTTTCAGCGGATCTTTCAGTTGTTCCCTTGATTTCCGTCGTTTTTTTCGCGAAGAAGTAACCGATTTGAATAACAATATTTGTTGGTTTAGCAACTTTTTGTACTCTTTTATTTTTCTGTTCCCTTTTGTGGAGTCTCTGCTTTACTTTTCGATATTATTTTACATTAGCCTTTACTGTTTGACCATTTTGTAGCTCCTAATGGTGTTGATTGTGCCAGCTGGCTCTGTGCCAAAACAGCGGAGGACAGTTAGAGAATTCATCGATAAATACTTCTTACATGGTACGTTTTATCACTCGCTAAGATCATTAAACTTTTTGATGACCTAACTTACAGCGGAAGTACTCCAAGAACGACGCTCAGATTTTTTAAAATTCTGCACGCACTTCGGCGACATCAATTTCTAAAAAAATTTAGCTCGCGCTTCTCTTTGTGGCCGAGGAAGCACGCGAAAACACTTTTAGGTCGCATTTTTTTTGCTAATTTTGCGCTTTCTGTGGAATTATTACACTCTACAGTAGCTACACCTATTTCACTGCAGTAGAAAAAGGTATGAAACTTTTCATGACAAAATTTGCGAAAAAAAACTTTAATTTTTTTCCCAACTTTTGATAAAAAATCTCGGTTGTTTCTGCAAAGCGCGAGCCAGGTCGTAATTTTAAATTACCGAATTCATAAAAATATGAGCGTCGTACTTGGGTAGCTTGCCTGTTAATTATGTATAGATCAACTTTGATCTTCTTTCAGGACAACATTTGGATGAAGATCTACAGTCCCGTCTCCAATCCTCCCCAGATCTCCCATTCCATGAAAAATACCGCAAATACATAGCCTTTATCTCCCCCATATTATTCTGGCAATTGACCTGGTGGCCAGTTGCTCTAACCCATGGTCTTCTTGGCTTGTATTCAACTAGATGGGAGATGGCCGTGACCATGATATTTGGGGCCTTGGTGGCTGGGGCCACTTCTGAAGGTGGAGGGGCCATCGCGTTCCCCGTGATGACATTGCTATTACATATACAGCCAACTGTCGCAAGGGATTTCTCGTTGATGATTCAGAGCGCAGGTATGTAGGTAAAATATAATTCTTTTGGACGCTCATCGATAGCATAATTGATCCATATAATAATTATAAATTTTAGGGATGGCGGCCTCGTCCTTTACGGTGATCTACATGAGGATAAAGGTTGAATGGCATTCGATTATTTTCTCGAGTTTAGGAGCTGCCTTCAGTATAATAATAAGCCTCCAATTTATGGACGATCTGCTGACCCCGTTGCAGAAGAAGATGATGTTTGTATCCATCTGGTTCTCCTTTGCAATCGCTTTATTTATTCTGAATCGTCAACGAAAACGGCGAACGTATGACGTCATTCCTCATTTCAATTTCTGGAAAGGCGCCGTTCTCTTTGTGACTGGATTATTTGGAGGTGTGTTTGATAAAAATTAAATTCATATTTTGTTATTCGCATCTATAATCACACTACTTTAGGCGTCCTCAGTGCATATACTGGATCAGGAGTGGACATCTGTTCTTTTTCGGTTCTCACTTTATTCTTCCACATCTCCGAGAAGGTGGCTACTCCAACCTCGGTTGTCTTGATGTTCCTAAACACTTGCGTCGGCTTTTATTGGCGTCAGTTAATTCAAAATAATGTCAGCGACCTTGCCTGGGAGTATTTCGCTGTCTGCATTCCGGTCGTGGTGATCTTCTCTCCAGTCGGCGCCTTCTTGTCATCCCATCTTCATCGTCAAGTTCTAGCAGCAACTGTTTATATTTTGGAAACTGTGGCTTTATTTGGATTTCTAATCACCCAACCTCCAATTGGGATAATAATAGCCGGGGGAATCATCATTCTAATCGCCTCAGGGTTCTTTTTTGTTCTTGGTTGGGCAGGACAGCGATTGGGGGATCAAATTGAGAGTGCAATCAACCAGTCGCCCCATTCCAAGTCTCCAGTTGTGCCTTAAAATTTTTGTTTTCAAAAGATCAAATGTACATAAATTATTAAATTTTTTGCGATTTGAAGATGCTTCGTGTTGCGTAATGTACGTGGTCGGTCGCTGCCGTGTGATGCAAACAAGTCAAAGCCGGAAACAAGTCACTTCGATCCCACGTAGCTGACGTTCGCACTGCAGCAACATGTGCAGGGAATGTTTGCCGACATGGCCGACAGAAATACTCCCAATTCGGTTTCCCAAACTGTTCAAACAGACTTCTCAATCACATAAAAGGCCAGATGCTTAACATGACCTCATTACGCAATGTTCTTATTCCAACTCCCTCTTTTTGTGATCTGTGTTACTGTAGTTTCGGGTGATGTTTTAACTGACAGTGCCAAGATAGCGGCCTTGAAGAACCACAATGATCACAGGAGGGTGATAGCCAAGGGAAACGACAAAAATAAGGATTCGGCTAACATGCCAAAGGCTTCGAATATGCAGAAATTAGTAAGAAAGTTTGTTGAATATTATAACTAATCTGATTACTATAAGGTTTACAACAAAGATTTGGAGAAAAAAGCGCAAGATTGGGCGGCACAATGTAAATTTGAGCATACTCCACAAACCGGGGATCATTATGGGCAGAATTTGTATATGACCAGTCAAAATCTGCCGCAGGGTAAGAAGGATTTATATTATTTTTATAACTCTCGAATATTTTAGAACAAGCCATGACCAATGCTGGGGATTCTTGGTGGCAGGAGCTTCCAGAAAAATATGGAGGAACGAATGTCAAATTTGATATGAGCATTGCAAACCAAGGAGTTGGCCATTTCACTCAAGTAAGTCATCATTTATTTTAAATTACCTTATCCTAAAGATGGCTTGGGCTCAATGTCGAAGTATGGGATGTGCTGTTCAAAAATGTAATTTCGGAACTTATGTCGTTTGCAATTACGATTCTGGAAACATGATCAACGACAACATCTATAACACTGGAGAACCTTGCTCGGCATGCCCTCAGGGAATGGAATGCCAAGATGCACTGTGTGCTGTCAAATGTAAGAAGAGTAAGAAGAGAAAGTAAATGTTTAAAGAGAATGTGAAATATTTACAACACAAGAGAGCAGTAAATCACATTATTCCGTTTTTATTTTTATTTCTTCGATCTTTCTAAAAGACAAATTTGATGATGAGAGCGAACACAATCAGACTTGTGGCCAAAGCATACAGTCCGAACATATTGGAAGAGAGGGGGACAATCCGATGTCTTAGACCCTTCAGCACTCTCTCATCACATTCAAAGATCGCTTGACGAGCTCCAGACCATTTATGGATTCCATTCAGACGATAAACATAAGGGAGATTGGGACCAAAGAAGATTTTCAAAGCCAATCTGGGATCAATGAAGGACAACTTGAGGAAGTTGGGCTTGCAGTCCATCAGATCGGCCAATTCATCCATATAGGCTTCATAGTCCACCTAAAAGTATATTTTGACTACCATAATGAAAGCAAGACTTCTTGAGTCTTTTTAAACCTAATTCTCTTGCCTGGATAGTGTGTCGTCTGCTGTTGACATATCTTTGTTCCATAATTTTCTTCCTCCGTTCAATGTCTTCCCTCATTCCTTCCAAATCAGGCAGTTTTGTCTGTCCAGTCAAAGAATGGAAGAATAATCTGCATTGCTGTTCTGAGATTGGCATAATCGATCCAATTGGTTGAATCAAGCCAATCACAGCGATGTTATTCCACTTGGAAGTTTCCAGTGGATACATCAATTTGTAGAGTTCCACCCGGTTTTCATTTACTGGGATTAACTTTCCTTTTTCGGCCAAGGGAAATCCAAAAGAGTATCCCGTGGAGAGAATCACCTAAACAATGATTATCAGTTGACTAGGGAACAAAAGTAATTGTCATTTTGAACGACCTACTTCATCTACAGGCTCAACTTTGGTGTTGTCATCAAAGATAAGCCCATTCTCAGTGAATTCTTTGATATTACTTTTCACAATTACTGTTCCACAAACAAGTCGATTTGGCAATTCGTCATTTACTGTTGGGTGGGCGCTAAAAATTATTTTCAACATTAATGTTCATGTCATCTAAGTCTTTACCTCATTGGCCGGTGAGCCGGCTTCAGTCCGTATTTCCCATGATCAAATCTGGAATTCAATTTGAATTCCAAAAAAGAATTGATTAACTCCAAAGGCAGTGTTCTCCTCAAAAGTGCGACAAATCTTGTGAAGACAACCAGATCGTAAGGCTCTCCATAGTCGATGATTCTGTTGTAAATCCATGTCCCTCTTCTTGTAGATACGTAAACTTGTTTGGCGATTCTACTCAGCTCTACAGCAATATCAAATCCCGAGTTTCCCACTCCAACTACTGTAACAATCTTATCCTCATGGCCTTTATAGTCCTTGTAATCATGAGCATGCATCACATTTCCTTTGAATTTCTCTTGTCCAGGCCATTTATTGGGCCAATAAGGCTCGGTGTGATGCCCAGTGCAGAGAAGAACGGCGTCAAACAACTCTTCGTGATGCTGATTATTCCTAAATCACCTTGTTTTATTACGAAACATACATTAATACTATTAAAAATGAACTTACAGATCAAAATACTCGACCTTCCACTTGCCAGTTTTCTCGTAATCTGCTGTTCTCTCCACATTCGAAACTCTGTGGTGGAATCTGATGTAGTCTCTCAGTCCAAAATGATCTGTGTACAATTTAAAGTAGTTTAGTAACTGAGTATTATGCATAAAATTTGCATATTCAGCTGGAGGAGGGAAGTCGCTATAGGCGGTCATCTCCTTGGAAGTGTTGATTACTGTAGTTTTCATGACTGACCCCTCTAAAATATTATTTTGTTAGTTAAAAATTACTTGGATTACCTTCAGTTTGGTGTGGTTTATATCTCCAGAGGCCACCCACTTCATCTGAGGCTTCAAAACAAACAGGTTCGAGTCCGTATAAGAGAGCATGGCTGAAGTAATATAATTTTGAAAGCGCGTGAATGCTTTGTTGATCAATAATATAACCTTACCGTATACTGGGCAGTCCGCTTGGACCGGCGCCTATAATAGCGACTCGTTTCGTCATTTTCGTAGGACTTATTAGTATTCAAAATGGGAGAAAGGATGGTCGTCGTTATCACTTTCCCTTCTCAGCTGCTCCCAAGACTTTAAATAAGACAAGTGACCAGGCGAACAGCGGGAAGATAAGCCCGGGACTCTGCTCTGGACCTGACTGTCCGCCAATTCCGTGATTTTCCCCATCTCCAGACGGAAACGCCCTCCGGATATAAAGAATCCGATCACCCGAAGCGCCGTGAAGATCAAAATTTTTACAAAAGAATTGACAAAAGAAACAAGATCCAAGACCATTCAACTGTCTAATCGGTTTATACATAAAATATACAACATAAATACAATAGCGAATCAAAAGATCTCAAAACACCCTGAATAACAAGTAAAGAAGACCAATAAATAAATGGCTGGCTGAGGGACCCGCGCCTGGACTTGCGGGCATCCCTATCAATTCGTAGGCCTCTTCCAAGGACCCACACCATTCTCTGGCCCGGAATGTCTCCATCTTATCATCAATGGAAGCCCGAACAAACGGATAAATGCATAATTGGTAACAGTTGGGGGTCTGGGTTTGAGTCCGTTGAAGCGAAAGAAGACGATGCAGATCAAAGTAGACCTTCACGGAGTTGGAATGAAGCTGTTGGGCGGGCGGCTTGACTGTGCCTAACTCACATTTCAACTCTGGGACAATCACTGTGTTCACCTGGAACATTGGATTTAGTTTTGAATTAAGGAAACTTATCTATTAATAAAAGGAAATCTCTAATCAAATTTATAATCACAAACTCTTTGAGTTTTGTGCAATTCGTGCTGCTGATAAAGGAGGTACAGATAATTTTTTGGCTAGTTTAACTATCTCATCCAATTTCCTAAATTGTCACAAATGAAATCTGTGTTTTTGATGTCAGCTGTGATCATTCCTTGAATCCAAAACTGATTTCTGCCATTTTACGTGATAAGATCCCCATTTTTATTGTAATCTCGCACCCCGATCTTCCAGAATTTGTTTCCTTTTATGTTTTTTTCTTGAAGAAATGGCCACAAAAGCGGGGCCAAATGTCATTAGTCAAAGCGAAGAGGACAATCGAGAACGCGGCACATGAAGAGCTCCCTAAAAGAGGGATCGGGTTGCTCTCATCTCTGAACGGTTCACTTGTGGATCCGTTAAAACCCTTCCAAAGATTGCAATAAAAATTCTAACATACAGTTCAAGTATAAGCAAAAACTTAGATCATTTTTATGTAATGATGGCATTAAAAATGTTTAAATTTTTGTTATGTAATTTGTCATCGGAAATAATTAAACCTCACCTTAGATCTCAACGGGAATGTCAGCAGTAAAGATACGTTGATATGGAATGGATCAGATACGATTCCTTCAAGTTGGACGAACTCATCTGGCCGAGGTCGAACCAAAAGTCCTTTCTGAAGATTTGCCGGAGGGTCTGAGCGGTTCCGTTCTGATTCATCTTTGGTCCGGACGATCAACTCCTAAAATAATATAAACTCGATGTGATTAAAGCATTATGATAATTTTGTTTTATTCTCAGAACAATTCTCTCTATTTTAATATCCCAAGCCTAATCTGAAATGTGGGTTTGGTCCCGTTTCCCATCTCCAAATCCCATTTCTTTTATGTACAGGGTACCCCCGCGTTAAGTGGATTAATTCCAAATGTTTCCCATCTTATAATTGGCTCCTTCAAGTACCAACCTGTTTAGTCGAGAAGTCTTCGAAGCCCTCGTCTGTTCGGTAGACTAATCGGTAATGGATTCGAATGGCAAACCAGGTTCCGGCTGTCAATCCGTCGAAGGAAAATAGCTAGAAAAAGAATGAAGATTATGCAATACATAAAGTATATGTTCAGAATGAGTCAAGTTAAGGCTGGATAAGGCAGATCAGAATATCAAAAATAATCCCTATGACCTTAAAATCTATATTGTTTTAGGTTGAACGAAACATTTTTTTTCTTTAATGCATTTGTGATTACATTCTTCGGGTGTCCTGTAATGTCACCTTGTTCTCATTGTTCTTTCAGGTCATGAATATGTATTCCATTTCCGTGACTTCAAATTATTTTTATTTGCTTTTAATTTGGGAATTCCTTTTTTGTTTGCCGAAACTTTCGAAGTCCAAATTTTGGTTTGGGTTCTAATTAGATTCCCCGTAATTCACCTGTCTCCAAAACTCGGACCATTACCCTTCGCAATGCCCAGATATTAATGGCCGAATGTGGCCAAACTCATTCGGCCATTTCTCCGAGGTCCAAATCAAATTCCGAAAGTAGAGCGCGCAAAACACAAACTCATAGTTAATTTGGGCGGCCCCATTATTCGGCTCTTTCTTGGCCATAACTTGGCCTGAATGGGGAAAACCTTTTTGTCTAATCAACTCCTTCCGGGACATCTAATGAAAAACATTAATAAAGTACAGTAATTTGAACTAAAATTACAAAAGCGGAGGCCGCAAATTTACATAACCTATCTAAAGGGTCACACTCGAACAAAGGTCGAAAGCTACTGTTTGAAGATGCATTGTAAGGATTGCGATGAAAGAAAAGATCTCAGGGATCTTGTTCTTCCTCTTAACGCCTCTTCAACGCCCTCTTAACGTCGTTGCCATTGTTATGCAACGTCTCATGCAAAGGTCAATCGATGGATAATCTTCGTTTTTGTTT
This sequence comes from Bursaphelenchus xylophilus, assembly GCA_904066235.2. Classification (NCBI taxonomy): domain Eukaryota; kingdom Metazoa; phylum Nematoda; class Chromadorea; order Rhabditida; family Aphelenchoididae; genus Bursaphelenchus; species Bursaphelenchus xylophilus. The sequence continues at coordinate 7,051,104 of CAJFCV020000004.1, forward strand.
CTTGGAGTGCGTCAAATTTGTGCATGGCGGAAAAATATTTGAATGACCTCTTCTTCCTTTGGCCTCCGGTCATTAAGGAGTTAGGCCGGAAAGAATGGGACCATAATTCCGGTGCATTCTTTTGTCTTTTAGGTCCAAAAGACTTTTCCCGAAGCCCTAAGGGGATCTCCGATTTCCGTGAAAAGGTAATACAAACCCGGAGGGCATAAACAGAAATGGGACTATAAATATTATTGGACGATGATTAAATGGAAATAGTTAGAGCAGACCGAGGAGCAAGAGAGTAAAAGAAGGAGCACAACTTACTTGATCCTCGTATCGCATAGAACTCAGCTCACTTCTTCTGAATTCTTTTAATCTATCCAAATCGAAGATATGCACATTCATATCAAATCTGGAGACATTTCCAGCCCCTACGATCCTCACTACCACTGATCTGGAATCCACTGAAGTCACCTCGAACTTTGCAATCAACTTTTGAGCAGAGATGTAGATGAAGTAGGTACATAGAGTTATTAGAAACGATCTCATGGTCTCTCACATTCTCCCCAACTGGTGTTATCTGCAAAGCCGAGGTTAAAACATGGTCCAAATGAATGTTCCCACGACCAAAAAGCGGTTTCGCTAGGTAGAAGGGAAGGATATAATGTAATCAAGACAAGAGCCTCGTTGACTATAGAAAAAAGGACACGTATATTACGCCTTATTACACATGCTTGTCAACAAACAAAGTTCACCCATTCCGCACGCCGTATGGTCAAAGAAGCAAGGTTAATCTACAGAATAACATGCGTAAAAGGATGATGACAAATCGTATGTTAGGTCCTAATTCCTAAGGTATTTATTCGGAATGGATATCTGACCTGCGGGCATGAATACGAGATAAATCAGGGATGAATAACATCCTAATTCTCGTTCGAAAACTAATGGACCAAGACGTCGGCGGGCGCGCCTTCTTCCCTGAATGTATTCACCTTTGCAAAGAAAGAATCGCGACAAAACAAGAAACCTCGAACAATGCCCAAGTCGTTTTTTGCATCTGGCCCTGAGGGCTTTTTGACGCCAGGTAAGTGTAGAAGGCAAGGGGGAGGGGAGTGCGGAAATCCGCTCCAAAAAAATAATGCCAAGTCCTTAAGGAAGGGCCGGAGGGTTTCCCGCAGTGAACTCTCCAAAAGGGGCGGGGCGATGCATTCAGATGCGCTCTGTTCTCGGTATGGGTTCGTACATAAATCTTGAAAGAGGAGGGGATTGTCCAATTAAATCTAATCATTACTCAAATTGTAAGAAAAAACAATTATCTCCACCAAATACAGCTGCTACAAATGATGACATAAACACTTGCCGATGGACAACAAAGCTAAAGTTAAAACAATACCTCGCTTTCACCGCCAAAAAATGATTTCAAATTCCGAAATAACAAATACCGTAAACACGAACTAGGTGACCTTACTTTATCTTATTCTATCCCCAAGAAAGATTTATAAATGAATCCGATCTCAAGACGCCCGCCCTCTTCTTTTTGTCCCGCATTAATACGCGGGGTACCCGTTTGGCGGTCTTTAGTGTCCATGTTTTTGCCGCTTCTAATCCACGAAATCCGAACGAGAACACATGTCCTCATTAGGAATGCATTCGACCAAAAAAAGGGGAACTCTGACAGTCATCAATAATATAACCGAGTAATTATGGCAGGTACGACCACCGCTTCGTATGTCTAGACGTCCATCTTTGATGTTCACAGCTTGCCAAACATCCTCCAAGATGTTTCGGATCTATCCGACTCCGCTTTTACTCGGAATTTTACGTATGAAATTGAAAGGATACTTCGGAGTACTTCTATGCTGTTATTACGCAATACACCCCCAAATCTACCGGATGAATTCAAAACCACAGGTATGAGTATCATAAACGAGTCATTTTTATTGGACATGATGCAGTAAATGGCATTTTGGAGAAAGAAATAGCCAAAAAGAGCTGGTGTCAAGATAAATGGGTGCATTCAAATGACAAATTACATCAAAAAGCGGGCAGAGGCACACCAAATTGTAATTCATGCACAAAATTAAAACAAGATTAAGCCTCAAGTTCAGTACAAGAAAGGGGCAAGGAATGATGCCAATTATCATCCTTCCGTACTTGTACCTAGGACAATTTAAAGTTGCCGAAAGACTGCTAAAGGACGTCCAGCCGAAGAGTTCGGACAGCACATCAATCAATGTCCTTTTCATTTCATACGACCTGAAAAAAATCAAAAGTTCCTTCCAAAGTCTCATCATAACATACCTATATATGGATACAAACAATGATCACGTTTCATCGTTTGAATTTATTTGGCGTAGCTATAAAGGGGTTTGAACTATAATCCCAGGCACCCGAATAGTCATCACTACTGCCCGTTTCCAAAGAAGACGGGCTCGATCATGTTATAGGTTTATTTAAGATTATTTTTAAATTCTCGAATGCACTATGTATAAGTTTATAGACGTTTCACGGGATCAAAAAGATTTGTGAAACGAGACTAATCATTCTGAAGAAACCGCTTACTGTTACATGGTCGATTTCTCATCGTCGTTATGAAGAAATCAAGTGCTGGAAGTTCGGGCAGGGGCACCACTTCTCACGATCCGAGGAAGACAACAAGTGGCGAACAGAAGACCGTCCCCAGTAAACGGAAACATAGGCGAAGTGGCAAGGATACCATGGAGACCCAGGAATACCAATCTGAAGCCGGTCCAAATGGAGCTGGAGAAGAAAAGAAGATCAGAGAAAGGCTTATGGAATTTGCTGAACGGATTAAGACTATCAAGGTGCCAGAAAGTCACCAAATAAGTTTAAACTTTAGATCCAATCTGCTGGTCAATTGGAGGAGACGAACATAACCATCCAAGAAATCCATGAGCTATGTCTTCGTGGAAGAGAACGATTTATGTCGGAGCCGCCATTGATCAAGACCCCTGCCGGAATCTGCGTTTTTGGCGATATACATGGTCACTTTGCGGACTTGTCTGTAAATAATCATTTTTTACCGTCTCTAAGACATTCAACTTGCCTGTTTTCAGAAGATATTGGACAAGACTGGGGTTCCTCCAAAACAACGGCTTTTGTTTCTGGGAGATTACGTCGACAGAGGAAGCTATGGGACCGAGACAATCACCCTCCTCGTTGCCTACAAGATCCTTTATCCGAAACACATCTATCTGCTCAGAGGAAATCATGAGACTCGGGCTGTGAATCGAATGTACGGGTTCCTCGAGGAATGCAGAACACGTTTTGGTGAAGTAGAAGGTAAGATGACTACTTGTAGATGTAGGCAGTCCCAGGGAATCGTATGTACACCCTCTTCTCTCACGTGTTCAATTCGATGCCATTGGCCGCTGTCATTGCCAAAAAAATCTTCTGCTGTCACGGTGGCATTTCGGAGCACATGTATGACATTTCTCAATTCAATTATATCATCAGACCTTATGACATCACAGACATTGGCCTTTTATGTGACACTATTTGGGCTGATCCTATGACCATCAATAAACGTTTTGACGGATCTCCTAGGGGAGTATCAAAGGTAACAATGAATAATTGACCAAAGAGCCATTCAGGTTTTCGGACAAGATGCCATCAATGACTTTTGTGATATGACCAATATTGATCTAGTCATCAGAGCCCACCAATGTGTTTCTGATGGGGTTGAAGCCACCCATGATGACAGATGTCTGACCGTATTCAGTGCTCCCTATTATTGTCAAGAATCTCATAATCTCGCGGGAGTTGCCTATGTGGATACTAAGCTCCAGGTTCAATGCTACCAGCACAAGTCAGTTAAGACTTATACTGTAAAATCAAATAATTTAGGTCATCATACGACCCGATCAAGCAAACGATCTCGGAATCTTGATTTAAAATACCGGTTGATCAGATATATTAGGGTGAACCAAATGTTTTTGCCGTTTTTTTATTAAAACTTCAAACATAATTTTACAACAAACGAAAACTAGTTAAGTTTCGAAGTAAAGGCCCTTTGAATCTATGGCTTGAACCCATCTATAGGCAAGTTGTTCGATCCCGCTGCGGTACCACTCCTTTTTCTTAGAAGCGAAAAACTCGCGGCATCCGTCTTCGACATCGTCCAGATCATTGAAGCTACGACCACGCAAAAAGTGTGCCATGGAGCGGAAAAGGTGATAGTCGTATGACACAATGTGCAGACTATTCGCTGGATGTGGAAGAAGTTCAATGGCGTCGAGAGTTTTGATTTTTTCCTTCGTTTGTTTGGCGGTGCGAGGTTTTGCGCTGTCTTGTTGCAGGGGTACGCGGGTTCGATTGATCAAATCGGGATATTTTTTGCCAATCGCTGCATACATTCGATTGAGTGGAGCCTAGTAGAGGTCTGCGTCGCTAGTCCGACCATTTGGAACCAACTCGAAGTGAATTACGCCTTCAAAATTGTTTTTTAAGATGTCTTGCCCTCGAGGTCCGTGTCGCCGTCGTTGAATCGTTTGAACCAATCGCGCAGTACGATCTGAGACCACATTGTAGCCTTCAACTTCGCTTATCTTCTTTACTGCTGCAGTTGCGTTGAAGCCTTGTTTTCGGTAATAACGTAAAAAAACACGAATTTCGGATTTTTCCATGTTTTTTCTACAGGTTAAAAGATTTTAAATAAAAGACCAATTAAAAGTTTTAATATATATTATGATAAAGCAGTTCACGACCTTTAAAAATATATATAACACATTCATATAAAAATATTTATTTCGTAAAAAAACAATTGGACAAAAAGAGACCTAAAAAACGGCAAAAACATTTGGTTCACCCTAATAATTTAAAACACGATTTTTGAGTCACTGAATCTGCCGCCAGTTAGGCCTGGACATAGGAAAAAATCGATTTTGAGTTTTTGATTTTAAAATGACTGTAGGCATCCTATAAACATAATACTAAAATATTTTTGCCCAATTCCTTCATTAACCTACTGTAATTTACAATTTAATGATTTTACAGTAATCGACCATTACAATAAAACTACTGATTAGAAATGGCTGAAATTGGTAATACTTATGTTTCAGGCCATGCCCGTCATAATAGACACGGAATTTCGGCAGTCGGGTTACTGTAACATACCGTAATGTGGGTTCGGCCGCACAAATTCGGCCCTAAAAAATTTGTTACTGAAAACCCGCAGCTGATTTTTACATATGTTAATCAGCGTAAAATTCTGCCCTAGAAACATTAAAAAAAAGTGTAAAAAGCCGTGATCCGTTTTTTGTGGTATAGTGGATTTGGCCAAATTTAGTAATCCAAGGGTCGCGAGTTCGATCCCCGTGGAAGCAAAATCCGTAATACTGCCCAGAACCATAAAAAATCAATTGGGCTGAATTGTATAGGATGCATGGTAAGTATGAAAACCTTTATAAAATGTGATTTGCAAGTTTAAAAGCATTTTTTGAAGATGACATCAGAATTTTGTTTTTCGTGGATTGCGGTGCAAATTTAGTTTAAGAAAGTTGGTAAAAACTACTGTATAGAGGTTTTCGAGCTTTTTAAATTCAATGGGACAACTTTTTCCGACCTAGGATTACTGTAACATGTACAAAACGAATTTCGGCCGCTAAAAATCGGCCGTAAAAATGTTGTTTTCAAAAAAACGCCATTAATTCTACGATTTTTGGAATCAGCGTGAAATTTGGCTCCAGAATCATTACATATTGTACCTTAGTTGACCGCTTGAATTTTACAGAATTTTTTGCCGTAAAATCACAAATTTTGGGGTGAGTGAAGTCATCCGCGGAAATCGAAAAATAAAATCCTGAGTTTCTTGGCTACAAGTATGTACAACCACCAATAAAATGTAGCTTTAAAATATTTTTGTCTAATTCCATTGCTAATGCAGTTTTATTTACAATTTTCAAATATGAAAATAATTCACCAAAGAGAAAAAAGTATTTGACAAAACGACTGTGTTTTCAGTTGATATAGTGTGGAATTTTACGCTGATTCTAAAAATCGTATAATTAACCGCGTTTTCTTTGAAATCAACGTTTTTACGGCCGATTTTTAGCGGCCGAAATTCGTTTTGTCTATGTTACAGTAATCCTAGGTCCGAAAAATTTATCCCATTGAATTTAGAAGGCTTGAAAACCTCTATACAGTAATTTTTACCAACGTTCCTAAACTCGATTTGCTCCGTAATCCACGAAAAACAAAATTCTGATGTCATCTTCAAAAAATGCTTTTAAACTTGCAAATCACATTTTATAAAGGTTTTCATACTTACCATGCATCCTACACAATTCAGGCCAATTGATTTTTTATGGTTCTGGGCAGTATTACGGATTTTGCTTCCACGGGGATCGAACTCGCGACCCTTGGATTACTAAATTTGGCCAAATCCACTATACCACAAAAAACGGATCACGGCTTTTTACACTTTTTTTTAATGTTTCTAGGGCAGAATTTTACGCTGATTAACATATGTAAAAATCAGCTGCGGGTTTTAAGTAACAAATTTTTTAGGGCCGAATTCGTGCGGCCGAACTCACATTACGGTATGTTACAGTAACCCGATTGCCGAAATTCCGTGTCTATTATGAAGGGCATGGCCTGAAACATAAGTATTACCAATTTCAGCCATTTCTAATCAGTAGTTTTATTGTAATGGTCGATTACTGTAAAATCATTAAATTGTAAATTACAGTAGGTTAATGAAGGAATTGGGCAAAAATATTTCAGTATTATGTTTATAGGATGCCTACAGTCATTTTAAAATCAAAAACTCAAAATCGATTTTTTCCTATGTCCATGGCTGATCCAGTGACTCAGAAATCGTGTTTTAAATAAATTATTAGCTTGTTTCCAAAATATTGCTTGATGTTGCCGGATCCGGTCACAACATTGCCATTGACGTTGACTAGGTATGTGCAGTCCAAGAAAGGGGTATGGGATGATACCATTTATCATCCCTTCGTATGGCTACCTAGGCTAATTACAAGTTGGCTAAAGACTGCAAAAGGACATCCAGCCGTACCTTTTATTTTTGTTTTTTCAAGGGTGGCTCGTCACAGCAAAAAAGGTTTAATAATCAAAGATATCGCCGAGTACAATATAATAATGTCAAATTTACAAACGCCATCGCTCATTATGCCACATATCACCCAATTTTGGCACTCTTCTGCTACGCTTTGGCCCACGTAATCCTTCGCGTCATCCCTTTCTCTTCCACAGAATTGAGTCAAGTCTTTCCCCATCCAGAATTCTGTCAATGAGTTCAATGATTACTTTCTTCTAGGCGAATTCAGTTGAAGTTTATTCGCTTCTTGACCGAGGAATGGAATCCCGTCTTTGGGATGCATTTCGTGCATATCCCAGGATAGTACGTGAAGCTTATCAAGACGACGACGCCGTTTATCAACGCCATCTACAGGTTCTCAAGGTAAATCTTGGTCCAATGTTTTGATTTCTCTCCTATTTTTAGCTAGTGATCTTCATTCTGGGTAACTTAACATGTATTATTGGCACCTTCGTCTCGAAAAGCATAATTTACCTACTTGCAACCAACATCGGAGTGATTCCACCACAAAGAGATATCCATTTCCTCCAGAAATGCAAGGGTAAGATAATTAAATTAGAATTTGGTTAAGTTTAAAGTTTTGTTCATGTTTATCACATTTTAGAGCCAATCCATAATCAAAATGCCACCCATTTCGCGTTTCTTTGTGCTTCTCTTTGGGTTATTCAGTCCGCGCCGGATATTTGTGCCGTGATCTTCAATATTTACAAGAAGAACAAGGAAAACGACAAGAAATCCAAGGTTCTTCGACAGGTATGAAGTCTATTTTGTTTTTATTGATTTTTAGATTGTCTTCCTGGAAGCATGTCGATCTACAGGACTAGGTCTTTTGATCACGGGCGTGTTCCCCATGCTGGACATCCCCAGGTGTATCCTCCTCTCCTGCGCCATCGTTATGTTATCGTATTTGAAGCGAATCTTCAATAACATTATCAACCACGCATTTCTGGACCAAGACCGAAGCAACTGCTCTCGGTTCCTTTCCTTGATGGGTGCATTTCCCCTGATTATTTGTTTCTTCGTCTTGGCCTCTGGATCCATGGTGTATGTGTGGCAAGATTCGGACAACAAGTTCCTTCAAGTGCTCCCACTGTCCATGATCTTGTGTTCCATTGGATATTGGGAATCGTGGGTTGATATTGAGAGCAAAGGAGGGTTTTTTGACACAGCGTTCAGAGTAAGTATGCTTTCATATATTGCACTTGATTATTTAGATAAAGTATGGAGTCAAAAAGTTGAACTACAAGACTCGAGCGTGTTGCGCTGCCATTCGGCTGATATGTTCGTTTTGTGTCCTCTATTGGGCATTAAGGCATCATGGAGTTCCAGTAGGGACGCTTCTCAAATCTTTTGTCCATTGGAATTCTTTGAAAGGAGAAGGGTAAGAGAATTTTGAGTTGTTTTCGTATGATCATGTTGTGCAATATTACAGTTTGGTTGCTTTTCAGACGTCTATTCTTCCTTGCCTACATCGCTGTGTTTGCCAATTATTACGTCAGAGTTTGTTCACGCTTTTTGGCAGCTATGAAACTCCGTCTTCTGCCAATCCTTCATCCCGTCTTCATCACCCCACCGATCATGTTTATTGTCTACCACTCGTTATGTCATTTTCTGGCAGTTTGTGAGCTTAACAGTGTTCTCCATCCCCTCCGACTGAACCTTGTATGCAAGAAGTACGCGACTGGTGGTGGAGTTGTCCCCGATTATTGGTTGACTCCGCTCTACATGGCACTCTACTTGATTTGGAGTTACACTTTCATCACCGGGGAGACGTATAATGTTGCGGATGATATGTAAGTTGCATTTTTATTACATTACCCTTGCTTTTAGAATCGAGAGTATGCCTCCAATGCTTGCTGGTCTGGATGTGATGCAATCTCAAGTAATCTTCAGATACGTGGTTGACACCCAGTTCCTAACAGAAGGCGATGAAGAAGAAGATGAGGAATCTGATCTCAGGATTATAAACACGGATGTGGATAAAGTCATAACGTTGTATGTTTGTGCAACAATGTGGCACGAAACACATATGGAGATGACTCAGATGTTGAAATCGATATTCAAATTGGATGAAGAGCACTCTAGAAGACTGGCCGAAAAGAATTCAAAGGATCGGATCAAGTTCAGATTGGAAGTCCACATTTACTTGGATGATGCTTGGGAGAATGACGCGGAGTGTGGAAGGATCCCCAATGCATACTTTAAGCAACTATTCGAATTACTTATTGATTTGACCAGGTGCGTTTTTTATTTGATACTATATTGTGTTGTTTTAGTGGAGATACAACTTCCGCCGATCCCCATTCTCGAGTTCTCCTTAACACTTCGTATGGCGGACGTCTTGTTATGCGTTTGAATGCAGGAACTCTCCTGTTTGTTCATCTGAAAGACAAAAGTTTAATTAGGAATAAGAAAAGGTGGTCGCAGGTAAGTTGTTCTTATGAATATTGAACGTTTCCCATGCATAATACAATGGTTTGTTTGTTTCAGGTGATGTACATGTATTATCTTCTCGGCCATCGTATCATGGACTCTCATATGAGTGTAGAAGATAAACAAGTCCAAGCAGACAACACCTATCTGTTGGCCATTGATGGAGATTCCAAATTCGAACCCAGCGCTGTCATCAAATTGATCCACATGATGAATATCAAGAGTAATATAGGATGCGCCTGCGGAAGAATCCATCCGATTGGAGAAGGGATTATGGTATGGTATCAGAAGTTCGAATACGCGATTGCTCATTGGTTTCAAAAGTCGGCCGAGCATGTGTTTGGCTGTGTTTTGTGTGCTCCTGGCTGCTTTTCCTTGTTCCGGGCCTCAGCTTTGATGGATGATAATGTCATGAATAAGTACACCAAGACAGCATCAGAGCCAAGACATTTTGTTCAATATGATCAGGGAGAAGACCGATGGCTCTCGACTTTGCTATTGAAACAGGTAAGTAATTGTAAAATGTAAGGTAATAAATTCCTTTCAGGGTTATCGGATTGAATACGCGGCTGCTGCGGACGCTGAGACATACGCTCCAGAAGGCTTTGAAGAATTTTTCAATCAGCGCAGGAGATGGACTCCTTCTTCTGTAGCGAATACCATCGATCTTCTAGCCGATTATCGATTGGCGACCAAGAATAACGAGAGCATTTCTATGATGTATATCGCCTACCAGATGGTGGTAATTGGCTTCTCTATGCTGGGTCCTGCCATCATCTTCAGTATGCTGGTTTATGCACAGGTATGTATACCTTTTAGTTTCAATGTTCTTGTTTTAGGTGTCAGCCTTCTCGATTGACTCGGCTACTCTTTTGTATTGGAACGCCGCTCCGATTATCTTCTTCATCTCCAGCTGTTTTTTGGCCGAATCCAGTTTTCAACTTGCTTTTGCCAAGTATGCTTCTGTTGTATATGCCTTTGTGATGTTGGCTGTGCTGATTGCTACAACCAATCAAATTGTACTTGAGAGTAAGTAGTTTTACGAGGATTGTTATAAATGACTGTTATTGTGAAATTATTATGTAATTCCTTTTAGCCATATTTTCACCGACGTCTATGTTTGTCCTGGGAATGGTGTTGATCTTCCTGTTCGCCTCATTCGTTCATCCGAAGGAGTTCAGAAATATCCTTTTTGGGTTAATCTTTTTCTTGATGATCCCCTCAACTTATGTCTTCTTATCCTTGTACTCTCTTATCAATTTGAATGTGATCAATTGGGGGACAAGAGAAGCTGTAAACAAGGCCATGGGAAAGGAAAAGAAGACCGGAGGATTTTTGGAAGGCCTTCTGAAGAGATTGGGCATTGGAGAAGAAGACTCTGCTTTTTCCAGATTGATGTCTTCATACTTCATTCAAAACAAAAATAATGACACGATAAAAGAATTAGAAGAACGGTTGAATCGGACGGAAAAGATGCTGCATGAAGTGAAGGTAAGGGCCTTTGATAAGTGATTACCTTGTTCTAGGATGGGGAAACTTTGATCCGGGGTGTTGGGGGAGAATTGGAAAAGAATTTGGACAAGGAGAAGCTGAAAGAAGATGAACATGCAAAGGCCGGACGATTGATCAAGAAGAAATATGATGACAATAAGAATTTGGATGGACAGCCCGCAAGATTCTTGTGGATGGATGCAGAATATCTCCAAGGATGTGATCGAGGAGTCCTCAAGTCGGCCGAAGAGAAGTTCTGGGATCAATTGATTGAGAAGTATCTAAAGCCAATGGAATCCTCCAAGGAAGAGCAAGCTGATATTGCTGACGGATTGGTCGGACTGAGGAATCGAATTGCCTTCTCCATCATCTTACTAAATGGTTTACTAGTTCTGGCTGTGTTCTTGTTGCAACGACACAAGGATGTGTTGTCCATTCAATTCACGCCTTATGGTGAGTATTGTATTGTTTTTTTGTTATTGGTTTAGATGGCTTCAAATGGACCAAGATGAATGAGACTACTGGAAAGTTCGAGAAGACAGACGAAGCCTTGAAGGTGGACCCCCTTGGAATGGGAATCATCTTCTTCTTGTTCGGGATATTGATTATCCAGGCAATTGGAATGATCATCCATAGGTTGAATACTCTCGTCGAAGCCCTGCATGAAGTGTCGGAGATGGAACCTGCCAAAGGAAGGTCCGAACAGTTCGCTCACCACCAAAATGTTCTCGAAGAAGGTCTGTCATTGTTTTTACTTTCAGTCTATATAAATGTAATAATTGAATTATTATTTCAGCTCGTCAAATGCTCGCTACAGTATCCTATGAGGAAGCACATGGAGGACAAGGCTATGTTCGGAAGGGAATGGAAGACGAATCCTCGAATCGGAATGTCCTTTACAAACTCCACAAACAATTTAATAGCTAAAACTTTTATTAACTTAACTAACTTTCTCATTTTTTAATTTGACTAATCTCTTATCAATGTTTATTTTGTGATTTGTAACAATCATAAATAATGTAAAGAAAGTTTGAAGAGTGGGTTTGTTTTCTCGTAGATGGGAGTTTTCTGTACGTAATCCCAAATTCCAGGTGGGCATACAAAATAGTTCATGCACCCATGCATAATTTTGACTAGTTGGTTTGCTAAACATTGTTTAAATTGTTCTTTCCGTTTGAAAACTTTAGAAAAATAACAAGAGTACTTTCTAAGGGCATTCCCCCACATTTCTTAAGTCATCAATGCTCTACATACATTATAATACCGTTCTATTGTCACTTTCTCCATGGAATCATCTCCAAATGTCTTCATATCCATTTCCTCGTCTGAAACTTGTGAATCCTCGTTTACTCTTTGAAGAAAGGCATGTAAATTGAATCAGGGAGCTGACACAGATGCGTGGATGTCTCCTGGCCCCTTTCCTTTCTGACTCAAATCCCGGCAAGTCTTTCGTTGCCCCTACTTTCATTGTTCTGAACCTTGGTGATGTTTGGAAGGTTAATAAATGGTATTCATTCAAGTCGTCTTATGTCATAGATAATATTCTGATGTCCTTTTTCTGAATAAGCATCCTTTGCTTTATTTTTGGCGAACTTTATGGTTGCTTACTCTAGTACTTTTTCGTATGTCATGAAATCTTGAACATGTCACTCGGACTTGATACCAAAAAGTTGTCTCCTTTTCTTCTTTTTTTGACAAAATTTCTAAATAAAATTTTATGCAAAAACAAACTCAAGGGCCAAATCAAAAGGAGAAGAGACGTCTTGGACAACAATGAGCAGAGTAGAGTAGATATTTTTGAGGCGGAGCACATTCCGCGGGCACTTTGACACTTCTTTGGCAATGTTTGGGACAAAAAGAGGATAAATAAAGGTCATCCTGAAGGAAAAAGATGACATTCCTTAATGAGGAAGGATGTCATCTTTTTTTATCCCCACGTTTCATCTTGGTTCTAGGACTTTTTATCGCATTTTAGAAGGTGATTGCAGCATGTTTGAGCAAGTTAGACCACCTGATTCTCTTGGTCTGTCCTGTTGAAAAAAACCATTTGTAGTTTTGCGCAGTTCACTGAAATAATTGCTTTGTATTTTACTTTTATTTAAATTTAATAATTCAGTTTTTAAGTTCACCCCTTCGCTGGTAGAACATAATCTCAAACTTTGATGACCACTGAAATTATTTTTAAGTTTTAAATTTACAATTTAAAGAGTCTAACTGTGTTCAATTTACCACGACAAGCACAATAGGAAAATTTTCTAATCCTTGCAAATATCCCCAGCGCCCTTATCTTTGTAAAAAATGTGTGTTTTTGTGACTTTTAACGTTTGTTATATTTAAAAAATTTTTTTTTGATCTTTTTTCTAAAGATATCGTATTAATTAAAGAGTTTTTGATGGTGCTGATTTCGAAACGTGTCCGATTTTCTAGTCGGCGACAGTTCGGGTCAACACAAAGCCGATCGGTTAGTGGCGTAGGGCAGGTGGATGCCCAAAAAAGGTTGTAGGAAGTGCCTACGAACAAAAAGTTACATTTTTAATGTAAAGAAATCACATAAAAAACAGGGTTTTACAAAAATAAAAGGCTTGAGGATATCTTCAAGGATTAGCCAGTGTGTCCGTTATGGCATCCGCACATTGTGGACGAACACGGATCAAATCTTACCCTTTTTCCACCACAAGTGTCAATACAAATATTTTAATATAGATCTTAAAATCAATTTGTAATGCTGCAGGTCTCGGTATCTAGAGATTTTAAAATTATATTGCCTTTAATAGTTAAAAGTTTGATTTCGAATTTAATTATCATGTTTACGTACTATTAAAGTAATTTATTAAAATATTTTGCTTTGCCCTTTTTTGGACCAGCGGAGTCTCATTTGTTAACGAAATAATTTTAATCGCTTCTTTGTAGGGGCATTTTCATTGACAAATTTGTTTCCTTAAAAGCCTTACTTTATGTCACTTTATATCAAGATTCTTTAATTCCAAGGACTAAACCGTTCCGTTTTATTTTCTGATCGGAAGTATCCATCTTCCCATCGGCCCTTCAGTTTATATTAGTCATAATTTGCATTCTCTCTTGGTTTCCAATTCTTGAGACCAGAGAATCCAAATTATTAAATCTATCTGCCTTAGGCCATGTTTCCATGATCAATCAACTCATTTTAATCCCCATAAATCTCAGAAACGACCTGAGAAATTCGAGTAAACTCGTCCTTCCCTCGTCATTCCTAATCCCTTTTCTTGACAGTAATAAGCCCTTAGGGCCATTCTTCAGAAAAGTTTTCCCAAAATTAATGCCCACTTTGTTGTGCGAGAGCGGTGAGGCGTGAAGTTGAGTTATGTTGTTGTAAGTGCTGAGGAGAGAAAGGGAGTTGTTTCTTTCGCCTTTTTCGTTTCGTCAAACTTTTCCTTGGATTATAAGTACTACTTAGTAGTATCTCCACCTTAATGCACTCACAAGGAAAGTACCTCAAGTGCGACGCTCAGTTTTCTTCAAGTTTTGCACGCGTGCCAGACATATCGACCACATATCAATTCCTCAAAATTTTAGCTTGCGCTTTGCAGACGCATCAGATATTCAACGATATTCGCGGACGACAGAGTACGCGAAACGGAGAGCGGTCACAGAGAAAAACATCTTGGTCATCTTTGCTAGTTTCATGCGGAAATAATTGATGTTTTGTAGAAACGTTGATGAAAATTTTCATGCCAAAATTCGCAAAAAAGTCATATTTTTGCCGATTTTCGGTCCAAAAATCGTTTCAGCAAAGCGTGAACTAGGCGCCATATGTCATAGAAAAAATTAATCTAAATTTGTTCAAAGTTTTATCGAACTCTGAGCGCACTTGGGGTACCTCCCCTATCATTTTCCCCCTAACGGGTACACTTTTTACAAGGAAAGTACTTTTATGGGGGCTCCTACTTTTTGACGGGGCATACCTCAAAACATCAGAAAAAATGCGCTGATCAAGGATATATAAATATTAGCTGCCCATTTTAGGTTTTTAGGGGTGAAAATGCCCAAAAACTGGCTTAAATTCCCTACAAAAGGCGCAGGCATTCGAAACGATAAAAAGCGCAGTCGGTCTCTTCCTTCGGAAGAGAGCGGTGTGGCCGAGTGGTTAGTGCCGTAGTCTGGGAAACAAGAGGGAGGACGCTGCACGGGTTCGATTTCCCTTTTGGGCCGAAGTAACTTTTTTGAAAGTTGAAGGTCTGAAAAATAAATTTTTGTGCCAAACCTGATTTATTACGTCTTAGAAACTCAATAAACATCATTCTAAGCCAAAATAAAAATTGTAAACCTGTGAAAAATTGAGCGAAAAGGGGTTTATATAGGACTTTAAGTCATCTTCCGACTGAGTTTTCACCCCTAAAAACCTAAAATGGGCAGCTAAGATTTATATATCCTTGATCAGCACATTTTTTCTGATTTTTTGAGATATGTCCCATCAAAAAGTAGGAGCCCCCATAAAAGTACTTTCCTTGTTAAATGTAAAGCAAAATAATGAGGACAAATGCGGGGGGTTTGAAACGAGGATGGCCAAAAGCCCAAAGCTCAGATTCTCTCTTAACTTTATGTACGTAATCTGTTCTGTCCATGTATTTATGGGAGGTAATTTATAAATTTTGTTTTTCATACCAGTCAAAAGTGGAAAGTTCACTCTAATTGTAAGGTTAGGACTAAAATTCGTCGGATATTGTCCAAAGTAAACATAAATGTGCTGCTTTTGGATGGATTGGAAAACAATTTGTAAAAACCTCCTATACATTTCTAATTCCAAAAATTTAACCTCACGCTTTGCTGGGCGGCGAGTTATTCAACGATCTTTGCCAGCTAAACAGTACGCGAAAATCGGAGGGCGGAAAGAGAGGGAAACATTTTCAGAAAAAAACGCATTTATTTGTCTTACGCGGGAAAGCATTTTTCATGAAACAGATCCGGGACTAGTCATGCCACGAATCAAAAATATTAACAATTTTTTGCGAGCTTCGAAGTAAATTTCGCGGATTTTTATAGAACGCATACAATTTAAATGGTACAGCTTAAAAAAATTCTCAATCTTGAAAAAATTGAATCCAGGTTCCTGCCAGGTTTCGTCAAAATCATAGCGTCGTACCCTTGGTAAAAGCCCCCAGTCCATATTCGGCCGCACTTTAAGAGGCCAATAAAAATAATGATGACAAAAGAGGGTCGGGGTTTTAAATAAATCTTGATGACAACGGCCGGCAGTGCCTGAAAGTAACGCTGGTTGTTGATTAATTTTCTTGGTCTTTTTCCCCCGATATGTCAGAGAATTTGGGCACTTTTATAAACAAAATTTCAATTCTGTTCATCTTATATTGGTTTTTTTTTATTTTTATTAATAAAACTTTTTCAAACTAAATTCGCCTAGTAATTACTTTTAATTGCAGTGTTCAATCTAACTTGCAAAATATTTATTTTTTACATTGCTGTTACATATAAGAGGAAATGAGACCGATTTTGGGAGTCTGAAAAGGTGCTGAATTTTTTCCTCGTACTTTCTTTCTCATGTCGTTCTCACCTTTTCGTTTCTATTTTTTCAAAAAAATGAGGAAAGCATTTTAGCGTTTTCCTTCGGAACGACCGGTATCTTATTTCTTCACTCTTATATTTCAAAAAATTATTTTGATTTTTCCTTTTATTTCAGGTTCCTTTTGTGTGTTCTGAAAGGAATCGGGTACACATAAATGAAATGTTTTTGTTTGTTTTAATTGCTCCGTGCAAAGAATGAAAGGCCTCAGGGGGTTCGCAGTGCATCTGATAAATAGGTAAGAGCACAGAAAACAACCTTGTTCGTTGTAAAGGGCATTTGCCCCATGTCATCTACAGTCATTCGGTTGTCCTTTGATGAGCGATTAATAGTCCTTTTAGGGGATTATATACCTCATCTGATTGGTCGAAAATAAATAAGAGCAACTTGGTGTAAGCAGATTCACAAAATACGCATTGGATTCTGTATTACATTTATTTAAAAGAATAGTATTCGACGCAATAAGTAGACCGTAGAATTCCGAGGATTTGTGTAGATGACATTATCCATGCCTCAGACTCTTCAAAAGTGCAATCCCCAATGTTTATATACCCTTCGTTTCATATTTTCATTTCGAGTTTTGTTTCAGAATATGGATTCAGAATCGGGTTTCAGTCATATCCGATTCCGATTTCCTTTCAATATAAATAAATTCTGATTTTTTTATAATATTTTATACAATTTACATCAACATGCACATGTCTAAAAACTTTCGACGGAATTTTTTTTGCACTGTAATAAATTTTAAAACTCCAAAAATGATTTATTTTGTAGGAAAGAATGGTCGAAGTGCAGGTGGTTGACTCTTAATAACAGTTTTCGATAATTAATTTTCGAGTATCAATAAAATTTAAATTAAAAATTTGAACGTAAGGCTGCTGTTTTGACCTCTTAAGTAATCTATTTTATTTTTATTTTTTTATGTCGGCCTTCCTTTCGCTTCACATTTATTTCCAAAGTCATCAATCCCGGTATTGGATATGCCTTTTAATTTGTCTTTATCTCTTTGATTTATCCTTCTTTTCACCGTCTTTTTTCTCATCCGTTTTCTCATCAAAAAAAAGAAACTTTAAAAGTTGAATTCTGTTTATAAGAGAGTCCCCGGAGCTCCTTGAATAAACATAACCAGGAGTATCCAGTGCCATCAAGTGTTACCCATTTTAATTGAGTTTTCTCTAATTTGGAGATGCAAATTTTGAGAAAAAAAATATTTTTGTTTTCTCGAAGAAGCTCTCGGACGAAAGTTCGCATGGATTTGATGACATTTTTTTGTTGGCTTTTGACCTTATTTTAAATTTTACTGTATTTTTATGCTTTTTTTAAGATCCAAAGAGTCCCACTTATGAGACTTTGAGTTCCAAATTTCAGTTATAATGGGATTATCTTACAAAAAATTAATTAGATTACTCGAAGATGATGTTCAAAGTGCAATAAACACATTTTGATTAATTTTTTGAATATTCAAAGCACCAAAAGTTCCATGAACAAGATATTTTTTATATAAAGATAGTTTCATCGAGTTTCCTTCTTATTTACTAGACAAAATACCACCCAGAAGTCATAATAGTAAAACTTTTTTCTTCCCTGGGGGCTTTTAATTTGTGATTTTTAATTTAATTTCTTCCGATTCTAAGCAGAACGTGCAACTCTTTGTTTAATTTTAGTATTAAAGGGAGGTCAGCCTAATCTTTCCAGCTAAAATTCTTTGATATAAATCTTGATTTGACCAAGTATTTGTTATTTTTGCTCAAAGAGAATGACAAAGTTTGTTTCAATCGTTGTATAATAAACACTACTCTGCAAACACGCATTTCATTGTCAAATATCTTTACTGTTTTTTGGCTACTTTCTGGTTGCTTTTAGTATTTTTAATCTCGAATAAAATCCATTCTAAAGCGGCCCAAAGTCGATTGGGTTAATTGACCCTGGGGGCATGGCCCGGAACACTTGGGTTCACTTATTTAAATTCCTCTGATTAACCTTGTAATCGCGGACAAGGGCCGAGGGTGGGCTCACTTAATGCTGGATCGAGCGAATTCTTCGTTTTCCCACTCTTTCTTTTTATATTGTACTTGCAGACATGACGTTAGAATTGGATTGATGAAATGCGCTTCACATGAACATGGAGAACATCAGCAGTGCCCTCGGCGAAGATGAGGCCTTTCTGCATGAGTATGCGGAAGAAGAGGCCGCCCGGTGGACGATTAAGGTCGTCTTCTGCACCTTGTACTTCTTGTTATTTTTATTCGGAACTATCGGAAATGGGTAAGTATCCGCCGCTTAACGTCACAGTAAAGTCTTCATAAATCATCCCGTTAATCTCAATTTAAGCTATTGACGTTCTAAGAAAACGTTTTTTATTTTAAAACTTTATAAATTAGCCCAATCATTGCGAAGACTAGTGCTATTATTTCTGCACTTGCTCTTTGCACTTTGAACTCTTGAGATGGAATTGTTTCAGATGTGTGATCATCATGTTAATTAACGTCCTCAGTCAGATGCATTCTCATGGGGCCAATAAACGGATCAATTCTTCTGGTACCACGCACGTTTTCATTTACGTCCTGGGTAAGCAGTTCACGTACAGTGTCGGGCAGGATGCAGTGCTCAAAAGTGCCTTCCATTGCCTCACAGAGCCATTCCGAATGCAACCAAATGCCTCACCGAAAATAACATTTTCTGGAAGCGAGAGAGAGAGAGAGAGAGAGAGATAGAGAGAGATTATGGTATTCGGAATGTCTTGAGGCAATGGGCGTTGACCTTTGAGATTTCCTGTGTTCTGAACATTTGCTAAGATTTTCAGTTTAATCAGATATCATAATACAAACTTCAGGGCTGAGTATTGTTGATTTCCTGGTTATAATGCATCTACCTCTGTTAATCTTTGATATCATTGAGGGCCAATGGATCTTCGGCCTGGTTATGTGTAAACTGTACTGGATCGGGGAGAGTGTTAACAAACTTTTGAGTGCCTTCTTGATGTCTGTCCTCAGTTGGGATCGGTTTATGGCTGTCTGTGCACCCATCAAATCATTTCGGTAAGGAAATGCGAAGAATAATATCAGAAATGTGCAGATATCGGACAAATAATGTGGCCATACTGGTGTTGATGATTTGCACAGCAGTAGCAATGGTATTGTTGTATCCGGTATTAAAAGAGTCGACTGTTCAGAGGGTCGATAAATCGACCATGTTGAAAATTGAAGATAACGACTCTCCAGGTAAAAACGTCATCTCTTTTAGAATATAAACTGTTTATTATCAAAGTAATAATGTAAAGTTCTACTTTCAGGATCAAATACCATCCAGAAATGTGTCTTTGAGACCAATACTCCCGCCTTCATGTTATATACATTTGCGTTTGGATTTCTGATGCCGGCCTTATTGATTTCTTTCTTTTATCTGCGTGTAATACTGTCATTGCGAGAGAAAACTAAAGGCGTCACCTTGGATAAAGGTTCATCAAATGCCACTCATCGATTACACAAAGTTACTCAACGAATTGTCACAGTAGTTTTATTTTATTTCTTCTGTTGGACCCCTTATTGGATGCTCAACATTTTGCTGCAATTTCAAATCTTTGTTGTAAGTTTTTGATTACAAATTTATATCGTTTTAGACCTCCTGGTCGGGGCTTACGTTGAGTTCGGTCTTCTTCGCGGCCCATCTCTTGGTTTGTTTCAACTCGGCGGCGAATCCCGTTCTCTACGCTCTCATTAATCGAGAGCTCCGTCAACAACATGTGGCGGCATTAATGAAGCGAAGGAAGAGTAATAATATTCTCAAAACGACATTCTCCATCGACAAAATATCTCAACGTCCATCGATGGGAACACCTTATGTGGGGACTCTGCGAAGACACACGACTGTATTTGAGAGAGTCTCATCTCAATCTTCTTTGGACTCAAAAATGTTGGTGGCGTTGGAAGCCGCCAAAGCGAGATGCAGAACCAGCTTGCCTCAGAGCAAATTACATGTTTCGTAAGTCACTGATGTCATTTAGTGTACTTATATGATGTCATGTGTCTCTGTTATAAAAATTAATACCCACGAGCTAAAATCAACCTTTTTTCAGTCTAAATGGTCTCTGCTCCCTGATCACTCCAAAAACAGCCTCTACTCTCAATAATAACGATAATCTTGAACATCTGATCAAGTCCACCTACTCTCAGCCGTCGTTATCAACGGCCACTTCGTCGATGAATAGAGATGAGAGTATGATTATCGACGGAAACAGGGATGCCTTCTTGTAAATATATTTATTTTTGATTTTGGGTACTAGGTAGAGGTGTAAATAAACTGATTGACTTTTCA
The DNA here is from genome assembly GCA_904066235.2 of Bursaphelenchus xylophilus. Lineage (NCBI taxonomy): Eukaryota > Metazoa > Nematoda > Chromadorea > Rhabditida > Aphelenchoididae > Bursaphelenchus > Bursaphelenchus xylophilus. The sequence goes on from CAJFCV020000004.1 coordinate 7,071,959, forward strand.
AGTATGTATGTACAATCGAAAAATAATAAATAAACCCCAATATAGAAGTTTTAAATCCTGAAACATGCATGCACGTATCGCTTTTAAAAAAAGCAATAAACGCATTGCCAAATTCAAAAAAAAAAATACTTATACGTTTATAAAAAGCAATGTGTACAAATATTATAATACAATTGACAGGCGGTAAAACTTATTGGCTTTGAAAACCTGCGAATGAACTCGATTGGACTCGACTGGATGAGCTTGGAAATATAAATCTATTGGTTACTTGAACAATCATTTAATCTCATTCTCCAATTCCTCAAAAGATTCATTTGTCCTCGACATTTCCGTCATTTCCCGGTCTCCAAATTCAGATGGAACTTTTAGCCTTCTAAAAAACAAGATTTTATTTAGAAGCGGATGCCCTACTCCGTGGATGGATAAGCTCCATTGACCGGCATCATTTGTCTGGGTTTTGTGGCCAAGGACAGTTTGGCAGTGCATTCATTCCAGTCGGACCAAAACTCTTCTTTTATATTGCGAAGATAGTCGATTATATTCCGACAGTCAGTCTCCATATAATTCTTGAGATCTTTGTTTAAGGGACAGTAATAAAACATGCACAAGTGCCCAAAAGCAGTGGCGTCTAACTAGAATCATATTCTTAAAGGTCATCTAGAGGTGATCATCTATGACACCGTGGTGATTGAAATAAGCAGAAAATTAACCTACCGACGTTAATTTATCGCCCATCATGTACTTTTTATCCCCCAGGAACGAAGCCAAGGCCTTTAGTTTATCTGTGGTCGCTTTCATTACATCCGCTGGCAGTTGTCGCCCAATTCCTTGAGCGCGACATCTATTTTTATACTATAATATGTAAATGATTTCACTTTAGCAGTCTGCATTTACATTTCTTTTGAGTCTTGACACCATCCACGTTCTAAATAACAGCCTTCTCCATCCATGAAAATGCCCCAAAAGTCCATCATCGGTCGATAAAAATGACAGATTCAGTGATCGATAATAAGCGGCTGACCTAAAGTATGGTAAAATAAAGTAGAGTAGACCCTCACCATGATAATGAATCCTCGATCAGAGCTTGATAAGCAATAAAGTCGGCGGATTCTTTGTCCGTGAGGTTCTCATCCATTGGAACATGGAACAAACGGGATAATTCGGCGATTATGTAACTGGTATCACACAATTGGCGACCATTTAATTCGACAAAAGGCAATTGGCCGCGCTCTGATTTGAATTTGAATTGATTGTCGATGTTCTGAAGATGAGAATTTTGGATTAAAATGACTCAAGTTTCTATTTAAAACCACAATTTTCTCCCAAAATTCCTCTTTTTATGTAGGAGAACTTACTTGATATGGGATCTCGGCCATCCTCAGCCAAGTCTCCATTTTCAGACAGTACGGCGATATACTCGGAATACATCCTGCTCGAGGAAATTGGATCAAGTAAACGCAATCCTTTTGCCAATCCCTCACAATTAATGGAACGGACATCCCTACCACAATACAACATCCGAAAAGAAACCCTAAAACGATCCCAAAGACATGTGAATTGTCATGGAGATCGCATCAGCCAGAGGGCATCGTAAAAATAATGTTTCGTTTGTAAAGAAAGGCCCAAAAAAGAGTCAAAAAAGTGGTCCAAAACGGAAACGGAAGCCATGCAGTACTTATACAACTTGGCATTGCAGAAACACACCTTCATGATAGATGACAGGGTCAGCTGAGCAGAAAATCCGCGAGCTCTATGAATTTGGAGTTATAAAAGGACAAATAAACAACAGACTATATACTAGTAATGAAACACAAAAAGGTTCGATCAAACACTATGTTCATTTATAGTCATCATTCCTGGGTTTATTCCGTGCGAGGAGCTGATGAAGTGCTGCCAGTCTGACTGCTGGCACTCGAAGTTCTTTTCACCTTCTTCCCCGCCTTTTTCCTCTTCTTTTCCACCGGTTTCTCCACATCACTTGCCTTCACCCTGGTTTCCATAAGACGCAACTTATGGGCCATCAAATAAGTTGCATTTACAGTCTAAAAACGATACTTAAAAATTAAAACCAATCAGATCAAAACTTGAATTTAAGAAACCTAAAACGGAATGAACATACATCCGAGAGGACATGGATAATATCGACGGCATTTTTGTATCCTTCTTCCTTCCCTGGATGTTCATGAACATAGATAACCCCATAGCTCTGATCCAAACAACCATAAAACACCTTATCCAATAACATTAAGGCCAATTTCTTTTCGACCCGCACTTGAGGAAGCCCGATTTTATCAGCAATGAATTTGAGTTCAACAACTTTGTACGGCTCGATCAGACGACACAATTCCCTCTCGATCATTGACTCGGATAAAGTTGAGAAATGAGATTTGACCACTCGATCCTCCATCAACTCTTTCTTGTAGGTCTCGAAAGCCTGAAAATATTTATGACATTATTTAGGACTGTAATTAAATCACAGATAAGCTACAGTAACCTTACCGCCAAAAATGTCTTCAGGACTCTGCTGTAAAAGGCCTTCCCGACTTCTCTCATAGCCTCCAATTCTGACCCGAAATATTTGATTGCTTGTTTGCCCGTCAAGATCTTATCTATTGCCTCAGGCTCATTGAGCATAATCTTGGAAAGACACATGTACTTCAAGGCCTTGGTTCCCATCACTTTATCCTCGGCCTGATCCGCGTTCTCAAAGGCTTCGTAGAAGTAAGAAAAGGCCGTTTTAAAATCATGGTCTTCTGCAGCATGGAGAATACCCGATTGGAGGTCGAGTTCGGACTAAAATTACATTACGATTGACTACAAAGTATGTAAATTTAAATAGCAGATGTACTGGGATGATGACTTGCTTGAGTTTTTGGATTCATATACATAGCATTTGCAGTCGTCTTAGCTCCAACCAAGGCTGATTTGGCTCTGGAAAGATTGCCCAAACAGAATAAACTCTTGCTTTCCTCGATCTGAACTTCAACGAGGACATCTTTATCATCAATCTTCTTAAGTTCCTTGATTAAAGTCAGCGCTGCAAGTAAAGAAACTACTGTATAACCCTTTAGAGCAATTTGGGTAAATGAATTTCTCTATTATTTATCTCCTTATCTTAAACTAGTTTTAACAAAAAAAACTCACCCAGAGAATTGGCGTCTGTATATCTACCAATGTCATTGTAAAGACGAACCAATCTTGCCTCGAGGGTTTGTCTCAGATAAACTCTTTTCTGCTCTTTCGCCCATTCAACGCATTCTTTGCAAAGATCCACCTGAATTAAGTGTAATCTGTATGATTGAAAGCCTACTTTAATCTGGGCATCCTCATCAATAACGAGGCTGTAATCGACCAGAGTTCTCACCAATTTCCCGGCCTTGGCCTTTCCCAAAACAGCCAAGAAGGGGCGAGTCGAGAGGATCAGATTTTTCAACTCTAAAATAACAAGATTACGGTAACGCTCTTACCCTCCGTATTCTTTTCACCGCTCAATTTTTTCCCCACCGCCAGAACAGCGTCCTCCCGAGCTTTCACTTGAACTTCGTCGTTAGCTTTGATCGGAATGGAAACTAATAAAAATTAGAAAGAAAAGAAGGTCGTCCTACAGAGTTTCTTCAGCTCTTCGACCGTCAGATTGGCTAGACTAGTTTGGGAATTTTGAGTGGGCGGGGTAGCGGCCTGAGAAGATCGAGACATTACTTGACCGGACATGATCCAAAAACAGCGGAAAATGAAAGCCAATTTAATTTTTTTCCATGTTTTTATTTTTTGAAAATTTGCGTAATTCTGAAAATTCGGCCGGTAACTCACGATCAGGATAAAAAACTAACGTTAGTAATGATAAAATCAGAAAAGGTGGACATATTGCAAGTCTTCGCCAATTCTCCGCCGAGCCTTCGCCGAGTGTCCGCCGGCCATCCAACGGCTTTGCCAGGCCTCGTAGGCACTTACCACACTGACCCTGTTGACCCGAACTGTCGTCGACCCGAAAAGTCGTGACGCGGAAAATTCAGAATGTGAACCTTGGGAAAAGATATTCTTTGAATTTCTAAAATCTATGAAACCTGACTAAAGTTGCAGACATTTAAGTGTGGCTATCCATATTTCGTTGGAGAAGTAAACTGTCAACCAAAGATATCGATTGCATTACATCGTCATCGTATTTTATCCATTTCGAAATGACTCAACCTTCCCTCCAATTCTGCCCAACCCTTCCTTTTTCATTGTGAAGGTAGACTCAGCCTCAATCCGCATTAATATTATCACTATACTCTGATAACATCTTCCAACACCTTTTTTCCTTGTTTCATTCCCAAAAATGGCTGGTGCCCCGGTCATATTTTCTGTTATTCTTCTGTTTCTTGCCCAAAAAAACTTTGCAATTACCTCCAAACCCACTTATTATGTGTTGCCGATGTTGGAGAATGCTACGGCCGAATTGGTAGGCGATTATGGCTACCTCCGACAAGCTATTGATCCGTTGATTTCAAACACACAGGCAGTCATGGGGAGGTGAAAAAAGATTTTGATGACGAAATTACACGATCCCCTTATTGAGTATTAAAAAATTAAATTATTTCAGAGATTCGATGAGTTATTTGCTCCCGGATTATCGCACAGTAACTCCTTGTACGATCGGGACTTCCAGCAGTTGTGCTGTTGCCCAGATCCCCAATTCAAGTCTGTATTTGTCTTCAGGCAATACCTACCAAATGATGGATAAGTTCATTCGAATCCTCCAAGATGCGAATGCCTACAGTATCCAGAGATCCGAGTTTTTGATCTTCACAAATATTAATTGCAGTAATGTAAGGAATGATAATATGTATCCAGATGTCTACGATATGTTTGTGACCAACTTTGAGAAGACGTTGAATACTATTAAGAGCAGTAATTTGCATACTTACATCTTCTGGAATCGAGTGAGTCCTTCAAAATTTAAATTATTTTTTGGTTCCATGTGATCATGAGAACCTTACTTTAGCTAGAAACAATGTCCGGACCATGCAAAAACCTTAAGGATTATAAAGACACAAAGCTAGTCTATATCTCCCAAACCAATTGGAATATGACCGGATTTAAGGAGGAAGTAAAGTAGGTTAAAATTGGAGATGAAGATGTTGGTCTAGGCAAAAGTTTGTGGAAGAATGGGACGCCACAGGTTCCGGAGGAGCTCTTTCTCCGGAAGAAGAAGAAGGTAACTTTAAATCGTATCACAATTTTTTTGACAATCCTTTTTTAATTTCAGGAGGTTACGCGGCGGTGATTGGGGGATCTGTCGGCGGGTTTGTTTTCCTCGCCCTTACCGCCCTCGGCATTTACTTGTATCGAAAACGGAAACGGGAGCAAAAATTAAGGTAACTTTAGTTGTTTCAATACTTCTTTGCTACCTCTCATTTTTTCATTTTCTAATTTGAAATTTGCAGAGAATTCGCGGAATCCCACAAACACTCTTCTAAAAAGGATACTGTCAATATAAAGACCGATGATAGATACGAAATTGACAACAAAGACCTTACTTTCGACTATGACATCATTTTGGGGTCTGGAGTTTCTGGAAAAGTTTATAAAGGGAGTCTGGACAGATTTAATGTGGAAACAAGGGAATTTACGAAGGTCGAGGTCGCAATTAAGATCGCTCATGTGGTCGCTAAACAGGCTGTTAAGTGAGTATTCTGTTTGCAATTAAACTTTTATTAGAACTACTAAGACCATGTAACATTATACCTTCCAGAAATGATATGTTGCGCGAGATAAGTCTAATGAAATGTCTGAGCAACCATCCCCACATCCTCCAATTAGTCGGATGTATCAGTGATCCCTCAAATCCCGTACTGGCAACTGAATATTGCGCCAATGGAGATCTTCTTCATGTCCTCAGAGAGCATGCTTTGCATTTTTGGGTAATTATTGTAATCAGAAACTGACGTCATTTGCAGGATCCAGAGCCTTGTCGTCGAGTAAAAATCTGTTTATTGATGGCCGATATCTACAAAATTGCAGAACAAATCGCCAGTGCTATGGTAAGCAAAGAAAAATTAAAATTAAAAAAAGCTTTGTAATCACAACACCGGAAGGCTCAAACTGTTCTTTAGGGTTACATTGCCAGTAAAAAGTACGTCCATCGGGATCTGGCAGCCAGAAACGTCTTTATAACGGCTGAAATGGAGATAAAAGTTGGGGACTTCGGATTGTGTAGACAATATCAGGAAGATTTTTACACACAGCAAGCAGGGAAGCTGCCGATTAAATATATGGCATTGGAGTCGCTTAAAGACTTTAGTTTCAGCGAACGGACGGACGTGTAAGTCTGGTAAAGATGTAATGATTTGTGATCTAACAAGTAAGGCAAGACAATAAGAGTTTCCTCGTTTCAGATGGTCTTACGGCGTCTTATTTTTCGAAATTTTGTCTGGTGGAGAAAAGCCCTACTCCGATATCCAGAATGAAGATATGGTTTATTATTTAGAGAACGGGAGAAGACTCCAATTACCGGAGCAAACCCCAGCTGAATTGCAAGTTTTTATATATTTTCTCACCCACAACTACATACATTTAAAACTCGCTTTTTACGAATCTGAAGACCAAATGTTTGTAAGAAAAGTGTGGTTCAAAACAAAGCATTGAAAGCGTAAACCTTTCAAAAAAATATAACTTTGAAAAAAGTGTTAATTTTGATGTAACCCTGTTATAAATGGAAATGTTTTTTTATACTATTTTCTAAAAATCTGAGATCAGAATTTACACGTTTTCAAAATTACACTTATTAAGAAAAATCTTGTCACTTACATTTATACTTTTACACTTACATACAACAAACTTCATTAACACTTTTTCAAAGTTTTTGAAAAATTTACACATGCAATACTATTTTTTGAATCACATTTTTCTTACAAAAATGTTAGTGAAACGAAAGTTCCTGAAATCTTTCCGTTTTAGTCTGCCCAGTTATTTTTTTCTTCCTTGTGGGCGAAAAAATTGAATTTTCTCGGAACCCCTCTTGTATGTTTGATTCGTTTCGAATCATTATGTATTCCTTTTGACGATGAGGCACAAAAAAATTGCGACGTTTCGTCTGTCAGCCGGTAAAAGCACGATTCGGATGTCGTCGTTGGGATCCTTTAGCCGATAGTTCCATTTCTCAATTATATTTTTATAGATCCGATCTGATACATCGATGTTGGCTGGTCGATCCACTGGAAAGGCCAACCTTTGAGGAGCTTACAAAGAAAATGAGGGAATTCCAAGGCCTTAGTCCCATTTCCGATGACGTCATCGCAATGGAAAACGAGACAGAAGAAGATGAGGAAGAAAAGGAAAGGGATGAGTAAACATTAATTGTATTGCCATGCACGGTTATTAATGATCTCAATCTCGATGTCATAATATCTTCTTGTTAATAAAGTTTCACAAAGATGACGTCACTTCGCTTACATTTTTTAAAAATGACTTAATTAAATCTTATCTTAAAATCTTTTACAAAAATAAAAGCAATAAATTATGTCTTATTTTTAATCTTCCACTTTTCTGGACGGCAGCTTTTATTTCAAAAGAAGAAACAAGCCCTGCAGACACTAATTTATCATCACAATGGACTGATAACAATAATTTTGTTCAAACGCATAATTCCTAATGAAAACAATATTATTTCTTATTCTTTTGCCAATTGTAAAGAGTCTACAATCAGGCCCAACTTATTACATAATTCCATTGTTAAACCATGAGACCGTAGATGACGATATTGTAAATTTAACTACTGTCATCAATGAAGTCGCCGAGGGAACAAAGATTGTTATGGAGAGGTAAGGGACTTCAGTATTTCTGGCTTAATTGTTAGGACCTCTATGAGTTACTTGCTTCCTAACTACAAAAGCCTTACTCTTTGTTCAATTGGGGGTTCCGGCAGTTGTAAAATCAGTCATCTTCCTCAGAAAAGTATGTGCCTGCAAAGGGGAACCTACTTTAATATATTGGATAATCTACTAAAAATATTACAAAACGCTCCATCAACGGATATTAGAAGATCTGAATTGGTTTTTTTTATCAGTGTAAGCTGTGATGAGGTTAAGCAAAGCACCTATCCAGATCTGAAGGACATATTTGACACAAGATGGGATGTCTTGGAAAAGAAGATAAACCAATTGGAATTACATACCTACATCTATTGGGATAGAGTAAGTCGTCATCTTACTATATAAGGTGGTCAAAGGGTTTCCTTCGAAAGAGACCCCCGAATCGGGGGTCTCTTTCGATGTTTGCCGAAAAGGTCAAAAATAGGGTAATCGACGGCGTAGATGCCAAAAATCGTATTCGTTTTTGCTGATTTTGACTTTTTTCTTAACTAGTAGCGCTAAAAAGTAATTTTTCGAATTTTTTCTAAAAATACTCGATTTAGGAGTAATCGATGGTGTTGATTTCGAAAATGGTGATCGTTTTTTCTATTTTATTTTACTATTATAGTAGTGTTAAAAAATAATTTTCGATGTATTTCACATCCCTACTGAAACATCTTGTTTTTTGTGCACAGCTAGCTCGACTCTCTGGCAAACCTGTTTTAAGAAAAAAGTCAAGATCAGAAAAAACGAACATCATGTTCGAAATCAGCGGCAGAAAAAACGAATATGATTTTTGTAATCTACGCCATCGATTACCCTTGGGGTCTATTTCAAATCCGGGGTTTCTTTCGACTTGCATGTTGTTGTCACACATAAATATTACGTTAATAATCCCTCAGCTCTCATACACTGGGATCTGCAAACGTCCGATTGATTACGGATACAAACAATTTGTTTACATGTCTTACGCTAGCTGGAATGGAGACTTGTTTATACGGGATGCAATGTAAGTCACTAACTGTTTTAACATTGCGCCAATTTTACATTACATATTTACGAATATAATAAATTTAGAAACAAATTTGGTGATGAATGGAATGTAACAAAAAGTAATGACAAGCAGAAACCAAAGGAGAACGGTAAGAGATTACGGAAGGGATAAAGTAATGGAAAACGTTTAGAATTCGATTACAAGGTTTTATTTGTGATCGCCGGAGGAGTTTTGGCATTAGCCATAATTGGCACATTATTATTTTTATTCAATAGAATGCGGCGAAAAAATAAAATTACGTAAGTTTCCGATTACAGTAGATCACTAATAGTAATAGGAAGTTTGCAAAGACCCATCAAACGTCCGCCAAGAGGTATCACATAAAGGAAAATGACAAGTACGAAGTAGATCATGAAGATTTTAAATTTACGTATGATATTATGCTCGGATGTGGGGTTTCTGGAAAGGTTTATAAAGGAATTGTGAACAAATACGAGCCCGAGAGTAAAGAATTCTCAAAAATAGATGTCGCCATAAAGATATGTCATGTTTTTGCAAAGAACGAAATGAAGTAAGGCTTTCTCTTTACATACTTTACACAGGGTGTCTCAAAAAAGGAATGTTTTTATGCTATATTTTATTTAACAACTTTAACAAAACTAGCAATGAATCAGAAACATTGAGTTTTATAACAAATAAATTCAAACAGTTTCAAAGGGCACCACGACATTTCCGGAATTTGGACACTTCCGGAATGGCGGAATAGTGACACTTCCGGAATGGCGGAACAGTGACACTTCCGGAACCGGGGAAAAATCAAAGAAGAGGCTTAGACCTGCCATCTGAACCACCTGACTGGATTTATTGTTATTAATCTCTAAAATTTTGTTATTTTTTTTTTCTGATTGTTACTTTTTTCTTAAGCAGTAGTGTTATAAAGTAATTTTTTGAAAATTTTCTAAAAATACTCGATTTAGGGGTTTTCGAAGGTGCTGATTTCGAAAATCATGTTAGCTTTTCTCTTTATAGTACTATCTGGTACTATACAGTACGAGGTGAAAATGTGGCTTTTGGCGTTAATGGTGTTGTTTTGATGCTTGGTACTCCTCAAAAACACGTTTTAAATAATTGGTACTGTTTAGTACTGTCTGGTACTATGTAGTACAAGGTAAAAATTTGGCCTTTAGGCGTTAGTGGTGTTGTTCTGTTGCTTAGTACTCCTATTTTCACCATGTACTACATAGTACCAGACAGTACTAAACAGTACCAGTTATTTAAAACGTGTTTTTGAGGAGTACTAAGCATCAAAACAACACCATTAACGCCAAAAGCCATATTTTCACCTCGTACTGTATAGTACCAGATAGTACTATAAAGAGAAAAGCTAACATGATTTTCGAAATCAGCACCTTCGAAAACCCCTAAATCGAATATTTTTAGAAAATTTTCAAAAAATTACTTTATAACACTACTGCTTAAGGAAAACTAGTATAGTTCAGAAAAAATGAACCCGATATTCGAAATCAGCAACCTTGAAAACCCCTAAATCGAGTATTTTTAGAAAAAAATCGAAAAATTACTTTTTAATACTACTACAATCAGAAAAAAAAATAACAAAATTTTTGAGATTAATAACAATAAATCCAGTCAGATGGTTCAGATGGCAGGTCTAAGCCTCTTCTTTGATTTTTCCCCGGTTCCGGAAGTGTCACTGTTCCGTCATTCCGGAAGTGTCACTATTCCGCCATTCCGGAAGTGTCCAAATTCCGGAAATGTCCTGATGCGTTTCAAAGAGGTTTCCTTTGGTTTCGAAACAAAACAACTCCAAAATTCCCTTTTTTTGACATCCAAAACAAACATGTTAACCAACGGAGATCTGTAGAAGTTAAAAAAAAAACTTATTTACCTAGAGCGTCAGAATCCACGCACAAAAAACATAATTTTTCGAGACCCTGTAAATTTACATTCATTTAGAATGTTAGAATGTTTCGAATTCAGAAAAGATATGCTCCATGAGATCAGTGTGATGAAGATCCTAGATAACCATCCCAATATCATAAGTCTAGCGGCTTGTGTCAGCGATTTAATCAATCCGATCATCGCAACAGAGTATTGTGATCATGGGGATCTACTGCACATGTTGAGAGAGCATCCACGACATTACATGGTACGAATAAAGAATATTGTAAATGACTTTCCAGAGTTGTAAACCATGTGAGAAGACGGAGACATGCCTCTCGTTGTCGGATATTTATCGAATCGGCGCTCAAATTGCTGATGGAATGGTAAGATTAATAAAAATTTTGCCAAAATTTTAATTTTCAGTCATACATAGCACAAAACAGATTCGTCCATAGAGATCTGGCCGCCCGAAATGTCCTCATGGCCGGGAATAATGTCCCCAAAATAGGGGACTTTGGTCTTTGCATTAGTTACAGTACCAAACCATCTCCCCGAGATGCAATCAAGCTGCCAATTAGGAGCCTGTCCATCGAATCTCTGAAAGATTATATTTTTTGCGAAAGGACTGACGTGTAAGTAATCGAAACAGATACAATATTGCACAACAGATGGGCTTACGGAGTTTTATTCTTTGAAATCCTAACTGGAGGAGAGAAGCCCTATTCTGAAATTGATAATACCAAATTGTTACAATATCTGGAAAGCGGAGAACGTCTCAAATTGCCTGAAGATGCTCCTAAAGAACTGTAAGTAAAATTTTCAACAGTTTGAACTTGTAGACGCGACCTTATCTATGAATGCTGGATGACGGATTCAAGTGATCGACCATCATTCAGGGTGATAAGAGGGGAAATGGAGGGATTGTTGGAACATTCTTTGAAATCAGTTGGATAAATATTTTGGCGAACTTGTTTTTGATCTTTGTCCTTTTCCAAAACTAGGATCAAAAATTTGCATATTTTTCAAATTTTCCCACGGAACGCTCGGCTAACACTGGTATAAAAATCATGAACGGTCTCTCTTTGTGCCAAATCAGTCCACTTCATTTGCGATCAGCGGTTGTCAAGCATGGCAAACGGGAAGAGAAAACCCAATCAAAGGACCAGTTCCAAAGGAAAGGGAGTCAAATCGAAAGGTGGACGATCTGAGTGCTCCAGGATAAGTGAGGTCAGAAGCAAGGTAAAGAGGAAGCCCATCATCATCGGCGGTAGTACACCTGTAAGTTCATTGGGTGCCAATTCAACCTAGGAATTTCGTAGATTCAAAACAATTGATCAACCCTGTTACATTTTAATTTTATCTTTCCTCAGGCAACTCCCAGTCGGGAGAGGTTGGAGACAAGAGAGCAGGTAGTTAACTGCCGGAGAATCGTCGATTACATCATGGATATGGGGATCGATAAAATGGCAAAGGAGTATAACACCGAGATCAAGCCGTTTGTCCCTCCAACCACTACCAAATTGGCATTCGAAGCCAATCCGGACAAGAATCGATACCCAGGTAAGTCTTTACTTGTACTCTTTCTTTGATTGCTTTTCTGCTGATACTAGTCTCTTGTTCATATAATTTTTAGATGTCATCTGCGGAGACCAGGACCGCGTGATTCTGAGCTTGGATGATGGCGTTGGAGATTACATCCATGCCAACTTTGTCAAAGGTTGGCCTCTCGTGAACCCTTTCATCTGCACCCAGGGCCCAACGGAGAACACTGTCATCGACTTCTACCGGATGATCACGCAACAGAATGTGGGCAACATCTTCATGCTATGCGAGATAATTGAATGCAAAAAAGTAAAGTGCTATCAATATTGGCCAACGGAAGAAGCGGTTGATCTGGAGTTTGGAGGTAGAGTAACTTGATCAGTAATCACCTTTTTTAGGGTTCAAAATTCACTTGAAGGAAGCAAAGCGTGAGAACCGTACCGTCACCTCTGATTTAACCATCACCTGTCCTAGAGGCGTCTTCGACGTCAAGCATTATTTGTGGCTTCAATGGCCGGATCGTGGAATTCCCGACACCACCAAATGCCCTCTTCGTCTTCTGAAGCTTTCCCGGAAAGAGAGTCGTCCCACCGTTGTCCATTGCTCTGCTGGAATTGGCCGGACTGGCAGTCTTGTGGCCATTGAATATGTGATCCAATCAATTATGGCGTTATCCCCTAAGTCGTTCCCGGAAATGATCAAAGACGTCAGGTGTGAGTATTTATTTAATTATTGTTTTATTTCCTAACTGCGTTCTTTCGGGTCCCATGTGTCCTTTGAGCGTAGGCCATAGTAAAGTTTCTTTACACCATGTATATGGACAAAAACGTTTTCTTTCAGCCCATCGAGTCTTGGCTGTGCAAACGGATATCCAGTATGTCTACATTGCCCGTTGTGTCCTCCAGTTTTACGACGCATACGGGTAACTGAATATTCGGGTGGTGAGAATTCGGGTGAGCGCACTCGGGTGATCGCTTATTCGGGTGCTGCAAATTCGGATGGCGTATATTCGGGGTGATGGATTTGTGGAGTGGGTGAATTTTCGGACGATGAAAAAATATCGTTCTTCCTAAATACGACATAATACTGTAAAAATTTTGTAATTTGGTTTTTTTTTTGTATTTGATTCATTTTTAAGGTTTTCGAGCATGAGGAATCCGAAAATGAAGCCCGTTTTGCTCAAATATCAATGTTAGCAATATTATTATGGTTATAATTCTAAAAAGATTACATCTTAAAGTTTTACAATATTATTTGCAGAAAAAGTTGGTATTTACTGTGATTTTTGAACGCAATAGACTTCAGCTTCTAGACAAGAAATGCGTAATTCTTGTTTCAAATTGCGTATCATTGCGCAAATTTCTGCTCTCTCCCCGTGAAGATTTTTTTCTTTTTTTTTCTCTGCTCAGACAGCCTAACAGACAAGAGACGGCGGTTTCTGGGCACAACACCCGGTTTGATGTGTATGTCACCATCCTTATATTGTTAACATTGATATTTGAGTAAAACGGACTTCATTTTTTGGATTCCCCATGCTCGAAAACACTAAAAATGAATGAAATTGCAAAAAAAGTTCACAAGTTACGAAATTTTTACAGTATTATGTCATATTTAATAAAAATGAGAACAATATTGTCTTCATCACCCGAAAAATCGCCCACCCCAAAAATCCATCACCCCGAATATAGCAGTCTGTCGGGAAAATAACGGCGGGTCGTCGCAGCAAATGTTTCGCTTCGTCGAAAAAATGTGCCGTCGCGCACGAAATCTCCAGCTTCAGCAGCCGTCGCAAAGCGATCATGAGCGATTCCGAGGCGCGACGATCCGCGACTGATATGCCGCCCGAATTTGCACCACCCGAATAAGTGACACCCGAGTACGGTCATCCGAATTCTCACCACCCGAATGCTCATAACCCAAATATTCTCGACCCCTACAGCCCAGAAGAAGAAAGTGTACTTTACAAATTTGATCATCCGCCATCAAAAAACGAAATAAAATGATTAACTCGCCCATCAGCCATTTGAAGATACTGTTCGCTACAATAAATTTATCGAGCAGTCTTTACTATGTTTCGATAAATTATAAAATGATTAACTCGCCCATCAGCCATTTGAAGATACTTTCCGCTACAATAAATTTATCGAGCTGTCTTTATTATGTTTCAATAAATTATTACTACGGCTGTATAACATATTCTGTTCGGTCTCGTATATACAAGAAGAATCCCCAGTATAGCCCATTGAACCCGGAAAAGACCAGAGGGAATATTAGTCGGCTTATATTATCCACTTGGAACGCTTGTTTCGCAAATTCTAGGCCAATCTGGAGTTCCTGAAGACGCGGACTGTCCACTTCTTCGTCCATATTGTCCTTGTTGTCCGCGTAATAGGAGATGGTGAGTCGAGAAATGGCGGTCGTATCGTCGTGATCACTGTTGATGGTGGAGATCGTTGACCAAGATTCTTTCCGGGAGACTAAAAATAGATTGATAGGGTTAAAAATCGTGCTTATAGTCAACATCACGTATTGCCCTTACGTTTCTCTCTTGCCAAAGACTGCGCCATTCTCTCGAATTTATCCGCCTTTCTCATATAAGTGTTCACCATGGCCAACTCTACCAAAGTTCCGAAGACCATAACCATGCACACACCGAACCACCAATCCAGAGCACTCACCGATGAGGATTCCGGAAGCCCGTTCTTCACTCCCATGTGCTACAATTAAAGCCTCATGGTGTTGAGAATACAAAACAATATTGTTTTAATGAAGAACGACTCACCAAAGTAAAAAGAGATAACAATGTGGTAAACCATAAAGTTATCCTTGCATGGACGGCTCTTCGATCTGAAATCATGATACAGTTATTGGTAATAAAGGACAAGCTTTTACCAATCCAGAATGAGACCCATGAGATCATCACAATCAGCGCGGAGGGCAGATAACTTTGAACAACGTGATATGCGGCACTCCTTTTAAGCAAAATGTTTGTGGACAGACAGCTAAACGGAGCCTCGCGGTAATTTTCCTCTGTAATTGCGTATCTGTAAGTGCCATCACATTGGGAAGAGGAGATGCTTTCGATATAGAACTCGGGTAGATGGATGTGAGTACTGTATCTGATGGGATCCTCGTCAAACCATGTGATGTTCACTTGGGAAGCAATGTAAGCATCTAAAATAATATATAATAAATATATACAGTTTTGTTCTTACAACTAACAATCTTCAATTTGCACAACTGTCTGTCCATGGGATATGTTTCCAGATCAAAATTACACGCAACAGTGGCAGTTATTCTAAAAAATATGGAGAATAATTGTAATCATTCGCAATCATTACGTCACTTGCCTTCCCGAATACGCAAGATGACCATTCTCATCGATAAATATACTAAAGTTTGGAACCAAAACATCATGAAAATTGGAGATGCGGGAGTTTGAAAGATAAAGATCGGGTATCCTAAAGTAAAACAACAACAGTTATTCCGCGCAATAAAGAAAAATAATAAAAAAAACTTGCCAAATAGACCTAAGAACCTCTAGATCGGTAATCATCTGATATTGAGGGAATGTGTGACTTAAATTCCTATCCTTCCAGGACATATACAAGTAGAAGTCAGCATCGAATGACATTTGACTTGATTGGAAAGAACCTACACTTTCAATGTACATTCCCACCTTGACTGGAACTGGCCCATCATGAGGTTGTCTTGGGGGATATAGATTATTCAGATGCTGGCGAATAAAATTTGCAGCTGAGCATCTAAAAAATATTATTTTTGACATGTCAAGAACAACAATTTTATCCAGAAAGATATTTTTAGTAGTAATCATTTACTTATAAATAAAAACATAAACCATCCACCATTTCAGGAACATCCTTTACTCGCAGCTTAATGTCAGCAACATATACATTCCGGTTGATAGCGCTCAATTTCCGCCCTGAAAGAAGGAAAGATTTGGGTTTTCCGCCTCGAAAACCATTTTTGGCAAATCCTCGGGAAAAACAAAAAGAAGAGCCGGTTCAGCGGATTCCCTTAAGCGTTAGGATGGCCAAGGAAAACAGACAAAAAATAAAAATACAAGGTCGTCCCATAGGGAATGACGGATAACGGAGGAAAGGGGAAGACTGAGGCTTTCTCAATAGTTATCGACATGCAAAGGAACGTGACAACACTCCCAATCTCGGTCATGGAGCTTATTATATAAGCCACATGTAAACAACAGTGTTTTGTGGCCAGAGGAACAAATTCTTACTCCTACTATACTTCCTTTAGTTCCAACAGAATGCATTTGATGGCCATTCCAATGGCATCATTTGTGCTCAATGCGAGGCCGTTCCCGATTATTTCCCCTAAGCCCAAGTCTATTGAGAACGCAGAAGGAACAAATTTAGTTCATTTCTCCAGTAAAATGCGCCCTTATTTCAAAATTACCGCACTTTTCAACGTAATGGCCCGCATTAGAGTTTCACTTGATTTACAGCCTGTCATCGTATTCCTCCTATGACTTCCCAAGAAATTAATTGTCAAACTAAAAAAGCCATAAACAGAACAAGTAAGCCTTACACGTATTCCTTCCACCGAATTGGAATTCGGGAGTCCAGAGCCAAACTTCCTCTCCTGTTAATTTGGTCGGAAACATGAAAAATATCGACGAGAACAGAGAGTACAACATCTTGTGCGGAATCTTCTCGCTGAATGACTATTAATTAATGTCCAGATGTTCAGCCGGGATCATTAAAAATAAATTCAAGGCATTTTCCGTAGTATATAATATATAGGATTGTTAGTTTGACGGATTTTTTCAATATGACGTCAACTTGACGTCATGTTTTGCTAAATTTACAATTCTGATATACGAAGCTTTCAAACCCGAGTTTAGCATAGCCTATGATGAATACCGGCAATATTACTCAAAACTAGATTTTCCTATAAAAATTTTCCAAAGAAGTTCAATTTGACCATCAAAATGAGATAACAGTTTGACATGACGAAAATGACGGCAATTTCACAACGTAATTGACGCGTCAAATTTGACGACTTAACGATCAACCCTAATATAATATAATATGTAGACAAAAAAAATTACGCAAACAAAATTGTTTCATTAGAAAAAATCTCGATATTAAATAACTATATAACAGATCACAATTAGACGGCGGTTCGATGAGCCTTCTGTACAAGTTTAATCTTAGCGGGAGTGGCTGTCTTCATCTCTCTGACCGGTCTGGGGAGCAATTCATTGATGAGGGTCAACTTCAGAGAGTTGAATTCCCTGCTGAAATTAACTCTTTTTATCAAATTCTCCGAGGGTTTGTCTTCTTCGTTCACTTCGACTTCATGATTTAACGCAACAGACGAAACGGCGTCAAAGACATCAAGCTAAAAATATGTAATATTACATCTTTATAGATGAGGAGATCCACCTCAAAAACAAAACTTACATCATAACACATTTGGCGAACTCGAAATTCGAATCCACCTCTGATGGCAACAGCTCGACTCGCTTGGGAAAGGGCCACAAAACAAACCTCAGGGAATTTCAAGACGCTTTCGGACTAAAACTTTCAGCTGCAAAGAGAGAGATCACCACTTACCACATCTCCAAGCACAACCTTGACACACTCAAATTCGATCATCTGGAGGTTGGGAAATACTCCAAAAATGGCAGTAAGAACATACTCAAGCTGTGCAACATCGATCGGAAAGGTGTTCACAAATTTTAATTCCTGGACAAGAGGATTGTAGGTTTGAAGACGGCAGAACGTTAGCACCTAAACCAAAAATAACATTACGTAATTTTAACTCACATTTAAAACTGGCGACGCGTTGACAATCAGGGAGTTGGTCCGAAAACTGAACAGCTCATTCAAGTCTAGAAATACTGCATCAAAACCGCAAAGACCTACCATCAACCCAAGATACGTTTGTAACTCTTAATTCGGAGAGTTTCAACGTTCGAACAGAAGAATTCTTGAGAAGAAGAGCTGAACAATCAAGCGATTTCAGAGATTTGTCAAAACTCTGGATCAATTCGATACCCAAAACATTGTTGATTGGAATAAGGGGGATTGATAAATGCTCGATATCTAAAAAAACGCAATCATGAAATAAAGAACAAACATACTTACATGACATCAAAAGCAAACTTACCCTCAAACATGTATGACATTTCGTCCAAATTGTTAAGGTCCTCCTTTTCCACTCCTTCAACAACCAAACGGCCAATCCTTGAAGGAAGAAAGCCAATCTCATATATTACACCGCAGTTCAGACTCCACATGGGCACCTCTTCGAAATAAGCAGTATAACAAAATCCCCGAGTAACAATAGTCATCTTGTGTCCTTTAGACTTCACACATTTTTTGAACTTCTCATTAACTAGCTAAAATCTGTCAGTATTCTAAAACTTGATACTCACAGCCAAACGGAAAGGATAACGATCATTCAGGGTTCTCGATTTGAAGAAGGAATTGGAGAACTCTTGACGTTTCTTGCGGGACATCTCTTCGAAATGCAAGATAAATGCTGTTAAGGCCCCGTTGAACAGTTGCAACGGACATGGAGTTATAAACGGGCGATCCTACAAAATTAAACAAGAACGGCTGATGCCTAAAACAATATAAGCAAAACCGAAGATGACACCGCATAGACATAAAAGCAATACAACTAAGAGGACATGCGCTCGTTCCCTACATTTTCAGCTTGCACCAGTTCGAACAGTTTCCGTCCAGCATTCCATCGAGCATCTCGAATTTGAACTCCCAGGGCCTCAGTCAATGCACTGGCCACGGTCATGGCTCTTGGTGAAGAAGAAGACGAAGAGGTTGATGAATAGAACATCTTTCCTGGCCGGTTGACAACAGCGAGAAGTTGTCGCCCAAAACAAAGTTTCCAAATTATCCAACTTCTTTCTCTGGCATTCTGCTTCGCAACGAAAAATATTGCGGTTAGATCCAAAACCAATTTACATATTTGGAAGTTATGAGTTATTGAGTAGGAAGTTTCTAAAAACGCCTGTCCATCAGAGAATATATTCGTTTATATAAGTTAAGACAACATCTAATCAAATTTACATCCAGGTCTGGCCTTTCTGCACAAGACTTTGCAAGAGTGGACGGCAGATCCGACTTGAACCACTTCAGTACCTCCTTGACCGAAACAGGCTCTCTCGTTCTTGATGTCCACCTTTCCAAGGATCTCCTTTCCATTGACCATGATAACACCAGGACTGATGTCTCCTTTGTAGAAGTTGACATGAACCGGATGCCATTCCTTGGCTCCGAAGACGGCGGCTTCTGGGAATGGACGCCAATCATAGTCGAAACCGCGAACGTGCTCGGGCATTTCGAAGAGAACCTAGAATTTTTGGGATGTAAAGACATCACATGGTATACCTGAAGGGATCCGATGTTGTTCTTGTACTCATGGCCTCCCCAAGAGAAGTTGGCGGCGATCTTGCCATTTTCGTTCCAGACACGACCCATAACTGGCTAAATTATGCAAGAAAACAATCAACGACACGGCTGTTTTCAAACCCACTTCTCCCTGTTGATACCACAAAGCGACGTATTGATCTGGATTCTCTCCTGGCAATGTGTTCAGAGACCTGAAGAGAGCGCGGACACACTTCGCGGGAGGGAAGGGATCTCCAGCTCTGAAGTCAGCCCATTCGTTGAGCATAACACGAACCACTGGACGATTCTTGGGGCAAGCAGCACAATCACAAGACGGCGGTCCTCCCTTCAACTCCCGGACGATCATCAACATGTTGTTGAGTTCGGGTCCTTTTTTGGGCTCAGCGATCTTGTCATGGGAGAAGAGAGCCTGCTCGGTACTGTTATCCACATAGCCCAACAGAGCTCCTTGAGGTCGATCAGCCCAAAGAATGGGGAAAGATTCCCCGCACCGCACTGCCTGATAAGAGTCGGTCTTGGCGAACTTCTCCTGGCGTTCACTGTATTTGATCCAGTTGTACCAATAGCCAAGTTCAACATGGTTTCCTTTGTATTGGAGGACTTGAATCTGACCACCGAGATCACGGGCTCCTGTTAATTCAACCTTGGAGTAGGGAAATGAGCATTCAACAACTCCACCATTGTTCCAAGCTCGACCATGAATGGGCTGAAAGTATTATAATCGGCGTATCAACGGTTCAAGGAATGTAAAAAGATGAGATTACCTTTCCATGTTTGTACCATAGAGCAACATACATGTTCTGCTGTCCTAGAACCTTGACTGGATTGTCGGGGAAGGGGTCTCCGATCTTTACCCAGGCCCAGCTATCTTCCTGTGGGGGATTGCGATTCGACATGGCGTTACGATTCGACCGTCCGGCAGGCGAAAAACGACCAAAAATGGGCTTAAACCTCATTCGACATGGCTTTTATTCCACAATTTTACATGCAAATTTAGATTTTTTGTTTGAAAATTATGACAAGTAGGCCTAACGTTGAATCTAGGGTTTATTTGACGCTATGTTGCGGAAAACAACCTTGGTTTTGATATTTGGATGGAAAAAGAGATGATAAATGATCATGATTGTGATCCCAATTGCGTATGATACACCCATCCCAGCCAGAATACGATCAACGAAAGGAAATGTGGGCTTGAAGTAGAAGTTTGCGAGGCAGATTACTATCTGAAATGACAAATTCCGTTATCATATACGACTCGAAATAAAATTAAATACAAGTTATTATACTTACCATTCCTTCGAAAATTTCCAATCCATATTCAATTCCATACCGTAATCTTGACGGTCCTTCGGCCATATTAAAGGGACCAAAGATGTGAATCCAAAGGTTTATGGCGAACATTACAGGGTCAATCATTTTTGACTTAGATTTCGTATCAATTCGTTGCAAAATAAGTAGACTTGAGGTAGAAATAAGTAAATGGGAGATCATGAGAACTAAACCCGCAACAAAATTTATAACTAGGATTACGGTAACGACGTTGAAACGGGCAGAAACCGTAAAGAACCGCCATAGAAACTGAAATTACATTGATTTAAATAAACGACAAAAAACGATAGATAAGGATTTATGAATTCATGGGAATAGACTTACGATCAAGTAGCATCCAAGAGGTCCGAGGTTCTGTTTTTGAGGCAATGAAATTCGAAGGACGCGGTGATGTGAAACGAAGGAATAGGAAATGGAGATCAAGGATAATACAATTGAAGTACAACGCCCTGAAAAGCAACAATCGTTTAAGAAAAAGATCGCAAACCGGATTCGAAAGGTTTTACTTACAATGCCAAATGAACTCTGATTCAGTATGACCGTAATTCTGCCAATCTTTTGAAAGAAAGTATCCTTGAATAAGAAGTTGAGGCATGGATTCTAGGCAAGCCTCAAAAAATCTGAGGATCCCAGCATCACGGTCCGCTTCGATCTTCTTGTAGAACACTTTCTGATAGAAGATGCGCTCTTTTCGTGGTCGTTTTTGAAGTGTGAAGCACTTGAGGGCGTATTTCATTGATTTGCAGTACCATAAAAGAGGGCCCAGCTAAAGGGTTTGATTATATTTAATTTTATAATACGTAAAGCTGTCGCAAGTGACAAGATAAAGTAAAATTTACCTGTAGAATAACCGCCAACACCCATCTGTAAACTCTCGTCTTCCTTTTTCCCGCTTTGTCATCAGAATCCGTGACTTCGATTCCCCCTTTTCCTCTGGATTTACTCAATATTTTAATATTATCAGTAAACACAAAGTCGTAAGTATTGCTGCGATCAGTGCAGTCATCTTCTCTTCTTCTGGCCTCATCATCCATCCAGAATAAGATTGAAATAAAATTTAAAATTAGAGATGGAAGAAGGATGAAAACGGTGGTTAATATACCTGCCATTTGCTGAAGGAGTCGAATTTATTACTCAACAAGCAAATAGATGACGAGCGTTATACTCGTCAAAGCTTGCAAATAAAACTTACATTTCCCTTTCTGAAGTAGAAAATGGCCACAAAAATATCCATAAAAATATCCGAAATGTATGTAAAAATGGCAAAAAAATAACAAGTCATGTCAAAAGAAGTGACGATGATGTTAGAGGGTATCCGATCACATTCATCCTCCTCACTTTTGTCATGCAAATTCAAAGTTCTGGCTATTTTTTCTCGAAATGATGACTTTCCGGGCATTTTGATTGGACTAAGAATTCATTCCAACGATCAAAAATCTGCAACTATATAACGTTAAACCTTAACTAATTACATTACAATACAACCGAATCTATCGTGACCCCCTTCCCAGGTTGTCTTAAAGAGAGGGCAAACCCGAGCCTAGGATGTTGTCCATGACCCAATGGGTTGTGGTAGTCGGTGCCAAGTTCACAAAAAGTGCAAAAATTTTATATTAATCCGTCGTAGGGCGAGCTCGCTTGCTTATTCCAAAGTGCATTTTTTGCGGAAGAGAACGCGGCAATGAGAGGAGAGACATTTTATACGACTAGCTGGGTACCCGTTTTGGCGGCGCGTCGGAGAGGACAACCAAAATCCGGCCGGAGAATATCTCATTTACAACCCGGGCGGATAATTGTTTGCGGTTAGGGATGCCGTTTACGGAGGAATACAAATACAAAAGTCACACAATTGAATTCATGCCTACTATAATATAAAATGCACTCTTGAATGTGGTAATGCATCTGTTCTACTCTGCATAAAGATAAAAACGCTAAATTTTTAATTCCGGCAAGAATGTACCGTATACCACTAATCATCAAGTTCTGTAACTTACAGAGGGTCAGACTTGTCCCATAGAGTCAAGTTTCTCTCCCTGTCGTTTTTGTCGAAAAGGTTTTGCGTAAGATGGAAAGACAGCTGCCGCAATATTGCAATGGATAGGCTCTACCGAATATTCAGATCGGACGTTTTGTTGTCTTCATCAGACGGTCGACCTCACGGATTTCTTTCAGAAGTTGAATATAAAGCAATCGAAAAGGCTGATACCAAATCAGATGTGCAATTTTCTTCGTTCCTTCATCTTACCGGAATCTGGACTTTTTCATCCTTCATTCCTCTTGGGTTTTATCTCGCTTGTGTTCATCATACCGTTATTACATTAGGTAATTCTAAATTATATGAATTCACATTTGTTCAAACATGTCTTGTTTCAGCGATTGCAATAGTTGCATTCGGATTATGCGTTCCTTCGGCGGTGATAACTTTGTATATTATCAGACTAGCATACGTTTACATCAAGTTTTGTTACCATCTCAGTTATACGCAATCGGCCTGGATTCAGATGGATAAATTACACGAAAAGTGGTTAAAAGAGTGCTTCAGATGGGAGCACGATCAGTAAGTTGCGTCTTCTTTGTTTGGTTTTTGTACATGGTTTTGTGTTAATTTAACTCTGTCATTGCCGATTGCTTTCCTCCTGAAATTATTATTTGTTACCTAAAACAATATTTCAGCCCAGATCAAGCGACAAAGCCTGGATTCATCTATTGTAGAGAGAAACGGGTTATAATGTTCCGTCGTCTGGCTTTTTTCATTCTACGTTACCACAACTATCTCTCACATTCTGATATGAATTCTACAATTGATTTGGAAGTTCAGCAACTGGATTCCTTGGTGAACTTGGCAGCCGCTGTGCCGGATCAATTTCTTTCTCTCACAAGTCTCAATAACATGGTCGTTTTGATGAATACAATGAGATCGAAGACAATATTAACGGTTAATATTGAACATCAAAGAAAAATATCGGAGATGCTGGAGCTGAATCTGTTTTCCTGGAATGCTCTGAGGTATTGTGAAGGAGTGGGAAGCGAATTGTCCGAGAAGCATGTCCTCACTGCAAATGCTTTTCAACTGAAGATGGAAGTTCAATTGGAAATGGAATCTGAAGCAACACTTCTGGAGAGCAGTCGTATCTTGGATATGAAACCTCAGACTTTGGAAGAGGCAAGGAGACAGTACAAGTATTTGGCGGAAAGGCATGTTGATTTTATATGACCTTCATTGTTTCAGATTAATTTCTATCGACAAAATCCATCGAGATGACCCAGAGTGTGCTTTTGTTTACTTGGAACTGCTGGATAAGTAAGTAAATTTTATTTGATTTTGTAACTAATATATCGAAGGGTTAGCAATGTCAGTTTCAGTTCGGAGAGTCCTCGAGATGACGTCTTCTCAGCCGTGTATTCCATCCTGATTGAGGTGAAACGAGCGATGGATGTTTTGGAAAGGATTCGAGATAACCAGAGGAACTTCAACATGTCTGGATAAGATGGCTTTCCAAGATTGTAACTAACTTTTTTATACTTTATCTAGCTGTCTAGGTAACCTTGTAATACTTTTTATATGTATTTTGTAAAGGTAAATTATATAATATTTTATCATGGGTCTCTTGACTGATTTAAGAGCATGAAACATCGTGTTACACATAATATATAACAAGAGAAGATCAGGGTTTAAAGGTTCGCACAAATGTTACAAATTGTGATTAGATAAATCACTGCTTCTTTTGCTTTTAACATACAGTAATTTCAGAATTGTTTAAACTCTCTTGTAATTGAGTTTCTTCATCCTCGCGCAATGACGTTTTGTGATGTATAAATTTTGTTTTAGTATCTTCAACGCCCCGGGCTTGTATTAATTACCCGCCAAGTCACTCAGACGGCCGAAACTGATAAGAAGACACTATCGTTTTTGTAAATAACAGACGAATACCCGGCTTGTTTTGATATTCTCGGTGGTTACCGTTGTCGGTGTATCTTGAAATTTAAGCTGTTATAAGAAGAATATCTGAGGAAATGGGGGGAAATGTAAGCGGTATCAGAAAAAATTAATGAAATAATTTTTATGACCTATCATACCCTAGTATCATCAAAATATTGCGTAGACATCCTTTTAGTTGCTCCATTCAATTTGTATTATCCTGATCATCTCTCTGGCGTGGACTACAGTTGCGCAATTTGGAAAACAATGTTTGAGTCTACCTCCAGAGGATTTCTTTGCTCCGTTTTTCTTAATTTACTTGATGCATCTGGGTGGATCTGTCGTTTATCTATTGTATTTCCTTGGAAGCGTTTGTTTTTGCCAAGGAAATGCGGACAAAATATTGAAAGAGGCAGTGTATGTTTATAAAGTTGAAAAAGTAAGCATTCACTTTTACTTTGATTGCTCGATAATTATTGTTCAGAATGAAAAGTTTTTCTCCCCCACAGTGATCAAGAACGTTTTGTACATGACCTTCCCAATGTTGATGCTTACATTTACTCTGCAATACGCATATGCCCAATCATTAAAGTTTATCACAGCATCCGTTGCAGCTTCTGTTATGAGTACAAACGCAGCACTTGTTTGTGTTTTGGGATGGGTGTTCCTAAAGGAAAAAGTTTTAATGGTAAAAGTAAGTAATCAAGTTGTTTTTCAAAAGGTGGTTTCTAGATATTGGGAGTGGTCTTCGCAGTGGTTGGAGTAATTGTAATGTCATCAAATGAAGGGGCACAATCTGGAACGGAGAATTTGGACGTTTTAGGAGTCTTTCTGGTAATTTTTTCCGCGATCGGTGCTGCTGTCTATAATGTAAGTTGCTGCTTTCTATGCCGTTAGAATTGCGTACAAAGCGTTAACACCTAATTTTTTTTAGGTCACTTTCAAACTGATTTATGGCCATCCAACTGTAAATCAAGTCGCCTTCTTCATGTTGATCATCGCAGTTCTAAATGTAATTGTCAATTCCATTCCTTTATATGTTTTGATCCAATATGATTACGATCATATTGTCTGGGAGAAGGTTCCATGGCTCTCAATCGCTGCTTATGCCGGATCAAGCGTCAGTGAGTAATGAACTGAAAATTATAATAGTAAACATGATGACATTACTATTGGTAATGCTACCCTTTTTAGTTTTCCAGTTCCTTGTCAACCTGGGAATTGCTATCCTAAATCCGCTGATTGTTTCAGTTGGAGTTCTCTGCGCCCTTCCTATTATATCCGGTAGGAAAATTGATTTGTTACTATCGCATCATGTTTATACCGTATTCTTCATATCCCATAATTTTATTAAATCCGGATTACATATTTCTTTTAGCCTTCGACATCATGGTCCGCCATGAGCCGGCGTCATGGCGTTTCTACACCGGAGTGACCTTTTTTATGTTGGCTTTTGTCTTCAGCGTATTTCCATTGGATTCACTATGGAAACGAAAGGAAAAGCGGGATCAGCCCGAATCCGTAGCATTAAATGAAGAAAGCAAAGCTTAAGATCTCCGAAGAAACTGAGTTTTAGATAAGAGCTTTGACAACCTATGTTTTGAATAAAGGTGTTCATAAATATTATTTATATTAGGGTGAACCAAATGTCTTTTCGTTTTTTTTATTAAAACTTTAAACATAATTTTACAACAAACGAAAACTAGTCAAGTTTCGAAGTAAAGGCCGTTTGAATCTATGGCTTGAGCCCATCTATCGGCAAGTTGTGCGATCCCGCTGCGGTACCGCTCCTTGTTCATAGAGGCGAAAAACTCCCGGCACCCGTCTTCGACATCGTCCAGATCATTGAAGCTACGACCACGCAGAAAGTGCGCCATGGACCGGAAAAGGTGATAGTCGTATTGCGCAAGCTGCGAACTATACGCTGGGTGTGGAAGAAGTTCAATGGCGTCGAGAGTTTTGATCTTTTCCTTCGTTTGTTTGGCGGAGCGAGGTTTTGCGTTGTCTTGTTGCAGGGGTACGCGCTTTCGATTGATCAAAGCGGGATATTTTTTGCCAAGCGCCGCATACATTCGATCGAGTGGAGCGTAGTAGAGGTCTGCGTCGATAGTCCGACCATTTGGAACCAACTCGAAGTGAATTACGCCTTCAAAATTGTTTTTTAAGATGTCTTGCCCTCGAGGTCCGTGTCGCCGTCGTTGAATCGTTTGAACCAATCGCGCAGTACGATCTGAGACCACATTGTAGCCTTCAACTTCGCTTATCTTCTTTGCTGCTGCAGTTGCGTTAAAGCCTTGTTTCCGGTAATGACGTAAAAAACCCCGAATTTCGGATTTTTCCATGTTTTTTCTACAGGTTAAAAGATTTTAAATAAAGGACCAATTAAAAGTTTTAATATATATTATGATAAAGCAGTTCAAGACCTTTAAAAATATATATAATACATTCATCTAAAAGTTTTTGTTTCGTACAAAAACAATCGGACAAAAAGATACCTTAAAAAACGAAAAGACTTTTGGTTCACCCTAATATAATATATTTGCGTGAGCGCCGTTATTTTTCCGACAGACTGATATTAGAGCGAAGAAATAAGGAGTATTTTGAAGCTTTGCAAAAGACTAAATTTGTTTGCGATTTTGTCCGAAAGCGTTTTTCTCGTTTCGCGAATCTACTTTGGGTTGGAAGTAATGGTACCCAATCCCCAAGACAGCTTCATGTCGCGGTTACTTCGAGTGTCGACAATTCTGGAGATATAAAATGTAAATTGATCCCTATTCTAATTAACGCTACTTAATTTTAGTAACTGTCGCTTTTCAATTACCTCACAATTAGGAATAATCAAAAGTAATAACAATCCAGGATCAAAAATGTTTTTCTTGTATTTATTATGATCATAAATTACTTGTTGTTAATCAATTCGTATTGTAAAACCCCGTACTAATAGAAGTGGATTGAGTGTAATATATTCCGATTGGAGTGTTCGGCGTCCAGATTCAAGAGAACATCGTCTATCTGATTATCGAGATCTTCCAGGGATTCAAGCTGAAGTAGAAACAGTTATAATTGCAACAAACAATAGTCATAAAATATAGAATTAACTTACCTTCTGACACAAAAGTCGGACAAAGTAAGCGCCAATGGACGCTTCTTCCTGAGTATCCCTGATGTCGATATTCAAAACATGCACCAAATTTCCAGATGATGGGATTCGAGAGTGGAAAAAGTCGATAATCTGCAAGGATTCTATTAAATGAACAGTATTAAAATATACCTGATCATAAACACGTTCTTCCAAACACAATATAACTTCGAATTCCTCTTTGCAATGCTGGAACTTCTGAGGTCTTTCTTTTACTCTCATATTTCTTTTCAGCATTTGGAGTAATCCGTTATGGGTATATCTGACATGAAATCAAAATTGTAATCACTTTAAAATTAACCACTACAAGTTTAAATGTCGATCTTACAAGGCTCGATCTTTCTTGATGAGATCTTCCCTAATTGCCTGATATGGGATGGAATCAAATTCGTAAATATTGGGTTTGTCGACAGATGGCCCCGGCAGTTTTACATAATTCCCCGACCCATATGACTCAATATTAAATCCACTGTGTTTCAGAAGATCGTGAGCTTCCATAGATCGGTTCATATTGGAAGAACAAGAGACCGCGAATTTAATTCGTCCATTAGAAGTCTTACTCGGCAATGGGCGAGGTCGTCGAGTACTATGTTGACGGCGGTCATCTCGGGACATCCTAAAACAATAACGAATGAAGCCAAACCATATTCCATTATATAATGGTGAACTCATTACACTAATCAGATAGCTCTCCCAAGTTCCTATAAGTGACATTTATTGTATAAAATGATAACATAAGGTAACAATTACAATCCACAGGTATACTTAATACTACAAAACGTGAAAAAAGAAGAAGATGATATCGAAAGATTCAAATGGGCAGAAGTTGTAATATCCGTTACCCTTTACAGAGAGAAATTTGGTAGACGAGCAAGTCGCGCGATTAATTCATTAACCAAAACACGGCTTATCTCCAGTCTTTCAACTGGAAAAAACAATAAGTTCAACAACAAGAAATTATGGTCTGACGATAGCGGGAAGGGCTTGGACACTGGAGGACATCGAGTCTTTGAAGGTTGAGAAATAAGTTAGTTGAATGGCCAACAGCTAAAAATAATTGACATCAACCAACCGCTGCCGTTTCAAAAAAGGGTAACTACAGTATTCCTACCTGTAAAACTGGAAGGTCTTTCCGAAGATCGGCCAGCTTTCCAGCTCGGGAAAATGTCATGGAATGACTTAACAAAGCATAAACTCGGGTTCTGTAGGGATCAGATCCTTCTCGACAATGCTCAAACTAAAAATAATCGCTTATTATTTAAATACATTTGAAAAACATCCTCAATAAAACAACTTACCGCAGCTTTCTGATACTTCAAAAGCCTGTCCGGGATCCGCGTGCCGGCTGAATACAAGCCGATCAACATCGAAAGATCATTTAATCCACTATGCCTGGCCAATTGGATTGCTTGGTCAAAGTCAGCGAAGAGTAGAGCATAGTAGACTGGGACATAGAGGGAGTTGTTATTATTTTCTGATAATTGCTTTAGTTTCTTTTCCAGTTTTGTCGAGAGCTCTTTTACCACCCATTCAATAAAGCCAGTTCTCTGAAGATGACCTAAACATGATGACAATGAGTCACAAAGAGCCTGACCCACCAAATCTAATATCACTCGGGTCTTGGCACATGGCTTCGCAGAACTTCAACATCTTGACTGCAATCTCTTCCAACGAATAATTCAATCGCAATTCATTGAAGAGATAATCATCAACAAGTCTGATCAGATCCGACGGTGGATTCATGTGAAGCATCTCGGTATTGACGAGCTCATCAAAGAGTTCGGTCCTTCCAATCTTCTCCAAATGTTGTCTCATGTAAGTCTAAATCAATTGAATAATACTGAAAAAAATACGTTTACCTCTATAGTTGGGACAAGTTTGACTGTTTGTATTTGAACAGCAGCTGATCGAGGTCTTGGATCTTTAAGAACCGTAACATTAACAGCATCTTGAGCAGAATGCGCAAAGCCAACTCGACGGAAAGTCAGAGGGATCAAGGGACCGAACAGCCCTTGTACATTCAATTCTTTGAAAATTGGATGGGTGAGATTAAAGTTCATGATCTTGTTCACTTTCTGACGGACAACTGGATGTTCCTTCTTCTTTTTCTCGCCTTCGCCCAAGATATCCAATCCCCGAAGCCTTAAAAAATTATATTAACTTAGTATTAAACATACTCAAACTCCATTAGATCATCTGTGAATCGCATCTTTTTCTTTTGGACAACCTCCGGAGACTCGGCTAAAAATAAAAACCATTTTCGACATTCATAAAACCACACAGAACCATTTACAAATATTTATGACAAAAGTGTACTGGTCAATGTGCAAGTTTAACAACAAATAAATAAGTGAGTTCCACACAAAATCAACTACTCACAAAGAAATAATCGTTTTGGATCAACCATGGGTGCTCTCATTGATTCGTCAAAGTTGAGGAACCGTTCTCTAAGAAGAGTGCCAGCATTTGTGGGTTCTGAAGCCAAAGGAACATCCACGTCATCCATTTCTACCACCATTTCCAACTCCGTCTGAACTTCCACGGTCTGCTTTGGGGCCAATACTTTCTTCTGTTGCGGCAACACTTGTGTTCCTTCTTCCTCATCATCATCATAGAATCCATACTTTGAGAAATGCTTGACTTTAAAAGTCCAGAGACCTCCTTCCGCGTCATATTCGATAAAGGAACATCCCATCTTGAGGCACTTCTTCTCCAACAATGCGCTGAATCTTTTCACTTCTGGATGATCTGGATCCTGCAGTTACATAACGTAAATAATATAAAAAAACTCTCTTGCCTTAATATATTCCCTGGATATCCTGTCAATTGGGAATACATTCTCCAGACAAATGATCGCGGGTCGATTCAATTCACAACCAACATGTGGTTTCTTCTTCTCGTCTGGATATACGACAACCTCTTTTCGGTGGAATTGAACAATCTCGGCCAAGTCCACATCACTAAAGTCGAATGGTCCCTCCCACAAAACACTTCCATATCCAATTCTTCCAACTTTGAAGGCCTCCTTCTCCTTGATGAATATTTTTCCATTTCTCACAAAAGTTTCGAGTTCTTCCAATGATGGTTC
Source organism: Bursaphelenchus xylophilus (assembly GCA_904066235.2). NCBI lineage: Eukaryota > Metazoa > Nematoda > Chromadorea > Rhabditida > Aphelenchoididae > Bursaphelenchus > Bursaphelenchus xylophilus. The sequence continues at coordinate 7,103,125 of CAJFCV020000004.1, forward strand.
CGTGTAGATATTTCTGCTTGATATCAACACATTACAAGGACCATGTCTGATAGTTCTGTTAAGTTGATTCTCATCGTTTTCACTAAGTGTGGTTCGAACTGACACGTCGTGGCCATTCGAAACAGTGGACAAATTGAGCTCGTCTTGAGAGAAATGGACTGATTTTGGGGAATGTTGCTTCTCTGCCGGTGTGCTAGTAAATACGGAGTTATTTTTGCTGCCGTTCAGCAATCTAAAACTAAGGATTTATTATAAAAATAGAAAGTCACATAATCAACAAAAAAAGCTTACGACTCATCCTTCGCTATACTGTCTCTTCTATCACGGGTTCCATTATCGATGGTCAAAGTGTCATGGGCAATACTGTGATTCAACATAGACTTTCTAGAGAGTATAGATTCATCCAATCGACTCGAAGACTTGTCCTTTAAGACGGAAGCATCGAACCGTTTGGGATTATCCCTCGATTTCGACGTATTCATGACTGTCGGTATAAATAATCCAGTCTTCAGTTCAGAGAACGATTGTGTTTTATTTCCATAAGAAGACGTTGACCGGTTGAGGAAGCCATTTGAGTCATTTAGTTCCTGGCTTTCATTTCTGCTCTCATCCAGACCACTCCGTTGGATCAGAGGTTTGTATGAGAACACTTTGGGCTTGTTGGCGGTCAGCACACATTGAGTGAACTTCCTCAATCCATCATCCTGTTTATTCTTGTCAGAAGAAAGGTCGGCAAATTTGGAAGCGGCGTATGTATTTAGTAATCGTTCCCTGGAAAAATGAAAACATAACAAAATTTAAACTATAAACTTACTTCTCCAACTTGCTCTTCATGGCTTCGTTAGCTTGCTCGGCAGTTGATCTAACACTTATGGTTCTGAATAATTCATCCGTTCCATAAGGATACATCGACATTTGGGATTCCAGTATCGATTGTTGCAGCATCTGTTCAGTGTCTCGGGTAATTAACAAAGGCTGTTGAGGAACTTGGAGGACCGATTGTTGAGGTTGGGCAACTTGAGTGGCACCTATAATAGGTAAAAAGAAACTATTTTTGCCGTCCGCAAAGAATTTTCGCTGTCCGCAAATGAGAATCTTCTTGCGCATAACTCAATGTTTAGCAGCAAATTCACGCGATAGGCAGGCATTCTCGATAGAAAATCTGATGATATTGTACATAATATCGGTGATTATTAAAGCAAAAACATGCACATCTTTTATACATCTGTTTTTCGAGTATATTAGAGGAGTGCTTGTTACTTTAAACACCAATTCTTTTTGGGCACCTTTCGGCTTCTTTTCCTTTGGACTGTGAGTTTTTATTTGCGGACAGCGAAAACTAAAATACTTACCTCCCAATGTAAATGCTCCTTGTTGTTGTGGTTGTCCGGTCGTTGCACCAAAGAGTCCGGTTCCAGCAGGTTTTTGTCCAAAAGCCGACGTTCCACCAAACCCAGCTTGTTGGGAGGCAGTGTTTCCAAATAAAGACGTACCCGTGTTAGTAGCAGTCCCAAAGAGCGAAGTGCCTGTACTCTGTTGAGGCTGACTTCCAAAAATTCCAGTCTGTCCAGTATTTTGCTGAGTATTCCCACCAAAAAGGGATGTACCAGCTGCCGGCTGACTTGTGCCCCCTCCAAAAATAGATGTTGTGCCTTGAGTGCCGGTAGCGCCACCTCCAAACAGAGTTGTCCCTTGGGCTGGCTGGGATGTGGTTGCACCGAACATCCCAGTTGACGGCTGGGAAGTTGTAGTTGATCCGAACAAAGGCTTAGATTGGGTTGATCCAAATAAGGACGACGTCCCCGTGTTTGTTTGACCAAAGGTTGATCCAAATCCAGTAGAAGTGGTCTAAAAATAAATTGTCAAAGTAACGAACAACTTACCGGTTTTGCAGCACCAAAACCAAAGCCAGATTGAGTTGTAGTTGCCGTGTTGGTGGCTCCAAACAAAGACGTAGATGATTGCTGACCAAACTAAAAAGGAATTGTTTTCCAAACGTGCATACATACCGCTGGCTTGGCTCCAAATAATGACCCAGAAGCATTGGCGTTCGATGTCGAAGCGAATGGACTAGACGTATTTGTAGATCCAAACAATCCTCCGGCTGGTTTATTTTGAGTACTCCCAAACAAGCTATTCCCGGTAGAAGCCTGCCCAAAAGCGGGTGTTGTTGTTGCTCCGAACCCAGTGGTAGGTTTGCTTCCAAATAACGAAGAAGTATTCGAAGTCCCCAAAGTTCCTCCGAATCCAGAAGTTGTTGATCCCGCCGTGGGCTGCTTTCGATTAGCTTGGTAATCTTCAACTCGTAACTCCTAAAGAGAGGAATTATACTCAGAAACAACAAAGCTTACCTCCAAACACTTCGTTTCGTATTGTTTCATGGCGGTGATACACATTAGTTTGGTCTGGATCGACTGAGTTAGACCATTCCTCATCATCGTATCTGATCCTTTCACGGGATCAAACTTGATTGTCGTTCCAGTTGGTGCGGCTGTACTCAAGGTTGAGCCGAACATCATGGCAGTCCCTAAAGAAACGGGTTTCCTTCAATCAAAGTAATATGAACGGAAAAACGCTGCCAACAAAATATGGTAAAAAACGATCACGGATAGAAGCTTTAAAAACTGCAAAACAAGTACTCGCACTGTACGCTAAATTTATAAATGTTGAAACCACAAAGACTGAAACGCGGGCTCGTTAATTTATGATTCCCGCCACGAAAACAAAACTCTGGCCTTCTGGTGGCTGAAATTTGGCGGGTTTTATCGTGAATTATTTTTTGATGTGGAGTAGTGCATAATTGAAACCATTTCGTGACCATAGCGCGTTGAACTAGTATATTTCGTTTAAAACTTTCGGGCATGCCTCGTTTTAACGCGGACATTGTTTTGGAAGACCATATTTTACGTTATTGCCCGATTTCAGAGGGATGCCTCACGCATATTATCAACGGGATTTTCTCGAAAGTCGACTGCTTGTTGTAGGAGCAGGAGGGATTGGATGTGAACTACTTAAAAATTTAGTTGTTGCTGGTTTTGTTAACATTGAAGTTGTAAGTCGATATCTTCCTAGTTTTTATTTGGTTTTAGATTGACCTGGACACAATTGACGTTTCTAATCTGAATCGACAGTTTTTGTTTCGCAAGGAACATGTTGGAAAGCCTAAAGCACAGGTCGCCGCTGAAGCCGTCAAACAAATGAGGCGAGATATTAATATTGTCTCCCATCATGACTCCATTTTTGCTCCAAGATTCGACAGGGACTATTTCCAGAGTTTCAAAGTCGTTTTGAATGCCCTTGACAACGCGGGTAAGTAATCATTGTAGGATTTTATTTCTGGCATGAAAGCTTAAGTGGAGTTTAGTTTTATTGTTTTAGCTGCACGACGGCATGTTAACCGTATCTGTATTACCACTGGGACTCCTCTTATTGACGGCGGAACAGCGGGTTATCTTGGTCAATGTCGAGTTATCCAACGCGGGAAGACTGAATGTTACGATTGTGTGGATCATCCACCTCAACGGACCTTTGCTGGATGCACGATTAGGAATACTCCTTCAGAGTTTATTCATTGTATAATGTGGTCCAAGGCCTTATTCAATCAGCTGTTTGGAGATGCTGACCCGGATGATGATGTTGCTCCATATGAAGACGACAAGACAGAAGATGGAGGCGAGAAGGATGAAGATGCGAAAGGTGAACTTCAGAAGAGCCAGATGAATACTCGGGCTTTTGCCACTAAGAATGATTACAACCCGAAATTACTTTATCACAAGGTATGTTTTGTCACAACATTACATTTATGCATTACTTTTAGTTGTTTGTTCGTGATATTGAATACCTATTACGGATGGAGAACTTATGGAAAGATCGTCGTCCCCCAGAGCCTTTTAGAATCGACGATTTGAATGCTGTACCAGAAGGCTCGAATGGACGAGAATGGAAGACAAACGAGCATTGGCCAATCGAGAAATGGATCCAAGTTTTCGGCGAGTCTCTTGATCGACTGACAGAGAGATTCAAGGAGGCCCAAAAACGGAAACAGATACTTTCTTGGGATAAAGTGAGTTATCTTATATAAATTGTTACCTCTTTTTAAGGATGACGATGACGCTCTCAACTTTGTTGCTGCTTGTTCTAATATACGATCTCACGTTTTTGGCATCAATGGGAAGAGTGTATTCGATGTGAAATGTAAGCCTGAATGTTTTTGATTACGGAACTATTTTTTGTTGTCTGCAAAAAAAAACTTCTCACTGTCCGCGAATCAGAATCTTTGTGTATAACTCAATGTTTAGCAACAAATTTGATGTGAAAGTTTCGGATGTTACTCTTAAACGTATAATAGTATATTTTGCTCTTACTTCTGAGTAATTCACGCGATAGGCAAGACCCGTGGACAGAACATATCGTGATATTATACATGATATCGGTGATTATAAAAGCAAAAACGTGTACGTCCTTTATGCATCTATTTTGCTATTATACTAGAGGAGTACTTATTACTTTTAACACCAATTGGATTTCTTCTTGGGCACCTTTCTGTAATTTTTTTCATTTGCGGACAGTGAAAAGCGCGTCCTTTTGATTACTGTTGATATTTTAGCCATGGCTGGAAATATTATACCCGCCATTGCCACAACCAATGCGATTATTGCTGGAATGATGGTTGTGGAAACCTACAAGGTTCTTGGCGATCGTCCTGATACAATTCAATCAATTGTAAGTATTCGTTCATACTTCCATTGATCTTACATTGACATTTAGACATATCTTCAAACGAAACCCAACTTCCGAGGTAAAATCTTTATGAACGAGTCCTCAATTGGCCCTAATCCTAATTGTTATGTTTGCGCTGATCAGCATGAGGCATCCGTCCGAGTTAATGTGGAGAAGATGACGGTGAAATCATTTGTGAGCACTGTGATTACTCAGGGTCTTGGATTCCTGGAGCCGGATGTCACTGATATGCTCTCTGGAAGAATCGTTGTCAGCAGCGAAGATGGAATGGTCAAAAGTACGTTTTTTCTACCAAAATATGTAATCATTAATATTTATAGCCATTGAAAACAGCACTTTGGAACAGCTGAGTGTGAAGCACGGATCTCAACTAGATTGCGACGACTTTCGTCAGAATCTTAACATCAAAGTATTTGTTATCCATGACCCTAAACTTGAACCCGAAGAATACAAGATCGAGAGCAATGCTAATGCCCCGGTGGATGAAAACAGAAACGGAAAGCACAAGGCGGACGCCCTCAAGGAAGACGAAGACCAACCACAAGAGAAACGCGCTCGCATCGAAGCCTAACCCGAATGATTACTATTATATTTGAGTTCATCTTTTTATTTCTGAATAAGTATTTATACCTGAGTTCATCTTTTTCGACCACGTTTTGAGGGAGTTTTCTTTTTGTCATTGGGTGCTGAGACTGTTTCGACATTCTGAGCCGGTTCTGGATTAGCTTCCATGCTCTTCCGAGTCGACTGTCGTGTTTGTACCCTGAAAGGATCAAAATTAGTAGATGCAAAAAATTGATAACCAAGACATTCATTCATCGAAAGACATTACCTTGCAGTTGAAGAATGAGGTAGGAGCTTGACGACGCGTTGCTGAAGAGTCTTTCCTCTCGGCTTCGCCGTTCCTGTTTTCTTCCCCTTGTTTCGATTGCCAACTGTCCTCTCGGATATGGCTTTGTCGATGTTATCGATTAATGGAAATGATGAAAAGGATGACAGGAAGGAACAATTGAAGATCTCGTCGATTTCGGAAGGCATGTCAATGAATAAAGGAGGTAGTCGTTCCACTCCAGGAGGCACAACTCTTGATGTCGGTGGCCCCTTTGACTTCAAGGCCTGTGAAATTGGAACCGGGAGGATGGAAAACGGACCGGTCAATCTAGTTGAATTTCTCCTGCTCCTCTTCTTTGGTGGTTCTGAGAAATTCGTCGGTATTTTTGGAGGCGACCGAGTCTTTGATACTGTTCTTCGTTTTTCAGCTTCTTTGATTTGCTGCGGCTGAAGTCGTATCAATTTAGGTTGCGGAAGATAATTTTCAATGGTGATCGTCGCAACCTTTGGCTCCGTTTGAGAAGTTGATGGCTTCTGGGAATGAAGATTGTTTATTGATGATAAAGAAGCTGTCGTCGAGGTTGACGGTTCGGGTGCCGGCGCTTCTTCCTCCTCTTAAAAATAATACAAACTTGAGCTGACATTACTCACCTTCAATAACAAGATCAGTGCCTTCGTCAATAACCAAGTCGTTGATTGACAAATCAAAATCATCAGCTTCTGGTTCAAAACCCTCCATTGCTGCTTCTTCGACCGACATCACCGTCGTCGGAGATTCCGCGATTTGTAAAGTTTCTTCGTCAACAACGGCAAGGCACGATTCTTCTGTTTCCACAACTGATTCTGTATGCTCAACAGTGGACTCAGTCACTTCAGGATGCGATTCTTCAATCTCCAGAGCACATTTTTCTAATTCAACTCCAAGTTTTAATTCCTCAATTTCGACGGTTGATTCTTCATGAACTAGCTGTTCAGTTTCAGTACTTAAGACATCATTAATCTCATTTGTGTCTATATTTTTAGGACTTGTAGATTCATGAATTTCGCTTGCTTTTTCCGAGCGACCTCTCCTTCCGTGACGCACTTTCTTCAGTTCTTCATCTTCAAATGGTTTTCCCCCAATCGTAGTAGATGCTTCTTCAGTTACAGCACTTGATTCTGAAACACATCGCTGTTTCATTTCAACCGCTGCTACGGTATTCGTATTTCTTGATTCCACCGTTTTGGCAGTTGTAGGTTCCTCGATTTCGATTGATTTGTCCAAACGACTACTTCGACGCACCTTCTTCGGTTCTTCTAACCTCCGTTTTACTTTCGTAGATGAAGCTTCTTCGATTAACATATTGCTCCTTGACTCATATGCTTGCCCCACTTCAATTCCTACAGCAGGATTAAACTGAATTGATTCTGGCTTTTTAGTACTTGTCGAATCACCCGTATGAACTGATCCTTTACGGCGACTTTTCCTTTCTCGACGAACTCTCTTCGGTTTTTCAACTTCAACATTCCTCTTTTCATTTGTATTAGCGGCTTCTTCAATTACGATTCCAACTGGATTCCTATATTCGTTCATTAAAAACCTTGGTTCTTCAAGTATTTCAGGCGGCTCTTCTATAGCATCATTTGGCTCGATCGCACCAATCGAAATATCCAAATCCTCATCATCAGTACTGACAGATGGAACTATCGAATGATCGGTTTGTGTCCTTCGCCTTGCTCTTGTCTTCACCGGAGAATCTAACACCATTGGATGAACAAACGGCGTGCTATTAGCCAACTTCTCCCTCAGTTGATCTCTCTCCTCTTTTAGTCCCTAAGACAAAGATACAAATCAAAAATGAAAACTTACAGCTGCCAACTTTGCCATGCTGTAAAGTCTCATAGTTGTTTCTTGATGCTTGGCACTCATTTCATTAACGACTTTCTGAAGTTCGTCCAGTTTCTTTTGATTTTCTGTCGCTCTTTCAACCAATTCCTGAATTAGAAACAACATCAAGTATACACGGATTTTCAAAGTCATAATCAAACAAGTAGTACCTTACCTTTGCGGTCTGAGCTTCGCCTCTAGCCAAATCGGCCTGACATCTGAAGTTTTCAACCCTTTCTTCGGCCAACCTAAGCTGTTCCATCATCTCATATTCCTTCTTCGCCGCCTGATCTAACTTCTCCTTCTGTTCGATGACGAAAGATTGTCTATCCTCTAACATCCTACTCATTTGTCGTAATTCCTAAAAACAATAAAAATATCACTAACGATACTTACATCTTCCATTTCGGAAAACTTAGAGATCTTTTTTGCCATTTCTGCAACTGCGGCATGCGCCTTGAAAGCATTTTCCATCGTTAAACGGCAATTTTGACAATTAAAGACTTCGCCATTATCAAAAGCATCGTCAAAATCATCAGCATCTAAAAAATTATGTTATCCATAAACAACATAAAGATTAAATCAAAAAGAATTGACACCTCACCTCCATCAATCCGAATAGTTAGACCCTTTGAAGTTGAGGGAATGTTATTAGGATGAGTTACATGATCTGATTGAACCATGGACGTCGTTCCATGCACCTCTGAATTTAACGAATGATTCACTTGATCGGATAACCCATTCGGCTCTACAGGCCCTGAGGATCCCTTCATAAATTTGGATTAAAACATTCACGAAAATTACTTTTGTCAAAAAAATTGGGAGGAATTTTTAGAAATATTTTTGGGAGAGAGAAGATGTTGACACAAATGATTTTGGTCAAGTCTCACTCCCACTGTTAGTCATGTTACGTAACAAATTCGTCTATAATTCGGTTCATAATAATTATAACTTGTAACGAAATGTTTATTATCATTATTAAGATTCAAACGTATTCCACATTGTCAATTCCTTCTCTGGAAGCTGCAGATGCGAGTGTAATCCACCTTGGTAGTCAATTTCAAGGCCTAAAACCATACATAAAATCAAATAAGGTTTACCGGGATACTCTGTTTTCCTTCGATATGACATCATGAACACAAGCAGGACAGTAGATAATAATAATACGAAACACATAAGCTTTCTTCCATGAAATTCTGTCTGTACAGTATGTCGAGCTCGAATGTAGACCGGAAGCATGATTAGAAGTGCGTATCTACTAGGGTTGTTAAGTCGTCAACTTGACGCATCAGTCACGTTGTCAAATTGCTGTGATTTTTGTCACACCAAATTGTTCTGTCATTATGATTGTCAAATTGAAATTTTTTGAAAAACTTTTATAAGGTTTCGCTAAAAAGTCGTGAATTTGAAATTTTTAGAAATTAACTATTCTTTCTTGTCAAAAAGACCGATTAAATAAGCATTAAAACTAGTTACGACAAATATGAAGGTGTTCATCACAAGAATTGGAAAAATTCTGTCAAATTAACAACCCGAGTATTTACAGAATAATCAGAACAGATATTACATAATCAATAACCGGAATCAATTCCGAAGTCAATTTCCAAGAGTGCGCGACGAATTTCCCTAAAACAGCGACAAGTCGATGAATTTCGGGCAGATAAGAGATCCCGGTTTCAAAGCTGAGAGTTTCAGGAGTTACACGACTATAGTCTCCTTACTTCTACTTGGTCGGTGGTTAGAAGCCTGAGGTTTCAGAAAACATTTTCGGAAATAAACTTGTTTGGGGGGGGGGGGGTAATCGGGATCAAAAAGTATAATGTCGTCAGATGTCTAACCTATAATAATTGAAGATATGTGGTTCATATCATCACCGATTCATCGATGGCTTAGGGATTCCACAGCCAAGTTAGCTCCAATCTATCAGTACATTCTTAGGATTTGTAAGTTGTTATTTGAGTGATTTACTGCAGTCCTTTCAGTTTTGTACCTTGCCTCAATACTGTTTGTTATTTATTTGATTTACTTCTTCACAACTCGGTCAATCAATATGCGGATGTTCGAGGCATCTTTGGACATGGATGATTTTCGATTAGAACTCTCCAGTTATTGGACCAACTACAGAATGATGAGGCCGAAGCCCGGAACATGTGACAATACCACTCTCTTTGTGGCAATCATGACCACAAGTAATATAAAGTCATATAGACAGCGAATGGCGATTAGGAAATACACGTTGGATAGAGTAGGTTTATTCTTTTCATCTAATTCAACACATTTATCCACGTCATAAGACTACAGATCTTGTTTTAGGTGAAAGGCCATGGAGTTGTTGCCAAATTCTTCTTGGGACACCAACCTGGCTTCAGATATGATCTGGTCAAGGAGGAAATCGAGAAGTACGATGATATGGTCTACTTCGATTCCGATGACAATTACCGAAATAACTTTGTTAAATGGTATGCTATGTACCAGTATCATCAAAGATATTGTCCTCATGCCAAATACTTTATCAAAATTGACGATGATACTGCGGTTGATTGGAAAAGAGTGATCAAATGGACCGAAAGAAACTTTGATGGTGTTGTGGAAGGGAAATCCGATTACTTGGTACGGCAAATAAAGGAAATACAAATGTTATAGGTATGCCAACGATTCATTGGGATGCGTCCAGTCCGAAACAAGGAGCATATAAAATGGTACATCTCCCCGAAAGAGTATTCTCATCGCTTTTGGCCTACCTATTGCTATGGATATGTTGTTTTGATGCCGAATTCTACTGTAGCCAAGCTATCCGAGGCCTCCAAAGGGATGCCACTGATTCACATGGACGATGTCTTATATACCGGACTTGCCGCTAGAGCTGCTAAAGTCCCAGTCTACGATTTTGAGGGATTCCGAGAAGGAGTAAGTCGGAAAAATGCATCATTATTACACAACGTTTCAAGAAATGTTGTAAAAACTTTTTGCGAATATCTCTGGATCCTTGCAGCAAAAATTCGAGGAAGTGCGTTTTTTGAACATAAGGATGGTGACATACGCATCAAATCGAGTGTCGTGGCCAGAAACCGCGGTTTCTTGTCTGTTAGGCCTCTAGACAAAAAATGCGAAATGCTTGTCTGTTGAGCAGGGAAAAAAATCTCCACAAGGAGAGAGCAGAAATTTGCGCAATATTGCGCAACGTTACGCAATTTGAGACATGAATTACACATTTCTTGTCTAGACGCCTAACAGACAAGAAATCGTGGTTTCTGGCCATGACACCCAATTTGATGCGTATGTCACCATCCTTATATGCAAAAGATTTCTTCCGAGGCATTTGACCGTGTTTTTTTAAAATTATTCTTGCGACAAAACCCAAACACTAACAAGGTGAAATTAGGTTTGCCACATCTCGTAAGATGTAATCTGTTAGTTTCGGTAGCTTGGCGGATGGATTTGCGAAGGCCCGGCGGAGACTTCCTCAGCGGTGTTGGCCGTTTTGCGGGCTTGCTTTTTGCGAACCGAATCGGAAAAAAGCTGAGGGATTATTTGGTAGTCACCTCACATTATAATTTGCCCAGTCTTGATTTTTCTTTTCTCTTGTTTAAAGGCTGGTGGAGGTAGTCTTGAAGGTTTGAGGAGTGTAAAAAATACGGGAATGGGACAAAAGGGCTGTCAAGCCTAACCTTTCATCAAAGACGACAGATTTTTTTAGGCCCGATTGACTCCATTTGCTAGCAAGGGAAAGGCGGAGAAATCAATGCAAGATAAACCAAAGATATTCGCAAACACTCCTTGGAATATTACTTGAAACACCCTGTACTATGCATTTTTATGTAACTTTTATCTCTTTCAGATCCATCCGAGATATCCTTGCACCGAAGATGGAGTACCTTATCCAACGGCCATTCATCTTCAGAAAACACCCAAAGCAATGGCCAGAACGATGGATAAATTGACATCTTTAGATTGCGAAAACGACGATGTTTTTGCCCCATAATATACGACTGAAAGTAAAACCGGTAAAAAATTTACAAACGATTGATCCAATAAAATAAATTTATTACAAAACAAAATAAGCAAAAAACACCTAGAGACATTCACAAAGTTCTGGGCAGTAGAAGAGAAAACGAAAGCAAGGTAAATGAATAATATACGATGTACAAAAATGGATGAGTTTGTTCCGAAAATACAAAAAACGAGAGAAATCACCGAATCTTTGGATCCTGAGGGTCCAAAAGCCAAGTTAGAACATTTACATTTGGAGTTAGAGTCCAATACATTAAAGTATTTTAGAGGACTGCGGTTATTACAATAGAATTCAATGGGCTTAAGGTAACGACATTTACCATTTTATGGTGGATAAAATGTAACGGAAAATGGGTATTATTGAATCTGGAAGAACAATGTAAAGGGCATCACGGAAAGACACCATTGGAACTGGCTGTGATTAAAATGACATGCCATTTATTGGAGAGTTGAGAATTAGGCCGAGAAAAAATAACAAAAACTAACACTCGGCCAAATGAGCAACCCAAAAGAAGACCGAGAATAAGCGAAAACGGCTCTTAAACAGTGGTTAATCAAATATTGAGCTCTGAGAAGTTGAAGAATAAAAAAGTCATTAACCGGGAGAACCGAAAATGAAAAAATGAAAGCGGAATGGATGAACTACACTTCTAGGGGTCCTATCGAAGGAAAATCATAGCCAGAACGAGAGTCAGCGCACCCAAGACAATCGCGGGACGATTAGAGGAGCATCTAAAATAATATGGTCAGCATTAGTACATGGAGTAATAAGATTACATAACCTATGCAAAAGCAACTTACGAAACACCCGGAGTGCATTTCAAAGCGCAAGTTTCGCCTTTGTAACCTTCAGCGCACTGACAGTATCCTCCATTAAACTCTCCATGCTCGCATCCAACCACCTCATCACATTCTTCTCCTTTGAGTCCCTTGGCACAGACACAAGTGTTGTTTGCATTTTTCCAACGTCTTTCATGTTCTAAAAGAAGGTTATATCGTCAAAGTGACCGATCTTACCCTTTGGAGCCATTCTCCAGCAAGCCAACCGGTCGCAGAATCGGCCATCCCAAGGAGCCTGGCAGATGCATTCCACGTTCTTCTGCGTGAAAGCGATCGTTCCTCCATGACGACATTGATCGGCACAGACACGGTTGAAGAGGGTCTTTCCCTCGGGGCATCCACGGTATTCATTGCAAGTAGGGCCTTGCCAATTGGGCTTGCACACGCATTTGCCGTCTTTCACTTCTCCATGGACTAAAATCGGAAGGGTCGAGGTAAACAATAGGGCAATATAAAAAATTGCATAAAAAGCAAGTTAAAAAGTCTGTCGCGATGTCGGTGTTCTATATAATCATCACCTTATTTTCATAGGTTTTACGCATACGCGCGGGCAGTTTCTAACCTATCCCCCATATATTATTTATGAGACTTACCTCGGAGATGCTTGCACTTGAAATGCTCGTACTTGTTGTCTTCTTCAGTTTCGTCGGAAGCCTCTTTCGTAAACTCCTCGCACTTTTCCAGGCCTCCATCGACAATGGCATAACCTAAAGCCAAGAAATTCCCATCAATTATATTTTTCATACCATTAGTGGCGGCTTTGCATCCAATTGGGACCTCATTCAAAGGAATCAATTTGTTGTACTCGTCGTCCGTTTCCTTGTTTTTTTTCTGTGCCAAGCATAAGGGAGCAAAAAGAAGCAACAATAAAGTGCGAGACCACATCCTAAAAAAGTTTGATTATACATGATTTAATAACAAAGCGGTTTAATGCGAAGAGAGTATAACATACACGCGAAGGGAGTATACCTATCCAGAGTGAAACAAAAAATGTTTTATAAAGAGTTTGGCACGATGAAAACGGAAATGAACTAGAGTAAGTTGGGGGTTGTGGAGTCCTTTCTTCTCCTCACGCTCATGCTCATATCGAATAAAAAGATAAGACAAACAAACTTCCAGGGCATGATGCAAAAATGCCAAACAATGCAAAATTTTTTAGGAAATATTTCGAAAGTTGCCAACAAGAAGTTGTCGAAATGACAATTGACAGGAGTCCCGGAACGAAAGTCTGATCCATCGATTAGCCTTGGATGACAATTGGATTGTAGTGTTTGGTCTATAACCTAATTTATAACGCGGAAGAGGGAGTAAATTTTGTTATTTGGAGCGGCTTTCCTTCCACATTTCCCACTGTAAAGGGGACTGTGAATTCTCCAAAAAGGCGTCCATTTTTATCCCCTGGGGCCATTCTTCACTGAAACGAACGCTCAAAAAATAACTTTGGTGTCCTTATACCTCGTCTCCATGACGACCAATTGAAGCCGAATTTGTTTATTTTAATCAAATCAGACCGCGTTCCCTGAGGGCCTATCCTAATTTGGAGCCGCAACATTTCTGCAGGCCGCGATGAATAAATTGGGAACGGCCGAACCAATGCATGATAAATGGGTGCGCATACGAAAAAAACATAAAACGGCAAAAATTTATGACCAAAAATACATTTGAGTACAAGTTTTTTGGGCAGCAAAAAACCACTGTCAAAGAATCCGGGCGGAGATTTCAAAGATATGCCATGGATCCGCGGCCATATAGGGAGCACGGCAATACTAAGACCGCCAGAAAAGTGTTAGACTGCGTTAGAACGTTATATCAGTTGTGAATTGCAGACTTTAAGACTTATCACACAACGGCAAACATTAGTTAGTATCAACCAAACACAGTATCTTCAATGCCGGGCCAAAATAAATCCATGAACTTCGTCCCCGAACGACCAAATTTGTTTGTTGTGAGAAGAACTCTGGCCAAGAAGCCAAGAATTGTAGTCGAAAAACAAGGAAAGAAGTTCTTTTTTGCAAGAAATGTGGGCGGGACTGTAGATGGATAGCAAAAAAGGATGAGGGAGTCCAGAGAAATTGCATTCTCCTAATCGGTTAGGCAATGGTCAGTCGAATAACAATTTTTTTCTGGAAGTTTACATCCAAAAGCCGGCATTACATCAAAGTTATAAAAAGATTAGAATGATACGGAAGATTGTGATTAAAATATTTACAGTAAAGGTTGAGAAACAAGTTTAAGAGTAATCAAAACGGATGGTTCAGACTCTTTTTTGATTAACAACGTCTATTCCCAAGCAAAGAATGACGGAAATAAAAAAATATTAGAGTCGGACTGTCTATGGCCTATTTTAAGGTGTGATATAGGCCAAAAAAAGAGCTTACACTCCTCTATTATTGGAGTTATTTATCGCGGAAACGCTGACACCATAAAACAAATAAACTTCACATTAAGCGGGGCTTTCTTGACCCAGCATCTGGAACGTTGATATTCCGTTCCCCTTTGACGTGTCCCTTCACATTAAGCGCCACAAAAACTTTGTTCGATGCCTTTTCTGGAGAAGGAGATGTCCGTTAAACCAAGCCAAATTGGTTTTTTCTGAGGCAACGACGGCCCTTTGAATGGCACAAATCGAGGCCCTCAGGCGTTCTTTCGCATGAAAAAGATTTAGTGCGGCCGAAAACACAAATATTCAATCAATTAGGAGGTGCGAAATCTGGGTATGATTTATAATCTCAATCAACAGATTGCTGTTAAATACGAGTAAAAACATGACACTGAAGGTCTGATGATATATGTAATAAACATCACTTACGGGTCGGAATGTCAAAACTTTTCCGATTTTTTTATCATCACGTCAAAAGAGCCCAAATAAATGGAAATGTCAGAAATGTGATGTATGAGAGAGAATCTATCAAATCTCAAGGCGTGAAACCCTTCGTAACTTGAGAATAAGTCTTGGTTTAGTAAAGAGGCTCTCTTTTTACTAATCCATACTATTCTTGACACTATTTTTGAGATAATATAACTGAAATACGAAGAATACGGTAAATCAAAAACTCTAAAGAGCGACGAAGAAGATGACAATAGCCCCGGAATCTTTTGTAAACCGAAACAACAAACAGCCCGCTCATCTCTGTACGGTATCGCGATAAACTCCGAAAGGCGACAAAAAGACAAATTAAGGATAAATAAATTAACGGAACTTGGCCATGTGGACACATTATTCGAACCCGTAAAAACGGAGTCGTTTAAAGAAAAGACAAAGCGAAGGGAAATGAGCAGTCGAAAGGGACGAGATCCAACACAAGATGTATATAAAATCCATTTTTTGAGGGAATATGTCATCTCAAGGTCTGCATAAACAAGGTGATTGGCGAGAACGGGCCCCATTTCTACGGTAGACCGATGATAAGCGAACGGAACGCTGTCATAATAACATAAAAAATGACAAATACCCCCACCAAATGTGCTTCGAAAACATCTCCAAGAGATTTAGGAAGTCCAAACAGCCCCATAAAAGATATATAAAGCAAAATGAAGGATGGAAAAGAAAATAAAACCCGGGAATATGTCGAAAAACAGGAGGGTCGCCAAGGAGGCAACCTTCGTCTCATTAAAAAGTAGAAAAAACTGCCTCGTCAGACTGTAAAATAGAAAAATTTGGGAAACGAATTGACAATACTGCATAAAAATGATCGCCGGAAAAAATAACTGAAACCTGGTCCGAATAATGTTGTAATATTTACAATTCGTAACGCCTTGATCCCCTGTTCCTGGTCTCGGAGAGAAGGTGTGACATTAATAGACCAAAAAACAAGATCTATCACAATCCCATCTTAACAGTTGCGATTGTTTTTGTCTGTTGAGAAATCCGTTGAAAAGCCCTCAAATCCGGATCGGACTTCATTTTCAGCCCTTAGTCAGCCCGCTGACTCAGCCTTTGAACCCCTCTGCCAATTTAAATTATTTGGTGAGTGGAGTTTGATAAATTTTAGTGTAAAGCGCGTCAAAAGGTACCTACTCCGACCTGCCATCTTCCTTTAAAGACTTTCTATTATAGTCATTGCATTGGAGTTGTCAAGATGCGTCTTCTCTTGCTTCCTCTGATTGCTCTGGCTGTGGTCAGAGCTGAGTACGATGACTCACTGAAGTGCACTGTCTGCACCAAGGTCGCCAACTACATTATCCCTGCTATCAGAGAGGCCGGGAGTGACGTAAGTTGTTATTGAACTTTGGAAGAAACTTCTAATTAGACTAGGATACTTAAATTAGACACTTAAGGACCCCATAGAACAACTACTGGTTAGAGGAAGTAATTACTCGCAAAAGTGTGCATTTTTAGGCGGTGGACAATGTCTGCGACACTTTCACCAGCGATTCGATCCGCAGTGCCTGCGGGCAGATCGTTGGGACTGGCTGGTCGATGATTGTGAATTGGGTTAAATACAGAAAGGCCGGCCCTCGGGATATCTGCGTGTCGGTTAGCTTCTGTGAGAATGGTGGAAGAGATTTTGAAAAAGAAGATGCGCAGAATGGGGGACATGATGGAGGCAACAGAGATCATGACGTTGGATCGGGAGGAGTTGGAAGTGGAGGTGTAGGTGATGAGAGGGGACATGTGAATGGAGGAAGCAATGGAAACAATGGCAATAACGGAAGAGACGGGCTCAATGGGAGGGATGAGGACAGAACTAGTGTAGACCATGACCGTGCCGGAGACCGTAGCCGTTCTCAAAGCCCAGACAGAACTTCTGGAGGTGGAGATCTCAACTTTGGAGACATCGATGCTGAACGAGAACGTCAGGCAGAACGTGAAAGAAACGAAGAACTGGGCCGAGGAAGACGTGAAGCCGTCCAACGCTACAGGAATTTGATGGCACAACGTAAATAATCGGAATCCCCTTGCACATAAATCCCTCGATTATTTTTTGCCCAACATAAATTTGGCCATAAATATAAATTAATTCCAGCTCTTAGAGCCATGAAAAGTCGGGAAGAACAGACCCTGAGGGCATGAAAACGTTCCCAAGAATGGGACCAAGTGTTTGTTCAGCAACATGGAAACGAGCCCAAGATGGTCAGATAAACAACTGCCGAAGAGAGCGTCGCGAAAAACGGCCGAAGCAAATTTCCGGCCGCTTTTTTCGACTCACCTTGAAAGGGCGCTGAAGAGATGAATAAATTCATGTACACGTGCCCCAACTCAACCGGAAATAGACCCCGAAACTGAATTTGGAGAATGGGAAATAAATGTCCATTTGAATTGATTATGAGGCCGTAAGGAATGACCCAGGACCCATGTTTAAACACTCTTGTTGGCTTGCTGTAACAACTCTAATTTAACTAATTCTCACCAAAAAATGGAACCCTCGTCTCTCTGTCCGTTTTAATTAGACCTTCAACCTTGTTTACGTCTTCAAAAATCGAAAAAATGAAAATTGGGAGCCCCGCATAATGTGGCTCCCTTCGCGCACCCAAAACACATAAATCTCTGGCCATCCGCATATCTCTCGGCCCGTCGTTTTGGCTAACTTTTTTGCGTTTCGACGAATTTTTTGCTCACGCACTCCCGACCCAATGACCCCGCACCCTGAGGGTTTTGCAGCTCCCGAAAGATCCCTTTAAAACAAATTAATAATTTAAATAACGCGCAGAAATTCATTTCCAGCCAGAGAATAAGAGGCAACGGAAGTGTCAACAGTATGTCTATATTATATAACGAAAAGGGTTCGGGTTTCATGTTCATTCTGAGTCTAACATAAGGTTCGAATTTAGGAGAAATTTAGGCAAAATTGAAGGCTCTTAAAAACGTTGACAAAATAAAACGAGAAGAGCTGGGCCAAGCACAAACTGAGGAGCAAAAAGGGAGTCTGTAACGAATTTAGAAGGCAGTAATCATCCAAAAAACATTCTTTTTACATGAGCAGCATAAACTGAAGGGTCATGGTTCATTTACTTTGCTCGGAACTGCAATTAAAGCCCCCAAACCGGCCGTTTCCTTTGATTTATCCCCAGATTTTGTCAAACGGAGTGTTAGTTATACAGTAAAACGGCCGTAAAAGGACTGGGAATTCCCGCGCCGGCCCCTCATTAACCGAAAATGGGTTTGTTTTTGGTGGAAAAAATGGCTCCACATTTATGCAAAAGTAAACAAAAATTGAAAATATTTTGGCCACAATAAAATACTGGATCCAATTTGGGCGCCAAGAACATGTGGCCCGGCCTGTTTTAAGTGGGCCGTTTCCTTTTTGGCTCCGAAATTCGAAAAAAAGTTTAAAAAAAAGAGTTTTTCCCGTGGGTTAAATGAAAAATGGATGAAAGAAGAAGGTGGAAACTCTGAGATGTTTTATGATGACATTACTCTGCTGATAAACAGGCGCAACTGCTGCGGGGACAAGAGAAAGTCGTCGAATTCGGGGTACCACTCTCACGCTTGACCTTTCTGGATGATTTTACGACCTAAATTCTACAGGGAACACAAAAGGTAGTTGTAAAACCACAATAAATCCCGCTGAATTTCCTTTATAAAGCCCTCGGATATAATAAAAACCCCTTTTTCGAACCTACAATGACATGGGATTATACCGTGAAATAAAATAATCGAATACAAAACGGCTTCATCTTTACGATTTAAAGTGGTAAACAAAACAGTTGGATGGAACGGACCAGGTAGTTTTTTGAGCCCCTTTCATAATTCGAGGCATTTTAAGTCCGTAGAGGACAAGTGTTTTGTTGTCTTAAAAGTTGAGGGGCGAATGAGTGATTGGGCAAAAACATATCAAAGACACAACGAGTAAACGTTGAGAAGGGCGGAAAATAACTTTTTACTCTTTTTTTTTTGATGGGAAAATGTGTGATCAGTGCGCAATGTTGCAAATCAAATCAGAGGCGACAACTGGGGAGAGAAAGCCTGTTTTCGAGGATTCAAATCGGTTCCAAATCTGACCGCAATTAACCGGCTTTATAGGGGTATTTTTTGACGACTGTTTTCAAGCCGGGAAACCCTCAAGGTAGGACGTTGAGAATGAAAAAAAAATTGGCAAAACAGATTTTTTTGGTAAAGCTAAAATTTTCCAGAAATTAACGTGTACATCAAAATTTATTTCTCAGAGATTTGTTATAGTAATACGATTACAATGTTTTTAAACTTAAAAATCACCTTTTCTGATGGGGATTCCCTTTGACAAGAAGCCAGTAAACAATAATGGAATTGTAAGACCCTACTTTTCGGAATTTACTCAAAGTTAAGACTCCAAAGACCTTCCAAACCCTCAGTAAAAAGCATGCACGGACATTGTCCAGGATGTAACTATATATCCTGGAAGACTTTGTGTTCTTCCAGTCGTTTTTTCTCCCAACAAAAACCGCCGGATCAAATGAACAGAGTTGGGTTTCACAGGAATTAAAAAAGCGAAAAAAGAGGGCTTAAAAAGTACTGAAAAGTGTCAACGAAAAGCGAGCAAAGACGCGTCAATACGAACTCAACAAGTGCCTGGTAAATGTGAAGAAGAAGATGTGCTCTTTTTTGAAGGCTAACCTCGGTTCTGAGATACTCACAAGCATATTAAAGAGACAGGGTTGTCAGCTGTGAAATCCCATAAAAATAATTGATATGATCTCGCCACAAAGTCGTTCCCTTCCCACGTAAAATCCGTGAACTTGGCCTCATAAAATGTGGTACTTGTTAACCTTTCGACTGCCCATATTTTAGTCTATTTTTGATAGAAATGGTCAGATGACAATGTCTGAAATATAAAGCCTGAAAAGGCGACTATGAAAGAAGTGCAACCCAATTTAAAAGGCAACCAAAAAATGTGAAGCCATGTCATCAACACGTCAAATGCATTTAACCTCCCAATCTCCGCCTGTTGAAAGACCCAAATAAATTGCTAAAACTTTATTTGAACCCATAAATTAAAGGCCGACAAATGAGTGTAAAGAAGTCGGTGGTTGAGAAATGAATTCGAACAAAACTATATAAAACAGGACGAAGGATGTCAGCGGAGAGGAGATTAGAATCCCAGACTCTTATTGTTGTTGTTTCACCTGTTTCGAGAAATGGGGAAAAGGTGACCGCACACTTAATTCAGCCATGACACCCAAAAAAGGCCAAGTCTTTGAGGCCGGCAATTAAACCCCGAGATTTGGGGTCCATTTGGCATTCATTGGAAAGGATCTCCAACGAAACCCATAAAGAAATATTTACCTCATTTCATATTCAAACTAAAATAATGTTATGGAAACAGGGAAGGTTGGCCAAAAATGGGATTAGAGGGATTAAAAATGGGATTGATGCAACAAACAAGAAAAAACGCGACAACAAAAAGCAAAAGTCAGACGGGGAAACCAAACAAAAGTCAGTAATACTACTTCCAAGGTGATTAAAGATCGCAGGAAACGTATTTTATAGCCAGACCTCCCTTTTCCTGAAATGCCGCCCTTGCAATTTATGACTTTTTATGATTTCACGCGCCAAATTTAATCGGAATTTAGAGAAGAGCCCCACAAAACAACAAGGTCGGAGCCGGGGAAGCAATAAAAACTCTTACAAACCCCCCAATTAGACCTCGGATTTGACGATAAAAAAAAGTGAAAATGCTCCCAGATGAATAAAAAAGTTCCTTGAAATGTGCAAACAAATCGCGCAACTTTCTCCCACTTCCGACGGCGTCTCCATTTCAAACACGCGGATATAAGGCGCCGAAAAGAAGGGTGTTACACCATTTCGAATATTGTAATAGACATTGAGGGGGAAAAGGTTGGAAAGTAAAGGCCTTCACTTTATAAAGGAAAAGGATTTTGTTTTTATGGGATTCATAAACAACGACCTACTGTTTTCTTACTGTTCCTGACCGTGCATAAATCAATGATCACACAGAACAATAAAAAGGTTTTTGCAAGTAAAAGGGATACTTTGAATTGGTTCAAGAAACAATCCCTCCATATTTGAACCTAATCGGTCAAATTGCTTGTTTTTATTCGAATACACAAGAAAAAGAATCCGCGCTTTGCACGCCTAATTCCCCCCCGCCTATTCAAATACATTTTGCCGGCGTATTCTTGCCCGCAGGTCGCAAACAACAAACCCAGCGCGAAACTTGATATTAATTACACGGCTTACAGATCCATTAATTAGCGAAAAGAAAAACGAATCGGGGCCGGCCACGGCCTTTAAGTCCCTGGCAGATGTTATAATTTATGCAAATTTCGAAGGAAATGGACACCACATTTCGTGTACTTCATTTGTTTATGTCTTCAGATTTATCGCCCTGTTGATGCCAGCAATTCATCTTTCATGACCGAAATTATGGAGACTTGAATTTATGATTTGGCGGGTGAAATAGAATGCCAAAAATACCCAAATTTTTTGAAAAAAGTTGAACATCAGATTTGAAATAAAAATTTATTCATTCTACCGGTTCCCTGGACGAAATAGAAGAACAAGTCATTGATTGGTTTGACTTTTTCTCCAGATTCTCATGATAAATCTTGGCCTGAGCTTCCTGCTGTCGAAGATTCCGTGCATAAAGATCTCTCATGTGACCGTGAACTGATTGTTTCACATCATTCACAACGTCTCCCAACATCCAGAATGTTATCAATTCAGTCACAATATCATAATTTTGTTCTGTGAGATATGAAAGGACGTTGCAAAGGAAGAAAACAAAACAATGCCAGACTTTGTGGACAACAACAACTGGCGCTTTGTTCTCATTCGAGGGAGAATAGGCTTCCATAAAAGCGATCAGGTTCTTCCTCGATGCCAGAGGTTTCTTTGGAAGGAGCATATAACAATGAAGAAGAGTGAGGAGTTGGGAGATGTCCAGATCAGC
Source organism: Bursaphelenchus xylophilus (assembly GCA_904066235.2). Classification (NCBI taxonomy): domain Eukaryota; kingdom Metazoa; phylum Nematoda; class Chromadorea; order Rhabditida; family Aphelenchoididae; genus Bursaphelenchus; species Bursaphelenchus xylophilus. The sequence continues at coordinate 7,125,244 of CAJFCV020000004.1, forward strand.
CAGTTCTTTCTCCATGTCTTGGACTGCCGCCATTTGAAAGTGTTGGATTAATTTCTCATCTTTCTCGAAGGGATAAGTGGCCAATCGGATCAAAACGTTCAGGACATATCTGTGTTGAGCTCGACTGAAAAATAATAGAATCAATGACGCAAAATGGAACAATTATCAGGGGTCATGTAGGCATACCCTCTCTTGGTGTACAAGTTCTTCCAGTCGACCACAATCTCTCCCAGTGTGCAGTTGTGAACTTCATGATGAGTGTAATCTCGATGCTCGAATTTAACCCCAGACGATTCGAAGACAAATTCCAGGACCCGTTTGCATATCTGGAACATTAATTTGGGGACATGAGGATAACTCCGAGCTTCTTCATTGGATAAAAAGTTGTTTTGCCAGGTGAGATATGAATGTAGAGGATATCCGCCATTGATTGGCAGGATCCGGGCGTTGCGCAACATTATATCTTCGATTTGTCCTACAACCACTACTTGCTCCATACTTTGGACAGAATTTGGACTAAAATGAAGGTTTGTAATTAACATAAATATTAATATAACATAAACCTAATATAACATAAAATTAGTAAAATACGGCCAAGATTTTTTACCGTTTAGATCTAACTAATTCCAAGGCTTCTGATGCCGACATTCCCTTGGATAACACAAGAAAACAAGCAATAAGAGTGCCCGTTCGACCCAATCCAGCATGGCAATGAACAGCAATTTTCCCTTCATTCAACGAGAACTTCATTACTTTTACTATATCTAGTATGGTCTCCACCGAACAAAATTGAAAATCCGGTATGGCGAAATTGTAATGATATACTAAATGGGGTTGGTTACTGTAATCCAGACCTACCGTTGTGTCTCATGAAACCTTCAGGGTCATAGGAAAAGCCTGATTGATGAAGAGGAGGACCACAAAAGGCATGCTCATTGGGGCTTTGGAGATTAAAGATGGCTGTTATGTTATTCCTAAAGATCGTGTAACTGAGATGAATACATTACTCACTTTTTAAAACTTTCGATTATGTCAAACTTTTCCATGGCATCCTCTGTTGGCCTGGCCATGGCCAGAATATCATCGGTTATCCTAAAAATCAAGGCTTTAGTCTCAAAAAGGTCGTAATTTTTTATGACACTTACATTCATTGCACTCCTAATATGCCTAATGTGCAGAACATAATGAAACTCGCTTACCACGAGGAATATAACCCTCTTATCGCCATCTGATCCTCTTTCCAGTACTCCCATCCACAATATTTACAGTTGGGGCCGCGGCAATATAATTTACATTTCATTGTGTCAGGTGTAAGACGGAGGATCCCGCTCCTAAAGGCCGAATATTTGGCTGGTGGCAGAGCGATCGAGGCGGAGGCTGAGGTAAAGTCGTGGTTAATATCTGAAATTCGAACTATTTTTATTATAAAACAAATGGAACTTTGTTAGATACGGTATAATTTGATGACGAATTTCCATTCTCTTTATATCTAACCCTTGATAAGAAAATGCGTATTTTGTATATTATCCTATAATAAATGACGTTAATTCAGCTCAAACAGCCGCGGATTTACACACGACCGGTTATTTTGCACAATAACGGGTTGTAAAATGGCTGTCAGGTGTAATATCTGAGGCCGACCCGTATTAACCTCATATCTCCGAAACCTTAAAATCGACCAAGCTCTAAAGAGAAGCATCCGGAAGCCTTCTTTTTTACTTGCTTTAGCCGCATTTTACATTACACCCAAGACTGCTCTTACAAAATCCCATCAACACACACATTTCGCGTGATATAAAAAATTTTTTGTGGATATGGCGATGACGCTAGGCTACTGGTATTTCTACATATTCACTTCCGTACAATGGGTAAACTTGTCGAAAATATAATACTTTCTAGGTTTGGACGTGGCGCCATCCACTCAATTGATGTGTGTTTTTAAATTTTGAGGTTGATGTGGATACAAAAAAGTGAGAGAGAACACGGATATCGTGCTCGTCCTTGTTTTCTAGCTTTATAAATTGAAAAATTGTTCCGGAAGACTGGTGTAATGACTACGATACGATAAGAAGGCGATATATTAAAGAAAGCCAGGTTCCATTACATTACATTATGTACTATCATATTGCATAACTTACCTAAAGTTATTGAACGTAAATCTGACTTACCCGATGCGGACGTCATGATGGTTGAATTGAAAGATGCAAATGGCTAACCGAGCAGTGTATTACACCCGCTCCTTACATCTTAATTGTCATTCGATTTCAGTGCCGCCTTCCAACCTAAGCTCTTAGGGTTTTTGCATTTGTATAGACCAAAAAACGGCTTTAACCTATGAGTTCGCTGTCACCATGACAACTTTGAGCACGTAAATCTACTGATTTCCGGGATTAAAATCGCTTAAATTTGGAGTTATTCCATTGTCAAAACCATTGTGAAGGAAGAATTCCTAGCCTGAGGGGGTTTTGTCATGGATACAGAAGTTGTAAACTAGGGCTTCCGAAAAAGAAAAGAATATTTTATGAGGGTATTGTTAAGAGAAACAATCGAGGTTAGATGGGCAAACCCCATGAAATGGCTGGAAAATGAATAATTAACCAGACTGGCATTGTTAAAAGATAATGACGCAGATAAACACAGCAATTACAAAGACCTTTAGCTATTAATATGGTCGTTGATGAGTGTGGCTACCATTGTAGTTTGAAACACGTAGAATTCGTACGAACAAGTGCTTGGCGAAAGTAGTGCGTTCATAATATTATTTGTGTTACTTTTCTTGAGTATTGTCAACGGCTTCTGTATTAAAATTTCCATGAAATTAAATTGGTAACAAGACTTAGAAGCAATAACTTTTATTGTTGTCTCCAATGAGTGAATTTTTAATTGTTTTCAATTTTAAATTTTTATTGCTTCAAATTTAATGTGAAAGGTATGCACTTTGATGGAATCACAAGAAACCCCAACGAAAGTTCATAAAGTTCTACACTCACATGACTAATCTCTTGCCCTTTTTCAGCTGTAATTTGTTAATTCTAAAGCGCACAAAACACTTTACTACTTGAATGACTAAACCATTCTCAATTGGAATAAGTAATCTACGTATATTTAACAAGTTCTGCATGCTTCATATAGATCATGGGTTCAAGATAAGAGAGTGTTGATAAACACTTGGAATACTCAAGGAACTCTCAACGGACTTTGACTCCAAATCCAAAAAATAAGCTCCAAATTCGCTATTTATTTGTGGCACAACTGCTTAAAGAAGGGAGTAAACAATAAAGGAACAGTAAGTCAACTCGAATAGTTCCAAGAATAACTTCTTATCTATATTGGACACTAAAAAACAGCTGATAAAATGCAAAATCGGTCCCCTCCGACTGCCATCATATCTTTCTCGAACGACCTTTGGTCATAAAGTTACAAATACTCTTTCAAAACACTTTGTAAACAGGTTTTTGACCATCAAAACAATCTTTTTTGCACGTGTGATCGATATGTTTGTAAGAATACAAACAAAAGTACCAAAAGGTAACCAAAGATAAGGTCGTTCTGCCGGCTTCCTCGTGAAATCCCGCTTAGATGGCTATCAGTTGGGATCGGTTCAAAGAATTTCTCAAAGCGTTTTGGTTCCAGATGCTGGTGTTTACAATGTCATGATCTGATAAGCGTACTCCCCGTTTTCTGATGTCTGAATGGAGGAAGTTCAATATGAGGCAGCTCCAAATGAATAAACAAACGGTTGCTTAAGGTGTTTTCTCCGAAGTTTCGTCATCCTTTTTTGATGAGAAACTGAATTTACACGTGAGTTCCGTAAGGTTTTGTTCGCCGCATGACTCGGATCTTCAGACATGATGCATAAAGTTCCGTTTCTCTCGAATATGGTTATTTCACCAATCTATTTCCAAATTCGAGTCCTCTTTCTCTCCTCTCCGAGCTGTCCCATGACCCCAGACGTTACTCTTTAACACCCCCATCGGCCATAAATTGGACAAAGACCTCCTCCTCGAAGAGCTCCTCTTCCAGATCATGGCCTCTTCCCCCATTGCTCATTAATCTTCTCTCCCAGGGTACGAATCATTAAATCAAAAACGGAATCCTTGTGAAAATGTCGTGCAGATCAGCGCGTTTTTTAGCCAAAGTTTCAACGCCTTTTATAAGGTTCTCGTGATCGTCTGCAGAAAGAATGGTGGCTTTTTATTCGGGTTATTTGGGATTGCTTTCGTGTTCATTGATACCAACGATGATCATGTGCTTTCCGAAAGCCGGACTTCCCTCCTTTTTTCAAACTTTTCTATATACGTATTGTGTAAAGGATGTGTACAAACTAAGAAGCCTTTTTTGTTAAAATAATGTCGCCCCTTCCTTTTTTCAGAAAGCCAGACAGTTAAAGTGCATTTGGCCATTCTCTGATCATATGACTTTGTAATGTTCGGAGTCTCTTTTCTGAAAAAAGAACTCTGCTCCCTCCTCTCGCCCCATTTTTTTGGAAGTCGGGGAGAACTGGAATAAAAGGCAGGGTTCCAATCTAACATGTGATTGAAAAGTCTGGTAATTTGATGTAATGAATATGGAGAGTTAATTAGATCATTGTTAAGATCCCCAGGCACGACGGGGAACGGCACGTTGCGAACTTTTAATTAGGTTTAATTTCTCCAAGATACGTATTTGGAATGTTTGTTTTCGGAGGTGTCCTTGTCCAGAGATATCTCGTCTTTGTACACTTAACCTTTGACACCAAACAGCAAGCTGTCGAAATAACAGCGGGCCTGAAACCCGGTAAATATTTGTTTGGATGTTTATTTTCCGTTTCTCAGAGAGCCCCTCTTCCCTGTAATTCCGTTATTTACGTCTTTTCCTTTGTGTTTTCCCGGTAATCTTGAGGTTATTTCCAATTTTATGTCATCAAATATTTTTTTAAAACACATTAAACCAGTCGATAATCATATTCAGATCGTTTTTTATATTATAACCATCAATTTTATGACCAAAATATTTTGCAAAATGTTCTCTTCGGCGTCAGGATGACAAGAATCGCAGACATAAATAAGTCGTTATTGCGCGAGGCAATTGCAGATGTTTGCACTTTCAAAAGGACGTTTGCTGTCTGCAATTGGAAAAAAAACGATAAAATCTTTGGAAAATATAAACAAAGACGGCCCATGTATACTCGTTCTCCTTCTTTTCTGAGCCTTTCGTACCTTCGGGGTATTTCTGCCAACCTGCCAAGGGGAAGATTGAACACGCTCCCAGCCATTAGCCGCTCCCCAGCTTCTCAATGACCTTTGAGTGCATCTTAAGAGTCTTCCCTTCCCAAATCACTGTTAATTTTATGTTCTTCGTGGTATATAACAGCAAATTTTATAAGCTGCTATTTAATGACTGCCTTACGAGCAATAGTTAGTACCCATATAACCCGCAATCTAGTTCATTACTTGTTAAAAATAGCCCTCATTCTAATGACGCAATCCTTTGATTATCATCATTTTTATTGTTGATCTTTATTAGAATGCCTGACATAAGCGTGATCACATGGTTCCCGCCCGAGGTGTGGAAGTCGTGATCAGCAAAAACTTCTTTCTCGAAATTCCCCCGGATCAACATGTAATGTTTTACTATGGTAATATCAGCGTGATTTAAGCGGAAATGAACAACAGTTTAGTTTATCTGTAGAGGCGGTGTTTATGTAATGGCTTTTTTTGGTGTTGCAGGGAGTAATTAAAGTAGCAAACTCCGTTTTTTGATCCATTTTTGTGGGCAGGAAAATATGAATGGGGACAAGGTTTGAAGGAAATTGATCCCTTTATTATTGACCTTCTTCTCCAGGGATCTCTTCGAAAGATCGCCCGAAAAAAATTTGAGAGCCAAAACAGCAGCTAAAAACTCAGTCTAAGGCCCCGAGAATATCTGCAAAAAGAAATTAACCTCTTGTTTTTGATGGGTCACCAACCTTCTAGTATCCTTAAGAAATGATGGTATCTCTCCGGTGTTATTGTTTGCCTTTCGCCTTTCAGGTGTCGTCAAAATACAAAGAATTCCTTATCATGTTTGGTGGGCTTGGGATCACTTCCTGATGGCATTCCTTCGCTTTCTCACATGATTTTATTACATTGTACATGGAATGATCTTCTCGTTTCTAATTAATAGAGTCGTTTTACCAATACTAATGTCGGGTCAATTGTATTGATATATAACCGCTATTGCGGCTTTGTAAATCACTGGCGCCCGATATTCTGTAATTTCGACCCCGCGTCATTCCCCTCTTCCCGCCATCTGCTCTGATGATAAGAGTCAATTATTAATATCGAGTCCAAAAAGTCATCACGGTTTGCAAAATTACTTCGCATGAGTTAACGAGTAGCGATCACATGAATTCCACCTTCCTGTACTTGATAATGGAATTGTTTCCCTAATGTTTACCGAGCGTCTGGACATGTCTTATGATGTTATAGGTAATTCGGGAGATCTTATCTATGTTTCCAAAGCACTAGCGAACATTCAAACCCGCCTTTCTAAATCCTTTTTGGATTTTGAAAAAGAGGAGGCGGTTTTTCAGTTTCGCACTTATCCGAGCGTGGCTAATGCCATGGTGAACATAATTATTATCACGAACTTCATGAAACCTTCGATCGTAAAGATGCATGCCCATATACACTTTTGGTCTGCTCATTATAGGTTTTTGAAACTGAAAAAAGCGTCATCATGACAGATTTTCGGGAAAAATTCGAGACCTGGCGGAAGATCGACAGGCGGAAGGGCGTTCTTCCGAGTTTTACAATAGTCTCGCATTAAAAAATGGTGTCCTGACGGTGGTGGTGTTTCCTTTGCTCTCCCCGTTCTCTTCCACCCCGTGATTATCTTCCTCTTCCTTTCCCTTTGAACCCCGTGATCAGAGAAGAACGAAAAAATGGGAGGAAAAAGATTTTTTTGTTTTCCGACAGAGAAAGTGCAGACTCAATTCGAGTTTCTTTTTATGGACGCGAGTCTCGAGTTATGGGGCAAGACTTATTGGACAGGGCCGAGAAAAAGCCAAACGACCAAGTCTGTGCCTCCACTGTCCCCGCGCTCTCTCGCCGCCTTCCGGTCCCTCATCTTTAGAGCCGAGAATAGAGAATCAAGGACAGGGATTATATAACGCGTGTTTTCTGGGGACTTTTATTTGAATATCGCGTGAATCTTATTGCCCTTTACACGAACAGTGAGCATTTTTATTGGTTGTCGTCTTTTTCAGGGTATCTCGTATGAATGCGCGAACAAAACAGTTGCAATTGGTAAGTTTTAGCATTTTTATCGATAATTTAGGTAGTAAGAGTAGCCTTCTACTTTTATTTTGAACTCTAGGGTAGAATGATTCTTTCTACGGCCGCCATGGTCACGGGCTTTCCGAATGAGTTGAGCCTTATTTATTCCAACCTTTATTGATTATATTGATCTTGTTTTAGACTGTCGAATCGCGCCAATTACAAGATGCGGCGTCTTGCATATTTCATACACTGCTTCTTCACCGAACGACTGGAAAATTCCACTATTCGACTGATGTAAACTACAAGATCGGGTGTATAGGACTTCAAGAAATTCAATGCGAGGAGATTGATCTCACTTATGTAAGTGTAAAATAAAGGTTATTTACTTTTTGTAAACCAACAAAGTTATGCTTATTTCATTCTCTCCCAACGTTGTCGATCAGCTTTTGTTAGGCATGCTAGCTTTTACTATTATCTACTCTATGGCAACTAAAATCCCCTTTTCAGGTACGGGTAAACAGTCCTGAATTGATATCAGACGTGGAGAAAAGTGTGTCTGACATTGGAGAAGCAGTCAGGAATTCGACCAAGACCGGTTTTGTTGTAGGATCCTCTCCCAAGTCGAATACATCGTCCCCATCACCGAGTGTTAGACTTTATGGCATTGGTAAGGATATCTCAATGTTATTATTTGGTGTTTAGAGAAATGGGAGACCTTGATGACGGCTCCGATGAAGTTAGAGTTCTATCAGAAACGAAAGAGGCAATGGCCTATGCCCGAAGATCATTCGCCTTGGGAGGTCTGGGATCTGAATTTAGAGGTTGTGAAAATAGAATCAACTGGTGAGTCTGATCAAATAGAAGAAGGATGGGGCTTATTCATGAAGATTTATGGTTCCCTTTGAATGAATTTCATAACAAGTCCCTGTTCCTTTCAAAAAGCGCAGTCGAAAACGTTCAAAAATATTTATGGATATTATAATTACATTTTCGAAGACAACGTTAATGGCTTATTTACAGAGGACTTTACTCCGATGAGGGAGTATGTGGGCGAAAGACTCGGAGAGATCGTCCTAAACATATGTCAATGCATGAATCGCTCCCAATACATGCCCGCCATGCCTTCTCGTGACTCACTGGCTGACGTCTTTGATGATCGTTTCAGCGATTGCGAGCCCTACCTATATCGGATCGACTCCGACCTTATCTCCAAGCCGAATGATCTTAACTCCAGGTCGAATTATATGATGAGATTGCTTCGGGATACCATGAAGTTTACTGGCTAACACTAATCAAGGCTCATTTCAGTAGTTTCCTCTCCGTTTCTTGTGTTTACACGGTCTTTTCCTCTTTCTTTATAACGACTATTTCGGGTGTTTAATACTGTAATATATTTGCATTTATGTTGTTCATCTTACTTCAAAGTCTCATCAGGAAAATTTTGACGAAAATATGTGTACATAGGCGCTCGTTTTCGACAAATACACAAAAAAATCAGCCCTCCCTTTCTTACCTCTTTCCTCGTTGTTACATGTATAGTGTACTACTTGTTCATATTCAGAACACTGTCAAAAAAAGTTGTAAAAAATGTAAAAAATTTGGTGTTGTCGCTTTAATAAATCTTTGTTTTGATAAGACTGGACCCCGATTACATGAAGCTAATATAAAATGAGTGATTACAAATGATCTTAGACCTGACCACCAGGAGATTACAACTCATTGCTAAAAGTATTACTTTTTGGTCATTGATGCAACAAAACCTGTTTTTGAGACTATCTAACCCACAAGACGATCATATGAGTGTAGGGAGTGCGAAGAGATTATGCAACACGAGTTATCACATGAGAGCAACTCTTGGCTCAATTTCCGATTGGGTCAAGTGTTCGTCTCCAATTTTTTTATTTTCTTTTTTTCTTGCCGGCACGCTTGCCTTGCAAGGAGAATTGATAGTACACAAGGAGCAATACTGGTATTTTCGAGTGAAATATCGGAATTTTTTGTAGTATGAGGCTTCATTACTTCTTAAAAAAAGTTTTTTCTGCACAAGAAAGTTTTGTTTTCGTCAATTTTAGGGTTACTAGGTTGGGGAAGTCAGTGGTATGATTTTTACGTCCTTTTTATAGCGTGTATTCGACCGGCTTTTATGTTTTGTTTAATTTTATGAAGTCCTATCATTGGTAAAAATAAGAATCTTTTCCGGGAATGCCATATTTGACACACGTGTGTATAACACGAATTGAAGCTCCAAATCCTTTCGGACACCGTTTGACTCCACTTGCTTATCATATTCTTGATGAGTCTTCATCTTCCAACTCTCTGAATCTCCATGATTTCTGCGATCTAATAGAAAGGGGCGCCGAATCTCTGGATTATGTGCTAATCGATCGGATCGAAGTCAACCCAGGGTAGGTTTTCTTCGAAAATACATGGGTTTCTTTATAGTGTTACACTTCACTTCTCTCTACACCCAAATCGAGTGGCTCCAGTCTGCTTGTTCTGTGTTGGTGATTCCAAATGTCGACCAAATCAAATTCAAGCCTTTTTCAACTTCATGCGGGTGTTATACGAAGACGACAAAGAAATCGAAGGAATGATACCAAGTGTCAGAGAAGGTGGACTACAGCAATTGCTTGGGGACAAACTTCAACACGAAATGGTGAGATTTTACTGTTGGAGTAGACTTCATTACGTAATTTTATGGGTCTTCCATAAATTGCACCATCGTTGGGTGACTGGGGACTTTCTAGATGCCAGATTGCGTCAAATATGACAAAACTGTCACGCGTAAGACGAGTTTTTAAAAGTAGATCTCAAGGGTAATATCTTCAAATATAAAATTATTTTGTTTGGCCTTCGCCCGTTGGTACAGCGTCAAGTATTTGTTTCCGGAAGATTTTTTGCGATCCTTAGAAGGAGGAATTAAACGGGGATGGGTTAAGAGTTTGCGCAAATATACAATAACACGGCTTGCTGGTGGATATATTTATATGGGAGGGATATCAAGGATTACTCTTCATTGAGTGGGGTTAAACAGGACGCCTGTTACAGGATAGTTGTAATGAAGCAGCCAGATTGGGCCGTTCTGGTAAGTGAACGCTCGTTTTGTACTGGTGATATTTTCTACGGGAAAAGGGAATAGTAATAATACAATCGGCTAGAGTTCAAACAGTCTTGTTCCCTGGTGGTTCCTGGGAAGAATGAAGGCTTTCCTCGGTTTCAAAACTTTTTTTGAATCACGGTTTTCGAAAGTCGCGAGAATTATAATGTTTGAGCTCTTTATAAACGGACTTAGTACAATATCCTCGTGTTTGCTTTGCATTAGAGACTAAGTCATTGCACTAAAATACGAAGAAGATGGTGCAAAGGAATACCGAGTGGTCTCTTACCAATGGTATTGCTGAATTTGGGGGGAAATTATCTTTTGCTCAAACTTTTTAGAGATTCATTAAAATTAATGGCTATTCGACAGTTATTCTACTTGTTCATTTCTAGTTTTTGACGTTATTTCTTACTATTTTACAATACTTTCACCTCATTATTCCCTTATGCGAGATTGTAAACCAGAGCTGTGAAGTATAAAAATGGTGGATCTTGTTTTAGATCGTATTAGATTGAGAGAGAAAATGCTATCCGAGACTAAACTTAAAGGGCACAGTATCTGGATTGTGCCCGTTAATGAGGTAAGCAATGATATTTGAGAGCGATCTGTTGTTAGTTTGAATAATGTTGTGAGAGCCGGGCTTGTTTTCGATAAATTTTTTGGATGTGATGAAATTTAAGGCGCGAGCTTGGGAATGAGATAAGGGAATGCAGAAGATTTTGCGTGTATTTCGATTTTTGTCGGTTGTAATTAGTCAGTGATGCCTGTTAAAAATTACTCAGGTCACCGCCTACACCACTAGTATAATATAATGGAATGCTCTGTGCCTTGTTCCATAGGACTTCTCATGTTTGCAAGATAAACACCGTCAGAAAGGGTCTTAAATGTTTGTCGAATATTATCACAAAGGTTGTCAAAACGAGGAAAGAGTAGAGTTACTCTCAAAAACCAATCGATTTCTTTAGATTTTGGTTTTAATTCATTCTCCAAACTGTTGTAATGGGGCTTTCAGATGAGTCAGGGCGTTGAGAGCTAGGGAATTTCTTTAAGATAAGGGTGTCATTTCGATTCCTCGCCAATTTGGGTTATTTTAGATTGACTTCAACAAAAAAATGGATTCCAAAAACGAGAAGATCAATGACGTCCAACGGCAGATCCTCGAAGTGAAAACGGTGATGAGCGATAACGTGGCCAGAGTTTTGGAAAGAGGAGATCGGTTGGAGAACCTGGACACACGAGCTGAAGCGTTGCAACAGTCGGTAGGTCAAAGTTTATAACAAAATAATTTTATAAGTATTGTGGTAATATCGGTATGATTCAACTTTTTTTGTACCTGAGCCTTTGCCTATTGATATCTGACCCATTTTCCGCTTGGTAGAGCGATTGGAATTTTATGATTTAAAGGTTTCTTAGGAGTGTGGATTACTTTACTCTCTAAAATGCATCGAGTTTACGTAGTAGAAGAATGTGCTCGTAGTTATACTGTTAATGATCCTTATGTAAGTTGGGGTTTTCCGGAAAATAGAACTAGTATTCCGACAGTTCTGTTGATCATTTATATCAGGTTAAAGTAGCAGACGTTGGTCTTATTTCTGACGTTTTCATTTGAATTCTTTCAGAGTCAGACATTCAAGACCACGGCCCATCGAGTTCAGCGGAATATGTGCATGAGGAACTTGAAATGGACAATCATCCTGGGCGTAGTATCAGTTATACTCCTTCTTATTGTCATATTCCTCGTCCTCCGGTCCACCGGTGTGTTGTAATCTCGGTCTGTACAAAGTTTTTTATACCTATTGTTTCCAAAATAAACCTTTATCTTCGCTTGTTTTTATATGTCTTATTTATTTACAGTATGTCTTCAGAGTGCCTAGGATCTTGTCCCTGGATTCGTTAAGGGTAAAGTCGCGAATCATTGAACGGAAATAGGGTTTCCTGAATGTAACGGAGAGAAAGACAAAGATGCTCATTTGATCTCATTCTTTGTCACACTTCTGAATTCGAAGACTTTATGGGCATTTTAGTATCAGAATGGTTTTTTTGGGATTTGATGATACACTGCTTACTACCATAGTTGGGTGTAATAGACGCGAGATTCATACGTTTGTCCCAGTGGTCAGAGATGAGGTTGCACAACCACGGCGAGACAGTTCAGTATGGCGCTGTTTTGAATCAACTAAAAAACTACATGGTCATTGGAAGGCGGCAGAGTAGAAGAGCCATACACACCATGACGATGGCATCGGTCCATAAATGGAATAGCGCGACTCAGTTTCCGGCCCCCCCAAAATGATGAGCGCCATTATGGCGGAGGGGGGAGGGGGGCTGGCTCCATGCCCCCATCCCCTCTTTATGAAATGACTTTGGAAACATTTTGTGGCCCAAAAAGGCGACCCCATACTCTTTCGCCCCGCCGCTCTCGTGTGTTTTTCTTCGCGGCCCTGAGGGCGAGGGAGCGGCGAGAGAGAAGGGCCGGTACCAATTTTTAGTAGATGCGGGTTTTTTGCATGCGACTTTTATCGTTTTGCCTTCCAGTTCCCACTCGCCGAAAGACTCTTGGCCTTCTTTTGTGCTTTTATTTTCTTCTGATTCAGTCCCCGACTTCAGAGTTACTTAGTTTACTCTCAACCAGCTCTTCATTTCTCAACTCCGAATGGCTCTGACTGTCTGCCGCGCCATTATCTTCCGCCTTATTGGGTTAATTTGACCCATCTTTGTTCCTATTCTAACATAGCCCTCATTAAGCTAATTCAAGCCTGCTTTATGCATCACTTATTACGAAATATCCCGTTAATTATACGTATTTCGTTTGACCTTCTTCCGGCTTTCTTTCGAATAGGAATTTGAATAATTAAGACAAGCCCTGAGGGCAGCATTAGTAGTCACTTCTAATTGTGCGATTCGATGGCATTTCAAATAATTTGCTGATTGGTGAGAGAAAGCCTTGGGAAATGAAAGTAGGGGCCTTTGTCATCGGAATGACTCTGTTTTTATGGGAAGGAGAACATCGGAACTCTTTTGGCCTTATAAAGGACCACTCTTTCAAAAGGGAATTGGAATTTCATTTTATGAAATTTGCCGAGAAATCACGTAGTTCTCAAATTTTTAACAAGGAAAGTACTTCTATGGGGTATGGAGTTACAGGTCGAGATATATATCAAAAAATTCGCAAAAATTTTCTGATTCAGAATATATAAAAATTAGCTGCCTAATTTTGGTCTATTAACGAGTTTTATCAATAAATGTATTTCTCGAGGAAAAAAATCTGCGGCAACAAAACCGCGCTCGGTCTCTTCCTTCGGAAGAGAGCGGTGTGGCCGAGTGGTTAGAGCGCTAGATTGGGAATCCGAGGGGAATGGGTTCGATTTATTTTGCCACAGAACCCATTTTTTAATAACTTTTTTTTTAAGAACTACTTTTAAGGTGCAGTTGTAATCCAATTTGATATTTTAAGGCTTGTCAAGGCATCAGAATTTATTTTAACACAAAACAAAATTTTTTTATTGGTAAAAACACGGTCAAAAAGACACTTGCATGGTGTCGCGAGAAAACTTCTGAGGACAAAAACATGTCATCAGACCAAAATTAGGCAGCTAATTTTTATATATTCTGAATCAGAAAATTTTTGCGAATTTTTTGATGTATATCTCGACCTGTAACTCCACACCCCATAGAAGTACTTTCCTTGTAAGAAAAAATTGCGAAATTTTTTTTCACGTCTAAAACTGTCACAAATTTTAAAGTGTAAACGTATAAACTATTATCTTTGTGACTCTGTAAATAATACTCTCCGAGCCGAAGCACTCTTATGCCTACAGTTTTCCAATACTCTCACCCCTCCAATATTATTCTTTTTTGCCTTTTCCATATTTGCATTTTGAAGCCGAACTGTGAACGCCTCGAGGGCACAGTTCAAACAAAACGTCATTGTTTCCGTGGAGCTCTTGGGTTTTGTCTCAAAAATGACAATCCTTGTCATTTTTGTCTACCTTTTACCTCTGCTATTCTTACTTTTCTTTTTTAAAACTGAAATTTTAAACTTTCGAAAAAAACTGGCACGCTTTTTTTCTGATTTTGGCCGTAGGGAAATATCAATTGTTTATTTAAAAGGCATGACAAAAACAAAAGAGGGATGTTGTGGAAATATTCGAAGTAAACATAACGATTTACTGTGCTGTCTTGGATGGCCTATATTATACTTTTGGGGGTCTGCTGATCAAAGACTACATGTTTGATTCTCGAAATAATCTTGAAATTTATTTTTGCGTTCCACTCAAAGATGGCTGTCTATTATTTTGTCACCGCGGCAATTTGGATGGATCAGGGACAGTTCTTTACAACAAAAAGTCGGTTCGATGATGATTTTTTATGCGGTGGGATCTCTCCGAAACTCGTGAACTTCGCGAGGACTTGGCGGAGGAGTGACATCTCAAAAACTAACATAAGCAAATTTTTTGGCACTTTTCGCATTTCAGCCACCTTGGCCTTGGTTTTTCCGCCGACCCATTTGCGGTGTCTTAAAAAGATCTATCGTTGACCCGACTTGTCGTTGTACGATTACTTCAATATACTCTCAGTCGTTCATCGCTTTTTCTTCGAGTAATCCTTTTTATTCGCATCACCGTTCTTCATCGTCCTATTCTCGCACTTTCCGCTACCGGAAAGTAAGATCAATATTCGAATTTTTTCCTGGAGTTTCGTATTGAATAATTTTATATATTTCGGATAAAATAAATCCGAGACAATGAAATAAAAGGGGGGATTCAGAAGAGAAAGATGAATGTAATGAATGGGGCGAAGCGAAGTCCGGAAGGACAAGATGGCCAGAGGAGCGGACACAACAGATAGTTGAGGGGCCTGCCGTTTTCCCCGTTCTTTATTCAAAATAATTTTGCGTCATCCGGTCGATAAATGGACACCAGATGGTTTTTTGACTTCTGTTTTAGTCTCGGGGGATCTTCTGAGAAATACCTCTGTTATTGTCGTGTAAAAGATTTGACTAACTTTCGGGAGGTGTGATTTATGGATTTATTTTGAGATAAAGGCTTTTAATTCCTTGAATCCCTTCTTCTCCAACCTTTTGTCAGCCTATTTCTGATAATTTACAATAACGGGTTGTTTTTGTTTATCTGCCCTTTTATTGTTTAGTGCCGCCCCTGTCTTTTCCCGAGAAAAGGACCGGAATTCCTAATGCGGGTTATCTTTAAGTCAAGTCTTACATACATAGGTACTTGTTCGATGGTCAAAGACGTAGTTTTGTGAAATCAGGGACTTCATGGACCGGATTATATAAGAGATAATGTAAAAATTTTAATATTAAAGGCATTTGCTTCGGGATCTGACATTGTTGTAGCTGAGGGTAGCGACAAGTAACAACTTGCCGTTACCTTTAAAATTCGATTTTGCCCTTAAATTTGCAAAGCGATATTCTTAACCAAACCATGTGTAATGCACCCATTTCTGTAGCCTCTACGCCCTCTGTATCCATCACAAGGCCGCGAATATATCCACATTTATATATGGACGGGGAAGGAGAAAAAGGAAGCGCCCAAATTTAATTTTTCTGACTGCGTTTTTCCCTTCTTCGGCCGCCTTTTTTGTCGCCAGAAGCCGAAGAAGAACAAGGAGATGTAGGAGGGAAAAACCGGCCAAATTGCCTTATTTTCCCTCTTGGCCGGTTTCAAAACAGGGTATCAAACACGGCTCAACTTCTGAAGGCCCGGATTTGGCATTTGCTTTGAATCGGGGGTCATTTCAGGAATCCAGGGAACGGGTCATTTAGGAAAAGGCGGGAGTTGGTTTGGGATTGGGGAAAAGTGTCGAGAAACGGCGGTATACAATGGGTTTGATGTGGGTGGTCCTTTGGGTAATATAGTTGTTCGGGTAGTAACGTTCCGTTTTTACAAAACCATGATGTGTTTAATTCTAACTTAATGTAATCTTAATTATATTTATTTTTCATTAATTTTATCATGCAGAGTTTTGTCGTGGAATAATGATGATTACATAAGTCATCTTTATTCTTTACAATTAATTAGTTATGCCGTTTCTGAACTTTGAAAGCATTTTCAAAATGTCACACTTGTTCTTGTCGCCTTCTTTGTCTCTTTGTTCAACCCCTTCCTTTATCGTTATTCACAGTGCCTTCCCAGCAATTTATTTCTACATCGAGCCCATTGTTATTTTAAAAATAAGAATTTCCTATTTGTTTCTGTAAATTGTTGATTACCGAGTAACTAAGCAACACCAATATATTTTGGTAGAATGTTTGTAGCTTAGAATACTCCAATAGAAATAGGTATCTCATCCATATATTTATTGTATTCATCTCACTTCAAATTACTTCTTCAATTTCATGAGTTTTGTCGCGTGTCATTACGTAAAATCATGCTTACCAAAACGTATGATAACTCTCTTCAGATGGCCGCCATTCGGAAGAAGTTGGTCATTGTGGGTGATGGAGCCTGCGGCAAGACTTGTCTTCTGATTGTGTTCAGCAAGGATCAATTCCCGGATGTTTATGTGCCCACAGTCTTCGAGAATTATGTGGCGGACACAGAAGTCGATGGGAAACAAGTAAGAGTTAGCGGTTCAGATTTTATATCAGTTTAGGTGGAGTTGGCATTATGGGACACAGCAGGCCAGGAGGATTACGATCGACTACGGCCTTTGAGTTATCCAGACACAGACGTTATTTTGATGTGTTTCTCTATCGATTCACCCGATTCATTAGAAAATATTCCCGAAAAATGGACACAAGAGGCAAGTATACATATAGCAGTGTTCCACATTAGATTCGCCTAGAACTTCTCGATTGTTACCGTAAGACTGTACGGTTAGATCAATCCTTAGCATACTCGCCACTCTCTTTCTTTTCTCTTTTCTTTCGCCTTCGAACTCTCGATTGCACAACTTCGTGTCGCAGTTTCCAGTTGCTGCAGCGATTTCCCGCGAAATTTACGTTTTGGCAAAAGGTTGTCGCCTTGAATCTTGAAGGGTTGTCGCTCACTTTTGATGATAAAAAAAAGAAAATTTGAAATTTCACGGCTTCGGTAACGGCTGAATTGAAAACTGTTTGCACTGTGCGGATTTTGGGGTTTCCACTGTGGAATTAACTTGCTTAGGGGCTTGGCTCCGGCCAATTCTCATTGTTTTTGAGTGGTTGGAAAGTCAATTGGCGGCTTCGGAATCTCTGAGTTTTTGCAAAAACCATTTTATGGCATAAAACTAGTTTCCCCGGATCAATTTTAATTAATAATGTTTGCAGTCGTTGATGACTTATAAGAAACAATTAATTTTAGGTGAGGCATTTCTGCCCAGAAGTCCCAATAATCTTGGTTGGCAACAAAAAAGACATCCGGCAAGATGAAGAGGCAGTGAAGGAGATGAAGAAGATAAATCAAGGTCCAATCAGTGTGGAGGATGGACAGAAGATGGCTCAACAAATCGGTGCATATGCTTATCTCGAGTGCTCAGCCAAAACTAAAGATGTAAGTTCAGTTTTAGTGGTAATGTTTATCTCTTTACTCACGACGATTGGTAAACGAGGAGAATTATGATTCTGCAATGACTTGAGTTCTATTTTTTGGCACGTTTTTATTTTTTGAGTTTCTTTTTGAGCAAAAGTTGACATAGCGAGAATTTTAAGTTAATTAAGCCCGTCAACGGTATAACAGAGTTAAATTAAATGGCAAAGTTATAGGCGGAATTGTGAGGGAAGTTATGATGGTTAATTACGTTTAAGCCGTTTGCCCTTTAATGACCACATTATTAAACTTATTATGTTTCAGGGAGTAAAAGAAGTCTTTGAAACGGCGACCAGAGCAGCGTTGATGACCAAGAAGAAACAGGCAGGGAAATGTCAACTTCTCTGATTTTAGATATTTGTTTTGAGGCTTTATTTATGGGGAAAGTGCTCTTGAGTTGTGTCAGATTTTGTTACGAATTTGATGCAGGTAATCTGTGGATTGGCCTTGCCAAACCCGATTCCAAATCTTGGCCTTTCCCTGATATTCTCTTGTATATTTTTGTAACTCTTAGTCTGATTTGTTTGTATCCTCTTTTTGCTTGCTTTCTCAATATCTCTAGTCCACTTATTGCTCGTCCCTCAAAGTTCTCCAAACTTTTCCGAATGAGTAATTCAGTTTACAGTATGCCAAATTGTCTTACCAATTTTTTGATGACTTAATGTGTATTATTCCATTTAATCGACTTTATTTATTAATGAAGATCTGGATCTTGAATAAAAACAAAAATAATTTGAATACTTATTTATTCAATTAATATACTAAATAGACATTTATAAGAACTATGCAGGGTTATTGGCCTATTCTTAGGCAGTGGTCCATTTTATGAACCCAGAGATTATCCAATTTCAATGCCGAAGGAATCCATTTGTTCCCTAAGCTACATCTTCCCCAATCTTCTTGCCCTCCGGGCATATTATAGTTTATGAGCGGTCAAACGTTTTAAACAAAAAAAAACGTTTTGGCACATTTGTTGTTTTAAGGGGTTTCCCAAAACTAAAGATTTCTGAATTTTCTGTGAGTTTCTGAAAGAAGGAATGTTTTAAACTCCTTTAAGTAATGTTTTTTAGTTTCTCCAGATCCTTCTAAATATTTCTAAAAGTTTTTTCGGGATTACCTTCCAATATACGGTCACTCCCATTAAAAATAAGTAATGTTTTTTTGGAAAGAGCATCAACTTGGCGGGCTTTTCAAACTCGAATCCCTTTCGAAAGTTGAGATGAGGAATAATCGTTATAAGGGGTCGTTAAAAAGACGCTTTATTATTATTTTGATGTCTTGTTTGGCTTTTTGGGAAGGTTGCGTAATAAAAATACTTTCAATTTCTGATCATCTAAACGTCTTCTTGTTCAAGCGAAAGATAAGTCATGCTGAATATTTTGGTAATGCCTTTATCATATAAAACGATCAGAACAGTGATTTCTATTGCATAAAACAAGGAAGAGGATAATCGTCTTTTATTATTCTAAGCCTTTGATGTCCTGAAATGAACCAAAAACCGTTCGCCTTTACTCCATTTACCCTTGTTTATATTACTTTATACATGTATTTACTGAAATGATTGAGGCGCTCTGGATGAGTCAACTGAACAGATCGCTTTTTTCTGGAACAAAACTTTTTTGGAGCGCAAAGGCAAACAAGATTTCTTCTCTTTTTTTTATTCTTCAAATGTATTACAGTTGATATTTGAATATATTTTGAGAAAGGTCTTGGCCTTGAATGAATTTGTTTCAGGGGAAAAGAGAAGAGTTTCACGTTGAAATTGTTTGATGACCTCATTTTTATCAGTTTGAATTCGTTTGACTAGACTTATATGATGATTTAAAATAATTAGACTTCGATTTTCAAATTATTTGTCCAATAAAAATTAAAATCTTAAGTCATTCGCCAGCTGAAATCAGAAATGTTGCAAATGCATTGCCTCGGGCATTTCAAATGGGGAACCGGTGAAAACCCACCGGGAAGCGGGCCATGACCTAAGGGCATATCCCTTTTGGGCCGATTCAAATGGCCCGATTTGTGATATTGTTGGTCTCAATCTTATTTCTGACACTTCTCTCGAGGCATTTTTGAGAGTTCAAAAAAGAAATCGAATTAGAATTTGAGCCGGAAATCCAAAGAACGGCGGCCTTCTAAGCACTGCTAAATCACCTCTTAATTATTTATTTAGAATCTTTTTGAAGGCTTTTGAAATATTTGCAACAAGCTTGTGCTCATTTTTGGCACTGAAAAGAGTTTTCCTTTGTTTCGCAATCTTTTGTATTCCCCCTTTTTTATTCGAATTACGTAACATTGTACAAGGTCCGTGAGATTCGCGATTATATGGTTTGTAGTTCACAGATTTCCATAATATTTGACGTTGGTCTCACGCGATTATTCCCCCTAGCTCTTCAAAAGCTTTACACTGACAATACTTCATGAAATTATTAAAAACGAAGTTGTCGTATTTGTTGTATTGACATCACTTTTCGAGTGTTTGTAATTACCCCGAATCTATTTTTAGTAGCAATGCATGAGGATCAAGATAATTATGGGCTGATCAATGAGAGGGTTGTGGATCAAATCACCATCCATTCACTTTACAGACCTCACTCGTTAAGTCTTCTGCTGGGAGTCGCTCTGTATTCCTTCTACAACGCCTTCGTATTGTAAGGAATATTTAGGTCATTTGTTACAATAATCTTTACTCTGTTTACTGACGTCTCTATTTTCAGAGAAGACAGCCCTTCTGATCAGAATATCTTTGCTGGCCTCAAGGCTACAATAATCCTTTTCCTTTTTCTCAGTGCTCTCGTCTCTCCCAACGGTCCCTTCATCAGACCACATCCCATTTTATGGAGGATTGTCTTTGGTATCAGTGTCTTATATGCATTGTTATTACAATTTACCCTCTTCCAAAACTATGACGATATCAAAAGTGCGTTGACTTGGCTGGATCCAGAAGGCTTGAGTCAAAAGAAGCTGGAAGAGCAAGTAAGTAATCACAGCGTTTTGTGGCAAGTGTGATTTCAGTCCTACGCCGAAGCCTGCTGGGATATCTCATGGACTCGAATCCTGGATTCCCTGGACATCTTTGTTATCGCTCATTTCGTCGGGTGGGTGATGAAGGCCCTTCTGATCAGACACACCATCATCTGTTGGTATATCAGCATTCTCTGGGAGTTAACCGAGCTCTTCTTTGGCCATCTTCTCCCCAACTTCCGAGAATGTTGGTGGGATGCGATTGTCTTGGATATATTACTCTGTAATGGACTTGGGATCTACTGTGGTATCAAGTTATGCAAATTCTTGGAGTTCCACGAATTTCATTGGGAGAGTATAAAGTAAGCAATATCATCATTGGAAATAAGCATTCATCTATGGATTGTATTAATATTTAGTATTAATTTTCCTTAATTTTAGAGAAATCCAAACTGCCAGTGGCAAAGTCCGTCGTGCCGTTCTCCAGTTTACTCCTGAAAGTTGGATTCGAGTAGACTGGTTTAATAACAGAAGTTTGAGACGTTGTTTTGCTATCTTTTTGTTTATCTTAGTGTGGTTATTAACCGAATTGAACACCTTTTTCCTCAAACATATCTTTGCCATTGAAACGAAGCATCCTCTGGTTACCTGGAGATTGGTTTTGGTCTGTTTTATCTCCGCCCCCACCATTAGGTAAGCGGGTTTTTATTGAAATTGCTTAGCACTTACCTTTGAGGGTTATATAAGACTTTGAAATAATGGATTTGATTAAATTCAGGCAGTACTATTTGTTCGCCACTGACCCGCGAATCACCCGGCTGGGAATGCAATCTTGGATTTACGCAGCCGTCTGTCTTCTGGAATTGGCCATATGCGTTAAATTCGGTCGTAAATCTCTGCCACCGCTCCAGACCAATGCCATCATTCTCTGGATTATCGTAGTGGTATGTTTAATTGAATACATTACAGAAAATTTGAATCATTGCTTCCATTGTTATTGTAATCAAATCTTCGTTATTATACATTATGTGTATATATGTAAATAATGTAATTGTTTCCTTTTCAGATAGTCGGAACTGTAGTTTGCGTTTGGATCTCGGTCAAGTGGGCCACGAATGGATCGGATGTAGGTTTAAATTTAACTTCATCTCTCCGTCTTTAATTGATAAAATAACCCGTAAAGCTTTCAGAAAACTCATAGTGTCAAGATCTGCGGGGAAACCAGACGACTCTACAAATGCTCCAGCACCGATAACATATCTCGGATCGAAAGCCATGGGAAATTGATAAAAAACGAGGAAAATTCAGAGTACGAAGGATAGTATAAGCGGCATTCGACCATTACTGCTTTCACGGGTACTTGTTGTACATAAAGATACGATGGTATTCTTTGTTATTTTACCGGTTCCGCATAATAATTGTTGTGTATAAAAACGAGGTCTGTAGATCAATTCTGTAGTCGTGAACACATGGTTTGTAGCATACAGCAAACACAGTGATTGTCCTGTCGTTTATTATACCCGAATCTAGTTGGAGAGCATGCATTGAACTTGCTAGGTCACTGACGTTTGCTTCTTTGCTCTTTACTCTTATTTGCAATGTTTATTGTTTGTGCATAATTCCGTGTCTTATTCCATGATCTGCTATCTTCGTCTTGCAAGTAATTTTGAGCCGTTTAACTTATTTCGGTGCTTGGCATCTTATTTTTTTTTATTTTGTACTTTGCTCCCTCACTTTTCGCACCTTTGATCTTTTATACGTGTATATTAAAAACTTTTTTAACCCGCTTAAAAGATCTCAAATTACACTCGTTTCAAGGATTACAATTATTATAAATGTGAGAGAAGTAATCCCCTAAAGTAAAGTCGGGCGCATAACCTGTTGCTAACGAGACAAACCCTGGTCTCTCACTTAATAAAATAAGATCTCTTGTGCAGGTATAAGGGGCCGAGTGTAAAGTGGCCGGTGTCATGGGAATATTGGTCTCGAGTAATTTGTTTCATACTTTTTGCGAATATGTATTGGCCGGGAAAGGAATGCCTGAGGGTTTTCTACTTCCAAGTCGAAAAGTAGGCGTCTATTCTAATAAATCTGGGATTAATTTCTGGGTCCGATGTGTCATAGATACGCGACGTTTCGCCAAAAGGAAGGTGTATTTCGTAGTGAGTAAACAAAAGGATCTCCTAGAGACGAATTGGACACCCCAAAATGTCTCGTCTTGCAGAAATTATTTCTTTGTTTCTGCGAGTTTACGCGCGTTAGAATGTCTGTAGTATGGCGAGAGCTTCTCAACCTTGACTTGCCCTTTTAAAAATTGACAGATAAAATGATTTTAATGCTTTTAAAGGTCATTTAGTCTGTTTATTATGGATTAAAAGGGACAAAACACTTAAACATTGATTTTGATGCATAAATTATTGTCGTTGATTAATTTCCTTTGTATTTTCACGTGGGACTCAAATAATAAATAAGCAGAGTTTGCGTTTTTTTGATGGCTTTACAACTGCAAGCAAGTTTTACTTTCTGGTGAAGCAAATGTGCCTAAATTCTAGGTGCGCGATGATTGTTACAGTAAACCCCCATAAATTGGCCTATTGTTTTGGCGATCCATGTGCCATCTCCCAGGATGTTTGATCTCTGTGTCTCCAGCTACAAAACAGACAGTGTGTTTCAGCGCCCCTTGCTCTGATCAGACGGCTTTATACAGTTAGAGAGAGCCCTTCCATTTACGTCTCCACTCTCGACCTCTTCCTTTCTCACTCTCGCTTATAAAGAGACTTTCCTGAAAACAGGTATCGCCCCCCTCTCCCTGCCTCGCCCTGTTTCCATCGAGAAAGCTCACTTAAATGACTGCTTTTTTCACAAAACACAAGACTTATTTCGATGGTTACATCAATCATTGATTGGGGCGATGTTAACACGGAAGCGTGGAGTTGCAGAAGAATACTTTTCTTGTCATTTGGGAGTATTCATGTCAAGGCCTAATGATGCACTTTTCTAGGGTTTACTTTTGCGTGGAAAGGGAATCTGACGATGTTTTAGTACCTATTCGAATAGCTATTTGATTGGAATCAAAATTTCTTCTTACGCTGTCTTGCTTTCCGATAAAGTCGCGGTTATTTGCCTTTTCAACAGACTGACCATATAATATTAGAAAAAGGTCTTTGAAATTGCGGAAAATTTTATATTTGCCCTTCTCTTTTTGTCTCACGGTTTCGCGTAAGGGTCCATGATATCTATCGCGTATTTCTGCGTCCCCTGCAATCCCCGTTTTGGCCTATTTGATGTTATTTTAGACAACGCTTTTAAGGCTCTTAGATTTCTTGCCTATTTTACAGCTATCCTTAAACAATATTGAATTTTAAGAGTAGACTGATTGTGAGTAAAAAATATTGATGATTTAAGTAGATTATTCCCGAAAGAACGATATCAGTCAAAAAAATAATGGCCTAGGAAATTACATTTTTTTAGAATTGTACTCTTTTTTTAGTCTTTAAAATTTTGTTGAAGCTTTTAGCTAGCTAATACCAATTTTTTTATAATAGGATACACTAGTGGGCCTAGGAACAATTGAAACTGGGCGAGCCGACCCCGGGCCGCGATTTTTGGCCGGGAGCCATGTCCAGCCTAAAACAAATCAACCCGCTACAAGTTGACTACATTATGTGCTCCTATCACCCATCCTTAAGGTCGATAAAATTTGTTTTAGATCAACCAAATTGACGTCATGACCCAAATCTCTGTCAGGAGGCCCTTGTAGTCCCATATTGAGGGGGAGTCTTGATAAGATAACATACATATTTAACTGCACCACCGATGTGTCTTCCCTCTCTGTCCCGCGGCTGTATAAATACGCATCCACTTTTTTTTGTAAAAACTTCGCTTTTTCAAAAATTTTCATTTATTTGTAGTTTTGAGTTGGAAACGTTTGGAGGTCGACGGGGCTTTTATTGTTCTATTTAGATACTACGTAGAATTTTTTAGCCGATTTAAGTTCGACAATTGATTTTAATATGAATAAGTTAGAGAGAGCTGCATTATACTTGCCTAAGGTAATATTTTTATATAAAAAGATGGATTTTTAATGAAAAGAGTGCTTTTAGCTTCGCTTTTTATCGAAATTAATACTGTCTGTCTCGAAATAGTCGACCGTCAAAACTATGGTCGCTGTAACAAATTTTAAAGACGAAATTTCCCCGTAAGACGGCTGGGGAGGAGGATGGGGTTATCTGATGATCAAGATCAGACCCGAAATGTTTTTCTCGCTTTGTATTTTTGGCTAATGAAGAGAGAACTTTTCTCCTTCTTTTCCTTCACACTCTGAACTACACGTCCAAACCATACGTGTGTCTTTTGATATCGGCACAAAACACTGGATCCGTTCAATGTTCAGATTTTTTATTCCTCTAGTCTGGGAATATTTACCACTTTATAACTGAAGATTCCAAACTCTGAAATTAGTTGATGTTTACTAATTTTTAAGTCATCGAAAACCGTCTCAACTTTTATGGTGTCAATGTAGGCTTTACTAAGATGTCGTAGGTGTTTTTTATAATGTATAACAACTTCTAGAGCTGAAACTATAAATCATGTAGTCTGCGAGTGATTTAAGGGAGGTCTTTGAAATACTAAGCGTGATAAATGAATTTACGAATTGGAAGGGGAATTTTAAAAGTACATACAGTAAATTAGCGATGAAGCGGAAGGCGATAGAAGATATTTATTTCTGACCTACTTTTCCCTTCGTATATGGTATTAACATCTGAATTTTTTGGGAGGTTTGGATGATGCAATTCCAAACTTTTCTAGCTGTTTATCATTTAACCTTACCGATGCATCTTGCAATTTGAATATTTGAAATCTTGACGTCGATTTACAATCCAAGTTGGGGTACGTTTTCTTTCCTCTTATAAAGGAGCAATGCCCATCCGCACTTAGATTTGCAATTGTATGCTCTTCACCTTACATTATGGTGCCCCTTTTTTGACATTTACGCTTTCTCTACAAATTAATCGAGTTTCGTGGCATCAGCAGGCTACAATATGTTGAACTTGCCGAATTCCGTCTCGTGTGTATTTCGACTCCTTCATTTCCCCTTATCTTTTCCCTCTTTCGTCGTCTTTTTTACCTTCCAATTTTTGTACTTTGATTCGTCGGGTATTCCTGCTTGAAGATTGCGTTAATTGTCAGCGTTACATCACGGCCCTTTTCCATATTCTTTCCTTTCCCTTGCAGATAAGGTCTTTTTCGGTGTTTAAAGCCGTCATCTTTTCGGGTCGTGCCAAGAAAAGCATTGAAATTACTACTTTTAGAGACGGTAAGAAGTAATGTCGAGCGACGGCGGCGGCGAGGAGCTGAGATGTGCCGTTTGTAACGACAGGACCACTGGGAATCATTTTGGAGTAACGTCCTGCAGGTAAGAGGAGAAGATGTATTAAAGGTCATTGATAAGGTGAAGATAAGGGGCCTTACTCATCTCTTGTTTATTATGGATAAAGGAGCAGTAACTATTGTAAAGGAAAGAGGATTTTTTAATGAAAACGAAATTTTCAAAAGTAATGCATTTAAAATAAAATTTTTCTAAGTACTTCCTTAATTGTTATTGATTTCAGGGCATGCGCAGCGTTCTTTCGCCGGTCCACAGTGAGTAATAGACGATACGTGTGTAGATTCGGGGACAACTGTGATATTGGGAGAGGTAATCTTTCTTTCACTCTAATTTATGCTTTTGTTTGGTGATGATTATAAAAATATTTTAGATATCCGTTGTTGTTGTCGAGCCTGTCGAATGAGAAAATGCCGAGAAGTTGGGATGAGGCCAGACCTTGCCCGAGGCGCTCGTGGAGACACTCCGACGAGTGGGGGAGGTGGTCATGTTAGATCTTCTGACTCGATTGATTCCACCGGCAATGTGACCCCACCAAATCTCGAGAATCAGACACAACCCCTCCAATTCGGCCTTAATCCTCCAGTTACAACTTATGTAGACACTACCAGCGGGGCGTGGACAATTCCCTTGGGAACAACCACCACCATCGCTGATATGGCCAGCACTTCCCACAATAATGTAAATGACGGACGATTCAGATCTGTCGAAGAGAATGGACGCACGCTGACATTGTTGGAGCCGGCTGTCAACTCCTCCACTCCATCAACATCCATTCCTTCGGTGCCATTGAATCTGGACTTCAGTAAACCCAATTCTTATCATCTTCTCATCGAATCGGCCCTAAGTCGCATCAGGGAAATGACCAACTCTAACACCCATATGAATGATGCCCTTTTCAATCCAGGTCAAGATAATAATGCATCCAAATCCATTCTTCAACAAATGATAAGGGGATACAAGATGTTGGAACAGCTCCGACAATATGGGCGAGGAGGGCATGTTCTCGGGAATATTCTAAACAAAGAACAAATGGTAGGTAGAAAAGAAATTGTCTATATTCCTGTTTTAGTCATTGTCTGAAGGAAATTACATCGACGATATGGAATGCATCCGAAGCGATCTTCCATTGGTATCTCAAATGATAAACAACCACTTTTATCCAATCTCCCAATTCTCTTTGGAAGTCAAGGTAAGAAAGTTTGCGGGTAACAATATAAGGATGACTTTTGGATCGTTAAATTAAGCTGTAGCACCACAGACGGTCTATAGCTTACACTCGGTGGCATTTGGCTGACTAAAACAACTTTCAGTGGGCATTGTTACGCAATTTCTTCTGTCCGTTTATCATGGCCGAGCGTGCCTTCAGAACGGCTAGGTACATCCCTGAGAATGAAGACCAATGGCTGCTGATCAGCAATGAGAAGTTTATTAATTACCGTGCTATGGACAAGTTCTGCGACGTGCCAAACTGCAAGATTGAGCCCGCTCGGTTGGCGCAGATCATCACCCCAACCTCTTCCAAGATACTGACCATATTGGTTAAACCCATGAGGAAGCTGCAATTGAGCGAGGAGGAATTTGTGGGGCTCATCGGATTACTCTTCTGGAATGACAGTAAGTACTCTTCTAAGAGATTTCGGGTATCTTTTTCAGTGTTGATTATTCATAACGACTTCTAATTTTAGCTTTGACCTCCTTGTCCGAAGACGAGACCCGTCAAGTATTCCAAGTTCAAGAACAATTGATCAGCGAATTGTGTGGAGCATGCGCTCGCAATGCTCCTCCGAATACTGACGCTACATCTCGAATGGGAGTAGTTGTAAACCTGGTTCCTTTGTGTGTTCGCCTGGCCAATGAGATGTCCAATTGTTTCTCTTTAGTCAACATGACACACGCTTTCGACTTTGATCACTTCCTCACCGCCTTCATGCCACAACTCATATAAAACCCGTTTTTAGAAGCAAAAGACGTAATTATTTGACTCTATGGAGTGTGATGTTGTTACAACAGTGTTATGAAAAGAGTATTAATAAACACGAAAATATAATAATATCAGAGATTTTGAACACAACTACTTTTCTACGCTTTAAATACCGATTTTTGCAGACCTCAGTTTCCCTGTTCTTCCGGATAATGTAATTTTTAATTTTGTTTTGCGTAAACTCGCCGAAAGTCGACAGATATGTATAAATGTAGGTCAAGGCACTGGGTTGTTTCACCATGTAAATATGAATAATTTTATGGAATAGCAGCTTTAACGAGGGACAGCACCATGCACATGGCCATGTACAACATAAAAAGTTCAGTCGCCATGGATTGTAAAATTTCTAACGGCGAGAGGGACGTTATGTAACTTTTATATTTATTTCGAACCAACCGTAGAATCAAAGTATAATCGAGGGAAAATCTCACCTCGGTGAAACTCATCGACAGTCGAATCGATGAATAATAATAATATATTATTATTATGAATATACTAAATGGTTTTAGATCCGTAAGATCTATAGTAAAAGACATAGACGATCTGTTAAATGAGTTCAATAATTATGTAGTACTCTTCTCAGGAACTCCATTCAACCGATCTGCTTGGATTGGGACTACAGCATTAATGGCGATGCTTTTGGTCTTCTCAATATCATCGCCCACAAAGCTCCCGGCGGTAATATAAGAAGGCGGCTGGGTGTTGGACCATTTCAGGAAGACGATTGAAGCCAAGATCATACACCCAGCCATGATTCCGAAAACGGGAATCCATTCGGTCTTGTTGGTCTCGTCATGGACGAAGAAAGCTACCATCGCGGGGCCAAGGAACATCTCCACACAGTTCATAAATTGGCATACGCCCATTACAAAGTGCCCATGTTGTCTAAAACAAGGAATTCCAGTTTGAGGATTCAAAAAACAATAACAAATTACATGGAAATGTAAAATCTCACCGTGAATACAAAACAATGGCCTTGCAGAAACTGACAGTAGAGAAGCCGGTAACCAGATTGAAACAAACGAAAGCAACAACGGCCACGATTGGAAACTGCTCTGGGCAGAAACCAATGGCCAACATAAAGATCCCCCCTCCAAAAAGTGTGATGGTGTTGAACAATTTAACTTTGAAATCCTCTCCAACAGTTCTCCATTTATCAGCCAGGAACCCAAACACAAGTCGGGTTGGGCATTGAGCTGCTGTGGTTAACCCGGAGAGATATCCAGTAGCCTCGACTCCGAAATGGAGCGCGTTTTTGATGTAGTAGGCTGCATACATTTGGACAAAAGCCGAGGCCAAAAGTTCAGCAAATCCATTAAGCCAAAATGACCAAATGATTGGATCTTGAAGGAGTTGCTGAAACAAAATGTCATCAAAATTCCTAGGCCATTATTTTTCTCTATTATTGGCTGATCGTATAAAACGGTGGCCACGTCTTTAGACGTTTCGTCCGCACACTACCGATTGGCAAAAAGATTTTAGATACCCAAGCTATTTTGTGATGTGATATATGACAGCTTTTCGGCAGGAATTTCGGTGGACCTGATTCCTAAAATAACGGCGCCACATCAATTAAACCTTGGTCGGGAAATAGCTTCAACTAGGCAGGATTGACTTGCGACCTACCTTGTAAGGAATTGGCTCCGCACTTCCATCGATCTCATTCGTGTTTCTGTTTCGCTGAATTTTTTCCAATTCCACCGACGAAACCCTCGCGCACTCATTTGGTTTATCTTCGTAGACCAACCACCACAAAACGGCCATGATAATCCCGACAACTCCGTGGCCAAAGTAGACGTATGGCCATCCAAATGAGGATTTACAAATTATCCCACCAATGGAATTCGTCAAGCCCGTCGACAAGGCCACGTAGCAACAGAGGACCGACAAAAAGAATCCGGACTGTTTTAGGGAGGCCCACTTGGAAGTAACCAAGCCAAGGGAAGAGAAATCGGCCGCGAATGCGAAACCTTGAAGGAAACGAAGAAAGAGCATACAGAAGAAGTTGTATTCAGCTGCAAATGGGAACAGGAAGGTGGCAATCGAGGAGACAATCAAGGCGATCAAGAAAGGAATTCTGGCCCCAAATCGAGTGAACAGCTCTGAAAAAGGGATCGTAGCTAAGGCAGTGCCAAGTCCGACTGCCCAATTGATCTGACTGACTTCATAGGGACTGTAATCAATTGGAGGGAAAGATTCAAGCACCTGAAAGGAGGAAAAATGATATCAAAAAAAAATAAGGATAAAAAATCATCTAATAAACTTACAGTATTATTGTCTGCCATACAAACAACAGCCAAATTAAAGGCGAATGTATTGGAAGAGATGATCATAAATCCAAACAAAGAAATGGTCAATACCAAGTACCGGTACATGTCACGGAATTGATAAGCGGCCATGGTGAGAGTATCGTGTCCTCAAGTGATTAGAGGCTGCAGTCCCAGATTTTTATTGATTTAAACCCTAAAAATGTTAATTCACTATAGTCATTATTCAGGTGACTCAAGATTAGCGATGATCCTTCGGAAATATAAGCCGTGACAAGTTTTTAGCTAGCTATTTTTATGCCTTCTGGGTCTTAGTGTAGGCCAGAAAAGCTGGAAGTGTCCACCCTTAAAATTCCGGTTTTGCACCTCCTTTGTGCAACTTCAGGTTGAAACCACTTTGTCCACCTTTATTCTGAAGTCTATGAAAAAAGGAAAAATTCATTTTTTAAGCCTGGGCCAGAAACAAGTTCCCCCATTCCCCTGACAATATCAAGCACTAAAAGCCAGCATGTATATCAGAAACCGATTACTCGCTGTTTAACTAATTCAGCTTCTCTGTAGCAAATTTTATACCCCCGTCAACGCAAGCCAGATTTGACAGGTTCACTTAATTTGCATAAAGCCTTCTGAGATTTGATAATTCCTTCAAAACCTTCAAACAAATTCTCCGGGGGATCATCGAGTTCGGAAAACGTTTTTCCATAACTCTCTCTTTTTCTGTAATCATATGCATTTCTGTAGCCAGTTTTGCGTAATCTGGAACCGATCGCCGTTCCCAGATTTCCCTTGCGAAGTAACGTTCCCAGAGCCTGCAGAACCACTCTGATAAATTGTTGGAAGCAAAAGTCATCGATGAAATTGGAATCGTAATCGGATCAAATACATTGGTCCAGGTATTAATCCAGAGCCCGCCTCTTTCTCGGAAATAAGGCCTATGGCGCGCTCGAGGCGGATGGATGATCGGCATGTTTCAGTCGGAATAACCGCAAAGTTGTAGTGAGCGGCACTTGAGAGGCTGGAATTTAAAAACTTCTTTGGCTTGCCGTGAGGATCTTGACTTTTTTCTAGTTTAAAATAATTCTGTAAGTTTATGAAACTTACACCTAGAATATATTTTCCGAATCCGCGCCGGAAAACGCAAGTTTGCACAATTTGTTTCCGAAGTATCATCGGTCCTAGCATATTCTGTAATGCAGCCAGGGTTATAAAAATCGTCATAGGTAATCACCTATGCATAAATCCAAAACATGTGATGATAAAACCGTTGGAATACTGTAGCATAGCTGGACTGCACTTCGGTCGATAAAAATCGACTGAAACTTTCCTGAAACAATAAATTTCGCATGATTTTATGTTACATTCCTAATGAACATTAACGCCGCGAACTTCATGCAGGAAAGTCAACGGATCTCGAACAGGAGTTGATGACGAAAGGGGTCATAGTGGAGGTAGGCTGGAGTTATTTATTTATGAATCTCCATTTCACACGTGGCCTGTTCTTTGTGTTTTTTAGCCATAAAGAAAAGTATAATCGGGAATCCCTTTTTAGAGAAAGTGAACTTTGTATGTGGGTTTTTAGGTGAAGAAACCTCTTCGAAACACGCTCACCAGCGTGCATGCGACCTCCGAAGTTAACAGCAGGGTTAAATATATCTACTCCGTCACGATCAATAATCAAGTACAATTCAACCATTTTATTGGATTTATAACTTTTGGAGAACATCGATTAAGACTATGACCAAGGTCAGGTAGCCATTGGAAATTTAATTTAATCCAATCCGACCCGCGTTTTCCGAACAACCCAACCTCGCCGAATCGATGCCCAAAAGGTAATATGAATATGCTTTTAGATCCATAAGATCCGTAACAAAAGATCTAGACGATCTATTAAATGAGTTGCAATAATTATGCAGTAGTCTTCTGAGGAACTCCATTCAATTGATCCACTTGAATTGGGACCACAGCATTAACGGCAATGTTTTTGGCTTTCTCAATATCATCTTCCACAAACATCCCTTCAGCAATATAAGCAGGAGGATGGGCGCTGGACCATTTCAGGAAGACGATTGAAGCCAAGATCATACACCCAGACATGATTCCAAAAACGGGGATCCATTCGGTCTTGTTGGTCTCGTCATGGACGAAGAAAGCTACCATCGCGGGGCCAAGGAACATCTCCACACAGTTCATAAATTGGCATACGCCCATTACGAAGTGACCATGTTGTCTAAAAAAAGGAATTTAAAATTTTAAACTTGAGAATCTTTAAACAAATTCAAAAAATAATCATTACTAGATACATATAGCAGAAAGTGGCTAGCTAAGGCTCTGGGTACCTCTGGACTAGGGGTTTCCAGGTATTATAAAGACTCACCGTGAATACAAAACAATGGCCTTGCAGAAACTGACAGTAGAGAAGCCGGTGACCAGATTGAAACAAACGAAAGCAACAACGGCCACGATTGGAAGATGCTCGGGGCATAAACCAATGGCCAACATAAAGATCCCCCCTCCAAAAAGTGTGATGGTGTTGAACAATTTAACTTTGAAATCCTCTCCAACAGTTCTCCATTTATCAGCCAGGAACCCAAACACAAGTCGGGTTGGGCATTGAGCTGCTGTGGTTAACCCGGAGAGATATCCAGTAGCCTCGACTCCGAAATGGAGCGCGTTTTTGATGTAGTAGGCTGCATACATTTGGACAAAGGCTGAAGCCAAAATCTCAGCAAATCCATTAAGCCAGAACGACCAAATGATTGGATCTCGAAGGAGTTGCTGAAAGGGAATATTATCAAGATGTCTTGACCATCATCAGTTTTCGCTTATTTTTTCTTTGTGATTGGTTGATCGTATAAGACGGCCTACCTTGTAAGGAATTGGCTCCGCACTTCCATTGATCTCATTCATGTTCCTGTTTCGTTGAATTTTCTCCAATTCCACCGACGAAACCCTCGCGCA
Organism: Bursaphelenchus xylophilus; assembly: GCA_904066235.2. Lineage (NCBI taxonomy): Eukaryota > Metazoa > Nematoda > Chromadorea > Rhabditida > Aphelenchoididae > Bursaphelenchus > Bursaphelenchus xylophilus. The sequence continues at coordinate 7,158,667 of CAJFCV020000004.1, forward strand.
TTCATTTGGTTTATCTTCGTAGACCAACCACCACAAAACGGACAATATAATCCCGATAGCCCCATGGCCAAAGTAGACGTACGGCCATCCAAATGAGGACTTACAAATCATCCCACCAATGGAATTCGTCAGGCCTGTCGATAAGGCCACATAGCAACAGAGGACCGACAAAAAGAAGCCGGACTGTTTCAGAGAGGCCCACTTGGAAGTAACCAGGCCAATGGAAGAGAAATCTGCCGCGAAGGTGAAACCTTGAAGGAAACGAAGAAAGAGCATACTGTAGAAGTTGTATTCAGCTGCAAATGGGAACAGGAAGGTGGCAATCGAGGAGACAATCAAGGCGATCAAGAAAGGAATTCTGGCCCCAAATCGAGTGAACAGCTCTGAAAAAGGGATCGTAGCTAAGGCAGTGCCAAGTCCGACTGCCCAATTGATCTGACTGACTTCATAGGGACTGTAATCAATTGGAGGGAAAGATTCAAGCACCTGAAAGGAGGAAAAATGATATCAAAAAAAAAATAAGGATAAAAAATCATCTAATAAACTTACAGTATTATTTTCTGTGGACCCCATACAAACAACAGCCAAATTAAAGGCGAATGTATTGGAAGAGATGATCATAAATCCAAACAAAGAAATGGTCAGTACCAAGTACCGGTACATGTCACGGAATTGATAAGCGGCCATTGTGAGAGTATCGTGTCCTCAAGTGATTCAAGGCTGCAGTCCAATATTTTTATAAAGATTTAAACCCTGAAGATGTTAATTTATATAGTCATCATCCAGATAAATAACTCGAAATTAGCGATTATTTAAGATTGAAGCACGCTATGGCGTCATATTTAAAGCTTCCGAACTCTTTATTAAACCAACCTAAAAATACATTAGATAAAAGGTTACGAAACGGAGAATTGCAGGGTTTAACAACCCAATCATAATATCCATCCATAATAACCAGACTTTTCTAGTAGGAGAACCGTGCGATGATAGATGAAGGCGTCAAGACGGGACACCCTGAGGGGCTTTTGTGGTTAAAGAGCACGTGCGAAGATAGATCGATGAATGGCTTTGGAATTCGAAGAAGAGTTCAAGTAAGACGGAAATGTGACTTCGCGCGAACGTAACGACAGAAATTATGGGTAGATTAGATGAGGGAAACAAAAATTTTACAACTTTATGTAAGCCACTAATTTACATAAATAAAGCTTTCAGAGAACGGATTATTTATTCAAAACCGTCAAACTAGAAGGGATCGTCGACTTCAGAGGCCAGAAGACTACTTTTTAGATCTTTTGCTCTCTGTAATCATATTCAATTGACTAGCCAGTTTTGTTTAATCCGGAAACGATCCCCGTTTCCAGATTTTCTCTTGCAAACAACGTTCGCCGAGTCATCGAAATCAGTCCAACAAATTGTTGGAAGCAAAAGTCATAGATGAAATTGTAATCACACAACTACTCCTTACTGTAGTGTAAAAACATTACGTGAGATAAATTTAGCGAATTGGGTACCTATTTTAATCTTCACTTATATTTTTACAACAAAATCATAACTTTTTTTTGCGCAAAGACTAATTTGAAAACAGGCATGGGAAGGCGAGAGTAGTGCGATGTAAAATGGAGACTGATACGGAATACTACACCGCGGCAGTGTAAATATCGGGGAATTAGAAACGTTGTTGACTCTATAAAAGTTTAACAACTGAACTTACTAGTTGGTAAGTACAGAAACATTAAAACAGATTTTGCGAGAGACTCGAGCTTTCAGATATGCCTTGTGCACAAAAAACAAGACGTTACAGTAAAGACTTGAAATACCTACCGTAGTTAGCTAGTTACCAGTGTATTAAAATGGGCAGGTCAAATTTTTAATTTTTGGCTTACTGTAGGTATACTGTAACATTTTCAGATTTTTCGTTTCTCCTCGACTAGTTGCCCGATTGACTCCGGACCTTTTCAGGGTTATAGAATGATTGATTCTAAGCAACTTTCATATTGATGCCTTTTTGCTAGGACTTCTGGAAGTGTGCGAAAAATTTGCATATTTAGCAAAAAATTTAAAATTCTTGAATTTTCTTAAAAAATTTGCATACTTGTACATCCTTTTTATTGCTGTAAATAACACTCTATGATGTGGGGATTCCAACGGTGGCAAAATCATGGCTGGGCGGCCTGTCAAGTCTGAGAACGAGGCCTCTAAACATTTGGTGATCACGAAATTTTTTTGTTTCAAAGTTGGATACGTGAGATATCGGGACAAAGTTTAGTTCCATTATAATCTACATAATATTCTAAGACTTTTAAACCCATTCCCATGAGTCTCAGACCGACCGGTCAAAAGATACGACCAATTTTCGAGATTTTTTATTTTTTTCAATTTTCGCCATAAAGATGACAGAATTGCTGAATTTTTATGGTCAAAACTGAATCAGTGCCCTCGCTGTACCCTCGTACTATATAGTTTTAATCTTGGTCGCTTTGGGCGCTATTCAAAATTTTTTGAAACCTTGGCAAATTCCTCAATTTTTGAATTTCTTTCTTCGCAGACAAGGTAAAAATTCAAAAAAAAAGCAATTTATCGTATCGTATGTCAAATTTTAAAAAAATACGGCGCGGGTACCACGCTAACTACCCCACAACTACCCCTCCAACTTTTACAACCTCTGGCATCGAACCTAAATATGTCGTGCAAAGGCCAAAGCTTTGCCCCATTTCTTTGCACAAAATAGAATTTCCACTTTCATGACGAAATCTTGGTATTTTGATGACACCATTGAATTCAGAACTTCTAATTTGACCTATATGTATATGTGCATAAATCGCTACAATAAAGTTTCATATTTTAGACATTCAGATTTTATCGAGATTCGGGAAGTCCCGAATACCGATATTTCCATAACTTCCTGAAAATTATGGCAAATACTTTTTTACCAACCTTATACAACTTTAGTCAAAACTCAAAAAAAAAAAGACGAAAAGGAAATTTTGTCGATTTTATGCGACCCTTCGAATATGACTTCCGAACGGTTTCAGAATACGAAAGATATACAGGTGTACGTCTGAGTGTTTCTAAAAAATTCACGTAACTCTTTTTATGAATTTTGACCTTGCTGTGAAAAAAGAAATTCAAAATTTGAGGACTTTGCCAAGTTTTCAAAAAAATTTGAATAGCACCCAAAGCGACCAAGATTAAAACTATATAGTACGAGGGTACAGCGAGGGCACTGATTCAGTTTTGACCATAAAAATTCAGCAATTCTGTCATCTTTATGGCGAAAATTGAAAAAAATAAAAAATCTCGAAAATTGGTCGTATCTTTTGACCGGTCGGTCTGAGACTCATGGGAATGGGTTTAAAAGTCTTAGAATATTATGTAGATTATAATGGAACTAAACTTTGTCCCGATATCTCACGTATCCAACTTTGAAACAAAAAAATTTCGTGATCACCAAATGTTTAGAGGCCTCGTTCTCAGACTTGACAGGCCGCCCAGCCATGATTTTGCCACCGTTGGAATCCCCACATCATAGAGTGTTATTTACAGCAATAAAAAGGATGTACAAGTATGCAAATTTTTTAAGAAAATTCAAGAATTTTAAATTTTTTGCTAAATATGCAAATTTTTCGCACACTTCCAGAAGTCCTAGCAAAAAGGCATCAATATGAAAGTTGCTTAGAATCAATCATTCTATAACCCTGAAAAGGTCCGGAGTCAATCGGGCAACTAGTCGAGGAGAAACGAAAAATCTGAAAATGTTACAGTATACCTACAGTAAGCCAAAAATTAAAAATTTGACCTGCCCATTTTAATACACTGGTAACTAGCTAACTACGGTAGGTATTTCAAGTCTCTACTGTAACATCTTGTTTTTTGTGCACAGCTAACTCGAGTCTCTCGCAAAACTTGTTTTAAGTTAAAAAGCTTCTTTTGCGAAATGGAAAGGGCTGAATATGCAATCAAGGATTTTATAAAAGTCGCAATCGTTTTCAGTTCCCAGACATCGAAACAATGCAAAACAATAAAACAAATGCGAAGAAGTTTAATCAAATTTTTACTAAAGAAGGCGGTTTGTGTCTACAGATGACATCAAATACATACAGGTAACTGCTTCAATGAATTATGACCAACTTGTCTTCTTAATATCAACATTTATGACATCCGCCCATTTCTCCTCCCTCTTTATTGCTATCGAGATGACAAAATGAAAGTGACCTCCTTCTCTAATAGACCTCAAGTTTGAGAAAAAACACAGAAAAATTTAAGAAACAACATAAGGAAATAGTAGGGAGCAGAAAAAATAATAAAATATCATTGACTTTGAAGAGAGGGCTGAGGAAAAAAGAAAATTATCGTCAATACCATCACTAATTAGCAGTAACAGATCGGCAAACAAAGATCGTTTGAGGTTTTGAACTTGCCAGCTTACACTTTTGAGAGGCCTCTTATTGTTAGGAAAAGTTTGACCTCTTATTCTTAGGGCAAAAGCTCAAACGTTGGCTTGCTGTTTCTATTATACTTAAAATCATTATGTATTAAGTAAGTGTTTACTGTAAATTACGAAATAAAATTATCAAAAGAAAGATTACAAAAAGCACCCAAGACATCCCTGATGCCATTGAAGGGTCACGCGGATGTTACAGCAATTAGAATGCAGAAATTATGAAAAAATGAATGTTGGAAGAATCAGCGGGGAGCTTCATCATCGACGATTTTCATTAGAGAACGTGACGAAAAATATAAAATATGAGATTGGTCTCGTTACAGTAAGAAAAGACATTACAGCGGAGAAAAATGTGGTTTGAAGAACAACAATAACTGCAGAATCATGTTGTGCTGTTCATTTATATATTTACCAGAGTTCAAATCTCCACGAATATCCTGTCGCTACGTCAGTACAAACAGAAAACAAAACTTCTGTAGTATGATTGCAGTGTTCTGTGGTCCCATTGCGATTACTGTGGAACGAGATTGATCTTACATGCTGCTATAGTAAACGTATTTTGTAAATATTTCTTGTTTGTTGATTTTTGAAGGTTGACTGCTGTCAAGTTAAAAGATTATAAATCTATTATGTCTGGCCGAAAAAGAATTGGTTGATTGCGCATGCACTGTGCAATCAACCAAATTCGCTGCAGCGCAAAACAACAGGAAACAACCGTTTGCACTTGTAAAACGCATTATTTTTTTCGGTCATACACAAAATTACCATCATGCGTCATGATTTGGAAGATTGTGTTTCTGATTGACCGCAGTTTTAGTCCCGCTTAAGGTTGTTTTCCCTAACTTTTCTGCTTACATTAGTGATAAGCAAAAGTTTCATTATAACTGCCAACTTCATGCAGAAAAGTCAACTGATTTGGAAAATGAAATGATGACGAAAATGGTCAGTTGAGGGAAGCTGAAGCTTTTATCTATGAACTTCCATTTCACGAGACTGTCGTTCAGAAGATTTCTTGATGAAACTTGTTGGCGTCATCGTTCATTTGGAGCAGAATACAAAAGTCCACTGGCCGCGAGCGTTCCAACCTTTTGCATCACCTTTAAGCCGTCTTCCGCCCATTCTTTTTAACGCTTTCACCAGCGATTAAGAGCATCTGACATCATATTAACAAGAATAATACAAGGTCGCCTTTGTTGAGGTTGATCAATGAAATTAAATGTTAGACATTTTGTTAAAGGAATACGTGTTGGACCAAAGGCCCCACGATCTTTTGAACTTTCCTGATGGACCGATGCCAACTAATACAATATCAGTTTGAGTTCCGTTTAAAATATCAATTGCGATTTATTGAACAGTTCGCACAAATTCAGACCGTTCAGAAGATTATCCACTCTCCCATTCAACGCTATTTCCCTGTTTTTTACTTTGTCTTGCCGACTAAAATGAGAGTTTATGAAGATGACTAGGCTTTCCAGACACTGTGCCAATTATTTTTATATCTTTACTGGTTGCGCAATTCTAATTTTCATCTCTCTTCATTCAAGTGAAGAACATGTGACAATTGTGTACAAAAGGAGTTCTGAGCAAGGTAAACACTTCTATTTCACCGTGCTGACTTGCAATATTTGATAAATTATCAGTTGATTTTTCTACGTCATATTTCAACTGTTAAAGTTCAGAGAGGCCAAAGTTCACAGCGCCGCCCAAAGCGTGTCAACCAGTCACTTTGCAAGAAGTAATTAGGCAGAACAGTCAGGTATAAGTTCATGCCTATAATACAGAGTGAAATAAAAATATTTTCAGCCCATTCGAAAGTTAGATTACGGAAACACGACCTCCTTTAAGAATTACTGTAACAAAAACCGTCGATGTATTCGAGGGTTTGCCAATGTCAAACATGACCAATATCTTTGGGTATTTATGGATGATCTGTTATTTTTATTATGTTCTTACTTTAGACCTTTCCAAAATCAAAAACTTTGGTATGTCAGATCAAGAAGAACATGAGTCAATTGCTGCTCTCCATTTTCTGTTTTCTCAACGATGAACTCGACTTTCTTTATGGCGGAAAATCTTTGACTGGAGATGTCTTTAATCAAGGCTGTGGGGCCAATAAATATCCATCGCAACAAAAGGCTATGAAAGGGATTAAGGACACAAAAGGATGGAACAGTATGGTGCTGGTGAGAGAGCCGGTGGATCGAATTTTGTCGACGTTCATGCACTTCTGTGTGGTGTAAGTCATCACTATATGTGTAAATCATCTGGCTTAATTTCAACTAATAAAAAATTTGATTTTAGTGGCGATTATATAGAGCCGAATGTTTGTGAGAAAAGATGTCATGGTTGCGGGGTAAATATGACATGTTTCTTGGAAAATCAATGGCTTTTGTTGAGGAAGATGAGCGGGAAGCCAGAAAAAAAGCTGGGGGAGATCACTGAACACGCATATCCTCAGACTTGGCAAGTCGAAGCTCTTTCAAAAATACATACTACAACTTATTCTAAGTGATGGTTGTTGCTTTAGGCGATGCGGATTCACTGCTAAGAACGTAAAGAATTACACGATTCTCCGTTATTATTCTGACGTATCTTCTTTTTTCCCTCAAATCAAACGATATCTGGAATCACATGGGACTTCCAAAAAAGCGCTCAATTATATTAAAACCTCCATGAAGAATGAGCGCACTCCTCATTCTACAGTACTCCTATCACATCGACAGTACCTGGAGAAAAGGTTGAGGTCATCGTCGTATCTAATGGACATTGTTATGCACATGTTTTATTACGACTACACCGCATTTGGCTTTAAATTTCCAAAAATTCCTATGGAATAAACTGGCTACTCGTACGATATTTGTTTTTTATGCCATTCTTTGGTCAGAGCAAAACTTGCAATTTCCAATTCCGATAGTCTGGAGTTTAATCCGAATGGGTCAGTGTCTCTTTTTTGGCGTCCAATTTATGCAAATACCCTTTGAAGTCGCGTTTTCTAAACAAAAGTATCTCCACTGACAAAAGAATCGTGAACCGAAAGGCCCGGTTGAATAAATAAAGATATCAACCGCGGAATCTCTCGGATCTTTTTTTCGAATCAAAGGTTCGTCTTTTTGATTTTAATTTGGAGTCCTACTCTGATTCGAATCTTGCGGTAGTCGTCTTTTTTGGTTTGGATATTGAAAACTAGATGATGATTCTATCAAATTTATACTATTATGGACGATAAACTACATGAACACATAATTTATGCGTATTGATGTACTCCGACCATCTTTACGACCTTCTCCAGCCATTCTGAATCGTCTCGATCAAGCCGGGAATCGAATTAAGCACGCCGAGATTATTTCGCGTAAGGTCATTCATGTATATTTACAGCGCTGGAAAAGGGGAAAGACCGCCCGCTTTGATTAGATAATGGCTCTGAACTCTGTTTCCCTTCGCGGTTACAGTCTTTATTAGCATATGACACTTGATTTATTGTTATGACTACAGTGGAAGGGAGTGTTTTACATAAAGCCTATAATTAAACAGTCACACTGACGGAATGGAGCTGTCATATCCATCAAACTCGGGGGTGCGTGAATATAAATCGGGGCCTCCTTCCATCTACAGGCTCCACAATAAAAGTTCCTTTTTTCTGCGGCAAAATCAAACAAAAAAGTTTCTTTTGCGCCTCGATTGGCAGTCTCGACCTTTCCCGACTGACCCTTTTATAAGGTTTTTTTCTTCTTACTTTTCGCAACTTTGTGAAAATAAAAATTATTTTTTTTGCGGGGTGATCGAGTGGACAGTTTGGGTGGGCTGGGAATTTTTTCGTTGCTTTAGGCCACTTTTTCGCAATAACGTTTGTTTTTTTTGGCAAAAATGGATACTGTAACATTATGAAATTAATTCAAAAATGATTACAATTCATATTACTGTAGTCTCTTTCCAATTACGTTATTTTTTTTGCCATTATTTCCGAACGTTATTCTCGCTGTAAATCCTCTCATTAATCCCCCATAAAATGCAATTTACGATATCCGGAGGATACGTGTTCAAACGTGACGTTAAGGTTATATTATACCCCCAAACCGGCGCATCTTTCTTTACGATGCCTCCTTGTTTATGAGTGATTGGATCATGTTTGTTTCTCTAATTATAAAAATAATGTGTTCTCCTTAAGTTTCTTCATTCTTAATTACTTTGATTGGATCAATCGCGACCAAACCAGAGCCCATTTATTTCCCACTTGCCCTTTTATATAAGGGAGTGAGATCTGCTTGAGTAATATTCGTTCTCCCTTTACCCGGAATGGCCCCAAACTATTCTTTTTGATTGTAATATCGGGTATTTTGAAGTTATTTTTAGCCAAAATATGATATCTTCTATTATTTTTGTATTAGTTTAGTTGATCATGGCCATCAAACTGTTCAAATGTATCCCCGGCAAGAAGCCTCATTACAAACTTTATTACTTCGATGCCAGAAATTTGGCTGAACCCATTAGACAGATCCTAGCCTATGCCAAAGTGGAGTTTGAGGACGTCCGAGTGACTCCCGAGGAGTGGCCAGAACTCAAACCCAAACTTCCCTATGGCCAGATGCCCGTTCTGGAGATCGATGGAAAACAATTGGGAGAGAGCAGTGCGATTGCCAGATTCTTGGCTGATAAATACAGTAAGTGTAACATATCTTATAGCTTGTAATCAAAATGTTAAATAATCATCAAATTTTAGAACTATCTGGCCGCAATGAATGGGAAAAGGCCAAAGTCGGCGAATTGGCCGAGATTCTGAAGAACTTCCGCTCTGAATTGACTCCTTGGCTTTACAGCAAGGTCGGATTTACGGATGCTGACAAGGTAAGCGTGCTGCGGCCGTAAAATTTCTTAAATTAATTTTTGTTGGAGCACATTTCTTCGCCGAGGCTGAAATCTCTTTGGATTTTGCTGAAACCACCTAGAAGGAGATGAAAATATATTTTTTATAATTCTCCCATTGATCTGTTATTTTTGTATTGTTAAATCAATTTTAACGTCAATTTCTTCAGGCCGACGAGCGTTTTGAGTCCGTGGCCAAGCCCGTAACCAAGAAATATTTTGACATTTTCTCCCAATTCCTCCGAACTCATCAAGGCGGCTTCTACATTGGGAACAAGGAGACGTACGTCGACCTGGCGATCGCGGATTACATCTTTACCATCAACAAGAATGCCCCCGAACTGTTGGCCGAGCATCAGGATCTTCTCCAGCACGTCGAGAGAGTCCAGAATCTCCCTCAGCTCAAGAAATACATCGAGGATCGTAAGGATTCCCCTATATAATCTCCCTTTTCCCACTCTCACATCCGTTAAAGTGCCTCGAGATCAGAGTTTTATACTTCATGGATCATATCGAATACTGCCGAGCTCTCGTCCTATGTTGCTGACATTAAGTTACCGTAATCTTTTTTTACTATAGTAATAAATCTTAATCAACGTGCTAAATATGCTCATATTTTTAAATGAAAATATTTTTACTCAAACTCGAAGACAAAAACAAGTTCTTATTCCGGATTTTGATCAAAATCAGCCGAAATTTTAATGAAACAATTTAAAAATCGCCGCTTTCAAGGGCGAAGCTTATGAATTACTCAAGTTTTTACTGCCGAGTAATTTTATTAGTAATTGTTATTTTATGGGTATTCGTGACCGTATTTTATGTCCTAAAACAAGGAACAAACGATGGAAAGTTGACTGATGCTGACAATGAAAGGATTCTTTACAGAGAAGTAAGTAGTTTGCAACCCTTGACGGGGTGAACAGTGCTTTTTCGAAAGTTTAGATTACTCTTTTCATCTCAGAGACATCCTTGGCAATAAATTGAAGCAAAAAAGTGAACAAACGGCTTTCCGATGTTACTCAACGTGTGATCCCTTTATTATGTTGCGTACAATTTATTGTGTTAATAAACTAATCGATATCCGGGAAAATCAGCAGCGGGGCATCAGCAATCTTCCTCCATTTCTCGGTCTCCTTATCCGATAATCCGAAGCTTCTTACATGGCAAATCATTTCCCTTCGAATCTCATCCAAAACAAATAAATTCTTATCTTCTCTGCGGGCCAATCTCTCCAAATGAGCTGCGAATACCATCAGTTGATGATATTCAACATGCAGCACATTCTTAATGGAACTTTCGTAAGGTGAGGAGCCGTAACGGGCAAAGACTTTCCGACGTAACTATAAAGAATGTACGCGAATAAATACAGTAGGAAGCAACCTAAAGATTGGCTTATTTAGAACAATTGCGTTTCGTAGAAGTGTTTTTGATCCACAGACTCTTGGGCTGTAAAATTGCCCCTGATGAGCCGTTTTCATGTTGTTAGAGGCCGTTGCAGAAAACTCCCGCCTTGTTTTAACATCACTTTCCTTACCTGGATCTCATACAAAGCCGCAGCCCCCTCTTCATCGATGAAATTCCCGGCCCGTTGATTCAAGAAGATGGTCTCATCGATGATTCGCCTGAGTACATGGCGAGCATGAACTCTCTCTCCGATCTGGACAACAACCACAACCAACAAGAGACCCGTCCACACCCATAATCTCTTTGTTTCCTCGGTCCCCAAGTAGCGATAATAAAAATAAATAACGCCGACAACCAAGCCGAATGTCAGATCTGGGGAGATTAGTATATTCTTCGAGACAAATGCGACCTACACACAGCAATTTCTCGACGAATGATCTTGTCTTTGCGATAGATGTAGACCCCTCGAAGAAACGAGGAGACCGAGAGAGCAAACTCGACGGTGATTATGAAAATTGTAACGGATTCCGTGAAGGAAATTACAGTCAACTAAAAACAAGATTGAGCAAAAAACAAACATGAAAGCAGTCACCTAAATATACGTATATTACATGGTGACAAAGGTAACAAGTGTTTTGTAAGATGGCTTGATTGCGCAATTTACCTCATTGTTTTCTGAATCTGGAAGTCCATACTCTGAATTAACAACCAACAGAATTGATATGAAGAGTAGGATGCCCAGAAAAGCTGCCTTGACAATCAGCACCACCCAAACTGACTTCATGGTTCACATTTATAATATGAAAGAAGAGGAAAACAACGAAATGAGGCCAATATCATTGACGTAGGCCTTTGTGGAGCAGGTTGTTTGTTCAGGGGGATCTAACAGCATTCAAGGGACTCGCTAGCACTTAATTAACATTCGTTCGCTGTAGAATATTTATTTTGGGTCAAGAAATGATGATTTTTTCGCTATTACTTTCTGCTCTTATGTCGTACAAGAATACCACTATAAAAGGTTTCTGACGCCAGCAATGCCCGTTCTCGTTTTCAGCACCAAACAAAAGTCACCTTTGAGAAACATTAGGTTTTAATATGCCATAAAGTCCGTTGAATTTTTTCGGCGGTGTCGCGGGGAGAGCTCACCGCAAAGCAGTACATGCCCGCTAGTGCACAGACGGGAAATACACAAGAGTTAATCTTACACCAATGTAAAGATGATACGAAGGGGCATGTAAAGCGTCAATCAAATATTCGAAATAATCTTTATTTTTGGGTTTTTATAAATACAAATAAAATAATTAATATAATAAATGACAAATTAATACAAATGCTTATAAAACATCCAAACCATGACATTATAATGGACTTTTTCCCTTGTTAAGAGCTCTGGAGATTGAAAATATAATGAAATCTGAGACCATCTTAAAGCTAGAATACTGACAAAATTGGGATTAAGGAGCTAGAAAAGACTGCTATCGGTAAAGGCATTATGCAAAGTAGAATACCATAAGAAGTAGATTTTGAGGGACAAAATTGATAAAAATTTGGATTTTGTATACCGAGAGATGTAAAATAATGATGAAGGACCCGTTTGAAAGACTTTGAGGTTACTGAGACCAAGAGGTAGAGGGCCTTTGAGATGTACATTCGACCTACAACTTGATAACTCGTCGTTTCTTGATCAATCTCCCATATCTAATTTCGTATCTTTCCCAGTCAAAAGAATCGAATTCCTCTTCAGTTTCGAATAATGGAATCTGCTCTGGAACTTCGGATTCAAATCTTTCGAAGAATCGCCTGGCCATGTTCAGTACTTCAATCTGCTCTTTCGATTGACCAACGATCATTTCACGCATTCGTTGGCTGAACTGGGGAGTCTAAAATAATATCAGATAAAGTCTAGAACGAGATAACCATGGTCAAATCTATAAAACATTCGAAATTCCTCACTCTGATCCTTGAAGAGTTTGAAACGCTCATTTGCCCGATCTTCGTTTCGTCATTGACATCAGAAACTTTAGCCACTTTGGCTACAGGACCATCGAATGCTGAAGGAGGCCTCTTCGTTACAGTCCTAGGACAAAAGTCTTGATACTTGTTGGGCGATAGTTGTTTCAATGGACTTCTTTCCTCAAATATTGAAAAGTCTTGACTGTTATAGATGTATCTACTAGGAGACATCATATCTTGAAACACGGCCTTTGATGGAGAATAGGTCGAAGAGAAGACGCGGAACTCCTGGAATAACAGTAAACAATAAGAACAAAAAAGGACCAAACTGCATTAGGTACATATCGTTATAACTGACGTAACTTACCTCGTCATGAACATGTTTACTTGGCGTTTCGGCTGCCGAAAGAATGGAAGTGTTATTTGAAGTGCCTCCAGAAGAACTGCAAGGCTCGTCTTCCACATTTTGGAAGCTAAGAATGCTCTTAGGGTGGCTCAGACCATGAACGTACGATCCGTCGATATGAACACCTGCAAATCGAATTTATATTGGACATGCCATAATAATTTCCAAAAATATTACCTGAAATCATGTAACTCTCGTTTTAAAAACTTACCAATTGTTGGATGAGGCGATTTGAAAAGGTTGATCTTGTTCTGCGGAGATCTTCTAATGAAGAAACTTCGCAATGGCGAGTTGCTTGAATTGACATTCTTCTTGAACATGCTCAACGGGGTCTTCAGGTCGGGAGACGACTCGAAGATGGGTCCATCCTGCTGGAAAGAAGTGATTATTCTCGACGTCGTGAACGTTTATTCGGAGAGCATCCGAAACCATCGAATTCGCTGTTTTTTTTTATGCTACAATTTACTCTAAATCCTTCGTTTCGAGATACCGACACATGGGTTGTGTAATACAAATTTTATGACTTTTCGATAAAAACAGATTATTTTCTGACAGGTTTGGTATTTGTTATGCAATAGCTTATTTACGAGCAATAACGCGCATCCTTTTCTTATATTAACTTATCGTCTATAGCCTTGATCCCCGCGAATCTACAGCAATGTGGGGAAGTAATGCGACCGTTTTGCAGCTGTCTTAATCCGCTTCATTTTGAGTCAGCCGACGGCCGTTCACTTTTCGCAGATGTTCCGTTTAATAATGATTTCTCTGGCGCTCTGTAATTATTTCTCTTTAGCTGTCTGTCCTTCTCTTCGTTTCCCGTTTACTCCTTCCGCTTCCTCCAAAAAATGCGCACTCTCTCATATATCTTACGGAATTTGCTGACTGAGATCTCCCGAAAATCGGATATTACGCAAGAGCTTAATTTACATTTTTTAGGCCCCGTGTATAATATAATATATCCAGAGCGACAAGTGTCCCCGGAAATATTGCGCAATAAGTGTTCGCAGGTCGACGGATCGGAGATATGAATACTGAGGGTAATTGAGTAAACATGGGATGACAATCTAACATGGATAATACCGCTCGCTGGCTGAGAATGGGCGGCCATTTAATATACAAGATCTCTCAAAGCAGATGTGATTTTACCTGGGGTAACAATTGCACTCCAGGTGTGAAGAGAAGGCCGCTTCGGGTAATCTACAGGCCGAAACAAAGGCGGGGGAATAAGGCGTCTTTTTGATTGACAAGCGAAGGAATTCGAATATCAAAAAGTCATCGGAAAGACATCCCATCAGACCAACATTTGCTTTACAGCCTCGCCTTTTATAGAAGTAAGTATCGCATAAATATTACGACTGATTTAATCCGTTTTCCCGCAACAAAAGAAACCTATAGAATAATATATGCAGGATCGTCTGACCTCCAAGTTCAATAGGTATTTCTAAAGTCTTCAATTGGTTGTAAAACGGTATATTGTTTCTGCGGAAAACCCTCCCATGCTCCGAATAATTTCCGTATAATTCTTGGCAGCGTTCCAAAAGGATCACTATTTCGTAACGCTTCCAAAAACCAGTGTTAAAGACGACTCAAGTAACTTACAAACTTGTCCAACGAGCTTTCATAAGAGTTCTCCCAGAATCCAGAATCCGCTGTAGAGCATTGGGCAATCTGTGTGGCCGCGAAGCCGGCGTCACCTGTGGAATTCCGGGGCATGGTGGAATGGAAAGCCGCCGCCGTCGTCGAGGAAGCCGGTGTTGCAAGTGCGGATCTTCGGCGCGATTGAGGGGCGCACTCGGCTGAGGAGGCTGGCTCCCAAAATCGCTCGCCCATTCGCTGACCACTCGCGTCACCCGAGTTCAGCGAGTGGAAGGTAGAGTCGAAGGTGGAGTTCATCGAAATGTCTGAGGATATCCCCGAGTCCAAAGAGGCGTTGAGATAGGGAGCGAGGTGGGCAGTGCGGGAAGCGTCGAATATACTGAAAAGTGATGGATTCGATCAGGAATTATATTGAGTAATTCAGAACGAATCCTCTTTCTGATTGTTAATACAGGCCTTGCGGTAACTTATGCAGGTAGATTTCCGAAAATGTTGTCTACTGCGAAGTCAATTAGAATCTTCTAGAATCCCACAACATTACAAATTAGATCTTAGATTATAAAGGGCCTCAGCATCAACAATGTTCACATCACAAGCCTTATTTTCTACCCTAAAGTTACACGAAAACACCTTTCTCCTTGTCATTAATCAGTCCACTTTGAACGCCTTACCTCTCAAACCTTTGTTTTGCTTCATCGACGCCGCATTCTTTACGGATTCGGCGCCATTCCGCGAACCGGGACCTAGGCTTGGTGGGTGTCCTGTGAACTTGTGAAGGCCGTTGTAGCGGCACATGTTCCTCCTGATACATCATCGACCCTCCTCGATTTCTGAAATGGGCATAAATCATTTTAATGTAAACGATCCAACGATGTCGCCATTATAAAAATCTCGGATTACCGGAAATAAAAGCGCAAAGTTATGGCCAAATAGGAGGCGAAGACGGGGGATCCGGCCTTTGTAGACAAAAATCAGTGGGATTAGGACTGCTGGAAGTCGCGGATAAACAAAAAAAAACTGTATTTACATAACTCATTAGCCGAGAATATCCATGGAAAAGTTGGATTAACTAGAATCCGGAGGTCGGTTGACTCTGCGTACCCAAAAACGGGCAAAGTAAAGGGAAATGAGCCCAAAATAACGTTTGATGGACTAATAGCCGATAGCCGAAGAAGGGTCAGAACTAGTTTTTTTTCAGTTTTCTAATGCCATTGTAATGCTAAACAAGGGAAATGAGGCAAAGTAAATGCAACGGTAGACATCGGAAGTGGGGGAAAAGCCGTCTGGAATTGAATTGAACAAAAAATATCTTCGATTTGATTTGTAAAAGTAATGGTTGCGCAAGATTTTCGCGCCGAGAAAAAGGGATACGGTGGGTGAGAAAAGGATCAAAAGTTGCGTAATAAAAGGATTAAAAATTATCAAAGAAAAGATAAAGTAATCAGAAATGATCTGCAGTTTTAGTGAAAACTTAGAAGCAGTGTTGTTTTAGGAAATTACAACATTTGAGACCTCCCCGGACTGCGTCTTCTGAACGTCAGGTACCCCAAATCCCCGCTCCCCGTTCCCTCCGACGTCTGTTTGGAACATCCCCACCCAAACCCCTTGATTCCTCCTTTTCTCCTTCCACGTTCGCCGTTCGGACACACTGATTTCGCGCCAAAAAACGTAATGGAGGATGACTTTCCTGGGGAATCGAGGCAAAATGTACCAGCCGGTTCTTTTTCTTTTTTTGTAACGAAAAAAAAACAATAAAACAAATATAAAATACGAGATCGCTTACTGTTTTATGATTTGTCTTATCGTGCAAGAACAGTTACACAAAAATATGTGACAAAAGCAAGATTAAATTATTAAAAAATCGATGAAAAAAAGACGATGGCAACGGAAAAGATCGCCACCACCTGCAGCTGGCCGTTTTTTGTGTCCAAATGGGGCCAAAAAAGGATAAAGAGGTCAAGGGTCAACAGATCTTAATAAGGGAGGGGATCTGACAGGAAATGACGGGGTCAGATGGCCCGGCAATTAAGCCAAACTTGAGCAATCTCTATACAAAAAAAGAACAAAAAATAAATTTTAGTCTAGTTAGAAGAGATTAGACATCAAAATTCCCTTAAAAATGCTGCTGCTGGTTCGAGACGTCCCCGATTTCCGAAATTGTTTTAGTTTCCGTCAATTCACGGCGGGAAATCTCATCCGATTTCTCGACTCGAGACTGTCAAATTCATAAATCAGACGTTAATTAATGTGCATAAATATACTCCTAATAAGCATAATCATTTGTCATGACCAGAAAGACCCTAAAAAGGATGATCAATTGTAAGTTAACAATTAGTCACACGGCCATCTACAGTAAGCAAACATATATTTCCACTAAACTAACTTTATCTGCCGCTTGTTCCAAACTGATCTCAACCCCTCCAAATCTCTGTTCTGCTCCCGAAATCTCTTGAACAATGCCCATTCTACCCCCGCGTTGCCTCCAGTCCCCTTCTAACATCTTATTGTATCATCATAATTTACATAATTCCGTTTACTCGAAGCTACCGGGTTATCAGTTTATGGGATTCATTTTACTGAAAGCTGAGCCACTTATGGGAGTCGGCTCCCCTCTTTACGATGTTTATTTCGCCGGGGATACCTGACATAACAAGGGCAATATAGGGTCTATAACAGAGAAATCCTAGAGGAAATGAGCAGGGAAAGAGTAGCTGACAAAGCGCCGGGTTGGGAGAGAAGGTTAGGTATTTAGAGGCTAAAGGTTATGGGACCACTTCTAATTATTACATAGTTAGAGGTCTCAGAACACAGCAAAGCGCAACTTTCTCTATAAAGCCTAAGGAATTTGACCTAAAAGCAAATTGAATTGCCGATAGGGGAGGGCTGAGGGAATGTCTCAAGGCTGTTTCAACATTGATTTTCTCCGCATCTTTCGGCTATAAAATTGAGTTTAGATCACTCATAAATTGTATGCAAATTTGCAACAAAAAATTATCAAACCGGTCTAATAATGCAACGTATTCATTAGTGCAAAGGAAACGAAACATTTAGAAAATGGAACAAGGAAAACTGCTGAACCCACAGAAAAGGTCTAAAGAAATCTAACTGATAATTTCGTACAACCCTTCCTTCTCCTTTTGTAAGCCGCCTAGATGCCACTTTCTCCGGCATCATTATTAACACACTTATGCAAATAAACCTTTTATCAGTATAAGTCTGAACGAGAGTTTCAAGCACAGTCTACCCCGATTTATACAAATTCCAAAGAAAGTAGGGGAGATGGAGACGGAGGGAGAGAACACCCGCTTATCGAGGATGGTCAAGGTAAAAGAAAACAGACGGGCATTCGGCCGCCTCCAGATAACAATCGCTGCGCAGCCAGCTGCAGATAGCCACTTCTGGTGACTGTTTTGGTCATTTATGGGTGGTTTGTGGAAAAAAGATTTATGGAATTGATGACCTTTTACTTCAAAATTAAAGTACAGTAAGTCTTAAACTTAATTATAAAGTAATAAGTAATAACATAAGGCTTCCAAAGAAGGAATTACTGATATCTAACTTCTTCCTTGTTACATGACACATGCGTAACGAGTAGCCACTTTAGCGAGAGATATCTGGGAAAGTCAATCCCCCCGCATTTCTCAGGTGCCAATCCGAATTGCGGATCGGCAAGAACAAAGGCCAATGCAAATTGGAGAATAAAAAAGCGAGAACGTAAAAATCTCCGCGAAATCGCGAGCCGAAGCGATACGGCGGCAACAGAAAGGAGAAGATACTCAAGAATGATTTTATGCATCTAGTTGCGGTAATTACACATTAGGGCGCGACCGTAAATTCGATGCCATTTTTGGTCATCATGTTGGAAGCGGTATTGGATTGGCGTTCGAGTGCAATTTCGACACCCTGGGTCAAATTGAAAGTAAAAAATAAATCAAATACGACAAAAATTTAATTAATTTGCAATCCAAAGGTAGAAACCAGAATTTATCAAATCTTGGACATCATCACCACCTTCCGATATAATATTGTACATACATTATGGTTCCCCAACTCACATTCCCAACCCAAACTTTTAATGGCACACTTTTATCTCGCGCCTCTCATTAAACCCCGTTTCGGGCAATATACAAACATTGGTGGGCCTGACCGGTCACTCGAAGACCCTCCCATTCACGGACACTTAATTTATTTGGGCTAATTGTGAGAAAAGTGCGAATCTTTTTACATTAATCTCTCCACAATTAGTTCTTGGCCACTCGATCGTCAGCTGGTCCGAATACAAAAGTTGCCTCGATTAATTTAATGTCCCTTCATTCACTCCATAAACTTCGACGAGAAAAGTAGAAAAGTGATTGTCTTCGATGTGATCGGAGATTTGCAGATAATAAGATGCATTCAAATGGGACGAAATGGGGAAAGGTTAAGACATTTGGGACATGATTTCATTAGCATACAGTAAGAAGTGGCTGCATAGAATTTGGAATAAATATTACAAACAAAATATAATTGGTGTTTTAGCACACTAAATATGTTTTCTCACAGATTAAGTCCTCGGGATCTAATGCTAAGACTTCCTTCCAAATTTGGTTATCATGTTCTACATGGATCGCATATATTGGTATAGATTACTGAACATGTTATTGTACTTTTTCAGGAGTTGCCGAGACGTTATGTTACTTGACCATTTCAAATTAAGGTTTCTGTAAATCAAGTTTTGTATTATATAATTAAACCAGTTTCCTCCCCTTCCACACCTTCCAACCGTCCTTATCCCTGCACACAATACATGTTTATTTTATTCCTTTGACGCCTTGAATGTCATCACCGCAAGCCGAGGCGCTTCCGACAAAAGTTTTCTCGACCTTTTGACCAAAAAAAGTTTGCTGGTCCGAATAAATTTATTCATTCCGATGCGATCTGTGTTTGGGGGGCGATCGGAAAACGTCGCCTATCACTTGTAGGCATCTGCAGATCTGAGACCTTGGATGCCGGTTCATATTTTATGTTTTCGCCCTTATTAAAACGAATCTCGCTTTAGTCGACGAGTTTCGGGGGTGTTGGTCAAGACGGAGTTACGGGATTTTTGTAGCCAAAAGAGGAATATATAATATTTATTGTAAAATCAAGTTAGGAAAGCGTTTTCTTTTTTTACACTATTTAAAACTACCTTTTCCTAATAGACATTTTGTATGGAAAAGCCAAAGCTTATGAGGCTATTTTATTTATTTTTTTATCAAAAGCTATCTGATGACCTAAATTTTTCCGTCTTTTTTTTGTAAGTAACTAGAAAAGACTGATATAATTTAATTTTCTCTTTGCCCGGAGGCCTTTCCTTCGCTTGAAATTAGATCCCGAGGTGTGAAGCCCCCTGCGGATCAAAAGAAATCGATCTCGCTGAAAGATTTAATTCTCCTCACATATGGCGCCAAAGGTCGGGACAACATTTATGGGTAATTTGGGAACAAATACCAGATATATTACAGTAGACGGGAGGATATCTTGGGCGCCTCATTGTCCCGTTTCTCCTCACATAATCCTTTCCAAGTTTAATACTCGTTTTTGAAGAGGCCGGAGGCCATTACGGCCATGCATTCTGCTGCTCTTTTAATGGCAAGATCCCGGGAAAGATGAGTTTTCTGGCCCTAATGATTAAGTTCGATGACTGGTTTCTTGTTGTTTATGATGTTCTATAATGGACATACAACGCCCTCTGGGTAAAAACTGATTATATTGTTGTTGACAGACCTATAGTCACATTTAAATATGTTTTGAGTTAATTTAATGCAACTTTAAGGCCTTCCGAAGATTTCAATCTTTTAGAACATCCACATTCATCAAACCGTCATGTTTGGAGGATGTAATCCGTCATTTTCTCGTCTCTAAATTGTTTTTTAGAAGTGACTTAGACGTCTATTTGTCTACATAAATATATCTTGGCAACATGCATTTACTTTATGTCATATCGGAGTTATACGTAGGTCTTCTCGGGACTCAAAAAATAAGTGGAGGGTGTGGGTGTGGGATAAACAACAACAAGAAAACCCTCTGCGTAACACGATGGCTCCATCAAGTACATCAAATTGTCGGACTTTATGCGTAATAATTATGAATTAATTTCATAAATTAATGTCCAAATTTGGACATGTTCGCTGACGTTGTCCGCATTACTGTGTTTCCTTATCCATATTTATTTGAGCGCTTAATCTTTTTTTCCTAAAAATTTATTTGAAATGTTGAATAAATCGTTGCGCAATTCTTGAATCCATCATGGTCAAGATTATAGCGAAAAGATTCTTGATGTCTTTCGAGCATTAATGCTAAAAATGATGCGTTTTTTCGCGGGAACCCCTAAAAAGGAGGGTTTACAGGAAGTATCATTTTCGGCTACTTACATCTGAAAACATGTGCAGACAGATCTCTAATCGGATTCAAAATATCTTCACTGTTCTCTAAGTTTGTTGTTTGTATATATCAGTCTTTTTTTACCATGATTATTACAGCAATTGTCATCTTTTTTTGTATGTTTTCTGCATGACTAAGCTCAAATGACCTTCCCTGTGTCTCCATTGTCTTCGATCCCCAGTTTCAAACGTAATTAGACTTCTGGAGTTTCTCGGGAATACAGTTGTACGATCTCCATCCCCAATAACGTGTTTTTGTATGATGTCGGGTAAACGGAAATTACTCCACACCTATCATCGACTGTCCGCACTTGCTGATCCGCTGGGTACATTTTACATTGGCACTTAAAAAAGGAATGCAATAGAGATAAACAGGGTTCAGCGACCTCTGCTCTCTTTCCCCGACCCCCTCCCTTCGGCCGGCTTCCTTTTTTCGGCCGCACCCGGCCGAACCCGCACTCTTTACCCCATCCTGGTCTTTTCTCGTCGTTTGGCACTGAACAAAATGACTTATTGGCCCGTCAGTCTTAAATCCGACTTCTTTCTTTTGCTGTTTTATACCCGTTTCGATCCGCAAGGCCAAGGTCAAACACTTTGAGGCATAAGGAATTCCTGGGCTTTCGCTTACTCGGACTTTCGACATGAATAAGTTATGGCTGCTCTCGAATGGCTATGAATAACAAATCGGGTGTCAGAAAAGAAGATGATGTGAAGGGAGGGGATCAGGAAATTCATTAACGCTTGGGGGTTCGATAATTATTTCTGAAAAGTTTTGTTATGATCGAAAAATTTACTAACCGTCATTTGCAATTTTTTTGTAGAGGGGGAAACTTTTTTCTATTCCTTTTACATAGGTATGCGTTTATGTAGAAATTACCCTTTTCTATTCCGTCTTTAAAAAACTTTAGCAAAAGATCTAGACCTTTTTCATCACTTTTCTTATTATTCTTAAAAGTAAAACTGATAGCCATAAAGGTCGATGAAGCTCATTAATCTTCAGGAAGAACACGTCTCGCTTATAATCCCGTGTTTATCCTCTAATTCTAAGTTAGTATTAATACGAATCCCACCAAATACATACATTATAAATTGTATTATTTTGCAACTGCCGAAAACCTTTTTGCAATCTGTTTTTTCGCAAGTAATTAACTATCAACTTTCAGCAAACCCATCCCCAACTCAAACCGAGACTACTTTTATTTAATTTTCGATTCTGTTTTTGGTCGTCGGACGGACAATCAGAAGCCAGAAAAACTTCTTCACAGTCGAAATTAGACCTCATTTCGGTTAGTGGACTCTTGTCTTTTTCTTTCTCCGAATTTTCTCTGCATTCCTCCCGAACTGTAGGAATCAATTGTAATATTACTGTTTGACATTAATTTCTTTTTGGTTTAATTTTTGATATCGTGTGCCTTAACACATTTAAATTATCATATTTGCGTATTGAGAAGGGTAACGACGTCGACGTCAGCGGAATAATTAGGTTTTTCCCCCCAGCTCTTTAACTCCTCGGGCCAAATTTTGTGTGAACACAATGACTAAAAGAATGTGGAAAGAGTCATACTTTGTGTTGATAGGCTCTTTCCAAATCAACAACTGACATTCGTTCCAAATCTTTATGCTACAATTCGACAAGAACGTTTCGCTTCGCAATAGTACTATAATATGTAATTTAATTTGCGAGTACGGGTATGATAATGACGGAGGGGGGAAAGAAAGTAGGACTATTAGTATTTAATGGGCTATTCTAGGAAGGAAAAGGATACTCAACGCCATGCAAGTTATGACCAACGATGATGACTAAAACATGGCCAGACAAGTGTAACCTGCAAGAGAAACGGTCCCCGGTAATTACAGCGCAACCAACCACTTTTATTACATATTTTACAACGCCTCGAGCGTTTTCCCGTCTTTTTGTCTTGATTGAGACGCTGAATAATGAGGATCGACTCATTTAATATTAGGAAATCATTTGGACACCACTATTTACGGACCCCTTTTTCTCTCAAAAAACAGATGTTTTTTATTTTTGGCCAGATTATTCGTAGATAATATTTTAATTCCTTGGGAAAAAAGGGCATTAAATGATGCTACGAGTGGTATGTGGTTATAGAAAAAGACGGCCGAATAAGGTACAAAGGCAAAATCATTATGATGTCATTTCCGTAGGGGATTCCTCATTAGATAGGTTGTTTGTCAATAGGTTAACATCCTTGCTGACTTCAGAGCGCCCATTCTCTGCACCCCGATCCCTTTCCTTCTCTTTTTCCCCCAAAAGCGAACGCTAAGAGACCAAAAGCATTCCGATGGCATTAGAGAACAGTGGTTGAGCGGAGAGCCCAGACAGTGGACCGTAAACCAAGCCCCGGTCTTCAGTCGGCGTCAGACTAAAACAATATTTTCTTATCGAGGAAAGAGAACTGGGATGGAGGAGGGTGAGAAGGACAACCCGAATACATAATGATAAGATTGGAACTGGGGTTGCAGGAAGGCGATAGGTCACGTAGAAGGGGTCATTGTCCACAAACTTTATTTTCAACTTCTGCTGGCCTTGTTTCTCCTTGGATTTGAGTGGCCAGTTTGTCCTTGTGTGTTGTTATTGTTTGTTGTTTATCATTTATTATATTTGCCATTTCTTTTACCCTTTTCCAAAGTTATCGAATATTCCGGGTTCTTAATCTCCAAATGTCGTTGTAACCTGAGCTTTTAACCCCCGCCTTAATCCTTCTAGCCTCAGTTTTAACACTTTCCGGGCCGAGTTAATTAATCGCCGAGAAAAGATAAGAAATATGATGTGAAAATTGAACTTGACATCCTCGAATTAACCTAATCGAACTTGTTCCTCGTCCCTGTTTATAGTGCCTTCCTATGACTCATCCAGTTACCCATTTCTCGAATGTGTTGTCTTTTATGACAAGAGATAAAGTCAAAGTGGGGAACTTAATGTGTCATGGCTGGCTGTCTAATCATTCCCTTAACTCTGGCCGTCTCAGTTTCGGGCCAATTTCGTTTTCTTTTTATGAAATTCAAAGAACGAGAGGATTGGAACGGCCAGCACAGATTCGGTCTAACTATTCGCTCTGGCCATTCGTATAAAAATGGCCGACATAAAAAGGATTTGGCGGTGTTTTTTTGGGGGGAAAAAGGCCGACAGACCAAAATAAATAAATAAATTGCTTACTTCGGGATCTGGATTGATAGAAGAATTATTTTTGCAATTTGCGAAACATGGTGCCTCCTTTATCCCCTCGTTTCGAATGTGAAATACTCGATAATTCCAGACCCCGAGAGTTAATCCTTGCGTCATCGCCCGGTGATTTGAATTATTCGTTGAGCACTAGCAGTAAACTCTACAAATAATCCCACTCGAAAACTTTGTGGAAAAAAACTTGGGCCTAAAAAACTTTTGATCGCTCCCCAAAAAGACAAGGTTCGATTTAGAGGGCTGAGATTAGTCATTGGAACGATTGAAACGGAAAATAAAACAATATACATTATGGGGGAATACACATTTCCATGCTGTTCGAGCATTATGTCTCCACTTTGTGACGCAAGGTTCTCAGTAACAGGCATCTTTACACCTGCACTCCTTGCATTTATTTCCTAGAATTTAAACTAAAAGCCCTGAGGGAACGTAGCCGTGTATTTGATTCGAATAAGTCTTATCTTATTTGACCCAATCGGTATCAATTTAATTTTTATATGATGAATCATCCTCCAGTGCCTCTACAAGTTGTCAGAGCCACTCAAAAATATCCTTTATGAAATTTGGATCGAGCTGTTTGAAATACGACGATACCTCTGAATTTGTTAATATTTCTCGTTTATGTCAGTTAATTATTCTACTAATTGTTACTTGCAATTGCTTTTAAAATTTTACCATGCCTCGTTTTGAAGTTTATGCTTGCTTCGTTAATTTTTTATAATCCATACCTCAAATCATCGGCGGAATTACGTCAAACATCCCGCCGATTTTTATGATGATTTAACAAAGGCACAACCTTTGTCCTTCATCATATTGTCTTCTGCCACTTCCTTTTTCGAATTCGTATTTCATCCGGTGGCCTCAAGACGAAATGCCAACGGCTCATTGTTTTCGCGGCAGGACCCGGCGGCGGCGATCCATTTTTCCCTCGCTTTTTCTCCGCTTGCGTCGCTTTTTCGTGTTCGTTCTCCTTCCTTCGTCCGTATTTTTTTGCTGTTGCTCTAGCTGAAAACTTGGGGGACAAAGGCTGAAGGAGGGGGAGAACGTCTTGTCTCTTTTCGGCGTTCCTTTTCCCATTTCGAGGCTCCTTTTTCCTGATTTTTTCCAATTTTTGCGGCCTTGGGACGGAATTTGGAATGGATTCCTTTTCGATTTGTCATTTGCTTTAGATTTTATTGCCTTATTTTGGGCTTCCAACTTTACACTTTTGTTCTGGGTTTTCTCGTGTAATAAGAGCTCAAAGTGCTCGGTAATTCGTCGCGGAATTTGCGTAACATTCTTTTTTTTCGATTGAATTTTTGCGAATTTTTTTGTTGCGAATTTCGTTATTTATAAAATGCATGCCTTTCAGCAGTTGGCGCCACCTCTAATGGCTGCCATCCGCAAGAAGCTCGTGATCGTTGGGGATGGTGCCTGCGGTAAGACCTGTCTCTTGATTGTGTTCAGTAAGGACCAATTCCCTGATGTATATGTGCCTACTGTCTTCGAGAACTACGTCGCAGACATTGAAGTTGACGGGAAACAGGTAATTTATACTTTTAGTTTTGATGTTTTAGGTATAATGGGAGCGAAATCCGACTTTATTACAAAGACGGGATAAGTTCTGATTTGCGATATTTGAATTTCATCTTATACCAGGATGCAGACTAATGTACGTTATTTCAGGTGGAGCTTGCTCTTTGGGATACTGCCGGACAAGAAGATTATGATAGACTACGACCTCTCAGTTATCCAGACACAGATGTTATTTTGATGTGCTTTAGTATCGACTCACCAGACTCTTTGGACAACATACCAGAAAAGTGGACCCCCGAAGTAGGTTTAACAGAATGTTTGAGGCGCTCGGCATCTTTAATCACACTTGGTTATGGTTTAATATTTGCTCTTATAGGTACGCCACTTCTGTCCGAATGTCCCAATAATCCTCGTCGGAAACAAGAAAGACCTACGGACGGATCCACAAACCATCAGGGATCTTGCCAGAAACAAGCAAGAGCCTGTGAAAACCGAGCAGGCCAAAGCCATTGCCGACCAGATCGGCGCCTTCGCATATCTCGAATGTTCTGCCAAAACCAAAGAGGTATTTATTTTTCAGTTTTGTGTCATGCATTTAGGAAAAACCGGGGCAACGTGACTAAATTTATTGACCAAAATGATGAAAGATTTTGATGAGTCATGGCTAGGTTCTACCGCTAGGGTTACGGTTCTTTTATTATTTTAAGAGATGGCTTTGGATCGGATTTCAAGGATGTTTTAAAAAGTATATTTTTGCACTACAGGGCTCTTATCTGATTTACGGATATACTTTTTCGTCAGGCCGAGGTTCTCGCTTTATTATACTTTCAACACTGACAACGATTATGTATCGATCATTTCAGGGTATCCGTGAAGTGTTTGAAAAAGCGACACAGGCCGCGCTGCAACAGAAAAAGAAGAAAAAACAGCGATGTGACATCCTGTGAAGAGCGGAAACGAAAGTTTTGTCCGGGTTCATCAAATAATTTGTGTCCCTTGCTTTTCTGTGCTTTTTCTGATCCCCCACCCGCCCCACCTTTTTTTGTCTTGATCATATAATTTAATTAAAAGAAGAGAGTTCATCCAGAAATTCTTTAAATATTTCTTTCCCTGATGTTATTTATGGTTCCCATCCCTGATCGCTCCAGACACTTCCATCCTAAATAAGGCCCTCCACCTTCTTTGGACCACATTAGAACCTTGTTTTTATTCTTTGTTTTAATCCTATTCATTTTTAAATCCTTTTTCTTTATAAATTGTGTCAAAATTTCTCTTGAAAATAAACCAAATTGAAATTAAAAGAAGGTTCTTTTGTTTGGCAATAGTAGCCTCGGTGGGCCTGCAGATCAAGTAATATTTAAGTTTAATAAAAATCGGTAAACTTGGAAGATACGAAACGCGTTTTGTATACACGAATTAAAATATGATGTCCGATGTTTCCCCTCAAGCCGAAGTTGTTATTCATCATGTGGAGTACACAAGAATAACAATTTATACGATTTTTTGTGAACGTGGTTCTGCTCTTCAAAATTATTTGGCATTTCGCAACAAGGGTCTTACAAGGGATCGGCAAATAGTTGCACCCTGCTTTCTTAACGAAACATATACCGTTTGAAAGAGCATTAAAAATAGTGCGCAACGCAAAAAAATTAGCTGCCTAAATTACCTTAGGGCATAGATACGACCGCTTTTTGAAAGGGGTTATATGCGGCCAAAACGCCGGTTCCTTATATTACAGTAATCCTGGCGGTTTGAAATCGTCTTTATTAATTTCCTGGTATCCAAAAACGTCTATCACGGTCGTTTTATGGCTTTACCAATCCTCGGTTATATGTTATTAGACATTACTGCTAGTTACAGTAAATTGTAAATAAAACTAGGTTAAAGGGAAAATTGGAGCCAAAAGCTTTGGAAATACATTTATATGATCGTCGTGATCATTCACAAACGAAAATTTCAAAATCGAAAATTTCTTATGTCCTAGCCTTACCAATGGTTGGTCCACTGTGTCAGCAATAGTGTCTTTGGCCGATTTTACAATTTTATCTTCGTATTTTTTCGAAAAAATGTATATTTATAGGCCCTTGTAAATTGAATTACCCTCCAGTAATTATAATTGGTCAGGTTACTGGCATAACACCCTTGTAATTATACGATAGTGACATACCCACTCTCATCACCATCAAATTTGTGGTCGTTTCAAAAAAATTCAAAATCTCAGAAAAATTGTGTAACCATGGATTTTGTCTGCGGAGGAACAAAAATTATTAAAAAATGTCAACATACCATGGTTTTGTGGCATATAAGAGACGAAACGCAAAATTTTTACAGAGACCGGATTCGAAACCAGGACTCGCTGAGCCGGAAGTGGGCTCACTACCACTCGGCCAACTGGACACAACTTTGTTGCCATTCCGAGAGCTTATAAAGCGAGGCGGAAATTAGGCTAAAATCTGTGTTTTGGCCATAACTTTGTCCAAAGTGAATTTAGGCAGCTAATTCTTTTTGCGCTGTGAACTATTTTTAAGCCTCTTTCAAATGATATAGGTTTCGTTAAGAAAGCAGGTTACAACTATTTGCCGATCCCTTGTTAGATAATCGTTATCCAAAGTCCTATAATGAGGATTTGTTTTCTCCTTTCCACGGCTTCAAACTGTAAAACGGATTTGGTCCAATTCCCCGTTTAATATACATGTGAAGTATCTATTTTCTACATGACTTCATGGGACGCTTGTTCGGATGAGTTTTTTGATGTTAACATCAAAGGGAAGCAGGCAGTCAACCATAATTTATTCATATCCCAATATTGTTCCATTACAGAGCAGCACCATGGCTGCTGATTGCGTTGTCTCCGTGACACAATCTTCTTCATCATTTGGGAACTGGCGCGTTCAGTCTAAATATTCTCTGCAAACCTTATAGTAATCATTTGTGTAGTACGGTATGTTGTACATCACAGATCATGATAGTAATTTTGATAAAAACTTCTCTTGTTAAACTGTGACTTCCGAAGCCCGATAGGAGTGATTTTTTATTTCGAAATAAGTTTGAACGCCGTCTCAGCTTTATCAAATTAAAACTTTTTATGCATAATACAAGGCTGCCCTGTGTTTCCTTTTTGTCATTCCTCACAGTGTTCTCTGTTTCGATTTTGATGTTTGTTTCCGCTTGGTTTTGTCAGCTACAACAGATTCACACCGCCCTCGGCGTGGTCCCGCAGCGAAAACAAATGAAGGCCAAACTTTACGGTATGAAAAATAAAACCGTTGCCGAAAAAGTGGTCGCTCGCGATGCATCGGAATGGGCGGGATGTACAAGGTCTTTTGTTCTCGGATCGGGAGTTTGCGACCAGCCGGCCGCTATTCGAGGTCTTTTGTCAGGTTTGGACTGGGCCGAGCCGGCCGTTTCGTGCGTTGAATGGACAACGGCTCAAGTTACTGATGTCTCGCCAGACCGTGTGACAGCCTTTTCGTGTACTTGGGTCTTATTTCTCAATCTGCTCATTTTCGCGTGAATTCCTACCTATTTTTGTATTTTTTGTTATTCTCGAGCATATGATAATATAGAATTGATAATGATTAAAAGTTTTTATATTTGTTCCGCAGGGTTTACACACATTCAAGGAGAATGTCTTTGGCTCAAATTCTGGCTGGTAACGGTGACAGTGGTGCTCAAAGCCCTCCAGATTACCTTCTCAATGCCCCAGTCGAGGTCCGCAACCGCGTCCAGGCTTTGAAGGGCCTACATCTGGACACAATCGACGTTCAGGTCGAGTTCTACAAACGCGTTCACGAGTTAGAGGTCGAGTTCCGCAGCAAATACGAGAAGATTAATGAAAAGGTGGGGAGTTTTATTTTTTGTCGGTTCTTAGGTGACAGTGATTTGAAGTGAAACTTTATAAAGAATTTGTCATGTTTACTATTGTTCTTTCAGCGAGCTCAAATCGTCAACGGGACTGTCGAGCCCACCGAAGAGGAAGTGAAACGTGAGCCCCTCTTGACCTACCTCGATGAAGAAGCTACAAAGGTGCGATGCTTTTGGCCTAGATAATATAATTTTAATTGTTTTTTCTTTTAGAAATTCGAAGAATCAGCTCCAGTCACTGGTGGAGAGAAAGTGAAGGGCATCCCCTCTTTCTGGCTCAATGTTCTCAAGAACGTCCCACAGATCGATGAACTGATCAGCGAAGACGATGAGGCTGTTCTTCAATATTTGAAGGACATCAAAGCCGGCATGACCTCAAACCCTGATGGATTCACTGTTACCTTCTATTTCGATGAGAACCCATACTTCACAAACACAGAGCTCAAGAAAGAGTACACTCTTTCCATTGGACCAAACAAGTTCGAACAAAAGGTGCTATATGATGGTCCTAGTGTTGTCAAGACCACTCAGTGAGTAGTTTAATTCAGTTATGTTCGGTTTTTATACGTTTTTTAATTGTTTTGTCTTTAGATGCAAGATCGACTGGAAAGAGGGCAAGAACGTAACACAAAAGGTGCTCAAAAAGAAGCAAAAGAAGGGACCTAATGCTGGCCGTGTCACGGTCAAAACTGTTAGTTTAGTAGTGTAACTCGTAGAGTTTGAGCTTATCTAACACTGGGTGTAGTTTTAGTATAGTGACAGTGAGATGGGTCTTTTCCGTTTGCCGTGGTTAACACTTCTTGATGTTTTCAACATAGGTTTATTTTGTTATATTGTCGTCTTTCAGGTTGAACAGCCTAGCTTCTTCAACTTGTTTAACCCTGCCCACACCGAGATCTCCGAGGATCTTCCTGATGATGAGGCTGAATTATTGAACGCTGATTTTGAGATTGGCCAACTCATCAGAGACACCATTGTTGACAATGCCGTGCTCTATTACACTGGAGAGATTACCGATGAAGATGATGGCTTCGATTATGATGCTGAGGACTTCGAAGACGACGAAGATGAGGAAGAGGAAGAGTAAAACGCTCCCGAGACGAATGCCCGCTGATCACTTTCTATTTTCCCCGCTTGTTCTAAGTATTTGGGACCCGTTCCAATGCATTGTTGAACCTTTTCCTTGTTGTTAACCGTTTGTCGAAAGGTCTGATTAAATTCTAATATTAAGGAACAGGTTTTGGGTGTCAGCATCAAAGTCAGAGCAATCTTTCAATAATTTGACGGTTTGTGTATTTCTTATGGGTCTTATCAAGGGAATGGGCGATCATGTTGTGGAGGAGTTTCGCACCCTCTTTTCGAACATTCTCAGCTCAGAACTTGTGATTGATCTGCAAGATTCAATCGAACGAAGGAAACTATTCGCAAAATTTGAGGTATATTGTATGCAATATTGGGATAATTTAAATTATGGGACTTTGAGTGGAACAACAGAAGATGGTATTCCAAACGAATTGATTCAAAGCTTGGCTACTGCTTCAGCGGCAGGCATTGAGTTCAGCACCGGTTAGTTTCCAATTTAAAATAAAAAGTAGGCCACTCGATTACAGTTTATTTGCAGTCGGGCTTATGATCGGAATGTGTGAATTGTTTGGATTCGTTTCGGGGGCGAATTTGATAGTCCGAATTTTGTTTAAAGTTTTTTGTTGGGTCTGTCTCTGTTTCGCCCTGTCCAATTGTAAAACTAAAAATGACGGGGTTGCGAAATCAAAAAGAAACTAACGATTGATGTTTGAAGTTCAACAAAAATGCAGAAAATAAACTTAGGCATCTCGAATTATAGTCCGTTTAGGTACTTCATGGTTTGGAGGACTATCTGATACTGCAGGACCATCCACATCCCTTTCTTTTACCACCGAATCATCAGTGCCATTATGGTCATCGTTGATTATATTGGGTGGATTTGGCGCCATCAATCAAGATGTTGTTGGATATATTCTGAAAAAGCTGAGAAATGACTTTGGGTCGGTTGATAAATTTCTCGAAGTGTTGATAGAGTCCGATGAGAGGCTTCTTTGCGTCTTGCTAGCCATACTGGAACTGCATCGAAGGAAGTCATAGTAAGATTTGTTGATAGTCTATTAATGTTCCTATTTCAGTGCAGAATGCGACTTTTGGGATCCGCTAACTTTGTGTATGACCATGCTTATAAAACTGGACTTCTCGGAAAGTGTAAGTTGACTGACTGAGAGATAATATTTCAATTTTTCAAATTTTTGGAATGGGTAAATTCTGTTTGTAGATGTTCATAGACTGGCTTGCATCAGATCCCATTTCCGTTCCATTTATTTTCCGATTCTTTGGAGAGATGGGCAAGAATCCAGAGTCCCTTCAGAAGGCTGTAAACTCTCTTGTCGGTCTTTCTTTTGAGGAAAATATCAAGGATTTCCAGGAAATTCCGATAAAATATTCCATAAATACGAAGGTCGGCATCACAGAGATTCATGGAAACATATCGGTGGAGAAAGAGATGGTCTTTGATAAGAAAATAAGGGTAAACAATAAGTTGATAACAGCGACGTCCTTGTTTTCTAGTATGGAAAAGGAATACTTGCATTTCAGGCCAGAATTACTACAAAAGAGATCTCCGTAACATATGATGAAATTGTCGACAACTTTAACGGGATGCTAAACAGATTGCAAGCACGGTTATTAAGTGCCAATAGACATGGGACATTACCCATGAATGTTAATGGACTGATAAAAGTCGTATCAAAGGTCAAAGAATTGGGTTACGCAGGGGAAGATTGTGCTCGTAATGTATAAAGATGTTTGTAAATAAGACTTCACTATTTGGATTGTGATATTTCTTTATTCGGAGAACTGATTACAATATATATCCATTATAAAACAGTATTTTACAGTAATATTGATCACAATTTAAATTGGAATGTGATCTTGATGCTGATGACGGGATGAATTGGTATCTGCCA
This sequence comes from Bursaphelenchus xylophilus, assembly GCA_904066235.2. Classification (NCBI taxonomy): domain Eukaryota; kingdom Metazoa; phylum Nematoda; class Chromadorea; order Rhabditida; family Aphelenchoididae; genus Bursaphelenchus; species Bursaphelenchus xylophilus. The sequence continues at coordinate 7,191,305 of CAJFCV020000004.1, forward strand.
TGTAGATTAGCACCATGATGACCAGAATGACGGCCGTGACAATCATCCACACTCCCCAGGCGCTGTATTGAATCATGTACCAGAGGAAAAGAACTGTAGCAACTATGAACAAAAGGGTCATAATCAAATTGTAAATGCTTTCCAACTTGGGCGCACAGAATTCGCAGAGATTGAGGATGAAGAGAACTGAAATAAGAAAGTTACATGTGGTACAAAGATGACATCTTTTGACGGACAAAAAGAACTTACGGATATTAATCAGTAATGCCACGAAGTTTAGGCCACTGGTAAATCCAATTCGGCCCTCGCTGAAGCATGAAGCCCCTCCATACCTGAAGATAACATCCGTAAACAAGTTTGAGTAGCTTCAGCAACTAAATTCAAAATTCGGCTTACCAATTAGCACACAACACCGAGCAAATCACAAACCCGAGGATGATTTGGACGAGCTTTGTGATCCCCCGATCTGTGCTCACATAATGCGAATTGATTCCCATCTTTGTTCACCGATACCCACAAACAGTTGAACACAACTGACCGATAACTGTTTCCCTCATCATGTTTATAAGTCGGGTTTCCTTATTATTCCATATCCTTATCAGCGGGTTTTCGAAATTATTTGCTCACAACTGAAATCAAGAACCATTCCAAACAACACAAATAAGCGTGACTCCGAAGGGCATTAATGGTCAAGGAATTAGGAGAACAAACTTCTCGACAAAACTGTATTTTAAGATGTTTTGATATTGTGGTTCAAACACCTGCCAAGGGTTCATATACTTTTGGAAAGCACAAGTGTTCTAGTCCACCTTTATGCAAATATTGGGCTGTTAATGATTGTGTGGAATTTAATGAAGATGGATTTTCCAATCTATTCAATGCGAAAATTAGATAAGGTCATCTACAAGTGCCTTGCTCAAAAAAAAGACCAAAGATTCAAAAAATATTGCATCTGTGTTTACATATTTTCCAGAAACTTGTTTTCCGACCATCAATCGCATTGAGAAAGTAAATGATGTCCATACAACTTGACCAGTCGGATAACCGCTCAATTCAACGATTGCAGACAGCTTAATCCTTCAGGATTAACATCCAGAATTTAAAGTTGGGCCTTTATTTACTCTGTATACATACATCCGGAGGGATGACAAATCTTCCAAATAATTTATAAATGCGTTTTGCACCCGGAGAAACACGAAATTTTTAAATAAAATAAATTTTTAATTCTTTATCGATCAAAATCTGCATAAAATCGAAGTTGGAGTTTGATCCTTGACACGGAAGACGATATTAGTGGTGGTCAAGCATGAGGAACGGATTATTTGCGTTATATGATGGTCATCGTTTACCCCATCGTCGATCCGTTCGCTGTAATCCTCGAGGCCGCGCGCAAAAGCTTCTCTAAAATCGTCGTCCCTTCTCTTTTTACCGACCGTTGAAGCCGAAAATTGTTGCGCGAAAGATTAAGAGGAAGCGAATCGGTTCAGATGACCGGTTCTGTCGTCGCAACGTGCCAATTAAGGACTTAACAATCCACGTTTTTTTGTATTTTCGGACTCGTCAGACATCTTACGGGCTTTGGATTTGGGATTAAATATGAATTATGTAACTTCTGGAAGCCCTTGCTGGGCGGGGTGGGCGATTACATAACAGATCTTCTGGCGTTTTTTCGTTTGAATTGCTTGCTTGTTCTAAAATCGCAGTTTGTTCCGAACTTACAAAAAGTATTCTCTCCCAATGTCTCCTATGATTTAGTACCCTCGGAACGTGGTAATTTCAGGAAGACAAAAAATATTTTTTGCTGCGTCATGGGTTTGGCGGGGCGGTTACAGCGAGTGATGTATTGTTTTTTCATTTCTCTCAAAATCCATTTAATGAACTTTATGCGAAAAGTCTCTTTTTCTCAAAGTTAATATTACCTCTTGTATCCTTTACATTGATATATATGTAAAAAGTTGGTTGTTTAGACTACTCAAATTTACTTTTTACTCTGTCCAAACAACTTTTTTTCGGTTCCTCATGGAGCGCTCGCAATTAGCCGAATATCAGCGTCGCTGTTACAGTAATCCGCGCTGACCCTCGGCCACTTATTCTGCGCGTGTTTTTAGTGCATTCCCAATTTCAGTTCCGCTTCGAAACCCTACGCATTTATTCGACTTTTCACCTTCATGTATCCCTAAAACGGACGGTAATTGTAAACACAAGCCCTGAAGGGATGCGTCGCTTTCCATGGAGTTATCGCGTTTCCGGAACGGTCAATAAAAGTCGCGACGTAATAACCGTGTAAATCACTTGGGAAACTGCGTTTTTCGAGGGTTTGTTTCAAAAAATTTATTTGGTTTTTTGTCGGAAAAAATGAAAATTTCTATTTATAAAGACGTAATCCGTAAAAAAAGTGCAAAGTCGGGAATGATCAGGTAAAATAATAGCTCGCTTTTTTAAAAGTAAGGTTGACGGTTCGTGTGAACATGATCTATTATATATCCCCTCCCGATTATGTCAAAATTGTCCGGTTTACCAGGGGATTTACTTGCACTCCTAGCTCTTTCGGTGATTTTTGAAATCCGAGCCGAATTTGGCTCTCGTTTTCACTCTTTTTTTCGGGATATTTTATTACTCATTTTTGATGCGGTTTCTCTATTTTCGCATTAATATCGCGAGTAATTTGTTTGCCTTTAATCGTATGTTGTGTATTACACATAGTAATCGTTTTAGGTAACGACCTCTCTTCATGCCATGTCTGCATTAAAACCCCCAAAAACAAACCTTCTTATCGCCCGAGGCGGTAGCACTTGGTTGTTATGACTTCCCGCTTTTTTTAATCAAAATGGAATTGTTTTAGGCGATCGTTTCCCGTCAACTGATCACGGTTGAGAGGGGCGTCTGACGTCAGTACCTCCAATGATTTATTTCACCGTTCGTTGGGGAGAAATTGTTAAAATCAGAGGGTTTTAATTATTTTAATCACAGAAAACTCGGTCTCAGAATACAACGGTAGCAAAGTGTGGTTAAAACCGCGGAAAATACGTTGAAATCGGGCAAAAATTAAGTTGGAATTACTTTACACTCATCAAAAAATTTTTTTATTTTTGAGAAAAAATCATCGGAGGAGAACATTTCCACTGCATTATACCAGAGTTCTTTTTAAGTACTTTTTTCCGAATTTACGGTCGTCCCTTCAAAAATCCCAAAAAAGATGTCCAAAATTTATGCAGATCGCCTAGCATTTGCGTCAGCGTCGGCTTGTCTTCCAGCAGCGATTTGCTAACATTTGTAGGCCGCTAAGCCTTATAAAAGCGATTGTTCGGCTCTGTTTTGCATTCCCCTTTTCGTGATCGATAATGATAAAACATTACTTTTGTTTGAAGGATTCGATAATTTCAAGTGATTAGGTTGTCATAAAGGGGAAATTATGACAAAAAAGGGCCTTCTGAATAACTTTTAATCGATTTTTGAGAAAGGGGGTGATTGAAAAACGTTTTTTCTCTAGCTAAAGTTCTATCTAGGTCTCGACAGCCCCTGTAAAAGAAGACCTAAAATTTTGGAAAAACAATGTCTAATCTTGACAAGGGTATAGGCAAAATTTGAAGACTATCTGAGTAACTGACCGCGAGTCAAACTTTATTCCTTGCATTCATCCCCGTGGCTTGCCGTTTTTGTGATCTTTAGGCTAATTCCACTTAGACTGGCTATTTCGAATATTACAAACGGCAGATATGATTTTCTCGAAATAAAGCGCAGCCTTATGACTAAGAAAACTAAGACCAAATGATGTTAATTAATTTTCTTGAGATCATGCGTGTTTTCGTTGATTCTTTTAAAAACTTTACACATCCATTGATCAGTTCTCCCAAAGTACAATTCCCTAATAAAGTATCTGCTGAATATTGACGTCATCGCGGTAAATTAAGGCAGTAATGACGCCAACAGACCGAGATCACCGTTGAAATTTGTTTTCCTGCAAAAAGTTGAACAAATGAGATGGGCATAAAAACAAGGGTAATAAACCTTCCGGGCACTCCTTTTAAGAGCCGCTAGTCCCAAAAAGCGTTATCATTGTCGTCATTGATGCGATTGGAGGGGGGCTTTAGCACGAGACTTCATTATATTATGCTTAATGAGTATGGGAATGACCGGATGTACGATTTTGTTTTATTCAGCTGAACGAGTACACCTGAATTCAGGTGTAATCGTATATAAAAATCGATATTATTTTACAGATTTTTACTCAGCTTTTTTTGATTTTACAATAATTGAGGGCTATCATTTAAATTTTCGTACCTTTTTGCTTTGTTGATTAGTAATTTCGAATGTTTTTGGCGATCGTGTGATGTAATAAAATTGGGTACTTCTTACAAGACGCCTAAAATAACAAACTAATGGGGATTCATTGTTTTTTTAACTGACTTGCAGTAATGTCTTCGATTAAATTCTCGGCGCTCTAAGTTCCCTTTTCGATCTTGTCTGGTTTTTGGTTGTAAATACGAAATCTTACGTACAAAACAGTCACCGCCTGAAGGCCTAATCTCGGAAAGCCGGTTGTCTTCCTGTCTGTATGATATTAATGAGGCCCCAAATTACGCTTTTCTTCTTTTTTGATGACACGGCTTCTTCTTAACGCATTAATTCTAGGATTTTAAAATTAATATGGGTCAAAAATAAGTGTTACGCCCGTACTTAGAAGACGTGTTTTGTAAACAATTAATCGGTTCATTTGAATTGGACTTTTTTCTTTTATTGGAAATCGAATTAAATTCGCCAATTTTACAGTCCAGTCCGAACAAAAGTCTAATTCCCGGCTAGACCAGTTAGTTTTCGACTGAGTTCCTTTTTTTGCAATCAATTCTTACTTCTTGATCGATTTACAGAGTAATAAAAGCAAGTAAACTGCAGTCGGCGAGTGAATTTTGTACATGGATTACAGCCCCTGCATTACTTTGGCCCTATTTTTTGCTTATTTTTTATTTTTCGTTTCATTGGCCGTTCCTTCGACCGAACTTCCGCCCTCCGAAATCCGAAAGGAAATTTAGAAAATTTTGGTACGATTTTGTGGAGAAAAACTATGAATCTTTGAATTGTAGCTGTTCCCTTTCTCTACATTCACGTATCCTGCATTTCCATATGATTCTTTTCACTGGAGGTCTTTGATCGCTGTACAAAAAATATATTGTACTGCTGTGTACTTCATAGTTCAAGTAGTACAAAATTAGGTATAATTAAGGCCTCGGCAAGACGTTCCGCTACTTACGGATTTGGCAATATTTGTTTGCTGAATACGGCTTGTTTTTAAATACGGTGAAGGTCTCTAAGATGTAAATGAAGATCTTGATTGTTCTCGTCTTTACTAATTATAATCAATATGTAAACTTTTATGACCTGAGGCAAACTCCTGAACTCGTTGACGTATCGTTCCGTTTTCCCAAACCTGACTAATCTCCGTCCCTATTTTTAATCCTTTTTTTGCAGGGTTCCACTTTCTCGAACCTAAAATGAGAAAAGTAAATCGACGAACTTCCTGTCGACTCCTTGGCCATACACACCTTTCGGGGCCGTGTTCAGCAAACCGAGACGAAAGCAGGGACGCCATAACTTATTCAAGGCTCTCACAGAAAGCGAGAATACATCATTTTTAAATGATGTTGAGGGTGATTGTCTTAAAACTTTCCCTACACTCATGTTTACTCTTTGTTTTGTGGGGTTAAAAATGCTCGGAGTAATGAGCAAAGGTTACCAGAATTAAGGTCCAATCTGTAATCGTAATTACCTTATCCATGATTCCTTAATCCCTCGAATGTCTCGTTTTTCTGTTAATAGCAGTACACCTGATTGTCCGAGGTCTCCAGCTGTTCTTCCGTCTCTTTTATGGGGCCGGAACGTGTTCCCATCTTATTGTGTAACCCTGGTTTTTTACGTTGTTCCCACGTAATAACTGTTCGTCTTGAACTGATGACTAATATTCCCTTCTTGAAGGTCATATTCTTTAATTGTTCGATATCAAAACATTGATGTTACTTTTTTTCTCACGCTTTTATCAATCTGTATTTTTTCGAGGCTGAAAATGTGTTTTTACTATTACTGCCCAACTATTTTTTACTGCGGTCTATCGTCTTTCTTTACCATCAAAAAGCCCGTTAAGACCTGAGGGTTTTTTGGCCAGCGAAATCAGAAAAAGCGCGCTAATCCGCTTAATTTACTCATTGGAGAGATTGAAATGGGAAAGAATTGATGGGACAGACCCGATTCGAAGCCCCCAAATTGGGCAAAAAAAACACACGTACGTGGATTCAAAGTGTGTGATTACTGCTTGGCTACTATTTTCTTACCTTGGCCAAAAAGGAAAATGTGCAGACTGCTTGGTGGCGGAGAGGGTAGATTTGTTTTTAGCAGACTTTATCTTTAATTTTGTGTTGTTCTTTTATAATTTGGGACACTTGTTGTTGCCCAAACCCTTAGGGCTTTTAATTAATACATTTTCTGTTCATACCACCCTCATATTTGCAGATTCTTTAATTGGACCTTATATAGATGATTTTAAAACTTTTTCATTCCTTTAAAGCTTGACGGCTTCTTAACTTTACTTATGTTAGTTCCTAAATATTTTAACATCAAATTGACCAATACAATTAACTGCCCAGGGGTTTTGAAACGATTCCACCTACACTTGTTTGGCGGACTCTTGTCGTATCTTCACATCCATCCCCTTAGGGAATCGGGGACTCGGCCACGCCGGGAAAATCTTTTTTAATTTGTCCCACACAAACTTTTATTGGTGACAAATTGCTGGAGGGATCTATTTTTATGACTCTGTTCGTCTATTTCGATGGTTCGTACTCAAAGAATTTGGAGATGGGATAAAGGGGATGAATGGAGGGGAAACGTTCTGGGTGATTAACATTACTCGTAAAGAAAGTAGTAATCTTGAGGATACTCTGATCGTGTCTAGAAACCATGGGAAAGGGAGGAAACTTGTAGGTTTGTATAAAGGCCTTGGGAACGGCCGTGGGATATTGTATTGTATGGCAAAAATTTGGCCACATAATCTTTTGGGGCTCTATAGTATTATTAGATTGTCATTTATGACGATTCAGAAGCTCTGAGATCTGACGCAAAGATTTTGTTGGAACTTGAGAAAAACTATGACAAAAGATCGTTGAAAATCTCGACTGGCGAGGTAAAATTTCAACTAGTTGATAAGAAATAAAACATAGGTTACGTAAACCACTATTGTAACCTTTTATATACATAAGTAAATCTAGGTACCCCATCTCGGGCATTTTCCTTACTAACTTGACGTTCTCAACGACCTCTCCGATGACTTTTTGGGGACCGGAAGATCCAGTTCGTATAATTTTACCTGTTTCTGGCCCCATCATGCCTCCCTTCCACACGCCCTCCGGGTTTTACTTCCCGCTCCCAAATCGATTTCGGATACTCATCCGGTTTATATCAGATACAATGGCGTCCATTATACACTTGTTATGTCTCTATTACATTTCAAAAAGGAAAGGGGCAATTTGGGGAAGGAAAAATGGGCTTTTGGGGAATCTCTATGTACAGGATATGGATATGGTACTAGAATGTATTTTAGATGTCTATATTGTAAACAAAACTTTTATTTCAACACATTGAATCTTGTTAGGTATGTGTCTAAACTCCTTTAAGGCAAATCTTCTTAATTGTAAGCACTTTATTTGATTAAAATCATATGGATTATAATTCATTTACTAGATTCGTTCAAGTTTTTCGTCCCATTTGGCCTTAAGAGTATTAGTTAAACTTTTAACCTTGTATTTTACAAAGAACATCGTTTTTTCACTTCCGGTTTTTTGTTTTTGTCTAAATTTTGAGGACTTTTTTGACCCGAACTTAAAATTCTGCAGAAACTAATAAGGAAATCATCATTTTTAATAGCTCAGATGGCCAGTAAACAATCCTATCGTTACCGCGGCTTCCTCTCAGGAATGAAATCATGTCTCTGATACTGTTATTAGTCACATGGAGGTCCTCACAAAACATGATGAAGCACTAAGCGCTTATCTCGATTGTTGTTATAGTCGAAAAATGGTTTTATAACTTCTTTCAAATCAAATAGAGGCGGTTTTAGGGTTGAGTCATCCGCTGAAGACATCTTTTGGACGCGTTATATTATGGTAGTTAGTCAGTTAGAGCGTCATCATTTGCGATTCACATCTTTTTCGGGGTTGCTGTTTCCGGGGAGCTCATCGTTCTTATTTAATCTACATAAGGTTTGGTCAGAATGTTATATTTCTTGAGTTTTGACTCTTAAAAGTATTGTTTATATTTATATCTCAGACGCTGATTAGACCTAAACATTATTGCGTAACTCATCCGTTCCAATAACCTCTTTTTAATTAAATTGAAGAAGATTTTGCCGCACAGGGAATCTTTAAATTTGAGAAGATTTTTTTTTTTTGGTTGCCATGGTGGCCTTTTACAACTATCAGGGCCACGGAAAATACGAGTTTTTTTACAGAAAACGGATATAAACGAGTATTCTGAATAAATTCAAGTGGCTGGGAATGGAAACCAGCATCTTAACTCCTCATTTCCATAGTGGACAGTTTGTTTCCAGCCCTTAATCCGTCTGTTTATATTAAACTTGACTTCCTCAAACCGAATAAAAAGTAATTGTGGGGTTTGGAGCGTTGACAAACGCGTCAAAATATACGCGCAATTAGAGTTCAACTCTCAAAATCCTACATTCTTTTAGTAGTTGGGGGGCTGGTTGGAGATTTCCGGAAGTCGAAATTGTCTTTATCAACGTTTTTTGGGAGATTTTTTTTTACTGTATTTTGTAATCTAAGTTGTGGAGAAATACATTTTTCCCATTACATTTTGAATACAACTACAAACAAATAAATTATGAGACATACAGCAATTCACGTACATTTCCGTAAATTTAGATGTAATCCAAAACTTTTTTCCTTCAAAATTTAGAATTTTTTGTTACGCGTTACCTCGAACACCAGATTTAAATGAACATCAACATTCGAGTGTATTATCCGTCTTTTATTTACCTCCAGATTCGCATCTCCTCCTTCCTCCCCTCCCTTGCCACCCAATCTAATGATTATGGCCTACTCTTCCTTCAGTTTCCTCATATATTTTAGGGGATTAGCTTAAGACTGTTTAAGATATTTGGACTCCTACGGTTATCACAATTAAAATTGAATAACGAAGTTTGAATTCTTTTATTTTCAAACCAGTCTGAGAAAGTGTAATACAGGGAAAATAAACACGTTAGACAGATATTATTAGCACGTTCCAGAAGTATTATATTTTCCCAGTCTTTTATTAATAATTTTGGGGAATTTGGAGGATTTGTAGCTGGGTCACGCTATTCTTAAAGGTGTTTTCAATCTAATTTGATAATTAAATCTGTGGACAACCCAATCTAAATGGAATTACAGCCTTCATCCTTGCATCCAAACTGTCGTTGTATAGTCGAATTTAACGTATTCGGTGCCAGGTTATCTTTGCAGGTCCTCTTTTTTGGGAGTTAATCCGATTTTGATTTCCCGAAGAAATAATTCGAATAATCTCCCTTCGAGATACCACCATTTGCCCGATTACCATGGTATTCTTTCTCCTTTTTAGGTAAATTTGGATTGTTAATCGTAGAAATTAATTTCTTTAAAGGTCTAAATGGTTTAACTCCCTTCGATTTGTTCTTGTTTATGAAAATAGTTACTAATTTTGTAAATAACGTTGTTATTTGGTTACAAAAGGAGTGGAAACCCGTTCGTTTGAGCACTCGAAGTCTAGAAAACCCCGCTCAAATTGTCCATGACCCCACCCTCACAACAGTCCATCTTTTAAAAGGTAAAATAAGGTATTTTTGATCCGTTTATAGATGCTCCCCTACGATAAGCGACTTCTTCCCCTTACATCTGACAAGTAAACCAAAGAAAACCGCTTACTTTTTATTTTCCTGACCTTTCTAACACATCGACGAATCGAATGGACGGAGATTTTCACTTTGTCATTTATTAGTTGGGGTTTCTTTTTTAATTCCCGAAGATTCGATAATTACTCGAGCTTGTAGAGAAGAAAGTTTTCAAGTTTAGAACGCATCAGACAACTCGAAGAGGGGTTAGTGTTATACGGATTACCGTTTTTTCGTTTAAAATTTGTAAGCTAAATTTTCGCGGGTCTTTGGCATTTCCTTGGCTTTCCGTTTTAGGATTTGCGGATTTCGGTCGACGGTTTCAGAAATTTATCAATCAGCCGGCTTGGAGTTTTATGAACAATTTGTAGCTAAAGTTTTATGTCACCTCTATGCCTTTTATTATCAATTTCTTCTGATTTAAATCTAAAGTAATATCACAAAAATTCTGGGAATGGTAATTATTTTGGATATAAAGGTTTTAGGTACCACTGGGTCCAAAAAATTGTTTGACAGATGTACTTTTGGCTCGGAATTTATTGTCGAGACGTTCTTTATCACGCCAAGAAAATGGGAATCCCCCACGAAATTTGTTTTCTTTCGCGGAAATTTGATTTCTTATCCCGAAAACAGCTCATATCATGTTGGAGCCAGAGGCACGGACAACCCGAACCATTCCTGAACTTTCAACTCGTTCTTCTTTTGCCGTTTCAAGACTTGGGAGCATGGGGGAGAATGTGTTTTCGGAGTGAAATTACGGCTTCCAAGGTAAGCCTTCCATAATATTATTTTATTTTGAAGCCAATCAAGCGACGATTTACTAAGCGAGGAAGAGAGTTGTTAGGGAGAGAGAAGGGAAAGGAACGGGAACCCCGGTGAATATTTTATATGGGACTTTTATTTTCTTTTTGGTTAGATTAATTGATGGATAAATTGTGGGAATCCGGGGGCCTGGGTTTGGTTTATGAATATTCTGTAGAGAATGCTCGTTGTATAAGATGATGTGATGAGATGAATGAATGAAGCCATCCGACGTTCGGTTTCATTGATATTTTGAATATCTGATATTCTTATTCATAAAATAATATTATTCATGAGGTTAACGTTTGTCAATGAGTTGCAGCCTAATCTTTAGATTCCTTTTTCTAAATCAATGTTTTCTGCTCTGTCTACCCATGCAATGACCCTTCTTTTATATCGTTTTTTCATGGGCTATGTCCTTGAACTCCCTCCCTCAATAGCATCCCACTTACCGACTACATTTAGGCCATGGCTTATTGTACGCGGCCCTTTTAAGGCCTCTCTTATAGTGCGGCTGCGAATAAACAGAGATTTGGCTTGTAAATTATACCTCCATGGCCATGAAATTTGTTTTCATTCTGAATTTGACCTTTTTTATTTTTTTAATTGCTTGGGGGAGATGTTTAGCATCTTCTGACTTGATTTTTAATGTACTGGGTCGATTCCAAACTGATTCATTGTATAAAATATATATTTTTTATATGCATTTATCGTTGCATTTTTATTAACTAAATTTTTTATCAAGGATAATATTAATATTTCGCGGGTCTTTATAATTTCGGGCATTATCTAGTACACTAACTGTTTGATCTGTTATTTTCAGTCCGTAAAGGCGGTTAACGGGTGCCTTGAAGAGCTGGGAAAAGCGGGAACACCCCCGGAATTCCCCTGATGAGAGTGAAATCGACTGATTAATCGACTGACTTTATTCATTACACAGTAACAGCTGGATCAGACAAGAACTTACTGATTTGCCCTTCCCTGTAACATTGGCATCTTCTCCATATCCAAGTTGACCCCCTTCCAACACATTTCCGTCCATCAAAATGGCGTACGGGGTCACGGTGGACGAGCTAAAGGCGTTGATGGAATGCAGAGGAGTCGAGGCCAAAGAACGCATCGAATCAGACTACGGAGGGACCACAGGATTATGTCAGAAGTTGAGTACAGATCCGGCAAATGGCCTTCCCGGAGATGCAGAAGAAATAAAGCGAAGGAAACAGGTATTCGGATCGAACGAGATCCCTCCGACCCCCTCCAAAAGCTTCATCAGACTAGTATGGGAGGCCATTCAGGATGTAACCCTGATCATCTTGCTGGTCTGCTCCTTGGTTTCGTTGGGTTTGGCCTTATGGGCCATGTATGGCCCAAAAGGAGGAGAAGGTAGGGGGAGATTAAGATTTTTTGTATTGCCTTCGAAGTAAAAGTTTATTTTCATTGAATTTCAGCGGCTGCGGGTCACGATGAATCAGAAAACAGTGCCAATTGGATTGAAGGATGTGCCATTCTTATATCAGTAGTTGTAGTTGTATTAGTAACCGCCTTGAATGACTGGACCAAGGAGAAACAATTTCGCGGCCTTCAGGCCAAAATCGAGACCGAACACAAATTCTCGGTGGTCCGCGGTGGCCATGCGGTCGAGATTGTGGTCAATGAACTCGTGGTCGGAGATATCGCCAATGTAAAATACGGTAAGTAAATTATTTAGAATTAAAAGTTATGTTGGGCATGAATTATATTACCGTTTTCAGGTGATCTCCTTCCCGCTGATGGTATCATAATCCAATCCAATGACCTCAAAATCGATGAATCGTCACTGACTGGAGAGTCGGATCTGATCAAGAAGAGTCCAGAACACGACCCAGTCCTTCTTTCGGGTACTCATATCATGGAGGGAAGTGGCAAGATGCTGGTCACAGCCGTCGGAATTCACTCCCAAACTGGTATCATCATGGCCTTATTGGGTGCTACAAAAGCTGAGGGAAAAGAAGATAAAACCCCACCCAAGTCTCCACAAAATAGAAGTAAGTGTTTGGGTTTGTCGTATTGATTGATATGTTTTCTTTTTTAGCCCTGAGTGCCAACGGACTTGAATCTGCGCCAAATGGGAAGCCAGCAGCACGAGAACATCCGATCGAAGAAGAACCGACTAAGACAAAGTCGGTTCTTCAAGGAAAACTTTCAAATTTGGCCATCCAAATTGGCTATATCGGTAAGTTTATTTCATCGCTAAAGCATGTTTATTTCTTTAATGATTAAGAAGAAATTTATTTTTAGGGTCTGTTGTGGCGGCCGCTACCGTAATCATCTTGATTGTGAGGCATTGCATCACTCATTACGCAGTAAAGAAGGAACCTTTCACAATGTCCGACATCTCTTACTTTGTCAACTTTATCATTGTTGGTGTAACTGTCCTTGTAATTGCTGTACCGGAAGGTCTCCCATTGGCAATCACTTTGGCTTTGACATATTCTGTCAAAAAGGTTAGTTGTTTGGTTGTCTTTGGTGTTATAATTGGATACCAGAGCTTATGATTGTATTCTAGATGATGAAAGACAACAATCTTGTCCGACATTTGGATGCTTGTGAGACTATGGGAAATGCAACTAGCATTTGTTCCGATAAGACTGGAACCTTGACCACCAACAGAATGACGGTCGTTCAGAGTTATATCAATGGTACGCAAACATGGGGTTTAATATATTCGAATTAATTTTAGACCGTTTCTATCGAGAAGTCCCACCAACCTGGTCCGAATTGGACGAGAAAACGAGAGAATTATTGTTGGAAGGCATCTCCATCAACTCCGGGTACAACTCAAATGTGGAGCCGTCAGATGTTCAAGGTCAACTTCCAAGCCAGGTAAATTAGTTTCGTTTAATTCAGTTTATACAGCCATATTAGTGAAAAATACAGTAGGATACGGATATTGAAAGGGGAATTAAATAATAACTGGGATGGAGGGATAGGGAGCTTGAGTTAGGAGTTCTGTTATCATCTCGGAAAGGTCGGGTGTAATCTGGGATTGGATTCTGATCCAAGTTTGCGTTCTCTAGTCTCGGCGCTTGGCAACAACATCTGCCGATACATGAAGAGGTGGGGTCGTATAATTGACATGTTTGATTGTTCTCACAACCAACGCTCATCATAAAACCCCCATTTATACAGATTGCATATGAATTACAGGCTAAAAGCGGATAATTTTGAACGATATTATCTGCAAAACTTACGAACTTCACTTGTAAATCGATAAGGCGCCACTCCGCATATATACCGGGCAAATGGAACATTAATTTGTCTCTTGTTTAGACCACTCAGCAAGTTGCAATAGGCAGTAGATAATAAGAGAATTAGAAGGGAACTTCGGAGAACCATATCCCTTTCTTTTTGATGGCTATGTTATTGTTTGTCAGGCCAGGGATTTTTTGCGTCTAATTTTTGAGGGAACCTCAGCTGTCTGCATATATTTGGATAGCTGCAGTATTCGAATAATAAAATCTTATTTTTTTGAGATGTGTGAATCAGTCCCTCTTTGTTGAAGTAATAATGTTAAATTTGTTTTAGGTTGGTAACAAATCCGAATGTGCCATGCTCGGCTTCATGTTGGATCTGGGCCAAGATTACCGAGCTGTTCGTCGAGCTCATCCCGAGGAATCGCTGGTCAAAGTTTTCACATTCAACTCGCAGAGAAAATCGATGATGACGGTGATTAAAAGAGAAGGAGGAGGCTACAGAGTCTATGCCAAGGGAGCTTCTGAGATCATTATGTCAAGATGCAAATTCATGCTTGGCGCTGGAGGCCAAGTCAAGGCATTCGGAGAACAGCAATTCGCCGAAATCAACCGATCTGTCATCGAACCCATGGCTTCTGACGGACTCAGAACGATGGGATTGGCATTCAAGGATTATGTCCCGGGAACTCCTGGGCCAAACGAGGTAATGCATCGGTTTTATTTGATAAGTAAATCATACTACAGTATGCGTCATAATTATAACCGCACTTTAAAAATGAGTGTAACTTTTGTGATTGTGAATAGAAATGTGTCATATTTGGCACCAATGTGAATCAGTGTACTAGAAATGATGTCCCAAAAAATTGTTTTGAAAGCTTTCCGTATTTTAGAAAAAAGCTGTAAAAACCAAAATTTTGGTACTTTTCGGTGCGTCAAAATTATAACCGCACTTGCGAATTTTGGCTATTAGTCTAACGAAAACACAGAATATCAATAACTGATGTTTAGTTAAGCTCCCTGAGGCCTCAATAACGCCCATCACACGACTCAGAACCCTCTGGGCAAATTTTTGTGGCGCATCTTGCCCCATCTTGTGCCTGAATCGGAAAACGGCAGATTTTCGCGCAGTAAGACCGTTCGGCCCAAGTTGTGAGGAACTTTCTGGTCGCCTCGGAAGGTTTTAACAATTCTAAATGTTATGGCAGACAAAAGTTTACCACTGCTTCCGGTTGAAAAGAAATAATCCGCCGGGCTTCTAACTCTGCCATCTCTGTGGTTCACTTAAATCAAGCTCTGAGCTCCAGTAGCAACGGGAGCACCGTGCTGAGGGTCGGAAAACACAGCGACGTCATCACATGGCACCATGTGACGTTGTGACCCCAGCTGACCGCAGTTTACGGCAACCTGCGGCCGAAATTTGCCAAGGATACATTCACAACAGAGGTTGACTAGTGACAGATCGCTGAAATCGACGTTTGACCGTTGCAGTACCATATTCCTTGTAGATTGGGTAGTAGCGTGACAGCCTTGACGGTCTTACATACCAATGGCATGAGATTAAAAACGTATCGCGTTACTTATTATGCCGTAATTATAGAGACCGCCGGCTGATGATTTGGGGCGCCTTCAAAAAAGCCGGAGGCCTTCCGTTGACGGCCACGGCGACTCAAATGAAAGGCCTTGAGTACTACGAAGTCTTAGGCGAACATCTGGTACCGTACTGGCAATCTGGCTATACTTTTGTAGGAGAATGCCCACGTCCACCATAGCTGGTCGACATACCAGTTCCTTTGAGAGCAAGGCATTTGCCACCATAGACTCGCTCGCATATTCCCTGGGTTTAAATCCGATAGGAAACTTGTGGGGCCTCCTCCCCCGTTAATTGCATCGCTACAACCAGCGGTATTCTACCGTAACTGAGCGAAAATCTGCCGTTTTCCGATTCAGGCACAAGACGGGGCAAGATGCGCCAAAAAAATTTGCCTAGAGGGTTCTGAGTCGTGTGATGGGCGTTATTGAGGCCTCAGGGAGCTTAACTAAACATCAGTTATTGATATTCTGTGTTTTCGTTAGACTAATAGCCAAAATTCGCAAGTGCGGTTATAATTTTGACGCACCGAAAAGTACCAAAATTTTGGTTTTTGCAGCTTTTTTCTAAAATACGGAAAGCTTTCAAAAAAATTTTTTGGGACATCATTTCTAGTACACTGATGCACATTGGTGCCAAATATGACACATTTCTATTCACAATCACAAAAGTTACACTCATTTTTAAAGTGCGGTTATAATTATGACGCATACTGTATAGATTTTTCATGACGGCTCTTAACATTTAAATGTATTTTTATAGTACCAATTCGATGAGAACTTGAACCTTGACGATGAAGAAGCGGTCCGGGAAGGGATGACTGCCATTGCCATTGTCGGAATCCAAGATCCGGTCCGTCCCGAAGTCCGAGATTCCATCGAGAAATGCCAACGCGCCGGGATCACCGTCCGCATGGTGACTGGAGATAACATCAACACTGCTCGCTCCATCGCTACTGCTTGTGGAATCTTGAAGCCTGGAGCCGATTTCTTGGCTCTGGAGGGAAAAGAATTCAATGCTAGGTAAGCAAATTGATTTGTTGTGGATTTAGTATTTTATGTGGCTGATGTTGATAATTTGATTTCAGAATTCGGGATTCCAATGGCCAAGTCAGTCAGCAGAAACTCGACCTTATCTGGCCCACCCTCCGTGTGTTGGCCAGAGCTCAGCCAACAGACAAATATGTCCTTGTCAAGGGTATAATCGACTCCAAGGCTACCAAGAACCGGTAAGAAATGATAGAATTGATGTTTGTCTTGTTTTCTTTTCTTTACAATAATGTTATCTTTTTAGTGAGGTTGTTGCTGTAACCGGAGACGGAACGAATGACGCCCCAGCCTTAAAGAAAGCGGATGTTGGATTTGCCATGGGTATTGCCGGAACAGATGTGGCCAAGGAGGCGTCGGATATTATCTTAACCGATGATAACTTTACTTCCATTGTCAAGGCCGTTATGTGGGGAAGGAATGTTTACGATTCCATCGCCAAGTTCCTCCAATTTCAACTGACTGTCAACGTGGTCGCTGTTACGATCGCCTTTATCGGAGCCTGTGCCATCAACGATTCTCCATTGAGAGCCGTGCAAATGCTCTGGGTCAACCTGATCATGGACACGTTGGCCAGTTTGGCTTTGGCCACAGAAATGCCAACCGAAGAACTCTTGGAGAGGAAGCCTTATGGAAGGACGAAGAGCCTGATCTCGAGGACCATGGTCAAGAACATTGTGGGACATGCCCTCTATCAACTAATCATCTTGTTCGGAATTCTCTTCTTTGGGGACAAGATTGTCCCAGATTTGCCGAGTGGAAGATGGGCTCCTTTGGGGTCCCCTCCTTCCCGTCATTTCACTTTCATCTTCAATGTGTTCGTCCTGATGACCCTTTGTAATGAGATTAATTGTCGAAAGATCCATGGAGAAAGAAATGTGTTCAAGGGGGTCTTCTCCAACCCAATCTTCTGCATCATCTGGCTGAGCACTCTTATTCTACAAGTGTTAATTGTTGAATATGGAGGGAAATGGTTTTGGACGGCGCCTTTAACTCTGACTCAATGGGGCATTTCAGTTGCATTGGGAGTAGGAGAGTTCATCTGGGGTCAAGTAAGTGGAGTTTGGAAGAAATGGAATGCATTTGTTGTGTAATTATTATATTTTATATTGTTTCAGGTGATAGCAACGATTCCGGGCAATGTTCTTCCCAAATTCTTCTCCCTTGGCCGTGGCGAAGTCCAACCGACCTCGATTCTGGTTACTGGAGAATATGATATCCCTGAAGTTAGAACAGCCGCAGGCAAAGAATTGGGATCAGTCACTCCAAGCCAACAGAATGGAAGGCCAGGGCAGATCCTTTGGCTGCTTGGGTTGACGAGATTGCAAACTCAGGTAAGTGATGATCTCTTTAGTTGTAAAGAACTAATGTCTAGGACCAAAAGAAAGTTATTTTTAATCATTTTTATTAGCCCAATGTTACCAGTTATTCAATTTTTATATGCTAGACGTTGTTATCGGTTTTATAAACATGGTTTTAGTACAGTTAGAGTACTTTGTTAGACTCGGTTAGGCCATTATTTTTTGCACAGCAATCCTTTGGTGGTTAGAGGAACAATTCCTGTTTTGTTTTCTGTAACTGAATAGTCGTAAAACTGTTGATATCTCTGTATTCTGTCGAGTATCTAACACTAAACCTTCCGAAATTAACATTGTTGTAGATGTTTGTTTTATATTCACCATGACTTTAGAGTCCCGTCTTGATAAATGCAATTTTTGCCGGTTGAGTATTTCTCTATTCGGTTTTAGATTCGCGTTGTCCGCGCCTTCCAATCGGGCGTCAACACCTCCCATCCCTCATCACTGACCCTGGATGCGGGCGACAGATTCCGTCAGTCCTACCGTCGTCTGAGGATCGCCAAGGAACGGGAATTGGAAAGTCAGTAATTACTTTTTCCGCTCCTTTTACAACCTCCGTTCTGTGCCGTTTTTCCGAGTTTTTGTGCCTTTTCTGCGTCCACTTTTCGCATTTCCAATCAACGTTCTGGACCGGTTCTTGGTCTCTGTTTTTGTCGCTTTTCGTATTTCTATTCCCCTGAGTGCTTACACTGTTTAAATCGTTTTCCGGCTTCTGAGGCTCGACATTCACTAATCCTTCTGTACTTTCTGTATTACTAATAATAGTATTCTTTTTTCCATCTGCAATGTCGATCCTCAGGGCTTCCAAGCATTTTCAAGTTTTGCTTTGTTATGTCAATGTTTTTACTGTTTCTTTGTGAGTAAAGTTAATTGTTCGTCTTTCATGGAGTGTCTTATCCTATCACAGATTCACTTTTCGAGAACTTTTCGGATATCGGGTTTACTTTTTTCGGTTAATATCCCTGCTTAGAACTTGTATTAAATGCTATTATTCTCAAGTCAAAAGTGATTTCTTGGTGTAACATTGGTTTCACAAAAAGTTTCCTCAATTTAGGAGACATTTTGGACTTCTGTTATCCGTCACTTTTCTCTCCTCCAATGGGGCCAAATTCTATTATTTGTATAAATCTTGCATATTATCCTATCTATTCGAATCGTTTTGTGTCGCTTGATTTTGATGTAATAAACAAAACTGTTATAACACGCTGTTTCCTACGATTAACCATCGATGTTGTGCTTGTTTTTCGAATGTGTTTTTCATATGCTTTCGTCGTATAATGGATATTGGAGGAGGTGGCACTTGTTTTGAGGCTTTTAATGGCTTCAGCGTGGGCATGTTATACTTTTGATACCATCATTGACGATTTTTCATTAATTTACAATCTTTCGTATAACGTGACTCCAATCTTACTGTAAGTTTAGATGTGTAACAAGCTTTGGATGTTGTCCGTTTCCTTTACAAATAATCTTTCCACTAATAACTTCCCTTTTAACTCCCTTTCCACTAAACTCCCTTTACTTTTCGACTTACAACTCCGACTACTACTTACTCTTCCCTCTTAACTCTCCTCCTCCTGTAACTCCCATTTGCAGGGCTTAGTCAACTTCGAGCAGGTGGACAGACACGAGTCGCGCCGGCATCGCCGACCACCTTCAAATCCACCGACAACATGACCTTCCACTAACCAGGACATAATGTTTCACTAATCATGTACAAGACTTGTTATCGTGGCCTTAACTATACCTCATAATCCCCCACACACCCACCCCAGATGTTCTATTTGTATTCGGATATACAAGAAGAGAAAAGAGCGTATTATTTTTTTTCATTGTTTGTTTCACTTACTCGTCGTTAGGTCTAATAAAAAGTATTGTTATTTGAAAAGTCAAGGTTGTAGTTGAAATGAACGGTCAGACAGTCTCTCTCTCTCATTAATGCGAGAGAAAGTTCTCGACGAACAGCAGATTCGCTTTTTAAAAAAGTGCCAGGAAAGGTGATTATGTAATTAAAAAACTGCGTGAAGCATGAAGTCCATATCTCTTTTCAATTTGAAAAATCAAACACAAACGCCGGAAGCTAACCGATTTCATTCCAAAATGATACTGTAATCCTCGAAACCTCAATCGAATGGATAAAAATTTGAACTCGACCTTTATTGTGGGTTATAATATTCTTTTCAACTTCACCTCTCTCACGGTTATAACAACGGTTATAATTGGATGCTGGATTCTTTGTAACATGAGATAATCTCCATCAGACATAAAAGGCACCCTTCCTTCCCCTCCACTTTACTCTACAAATATGTGGCTGAAAGTGGTATCAGCTTGCGTTTTATTAACTGTCAGCCAAGCTGCTACCAATTATCCCAAATCTGTGGCCAAAATGGGGAAATTAGTGAGCTCCGCGTTGACTGAAGACATTTTAAATTGTGGATTTGATCGATTCTACCTAGCAGTGAAGGGAAAACGCAGCTTTAAAAACGCAACTGACGGTAAGGAGTACAGCTTGAAGAATTAAATTTGTTGAAAGGACAAATTTTAAACTGAACGTTATAGATATAATTGCCAATTGTAAAAGCAAACTACTCAGCCAGTCGCAGTTTATTGGGCCAGCCATGTCGCTGAGTACAAAGTTGCATAACACAACCGCCTTTGTCGACGAGGTCGTTGTAGCGTTGGAATCTCAATGGAAAGGTTTCTTTATTACGGTAAGAGTCGGATTATGACTAATCAGAGAGAACTTCGATTTTATTTCAAATAAGGTGCAAGGCTGCATGCTTTGAGGAGCGGTCCAGTCAGTTGGCTACTGTTGCGCCGTTTGGCTGGCGATCCAATTTGAGATTCAGCCCAATGAGTGGAGGTTTAAGACTGACTAAAATTGACCGCTAAGACGGCTTGTCCTAAAAAAGGTCGTTAAATCACTCGATTGTATTATTTTCAACATGCAATCTTATTTTTTGTCGCCTTTATGACAACATAATATTATTAACGCATGGAAAACGCTTCTTTTTTTTTAATTTCTCTGAAATCTTTTTTCGTATTTCACGTTGTAAGAACCATTTCCGGAAACACTGATCATTTCTTATAGGTCAAGAAGCTGAACATTAAGACCCCGTCCCAATTTGACAACAAATTGTCGAGCAAGGTAAGTGATACGGAAGAAGAAGAAGAAGAGGGTGACTCATGCATAAAGATGCCCCTTTCCCGATATCCAATATCTTTTTCCAGATAATCACCAAACCCAATATCAAAAATGTGTTCAAAGCCATCAAGAAGAAGGTGAGCAGTGCTGATTGGAAGTCCCTGGTCTCCACTTTCGGCGGGGTCCTCAACTTTTCCCGTTTTGGATTTTGATAAAAAATTTAAATAAATAAATGTTGAACAAAGAAGTGAGAAGTTAGAAAGACGAAAAGTCAAGAATTACTCTTGATTCTATGTTTCACAACTGTAGCCAGGGGCGACGAGGGACAAAAAACGCCTGAAAAACGTGAAAAGCCCTCAGGACAGGAACAACAGCTGTGGTGTTGGTAATCATTTTGCAAGGTAAAGGTCAGAAAACCAACGATTTTTGAAATGTGGTGTTGCCCGGCGGTTAATGACCTCAGGCGTATAAAAAAGCAGACTTGGGCGAGAGCGAACAGACCACATGTTATCTTATTCACGCGTCCTTTCTCTGGTTTTTGATGAAATATCTACAAAATGACAATATTCCCGTATTTTACAATTAGTAACAGAAATTCTGTGTTAACCAGTTTTTTATAACTTAAAAACGGAGGCGAAAAAATTTAATGTCTTGCAAGACAGTAATGACTTGCAATGATTTACTCTTTTTACTGTAGTAAACCCCCTGATAACTAACAACCAATATTAATCATAACTCAGCTGACAATTCCCTTTACGTTTTACACTTTTTCCTTATCAGCACTTAACGTTTCATTACTCCAAATCTTATTTTTCTTTCTATTTTTTGACCCAACTTTTAAATAGCCCTCGGCCAAATCGTGTTCCTTCTCTTGATCCGATTTTCTTCCAAATGTACTTATTTCCCCTCAGGGCATATTTCGAAAACTCTCCTTTGGTTGGCAGGTATTCCTTTCTCTCGGTTCAGTGGTCCTACTTTCTTCTATTGTTTACATTGTATTCGAAGGGATCTTGGACTTTATTGTTAGTTTGTGGCACGTTGAGGGAGGGAACGCTCGGATTTTGAATCGGAAATTTAAATGGGTTGACGGCCCGGAGGGTCTATTCTATGAGGACAAGGTGAAATTGAGGTCACAGTTTCAAAGTTTGAACAATATTGACCCTAAAGCTCTAAAGACCAAACAATTTCAAGGTTTCTTGGATTACTGTAGATTAAAGCCGCCAATTCCAAAATTTTGCCGATTCTAATTACTCTTTGCTATTTTAAAGATAATTTTTGCTTATTTTAGATTCCATAAGTGAGCATGAGTTTCAAAATCGAAGTCTTGGAGACAGATATGCCCCACCAACTTGAGAACTTTTGCGTGGATTTAACAATCGATGCCCTCAGATGTGGTCCGGACAAGGTGAGATTGTAAACTACAAGGTCTAAACACAAGAGTCACGTTGTTAAGGTCATTAATAAACAGTTTGTTGTCTTTCACGATTAATTAGCTGCTAGTAACATCAAAAAACTGAGGTTGTTTCAAAAAATTTTTTAAAGTTTTACGTAATCAAGTCTTATAAAAGTTTGCAATATTATGTAACATATCTTCAGGACGTGGCAGCTTATTTGAAGGACACCTTAGAAAGTCGATTTGGCCCCACTTGGCACTGTGTTGTTGGGAAAAGTTTCGGATCTAGAGTCAGTTTTGAGCCCGGGAATTTCATTTTGATGAGGTATGGAGGCACCTCGATCCTCATATTCAGATGCGGCTCCAATGTTCGACAATAAACGTACTGTGATTTTGATCCTATATATAGATATATTATAGATTTTTATACTTATTTACTTGTGATCACTGTTTATTTGTGTAAAAAGTTTCGGTCGATGTTCCCGAAGATTCCATTAAGTTGTAAATTTGTAATTTATAAATTAACCCTTGTTTTCTCTGAGGAAATAAAAGTTTTTGGGCTAATTTGGAAGGTCCTCCTTATTACAGGCTGACCAATTTTTTGTTGTGGTAAAAAAAAATTTGACCGATCAAGAGAAGATGAAGGAAGTAATTAGGGTACTGTAACACGTTGTCGAAATTACAATTTAACTTTGGTCTTGGGAATGGTTGCTGAAATGTAACTTTACAAAAAATTATTTTTGGCTTCAGGAATTTTTGTTGTCGATAACAGATTTCCCGGCTTCCCGAATTTGGAGCAGACCGAATTACAGTCAATGCAGGCAGTAGCCAAGTTTGGAATGGCTAGGCAAGTCAATGAGAGGATGCTTTGACAATCGCCTCATGCCGTTAACAAAGGATAAGACCTGGTGAAAGATGTGTTACGTTGCTACTAAATTCGTTGCAAACAGTGATTTCCGGATGTGTTAAGGCTTATTACGACCGCTAAAACTTCTTGATTTACCGCCGATCAGTATGGATTATCGCAAACCGACTTATAAAGCGAGCCAAGATTTGGAATAATAGCCGGACACCTTAAGGACTTTATCGCGTCTTCAGCCACCATTCCAACTCGTTTC
Organism: Bursaphelenchus xylophilus; assembly: GCA_904066235.2. Lineage (NCBI taxonomy): Eukaryota > Metazoa > Nematoda > Chromadorea > Rhabditida > Aphelenchoididae > Bursaphelenchus > Bursaphelenchus xylophilus. Next base: position 7,214,891 of record CAJFCV020000004.1, read on the forward strand.
TAGCAATTTTGGCCAGTTCGCTGCCGGCGTTGTTGGTTCGTTAATCCTCCAAAATATTCGAGATCCAGCCCAGCCAAGTGTGCCAAATGTGATTTTTTTTTGCTGTAAAGGGCGACAGGCTTAGCACTACAGAAATGTGGTATAAAAATTTTCCATTTTAAATTTCGCTAAAATTGGCCCCACAAGCACAGTCTGTTTCTTGTCAAATTTTACTTTGTACAGTAAGTCCCTTGAAGAGTTTGATTACTATTTACTGTTTACTAAATGCTAACTATTAGAATTACGCAACAATTCCTCCATCTGAAGGTCAAGCACCTCAATTATTTCCCCCTTCCAGTAGTCGACAAATTAAAGTTTCCAAATATTTTTTGAATAAAAAACGAAAAAGCCGAGTAATTGAGTAAAAGGAAGCGCCCCATTATGTCTGCTCTTTCGTAAAATTTACGTAATGCAACTTTCTTTGCGTCTTTTACAAAATTCGAGATAAAAAAGTCCGAATTTACAAGTAAAAGTGAAAAAGGCGGGGCATTGAAAGGTCAGGCAAGACTATATAAGCCGAGTTAAGGAAGGTTGTAACCATCAATCAATTCGATTCACATCCAAATGTTCAGTCTGAAAGTTCTGTTGGCCTTGATCGGCGCCTTGGCCGTCTTTGGAGTGACTGCCGAAGCCCGGCGATACTTTGATTCCTACGACGATGACTGGTAAGGATTATATTGTAGTAACCGTAGGCTTACAAATTTGGAACTGCTTGAGTCCATACCCTCGGCCCATTAGCTGGGTGTTCTCTGGGTCCTTTAATCCCTTTAGGAATCAAAATATGACATCCGGAGAATGATCTAGATGTCATTGTTTCCGGCTAGTCTATCTTGAAATATCAGGCGGCCTCGACCTGCCCGAGACGAGCCCATGAGTTTGGCGGTGCGTCGAAGATTCATCGAAGCCGAAGAGAATCAGAATTCGACTCCAGATTCATCCGCCAAATCATCCCATCAGGCAGATGACGCCTCGAGTATGGGCGATGTTCAGAAAGAAGAGCCAAAGCTGGTGTTAGTAGATGAAGTCGGCGAGAGAATAAGAGAATCGAGAGAGCCGGAGCGTCAAGTGGTCCTAGTCCAACGACCAGAAGTCCCTTCGTATGCGGAGCGACCACCTCCATTTGTCTCTCCGCCTCCACAGCCTTCCTTCATCCTCCGTCCTCCTCCTCCGCCTCAACCCGAATATCGATACATTGTGGATCGACCGCGAGTCAGAGTAATCGATGATGGCAGCTACAAAAGCGCTCCTCCACGGTTTGTGAATATCCGGCCGTCTGATTACGAGGATTACCCGGAACTAAGGGTACCCAGATTCAATCCAAGAAGTCTTCGAAATTTCTTGGTTATCCCGTAAAAAGTACAGTAATCCCAGAGCAACCCCGGGTCTAGAACATCTGTTAATTCGACTGCTGTATAATAAATAAATATGATTTGCAGGTACTACTACCGTCGCCCTTACGCCCGTCCTTACTACGCCCCCAAGGAAGTCTACGTCCCGCCCGCAAAGGAGTACCTGGTCCCAGCGCCCCTTCCCTACGCCGCTCCTTACACCGCTCCATATACGGCTCCAATCGTCCACACTCGTTATGGAAAATAAGAAGGATACCTTATTCTATGCAGAGCTTTACTTCTCTTAAAATTTTTATCAAAAATAAAGCTTTAAAAACCCAAAACTGTACCGTATGATTTGATCTTCTAAGCTCGAAAAAATATGTGAAGGTGAAATTCATTGGCAAACGACATTTTCGAATACAATTTGACCCGTTTTACGTTGAAATTAATGTAGCTTAACAAGTGCCTCCCTTGGAGATGTCACAGGTTGTAAACGCAGACGGAGGTTTATAAATTTCTTTGGTACACGTTCATGTCTCCAACCCCAAAGCCTACAAGTCCCGAGCACAAGGCCTAATCAGCTTTTATTCTATTAAAAGGTACAAGCATAGTGTGGTTTACTGAGTAAATCCAGGGAAAGCAGAAGTTCCTCACTCGGAGTCACTTGTTTTGACTTTAACTGAGTAATCAGGTTAGTTTCTATATTTGTGACGAGTTGTTTTCGAGTGTTAAGATACCCATATGCATTTATTTTCCTTGGCCAACGGTCAGGTCTTGATGCAAATTTTGTATTGTGTCTGTAAAACTTCTTTTGTTTTGTGTTTAAGATGGCTGTTTTCAGGATGGACGTGAATATTTTTGCTTGGGGATTATGGTTTTTGATTTGTGTCATCATCACAACTCCCATCAATATCCTTGTTAATTATGTAAGTTAACAATTTTTGTTTTGATCCTTCCCTGTGCCTGTCCCTCCTTATTTTCAATAGTATCTCGTTTGGCCGTTAAATTTCTCTGCAAATCGGGAACGTAAAATTTCATTAATTAATATGTATTTATACCTATATGTACCCTTGTGTTTTGTATACAAAAATGAAATAAAAATGAGCCCCGGTTGCCATTCTCAGAAATCACAAAACTTGTTACAAAAAATATTTCCATTTTTCCATTCCAGGCAATTTTTAAACTCCCGACTCTCAAACATCGACCAGCCTTGCGAGTTATGTTATCCTTGTCATTAGTTGAACTAGGTCAACTCATTAACAGTGTGATTGCTGCGTTCCGATTACTCATCCACTACGAGCCCAATCACACAATGCTAATCGTCTTCAGCGTGATTAACAACGGATTCTGGTGCACCATGGTATTCAATCACGTATTGCTAGTGGCCGATCGACTAATCGCAGTAATTAGGGTAACTTCAAAGACAAATATTCTAGGAAGAAAATGGAAAATTGATGTAAGTTTACCTTCCATGCCTTTAGTTGCAATTTAGCCCACAATAATATTAGTTTGGGTGGCTGGATTTACACAAACAACTGTCTGGCATATCTTCGGGGCTTACGTTTACTTCGATAAAAATGAAATGCGATGGAATCCGAGGACTGAAACAGAATTAAATCCGATTGTAAATCTCTGTTTTGACGTTATCAATTTAACCGTATCCATTTTTGGAGTGATTGGGACAATTTTAATTTTTGGCATTATCCATTACAGGGTAAGTTGAGAGTGATTGCCAGGAAAGGGAACCCTATTTGCGCAAAATTTTGCATGCATTCTGTGCTAGTCATAAATCTTTCCAAAAAATTTTTTTTGGCTTTTCACTGTGCAATGTACTTTTTCGGCATGTCGCTCAAAACCACAAACCAAAAAAAATTTTGCGAACCACCTTTGCAGCGCTGCACCGGACAAGCCAGGAATCTCCCGAAACGTCTGGAATATCGTATCCTGATCCAGAACACCCTGATCATGTCCTGTGTTCTCCTCAACATGTTCCCTCGGGCATTATGGTTTATCAATGAGACAGTTCGGTCAAATGTTCTGATAGTAATATTAATCTGCGCGTCTCCTTATTTGTATTTACTTCTTAATCGAGACATCCGTCGCTCCTTTTTATCAATCCTTTCCAATTTTTTTTTAGAATCTTTCATTGGTCGAATCCCTTCGAATAGTTACGTAAAGACGGTTATTTTAACCCACTTCGACGCCAAAACGGGAAATAAAATACGAAGTCAGGTGTATTTCTGACAAAGGGTAATATGGACCATCTACATAATAATAATATAAATGCATAATACGGCTAAGCCTCCAATTTTTGTATCAAAAGTCTAATATAATTTGAAAACCAATATTGATAAAGCACGCAACATTGCCTATTGCAAGATTTCAAACACTTACAATAAAATTTATTTAGAAAAAACTGTGGGATACAGAAAAGGGGGATCAGAGATGAAAACCATGAGTTTACTTGTGTTTGGGAGCACAACAGACGCATTGGTTGATGGGTTTGTATGGGCTTGGGGTTGGGGGAGCGATAGGGGGGTTCGAGTCGACGGGGTAGGTCTCGCCTGGGGGTGGGGCTGGAGGGGAACCGTCCGATTGCTGGAAAAAAGTAAAATAAAAGTCATCAAAAAAGATTTGGCAACAAAATGAAAACTTTCACATCTTATTTTTGGTTGATGAGCGTTGCTAATCGAAAGTTTAGATCCCAAAACATTCATAAACCGAAATCCAATTGAATGGTTTTAAATTTGGTTAAAGGAAGCTCTATTAAAAATTATGTAAAGAAATCAATTTCCTCTAACAATCAACCCATCAGCAATTCCCTGCATTTGGTCCCTTTGACTCTCTATATTTGGAAAGCAGGTCCTATTCTCCTCTACAACAACCCTCGCAATCCAACTTACCCTCTTCTGCCGGTATGGTTGTTGTCCGTATTGTGGAGGTGGGGCCCCTTGGCCATACGATGGAGTTGGGGGAGGCTGGCCATAGGCTGGTGGAGGAGCTCCGTAAGCTGGAGGTGGAGGTCCGTAGCCATTGTAGTCTGGTTGTTCTGGGTCTGGATATCCAGCTCCGCCACTGGTTGGGTTGGCTGGGTCAAAAGCAAAGATTGCCGAGATGATGTCATCCTAAAATACGGATGATTAAAATCAAAGTCTTAAAATTATTTTTCTATAAAGTAAAAATAAATGTCAGCTCATTCACCTTGTTGGTGTAGGCTGATCGGGCGACCACTTGGCAACAGAAATGACAGGCGATGTCAGATCTGGAGGCCGAGAATCTGCAGTATTCCCGGATGTATTTGCGGTTTCTCTTTGCTGGAGGGGCTCCATATCCACCTTGGTTTACATTGTAGCTTCCTGGGGCTAAAAAAAGAACGATTATAGCAAAGTGAGATTAATATAACAATATGTAGATCGTTGGGATTACTGTAACTCACCCAAATCGGAGAAAGTCAAGGCAAAAGATCCATGGACTGAGCAGTAATGGGCTAAAAATGGATAATTAATTAATAAATAAAATAAAATTTAAATTAATTACAAAAGACAAACTTACTGTCATACAGAGGCTTGTGCTCGAAGACAGGCTCATAGTTGTACTGAGGAGGTCCATAAGGAGGGTAGTAGGCATTGCTGATCCCATAATAATGCCCTTCTCCAGCCCCCTCTTTGGTTGCATTCGTCGGCTCTTCGGCCGCCACCATGGAAGCGGCGGAGATGGCCAACAAACAGATGGCCAGACGGGAAGACATGGTCTGAATATCGAGACCGACTCCGTTCTCGATCCTTAAATGAGAACGATTTGATCCGGGGATATTGGGGACGCCTTTATCGGGGGTCTGTTGCACATTCGCCCAACGGAAGCCGCCCCTTCTGAAGGCGTTGGGAATCCGAGATTAATCATCCAAAGACAGCCATGGAATACGTGGGAGGGAGTACTGTAATTTGTGATTGAGATATTAAATATGAAATGTCAAAGCGATGACAATAAGAGGTATGAAATATATACAATTCTCCAAGAAACCTTTGTCATTTTTTTTACACTGGTCACTGGCAAATCTTTATAGATTTTGTGAATTATCAATGGCTATGAAAAGGCATAAATTTGCATAAATTTATACCTGAATATTTTTTTATGAGCGTAAGTTGGACTCTACATAGTGTCGCACTTTATAAGACCAAAATTTTGTAAAATTAAACTGTTAATTATCATCTAAACTTTTATTTTTGCTGCTTCGGTGCTAAGACTACAGCTCAAATGCCATTGTTTTGTATTTTTTGTAATGCTTTTACTATTTTGAGTCTATAATTACACAATTTTTAAAACTTTTCCGCAATATTACAGTAACCCTTTCCTTCGATTATCCAAATTTCATCACTTCCCGTCCCACGCGTTTTTTATGCATTTCCGAACGGTTTACAAAGGAATGCCCCCAGGGGATGGGATCAGACGCCCCACCCAGAGAAATGGAAATCCTTTAAAACCGTCGCCTTGGGCTGGGAAATGGCGTATTCAAGCCGATTCCACGGATTCAGATCGGCCCCAAAGATGCTCAAGTGGCTAGCCATAATTGGACTGGCCTACGTCCTGGTCCATGCCGAAGACAAATCGGTGAGTTTGGGGGGATTTGGGAGGTTAATCTAATTTTGTTTCAACTTTTGGGCTTACTTACTTTTGTTTTTTGCATTTGTTTTGATTTTTGAATTAAGAAACTCGTAAATAAATTTACATTGTGATAAAACCATTTTCGACCCTTTAATATTTCAGGAAGAGACAGACGTGAAGGATGGGAAAGCCGGCGGTCATTACTATCCCCCTCAACAGCACTATTACCCTCCCCCACCTCCATACAAACGACCACGCAAACCAGTCCTCATCGACGGTTCGTCTCTTAACCTTATCTCTCAAGTCGTTTTATTTTTTAACATTAATTTTATTATTTCCAGACTACGTTTGTGACATTGATGCCTCTATCTTGGTGATCACCACCAAGCCCGGAGACAACAATGGGTACAACCCACCTCCCCCTCAAGGTGGATACGGCCAAACCCCACCCCAACCACCTCCAGTCTACGGCCAGCCTCCTCCACCTCAATCTTATGGTCAAGGCCCACCACCAACACAAGGAGGATATGGCCAGCCTGGATATCCCCGATCCAAGAGACAAACCCAATATCCAGCTCCCCCACCTTCCTCAGGCTACGGTCAAAGTCCCCCACCAACTTATGGCCAGCAACCCCCTCAACCTCCAGCCTATGGGCAGCAGCCCCCTCCAACCTATGGCCAAGGAGCTCCACCTCCATCAAACTATGGCCCTCCACAACCACCAGCTTACGGCCAACCCCCTCAGGGTGGATATGTCCCCCCAATCTATGGCCCTCCACCCAAGCTCAGCGAGCCCAAGGCCGACCGTCTCCGATGCTCGGCCATTGCCTTCACCTCGTTGAGAGACTGCCAGAAATGTTGCCAGATCGCTGCCCGCAAGGATCAGAGCATCCCAAAGGTACGTTTGCTTCTTTGTCATATTCTTTCAACACATTCTGTCTTCAAAAAAATTTTAGTTTGTACATGACAACTGTCGTAATACCATATTTATTCCAGAGCGACATTATCGGCTTCCTTCTGGACTTCAACCAGCTCGACTTTGGAGGAGAATCCCCGATCCCAACGTACGTTGGAGTCACTCAAGCCCCGCCACCAGCCTATGGAGGATCTCCAGACGGCGGATACGGAAGCTATGGGTCCGGAGGCGACAACAAATGTATCTGCTGTGCCCCCAAACGCAAGGTCTACGCCCCTCCCCCACCACCGTCCTACGGCCAACCAACCGGCTACTATTAAGCGATCATTTACAATCTCTCTCCTTCGGTTTTATTGTAATTTTATTCGGTATGAGTCTTTATAAGTAACTAAATAAAGTTTTTACTCTTTGAAAACAAGAATTACAAGAGCCTTTGCTCTACGGCATTTGCAATGAATTGATGTGAACACAGTTATTTGCCTTATTCGTAACAGCCGTGAGTCTACAACGCTTATTTATGCTTCCACATAACAGTTGGTTCCGCTATATACTAGTCACAATAACGCTTACATAACATAAAACGGTGATAAAAGATGCCCAAAAAATGTTTGGAAGCACAAAACAACGTTGCCTTCACTTTCCGTCCCTTTGCCTTGTGGTTTCATATTGAAAGGCGATGATTTGCATAGTTGAGACTTCATCTCGCTGCAAGTCAAAAACAGAAAAAGCTAGCTGTAGGGCTGGAGTTTGTAGTAACAAAGAGAAATTATGCAATAAATCACACTATGAAGATCGTAAGGAGCAGTTTCTTGACAAAATAAAACCATTTTGCAACATGACCGATCATAGCCTTGAAATTAAATTTGACATTTACAATTAATTACGGTTGGTAAACTGTCACAAATCAATTATGTTATTTCAATTTTTGACCTATGTATTATATTTTCTATTAGAATTTTTTAAATTTCCCTTTCAAATGTTCTTGAACTGAAATAAGGTCCCTGAGATCAGCCCCGCTTTCATTTTTCTCCGTTACTTTCTCAAATTTTGTTTCATGACTCTGTTAATTACCGTAATTACTCTCATAACTCGAGTTCATTTGATTTCCATTTCTTTTTTCACTTACTGGTACTCCCATTACCAGTATTCATAATCACTGATCTGTAGTCTGTGAGAGAACCGGATCGGCGAAATTTTGGGACGAAAATTAAATTTATTCAAATCTGGGATGCTCTTCTGGAGGTCGGGAAAGGAATAAAACCTCTCCAAAGCCCGGCGCTGTGTAACCGTTGTGGAAGCGTGTGTCTGAAAGTCAGGTACGTTATGTTCTGTTATCAAAATAATAATCTAAAATTGTGTAATAAATTATATTGGACCATGTAAAAATTTTATGATTTTACAAATTGTCTATTCAATTTAGCCGTGCAAAAAAAATTTTTTAAGTCGCTCCTTTTTATCTCATAATCAAGGTTTTTGAATCATTGTTTTTTGGTTCCTCAAATAAATTTACATATTGTTATCAAACTCGTGCGTAACGTGATAAGTAAGTTCTAATATTCTATATCAAAATTTTACTTTTTATTTTTGCACTCAATGAGCTGTCGTTTTTTCTGACTTCGATTTGTAAATCTGTCAGGTAATAATATAAAATTTAATCAAAACTACCGTAATCCAAAACATCTTCCAGATAGCGAATCCCAATCAACAATGTCAGACAAAATAAAGCCAGTGGAAGAGAAGCCCCCAGTCCATTTGGAGGTCGATCCCGGCCCTCCCGAACCCCCTCCCAGTCCAGCCAGTGGGGTTAGTAAGCCCAATAGTACTGATAACATCGACACTTCCCAATACGGACAAAACATTATTCAGACCCCATCATTGAACCCCTTTGATGAAGAGGACAAGAAAGAACCCGCAAGGATGGTCTCAGTCGACCTAAAGAGAGCTAAATTTGAGCTGGTAAGAGCACCGTAATTGTGATAACATAATATTTTTGTAGGAAGAAGATGAGGAAGATCCACCTTCAGAAAGTTCGGAGAGTGAAGCGAAAGAGGCCTTGTATGAGAAAAGCAAAATGGAAAAGTTCTTGAATCTAATGCTATGCAGGAAGGACCTCGCAGAAAAGAAGTTGACAGAGAAACCAGTGTCTTTAAAGGAATTGGTAAGTGTAATATGAAAGTATTTCAAATTTATATTCAAAACGTTTGTTATACGAGATTTGGAATTCAAACTGGCAGTAAAGTAATTTCGACCCTTTTTAACGACTTACCGTAGTTAATCACATCATCTCTCTTTTTCAGTTCAAATATGGTAACCGATTAGACGATGTCCTGGTTGTTTGCGGCATGATCATGGCCTTCTTATGCGGATTCTGCCAGCCATTCTTCGCCATTATCGCTGGAATGTTGGCCAATACCTTGTTGTTGTTGGATGTACAGGACGAACGTTTTAGACACGAAGGAATGAAGGCCGTCGGGGCCTTCCTTATTGTTGGTTGTTTCCTTGTTGTTGTTGCTTTCATTCAGGTAAGTTAAATCTGTGGCACCACGACATTTCCGGAATTTGGACACTTCCGGAATGGCGGAATAGTGACACTTCCGGAATGGCGGAACAGTGACACTTCCGGAACCGGGGAAAAATCAAAGAAGAGGCTTAGACCTGCCATCTGAACCATCTGACTGGATTTATTGTTATTAATCTCAAAAATTTTGTTATTTTTTTCTGATTGTTACTTTTTTCTTAAGTAGTAGTGTTAAAAAGTAATTTTTCGATTTTTTTCTAAAAATACTCGATTTAGGGGTTTTCAAGGTTGCTGATTTCGAATATCGGGTTCATTTTTTCTGAACTATACTAGTTTTCCTTAAGCAGTAGTGTTATAAAGTAATTTTTTGAAAATTTTCTAAAGATACTCGATTTAGGGGTTTTCGAAGGTGCTGATTTCGAAAATCATGTTAGCTTTTCTCTTTATAGTACTATCTGGTACTATACAGTACGAGGTGAAAATGTGGCTTTTGGCGTTAATGGTGTTGTTTTGATGCTTGGTACTCCTCAAAAACACGTTTTAAATAATTGTTACTGTTTAGTACTGTCTGGTACTATGTAGTACAAGGTAAAAATTTGGCCTTTAGGCGTTAGTGGTGTTGTTCTGTTGCTTAGTACTCCTATTTTCACCATGTACTACATAGTACCAGACAGTACTAAACAGTACCAGTTATTTAAAACGTGTTTTTGAGGAGTACTAAGCATCAAAACAACACCATTAACGCCAAAAGCCATATTTTCACCTCGTACTGTATAGTACCAGATAGTACTATAAAGAGGAAAGCTAACATGATTTTCGCAATCAGCACCCTCGAAAACCCCTAAATCCAGTATTTTTGGAAAAATTCCAAAAAATTACTTTATAACACTACTGCTTAAGGAAAACTAGTAGAGTTCAGAAAAAATGAACCCGATATTCGAAATCAGCAACCTTGAAAACCCCTAAATCGAGTATTTTTAGAAAAAAATCGAAAAATTACTTTTTAACACTACTACTTAAGAAAAAAGTAACAATCAGAAAAAAATAACAAAATTTTTGAGATTAATAACAATAAATCCAGTCAGATGGTTCAGATGGCAGGTCTAAGCCTCTTCTTTGATTTTTCCCCGGTTCCGGAAGTGTCACTGTTCCGTCATTCCGGAAGTGTCACTATTCCGCCATTCCGGAAGTGTCCAAATTCCGGAAATGTCCTGATGCGAAATCTGTAATTATAGCATTATCTTCTTTATTACGCTGAAATTGATTTTTCTTTCAGTTCTGTTGTTTTAACATTGCTTGTATAAGGATTGTCCGTCGAATTCGAGTCGAATATCTCAAGTCAATCCTCCGACAAAATGCTGGATGGTTCGAGAAAAATCACAGTGGAATGCTGAATACCAGGCTTAATGAGTAAGAGATTGATTCATTAATTAATACCGTAATTTCAGTGGTTATCGAGTAATTGCAATATTTCAGCAACATCGAAAGAATTTGCGAAGGAATCGGAGATAAATTGGGACTTCTGATCAGAACGGCCGTTCAATATTCCGCCGGCACGATTGTGGCTTTGGTGTGGTCCTGGCAAATGACACTACCCTTGTGCCTCGTCTCTCCTCTAATTGCCGTGGCTATGTCCTTATCTGCCAAGGTATAATTTTATCTTCGACTTCACCCCTCTAGTATAACATTAGGATTTTTTTAAAACTTAAACGATTTTTTCCAGAAAATCGGAAACGCCTCCAGGGAAGAGATGGCCATTTATGGAAAAGCCGGCCAAATCGCCGAGGAAGCCATCTCCGGAGTCCGCACCGTCGCCGCTTTCAATGGGCAAGAACAAGAAGTCGAGAGATACTCAGAAGAGCTCGAGAAAGGAGTTCGTGCTGGTCTGAGGAAGGGAAATCATAGTGGAGTCCTCTCTGGATTCATGACCATGATCACTGTTGTTTACATGGGTATAGCCATCCTTTATGGTACCTTCTTGTATCAGATTGGGATCCTCGACACTCCCGGTGATATCTTTGTTGTCCTCACTGCACTGTTATCTGGTGCCTATCATCTTGGAAATGCATCTCCTCATTTGATGGTCCTCTTAACCGCTCGAGTCTCCGCTGCTACGATCTATAAGACGATTGCCAGAACTCCGGACATCGACGCCTATTCCGTAAAAGGACGAAAACTGTACGATCTGAAAGGAAAAATCGTCTTCAAAAATGTGGCATTCAGATATCCATCGAGAAAGGATGTCAAAGTAAGTGGGCAAGGTGTAGAAAATAGGAAAAACACATGCAATGTGGATCACAAATATTTCTGACCAAAGCTTTCGAAAAAAATCAATCAATAATTTGTAGCACGAATTGCCACAAGATCCATTGGAAAAGTTCGGGATTCTCTAAAAAAGATTTTAGATCTAGATCGACAGTTTATTGTTGTATAAATTAAAGTTGAGTACTAAACATTTCATTTCAGGTTTTGAAGAGTCTCTCCTTTACCGTCCAACCTGGCCAGACCATCGCGCTTGTTGGTCATTCTGGTTCAGGGAAATCAACTGTTGTTGGGATCCTTAACCGTCTCTATGAATACGAATCCGGTTCTGTGACCATCGATGGCCATGATGTAAGAGACCTGAACATAAAATGGCTTCGTCAGACCATCGGCACAGTCCAACAAGAACCGATTATTTTCAATGCGACTGTTGAAGAAAACCTGAAAATGGGAAATCCAGATCTAACCGAACACGACATGGTCCGAGCTTGTCAGCTGGCAAATGCCCATGAATTCATCGAGAATTTGCCTGAGAGTTACTTGACAAAGATTGGAGAAGGTGGAGTTCAATTGAGTGGAGGACAGAAACAAAGAATCGCCATTGCCAGAACTTTGGCCAGAGACCCTAAGATTCTACTGCTAGATGAAGCCACTTCCGCCTTAGATGCCAATTCCGAGGCCATTGTCCAAGAAGCTCTGAATAATGCTAGCAAAGGAAGAACTACCATTGTGATTGCTCATCGATTATCAACTGTCAAGGTTTGTCGACTATCCACTGCTTTGATAGTCGTTTTCAGGATGCTGATCGTATCATTGTCATGGACAAAGGCCGTTTCATCGAAGCTGGTACTCATAACGAACTCCTGGAGAGAAAAGGAGCGTATGCGAGATTGGTGAGAGCTCAGCAAATCGATATGATTCCTGCTGAAGATGAAGTAGAAGATGATGGTTATGAAGCAGAGGATGTCGATCACAAACAGCCTCTTACAGGAGCGAGTGCCGAAGATTTGAGGGAGAGTATTAGGATGTCGTTTAAACGAGATTTTATGGAAAGTCAACATTTGGGAGATGCGGAAACGGAAGCTTTGGAGGTAAGGCAACCTAAATTATAAAAATTTTTCTGTCACATTTAGATTGAAGTTACGAAAGAAGGTGCCATGCACTTCTCGATGACTCAACTGTTCCGCGAGGCCAGATTCTTATGGGGAACGTTGGGAATTGCTGTTGGATGTTGTATTTTTAACTCGATATCCTTACCCGTCAACGCTTTATTATACGGATTGGCCTTTGCTCTCTTTGATGATAGAAATCGAGAAGATAAATTATGGCCGGCATTTCTGTTCTTCCTCATGTTCCTGGTTTTGGCCTTCATTTCGTTTTTTGCAGCTTGGTTTACCGTGAGTTTATATTGTCTATGTTGATTTTTTGTTTATTGATATAAAACACAGCGGACCCAAATTGACTTATAAAAACATATAATGACTTATAATGAAATGATTTTTTTATAAGTCATTATCTGTTCTTATAAGTCATTTTAAATGACTTATATGTTCATATATGATTTTATAAGGGTTCTCTGTGCGCTTTTGTTGAATTGACTTATAATTTCATATATGTTTTTATAAGTCATTTTATTTATAACCGCACCGTGCAAAAAAATGAACATTTATTTCAATCAATAACTCAAACAATTAAGTGGCACAAGTAGAATAAGACTTCAATGCACGAAGGACCTGAGATTTTTTGATGGGGCGTTCGTCGCTTCTGTAGGCGGCCGTAGATGTATATTATTGCTTCTAATGCTTCTGGTTTCACTGAAAATATTTGGAGATATTAGAAAAGTTTTTTTCGGGAAACTATAATATGAGTTCGGCTTAAACTCAATTTTTTTATGCGTTACATACTAACAGTAAAACAGATGAATTTGAACTGCCTAAAAGGTTTCTGGCGGAAAAATTTTTAGACATAAAATTTGCGATATTGTACTAGGTCCAGGTGAATGTTATCAACCATACCTGAAGCTACCGGATGTCATCTTTCTATTCATCGTGTATACATTGTCCATTGGATTCCTCCATGACCATTTTTGCAGTTATCTAAAACCCAACGGGTTCACCTGGACCTAGTACAATATAACAAAACTTTGTCTTGAAGTTTTTTCGAGACCTCTGAAATGTGGAAAACAGTTAAAAAAAACACCTACCAAAATTGAGCAAATGGATCCTTTAGCAATCCGTTGGTTGATCGTGCATGTTTATACATCTTCTGGGGATGGATCTTCTTGAGGCTGGCATGCTCCCTGCACGGGAAGGCTATTACGTTCGGGACTTTTCATCTAAACACTCTAAACTCTTGCAAAACAAAAAAAGGCTGATTAAAAGCATCTTACTTTGATCGATCCAAGGTAGAAATACGTCGCGACGTTCCAAAAACTTAGAATTTCACAAGTCCAGCTCACGCGTGCACAAAGCAAAAAGCGTATTTGGCGCTCAAAAGTTTTCTTTGCAAAGAACTTATTTGTTATTATAAGTTCTTATTTGTTTTTATAAGTAAAGAGAAATAAGCCCCTCCTCTTTTGACGTTATTTTGACTTATAAGTCATTATCTGTTCATATAAGTCGTTATATGTCTTTATAAGTCAATTTGGGTCCGCTGTGAATAGTCAATGAGATTTTAGACTTATATGTTTGGCAAAGTTGGAGAACGTCTCACGAAGCACCTCCGCGTCTGCGCCTTCCAGAATATTCTTCTCCAGGACGCTTCTTACTTTGACGATCCCCGCCATACTCCAGGGAAACTGATTACCCGCTTGGCTACCGATGCCCCCAATGTGAAGGCGGCGATGGATACTCGATTAGGGCGTGTTCTTCTCGGCATCTTCTCCTTGTTCAGTGCCATCATCATTGCGTTGTTTTTGAACTTCTACTTGACCGTGGTTTGCTCGATCATGTTTGTTTTGTTGGGATTATTCCAATTCTTCTTGGCCAGAAGAGTTCACCATCTCAGAGTCAAAGCTGCCAAGTTCGATGAAGCCGGGAAATTCGCGATTGAAGCCATCGAGAATGTTCGGACCATCCAGTTGCTGACTGGAGAAACGGAGATCTACCAACAGTTCAGTAAACTGTCTGAACGTCAATTGAAATCGGAAATGTTTATTGCTCCATGGAATGTAAGAATTGCCATTGCATGATGTTGCGTATGGTTTAAAGACTAATTTATTCTTATTGTAGGCTATGAACTTTGCCTCCACCCATGGACTCCAGCACTTCAACCTTGCTTTTTGTTATACTTGTGGATTCCTTTTTGTGATTGCTGGATGGACCGCCAAAATTGAAGTTTTCCAGTGAGTATGCCTATTGTTTATTTGTAATTCAAATTTTAGAGTGGTCCAAACTCTCTATTTTGGCAGTATATCCGTCCTACAAGCGTCAGAATTTTTCCCTGAGTTTGTTAAATCTCGATTATCAGCTGCTCTTATGTTTAACATCATCAACAGAACACCGAAAACTGGAGATATTAACCAAGGAGAGAAGATTGTAAGTTAAGTTATGATGTGAAACTTACTTACTTGCTGATTTTAGCGTCTGGTCGGCGATATTAATCTTGATGACGTCTACTTTGCCTATCCAAACTCTCCTAAGAACATTGTTTTACGTGGGGCTAATATAAGGGCGGAACCTGGAAAGACTGTGGCGCTTGTTGGGCCTTCTGGCTCGGGTAAAAGTACAGTAATCTCAATGCTCGAACGATTTTATGACCCGTTGGCTGGAGTTTTAGTAAGATTTTGGTATTATTATTTTAATTTTTAGATGATTTTAAAAATATTTTGCGATATTATTGCGTAATAATTACAGAAACTGGACGGCAAGGATCTCCGAACTTTGAACCTGAAGACTGTCCGTGAGCAAATGGCTTTGGTTGAACAACAACCCCGTCTCTTCAGTGGGTCCATCAAGGATAATATATGTTATGGCCTCGATTCCTCAAAAGTAACTGTCGATGAGATTATGGAAGCTGCGAGAATTGCAAATGCTGATGGATTTATCAGTCAACTGCCAGATGGATACGACACGTTGGTCGGAGAGAGAGGAGCTCAACTTTCTGGAGGTCAGAAACAAAGAATTGCCATCGCCAGGGCGATCATAAGACAGCCAAAGATCTTGTTGTTGGATGAAGCCACTTCTGCGTTGGATTCGGCTTCAGAAGCGGCAGTTCAGGAAGCCTTGGATCGTGCCCGACTAGGCCGAACTTGTGTTACAATAGCACATCGATTATCGTCGATTCAGAATTCAGATGTGATCGTGTATTTGGAGTCAGGCAGAATCCGGGAAGCCGGCTCTCATCTACAGTTGATGCAACAGAAAGGAAGGTATTATAATCTGATTAAGCGACAGGATCTGAGTGCTCAATAAACGTGTTCTCTTATAAGTTGGCATGTTTATGTCCTCCGACCGCCCCTATTTGTCTGTCTCCTCCCGTTTTTATTGCTTTGTTTACTTGTCTCTAATCCGTCGTGCATCATGCGTCCGAACTCGATGTTGTAAATTGAATGTTATAATATCTAGATATAATGTTATAATGATTATTATATCTTCGAATCGATACGGTTTTTTATTTTAATAAACCCAAAGTTACAGCTGCAACTTCGCGCTTACCCCGAAAATGGAATGAGTGACAGTTTACGCTGCAGCAGTTCGGATCGAAGACGTTTGTTTAGTACACCGGAAAAAGCAGTGGAATGGGAACCTTTTATTTTTCATTGATCGGCGGAGACTCCGGTAATCCTCCTTGAATTCGGCGGAGTGCTTTTTTCACAAACGAGGCTGCAAATTGTTGTATGTGTGAAGTAAATGGGCGGGAGAGGATTCAATAGATACAATATGACATTTGTTTCAAATTTTTTTCATTCGGCGGAGACATTTTTTAACCTCGGCGGACGATTTTTCTTCGACTTTTGAGAGTCAAAATTGGCTAAAACCAAAACGTATGGTATTCCTGGTGGCATGGCGCCTAAATACGACTTATTACGTCTTCGGCTTACTAACAATAAGAGAAGAAAAAAAGGCAATTCGGCGGAGAAAAAAATGAACCCATTTTACAGCCTTGTTTGTGAAAAAAGCACTCCGCCGAATTCAAGGCGGATTACGGAAGTCTCCGCCGATAAAACGAAAAAATCTTTTTTGATTCTAAAAACTCCATTTTCTGCAAAATGCAAATTTTTTTTTCGGATTGGACCACCGAGCACAAAGTTATTAACGAATAGTTTTTTCCATAATTCTTGGAACACCCTGTATAATAAAATTGGCTGGATTTTCCTTAATGAGATTGTAAAGGGAGATATTGTACAACTGTTGTAAGTTTACGCAATACTACCTTTTCGATTACAAAGATAAGTTTTTGAACGTCATCGGCTGATCGAGTGGGTCACTTGTCACGCAATATTCATACTGACGCCGTCTTCGCTGCTTCGCCTAGGTAGGACTCTTCGGCCAAAATCGCGACCCGAAGCGGACTAACCGAAGGGGTTAGCCCGCTTCAAATCTGGGCCCATGGCTACGGCCAATTCTCGAATCGGCATTCAAATTTTTATTTTTTATTAGTAATAAAAATGAATTAAAGCTGTAATTTCGTTTAGTCCTCGTAATTAGCGGTGATAAAGCCATCAATTTGGAGTAAGGGGCAGGTGGGAAGAAGTGCAAAGAGAAACGGGAGTACTGTACAACACAATTTACACTTAAGCCCATTCTGACGTTATACATAAAACAGAGGTCTTATTAAAGTCGACCCCCTTCGTTGAGCCTTCGGAAGCCAATTAGCTGGAGGTTTTTGGAGTTTCCGCGGGGTTTCAGGCTTCCGGAAGACGATAACCAAATTAAAAGGAAGGTCCTTATGTTGTTTTAGGTCTCTGATTTTAACGTAAGTCTCAAAGAACCCGGTTCTTCGTTTACTACTCGTGCAATGCCCTCTGCAAATACTTTTTTTGTGGATCAAAGTATGATTTTTTAATTTAAAATTTCTGGTATTTGTACGTTGAAATCGGATATAAATAAGAGTGATGCGCTTTAATGCCAAGTTTCCATTTGTAGGAGATATTGGAGATTTGTGATGGGTTAATTATAAAAGAACGACTAAAGTTGGGTTATTTTAGGATGCTCAGTGTGAAATCTGATGATGGCTTCGTTAATTCTGGACATTGGGATAAAAGTTGGCAAACTTTAGTCAAGTTTCCGGTTAAAATATCACTTTTTTGATACCGAGTAGTTATAAAAACATTTTTTTTGACAGCAGATTTATTTATATACACACGTACATAAATAACTCGTACCGTAATCGTTCAATAAATTACGTTTATTTGTCAAAAATAAACATGCCTCAGTCTAGTATGTATAATGTATTTTCTAGAATTGTGTTCAAAGAACATACTAAACCAAAAACTTTTCTTAGTTCTTTGACCTGTAATCTCCCCTCGGATATAAGGATTTCCACATCTACAGTATCCCTTTCTTCTGTTTTTAACAATTTCCTCTCGTTTTGTTCCTGGAATGACCTGGACTCGAGCTCGGTCCCATTTTCACGGTCTTATTGTCCAGCCGGATGCATTTGAGGGGGAAATAAGATGTCGGAAGCACGTGGGGGAGGAAAAGTTTCAGCCGGGATATTGAATATCGGTTTGGGGTTCTCATTTTGACGGGTGTAGCCTCTATTTCAGGGGTTTGTAAAACGTACTTGGTCTGGTTGTAGTGTTCGATTTCATGGCTTACGTGATACCTAAACAAACAACATTATTTATAATATTTTAGAGGGATTACTATACTGTTTTTGGAAATTGTTATCAAAAATTGTCAAAAAAAGTTGAGTTGAAGTTTCCAATTTTGGCATTTACAAATTGATGATGATGCATCATGTTGTTCGACACCACGACGGATCGTGAGATGACGAGTCAAGTGGTGGAACGTCAACCTTAGACACTGTAATTAGAGACAAGCACCGTGCGACTCTCTTAATTACCGGTCGGCCCACCCATTCTCTCCGTTTTCATATTCGATATGCCCTCCGGCCATAGCCTGATAGTCGTCTATTTCGAATGCTTGCTTTTCCTGTAATCATTTCCGAATACTTTTCCCAATTTTTCTCGTTGCGTAACCTCTAAAATATATAACATAAAGAATAACATTGCGTGTGGGATTGTTGAAAGTAATTGATTAACAGTCAACAAGTGGATGTTTGTCAATAAACCCTGTCCAATCATGGCTTTCAATAGGCGGGCGAGATCTCCTTCTTAATCCAATCTTATCCTTCATATCCGATATTGTAATTGAAATCGATCAGGGCGATTTTTTCAGCAAATCGTCCGCCATTTGGGCCCCGCCGTCTTCATGAATCGGCCGTACTAGACTCGACCAACAACACCTCTGTGGCTGGTCGTCTGTTAATGAATTGATTCCAAAGTGGATTCACAATTGCCGCCCCTTTTATGGATTATCTAATTTTGTAAGTTTGGCCAATTTTAAAGAAAAATATGGGTGGTTTCTTGATCAATAAGGACAGTTTATCAATTTTCTTGGCTGCAGAAAAATAATTTCTATTTTCAACCTCAGAATTAGGGGATTTCTTGTTCTTGAAACCTAAAATAAAAATTAAGTAAATTTATATTATACTAAATTATTGCCTCATATTTATACTCCTAAATAAAAGGGCATTGTCCATCACCCTTTGGGCTCTGTTGCAACGAAGCTGTTCTCAATTAACGGCTCCAAATTTATCCAATAATAATCATCAATATAAAGATGACGTTTTGGCCTTTGAATAGGATTGAAATTCGAGCAAAGTCGAGGGATGATTATATAAAGCAGTGCACTTGCAGATGACCACACACATGAAACCCCTGTTCCCCGTTCTAATACTGGTTCAGCTCCTTCTTTTTCGTTATGCCGACGCCAACTTTCGACTCTGCGGATTCAAGCTGACCACCACGCTGCAACACGTCTGCAAACATCAGGTCTGCGGAGGATATCAAGTCCAAACGCAGAAACGTAGGTCTTCATCGTCGTTGGTCTCAGTTTGGCGCGTCTTAATGAGGCTGCACTATCCTAGATTAAAGAAGAACTTTTTTGTGCTTTAAAATCAAGAAAGTGCTGTTAGTATCCAGAAAATATTGCACTAGTATCTTTGTGTTTCCGGCCTCCTCCGCAGAAGGTTATGCAAGATTTTGCAACAATCTTTTTTCTTTATATTACACATGACCTTTCTCCCTCTCTCGCTTGACCGATTTCCGCCAGTTTTGGACCCTCTGAGTCATGTTTTCCCGTTCCGTATTAAATTTCGATTAAAACCAAAGACATTCCAGAATCACGCACTTTATTCTTGATCTCCAAATAGCAAAAATAACATAATTTAACAAAAAGAAATTCAACATTCTTTATCCGCAAATTCATTGCAGGAGCGCTGAGCGATTACAACAACCCTTTCTTCCGGTTTCGAATCATGGGATACAAGCGGAAGAGTCACCAAAAACGGTCGGGGGTGGCCACTCAATGCTGTCAGAACCGCTGCTCCCTCTCCTACCTTCGGACCTATTGTTGTGCGGGCTTCGAACGATGAGACGGAGAGAGGACGAGGAGAGAGATCCCCCCTTACCCCATCCACATCTGAAATCATGCCAATCCTTTTGTCGAGTTCATTTCAAGCATCCGTTTGTTCTTCTTTTCTTGATGCCAAAATAATGTTTTCCCCTCTCTCTAATCTGATGTTCTCATTCTGTTTCGACTCGCAGCTCCCTTCTCATCGCATCTCTAATCACTTTTGTCCATAATGCTGACTACTACATTTGTTTATCGTATCTTTTTCAAAGCGTTCTTTCTCCAGTTTAGTCACAAATCTGAACCTTGTTAATAAAAAATTAGACGATGAGACTTCTATATAGCGCAATTTTGCAATATTTTTTGATGATTTTATAAGGTTTAAATCGGTCCCTTTACCTCTCAAAAACCGAACTGGCTTCTTCCAAACATGGTAATTGAAGTTTAGTCTGCTGATTATTCAGCGATTTCATTCACAACATGCCTAATTATGCAAACTCCGAGCAATCAAAACTTCCGACTGACATCAAGCTAATTCTTAAGACCAGACCAAAGAATTTACACTCCTAATAAGGGAATATTCAAATAAAAATTAAGTGCAACGTCAATTAAATTACGCATCTGGATGGATATCTTGACAATCTACAGACGGAAAAGACTTTGAATCGAAAATAAACGAGTTGACTTGGTAAATAGCCTAAGGGCTTTTGGATTTTCCGGAAGGAATCACAAAACTACATAATCGACCACTTTAGATCTACATTTCAATTGCTTTTTGGCCTCACTTTGGAAGGAGTCAGTCGTCCAAAACCCCGCCTGATACTGGCTGACATGGATTTACAATTATTAACCCCGCGACCTTTAGACTATTCAAATATCGAATCTCTCATGGATAATATCAGCAATTGGGAGGAAAAGGGGCACAGAACTTTCGTATGTTGTAAAAACAATCTAAAAGTAATCTGAATAAAGATCTTGAAGAAGAGAGATCGGGATTGCAAAAAAAAAAGATTTGTATTTTTATATTATACAAGGCATGACTTTCCTGGAGAGAATCCGCAGTGAAAAGAATCAACAGAATGTTGTCATCTTCACGGTGTACATCTCGATGCTCTTGAATTTCTTTTTACTTACGGTAGTTGGTGAGTCATTTACCTTAATCTTCATAACTCGATTATTTTTTTATTATCCATGTCATAACTTTAGTCCCAATTTTGCCAAACCATTTATTGCTACTTAACAACGAAACTGAATATCTCCAAGCCTCATTGCATCGAGATAACGAATCTACATTTGATTATGAAGACTACCATGAAGCCTTTGCCTCCAATAACATCCCTTTGGCAGTTCTGATGAGCTCAAAGGCGATAGCTCAGATTCCAACAAGCGTCATCGTTTCATGGATTACTTATCGGTAAGTTTCCATAACAATAATTACACTAAATATCTTAAGAATTGGCTATGACATTCCCTTGTTTGTTGGATTTGTCATCTTCACCATCTCCTCGCTTCTTTTTGCTTACAGTGAGACCTACAATATGCTACTGATTGCCCGGTCTCTCAGTGGAATTGGCTGTGGATTTGGAGCTACAGCTGGATTAGGAATGTTGGCCAACGCCTTCCCCGACTATAAGAAGAGAACCCGAGCCATGGCCATTGTTTTTAGCGGGATTGCAATCGGCACTTTGCTTGGCCCAGTCCTCGGAGGGATCCTTTATCGTTACGGTGGGATCGTTCTGCCATTCACTCTGCTGGCTGGAGTCTCATTCTTTGTTGGACTAGTTCAATTGGTCGTTTTGCCACCTAAAGTCAGCAAAGTCAGACCAGAGCACACCAATTATTGGGATCTGTTGAGCGACCCCTATCTGATGTTGACAGCCACCGCAATCTTCATGAACAACTTTTCTTTCTCTGCTCTCGAGCCAACAATGCCATTATGGATGTTGGAAGTATGGGGATCCTCCTCAGTGGATCAGGGATTGGCTTTCTTTCCCAGCTCCGTTTCCTATATCATCTGGACTTACTGTAACAAACACGTCGTCAAATTTATGGGGCAATGGAAATGTGCATTGCTTGGATTCGTTGTACTGGGAGTTTGTCTCATTGTGGTAAGTTTACAGGGTGTACCAAAAAAATGGAAACTTGTTTTTATAGCTATATTTTTTCGGGGAATCAAAATTTAGCAAAAGTAACGGTCATGATTGGTAACATAGAGCATTGTTTATAACATGTTCAATCTGTTTCACAGTGGCTGCCTTTAGTGGCGATATAGAGCTCCAAACGTGACGTAAAATTTTGGGGTCCGGGCCGCAGCTTTTTAAGGGGGAAATCGGTCCCGTTCTTGGCGCATCATTTACTTTGCGGCTCCAAACTTTTGTGGAGCATAGTACAGGTGCTGCCCTTCTATTTAAAAAAATATGTAGTCCATTGGATTCAGATCTGGCGAGCAGGCGGCCATTTCGCAGGCGGGACAAAATCGGGAAAATCGGTCCCATTTCGGGTCCTGAGTCGATTTTGCCTTGTGAGCCGGCGCTGAGTCCTGTTGAAACCCCAAGTTTGCATTGCCAAGGTTCTGCTGAGCTCACGGAAGCACGACAAAATAGAAATTAACGCGGCGCTAGTATTTTGTCCCATTTATTCACGAAAACCCTGGAATTCTTGCCGCTGGCACAAATTCCGCCTTAAGCAATGACGACCCGGATTTTGGTGGTATTTGACGATGGCCAACAAGCTAGGAGCCTCACTGAAGCAGATTCTATCGTTCTGGTGGTTGTGTATCCGCTAAATATTAAACCGCGAACTGAATGCGCTCACGTCTCGGAGCTGCGGCCCACCCGTTTCACTTTCCGACATTTTTGCGCTGTATGCACTTTCACTCGACTTTAAAGATCTGAATTTTTTAGAGCTTGTATGACATGAGGTTGAGCTCGCCTTTGACTATTCGGCCGAGCGATAGGTCGCTGATGTCAGTCTCAAGGGCTAGTTTTTCTTGAAAATCGCGGATTTTGCTGTGGGGGATCTTTCGGTTGAAAGAAGCGCTGGCGGTGCGTTTTCTTTCACTTCCTGGGCGCTTACTATCCGTATCAAGCTCCTTGGGCCTCGTGATTACTTTCGACACAACGTTCTTTCTATACCGAGCAAATTAACTTTTCGAACAGCTCCAAAAACAAGTCCAAAATCGAGGTCCCTTTGTTTGAAGTTCAAAAAAGACCTCGATTAATCGATATGGGCGTAAAAATCAAAACACTAGGACAGAAAAACACAGAGAATTTTGTAGTAATAAACTTCTTTGGCTACACCTAACCATTTTCGCGTCAGGACAAATGAAAAAAAAGTTTCCATTTTTTTGGTACACCCTGTATCATCATGAATTTCTACACCACATATTTTATATTATCCTTGGCGAAATTTCAGCTCCCATTCTCTCCCAATCTTTGTTCCCTTCTGGTTGTCTCAGCATTCCTGGGCATGGGTTTTGGTCTTGTTGGTTTAAATATGTTCCCCTTGATGGGTCATATAGCAGACCTCCGGCACACTCAAATTTATGGCTCGGTTTATGCAATTTCCGACGTTTCCTGCTCTCTGGCCTTTGTCTCCGGTCCAATTGCGGGTGGTCCGGCGGTCAGATATCTAGGATTCACCACGTAAGTCTACTGTGCAAACCGTTACATTACGTAATACTAGCCATTAATTACCTTAAACTTTATTAATATTACGTGCGATATAATTTTTGCAGAATGCTCTTCTTTTTGGGTATGGTGAACTTTGCCTTCGCTCCACTCATGATTTTCCTGCGAAAACTGGAAAAGACAAAACACAAAAACATGTTGGCCGCCTGGAGTTCGGCCGCGATTGTCCCAGAAATCCCGGTGATTTCAGAAAAGACCAAAAATTTTGGTAATTAGTGACGCAATCATGTAGAACATGATAGAATACATACGGGTACTGCCGTTAGACACTTATCTAATAAAAAATTCGAAATCCTCAATATAACATAACTCAAAAGATAGCTCTTTCAATCCCTAAAATACTCTCAACTTCTTTGCAACATAATTTAATCTCCTTGAAGTACCATTTCAAGACGAAAATACAACCGAGATTTGGACCTGACTAGACGGATTTGTTAGTTCGGTGATCTAGAAACCTGCGAGAATATCAGAATATAAGCATGATATGTTTGTGACATAATAAAAGTATGAAGATGGTTGAAGACAGAATTTATGACACTACTGAGATATTTGACATCAAAATAATAACCACATAACACTTAAAGGCACTTGCTAGCATTAATTTTTAGCAGAAAAACAATTGAACTAGACTAGTAAATTGATTGGAAAACTTTCAAAACTTATATAATATACATGACACTGCCGTAAACAGTGGTATCTACAGTTGGGAGCTCCATGTATCTTCCCTTTGCCGACCTTACCCATGCCGATTTAGGCCGGGACGTAAGGTTTTCTGACGGAATCCGACGAAGTCATTCGAAGATCGGTTGAAGAAGAAACTCCAGCAAGTTGTCGCTCGGATTTTACTGGTGGCAGATCATTGACCATCAACATTTCTCCCAGGAAAAAGTTGTAAACATAATAGCCGAGGATGGAGCCAAACATCGGAGCCACGATGGGGATCCAGAACCAGGTGTAGTTGTTGTAGCTGAAAAAAATACTGCCTTAAGGACGGATTTTACTGTTCATTTACGGTCTTCCCAATTTTTATATTCAATATTGGTTAATTTCCAAAAGTTTATATTCTTTATGGTCTTTTGTTGATTTCTTTCAAAGCCATGCTTGTTTGACAAGGAAAGTACTTTTATGGGGGCTCCTACTTTTTGACGGGACATATCTCAAAAAATCAGAAAAAATGTGCTGATCAAGAATATATAAATCTTAGCTGCCCATTTTAGGCTTTTAGGGGTGAAAATGCCCAAAAACTGGCTTAATTTTCCTACAAATGGCGCAGGCATTCGAAACGATAAAAAGCGCAGTCGGTCTCTTCCTTCGGAAGAGAGCGGGGTGGCCGAGTGGCTAGTGCCGTAGTCTGGGAATCCAAAGCGGGAAGGCCGCACGGGTTCGATTTCCCTTTTGGGCCGAATCAACTTTTTTTGAAGTTGAAGGTCGGAAAAATAAATTTTTGTGCCAAGACTGATTTTTTAAGTCTTAGAAACTCAATAAACATCATTTTAAGCCAAAATGAAAATTGTAAACCTGTGAAAAATTAAGCGAAAAGGGGTTCATATAGGACTTTAAGTCAACTTCCGATTGAGTTTTCACCCCTAAAAACCTAAAATGGGCAGCTAAGATTTATATATCCTTGATCAGCACATTTTTTCTGATTTTTTGAGATATGTCCCGTCAAAAAGTAGGAGCCCCCATAAGTGAGAATTTACGATTTCCCTCGATTATCAATTCCTTTTTCGAGCAGCAAAGAGAAGGTTTTGTCCATTTTTTATTTTCTACACCGTCAAAAATTCCACGTTATCAACAGAAAAGTATACACGGAGAAAATCAATTTTTGGTTTTCTGTGACTAATCAAAAAGAGGCAAAATACTAAAACCCTTCCGCCTGAATCCGTTAGAACGTAGTCTAGACAAGAGATTATATAGTCTCAGTGCTCCTTAACTCAAAATTCTCTTGTTCCAATCGCTTTTTTAATCTCCTTACCGTAATCTCCTTATTTTAGAACTACCGTATCCCAAGTAATAAACAAGATAATCGTCAGGCTCTCAAACCGGATGCAACATTTTGCAAGTGAGTTTACTCATGTTGACCCAGCATTGTTATCATAGAATTTCCGGTTATTTTTTATTTATAATTAATTTCATAATCCCCCGAGGAATTCCCGGACCAAAAAACAACATTGAAATTTCGTCACTTGAACTTATCAACTATTGGAAATAATTTTAAATCGTCAGAAAACCCCTCATAAATCAAAATGTAATTTTACCTGATAACGCCCCATCCATATCCAACGACCAACGTCATAAAACGAGGCCCAAAGTCACGTGCTGGATTCAGAGCAGCTCCACAATTGTGAGACCACATCGACACAATACACCACAGCCCAATGCCTACAATCGCTGGTCTAGCTCCTTTTGGAACCTTGTTTCGATCATCAGAAACAGCCAAAACAATCAAAGCAAGCATTCCCGTGGTCAATAATTGATCCATAAACGCTCCGATAATTGAGAGATAAGGTCGGGGATAGGTGGCAAAGGCCCCAGCAGTTCCATTCGGGCCATCCACTTGCCGGATCCCTCCATCGTAATCAGAAATGGCATCTGAAAATGAAACTGTTATACTCAAGATAACAATTTATTTTATATGTTGCAAAGGATCATAAATAACTTTTAAACTTTATTGTGATACCATTACACTGTCGACTTGGTGCGTATGCACTCCATTCTCCCCCCGAATCACGTGTTCCCTTCTACCTTTTGCAAAGTATTAACTGTACCTTCAGTGAGTTTAACTTGTACTTGACAATGGTTATGTAAACAAGCTCTCCGCCTGACCTGTATCAAACAGTTCTTTAGGGCTTTTGAGGGGATTTTACATTCGAAAACAGTTCACAAAATATTGGAGTGCACTCGAGGCTTGAACTGATCTGGGATCTGTTAAGACTAGCCCGGTGAAGAGAGAATTGGGAACAGAAGGTCAACCGTACCCTCAAAACACGTGAATTTCACGGTTCGACTTAAAGGTCGATTCCTAAGCCAATATTAGTAAAATTAAAAATAGTTACGGTAACCCCATAAAAGATATATAAATTTGAAAATCAATTTTTAAAAAGCTTACCAAAGTAGACCAAGAAACATAGGAGTGATCCAGCAAAAAATCCGAAGAATTGGGCGATCGAATAGTAGATGACCCTTTTGAATTCAATCTGCCCGACCCAGTAGAACAACAAAGAAAAGGCCGGATTCATGTGGGGTCCAGAGATCTGAGAGCCAATGTAATTGGCGAGCAGAAGCCACAATCCCCATCCAACGGCTATCCCGTAGGGATGATTGTTTTCTCCAGAGGTTCGGCTTTGGATAGTTTGGACTAGACTGATCGCTGAGCCACCGTACTGAAATTACACTATAAGTACATTCGTAAGACACGAAAAGGTATCAATATATATTTTAGCATATGCCAAGTACAGTAACTCACCATAAGAAAGAAGCTACAGAAGAATTCGCACATCACACAAGCCACCAGATGCCTTTGGATATTGAATTTGTCAGCCAATTTGAAAAGGGCTGGAAGTTTTGGAGGTGGTAATGTGGAGATGTTGTTGTCCGAGGAAGCCGAGCTCAGACTCTCTGGTGGTCCACTTTTCCGAACGTCGGGAGACATGATGTTAGTTAATTATCCGTCAGTAGGTCTGAAATTCGTAGAGTCATAAAAATTAATTTTTAATAGAATTTCGCAAAGGAAAATAAAATTTTAAATTCCACACAATACAACACATCAATGCAAAGTTGAATCTTTAAAGAGTTCGCCAGATAAATCTACAAACATTGCAAATGACGGTTCAGTTTATTGGGTGATCCGTCAACCGATGTAAAATAAATGTGCTGATGGAAATGGAGGTTCCCATCCCACGGAATTTCTGATTTTTATCACTAAACCATAAAGAACCAAGATCATCTGTCATCTCAATTTAAATGTATCTTCTTACCACTCAAATCCCCCAGAATTCTACCGTAACCCATAAAACAATTGCTGATTTCGCGGGGAAAGTGGTCAATTTATACGAAAAACATTTAATAAAAGATAAGGTTTGAAGTTAATGGCGCCCCGTGCTTTAGATTGATGACCCGCCTCTCAGCAAAAGATCTGCTGCTTATCAGCAACGAAGAATTATCTGCTTCTGATTTCAGAGCACTGTTACCGATAAAAGTATGCACCATGACCGCAGAGTGTGCTAAATAATATTGGCATTATATGTAGAAAACAATGCCAATATTAAACCACAAATTCCGAAGATACATGTTCCAATTAAAATCAAAAACCTTATCAATCATAAGAAAAGAGCTCCAGAACCATTCTGATATCAGCCCCTACATCAGAGCCTCTCTAAACTTGAAGGAGGAGTCAAAAGAATATCAATAAGCGAGGAGCGTTATATAAGACAGCTGGGAATTGATATGCAGTCCAGAAGAGACGAATATCTAATCAGGAATTCCAAAAATTCACAAAGAAATCGTACGAGAAAGCTTTTCGATGTTGATTTAAGTTATCAAATCACAATCTTCATACAAACTACCGTAATCACCGTGAAATTGGAATCAAAAGGTACCAGAAGAAGGACTTGCACTTGGTTATCATAACCAAGTGCAATAAGAACGAACAGCCCCTGGGGAACTTCTGTTTTCCATACCTTTTTTTATTGCCAGAATCTCTAATCAGTCGCTAATCAGAAGGTTCGTTTATAATCTTCTTACGCATCCATTAACCAAACTTTTTGTTTTATTGTGAGACACAAAAAATCTTATGCTCAGAATTAAAGAAGCACAATAATGGCCCCCGTAATCTCTGATATGATAATCTGAGAATACATTGAAAAGTTATTTGAAGAACGTTAGGAGGGCAAACCCGTAGACGGAATACCTTATGCATGACTAAATCAGGTCCGAAGAGACAAAAAATTAGTAATCAAAAAGAAAACGATTTCAAGTGAAGCCCTACATCTACAGTAACCCAGATGGTCACAAATAAGAACATCAACTACAATACACGTCTGAAATATTAAAGCGGTCAAAAAACGCCTAAACTTCACCAAATTCCGATATAAAACACCTAAAACGTCTGCACCGAACCTTTTATCCCCCTCCAGCGTAGACGACAGGCGATCCTTTTATTGTTCTAAATCCCCCTCAAACTTTGCAATTCCGTCTGACTCGACAGCCATTACGTAACATTACCCTTCGTCTCTAATATTACACTCAGAAAACGTTCGTCTATTTGCTGTTTTAATTTACAATACAGTAATCCATCAATCTCTCCACATGCATTTCATCCGCGTAAGCATTTGTATTTGAGTTGAATATTTGCATTAAAATTTTTTTGAGGTCAATTGCCTCAGACTTGATGCGAATTGGATAGAATTTCATGTTCTAATCGAGCAATCGAAAGAAATAAGACTTGTGACTCCCAGATTATCAGAAATGGTGGTTTTAGATACCGATAACTAACAACAAGCAGCTTGGCAATCTACCGAGAAAAATGAAAACAATAAATTTCATCACTTATAGATCGCGAAGGAGCATAAACAAGACTTATTAAAGTCTGAATCATCTTTTGAAAATCTCGACGCTGCCGGAAAAAAAATTAGAGCCTGATAAGGTCATAAATTTCGATGACTTTTAAAAGTCGAAAAACTGAACGATCACGGTCTATTTACCCCTTTATTACAACAGACACAGACGTCCTTAGATAATTCGAACATCAGGTCAGTCTCAATACCTAAAATAACTTTGATTTAAAATGATATCGCGTTGATCCTTGAACAAAGTATATCCGATAGACAATGTCATAACAGACACAACGAGTGCAAACAAATCGTAAGCGAAGCGATACCCCACAATTATCAGTGCAATCTAAACAAAGAAATGATTGATTCCGATGCAATATTTAGAATGATTTTTAAAGAGCAAAAAATGAGGTGACAAACAGGAAATGTTCGATTTTTCCCATCGAAGGAGCTCGGCACATAAACGATTTCTAGTAATCTCAGCCAACAAAAAACCTTACAATAGCTCTTTCCTGCTCGCTCTGTTTAGTTCTGTTAATAACAATTTAAACGCCTTCGACTCCCGGAAAAGTGCTCTCTAAACCACGCAAATTGAAGGGCCTGGCCAAACATTAGAATGACTTTTGAAAATCGAATGGCCTTTCCAAATTTGAAATCCTGATTCAATGGTTTAGGCCACAAACAATCGAAGACATGCGGAAAATATCAAAACTACGTATTTTAACCTCACAGATATTTAACTATATTCTTGAAAAGTAATCAAAACTGGAAAGACAACTGTAACAAGAATCAGCTACAACATACTAATCTATTTAGATTGATCACCATTTATTCTCAAAAACATAATTCCCATAAGAAATTCAAATGAAGATCGGGAATTTACACAGAGATCGGGTTCGGATATGCATTCAAAAACAGCTAACAAAACAATAAAACAGAGACCAGATCAATTGATGTAGGGATTCTGCTCGAGGTACTTGTACTCGAAGATAAAGTTGTCCCGAGTCCTGATGGTCCACTTCTCGTAATCAAAGAAGAAATAACTTCCCTAAATTAAAAGTTAATATTTATCAAATTACTTACACTTTCATAATCAGCAGTCATCACCCGAGGATCACTTTTTCTTTGAAACCACATCAAAAATTTCTTGTGATACCTCCAAGATTGGTACTTCAAAGCTTTCGAGGCAAGGGTTTGAGCGTACGTGCCCTGACATTGAATAATTATCATACATCAATTTAATCGATGTGAAAAAACATCTAAACAACATACCTCCATATAATAAAAGATAAAGAATAATGTCTCCTTCTCTAGCCTCGTGTAGAATTCGATTGTATCCATCTTTTCCAAAGGTCTCATCATCCACAAAGGAGAGCAATCATTCGATTTGTGATGGGGGAAATAACTTCTAACTCTCAAGTGATCTGCCGGGATTGGGATATGCTTGGCGGCCTGCTCAATACACTTTGTGGCCTTCCTCTGTAACGCTGACATCGCCGTATTTGTTGTCACACCATATGCCGAGAATGGATTAATCTTTACCTAAAACAATACAATCAATAATGAAAAAAAATCTGTCCAATCATAAATCCACAAATATTTACCGTTCTAGGCTGTTGAACGACACTCTGAGGTAAATGAATTGTGTTTCGAGTAAAATAATCGGATGGCTGTGGTTGTCCGACTGGAGGTGGTAATTGTTGGAAGACTTGATCTAGGAATATATAATTGGAGATCGCATAAACCATACCCGTTGGTGTCATATACGCGCTAAAGAAGTCCTCAGCGCGTGGGAAATCATTCAATTCTGGCTTTTCTTCTTCCATCGGCTCAATATTCTCCTTCATTTCGACGATAGGAGTGTTCGTTTCGATGGAATCATTATTCACAACAGTCCTATTTGAATCCGAAAACATACTTGAATTCGATAAACCGGGGTTGTCAGATCGACAAAGGGTCGGCTGTGGTCGGACCGGTTCGGATAATTTCTCCGGTTTCTTGTTTTGAGAACTAAAACAGTACCAAAAAAAAACATAAATTTAATACCTGTCAGAGCCTGCAGCAGCATTGGCAACCTTGATAACAGCACTGTACTTCATTTCCGATGTTGTGGATGGAAGAGAAGACCCGGCAGGTTTTGGGGGAGTTGGCCCCAATATAGAACTGAACAGAAAACTAAACAATCGTAGATAACATACTGATGCGACCCAAATGAAGATTTAGGGGTGCTGGAAATATGAGGCATTGATCCCGTAGACTTTGAGGCCGATGTTGGCTTCTGAATATCCTTGGGTTTCGTTTTCTCCACTGCAATAACTTCGCAAAAGTTTCAATTATCCATTAATCTTACTTTTCTCCTCATCGATTGGTGGAAGATTCACCTTCCCAAGCTGATCAATGTATTCGTTCAATCCAAGCTCTTCATAAATATCATCTGGCTCCAGGTCCAGGGGATCATCGTCATTTTCGGGATCCAACGCTTCGACATACATGTCCAAGGCTTCCATTAACTTTTCCTGTACATCTTCATACTGTAACTTCTCGTTCAATAGCAATCTCATACAAACTTCGAGGTTATCCATGTGGAAATTGACTCTTTCCAAATGTTTCTTCAGAACATCTGTCTGAAATAACATACGATTATTTTTCGTGAATAGTTGCCGACTTCTACAGGGTTTTTTAAGGAATATAAAAAAATCTGCGAATATCTTTGTGCCTTTGCAGCCTTCCAAACAGTTTCAATGATTTTAAAATTCGTTTTAGAGTATGTTAAAAAAATTTCCTGCCTCGGCGGAGAAAAAGTCTCCGCCGAGTCCCGTCAAGCTACCGAGATTAACAGACTAGGTCTTACCAGATGCATCAAACTTAATGTCATCCGTAGTTAAGCCGTCTGGGTTTTGTAATAAGATGTAATTTTCAAAAAAATGTCAAGTGTCTCCCTTGTATAAAAACATGTGCAATCTTACCTCATCGTCCGATCCGTTTTTCCTTCCACCTTTCTTATTCTTTTTCTTCTTCTCTCCACCATTCTCGCCTGATAAAACCTCCAACTTGGACTCTGTTCGGTCAATTTCATCTTGGATACATCTAATCTTGGCCTGAAACGCAATTTAGATAATAAAAAACATGGCTCACCTTCAACCATTCAATAACTTCCGCCTTTTCTTTCTCTTTCGGATCTACCTTCTCCTCGATCGACAGCCCAATTTTGCTATGAGGTTTTGTTTTGTTTTCCCTCTCAATGTCTTTGAACAATTCCATCTTCGTTTCAATCAACCTTCGATAAGTGTTGAGCTTCTCCTTGTCCTAAAATAACGAAAATTTACAATTCTTTGGATGATAATTTAATTTATTTACCTTAATCTCAGGCGATCCTTGCCAATTCTTCACTTGGTCCCTGAGCCTTTGAAGCTTCTTGATCTCCTTCTTAAGATCCTCTTGGCATTTGTCCTTCATGTTGTCTGCCGTCGCTTCGTTGAGCTTCTTGATCATGTCTTCGAATAACTCCAGACCTTCATCAATCTAAAACGATTAAACGAATATGCAAATCAATTATTTTATGATGTCCATGATCAATCTGGGTAATACAATCAGGAGCGCACCTTTTTGAAGCATTTGTCTATCTCCACCATCAACTTCCGCTTTTCGGCGGCCATCTTTCATCAATAATATCTAAAAAATACAAAAATTATTATTAAACGCCAATTTCAATAAATAGTCCAAAGCATCAAACGCTAACGAAATTACGTCCTGAAGATTTTGGAAACTCAAAAACACAGTAGTCTCGTTCATCCAAAGTATTCAACTTTCGAAATTTTTTCGAAACTAACAGAGACCGCTTACAAAAAATGGATTAGGTCGTAATCTCGCTTCGTCTTCCGAGAAAATCGACTTCAAATTCTCAGCTTACAGTGTAAATCTTACCCGGCAAACTGCGACCGAGCTTCTGCAAGCTGCAAAACATGGGTAATTGTTTCTTTTACTCTGCGAATTACTGTATGGCAAACGGTTTGAATGTCAATTCCAGACACGTTTTAAGTCTACTGTATCTTTTTTAGTAGACTCATGTAAACACAGGAGACAGGCAACTTTGACTACAATAGTTATGCCCTTTGGTTTGATGTTGCACTTTTGATGTTGAGTGTAAAGTTGTCGTTCTTTGTTCATGCTATCGCTATTCGTTTTACAATCACTGTTCCATATATTCATTGATTACAAGCTGTGTTATCATATTACACATGGCTTCCATTTTCTAGAATTTTACCACGCAACATGGTGCCTATGCCTTTCAAATTAACGAATTTTTTTGGTTTCGAATTTGTCTTCAACTAACTTTATTCGACTTGAGAGGTCTGAAAAGTTTCATGTCGAATCAAAATTCCGATTAATCAACGATCAGGCCGTCTACAGTTATTATTTTTGATGGAAGAGAGAGACTACTGTTGACTGAGAACTGTTTACTCTCTAAATTTGATAAGTTTGCACTATTAGCTGTCTTTGCTGCCGCCATTCTTTGTTGGTCACATTTCCTTACAAGCGACTCACGTAATGTTGCGTTCGGTGGTACAATGATTCTGCCTTTGTATTATCGAATTATGTGTTGACGAGGAAGCGGCGACTGACTTGCAACTTGCCCACAACCGTTAACGTCGGCCAGTGAATTGGTGCTTAGTTCATCGAACTGCTCTTTGGATACGGTCATCAGATCAGAGATGTCAAGAGATTTGAAGAACGGAAAATGATGACAAAAACGTGTTCTTAGTATATAGTTTGATGATAATTTATTATAATCGTATTAAAGGGCTATGGCTAGGTGCAGTTAAGATGCTGTAACACAATACGACTTTTTGTTGGAAAAAAGGTCGTATATACAGACTTGCAGGGGCAACGAAGACTGGCAGAATGGCACTTCTTGGTGCATTACATTACATTTCCAAGTTCAGATTTGAAATTCGTCAAAGTGAAGGGAATTACACTGGTATCTTACCGCATCAATCGGAACAGACTTGTTTTTGAAAAGTTTTGATTCAGAATAATATTAAAACTGTAAATGGAAAAAATGAAATGTTTAATCAAAATGAGTACTTATCAGTTTGTCGGGAAAAAAACGGTGGATCGTCGCGCCGGAAACACTTATCATCGCTTTGCGACGGTTGCCGAAGCTGGAGATTCGGTGCCCGACTGTACGCTTTTTTCAACGAGGCAAAACATTTTGCTGCGACGAGTCGCCGTTATTTTCTCGACAGATTGATACAGAACTATGGAAAGAGTTGCAAAGATCCTTTCTTGTCTTTCGAGCGGACAGCAAATTACAAAATAAAATGATACGAAACTTACTAAGGTACCCCGTTTGAATCCCAAAATTGGCTTTAATCAAACGTGTTCTGATAAGATGTTCCAACTGTGTCTACAGTATTATTGGAGAACAAAATCGATGGCTTTCTTATGGTTACAACACAAACACCCAAAACCATTCTAAAAATGATTTATTTTGAAGTGAAGGTGAGCGCTTTCCCGACGGAATAGATTTATTGTCTGTTGTGATCAGACTTATTTTTTAAAACATCAAAATTTGCAGAAAGAGAGCAACACCATAAGAGATTCGAATAGCGGCTCGCGGAATTGAGAACAAACCTGTAAATTTGGAGCTGACATTTTGAAAAAAAAAGGAATGTGGACTATGTAGATCACACCAAATTTTTTCTGAAATCTTACGACTGCATCACTCCTTTCGGTGGTAAAACAAAGACAATGACTTTTAAGCGTCAAGGCGTTCATTATTTTCCCGACGTCATACAGATGATCTGCTATTTATCCATCCCTTTTGGGCCAGCCATTTGGTAGTTTGCAAACAGAAATTCGATCAGCTCAAAATGAAACGCGTATTCAAAGTGCAACAAACTTGAAAAACAACTAATTAAGCAAGATGAAATTGTAAATTTGTTAACGTCGAAAAATTGTTTCTTTTTTGGTTGCCCGAGTTGTTTTTGACTTACCGTAGCATTCGGCAGACAGTCTTGTTGCACCTCTTTCGTCACAATTCACACAATCATAGACACATCACAGAACGTTCTGAGTTTGTATTAAGACAATTTCAGGGACTTGGAATACAAATGTTTCTTTTTTAATTATTTGACACGCTTAAACGCTACTTTAACAGTTTTAAATTATCGAACACGGTCTGGTAATCCGCAAACTAAATGTTGCGCGCGTTTCTTCCGTGTAAAACTCTTATTGAATCAGAAATTTAATTGAATCCCCCTTTTCTCAAAAAACCCAATCAATTGGATTCATCAATATTCCGAGGAAAGGCCCGCCCCGGATGATACCGTGATTTTGATGGTTACGCAACTTCTGTTTGTCGACTTTTTACACTTTAAATTGCTTGTTTTGAACCCAGTATAAATAACTCTGAAACCCAAAGAAGTCTACCAGAGATAGGTCAAGTGTAATTACCGAACATGTCTTTGCAAACTGCTCAAAGTACGGGGGAGACCAGAAGATGCAATATGGAGTCGCCTTATACTGAACAAGTAAGATATTTATCATCTTTTATGCTGACTATAATTATTTACATCTATTAAATGTTTCTTTTTAGGCTCAAAATGCCTTTTATCCAAAGGGAAAGGTTCTTACTCCAGAACAAAAGCAATTCTACGCTGATAATGGGTTCCTGATCATCAAGAACTGCCTAAGTCGATCTGAACTTGACAAGTATCGTAGACATTTTCAAAATGTCTGTCAAGACCCGAAGATCCTTCCAATCGAAACATTGCTTATGAACGATGTTTGTACGGCCAAGAAAACGAGAGAGCGCAATGAAAATACAATCCTGAGACTTCAGGATTTCAACAATGACCCAGTTTTCTTCCAGTATTGCCAGCATCCAGTGGTGAGAATTTTAACTTGAGTTAATGGCCTTTCAGGTTCGATTTGTAATTTCTTTTTTCCAGATCCTCGATATTGTCCAAGACCTCATCGGAAAAGGTGAAAAATCGAATTTAATGGCAATGCACACCATGCTGATCAATAAACCTCCAGATGTCGAGAAGACCTTGTCCTCCAGACATGCTCCACATCAAGATGAATACTTTTTCCCATTTGGGTAAGCGTTTAACTCAACTTTTGAAGGCTTATTGTTAATGATGAGACTTTT
Organism: Bursaphelenchus xylophilus; assembly: GCA_904066235.2. Lineage (NCBI taxonomy): Eukaryota > Metazoa > Nematoda > Chromadorea > Rhabditida > Aphelenchoididae > Bursaphelenchus > Bursaphelenchus xylophilus. The sequence goes on from CAJFCV020000004.1 coordinate 7,251,535, forward strand.
GATATATCTTTCCAGCCCCTCCGATTACATAACTTGCGCCTGGACAGCCATTGACCGTTGCACCAAAGAGAACGGGACTCTCTTTGTCTACCCGGGTACCCACAAACTTCACAATCAGCCCCATGGATATCCAAATTGGGAGAATGGAGTGAACAAAGTCTTCCAGCAAATTCTAACTGTTGATTTGGACAAGCTCCCCTCGATTGATGTGGAGGTGGAACCCGGGGATACTGTATTCTTCCATCCCAATCTGATTCATGGGGCTGGTCCCAATCTCTCAGATGGATTCAGGAAGACCATCTCCTGTCATTATGCGAATGCTGATGAATGCAGATATATTGATGTCTCGGGAACTTATCGAACGGCAGTTGCAGATGAAGTTGTAGAGATGTTTAATGGAAGGTACAAGAAGATTGGGATCCCATTGGCGAGGGATTGGGCTGTAAGTTGAATACTACATCATTTTTTTCTTGCAGGCAGCTGTGTTTTCAAAATATTTTTTTTTCGAGCGAAGTTCTATGTAAATATATAACTTTCAAAAATTTTCAGCACTTGTGGAGAATGAGAGCCCGACCAGTCAACGCGAGACGAGCCCATCTTTAGATACTAAAACCAAGATTACACTAATACGGTTACATTCTGTTGAACTAGACTGGCTTCTTTGTACATTAACATTATTGAATAAATTCCTCATCTTATCTTTTCCATCCACAATCACATCTTTATTTCCAAAAAAAATATATCTACAAAACAGAGACAAACACGAACACACAACATTCACAGGCCCGAAATACCTGTCTCTATAGAATTGTACATGACAGCTACCATGTATTTGCGAAGCGGATAATAGCCTAAGGCTACAAAAACAAAGTAGAAAGGGCTAATAATTACACATGGTTATTAATATGTATAGATAGCATATTAGAATTACAAAACTGAGCCGGTCGGAATACGACAATCACCGTGATATAAATATATCAATCGAGAGGGGATGCTTTGTAAAAGCTCTAGAAGGCCATGATGGAGGCGGCGAAGACGAACAAAGCGGAGCTCAAGTAGAAGGTCGTGGCTGCGTTTTGGACGGCGTCGGCGGCTTTCTCAGCTGCGCTCTTTGCAGAGTCTGGAAAACAGATGTCTTAGCTTTATATAACGTTAGTTTGGTCAGTAAAATATTATCTTCCATTTATGCAAAAAATGAATAATCACCAAATTCCCTTTTGACGTCTAATGCGCTCAAAAAATACTAGTCCTTCCGGAAAGTCGCCGGACTGAAATCGGCGACATGCACTCCGCGAAAACGAAATTTCACTTTGCACCGTGCAATTTTTGGCTTTTTGCACTGTGCAATAGGCTTTTTCGAGCTGTCGCTTGCACCCTGAGTTTTTTCTCACAGTGCATGTCGCTGATTTCCGTCCGGCGACTTTCCGGAAGGACTAGTATTACCATATAGGGCCCTATTAGAAATATTAATCGACCACTTTAACTTGTTGGGCTACTTACCAGCAGCGTTCGAAGCGGCATCAGCAACAGCTTCACCAGCATTTTGGGCGTGTTCCCCAGCAGCGGAGGCAGCATCAACCACGGCATCTCGGGCATCCGAAGCAGCGTTTGCGGCGGCATCAGCGGCATTTCCGGCAGCTTCTTTTACAGCGTCAAGAGTGGCCTGGTCACTCTTCTGGTTGGATGGGGCAGCTGAGGCAGCATCGACGGCTTCTTGAGTGAGGGCTGGGACGATCTTGTTCTCTTCTGTTGCGGGTTCTAAAACGACATTTACTGTTATTCAAGGTTTATCCAAGAAAACAATTGTGATTACTGTCCCGACGTTCTACAATGTGTAAATCAGAGCTCTTACCAGCTGGGGCCACGGTGGTGGTTTCCTGAGCATAGACGCTGACGGCCAAAGCCAAGGCCAGAACAACAAAAACGGAGGTCTGCATTCTGTGGGCGAAAGCGAAGGGAAACTAACTGAGTTCGGCTGAAACTGCGCTCATTAACGAGAAACTTGAACATAAAAAGCGAGGAATAACACGAATAGTATTTGAATAGTAGTGTTAATTCCGTGAGCAACTGTTTTTTGGAAGGGAACAGGCACAACGGTGACATAATCCGAAAGTAATCACGCCATGCCTAAGCCAATCTATCCGGGTAATCCCCTCGGGCAGTGTCGGTAAAAAAGAGGGCTGTAGATTGTTTGGGGATACTTTTTCTTCTGTTTTGTCCGTTATTACAATAAATAAAAAAAGTGCGTGATGATTACAAAAAATAGTATTATGTCTGGAATGGAGGGATAACGTGCAGAAAGAAGTAAAATGGAAATACCAGTAGTTTTCTGCCCTCATACAAATACTTCTAAAGCCTTTGCAAAGTCGGAAAGGAAGTCAAACATCCAACATAACCATCACACAGCTGGAGACCTTGTTCATGTTGCAGAAAGTAAACATTATAATACGATGTCATTCCTTGCTGTGACTCTCTGAGAAGTTCAACTGTACCAGAATCCAGAGTCGTCTCTAATAAGCCCTCAGGGCGAATAATCGAACATGTCAGGATTATGAATAAGAAGAGAGGAAGTATAATACTTTGAACACCACGTAGCATCAACCCAACCAACGAATGCTCGAAGGCTTGGCCAATTATAAGGCCCCCTCAACTTCTATGGGACACATTAGCGTTTATTAATTCGCCCACCAGAAGCCGATTTGGCCAAGACTTTAAGAGACTTACACAAAGTAAAGCGAAGGCTCCATTACAAAGTTACGGAGGGATATGACAGGACTTTGTTTGTGCAAATAACTGACTCATTACTGCTTTCGATTGCGGCTCAAAATCATCTTATCTGATCCCCGGGATGAAAGAGCTATGAGATCATCAAAATAACCACTAAATTCAGTTTAATATTGCATCAAAAAATGCGAAAACTTGAAAATTCAAATTCAAAGTTACTGACTTTTTCTTGATTCACATAGTCAAAGACATTACCAGTAGGATTAATCAAAACTATAAGCTCTAACTGACTATTGTAGTGTCTAGTTTTTATCTGGTTGCGCGATAAAAACTAGTTGAGAGGTGAGAGAACGGGTAATCCGAAGGATTAAATTGCTCACCGAGTAATAAAACTATTTGTAAATGGCTCTCTAATGGATTTTAATTTCGAAACGGAGAAAAGCCAGATGTTTGGGGATAAATGGAAGTAAAGTATACTAGAAGTGTAGAATTTGGAAAGAAAAGTAAAGGGAAAAGCTTTTTGATGACAATTAAGTTTGAAACTGTTACCGATTACACGAAGATTATCAATCATGTAATTAGTGGACCATCCTGCGCTCCGAATATATCTTGACAAACCTGCAAACACTCTTGTCAAATCTCAAAAAAATATTTGCCCTGCAACCACTTATGTTTGTTCTCCCAAATACTCCATTTCAAGTGACAAAAAATCCCCTTTTTTAAGTGAACCGAATTATAACAAGCAATAAAGATGTGTAAAGATCACCGAAAAAGATGGCGAATGATAAGAGTTCCAGTTTTAGCGAGTCAAGAAAAGGCTAGCAGGTTCCACAATTTGGGGAACGGAAGCGGGCAATTTAAATAGCAGCAATGGGTTTAAAGGCCATGTAATTGAGTCCGGAGATACGACAAAAGAACCTGTAAAAGGAGGGGAAAAGAACAGCAAATCATCGGAAGGAGGGTGGGCGAACGGAGTTTAATAATTTTGTCAAGTTAAAAGTGATCGTTTTGAACCTGGTTCCCTGGAAACGAGTAGTGTAAAGGACAGGAAAACGTGTATCTCACACAGTATTCTTTTTACAATGCTTTAACTAGATTTAAAAAAGTAATTTTGCTTTTCAAAGGAACATATTAGCCTGTAATTAAAGTTCTTTTTCAAGTTTTACAGTATTTACTTCTAAGACTTTCTAAATTTAATTTTTTTCCTTTTGACCTCCCGCGATGACATTAGAAGATAAGTAATGTCATTACTTCTTTGTCATCACCCCCCCCCCGAAAGCTATTAAAAACAGAATTCTTCATCATTTCCTTTTTTTCACCTTTCTTTCCCTTATATGGCAATGTAGGCAGGCCCATACACAAGGTCATGGTTTGCAGAACTCTCGATAAAAACGGTAACAGTTACTAATAAAAATCAAGTACCTATGCCAAAAATATAATATTGTTTTTTATATTAGTCGCACTTCTTTGACAAGATAAAATTTTTAAATCTGAGATCGGAAAGGATAAGAAAAAGGCCCCTTTCCGGCATAATATGGTCTGCAGGTCCAATTTTTAGAATTTAAATTCCGAAATCTGTGTCCTTTGGGGATGAGTCAGGAAGGCGGCGCTGCAAAAACAAGAACCGGCTGTTTATCCGATATCTGCGCGACCATTCGTGTCGGCGGATCGTTTCGGCCAATGCCGACATTTCCATCTCCCCGCTCGCCCCTCAGCCAGTCTTTTTCGATTTTGTCCGAGAAATGGAAAAAAGAATAATGGTATGGGTAAACAGAGGAAACGCAGTAATAAATTCAGTTGATAAGTGAGCACGGCTGTTGCCGGAATAATTATGTGCCGGCCAAATGTTTGAATTTGAATAAAACGCGCAGCCTTGGCAAAAGTAATATTGGAATTGAAAGAAGTGCACTGATTAAACCTAAATTGAAATTTAGACTTCCAATTAAATTAACACCAGGAAGGGTTACATTAATGAAGGAAATATGCACGTTACAGTGTTTCATTGCAAAGTATCATATCCAAATTACCCCATCCTCCTTCTTTGTTCTCCTGAACCTGACCATTAACCAAACTCCCCCTTCCTTTCCAAGCATGACCTCTTTCATATTCAATGGTTACATCCATACGAGTCTCGACATCCTTTTTTGCAAGAAACCCCCATCCTGAATACGGAAATGTGAAAGGACCTTAATCACCGCCAACCATACCCAAAAAGTAACCCTCAATTTGGGGACTGACAGCCCCGCGATTTCTCTGACATCCAATGACTTTCGACTGTCATAAAAAAGGCGGAAAGTAACTTGTTTTTTGTCCAAAAAAGATGGTTGAGTATTCATGAAGTGAGAAATGAATTGAAGAAGTTATTTAGAGAAAGGAATCCATAATTAATGAGGAAGATGATATGGGAAGATAACGAGGATGAGTGCATGCGAGTGGCAAAACGATGAAAACACAAGGGCGGGAATGACCATGACTATAGTCCAACCATGTCGGAGACCAAAACAAAACCCTTAAAGTCGTCGAAGCTTTAAGAAATAATCGAGAAATAAGTTTTTCCCCAAAATCGCCTCTATACAGTAACACAAAAAACACGACTCTTGCCAGCTAATTGTCCAACATTCATCTCTGTGTGCCCCCTCCAATAACAATCAGTTCTAGCCCAACCCAACCCCAGAATCCCCCGGAACCGCTTCTTCTCCTCAAATAACCTGGTTATTGTTCCCGCCAGAACTCCTGAACCCCTTACCCACCTATTTTTAACTTCACCGGAAACAATCCCCTCAGGCAAGACAATAGCCGGCCCTGACTCAACAACCAGCCGGACTGAACTGTCGGCCGCCGATCAACGTGGGCCCTGAGGCGTTTATTTGTCCTCGCGACCTCACCGCGCGTATTACATAATATTTCCGTTGCCTTCGTTGCGGTTGTTTGCGGCTACTTTAATGTGTTTGCAAACAATATTATTTACACGTGTTTGCTCAGCGCCGCAAGCAAAGCAAGGGATCCGGTACGTGTTCTTCCACTGGACGTTGATGTGGGAGAATATCGCGCACGAAGGGGCTGGTAACCAGACAGGCGATGTGGAGGGGCAGGGAATGTTGTAACAGATCATGATGATGATGCATGTAAATATTCAGAGTAACCGCGGCATTTTTGGACAGGTCCGATTTACGGCTTGCAATTTTCTTACCCATCCTCTCAGTGGCTAGCCAAACTCTTGGATTGGTATTCAAATGGGCTAAACATGCAGTCGGAGGATTCGAAAATCTCGATTAGGGAACCGCTTCGACTCTCTGACTATCCGTTAACGAGCTCTTTTGCGAGTGATCTCCGTTGTAACTCTCGTTCAAAGACCTCTAACACCATTGGTTATGGAATCTGTAATGTTATCGCATGTTTGTTAACAAATAAAGACATCTAAATTGGCGTCTTCTCCTGGAAACGTTAGATTCTTGGCATTCGGAGAAAGAGGAAATCAAAAGTGATGACATGTTTACAAAAACATTACAATTTCATTTGCAGGTCAATATCTACTTGCACGTATTGTATTGTAAATGGAAGATATTCGAGTAAATATTTACAAAATTCCTTTATTTGATTTCCTTGTTACTCTGAAATGGCCTTTGCGTTTGAAATTTCATAATTGTAAGCGATGAATCAAAAGAAAACAGATTTGCACTACTTTTACAAAAGGAAACTTTGGGCGTTCCGCTTACAACTTTACACCTAGGCCCTCTGCAAAACCAGTTTAAAAGCGCCTTCCGGTTAGTTTAGAGGTCATCTGTAAGATCGGCTTTTCGACGCTGTTCCAAATTTAAAAGATGAACATGTTTTTACTGCTAGTTTTACTGGTCGGCACTGTATATGGATGTGATGTTAACGGGGTCAAACGAAGCGATGGGGAGGAATTTGTAAGTCACTTACGCCACGGTTAATGTCATAAAATGTGATTTGCATTATAACCAGATTGAATTTAGATCAGCAAAGGAAAATACGTCCAATTTGTCCAAAAATGTGAACATAAGGCAGACCTTGGTTGGACTGTGAAGACAATTGGATGTCTAAACAAGGCCGGAGAACGTCATCCGCTTGGCGCCATGGTTGATGGACAGAAATGCGAAGTTTTTGATGATGGAAGAGGAACCGCTCAACTCGAAAACATCAAAGAATGGCAAAATCAAGGGCCAGAAGGTCCAGAAAGACCCAATGAAAGAGTCATCAGAGCAAAGAGAGCTTCCAATGCACAATGCGAAGGAAGAAGCGAAGGTAAGAGATAAATATTTTGTGGGATTACTGTATCTTTAAATGATTTAAAACATTGATTCAGGTGTTGAATGGGATGAAGGCACCTTCCGTCTTGCTTGTTTCAACAACAACATCAGATTCGTTGGCTGTTACACTTCGGATCGCACGTATATCCCGGCTGGATCAACTGGAACCATGAACAAATTCACTTTCAAATGCGAAGCCAATGAATCTGGAGTTCGGATCTATCCTCTGGAGAGACAAGGAAGCCTCGAACAAAAGAAGACCATCGGACCCCCCGGTGTGGCTCCACCCGGCTTCGAAGCCTTCCTTCATACAGGAGAGGCCAACAAAAATTCAGGGACATTGAAGAAATGTAGAGGGCATGAAGAAGGTAATGATAACATGAATAGTCATTTACGATTATTGCAGGCGAAGAGTGGACTGTCGGATCATTCAAAGCTCAATGCCTCGGAGGCGAGACCAAATGGATCGGTTGTTTCAAGAATAAAATCTTCATTCCATTGAACCAACAACAAGAAGTTGACGGCTTTACCTTCCAATGTCAACCCAACGGACAAGGAATCAAGATTCAACCGGTTGAAGATAAGATCTCGAGAAGACCTTCCGCCGCATGCGAAGGTCATGATGATGAACAGGAATGGAGGTCGGGCAACTTCCTCAAGAGGTGTGTCAATGGAAAGACCGAATTCACTGGTTGCTTCAGAAATGGAGATGACTTTATTCCCATGGGAAGACAAGTCGAGATCGGGAAATTCACTTTCGAATGCAGAACAACTCCAAGTGGAGCTGAAGTTGTACCGGTGTAATTGCAATTATAATACCAAAGAAATAGTTTGATTATATTTGTGATCGTATAGTAAATATTTTATAAAAAAGATGCCTATTCAATCCTTCAAATAAAAATTTGCTGTAAGGAACAAAATAAAACGAAAAAGAAAGCGCTCGAGACAGTGTGTCAACATAGCGCAGTTGGTAAAGCGTTGGCATTTTGTTCTAGCCCTTGTCGGTTCGAAGCAAGGTCAGGTCAGTGAAGACAAAATTGCACAAACTGAAGTCATTTGAGGACAAAAACAGACGATCGATTCTGAGACTGTTTTAGTCATTTTGCATTGCAAAATTCACTTTTAAAAATAACTATAACGACTAGTTCGACAAACAGTATTCATTTTTTATTTATAAAAACGTAAAAACAACAAATAACAATCAACCAACAATTCAATGGAACTAAGAGCTGTCCTCTTCCATTTCCTCCAGATCCCTTGCTTCCTCATCGTTCTGCTTCTTCTTGCTTGCTCTGATAGCAGCCTTTTGGGTGCTCTGTAGACGTAGTCTTCTGCGGATTAGATTAGGGCTGACATATTCAGTGTTCTCATAGAGAACCGGACCTTCAAAGGAACCTCCGAAGATCTTGATCACTTCAAGAGTCATTCTTGGGCCTGAAAAATAAATAAACCATCAACACCATCGAGTCCTACCAATTTCTTGAAGTTCTTCTCCTTTTCCAACAATCTGGAAGTTTCTGAACCAAATATGGCCATCTTTTGAGATACTGAAGTTGAAGACATGATCTATGAAAGGCTTGCTCTTTGGAAGGTATTGGGGCGTTTTGAATGTCTAAAACAAATAATGATACTGTTTAGGTTGTTTTTACATGTTTGAACAGTTCCTTGATCAACTGAAGATGAGGTTCTGAGTCGAACTTGGGGTCGAAAGAGAGGATTGGCCTCGATCCCTTCAGGCAATTTCCAGACATTTTCATCTCATGCATAGTGTGGATATTCCTCAACAAGAACTTGCACGATGCTCCTCCATTCACATCGCTCAGCCAGAGATAAGCATCTCTCTTCTTTCTGTTCTCAAAATACATGCATCTTGTGCATGAATCCAGCTCGGCCATCTCGTTCAGATCCGACAACTTGCTCTTCTTCTCGAATTTTGATTCTTTTCTGACATGAGGGAGAAGTTTTCTGAAGTCTTTCATCAAATGGCGAGTTCTGGTCATGACTCCGCGAGAACACAGGAGGAGAACACGATCCTTGTCGGTACAGACTGGCTTTTGGGTGGTCATTATATCACCTAAAAATGAAATAAATGTCTCAACATCCAAAAATGCAGATATCTCAGCGTCTCAACGCCGTTAACTCTACAATTATTTTCTATCAAAGCCTCTTCATTTAATTAATAATACAAAAACAACAAGATAAAAAAGAAACAACATAAATCAATTTCAAGGCACAGTTTAAAGACCCGTAAATTTGTTTTCTCCGCTTAATCTTCATCTTCATCCTCATCATCGTCCTCGTCATCATCTTCTTGGTTTAGCCATTCAACCAACTCGCCCATTTTCTCCGTTTTTAAAGGTGAGTCGGCTGGAAGTTGTTCGTACCAAGTAGTTATCATGTCATCAGGTAACAACTCGGCATCATTAAACAGGAAGAGGATAAAGTTTGGTAGATATTTGATCCATTCTGGGTTGAGAGCACAATGGTCTTCAATGGCATGAAGAAGTTGAACCTTCGATGCTTGAGGTCGATAATAATTGGCCCAGATGACGGTCCAAGCGCTGAACGCGTCCTTCATATCTTTCAAGGTGGGGCCAAAGTTGGGCATGCTCATAAACGCCAAAAACACGTGTTTCGCCACATCATCCATTCCAATATTATAGGCAAGTTTCGAGCTGTTAATCTCCAAAATCACCTTTCTCTGTTGTGCCTCTGAATCCGGCTCCTCGGCTTCTAATGCCGACTTCATCGAGTCCTTCACTTCAGCATCAAATCTCTCCAAAGCGGCGCCACTTGTTTCGTAGAGAACATCAATTATTTGCGCTGACTTTGTCGTAGCTCCGGTGGCAGTAGACCCAGAATTGTGTTTTTTTCTTTTCGTTAACGGCGATTTCGGGCCATTAACCGATGTCTGTGACTTCGAAGGGTCAGTGTGTGGCCAAACGGTGTAATTCTCAGGAGAAGAGTCATTGGCATCATGGAAAGAAATTCTCCGTTGTCTGAGGGATTCTGAAGACCGACTTTGACGTTGATTCGACCAGACTGCAGATAGCCGTTTAGGTTGGGGATGAGATTTCAGTTCCCAGAAGAAGTTGTCTCCGTCATCCTCGAACGTCCAGAAGTAGAGATCTAAAGGAAAAAAAATAAAATATTTCGAAATTACTCACCTTGTTTCTTGACAGTTTTATAATCCGGATGAGGAGGAGCATCAGAAACCATAATAACGGAATGTCTGGAGATGATAACTTTTGGCGGAATAGTAACATTATTCCCAATGATCACATTCTCCTTGATTGTAACATTAGCTCCCAGTGTAACATTGTCCCCGATAATGGCCCTTTTGACGACAACGCCGTCTCCAACTTTAAAATTCTTACCGGCCACGACTTCAGACAACCTTGCTTTAGCTCCTAAAATAACAAATAAAAAGATCAAAAATAAACATACCAATAACAAGATTGTCCCCGAAAAAAGATCCATTTGTTTTTGCATCTGGATGGACATCAAATTTCCCTCCAAACACACAACTCCATGAATTGACAGGAATCCTTGCCTTTGGCACCACATAAACATTATTCTCCCTTGCTTGGAACGAAGAGTAAGTCTTCAAGGTGCAATGATTTGGATGGAGGTTCAGCAAGGAAGTAGGATGAAACTTCCCGTGTTGAAAAGCCCAAAGACATTCCAAGAGCGAGTCATAATCACTAAAAAGTAAGTATAACACAAAGCAATCTTACATTGCATTCTGAGCAAACACATCTTCATCCAGGATGTCCAAGAAGATGTTTTGACACATGATCTCTTCATGAATTAAAATCCCACGAATTAGATTATCCAAGCTAAGAAAATCAAAGTTGTCACTGAACTGGGCAATGATTTCAGGTCCACAGATGTAAATTCCACATGGTTTCAAGTCACATCTGATCTTATGTTCGGCAGAAAAGTTCCTTTTATTCAACTTTAGTTCGACTCCTTCATCCGGAGAGTTGAATACCAAAAGTTCGTGCGTCTCTTTATCAATCACATAGGGTCCAAACTCTTTCTTTGACTCTTTTACCAAGATTTGCATCACATTGTTTCGATTCTTCTTTCGGAGTGCTCTAAAGGCAAAAGTAAAATAAGGAATAAAACAACTTACCTAAACTTAGCAATGTTCTTTGTCAACTTTGATGAGCAAAAGGTTGGGATCTGATCGATCAGTATAAATTCTTTCGTAATTAGTCGTCGCTTGTCGACTTCTCTCATAATATCCCCCGTACTGTTACATCCTTCGCATAAGATCATCTCTAAATTAGTCCGTGTCTTCCACTTCCTAAAGACAAAACTAGGTCTGAATGAAATGTTGAACTTACTTTTGAATCCCTTGAGCAGTTTCCTTATCAAGGGTGGATGATGCAACAAAAACATTGGCATATAATCGAGACACCCATTCTAAGACTAGATCGAGTAAACGTTGACCTCCAACATCGAATAAAGCCTAAACAAATTGAAAATAGGTATAAAAAATAGCAACTTACTAAAGGTTTCTCATGAACTATTGGAGTTAACCTTGGACTAAACGTGTCGGCTATAATTAGAACACTAATGGGCTCTTCCTTCTTGTCCTTGATCTGATCGATGATCGTCATGGCCGTCAACGTCGACGAAGGAGGCAATGATGCAAAAATTATTTTCTTGGGATGGTTTTTTATAAAGAGAAACTTGACACGCGTGCAAACCGGGTCATGTCTTCTTCCCATTTTGGGTCAACATTTCCCCCAAAACACTTGTCCAGGGGTGGTCGGCGGGCCGGGCCGGCCCGGCCCGGGCCGGCCCGGCCCGGCCCAAACGGGCCGGCCGGCCTCAAAAATGGAAATTGACAAACGGGCCGGGCCCGTCACGGGCCGGGCCGGGCCGGGCCGCGGGCCTGGGGTTTTTTCCGGCCCGGCCCGGCCCGTCTAAAATACAATGCCAAACCGTTGGCATTCATTGTTTTCGCGCCGGGAAAATTAATTGATGTTGTTATAGTTGCTGTTTCTCAAGTTCTAACACGTTTACAAGTCTATAGTTCCATTATAGAACCACAAAACTATCACATTGATCCTTTACTAGCTAGATCAACGCCTTTTTTGCCTCAGTTTAGATCCCGAGCCTGGGCGCAGTTCGCAGAACCCTCTATAGACGGGCCTGGACGGGCCGGGCCGGGCCGGGCCAGGCCCGTCACGGGCCGGGCCGGGCCGGGCCTGGAAAAAGACTAGACGGGCCGGGCCGGGCCGGTGATTAGACGGGCCGGGCCGCGGGCCGAAAATCGGAAAAATAGGGTCTGCTGACCACCCCTGCACTTGTCCCGTTTCGTAAAATAAATTTTTTTCCAGGAAAATTTTGATTGTATCTGCGAAAGTTTGGGGAAATTTCGATCAAGATGAGGGCGTCTTCCAGGGCGACTGGAAACGGGACACCTTTGGAAAGACGTCAGGATCGAGGAGCCAGTGTTAGCGCAATGTCTATTGACCATGCGTTTGTCCGGATAATGCGTCAAGCAGTTGCCGCAATCTTGCTGCAGAACAAAATCGAAGGAGCAACGATGTCGGCATTGGATATTCTAGGAAATTTGGCTGCGATGCGTATGTTTTTGGTTTTTATTTATATTTTTTGTTTAGACATGAATGAGATCTGCCGAAGGACAAGATTGCTGGTGGAGAACTCAGGACGATCCAAAGTTACGGCACATGATATCGAATTCGCTTGTCGCGATTTAGAGATTAGCATTGGGGATTTATGCGATTATATTCAGAGGTTTTTAATTGACCCGAATTACCCTTATCTTCCGGAACGTAAGATTTATTACTTTTAAATTAATATGCGATTTTAGCTAGGACAGTGTCGCGTAAACCGCAAGAAGCTCCCATGCACATTGGAGAACCAGCTCCGAGACCATCCCACGTCTTGCCCTTTCTTCCTCCATTCCCTGATCCACACACTTATATTAGAACACCTGTAATTTTATAGTTTGTTTTTATTCACCGGCTTTATTTTTAGATAAACATTGAACCAGACGTGAGTTATGTCCGTCATCGAGAGCTATGCGCCAAAAATAAACGGGATACGGATTACACGTTGATTACTTACTTTACAACCAAGCATCCAACGATATCCTTATTCAGAAAGTACGAAGAAGAGGTCCGAGCGGAAGTAAAAGAAGAGGTAATGTTTGGTTGTTGTCTTATATTTATTTTTTATAGTTGAGACGTCGGGAAGAGCGGCGGAAAGAAAGGATAGAAGCAAGAATATTGGCGGCTAGAAGGAAACGATTAGAAAAAGATTTATCCGAAATGCCGACGAATGGAACGACATTGCCAGAGGATTTTTTGGAAGAGGACGATCCAGCGGTGGCTAATGGAGTCGGTAACGATGATCTGGCACAAAGAGAAGCGATTGAAAAGGAGATTGAGCTGGAAGAGTTGACCGAAGTACAAGTGACAGAAAACTCATTGATCAGACAAAGACTTCGGCCGGCATATCAAAGTAAGTGGTAGTTAACCGATCGTTTCGAGAAGTTTTGCTGCAGAATCTAATATAAATTTGTTTTAGTTCTGCTTCCGTTTGATGATGATCGGCCCTACCTGAATGCCCTTCTGCCTCCAGATTTTGATGAACAGAAAGAACGCGAGAAAGAACAACAGCAAGAAGAACAAGTGAATCCTCAAATCTACCCAGATATGTTAACCTCAGACCCCGTTGATATCCCAGAAAAACCAAAGTCCAAATCAAAGAAACACAAATCCCAGAATCTTTCAAATGCCGAACCCATGGATACGGCCGAATAAGCACGACTCCTAACCTCAGCATCTGTTATATTGTAACGGTTCTTGTTATGTTTTTATAAATATAATTTATATATAATACAAGTTCGGATAAGTCAAAGTAATAAATTATAATTGCAATTTGAAAGTTACATACAGTAGCTGCCAAAAAACTGTCAATTTTTTTGTTTTTTGTGTAACTCTGCTCAACGTGGACGGATTTCAACGAAACAAATACCATTCTGTAGAGAGTTACTGCTGTTATCTAATGGTGTAGCGGTTGGAGCGATTTTACATCTTAGTGTGTAACAACTGTCGATGTAAAATTTTTGGAAGGACAAAAAACTGTCAATTTTTCCAAAAAATTTTTACCGCTTGCATACGTCGCGGCAAATCATGGGCTTATACATTCCGATTTTTAAATAAAGTCCCACTGTACATAATTAACTATCAAAGGGAGCCAAGAAAGTTAATTTAGTAGACCTTTTGGTGGTCCCAAGTTCGATACCCCAAAACATGACGTTTAAGAAAAAATCGATTTTTTTCTTTGACTTAGCATTAATGCAATGCCTTGCAGTAGAAGTTAGACAACCTACAATTAAAATATAACAATGATTGGGAGCCTAAATGTAAGTCTACGGACTCCACTTGACATTCAAGTTTCTCCGGTAATCGAGTTTCTGTAGAGACTTGGCCTTGTTGCCCCCGCCTTTGTAACAACTTGCTAATGATTTATCAATACATGATCACAGATGTTCTAGAAGCATTTTATGGGCATTTGTAGGACGGCGATGCAAGTCACACAAGAATTACGGAGGGTTATGTTGTCATTAACAAAAAAAATTTTTTGTGGAAACTTGCAAGTCAGCTTAAGACTTTAGAAACACGTTAGAGGGAGTGAAATTACGTTAGAAATGTCAGGAATGGCTGTAAATGTATGGGACAACATCTTACTTGTCCTTACGCTGGGTTATTTCCATCCTATGGAGAGTGAAAATCGAGACAACAATTTTTCTTCAAAAATTCCATTTAGGAGCTTGTTATACTGCACGTCAAAAGTTTGGAACAGGCCAGATCTTCTTTGCGGCTTGAGATGGGAGTTTCATTTCTTTTTTATTAGAAGCTCCATGTATTAAGAACCTCAATGAATACATAGCCATGGAAATCAGAAAGCTCGTTGGAGTTTAAAAAAAAAATTTTAAAAATAAGTGCGTCAAAAGTTTGGAACAGCTTTTGGAAGGTGATTATAAACTTCGGGATGGAGGCAGGTATCCTCGAATTTAGTGTTTCTGGATGATGTATGGAATCGGCATGCCAATGGCATACTGATTTTCATCGATAAACCCAAAATGAAAAAAATGCTTATTGAGCCAAAAACTACGGTCAAATTTGCGAAAAAATGAATTTTTTGGTTTGGGTTCTCTATGTTATCGGTGTGTAAGCGTTCTAAAATATTTAATGTGGTCGCACAATTGTACAAGGGCACTCAGATCTTCGCATAGAAACTATATCCGCACAGCATAATTTATGAAAATTTTGAGTTTTGCTATGAATCTTTATTTAATGTATTTTATATTTTTTATAGAGCGGCTTGAAGGCTAATTGGCTTTAACACCGTTATCGTTGAATAAAAAGGTGTCTTTAAGAAGCAGAACCTGGCCACTATTTGCAACATCAAGGCCACATCTTTAAAAATAGCGGGTATATGAAATGTTAATATTCCCATATTTTTTATCTTGGATTTGAAGCCGCTGCATGGCTCAAAACTAAGTGCCTTTTTCGTTATCACACCGATACAGTATTATAAACCAACTCTCCGAATTATCGCGCCACAAATCCGGGTCAGATATGAATATTGATTTTGGGGACAAAAATTTTTTTTAATATCTGAAAGATGTGACCTTGGATGCTGCAAGTAGCGTGGGTTTTTGTTTCTTGAAGACACCTTTTTATTCAACGATAACGGTGTTAAAGCCAATTAGCCTCCAAGCCGCTCTATAAAAAATATAAAATACATTAAATAAAGATTCATAGCAAAACTCAAAATTTTCATAAATTATGCTGTGCGGATATAGTTTCTATGCGAAGATCTGAGTGCCCTTGTACAATTGTGCGACCACATTAAATATTTTAGAACGCTTACACACCGATAACATAGAGAACCCAAACCAAAAAATTCATTTTTTCGCAAATTTGACCGTAGTTTTTGGCTCAATAAGCATTTTTTTTCATTTTGGGTTTATCGATGAAAATCAGTATGCCATTGGCATGCCGATTCCATACATCATCCAGAAACACTAAATTCGAGGATACCTGCCTCCATCCCGAAGTTTATAATCACCTTCCAAAAGCTGTTCCAAACTTTTGACGCACTTATTTTAAAAAATTTTTTTTTAAACTCCAACGAGCTTTCTGATTTCCATGGCTATGTATTCATTGAGGTTCTTAATACATGGAGCTTCTAATAAAAAAGAAATGAAACTCCCATCTCAAGCCGCAAAGAAGATCTGGCCTGTTCCAAACTTTTGACGTGCAGTATATTTTACGCGCAAAGTACGGGCCTGGCGCGGTAGCGGTTCTAAACTGTTCACTGTTAACATGGGTGCCTTCTGTCGCTTTGGAACTACGATTAGAGGTGTCTGCGGAAGCACCCGGGCTGAAGTTCCACGGTACATCTACTGCCAGAAAAACTTGAATGTCAAGTGGAGTCCGTAGACTTACATTTAGGCTCCCAATCATTGTTCTATTTTAATTGTAGGTTGTCTAGCTTCTACTGCAAGGCATTGCGTTAATGCTAAGTCAAAGAAAAAAATCGATTTTTTCTTAAACGTCATGTTTTGGGGTATCGAACTTGGGACCACCAAAAGGTCTACTAAATTAACTTTCTTGGCTCCCTTTGATGGTTAATTATGTACAGTGGGACTTTATTTAAAAATCGGAATGTATAAGCCCATGATTTGCCGCGACGTATGCAAGCGGTAAAATTTTTTTGGAAAAATTGACAGTTCTTTGTCCTTCCAAAAATTTTACATCGACAGTTGTTACACACTAAGATGTAAAATCGCTAAAACCGCTACACCATTAGATAACAGCAGTAATTCTCTACAGAATGGTATTTGTCTCGTTGAAATCCGTCCACGTTGAGCAGAGTTACACAAAAAACAAAAAAATTGACAGTTTTTTGGCAGCTACTGTACATCTGTTTTTGGCTGTTTACACATAGTAATTGGGTAATGATTCATTACTTTTGCTTTTTACGATCTCGTTGGCTCGATGTTGACCTGATTTGCTGATCAAAGTGAAAAAAATAACCCTAAAAGAAGCTTAGATTGTCACAACTGACAGGAATCTTACGCAAACACAACAATGAATGATCCCACGCCAATCAACATCACACTTGGACGAGTGATAAGCCATCCGATCACGGACAAGGTCTCCAGAATATAGATGAAGAACGCCAACACTTGCCGATGGAGATGGGACGACAACAGAGCGCCCAATGGGGAAGTGGTTACAGCCACCGGAACGGAGACTGCAAAGTATTCCCATGCCAGATCAGAGATCTCATCTTGAATTAGATGACGCCAATAGAAGCCGGTCAGTGTGTTTACACACATCAACACTACTGATGTTGGAGTAGCCACCTTCTCGCTGACCCGGAAAAACAGAGTCAGCATTGAGAACGAACAAATGTCGACTCCAGAGCCAGTCCATGCGCTCAGAGAGCCGCCAAAGAGACCAGTTATGAAGAGGATTACTCCATTCCAAAATCCAAAATCAACTATTGTATCGTATGTTTGACGTTTCTTTTGAGTGTTCAAGATAAACAAAGAGATCGCAAAAGCAAACCAAACAGCAACAAATGTCATCTTCTTCTGCGCTTCTGGAAGAAAAATATGTCTTGAACGAAGAGGGGTTATTACCATCAATGAGATCATCCAGATATTGTAAAGTGAGGATAATGGAGATGAAAGAACCCATACTCGTGTAGATCAGAGAATGCCATTCCACCTTTACTTGCATAAACATAATCGTAAAAGCTGATGCTGTCATTCCACAACTTTGAATCATTAAAGAAAAGTCCCTGGCTACTGTAGGATCAAGGTGGAGAAGTAAGGTCATGACCGGAAAAGCGATTGCTCCGCCGCCTTCAGATGTGGCTCCTGAAATCAATACTTACATCTAGATTACTTATCAACCCGTATTACTAATAGGAAAGCTCTTACCCGAAGCAAAGGAACCCACAATCATCGTCAATGCCATCTCGTATCTTGTTGGATAAAGGGAAAAGATGTCATGTTTGATCGCCAAGGACCACCAACATACTTGGAAGAACATAAACGGGTATAATAGCGCCAGATATTTACGGTATCTTTCGTAGAATGGGAGGTTCTGGATTCCGCCGACTTCGACTATCTTCTTTTGAAGATCTGGATCTAATTCTTGTCCTGAAATTAAGTATCGTAAGGTTTGGGCATGCCCAGGAAGATCACGGATGACAAAAATAAAAACGTTCCAGATTCCTTCTTTTTCAAGCTGATATCAAACCCAAGTTCAACATGACCTACCTTGAAGGAAGTATTTTTTGAAGAATTCCCCGCAACTCCGTCGTTGCTGCTTCTGCGGTGGCAACGAATATTCGACCGGATAAACTCGGGATCTTTCCGAGAAGCTGACAACATCACGCGGATACATCACGCAAGAGATTTGACTGTTTTTCCGAGAGGTTGCGCAACTGTTGATCCGAGTAAACAGAGCGCGACAAAGTTCAAAGAGGAGTGACCAGCGGCAGCAAAAACTGACTAGTCATTTGTTATTTTTCAACGTTATATAGTACGCTTGTTTATGTCCTGTCCAAGGATTATTATTCTACACAGAAAAAGTTTTGTAAAAAAATAAATGGACGTTATTTTTTCAGACTTTAGTGGTCACTAATTTTGTTTATTCTAGCATTTTGTTGGCTTTAAAGCAACGAAACATGACCTCGTATGCACTTTCTATTATTTTATTCAATTATATACACATATTAAAGTCATCCTCAAAATAATCCTGATCCCTTCGTATCTGGCTGTGGATCCGATCGACTGGTCGATGACACACTGCTCTCTTCGTTTAATTCTCCGTACATTGATACATTTGGCCGACTTCGGTCAGTTGTTCTGTTGGAAGTATTCGTGGAGGTATCTTTATCGCTGCTGTCTCGATCTTCTTCTTGAATGTCATCCAGTTTTAAGCCATCTGGAGAATTCAATGAAGAATTTGGGATGGCTTCATGGTCTGTGACAACATATTTTCCATCATCCGGAGACTTCACCTCAGATTTTGTTGTTCTTACTTCAGTGGCAGTCACTATTATTTGTTCGGAATCTTCTAAATCTGGGAGTTTGTTGAAGTAAGCGGCCCTTTGTAGAACAACATCAGGATCTGCTGCCTCCGTCTTGATCTCTCCAGTCTTGACTACCGTAGTTACTGTTTGATTTGTTGTCTTTATATTGGTGGTTATGGCCTCCGAATACGACGTATCTTCATTGCTCTCACTCCTCGGTTTACTTGAACTCTCAGTTGATGTCCTTGAATCCTGTTTAATCTCATCTCCTTTCTCCACAATTTGTAATCGATGAATTCCGGCGGTCTGAGATAACTTCACATCCTCATCACTGGCCGATGTAATCACATTTGCGTCTGGTTCTCTGTATTCTTCGCTCTCCATTGACCCTTCATTCTTCTCATACAGATCATCCAGCATTAGACCGGTCACTTGGATCACTTCTTTCTGTTCTTTATCACCATTCTTCTTGGCATCTGTGTTTTCGGACTTCTTATATCTCTCCGGAACTTCATATTCATCCAGATTCACCTCATCAAAGTCTTGGGCATCATCCTCGAATCCCGAATTCGTGGTCCCATTAATCCTCGGGGGCTCCGCTATCTCGTGGAATCCATTTGTTTTGGTTGTTGGCTGTGTAACAACCACTGTATTATGCTCATCGGCGTTGTACTGCACCGAGTCCGTGTATTTACTCTGTCGACCCTTGTATAAACAACAGCATAATCGACGTTTTACAATCTCTAGACTCATCTGAAATCGAAATTACAATCCTTTAGAAGCGAAAGTAGCCATTTTGATAGAACAGACGCTCGTTCCCAAATTGAAATGCATCAATATTGAATAATTAAATATGATAACGAATAGTGATCATAATCGGAAGATGACATTAACATACGATAACAACATCTCTGGGGCGCATAATCGTAATCCGGGAAAAAGTATAATACTTAAGGCCAGGAATGTGATCATAATTTAAATGATGGGCATTTCGTCTTAAATAATAGTTTTAACAAGGAAAGTACTTCTATGGGGTGTGGAATTACCGGTCGAGATATATATCAAAAAATTCGCAAAAATTTTCTGATTCAGAACATATATAAATTAGCTGCCTAATTTTGGTCTATGAGCGAGTTTTTTCAATAAGTCTTTTTCTCGAGGAAAAAAGTCTGCGGCAACAAAAGCGCGCTCGGTCTCTTCCTTCGGAAGAGAGCGGTGTGGCCGAGTGGTTAGAGCGCTGGGTTGGAAATCCGAGGGAAACGGGTTCGGTTCTTTTTGCCACATTAGAACCCATTTTTTACGTTGGAACTACTTTTGAGGTGTAGTTGTAATCCAATTTGATATTTTAAGGCTTGTCAAGGCTTCAGAATTTAGTTTAGCACAAAACAAAATTTTTTTATTGGTAAAAACACGGTCAAAAAGACACTTGCATGGTGTCGCGAGAAAACTTCTGAGGACAAAAACATGTCATTAAACCAAAATTAGGCAGCTAATTTATATATATTCTGAATCAGAAAATTTTTGGGAATTTTTTGATATATATCTCGACCGGTAATTCCACACCCCATAGAAGTACTTTCCTTGTAAAATGACTAATTATCTGATTGGACGTCAACGAAAGTAACGCCTTGTATTGGGATTAGGGCTTGGTATGCCGGTCGTTTGGTCAAAATTTTGTTTGATGACAACTACAAGGCAGTGAAATTATAATTAAAGATTAAAACTACAAGCGGAAAAATATAAGTTCATTATGGTCAGTAACAAAGCTATTTGAATTTGTAAAGAATTAATAAAGAATAATAAGAAGAAAGTTACAAACAAACAAATGGCGAACATTTCTAATCAAAGCAACACCACACCCTAAACCCTGCCTCCCCCGCTTCCCGAGAATGAGAATTATTCGAAACGCAATGAAATGCCGAGATTCAGGCCAACGGGTCAAGGTAATAATTATCCGTGGGAATAGAGCCCTGAAACTTGTGCAATGCCTCAGGTCAGAAAGGAAAACAAGAATTCGGCTTCTTTCCAAACATCGAATCTGATAAGCGTCGCATTACCAGTTGAATAATACATGTGAATCGAGGTGATTAAAAATGGCGGTCACACGTCATCGTCAACGAGCAAGGGAATTTTAATTTGAAGAAACAGGGGATCTGAGACAAAGTCAGGGGAAGTTTGATGATGCTTTGGCGAGAGTGGACCGAAAATATCAGTCTGTCGGGAAAATAACGAGGGGTTCTCTTTGGAACCGCCAATCAACGCTTCGTGACGGCTGGCCGCGGCTGGAGACTGCACCCTTTTTCGACAATTTGCTGCGACGACCCGCCATTATTTTCCCGACAGACTGATACCAATTTTCAAAACTCTAATATAAACGCTAAGCAGATTAGATGTGTCTTAGAGTACTAAAAGACCTCTATTCAACCTGTTTCTAAATTTAAAACAAGTATAATGTGTGATGTTCAACATGCAGGCTCCTAATTATCCACTGAAATACCCCCCACCATAAATACAAACCGGCTTTAAACCGAGTCTTTGCTCTTGCATAAATTTGTAGCCTTCCAAATGAGAATTGATGACGTTCCCCGAAAAAACACCTCTGATTAAACGGATAAAATACCAAGCAAGGATGTAAAACGTTGCCCGGGCGATAGCACCACACGGAACACCGCTTTCTTCAAAGCCCTCCGGGGAAATAGAAAAGTAAAAATATGGACTGGAAAGGTAAGTAATACTCAGAGGAAAGCCGGTTATTATCGCCTGGACATTGACAATATTATGAGGAAGGAGATGTACTTAGACTTGACATGGCCTAAGGGCATAAAGCCATGACATGATTTTCTCCAAATATAGCTAAAAAATTTGAAATCTTATACGACGTCTACATTCCCGTAACATCAGTTATGACTAATCCTCAGATCTCCCATTCCTTACTGCTGGAAACGTCTTGCAACTCAAGGATTGTTCCAGACGGGAATTGCAAAAGGTCAGGCCAAGGGCCGACCCAACACGCTTCTGATTCAGAATTTTTTCCACATAAATATTCATTCCTCCGATTCTTTTATAACAAAAGTAAGAGGAAATGTAAAGAATACTGGAAGAAATCTTCCTAAAAAAACTTTTGACAGAGCTTTTGGCCCCAATTGCGCAATTGTTTGTGAATTCAAAGCCGAGAAAATTAGCGCGACGAACCGAGGAAAGAGAATCCTCGGCAAGAGGAATCAAAATACACAAAAGAATTGCAGATTGACAAATAGACACCCGAACAGCCAATTAGAGCCCCAAGTAACCCGTTTATAAACAGTTCTAGCGGGTCCCATGACCCTGGAGGCGCTCAGTTATCTTGCGATTAGCGGGTAGGTAAATATTTGCAACTGCTCATTGCCAGTTGTTCAAAGTCGTTCTACACGGCGATATCAAGGAAACCGATTTATTTTACATCATACATCAAGTCACAATAAATAGGATTAGCTTATTTGTAGAATTCAAAGTCATTCAAATCCTTCTTGACGACGGATTTGTAGGCCTTATCAAAGTCCTTAGTCAAGACAACATATCGGTTCTCTCTAACAGCGTGCATACCAGCTTCTTGGCAGATCGAGTTGATATCGGCGCCGGAGATCTTGTCGGGTCTGGCCACAAAGTCCTCCACATCTACATCATCACTCAGGTTCATCTTGGCCGTGATGGCACTGAAGATGAGACGCTTCTGACGACGATCTGGAGTAGGGAACTCAATCTTTCTATCCAGACGACCAGGGCGGAGAAGCGCAGGATCGAGGGTGTCTTGTCTGTTGGTGGCCATGATGACCTTCACATTGGTTGTCTGATCGAACCCATCCATTTGATTCAAAAGTTCCAGAAGAATACGTTGGACTTCTCTGTCAGCTCCAGTCTGAGCATCGAAACGTTTCGTGGCGATGGCATCAATTTCATCGATAAAAATAATTGATGGACTGTTCTCTTTGGCCAATCGGAAGACATCTCTGACCATTCTTGGGCCTTCTCCAAGGTATTTCTGTACAAACTCCGATCCGACGACTCGAATAAATGAAGCAGTAGTGTGTGCGGCAACAGCCTTGGCTAACATGGTCTTACCGCATCCAGGAGGACCATACATCAATACACCCCGAGGAGGATCAATACCAATCTGTAATTACACTCGTAGAATCGTTTGATCAAATAAAGCAATGTATCTAAATTACCTGTTGGTAGAGTTCACCATGAGTCAAAGGAAGTTCCACAGCCTCTCTGACTTCTTGTTTCTGCATGTCAAGACCTCCAATATCGGCGTAACTGACTTCAGGCTTCTCATCGGGTCTCAACATTTGGATACTTGAATCGGCCTCAGGAGGAAGGATATCAACCAAGGCATTTGAATATTTATGAAGCGCAACAGAGCATCCTGGCTTTAGCAATTCTCTATCCAAGATGGACAAGACTCGGACATAGTAGTTGGAACCTAAACATCAACATCAAATACCTAAAATCTTTTACTTACCAGTCGTTGACCCAACAATAGCATGATCTTGATCGACGGCCTCTAAGAATTGGCCGATCACCAAAGGGACCGATTGAATTCGCTTTACCTGAAATTAAAACAGTTAGAAAGCACAATAAAGTAATGAAATTCATCGCCAGAAAAATAATTACCTCTTCTTGAGCGTGAAGCAACTCTTTCTCCAAATTCCTAGTCTCCAACTTTATATACTCTTCCATAACATCCAAATGTTCAAGCTGCTTCTCGAGTTTCTTGAACTTCAGGTAGTCATCGGTTTCATTGATAGCAAGATCTACTTCCATGGCATCCTTGGAAATATTCACAGCTGGGGATTTCTCCCTCTTTGGAGTATCCTAAAGAATAATCTCAATAACCACACAAATAAATTTAAGACTTACCAAAATTCCAATTTCTGCCAATCCGTCACCCATTTTCGACCAGTATTTCGAGAAATCGAGTCAGAAAAAAAACCGAGAATATTTTTGTCTTTATCATCTAGCGAAAGAGCCTGAATTTCACGAGAATCTTTTTGGCATTCCGTTTCAAGTCGTGCGGAATGCCAGAACCCAGAAAAATTGCGGATTTTGAAGAATTTGAAGATCAGCAGAGCGTGTTACGGTAGTTAATAAAACGTTGAAGTTGCCAAATAAACTTTTTTTGATTTTCTCTAAATAATGATCTCCCATCAATGTACTGAAAACCTCAAAAGGACATTATTACTCTCATTTTTTTCCGTATGAATGCTATATAAATCAGTTATAACCACGAGAACCATAAATAATGTTTTGACAGCACGGAAACAGAGTGTCTCAATGCCATTCTTATACGCTCTCTGGCCCTGTAGAACAACATAAAAATATGAAATATGTGCGAATGACTCAAGCACGTAACAATTTACAAGAAATGGATGCCATGAACATTGTTTATGCCTTCCTTTCATTTTTCGAACATCTCGGAATTGGTGGTCTCACCTACAATTTCTTGTTGTAATCTTCTTCAAGAAGATTCTAAACTTTTTCCACAGTATTCGTTGAGATGTCAAGAAGATTTAGACGGGTGGCTTAACCGAATCAGACCTCGGGGGCCGTTTAATTAGCTGACTGATGGTATTTACATCAAAATATCGAGAACTGACGGACGATAGGGCTTTAGGTCTTGTCAGTCTCGACTCATTTTTATTTATTTTTACTCCAGGGATCGCCGCAAAAGACTTCAACATCCAGTCTCCAGGGATTCGGACGCCCGAAAAAGCAAAAGAGAAGCCGAGAGCCGGGTAATTCTTTCTGGAATCCAGCGATAAGCGGCGGTCAGAGGAACCTGGAAGACCGGCCAAGGAGGCGCGGCTAGGATTTCATTTCCGTCCGTCCGGTCGGGTGATCTATCATAGGGGGTTTGGAGGGCAGGGCGCGGAGAGTGAGGAAGGTGGAACACGTAAGTGAGGAGGGTTTACTTCGGCTCCACTTCTTCCGATTTAACTTCAAAAGGGCAGGAAGAAGGGAAACACTTTTTGGCCAAGTTCCCTTTGTTCTATTGTTCCTTGACGATCTCGCCGCATGATGCCGTTCTCGACGACGTTTGTACACAGCCGGAAACATACTCGAACGTGATCGTCCCTTCTGCCCGGTTTTACTTCGTGTTGTTACACTGGATGAGAAGTTTGTGTAAATATAAGGCTCACGTTTCGTCGATTCTGAACGTTGATACGCGTGTGTACCATGTTGGGTCCATTACCCTCTGAGCGTTTTATTTTTAAATCTATTTTTGTTTTCTGATCTATTTACAAACATTTATGTACGGATGTATAAATCAGCATGAAATATGTAACTCCATCCACCGTTCCTGGCAATCCCCATAAATAACTGAGGCCGTTTTCCGTTGCAACGAACTTAATTACCCCCGGCATAGGGATGGGCACGTCTAATTACCAGTGATATCTTTTCCTCGCCCACAAATTAGACGCCGTCTTCCCCTCTTTATTCTTGCGTTAAGCCATATATAACCCCAAATGCCCTAATCCCTGCGGTCATGCCCGTTCCATCAGGCCAATTTCGGTGAGAACTAAACATTCTATTTTTGGGCGTGGCAAAACAAAACGTTGAACCTGAAAGTAGAAGTAGAGTAGTAGTGCGATGTCAGGTATGGAGATGACTCGAGAAGAGTTGATATTCGAATTGGAATTGAAGGAGCGACAGATAGAGGAGCTGACCAGAGAATTGGCGGGATACAGAAGCTTCTTTCACGGTCGGAAAATTGCAGTTTCGGCCGAAGTTGCATCAACGGAAGGTGACTCAAATGGACTGGAACATCAAAAAGACCGTCGGTGAGTTCAGTAAAGTTGCTTGAACCCATATCCAAACAAATGCTACCAATGATGAAATCAAAAATTTTAAGTCTTACCCCATTTCCAAGGTATTTTGTTCTTTGTTATCGCCGAGTATCTGGTCTCCCCTTATTCAATATTCAATTTGTTTTTTCCTGGTCCAATGGAGTTTGTTTTCAGCACTTTTGACATAATTGAGTCCGCTTTATTGGCAAATGAATTCCTTTGTCAGTTGGAGCAATTCCAAATCGATGAGATGATAAATGCAATGCAACCAATGATGTTTGCTCCAGATCAGTGGATCATCAGACAAGGAGAGTTTGGGAGTAAACTGTATGTCTTGGAAGGTATGGAACATCAGATTAATCAATCACGAATCATGTTGTAGAAGGAAGAGTTCAAGTGACAAAAGACAGTCGATTCCTGAGAGTTATGGAAGCACCGTGCGTCTTCGGAGAACTCGCTATATTGTATCATTGTGAACGAACGGCATCCATCAAGTGTAAGGGTTTATCTTTTGGTTTTGGAAAAAATTGTAAAATTTTCTGACACTTCGCAACATAATCAATTTTTGACATTTTGCCTATATTTTAAAATTATTTTATTTTTGGAAAATTTTGCAAAATTTGCCAATTTATTGGGCCACCTGCAACCTTGCATACTCCTTTGACTAATTTGTTTTTGTTATTATTTCAAAATGATGCTTTCACTCCTAGAATTGCCTAATATAATGATGTATCTGCCAAATTGTGTCATTTGCAGCCTTATGCAACTGTCGGGTCTGGGCGTTGGAGAGGCGAATCTTTCATGCCGTCATGGTTAACACGGCAAAGTCCAAGCATGACGAGATGGTCGCATTGATGACCAAATCGAAGCTGCAGAAGATGTTCTCCGAGGAACAGATCGATCTGCTCGCGGACTCTGTGAAAGATGAGGAATGGGGGTTTCGAGCCGAAGTGGATCAGTCTCATTTGGAAGGGAAATTATACTTGGTTGTATCAGGACAGGTGAGTTCGTTGTTTTTGCGGTGATAACAGATATTGTTTTGATGTTATTCGTCATTCATATACGTAGTTTTTGGTTTTGGAAATTTCGGGAAGCCGAATAATTGGTATGGAATTTGAGTAAAGGGCTATAGAGTTTGGTCTTATTTTGAAGTTCCTCGTTCTATAAAAAACGGCGGCTCCCCTAGGAATATACGAATATATAAACGCATATACATTTTATAGCCTTATCTTGCATATCGTAACGGTTTTTATGGTGGTCACATTTTCCAGACATTCTTATAAACATCAAAAGTAGCTCAGACCATTGGTTTTTTTGTCTGGAATGTGTACTCTAAACAGCTGCTGACGTGACTCACGAGTTTCGTTCCACTGTCTGGCCATATTCTTGTATCAAAAAGTATGGTTGATGTGCAGATAGATGAGAGTGAACCAAAAAGGGGATGTCTCCGACTTGTCCGTCCGTCAAACGCAGCGAGTGAGTTTGCCGGCTTATTCTCGCGGATTCGACACTCTAAGCTGGCATGGTAGACGATTGGGGCTTTAGGGCGTTCAATCGCGTATTTATCAGCTTTATTCTAGTTATTTTGGACGTTTTTTGGGATTCGTTCGGATCGAGAATCGAACTCTCCTCCTTCGGTTTAGCGAACAAACTCACTACCACTGCGCTATATAAACAGTGGCGCTCACAAGAGAATTAGGGTTGGGAAAAACACGAGAGAATTAGGGTTGGGAAAAAGGAAAAGAAGATGGATGGCTGGGAAAGATTGATTTTCTCAATTTCCGCCCGAATGTGATGTGTTCCGACGTCGAATTGTAATTTTCAAACATTCTACCGTAACGCTCCAGTTACACCCAACGCGCTCTAATGCCGCCAGAATTCCGGTGATAAGTAGCGACATTAATTATTGATGTAGCGTTTTACAATTTCATTTAAGCGAATGTAATTAGATGAGATTCGGGTCGAGAAAGGTGCATTTCGAGTTGAGAGAACAATTCAGGGAAATGTTTGAAAAAAAGACTTTCTTTAGTGACAGCTGTGTGTTTACAAAACGTCAAGACGGAATTAGCCGAACGTTCGCCGTTCTTCAGATGCTCTTCACATGTTCCCTTTGGGCTATTTTGAATCCCCGGTCTTTGAGAACTCTCTCCGGATTATGTACGGGGGTTTCATGTGAAAGTGGGTTGATTCAGGAAGCGGGATTGAGCGGAATGGTAATGAGGCCCGTTAATGGTTAAATCGATGGTACTATGTCATGTGGGAACTTTTGATTTTTATTTCCTTGTTAAAAGGTGTTCTGTCGAATGCAGATCGACGATTATATACAATTTTTGTCTGTGTTGTTCCAGGAATCTCATTTTAAAAGATGATCTGTTAATGGTCAGACTCACGGTCATTCTCGGTACCAGCATTTAGATTTGTGATTTCTACTGAATCGGATGTTACACCAATCACTTTTAAAAGGAAGTCACGGTCCTACAGTAGTATATAAGCATACTTTGTGCTTCTCCAGTGTAATATTGATGTTTGGTAAAGTTCGTTTAATCAATGAGGAAGCTCTTCGGATGGAAAGTGGAACATAACTCTGCCTCCATGCATGTTTGGTGAAACTTTTCGTAATGTGTCTTTAGGAATAGTTATGCCTCATTTATTATTCGAACGACAGGTGAAAAAGAAGGGGGGAGGGGGTCCAAACAAAAGTAGTGTTACTTTTGTTTGGAGCTGTTATGTAACACGCAATTCGAACAAAATGTTTTGGTCTTGTCAATGTTGGAGATGCGTTTGGTTTCACTTGAGGTTTCTTCAGTTGTTACGGGATTAATTTGGGCTTAATGCAGATAATATTATAACAGCTTGAAGTCAAACGGATCATCCGTCCACGTAGTTCCGGCGGACTGTCCTGTTTCTCGGGAGTTCTGGAGCCCTCGGTAATCTTTATTCTTTTGTTCATCCGTTCATCTGACCATTCTGTTTCGCAATGCCCGTGCGAGAAAAGGTTTCGCAATACAGGATGTCGCAATAAATATTTGTTTATGACGCTCTCTGCACTGGTCACTCGGACAAACGCGAATAAAAAACCGACGTGAGGGAGGAAACAACAAGAGCATAGTACGAATCAAACGAAATGCTGGGGTCCGCTAAGCCGACGAGAGCTCTTTTCGCTTCTTCTAGTATATATTGGGTGGGGGACAGCTGACCAGCAAGTTCCAGTGGTCTTTCTCTTCCCTCCTCCCCTTCAATATTAGTATAGATTTGTCCCTCACATGACTCTCTCGCTCCTTTAGTATACTTTGATCCCGTCTTCCTATCGGGCCGACCCTTTATTCTATTTTTGGGACATGATTTACGGTCTTGTTGGAGTGTTTTCATGTGTACCCTTCTTCTTATGACATTATTATTTGATACTTTTGCACGAAGCTCGTTTATTCTGCGGATGTTAATTAAAACAAGGACTTTTGTGCAAAAAATGTCGCCAACTTTGCCCATGTCATGCTTCCTTTGCGTATTTTGTAAACTTTGTTCTCCTCGGATCGAATTTCATCTATTTTTTCCTATATTAGAGTGCAGTTTCTGATTGCAAGCATGATTTATATTCTTGGTGGTTAAACCATCTTGTCAGAGTTATTTTAAAGTTTCGTTGACGCCTTTTTGTTAGTCGTTTTACTAAATTATCTTTTTTGCGGTCCGAGTTCGTCACTTTTGGTCATAAGGGTTCGAGATTGGAGTAATTGAATACTTGGACCGCCGATCGGCGTCTTGAGACCAGTTCTGGCTGATCTCAATTGAACTCTGTCGTGATTAGATGGTCTTCTGTCTCCTCTTCGGTATGCAACACGAATCCATGAAAGAAATAGAGGTGACTCGTACTCGAAGCCGATTTATTTCGTTTCCTGAAAGGACACCATCGCTTGGATTATGTTGTTGTTTTGGTCCTTCGCGCCCAAGCACACGTTTCTCGACGCTTCCTTATCAATTCTGTTCCACGTTTTTGCGTTGTCCACCTAGCCCAAGTCACGTAACACTGTCTTCCCATCATCAAATGTTTTCTCAACGCCTTTCTCGGTTACATCGCTCGATTGCGTACTTGTTCGTTTAATGGGTCATATGAGAGTGTAAAGAGAAGTGTTGTGTTTTCGCTGCTGCAGTGCCGGTCGATGGATTTCGTTGACATGCAGGCTCTCTTCCTAACGTTCTCGAAATGAGAGAATCGTTCCATTAACCATGAGAAAAGCCGATCGGTGTTGGGAAGAAAATCGATAAGAGAAAATATAATATTAGTTTACAAAAGTCTCCTTCCCAATGAGCAGACTCATAAATAGTAATAAATCATTTCAGCAAGAAGAGAAGGTTACCCTCGAGGGTCCAATTACCCATTTCGTATACGAAAACTGATATGACAAGAATTTATTTCCTTAAAATTTCTCATCATTATTTTGGAATAAGGGTACGGTAAGGGTGGACTTTTGATGTCGAGGTTGGACTCGGTCTGATCCGTCTTGAATTGACAACCCTATTTTGTAAACATACGTGTGTTTACATTTAGGGTGTTTTTTCAAGTTATTGTTAGGATACCAAAAGGATATTTGAACTGTATTATTTCTATTATCGTCTGATCGAGAAGGTGAGACCAGACAACAGTTGAATTTGTGCTGGTAATAATGAATTGTAGCTTTTGGATTGACATTGATGGGCAGTTCCGGATTATTTATTTGTTTTTTGCCTCCATTTAAAGAATGGCCATACGTTTGTTATTGTCGAGTGTATTTTTTATTATAAAGACTTTTGCCGAGACAAATTACTCTGCTTTTTGATTAATATGGACATATGATTTCAGATAACCCAACGCCGTAACTCGTCTTACGGTACGGCACCCGAACTTAAGACTCTGACCGCCGGCGATATTCTGGGTGACTTTTACGGTCTTTCACTGGCATTGAGCACTCTCCCCGCCAATCCAGCACTCCATTCGCAGATCCGAGGCGCTGCCGCAGCTCAACGCCCGACTTCGAGGTAAGGATTACTGTAATCGATTACTGTGGAATGTGTAATTATCCCGTATGTAGTGTTTTTAAGTTGTTTTCTTTTGAGAATCTATTTTTAATTTGCTTTTACACTGCTGTCCGCTTGTTTTGGTAGGCATTATAACTTTGGATAGTCCAATTTTTAAAGATTCTTGTATTTCGAAATTTTTTTTTGGAGAAACGGGTTCTTTATCAATATTTTTCTCACCCGAAGATCTTTACTCCCTTTCGTTTATAATGACTTTACAGCTATCGATCGACCGACTGCTTCCCATCATATCTTCTAGGTATTATAATATGTGTCTAGGCCCGAGCTGAGTGCGTTTCCAGTACATGGGAACTAAACTTTGGTTTCGGTGATCTTATGACGTCGCTTTCTCTTAACACTCGTGTCTTATCATCGGTCTGCTGAAGGACGGCTAGGAAGAGGGAAAGCACGTGCTGCATGCCTGAGGCGACTTTTAACACCTGAATCACGTCAACGATTTCATTGACAGGCCGCCATCAATTTGGCGAGTATTTTTTCTCATTTCTTGCAGATCACAATTTAATTTCAAATTCCATTTGATAATTTCTTATATTTTCTTTATAGTTAGAGTATTAAAGTTGTACTCTGCTCCTAATCCCTCTTATTGAGTTGCGTACGTGTTCTTTTTCCCTTCCTTCCGTGTCCTCCCATTCGTTACGAGGCCGGATTAATGACAGCCACTTAACCTTGTGGTTGTAATAAATGTTTTCTCAACTTATCATTGATTTTTCGGGATACAGTATCTCGTTTTTCATCGTGTTTGGTGTCTCCTCCATTTAATTATCACTTCACTTTCAATTCTTCTCTTCAGTTGAATTTTTGAGAACCTTGCACCTTCGAACCCTTTATGGCGTTGAAGTTATTCTTTGATCTGACCCCGCCCCATCTACTGTCCTCTCCATCTATGTCAATGTGCGATCATTCCAATACCTGTCTCCTACGCCGGTTAAGCACGCCGTTATGGGTGGCTTCATATGTTTCGGAGTGGGCCCTCGTCTGCTTTGGTGATGACTTTCCTTTTGCGTTGGTCTCAACAAGTTTTTACTCATGCAGCTCCAAAAACTGCGCTTAATCGATCACACGCCGGTTACGATCTTCATTATGAGCGTAGTAATTGATAATAAGTGAGCAGTTGATCTGCAATGAGTCATCACCTTGTTTATCTATGATCTTTCGGTTTCTGCGAGTAATGAGATCTTTCAAAGACTAACACGCGATTGGTGTGCACTTACGTCTACAAGCAATCGTATTTAAAGTCAGAGCTTATTCATTTTGTCATTTATTACCCGTCGTGCCCCATCTTGTATTTTTGTGTTGCTATCTCTCTGTACGTATACTAATCCTTCGGTTATTATACTGTATTTACACTGAGAATGAATGTTTGCGATCTAATGAACCTCTGGACAGGTGTTATCTTCCATCGCAAAAAGTAAACCTTTCTTGATGACTCCTTTTACAGTAACTTTTAATGGTCAACCTTGAGATCATTCAGATCTTACTGTAGCCTAATGAGTTTGATAAACAACTTGTCATTCTTTGCAAGACTTTTGACGTTTTTTATCGTTTCCTGCAGGCGTATACATGAGCATCATCTTCGCCATTCAGAGTTCATTAGGCTCCCCCGCAGAGCAGAACCTGACACTTTCATAACAAGTTTATTTTCCGTATAAATGATTCCTTTTACAGTCTCTCGAGCTAATTGACGAAACGGCAAAGGCCTGTTATCAGTATTATCAGCGGGTCTTTATTTGAGGTAACCGTCGAGTCTCATGTCTCTGGATGCCTCGAACTCTTTGAGTTTTTCATTTTCTCGCTTTTCTTTTGCCTTTTTGAGGCAATGTCTGGTACTTTGATAGTCTTGCAGAAAACTTTGGTTCCCTCGCAAAAAAACACGTGATTTTGAATTTATGTTGTGATACCGATGATACGAGTAATCCCCTTGCAAAATATTTGTGTTTTCAGAAACAACAACGTTGGAGAACGTTACTTCGTTGACTCCGTTGAAGGTGCCCGTCTGATCGTCATGCTGGTCGAACAAATTTGTCGCACTTTGGATAATACCTCATTAATAGACGAGCCGTCGGTCTCACAGAAAAGGTATGTTTATTTAAATTTATATTTATATTGGGGGGTTTAAAGTAACTTTTGAAGATAGAAATAGTTTTTTTTATTACCTAAATTGGAATGCAGCGGTTTCCAAATAAAGATCATAGGATGGGAAATGACTGTAATGGGAGCTTGTTTATGACATCTTGCAAAGGAATGGGAATTTGTTTTAAAATCGGCATATGTTTGCAATTCCCATGGGAAAAATTACTGCGAGCCATAGTTGTCCAAAATTACAGTACTGCAAACGATATGCGGAAATTGCTTTAAAGTAACTGGATTACAATAGAAAACATTTTCGGCCCAACGTCTTCCCGAAAAACATCTTTTTTTTCACACGTTTATGACACTATTAGGATAAAAAAGATTCTAAAAAACAAAGCGTATTCCCAGCGTGTAGATTGAATTGTTAGTCGCAGGATGTGTTCCCTTGAGCTCTGTCGATTACATTACCCGCCAATACCTGCGACCTTTTGCCTTTCCCAGCAATTATCCCATGTTTCCTGAATGCTCGGATAAATTGCGGAGTCTGCGCTTTTGTGACACCTGAAAAGTGACAAAACTCCAATGTTCGGTAATCGAATTGGAGATTATATTATACAATAATCGAACAAGGAGAATATTGGAAATGACTAACCAGAGGTGTAAGAACCCTCGGATTTGGAACCATTTGCATACAAAAATAGACTCGACAACCCAATTACAACAAGATTATTCGACGGAGAGCACTTGGACAAGACTTCAATCCAATCGAAAGCCCTTCGTTTGATTAGTAGCCGCATTGCCCTCAGATTCGGTTGTTCTTTTTCCTCGTTCCATTGTGGTTAAACGTCAAAAGGTCGATCTTTTCTGTGGACTTCCTTGTTATCATCCCATTCATTCCATTCTCTGATCTGCCAGCAGTCACTCGATATCCCCCCTCTCGGGGCGATAAATAACTTTTGTCAGGCCAAGGCCTAATTTATACTTTGTGCCTTATCGCCAAACGCTTATTTTTCTTATCAAAGGCCACTAGAGCACTTGATACGCATCCGCATTTTATTTATAGCCCGCATACGGTAACTTTTCCAGGTCCTCACTAGGGTTGTCGTTTTTTGTGTGTCAATTCGAGACTAAATATTTACTTGTGGTCTTTGTTTTTGTTTATTGGCCTATCAATTAGATTGGGTCGCATAAACGTCTCAAAAATCGTGTCCTCCGGCCTTGTTGTACAAACATTTCGCGCTTTCATTTGTGATTCTGATGGTGAAATTGAATTAGTCATGTCTCATTATCAGTCCTCCGTTTTCTCCTCTCGTGTCAAGTTCGAATAGATTTATTATATTCCATTGAACTCTAGGCCTTTGCTTCACGTGGAAGTGCAAGGAGTGCATTCTGTCTGTATGCCGGAGTTTAAAACCCCATAAACTCTTATGGAGTCGTTTTTCATTCATGGTTCATTTGGGGTGATCTCCATTCTCTTTCCTTCCTTCCCATGTCCAGTGTTCGAGGGCTTGAAGCCCAGTGCGCGAGTTTGTCTTCAAGTCCCAGGGCCCCGCCCTCGT
This sequence comes from Bursaphelenchus xylophilus, assembly GCA_904066235.2. Lineage (NCBI taxonomy): Eukaryota > Metazoa > Nematoda > Chromadorea > Rhabditida > Aphelenchoididae > Bursaphelenchus > Bursaphelenchus xylophilus. The sequence goes on from CAJFCV020000004.1 coordinate 7,286,164, forward strand.
TTTCTGGGCTTTCCTTTATTCCGCGAGCATCTTCTCCTTCTACTTGTAGATCTCGGTTTTCCGCACAAACCAGCGCAGAGCAAGCTGGAGCTGCTCGCCGCTGTTGCTCGACTACTGGAAAAGGCGTGACTCCATGTTCTGAAGACGTCGCACAGAGGTCGCGCACTCCTTCCCTCAAGCTCCCCGCCCGGCGATCAACCGGGCCCTTCCCCTTCGTCTTCCATTTTTTTGATCATCGCCTTTTCACCTTCACCAATTTGGAAGGCTTGAGGATCCTCCTGTGGAAGATAAGGGTTGAAGGTAGACGGAGGCCAGGTCAGACAAAACACTTTCTTGGTCTCCCAAACCCTTTGTTCCACGTATTTCTCCTTCCCATTTATGCGAGATGGGTTTATTCGGATGCTTCGGGATCCCGAATTCGGCCCAGAAGTTGGCCCTTTCGCAGGCTCAAGCGTCCCTCGAGATTTCCTTTGAGAAACCAAGGTAAGTGTCGGTGGATGGTCATGACTTGCGCTTTTGAGACCCTTAAGTCATCCCGAGTAACTTTCTCGCAAATGTAAAAATTATTTACAGCTTCTAGCGAGGTGTTCTCCATAATCGAGTATTTTTGTTCTGCTTTTTACAAATTCCTGATGTCTCTTATCTAACGCAAAATATCCGGCTCTCAAACGTTTGGAGATCACAGTTTTGCATCCTGAGGGATTTCCTTGCAACGGGATGCTGTAACCGGAGTAATCCCTGACAAATATTTACCCGAAAGGCATAAACCGGTTGCATTCGAATACCTCATCCCCTCCCCTTCCCAGCTGAATCAGAGGTCTTTAACAAACAAATCACTGGTTTTCGTGGTCCTATTTCTGATTTTAATCAGATTTTCTGTTCCCGCGCCTCTGGTAACAATCAAATTAGCACGTTTGGAGGAGACTGATTGTTCCAGAACCGCCGTTCACTCATCCCCTTCCTTAAGATTTAGTTATTTTCGGCACGGAAAACTTGTTTCGGCAAATGCATAAAAAAAAGCGTTAATAAGTGGATTACTGTATTTCCGGCGAGAACCCTCGGTTCGATCCTTTCGATCCGAGCCCTTTGAAATCGTTTTGAAGTTTTTCGGACGTCATGTGAATGTCGAGGGAGCAAGAGCATTTACTTTTTCATTATAGTTTGTTCCCCTAATTGCATAAGTAGTCTAAAATTGTCTGTTTATTCCAAAAATGATGACATTTTTGTGCTTCATTGCTCTCTGATGCTTGCCTTGACCAATATCGTATCGTTTCGGCCCAACCTTTGGCCAAGCGGACTCTCGAGTGCTCATGAATCGAGAGTTTTCTCCCTCTTCAAACCAGGTATTCGAATACCTCGGCTATATGTGTCTATCCCAAGATAAACAATTATCTTCCCCCTCATAGTCGTCACAGGAAAAAATACCTCGGTTATTTAAAGTGACACCCGCTGTCCTGGGGTCGTTTTCGGTCCCTTTCCAAACCCTCCGGACCTCAAAACACCTGACGCGGAAAAGAATGCGAACAGATGAATAATTGAGGGCATTATTTAACCAAAGTCACAGCTGCGTCAATACAGTGATTTACGTGAGAAGAGTGGCACGCTTTCCAGATTTGAGCCGGGCTCAAGCAAGTAGCAATTGTTACGTTTCTCATCATTAAAAAGTGTCCAGTGGGGGAAAGAAACAAAAACATTTGATTTACAGCCTTTTCTTTTCAGCACCGCTGACATTGACGATGTGGAACTCGCTGATCTCAAGACCGTCGCCACACTGGGTATTGGTGGCTTCGGTCGGGTGAATCTGGTCAAACACTTTGACACTGAGAAGGTCTACGCTCTCAAAATCATGAACAAGGCTCATGTGAAAGAGATGAACCAACAAGAACACGTCCTCAATGAGAGAAATATCCTCATCTCATGTCGTTGCGACTTCATTGTCCGTCTTTATAAGACTTTCCGAGATGCGGAACGTCTCTACATGCTGTTAGAATACTGCCCTGGAGGCGAGGTCTGGACCATGCTCAGGAATTGGGGCCGCTTCGACGAATTGACTGCCCGATTTTACTGTGCCGCTGCCCTGGAGGCATTCGATTATTTACATCGTCGCTGCATCATTTATCGTGATCTCAAGCCCGAAAACATGTTATTGGACAAGAACGGAATCCCCAAATTAGCCGACTTTGGGTTCGCGAAACGTCTAAAGTCCGAGAATGCCAAGACCTGGACATTCTGTGGCACTGCCGAGTATGTGGCCCCGGAAATCATCCTCAACAAGGGTCAAGACACAGCTGTCGACATCTGGAGTCTGGGAATATTCATGTATGAATTGATCTCCGGCACTCCACCCTTTGCCAGCACTGATCCCATGCATACTTACAACTCTATCCTCAAGGGTGTGAATTCGTTGGCATGGCCCAGGTATATCAGCGATCAGGCTAAGAGTTTGATCTGCAAATTCTGCCGAAAAGATCCTGCTCAACGATTGGGTTACGGGAGAATCGAAGACGCGAGGAAAGACGTCTGGTTCCAGGGATTTGACTTTGTCGCCTTCAGGAATCACACAATGAGACCTCCAATCAGGCCAAAGGTAAGATCCTGATCAATATTTTGAATTTATATTGATGTTAGAATAAAATTGACTGAATATTTATGCCATATTTACTAATTCTCCTTTATTTCCAGATCCGAAGTTCAACAGATACACAGAATTTCGACCGATATCCCTCGACCGACAACTTTTCCACGGGTGAAGATGAGACTGGCTGGGATGCCGACTTCTAAACGGCGTCTGGTTCCCATTTATTATTAATTAGCTATGTTTTTACAATTTCATAGTTGTATATTTTTGAGTATTAACCTAACAACTCTTATTCAATATCTTTAGAATTTGTTTTTTTTGCTAGAAACGGTCTTTTTTGCTGAGCCATCTTCGAAATCAAAAAGTTTAAATAATGGGTACAGTAGCGCGAAGAAGTTCGCGTTTCTTTCTGCTTTATCACCCTCTAGAGATATGATTGTCCTTAGTCTATATAACAGTCGCATTCCTTCCCATTTTCATTACTTACTATTATTAACCGTTGTTTTCATTGTACAGAGATGTAACTAGATCAATATGTGTGGATATTTAGCCTTTAAAAGAGCACGAGAAAAATAAAAAATCATCGTGAAACTTTGGGGGTTGATGTGAATTTTTAATGTACAAGTCGCATTGGATGCATAATCAAATCTACAACATATCAATTGATGGGCTAAGCAGTCTATAACGAGAATATTGCTGGTGAATCAATGAAATTTAAGATTTAGAATCAGTCCGAGAGGATCTTCAGACAAGCCTTGACCGAGTCGACGATGGTCGATGACTCCAATTCGGCCTTCAGGGATTGAATCTCCGCGAATGTAAGGTTGTTAAACGTGTCGGAGAACTCAGTAAGAAGTCGTTTGATTTTTGTCTTGGCATCTTCTTTTAGTGCTGCTTCAACCTTCTGTTCATCCATTTCCACCTTCTGTTCTTCTGGTTCTACCTTTCCCATTTTTTTCACCTTCGAAGGCGTCGGCTCTGGCGGGGATTCTTCCAACTCATCCTCTACACCCTCACTTAGCCTATTCTCATATTTGAATGGTTCAACTCGCTTGGGTGTTGTGTAAATCGACTTCCGAGCTGCATTTTGAGGAGTTTGGAGGATGACGGGTGCATTCTTGACCCTTTCGAGGAATTGTCGGGAAGTCGGGGTTGTCTGGCCCTCCTGTAAATTCGTTATTTCGCAAATTAAAATTAACAAGGGAAGGCTTCCAAGTGCGACGCTCAGATCTCCTTTAAATTTTGCGCACGCCTCGGTTGGGTCATATATCAATGGCTGAAAGTTTTACCCCGCATTTTGCGGCGCAGCCGAGATATTTAATGATCGTTGTTGCCGACAGAGTACGCAAAACGCGGAGCGCCGCCAGAAATAAAAACAATTTTTAGTCGCATCTTTGCCAGATAGGCACATAGCAACAGATAGCAACATAAAAATACTTTCCTTGAAAACAAAAATTAATCTAAATTTTTGCCAAATTTCATCAAAATCTTAGTGTCGCACCTGGAGTAATTCCCTTATAAAGAAAATTTAATTAAGCGGAAAATCTAAAAAAATCTTACCTCCGGTATTCTCCGTACTTCTGAAGTGTCAGCAAACTTTACATTCCGAGTCTCCTCATGTCTCATCAAATTCTTCTGATTCTCTTCTCTCAGCACTGACCTCACGGCTTCACTTCCCAACAGACCGGGATTATTCGCAACCAGATTCCGAGTGTAATCCACGCTCATCCTCTGCTGCACCTTCCGCTTCATTTCCAGAAACGCTTTTCTTTGTACTGGATCCAAGAAGTTGGTGGACAAGATGGTCATTCGAGTTATTCCCTAAAAATGCTATAGAAAGCTTAGACAAAGAACACTTACATTCTGATTATTTCTACAAAGGGAATCGAGATCAACGGATGAAAGAGGCTTAAATTCTCCGAATTCATTATCTGAAGTCATTCTTGGTGGAGGTATCGATGAGACTGCAGTTGAAGAAGCAGTCGAAGGCCGGACAGGAAGGTTCTCTTTGGCTGATTGGCTATTATTCTTCACTGAATCTGCTGCAGAAACGGGTTTTTTGGAGAGTGCCGAAGTTGAGTGAAAACTAAAGCACAAAAATAAAAATTATAGATAAAAAACATACCGTTGACCACGACCAAGCGTTGAGGAAGGCTTTAAAGGAGGGGCATTGACATTAGACTGAGATTTTGAGAAAGCTCGAGTCACTGGACGCACGATAACCGGTTTCGCAATATTTCCCTTGGCCCCATTTGGAGGGACACTCGTATTTCTTACTGATATTCCGGCTGTTCTGTTCAAGGATGAAGCTGTCGGTCTTGTCAAGTTAGAAGTGCTCGAACTCCTTGTTCTTAATGCCCCCTAAACCAACAGAATAAAAAAAAACACTAATATATTACCGCAGATGGAGCCCTTAACCCCGTCTCCTTCCTGAACATCAGTCCTGATCAGTAAACCACAGATGAAAGGATATTGGTCAATTCTCGAGCGAACGAAGGAGCCGAAAAGACAGAACGATTTCAGTAAATTCAAATATTTTTTTTGCGGGAATGTTTTCGGTTCGAAAGCATTAAAATGTGTGGCATTGTGTTTCAAGTAAAAATCCTAGAAAATTTTCAATTTCGACGAAATTACATCATTTGCAGTTTCAACTGTCAGGTTTTGTGTTTTACGTTTGTGCTTGTAAAGGCTGAAAATAACAGATTTGCATTTAAGGTTATCCCAAAATGGTTTTGGATATTGACCTTTTCCGTGTGAAGAAGGGAGGAGAACCCGATGTAATCCGGAAATCCCAGAAAGACAGGTATAAAGATGTGACCCTAGTGGATAAAGTCATTGAAACCGACGAGACTTGGGTTAAAGGTAAGTGTTCATGTTGTTTTTGATTATGTATTGCTTTTCGGTTGAGTAAAAATTAGTTTTTCAGTCAGATTTACTTTGGACAACTTAAATCGATTGAAGAATGTAACGAGCAAGGCTGTGGGAGAAAAAATGAAGGTGAGTTGTTTCCTTTATGATGAATTCTTTGAGATTATAGAAAAAGGAACCACAAGGAAATGACCCAACGGTTCCCGACGATCTAGTTTCTCGGTTAGAGGACTTGAAGCTGGAGGATGTCTCTGTAAGTTTCTTTTTAATCCTTTTATTCTGATTTTTAGAAGCTGACTGTAGTACAGATCAAAAAATTAAAGGAATTAGTTGAGGAGCAGATGGTAAAAGCCAAGGATGAAATGACAAGGCTTGAGACCGAAAGAGACGGCTTCCTTGGCCAAATTGGCAACATCCTACATTCCAGTGTTCCTGTTAGCGATGATGAAGCTAACAACAAAGTCGAAAAGAAGTTTGAAGGAGCGGATGGATTCACGAAGAAGAAGTATTCCCATGTGGATTTAGTTGTTATGGTTGATGGATTCGATGGGGAGCGCGGAACAACTGTTGCTGGAGGTCGAGGATATTTCTTAAAAGGTCCTTTGGTCTTTTTGGAGCAAGCGTTGATCAATTTGGCTTTGAGGATTTTGAATGAGAATGGATATACACCTTTGTATACTCCTTTCTTCATGAGGAAGGAAGTCATGCAAGAAGTTGCCCAACTGAGCCAGTTTGATGATGAACTTTATAAGGTAAAAGGCGATATTTTACGTTTTTATAATTTAACTTTTAGGTCAGTTCCAAAGGATCTGAAGTTGTTGGAGACGATAGTGTCGATGAGAAGTATTTGATCGCAACTTCTGAGCAACCAATTGCTGCCTTCCACAGAGGTGAATGGCTGAATCCTCAAGAACTGCCGATAAAATACGCAGGGCTCTCCACCTGCTTTAGACAAGAAGTCGGTTCTCATGGGCGTGACACTCGAGGAATCTTCCGAGTCCATCAGTTCGAGAAGATTGAACAGTTTGTCATATGTTCTCCCCATGATGACATCTCCTGGACACATTTCGATGAAGTATGAACGATTAATCAGCGGGTGAACTGTATTTTTTGTCATCCTTGGTTTCACTTCTATTTTATTTTTTTTTCAGATGATTGGCAATGCTGAGAAGTATTATCAAGCGCTCGGAATTCCGTATCATATTGTTAACATCGTCTCTGGAGAGTTGAACAATGCTGCGGCCAAGAAGTTTGATCTGGAAGGATGGTTCCCCGGCAGCAATGCCTTCAGAGAACTGGTCTCTTGTTCCAACTGCACTGATTATCAAGCCAGGCGCCTGAAGGTCAGGTTCGGCCAGAAGGCGATGGATGGAGAGGTCAACTACGTCCACATGTTGAACGCCACCATGTGTGCTACCACCCGAGTGATCTGCGCCGTTTTGGAGAATTATCAAGAAGAAGATGGAATCAGGATCCCCGATGTTCTCAAGGACTTCATGCCCGAACCCTACAAGAACAAAATCCCATTCGTGAAAGAAGCTCCAATCGAAGTGGAAGCTAAGAAAGCCCAGAAAAAGAAGTAATTGGGAATATAACAGCTCATTATCACGCTTGTTTTTGTTGTTTATTACATTATGATTTCTTGTTTGACCCGTAAATACAATCCTAAGTCTATTTATTGTCTTCAGATTATCAATAAATCTTGTTCATCCAACCACCTGATACCATGGCAGTTGTGTTTGCGGTTGAGTGTAGTAATCGTTGTTATTGTAAGCACTGTACCCTCGGTCAATAGGCGTGATATGACCCTCGGAGAAACGCCAGGAAGGGCGAGCTGGAGGAATGCAATAGCCACAGGATTGGGCACAAAATTCCTTCATAATTTTCTCGAAAAATGGCGATCTACATCGTTCCAGCCATCTCCAACATAAAGTACTCCGATCTCCACATTCTGAAAGGTGATTATGGATGATAAAGGTTACAGGAAATGCCTAATACTTACGTGGCTGGACGTCAGGCTCCATCACATTCCGACTTGTTGGCAAAGGGACCAAAGATGACGTGGTTGGAGACATACTGTAACTAACTTCATTTGCGACTGCCAGTGGAGACACTGGCCAAGTAGGACGAGGCTTTTGAGAGAATGTATTGACATACTTGTAAGTGTGACTCTAGAATGATAATAATGATGAGAAAGAACACTTACCGGAACCGTGTTCCCACACATATACATCTTCTTGATTTTGAGGAGATCCGTGGGACTGAAATCCTGAGCAATGCCGATTACCTTGGTCATTCCTGGCTGCTTGGCAACTAAAGTTTCTTTTCCATTCTTTGTAAAGGCCATGCTGTCATAGTGCATTATGGATCGGTAATCGTAAACTTGGCCGTAATACGAACTTTCGGTTAGATCTACCCGACCAAACTGATCGTATGCACCTAGAATTGCTCAGTGCATAATAAATAGATGATTTTTTGGCATTATTGTTAGTGGGTGGTACTACCTTTATCGATGTTTTGCCAGAGTATGGAGATAAAATGGTCCCGATCCCATCTCTCGTGTTCATGATAAAAGCCGACCGAGTGCATTAATTCATGAATAATTGTGTCATATTGCATACAACCATCGTCTAATGAGAGTTCTTGTCTGCCTCCAGCCTTTCCCACATCGGAATAACATCTGAAGTTGATGTTGGTGTTTAAAAAAATTAGAAAGATATTAAGTTTTTGGCGACAAATTTATCTTACCCATCGATTTTCCCGATGTAAAGGTAATCCCGATCGTAAGGCTCCTTCGGTGTGAACCTTACACACGTTTGTTTGTGATATTGATTGAATGCCTTGGCCAAGACGGCCCTTTCTCTGTCGTTGTATTGTGTTGACAGAACGTAGGGTATCCTTCCGTCTGGCCATTTCTTTATAAAGTTTGTAACTCCGTTCCGTTTCTTGCCATTTTGTGTCATTTTCTGGAAACATCTCATGTTTTGTTGGTAATAAACCAAGTTAAAGCCGCTATAGTGGTCTATTCTACAACTAAAGTAAAGCGATTTGTATAGATTTTACTGGCAGAAGAGTGAAAGTAGGTTTTTACCGAGATCCACTGTGCTTTCCCTCGAATATCTCCATGGTAAAACTTTTGGTGAGAGAGCAAATAACCGCGGTTCGAATGTTTATCGACTATAAATAGAGCATTACGTGATCAGGAAAAAGAGCTTACCCAACAACTGGTCGTATTTCTCGGCGTTTTTGAAATCTGCATCGGATAAAAATGTTATGTCATCATCTGAAATTAAATCAACTTTCGAGGGTGTGAAATCTGTGAGAAAGTTTTGTGTGAGGATATTGGACTTACCGATGCTTCTTTGGAAATCTTCGTCGGTTAAATAGGGTTGGGAAGAAAAAACTAAAATACGACGATAGTACTACACATAACAAGCATAAAAGTTTCAACACTCACTTTATACCGAAATATTAATCATCATAAAAAAATAAATGCCATTTTTTCAAAAAAATTAACGATTTGCTAACATAAGCATAATATAAAAGTCATCTTACCTGAGTTCATGAGAATACTGTAGATGATTAAAATTAGGCCAGCCGACCCGCAGAGTCGATGTCTCATCTTCTATTAGACATGATCATACCATAAACAACGCGTTTACAACTCCATGTCGAGATGTTTTACTGATGAGTAGTAGCGTTTAGTTATGGCACTGAAATGGCACCTGACAGAAAGACTGATCGCAAAATAATAAAGTTTAATGATGATTCAAGTGTGTGAGTCACTAAACAAGTACAGTAAGCAGCCCAGTGATAAGCCGCGCGATTCGGCCCAACGTCGAATTTTGACGCGGCCCGGGCGACGAAGGAAGGGGGGAGGGCGGGCGGGGTAAAATATTTTTTGTATGAATTTTCGCGCTCAAATCCGGTCCGCTCGTCTTCTCCATATAATCTCGCGCGTGCAAAAAATACACTTCCGGGGAAATCGGGGGACCAATCAGAATAATATTGAATAATAAGGGGCCAGAGGGTTGCGCAACCCCGAGTTCCGAGCAAAAACTATTGAACCCGCAGGTATTGCCGACCAAATGAAGTTAGGCGGGATATTCCCCCACCAAAAAGGTGGGCTTTTCACGTAAAAAATACGAAAAAGCCAGAGGATTCGCCCTTGACCAAGTTTATTTGAATAAGAGGATCAGAAGTGAAAGGTGTATTGTAAGAGTTACAAGGTTGCTTCGGTTTTTTGTTTGGTTTCATGTGAATATTCCCTCCACAAACATCATCATTTTCTGCACCTTGACTTCCAACCTTTCGCCAAAGAAGATCTCGAAAATAATAATTCTTCCCGAGTTTTCTCTTTACCCAAGAGCTCAAAAAGTATTAAGAGAGTACGAGAAACAATTTAGAGTAGTCCTTCGCCCTTCCTAAACTATAAACCTTTCATAATTTGGTGCTAAAAGCCATTGTCGGGTCCCGTGAGATGATACCCCTTTGATTACGCGAAGAATGGTGAAGTAGAAGGCCAAATATTTGCTCTGATCAAAGGCGTAGAGTTACACTGAATGAAATCAGAACCGGAAATAGGCTTTATATTTATTCCAATTAATTAATTAATATCACAGGGCCTAAAGTAATATAAGCGGATGTTAACTGACAATTGAGTGGACTCTTATACGTTGGCCAAACGTTCGATGAGTCGTTCGTAGATCTGAACACCTCGGAGGAAGACCTTATCATTGAGGTATTCATTGTGATCATGGAGAAGTTGGGGCGTATTGATCATGGGACTGAAGCCGATCGACTTGTAGCCTTGCTGAAATTATTAGAATTACTTCTAGGGTATGCAATAGAAAAACGGTTTTTAAAAAAAGAAAAAAAAAGCTTCAACATGAAAATTTTTGTTAAAACCGGGCTATTGTATTGTTAATACAACCCAGTACAATAAAAAAAGCTCACCTCTCGCAAATATCTGGAGTCTGTGGCTCCAACAAATATCTCCTTGGAAATCTTACAGTCCAATTCTTCGAGTGCTGAGCTGAATGCACTCCACCAAGGATCTTCTTTTGTGGTGGGTGTAATCTGTTTAACCATACATTTCTAAAACAATAATGCAAACATAGACCCAGTTACCTGCAAGAACTCAATTGTGACTCCAGGACCCGCTTTCTCACACCATCCCTTAATACGAGCTTCGAATTCCTAAAAATAATTGTAGTGTTGTGACTTTTTTGCTGACAAAAGTACAAAAATGCGATTATCGCGCGAGAAAATCCGATGAAAACTCTACAAGTAATCTTCCGACGGGCTCGTTCAAAAATAAATAACAATAAAAAGGAGACAGTACTCACCTCAAAGTCGACGGTGGGTGTAACTCGCACATCAAAGTCTGCAAAAGTCATCCATCATGAAGTGTAATAAAAAATATGCCGCAATAAAACATGATGCAACTTACAAACCACAAATTCAGAAGGAAGAACATTTAGTTGGACACCTCCTTCAATTTTGGTGAGATTAACGGTAGTCACATCTCCGAGTTTGAGGTTAGGATCTTTCTCCAATTTCAGACGTTCTTCTTCCCGAAAAGCAAGGAAAGAATTGATTACGGACTGTAATTTGGCTCCAGCCGTGTTCTCAATGAACTTGGAGCCGTGTCCAGGGGAGCCGGGACAAGTGATCTTTAGCCCTAAAATTAAATTTGAGATGGTACAAATAAAAAAAAAGTTTAAAGATAAAGGATAATCTAACTCACACCAGGGACACCGCTCAGCGTAATACACCTTATATCGATCATCTTCCGTTGCCAGTCCCTCATCCAAGACAAATCCAATATTCAATTCCTTCAGCTTGTCGGTTTTTGAAAACAGCGCCATTCCATCCGCTCCACAAACTTCTTCCTCTACAAAGAGTAATAAAGCTTGATAAAATCAAAAAAAAAAATCCCCCGAAATTAAAACCCTGCAACTCCTAAAAACATACCTGGTCCCCAGAGTATATGGATGGTCCTCTTAAACTTCTTCCCATCCTTCAGCAATTTTCGTAACGCCTCCATGTATTGTACACCAACGCATTTCATATCTTGAGCTCCTCGGGCATAGATATCCCCCTTCTCATCGCGATGGGCAGAGTAGGGATCGTACTTCCAGAACCCAGGGAACGTGGGGACAACATCAGTGTGAGAGTAGAGCATGAGTGTAGGGAGCGAGGGATCAGTTCCCTTCAAGATCATCCCCACAAAGGGCTTTCCTTTCACGCACTAAAATCAGAGATAAATAGGAATAGCTAGGCATCTATACATTTTTTTGAGTTCCATGCTCTACGTAACCCAAAACGTAATATGTAAAATATCACCTTGCTCGCTTGACCGGTCAAATTGGTCAACAAGTCAAGTTCCAATCCTTACCCCTTACAATTAGCAAAAACAGATTGAAATATTTAACCTACCTCATACGTCCAAGTCTCCAATCCCAACTCTTTGGCATACCCCAACAAAAACTTGGTGCATTTCTCTATAAAAACCATAGATCAGTATAAGATCTCTTACCATAATCCGGAGTCGGTTGCTCGGTATTAATCTGCAGATATTGCTGGAAACGTTGAATCGCGAGTTCCTCAGCCATTCTTTTTTTGCCTAAAACAATGTTAACCGAATCTACGAAGAAAACGTAAACAAATGGATCGTTTACTAAATCGGGACGCCTTTTCAATCAACGGAACTTGTATCGACTCTCGAGAGTCCAAAAAATATTTATTTTTATGAAAAATAGGGCGCTAGTTGCCGCGAGGACATCTTATACGAAGAATCTTGAGTCTGAAATTTGTAAGATTACTGTAGTTTCTTTTGATCTTTTTGCGAACGAATGATCTATCCTTTGTATTTTTTGTTTATTTTTTCACAAATATCCTTCAACATTATAGTACATTGATCACAAGTCAGAAATAGATAGAAATAGTACAAAATAGTCTTGAGGGCATCTTTCCAAAACCGTGTAAAATATCTGTCAACAACTCGTAATCACCTTATTCATTCAACTCGAACGGCTGGAAACACATAGGATTATCTTGATTTATCACCCTTACCGCCTGTCAGGTTATTGTTTTGGACGTCTGTTTCACGGAGGACAAGGCGAGGCTTTCGACGCTGCAAAAATAGATAGAGAATACAGATTGATCTGCAATCTAAGGACAACAATTAGAACAGGAGTACGTTCAAAGAGCTCTTGAGGAAACGTGAAAATGGAACTGAAAAGCAAAGAAAAGGAGGAACGGAATTTTTGGAGTCTTTGAGATCATAAAGGAAAGCGATTGACGAAACCAAAGGATAAGGTCCACCATAAGGAGCAAAGGGCGATCATGAGGAGGAGGATGCAAAGAAGGTGCAGATACGAGTATCTGTTATAATTATCTCAGGAAAAAGTGGATAAACAAGATAAAAATAAACTTGGAATTAATTTAAAAAAGCTGAACATGTTTGCAAATCTTCCGGAGAGTACTCACCTCTTTTCTGGCCTCAATTGTTCCAAACACATGGTTACACCAAGGTTTCAACGGTACGAACTTTCCAGCCCCAGGATCTGTGAACAATTCCCCATTTCTCCAGACGACCTTTCCTCGGCTGATTGTAATCTCGGCGACTCCACGAATTTTGATACCCTCAAAGATGTTGTAATCCACAGCTTGATGATGATTTGCTGCAGAGATTGTCTTTACAGCATCCTTATTCCAGATGACAATATCAGCATCCGACCCTGCTTGGATTCGTCCTTTCTTGGGATAGCAATTGAAGATCTTGGCAGCAGTAGCACTGGTGATGGACACGAATCTCATGGGGTCGATCTTTCCGGTGTTTACACCCTTCTCCCAGACCACTCCCATCCGATCTTCTACTCCGTTTACACCGTTTGGAATCTTGGTAAAATCTTGGAGTCCCATTCTCTTTTGACTGCAAGAAAAAGTGCAATTGTCAGTGGCTGTTAAGTGGAGCTGTCCGCTAAAAATATCAATATTATTAATTTTATCGGATGCATTTTATTTTGAATAAGTAAGAATTTCCTTACCAAGCTAACAAATCCATCAATGCCTCGGGCGTTCCCTTGTCCCGGCTTAATGGAGGTGACAAAACAAATTGAGCGGCGTGTTCCCAGTTCTTATCATAGTAATGTGATCCATCGCACGCCAAACCAGCCGCAATCGGCTCTCCAAATACGACATTGCCCTTCTGCCGAGCTTGAGCGATAGCTCGGGCAGCTCCCTTTGACATAACGTGCACCACATACAAAGGGCAATTGGCTTCAGCAGCTAAAATACAAGCCCGTTGTGTGGCTTCGGCTTCGAGTTCTTCTGGTCTGGACTGGGTGTGACCTTCAGGGCCTGTTACCCCAAGTTCGAGAAGTTCTTTTTGCTTCTCAGCAATTACTGGGCCATTTTCTGCATGAACTCTGGCTAAAGCTCCGACTTTGGCACATTGTTTGAGGCCTTGGAAAAACTCGTGGTCCTCCACCATAAAGACTCCCTTGTAGGCCAAAAAGAACTTGAATGAGTTGATACCTGAAGGTTGATGTCATTAATGACATTATCGGTCTGTCGGGAAAAAAACGGCGGATCGTCGCGCCTCGGAATCGCCCATCATCGCTTTGCGACTGCAAGCCGCGGATTGGGATTTGATGCGCGACAGCGGCGAGGCGAGACATTTTGATGCGACGATCCGCCGTTATTTTTCCGACAGACTGATACTTGCCGTATTCAGGAGTAGTGAGGACTTCCATTTCATGCTTGACTTGATCGTTCCAAGAAGTAATGGCTATGGATAAAGAGTAATCGCAACAAACTTTCTCGTCGGCCCACTTTCTCCATTGCTTGTAGGCTTGTAAGGGAGTGGTCTGCTTGTCCGGGATTACAAAGTCAATTATCTAAAATAATATGACATCAAGTTATTTTTATACCTAACTAATGTTTGTTTGAACATACCATGGTAGTCCCACCAGCCAAGGCAGCTCTCGTTCCAGTATAAAAGTCATCAATAGAGACCTGCCCCATAAATGGCAATTGCATGTGAGTGTGGGGATCAATGCCTCCGGGCATGACGTAGTTGCCGTCGGCATTGATGATCTCTGTGGACTCATCGATGGGCTCAAGTGATGAATCTACCGCTCTGTAAATAGAATGGGTACTGCCTTATCTTTAACTGCTTTTAGTCAAAATGTTCTCGTTTATGTTTAAAATTTCGTATTTGTTTCTTTTGTAGGTGCCATACTTAATAATTCCATCCTGAACTAGCACATCAGCTCTCTGAATAGAGTCCTCATTGACCACAAGTCCATTTTTGATCAAGATTGACATCCTTTACTATAATTACAATCAATAAGCAGGGACTGTTTATTATTCAATTACTGTATACGTAGACAGGAATACAAGCCCGGAATTAAACTGGTAAAAAATAAACACTTAACAGTACTTATATTTGGAAATCCTAAACAGTTCAGAGGGAAGGATCCAAGCAAAAAACAGGGCCGGATCTGTTATAATGTCATCTGCCAAGGAATTTATTAGAAGTGGGGCGGGGCTGATCGGCACCGAGTTCGGGAAATTAAAGTGTTCTGCAATTTGAGCAAATCTAATAACAGTAAATAAGACAACGTTTACTTGGAAGTAGACGCTGGGCGCAACGTGCAGATCAAGGTTTCAAAATTCATCAAAACAGACAGTAAGTACCTTCTCAGAATTCGGCCGTGGGAAAACACTTCCGTGAAAACATGGTCATCCCTCACAAAGTGTAAAATAAAGTATAGAATAAAAAGAATAGACTAGTTTTAAAAAAATCATCAGAAAGAAACGATCTGGAAACCTCCTTATTATTAAATTTTGGTGACGGTAATGATATCCCCCAGTGTGAGGCTAGGATTGCTCTCTTTTTTCAGACGTTTTTCTTCATAAAAAAACGAGGAAAGCGTAGACTACAGGTTGTAACTTGGCTCCAGTCGTGTTCTCAATGAAATTTTGGGCCATGCCCAGAAGAGGTGAATCAAGATATTTTCTAGCACAAACTGGGACTTCCTTGAGCCCCTAGCGAAAGGTTTATTGTTAAGGTGGATTCTGCAATGTGATTTCTCAATTCTGTCTACTGCGTTTTTTATTTTAATAAGTGCTCCACTGTGCAGGCTCAGTATTTTGTGAGGCCCAATGCCAACCTCAAAAAATTGGAATTGATACAGTAAGCCATGATCCCCTTAGATTAGTTCTATCTTATTTTGCAGGTTAAAAAAGATGACGCCGAAGGGCTTTAAAAAACCCTTCGACTGCAGAAGCTCAGACTGAATGGAATCGAACCTGCCTGTTTGAACCCGGAGCTGCCAATTTGAACATAAAGAAGACAAAGCAAAAGAATACGAATCTTGAATAGAAATTGCACTCTTACAGTCATCAAAAGTTTTTCCGAACGATAAATCTCAGGCGACAACAGTCCTTCAGACTTTTAAATTACTGCCCGCAAACGTTGTGCTTGCATTTTATGGCCGGCAACATTTTACACCGCGCTTGAATCATCAACCTTAAGTAGGCACTGTTTATTATTCAATTGCTGTATAAGTAGATTTCGAAAAGCTCGAAATTAAGCAGAAATAAATAAAATGAGTGAAATTTGGAATGATAAGCTGTAGAATGTACAAAACCAATACTATCATAATTATAGTACTGTAATTCGTACTATGACGGCATTGGGAATACTCAAAAAGTCCTGAGAATGCACCCGAAAGGACGAATCGAGATAAAAAAAAATAAAAGAGGATCGGATCCTTTATAAGAGACGAAAAGCCAACTGCCAAGGCATTCATTAAGAGAGGGGCGGGGCTGATTGGCGCTGATTTCTGGAAATTTCCTGGCCACACTGAAGATCACGTGGCCTAGAAGATGCTTGATCTTCCTCCAGGGGGTTGGATCACTTTGGTTGTGGAGCGTTTCTTTTCCGGGACTGAAAACAGCGATATTACACCTGATTATGAAAGTTTCATTTTATTTATACTTGGTTCTGAGGTCATCTGCACTCGGAACACGAGGTTAATGGCGCCACGAAAAAATTTCCGTCTGTTTTCTATGTTTTTTGCCTCGAATATGAAATAAAGTTGTCATCGTATGTAATGCGAATGAAAAATGCGTCATAAAGAAAATGGATTTTTTGTTGTAACACTATCTTTTACGTACTATGCTAATTTTAAGATCAAAAAAAATCCTCACTTTGATTTGAGAGATGATTTTCAAACATCGAAGGTCCTTGTCCATTCTTAATCTCTTTTTTCTCCTCCGGAGATGCCAAGGAGAATGTCTAAAATTGAAAATTACAGTAATCAGAACCAAAACTTGCCTTTTCTCTCAGTTTCACAACGCTGAAGATGTATGGAGAATCTGAAGGAAGGGGAATAAACCTTGGAGAGGATGGTCTTTCGGCTTCGATTCTTCCATTTTTATACAAAACCTGGCCATTACAAACGGTGACTTCAGGGGTCGAATGAACTGTAAATCCATCAAAAGGACTCTTATCAGTGGATGTAGATTCTCGACAGCCAAGACTTTTGGTGGTCTGCGCATTCCAGATGGCTATGTCAGCATCAGCGCCTACGGCAATTCGACCTTTCCGTGGATACAAGTTGAAAACTTTGGCTGCATTAGAACTGGTGACGGCGACAAATCTCATGAGATCTAGTTTTCCTGAGGCAACACCTCTCTCCCATAAAGCTGGAAGTCGTTCTCCGACTGAGATCACTCCATAAGGTGGTCGATTGCCGGATTGACGGGGAGTTCGGTGACCGGAGACACAAACGGCGAGTTGTCCGCTAAAAATTATGCCAATTATTAGGGATGAAATCAGAAATCGGACAATACAGGCTTTAGATATGAGTAACTTTCTTAAAATGTCTCTCCAATCAAAAGCTTGCTGAAAATGTAACCCGTAATGTGACAAAATTTAAAAACTTACTTGGCCAACAACTCCAAGGCCTCCCTAGCATGCTCTTCGCCTTTTCGGATGGGAATCCGGCCTTGGCTAGGAATGGGGATGTTCAAATCAGCAGCCAATGTCGAGACGGGGATCTCCGCAAACACCGAAGCTCCATCTCTTTTCCCACTTACTACTGATTTACAAGCATCTGAAGAGCTGGTAGAAAGAATCGAAATCGGAGAATTTGTGAGTTGACTGAGGACGCAGAGCTTGTGAATTCGCTCGGCTTCGAGCTGAAATTGAAAAAAAATACATAAGTTTATCTTTATGATGACTTGCCTGAACAGGTCTCGAATTCACGTAATTCTCGGCCGGATTCTGATTCGAGTTTTGTCTCTCCAACAATCCAATGATATCCTTATTCTCTGGATATATCCTGGCCAAAGCTCCAATCGATTTCAGATGGCCTAGGGCCTCAAAAACCTCCGAATCACTTTGCATTTCCAAGATGAAACTGTTAATTTTCTTCTCCCTGACCAATTGATCCACCTCTTTTTTGATGTCATCATTCCATTTTTGTAAGGATAAACTCAGTCCAACGTTTACCAGAGCCTTCTGATCAGCCAATCTTTTCACTCTTTCTACAGCCTCAGATAATCTCTCATTAATTCCTGGTAAAACAACATCAATTACAGTGGTGGTTCCACCAATTAAAGCCGCTTTCGAGTTGACTAAAAATTCATCTGGCGCAATTCCGGCAGAGAATTCAGTGTGGACATCAATGCCTGCGGGGAGGATCCATTTGCCTGAGGCTTCTATTATCTCTGCTTGCTCAGGGACTTCCAGATTTGGGAGGATTTGCCTGGAAATAAATTAATATGCAAAGGAATTAACATGAATATTCTGTTTCTAGTCAAAACACAGTATCAAAATATTGTCTTTACTCAAAATACAGTATCAATACAGACTTCGTTCCAAAAAATTAAATTAAAGTTCTTTCCCCTCAAAAAACGCCCCAAGTCCCCAGCCAACTTACTTGATTACGCCATCCTCAATATAGATGTCAGCCGCAAAAATGGAATCATCGTTGACGATTTGGCCGCCCTTTATGACCAAGGGATTGGCGCCAGCGCCACCCGAGCCCGATGAAGCCGAAGCCGCCATCCCACTGCCGTCTTCGGATGTGGACAGAAGGAAGCGCCGCAACTGATGCAGAATCTGCGCCGAGGTTGGGGGTGCGCGATTCTCGTCGTTCACCAGAAGACCTCCGGCCGCTCCGAACCCGCCTCCCAGTGGTTTGTGGGCCTGCTGGTCGAAGCGCGATGACGGCTGAATCGGGGGCGGGGCCGAGTCTCCGGTGCCGGTCGGGAGTGCGCGTTCTCCGTTCTCGACCCTACGTCTGTCTGCACCCTCTCCATTGTCTCCGTTCTCTCTTCTCGCACCCTCCCTTCGTTCCATACTCTCTCGTCTCGAACACTCCCCTCTGTCCACGCTCTCTTTTCGATTCGAATAATCTCTGGCCGCACTCTCTCTTCGACTGGTCGAGGCTTCTCTCTCTGCACCATCTCCTTTCCCTGGGCACTCTCGTTCGTCGTCAGCTGTTCGTGTGTTCATGAGGTTCAAGGTCTCTTCTGCGACGGACTCAGTCTCGGGTGACGCACTTTCCTCCGTATCCGTGGCCATTTCCGGGCCCGGTGCCCCCACCTCGATTTGGTCATTCCTGAAAAAGAAAGTGAAAGTGGAGGTCAAAGGGAGGGGACATTTACGGGGCTCGGCGATTAATCGCCGGGGAAAAGGAGTTTACGACCGTTCGGGTGATAAAATGGAAATAAAACTCCCATTAAGGTGAAATAACGTTATAAATTAGCAACACCAAAGTAAGAGAACAATTGGAAATGGATGCTTACGGTCCCAAAAGTAAATATTATGCAATTGCAGGTGATAGTAAAAATTATGTGCTTACCTCCTCCGTGGACTATTTGATATTGGACTTGATCCCAGCACTCTGCCTGGCTCTTTTGGAATTTCCGGACCAGGCTGGGATATTCGACTAGATCCAACCGGCTGATGGGTAATAATATTGAAAGATGAAGAAGGTGGGGGCCTTCCAATCGCCCTTCGTCTAGCATTTTCGTATGCTATGTCATGATTGGGAACGTTGTGAAAAGAGATCGTCGTACTTTGAGAGGTACTTGGGATGTCTTCCCATTGGCCTGGCTGGACTCCCTCAGTCTGAAGGATGTTGGTCCGAGCCACTTCTGAAGGCCCTGAGGCAGTTGGAGGCGGACTAGGAATACGTTGAAAGCAAGAGGCTATACCCGAATCACTGGTGACAGCGCTTCGCAGAGATTGTTCATCATTCACACTATCATTTGATCTACTGAAGTCTTTGGTAGATGATCTGGAAGGTTGAGTAGATTCTTGTTGGACCGGTCGGGGTGAAGTATCGGCTTTTCTCGTTGGTCGAGGAGATGTTGAAGCGCCTCCGAAGAGCTCTCTCATTGCCGAGGATGTCTCAAACATACGATTTCTGTTCGGGCGAACTCTTGGTTGAGGTGGAGGTTGAGTTGAACTGGGTCTAAATTCAAAAATATAAATAAAATTTAAGTGAACTTACCGTGAACTAGGTCGAGAATTGCTGGCTGAGGCCGATCTTGGAGAGGCCCTGGAATTAGGAGTCGGAGGCCGAGATGTCTGTAAAGACATCTTCTTTGGAGGTGGTTGTTCATTGACAACCTCGTGTTCAAGAGGCGCCGAGTCTGGTCTTTCGATTTCATGGACATCTAATGTACTCGAAGCTGCCGTAACCGATGCACTTGCGGGATGAACCTGAAGGAGATACTCAACTCTAACATCAGAGCCCGTATTCAACCAGACTGTGGCCAAAGAGTTGTGCCGAAATCGGTTCCTCCTCCGCCTTCGACCTTTGGCATCAGGAATGGACAAGAACGGCAGAAAGGGGAACATCTTCAGACTGTCCCAGTTCTCCACCCACCAAGGCTTTCCTCGCCCGTCAGCTTGCGCAACAGGATGACGTAAGAGCCTCAGGGAATGGAAGTGGGGCTCCAGGAAAAGGTTCAAGACCTTTGAGTCATCGCTAAAACTAATTGGATGTAATTTGATTCCGTGTTGCGCCTCAGCGAATTTGAGTGAATTAAGCGATTAAACACGTTAAGACGCGGGGAATTTGTCAAAAAAAATTGGATTTCTGAGGGCGATCCCAAGCGAGCAGAGACCGGTTTTCTCTTGGCTCATGTTCTTTAGATCTAATAATCCAACCTCACAGCTGTCAAAGACCCAGCTTGGAAGAGGAAATCCACTATATAGTCGGATATTATACTAGATAATACCATATTATACTATATAATTTCTCGTTGGCCTTGATTTTATCTGCAAATTCATGGTTTTTGTGAGGAAATAAAAACCCCGCCACTGAACGTCTTCGTTTTCACGTCGGTAAACAAGAGAGGGCGACCAACACTTTTCGGAGGGGATTCTCGGTTCATTTCGAAAGCTGTTCATGGTCAGCTCTCGACGAGGTCAGTGGAACACAAAGGAAAAGAGGCGCGGCGGAACACAGGAACCCATTAAAATTTGAATCGAACTAGAGGTTCAAACAGAACACCCAAAGTTTAATACCTGGGGTGAATTCTGGTAAGGCGAGAAGGGAAAAATAAGGAGGTACCGGGAAAAGTAAGAGCTTGTTTGAGCAATAAACTACGCAGCAATTACTGGGGAAACGAAATGAGAGATGAGTAAAAGGCCTTGTTAAATTATGACGTGAGAAAGTTCAAGAGTTTACAGCTTTGTTGTGGTCTACTCCCTCCAAATGACATAATTATTCCAGCCAAAATAAAAGACCAGGTGGCCCGATTAAGCCGCTTTCCCTCCCGATGACCGGGATCTTTGCCAGATGCCCCTTTCGTTTCTAATACGAATCTTTTTGCCTGCGGCGCATTGCGCACCCCCTCCCATTCTGGGCTCTTTTTCCCTCCCTTTTTGCCCTCAAAAGAATGGGGCAGTCTCGCCCCACGCCCGGGAGTCCGCAGAGAGACGAGAATAAGGCCGAGAGTAGAGTCCAGGCGCCTTTACTCTGTATCCATTCTCTTCCTCCTCAATTGTTTTCCATGTCGGTTACATCCATGATGAATTCTGATGAAACTGGGCCTGGAAATGGGGCCGGGAAATATGAATCCAGGAAATCCAGCAAAGCGAAATGTTCCTCAAGCGGAGAAAGGGGATATAAAATCGGATTTGTAGCCGACAAACAATAGATTGCATGTTGGTGACTCAAGGCCGTTAATGTTATTATGGGCAGACAGTAAAATGCACAGTGCAATCCTTGTCGTCAAAAATAAAATTAAAAAAGGAAGAGTTGGGTGTGAAGTGGACGATAATACGATAATTAGGAGCAGAATCGAACGGTCTTTGCGCGTTGAAATGCTCGTCACTTCCTTACATGCAAGATCTTCCTCATTGAAAATTTTGAGGGTACCCATTATAAAGTAATACAATTATATCTGAACATTTCTTCACACTCAAAATCAATCCGAATTTCGTGCTGAAAAAACGAAGGTTATTTACTGTTATTTGCAGCAGACCTCAAGCAGTTCTCACTGCCTAACAACAATAAACCCGATTTCGCAATGTTTGTATAGGGATATCTGGTGGTAAAGCGCAATTACTTACTGCGGAACCTATTTCAAAGTTCGTTATGACTAATCCCGTTCTGCTGTAATGTCCGTAATTGCTTTATGCCGCTTTAGTAATCACCATCTTGTCGAGCGAATTACGTAAAAACGAATTGCCAAAACCCAATAAGGTTTGTAACGAAATGTCACAAAATCGTTTGATCATTATTCTAGTCGCGAGAAATTTTTTTGGCGTCGTTGGCTAACCGCACTGTTAGAGACCCCCAGCGTATCCATTACGTAGCTCTTGAATGCTCTTTGACCGAGTGTTATCTCTGGAAAGAATTTACATTTACCATGGCTCTCAATTCCCAGCTGTTCTCGGCCTTTTTTGGTGCCATAATCAATTTTCTTTTGCGAAATGGACGAGAACATAGATGAATCAGCGTAATTCCACTTCTGTTTTCTTATTTTTTGGGTTGAAACAGTGTGATTTTAATTGGGCATTGATTTGGATATTATTTTAAGTCTCTTCCTCAAGGAAATTCCCGATTCTCGTCGGGATAATGTTGTTATTGATGTATAATTTAATTTAACATTCGTGATTTCTTTTGATGTTTATTAAAATGAAAATGTTCCAGAGATGGTTGCGGACAAGGAAATCAAGAATGTAGCGAGGTCTGTTAGATTTATATTCACAGATCGAGCGGTAGAAGACTTAGTAAAGGTGGGACAGAATTTCAAAGATCTTCATCCAAAGAAGAAGACTCACAAGTTCCCTGATGGCATAGATAGAACGGTCTTCTGTTTTGATGGGACGATTCCAATCAACTATAAGGTGCGTTGATAAGAAATGTTGATTGTTTGTTGTTTAGGGTAATGTTTATCACATTCCGGTGGCCATGTTTTTCATGGAGAATCATCCGTATGCCGGACCTTACTGTTACGTCACGCCAACTGAGAGTATGATGATCAAGGCGAGTAAATATGTGGACACGGAGGGAAGGGTCTATCTTCCTTATCTTACTGAATGGCAATACCCTAATTATGATACCTGTGGTTTAATTCAGGTATGTCTTTCTTTAATTTTTGAACCTTTTCCTCATTTATTTTGTCATGTGATTAATATGAATTTTCAAAAAAACACGTTGTTTTAGGTGATGACAATCGCATTCCAAGAGAAATGTCCTGTGTATGCCCGGAGTCAACATGCCTCTCAACCGCCGCCACCTCCAGTGATCCCCCCTTATCCCACACAACCTCCATCTCAAATGCCACAACCTGCCATGCCCTCGCCCTATCCTCAACTCGGTCTTTCCAATCCCCCTTACCCATCGAACACCCCTTACCCAACTTCTTACCAGCCCTCTTATCAGCCTTACGTGCCGGATGTTCATCAAAGTGGATCCAGTCGGTCTCTGAATACTCAAAATGATATACCTACTAACTTTTACAATACAATTCAGCCAAATCATATTAGAGATAGTTTAACAACGGCTGTGGAGGCCAAACTAAAGGAACGTTTGAAGGAATTGATGGGTAGGTTTTACTTCTGTTTTTTTATTATTTTGTGTTAAGGTACTCCTTATGCTGAATTACAATCAATCGAAGTTAATACCCAAGAGCTGAAAACTGGAAATCAGAAGTTGAGAGAAATGTTGGATCAGATGGATAAGGAGCAAAGACGATTGGATGATGTTAAGGCCATCTACGAGGTATGTGTTTACTCCCAACTGAACGGATTTTGTATCATGGTGAACATAATTCATTTTAGGAGAAACGGCAAGAACTAACCAAGGCGCTAGAGGCCGTTCGGTCATCCGGATCGAATAAGAATGTTGAAGATACAGTAGATGAAGCCATCGATGCAGCCTCTCCTCTTCACAAGCAGATACTACAATCATATGTGGAGGATTGCGCGATTGATGATACGATCTATGCTTTAGGGCAGGCATTGAAGAAGGGTTCCATCACTCTCCCCGTCTACTTGAAATGTGTTCGTCAACTGTCCAGGAAGCAGTTCAGGAAACGAGCGACCTTACACAAGGCGAGACAAGCCGCAGGACTCCCGGTTTAATTCCATTTACAGTATTGTACTGTTACCAAAGAAACATTGAAGAGCTGGTGCTGCGAAAAATGGGTCTATTGTACTTTATTGTATATTGTCTGGCATTTATAACAATACTGCTTACTTACTGATATTGTTATAAGTTTTTAATAGAATCTATTTATATGGTCACTTTATCTGGTCTTTTATCTTTTGTGTATCTAAACCTTTCTTTGATTACAGTTGTAAGTGTCTTACAACGCGTTCACAGTCAGCTCTCTTATCCCCTTTCTTCGCGGTATATTGCCTTTGATATCTGGTTCTTGAATAAATATGAAAGCAATGAACTCCACCTGTTTACAACCCGTTTACCCGGTTATATTATATTTGTTATTTCTATATTCGCAATGTAATACAGAGATTTAGGTTGCGGATTGAACGGAAAAAGACGAACGGAGCAAAATAAAAGGAAAAGGCAAGTAATTTCATGGAGATTAGAGGGAAACACATTTAAATTGCTGGGAATTGTGGTTTAATGGGCGATTTCGGGAATGGGTTTTGCGATGGCAGGGTCATTAGGCGCGTGAAGTGTGCGACTTTAGAGAGAGTAACCGGGATTATTATATTGTACTAGATCAAAAGTCATGTGGTGCTGAGTAGGTGTTGTATTATTAAGTTTATGTATCTACTTTATTAATATAACTGATAATTTTGCCTTTTTTAGTCCTCGATGCAGGCGATTAAGTGTGTGGTGGTGGGCGATGGTGCCGTGGGTAAGACCTGTCTTCTGATATCATACACAACCAATGCATTCCCCGGCGAGTATATCCCCACGGTCTTCGATAATTACTCGGCCAATGTCATGGTAGATGGACGACCCATCAATCTCGGTTTGTGGGATACGGCTGGGCAAGAAGATTACGATCGTCTCCGACCTTTGTCTTATCCACAAACAGACGTCTTCTTGCTTTGTTTTTCACTTGTAAATCCAGCTTCATTCGAGAATATACGAGCCAAATGGTATCACGAAGTCAGCCATCATTGTCCACGAGCGCCAATTCTTCTTGTCGGTGAGTTTGTGTCGTATTATTCGTTATGTTTTAGGTACGAAACTCGATCTTCGTGATGATCCTGACACTATCGAGAAACTCCATGAACGACGATTGGCTCCAATTACTTACAACCAGGGAATGCAAATGGCCAAGGATATCAAGGCTGTCAAATATTTGGAATGCTCCGCTTTGACTCAAGTGGGATTGAAGAAGGTGTTCGATGAAGCCATCCGAGCTGTCCTTTGTCCCCCTCCTGTCAAGAAAAAGAATCGTTGTGATATCATCTAAGGCCTCAACAAGGTCCCCATATCATGGCTCCATCGTCGTTCATCGTACAGACACCGCCCTCTAGCTGTTTTCCGTGCTCAATTTGTGCCTTTGCTCTGAATTATTTGCATATTGTGACGTTTTATTGCCGCCCCAGCTCGCCAGATTCTCTACGACGGCATTTCCCATCTATTAACCGCCCTTTGCCCCCACCCCTCTGATGTCCAGATCACTTTTTCTCAGAATTTTCGTCTTCATCGGGTCAAAAGTCCTTAAAGCGCCCTTTTCTGTTGATTCGGCCAATGTTGATTGATGTTACAGTAACCTTGTTTATTCTTAACTTTTAATTTTATATATTATAGTTAATAAATCTTGTTCAAATTTTGTTGCTGGAAGTTTTTTTGGTCGTTTTCTTGCATTTTTGACCCTTTGATTTCCCGCGAAAAGTTTCTCCCTTCGCTTCTTTGCAAACGAAGGAGGGTGATGAAATAGTCGAGTGGGTTGTGCGCTCGCTTCGGACTGCGAAGGGTCCGGGTTCGCGTCCGGTGACGAAAACGTCAACCAAGATCTATGAGTGTTGGTGATTATACAACATGCACTACCAGCTGAGGGCGTTTTTGCTTTTAGTTTTTAATCAGATTTATTAAAATACTAGAAATTGATCAATATTTTGCCTAAAAACGAATTATGACCGACAGTTTTAAATTATCTGTTAATTTAGGGCTACAATCGCTTGCAAATCTCTTCAGCAGCTAACCAAGCGAAGTCAACGTTTTGGCTAGCCATTTGAACCCCATGGCTATGAATCCAACTTTCGGCAAGTAACTATAAGTTATTGAATCCTTTTGGTTAGCAATTATAGAATTAACTATTTATATGTTTCAAAGAGTGGGTCATAATAGCTTTCATTCATTTTTACATTCTTTGGGAAACGTCAAAAAATTATTCAGTTGACGCAATGTTTACAACGTTTTTACATTATTTATCCGTCGGTATCATCCATCACGTATACATCACGTCGGGCACGCGCTTTTGCATCAAAATCCATCCAGATTTTATCATTCAACGCTCGCTGATATTACAAATGGCCTCTGAATCCAAGAGATTCGCCTCCAAAAAATGTTTCATTCCCATTTTGATTAATCTCCTTTCCCATTGAAATGTCCATAAATAACGAATGGTGGCGCGGCCCGTTTCCCTCTGATTTATACAGTAAGCCAGCCGGCAGAGATGGGACGCCATTAAACGCCTCAGGAGAGCGGCAGAAAAAAGGGCCAAGTTCATGATTTCGGATATTTTCAAATTAAATTTGGGAGGGGGGAGGGGTGATGACGAGACGATGATGTTGAAGGGAGGGAGAGGGAAATCGGCGGCACTTCCGTTGATGATATTCGCTGTGTCTGTTTCTTCGTAGTTGCAAACAGCCCTAACTTTATTACGGTAGAAGGCTGAGAAGGAAGGCGGTTTTCTTGAGGGAGGAACGATTGTTGAAGCCAAGAGAAAGAAATCTATTCAATAAAAACTAATTTTTCCTCCAAACTCTTTTTCCGTGCGGCCTTAGTTGGCCACGCCCCTTGAGCCAAGGTCATGCCCTGAGGGCATGAGAATCTGGGTCTTCAGAATCTCTTGTCGTGGCGTCGAGAATGCAGCCAGCCTTGGTGATCTGTCTTGTGGCGTCGGTGGTGGGAACGGCACATGCCTTCTACGCACTTCCACCTTCTTTTCAAAGGTAAGATTATTGTAATTTACAAAGTTTGGATTGAAGATTGGGAAAGTAGGGATACTGTAATGTATTCTTCAAGCAATAATTTTAAAAAATTTCTTCGTAGTAGGTGCAAACCTTTTTTGTGTTTTCTACGTTGCTTAATGGTGTCTTTTGGCATCATATCTGAACGTCGAATATACGACGACAATACAAATAGTCAAGCTTTGTTATCAAGCATTTAATAATATTTATCCTTGTTACTCATATTGCTCACTCTATGTGAATGCCTTACAACTGTCATTTTTTCAACATTATCAATCCATCTGTCATGTTTCAGAGCAACCAAGTAACCATTTCTTTTTCAATTTCTAATTTCTTGAATGTATTATTTTTATTATCCATCTTATTGTCTATCCTTTGATCATAAAATTACACGTTTTGCAAGAGATATTACATTTTATTTCCTACCGTTTGAGCATTATTTTCGTATCTGACCAGTGAATTACGTACCGATTATATCAAGTCTCTAAAGACAACTCTGATTTCTTGAAATACTTTGCGACAGTATTTGTTAACTGGAGAATTAAGATGTATTCAAAATTTATGTGCAATTCCATTATGTCTTAAAGCTCCCACGTATTTTAAAGTTCACTTTATTGCAGAGGCGTTTTTTATGAAATTTTTTTCTACTTTGTGCGTATCACGTTCTTGTCCAACGTCTTCTGATTCTAAATTCATTGGACTCGGAAGTTCCGATGTTTAATTTTTAAGGGATTTGGGGGAAAGGGCGAAGGTCGAACCTCGAACACCTCATAATATTGAAGATTTGATTTTTCGGGGCTAAGGTAGTACAACCCCCCAGTCCAGTTCAGCCCCCCTTGACCCAGTATAAACCCCCTCATCCAATCTGAACCGCCTACTGGGGATTGGGTTCTCTCGGCTACAATCATCGCTGCCTGAACCACAAGAACGAACTTGGACGGTAACTGGGGGTTTGAGCTAAAACGCCGGGGGTCATTTCACTCTAATTTGCATTTTTTGTATTATTCTAATTTTTTAATTATGGGGGGTGTGAAATGGACAAAACATTGGGGGTTTGAACTACCTTTCGTGGGGGGCTGAACTACCAAAGCCCCGATTTTTCTGACAAGGAAAGTACTTTTATGGGGGCTCCTACTTTTTGACGGGACATATCTCAAAAAATCAGAAAAAATGTGCTGATCAAGGATATATAAATCCTAGCTGCCCATTTTGGGTTTTTTGGCATGTTTTGGCCGTCGAAAGTTTTGAAATTCGCAAGAGGAAAGAATAAAAGACGATTTGAAACGCAGGGAAACCAATGAGTGAGTGGCGCAGTTGGTTGCGCAGAAGACTGGGGTTTGTGCGGAGGGGGGTTCGAGTTCCCTTTTGTGATTTTTTTTTTATTTTTTGTATTTTTGCTGTAAAATACAAGTAAGGATGTTCAAAGATAATTTAAGGGGCTTTTCGAAATAAAAAATGTTTTTTTCTGGCTGTTCAGTTCATCTCCTACGGAGATTTAAGCCGAAGCAGTAGACTGACAATATCGGTCAACTATCTTCTCACCTTTCAAGCCAAGGGTTCGGTTAGAGTGCATCTCCTTGTATATTGGGGTCTGGTCGCAATTTAGCACACAATCGAATGGAAATTTTTGCATTTCGGCCTTGACTTCATTCACAAACTTTTTTTTTCCTCGGCCGTGAGGGCATTTTTGCGTTTTTTGGAGGCGACCCATCGGGTCACTTGTCTTGAACATATTTTTGTTTGTTTTTTAAAGTTTTGAATAAAATTATGACTAGCTTTAAAATTTTTTAATCCCAGATCATTAGCTATTTGAAGTGCTTCACTGCGGATCCAGGAATCATGTAGGATCTTTTTTGAGTTAATTTGGTCCAAAACACGTTTTTTGAGGGAAAATCCGAGGGTTCGAAAATTGAACCTCAGTCTACCTTTTAACCCCCCAGTTTGTTCAAATTCTCCAAGGTTCGTCTTCTTCCAAGTCTTCATAATCCGGATCACTCTCATAGTTGTCAGTTTCAACTTCGGCCTCTTCATTCTCCTCTTCTAACGTCATCCCATTCTTACATTGTTCAATACAATACGCAAACCGATCCGCCATCTTCTGTTCTTCTCTGGTAGCGGCTTTAGCATCCCCAACACCATATTTGTCCAACAATATGGACACAACATTTTGCGGCGAAAATTCGGACATTTTATGACTGCACGTCACAGGGAAATGAGTGTTTCTTGACACCCTTCCGTGATTTTTTGGCTTCGTTTATGTTTTTAAGTCGCGTTTTTGACTTCTAATTAATAGCCAACGGGAAATGAAAAGCCTCAATCAATGTTTTCTAACTTTATTTTGTATTTTTCAGCAAAAATACAAAAAATAAAAAAAAATCACAAAAGGGAACTCGAACCCCCCTCCGCACAAACCCCAGTCTTCTGCGCAACCAACTGCGCCACTCACTCCCTGCCTTCAAATCGTCTTTTATTCTTTCCTCTTGCGAATTTCAAAACTTTCGACGGCCAAAACATGCCAAAAAACCCAAAATGGGCAGCTAGGATTTATATATCCTTGATCAGCACATTTTTTCTGATTTTTTGAGATATGTCCCGTCAAAAAGTAGGAGCCCCCATAAAAGTACTTTCCTTGTGAGGAAACATTGAAGCCCATAAACCTTGAGATATTTCGAATGTTCGACCATCAGCTCATCCTTTCTCACAAATTCATTTCTACCATATCCGGTCTTAAAATAGTCCTAAAATCCTCCCATTCTAGATACATGTCGGATCGGTCGATGCTCCGTCCCTCGGCGCCCCTTCCCCAGTTGGTACCCTTCCTTCCGCCAGTCCCAATTGCTTTGGAAGAAGAGCCAATCGCTGCCGAGCCCCATCCAAACAACGCCAAAGGCTATGAAGAAGTGCAAGTTCCTCGTCGTTCGCTCAGGCAATTCATCGGTGAGACGCATCAAATGAAGAGGATGAGACCTTGTTTCTATTCCCCCATCCAGTGCCTGATGAAGAAACGGTCCCAGCCTTAACTTATATTTATGTTTACAGTACGGTAATTTGAGTTGTATGTCCCTTCGAGAATAAAAAAAGTAATACTAACATTTAATGATGCTGGCGGGTTAGATAAGCAGATTCACAGTATTTGAGGTATTATTAAGTTTCTGCATATTGTGAAGAGGCATTTCCAATGTATTCACAACAACGTCATGCTCATAATTCAATGGAGGAAATGACGAATCTGAAGCTAAGCCGTCTTTTTATACATAGTCATGGTCATCACCCATCATTGTTTCCCTCATTGGCCTACGTCATTGTCAGAATCAGTTGAGTTATGAAGTTTACTGTATTTATTGAAACCTGCAGTTCCATTGATCCTCACTATACATAGGGCTCCTTATTTTCGTCGTTTATTAAATAAGGAGGTGCTGTTTCGTCTTCATAAATACTTCATTTGTATTACACATGGTACATCCGGTCGCATTTTTTGCTTCTCTTATAGAGACTTTGGGGTGGCCCAAATTACGTTAAAAGCCGTTCAATACCAGTCCGTCCAAGTAGGCCATGTAAACGATGTTCCATTGTCTTAGTTTCTATTTTCCTTCCTTTTTCTATGTCATCTCGTTAATCATGTTATAGTACTCCTCATTTTTATCCCATATGGAACCAATGACTATTACTATCCATCAGAAATTATCTTCGAGCCTCTGGTTACATCGTTTCAGAGCAAGAAAACATTTTCTGGAATATCCCGTAACCCACGCATGGTAAGGGTCTGTTCAAATCCCAAAAACAAGCCAGATTTTTGTTATTTTGGTCCGACTTGGCTAGAATTTTTTATGGGATTACCGTCGCCTGTCTGACCTTGAAAGTCATCGCATAAACGTGTCACCTTATCCAAGGCTATATTCTTCATGTCCCATTCTTCTTTCATTCTTTTTACTCGATCATTGTCCATTGCGCTGTAATCTGGAGGACATTCGTTCCGACCCGGGTTCAAACCCTGGGGGAGAAAACAAAAACTTCCAAAAAAGTTAATTTATTTTACATTAGTTAGAAAAAGGAACCTTGTCCAAGTGAAATAAAGCGGATATAATACATTTAGTACTGTAAAATACGATGATTAGTAACGAAATAGAAGTCTGATGGCTAGCAAAGTGAAGCAGATCACCGGAAAGAGATGGTTTTATATGTCTACATCGCAAAAATTCTAAATTGTACTATACGAGAGGTGCAACCGTCAAAAATAAAATTAAAATAAGTCTATGTACAGGGGAAGAAGCTCGGGAAATTTTTAAAATCATAATAAAAATGGGATCAGAATGTCGCAAAGTAAGACAAAAATCAATCAGTGCAAAAAGAATGACGCCAAAAAATTAAAAATGATGTCCTTCTGCATATTGTCCATGATGTATCTATCTCGTAAGTGCCGTAGGCAACTGAGGAGGCATTTGATCAGCCATGGTGCCTCGTCGTTCGTACCAGGCCTTGGCCATTCGCTGTCGCTCTGCCCCTCTGGTTGATTGGAATTCGAAAATCTCTTTCCAGACCATATCTCTCCACTGATCTATATTATAATCCCCATCGTTCTCAAAGTAGATCTGTTCAGCTACAGGCTCATCGTTGGGATCGTGAAACTGGCGGAAGTATGGATGCTCCATGGCTTGCTCGGCATTCGGACTGAAAGTATTATGTTGTAACTCACAATTATTTATTACTTTACACAAAGTTTTACTATCCTGTACATGTCTAAGCATGAACCTATATTCTAGACAACCGTGTCTCCTGATCTCTGTTTTCTTCAACATTTCCACTCGCAATCTCCAGTATTTTACCAAAATTGTTCAAAAATGTCATCGAATTATAATATTATTATATTTACTATTGATCTTGTACAAACCGCCACACATTTTTGGACAAAAACAAACTCGTGGAATAATTGAATATCCATATTATAATCTCGTAATTTTTTCTCAAGCTTATATTGGCGTTATTCATAGCTGATATTATTCTTGGCTCTCAAAAAGAATGGATGATGAATTTGGTTTGGAGTATGAAAGCAATGGCAATGAAAATGTTGTGAATGCGGCACGAATGCGAGAGAAAGGGGAGGAAAAGGAAATGGTTTACATTTAAAGTTTTGTTTGGAGTGCAAAAATTAATTGTAAAGAAAGATAAAAGAATATGGAAGAGACATAGGATGATAATGAAGAAGAAAACTCCAAAAATTTTTCCAAAATTCAGAGCGAAAATTTTTAAAAAATCCGAAACAAAAATGTCCCATCAGTTTACAATCCAGGATTACCGTCAATCCAGAACTGTTCTTACTGTAGGTTACGCTCTAGTCCGAGTACGAACCATTCAGCACATAAAAACCGCTGATTGACAGAAATCGGACCGCACAAAGAATCGAAACCGCGTCTTTTTGAACACAAAACGAGCGCAAAAACCTCGACACTACGCTGACTCACCGTAAGTCGGGGTCCAGATTGAGAGTTTTCTCGAGGAAATCGATGGCTTGGGGGGTCGCGTTGGCAAAGAAAACTTTGAAATCCTTGCGCTGCATCTGAGGCACATTTCGAATGTAGTTCCGAGCTTCTTCTGATGAGATTCTGGAGAGGAAATACTCACTGGGAGTTCCACAAACACTCATAATACGAGTCAACTGGTCGATGTCTAAAGACTTGAGCTTGTCAACCAACGAAGAACTTACGATCAGCCCCAGGGAATAAAGTTTTGCCAGTTATGAGTTCAGCCATAATGCAGCCGACCGACCAAATGTCTACAGTTTGAGTGTAATGCATCCAATTCAGCATGATTTCTGGAGCACGGTACCATCTCGTGGCCACATAACCTGTCATTTCTTGTTCGGTATGCCGAGCAAGACCAAAGTCGAGGATCTTTAGCTCGCAATCTTCGTTTACAGCAATGTTTGAGGGCTTCAGATCACGATGGATAACACCAGCAGAGTGAATGTACTAAACATAAAACCTTATATTGCGCTAGTCATCAAGAACAGATAACTAATTTTTTAAGTGGAAAAAACGAAAACTAAACTAGCTTCTCGTCTGAAAACTTACTTTAAGACCTCTGAGGATCTGATAAACTAAGAATTGAATGTGATCATCACTTAATCGCTGGATTTTGAGGATATTTGAGAGATCAGCGGCCATTAAAACCGATACAAAGTACACGTCGTTGAGTTGGCTGGGCTCTGGATCGGGTGTAAATACATCGTACATGTCGATTATGTTCTCATGGTTCATTAATCGAAGTAATCTTAGCTCTCGATGCGCTCTTTTTGCATGAATGGGGCTTTGGAAGGGCCTGGTGAACTTCTTTATGGCCACTTTTTCACCGGTTAAGAGACATTCCGCAGCACTAAAATTGGAAGAATATTGTTTCACAAAAAAAACTACAAAGCATAAGCAGTTCCGTCAAAAATAATTAATTTCAGACCAAATTTTTTTTATAAAATTCGAAGCAATTCGAGAAATTAGTGCACCCAAATTATAGAATTGAACCTTACCAAACAGCGCCATGAGCACCATTACCAACTGGAGTCAGTTTCTGATAGTAATCAGGGATGATCCAGACAGTTCTGTTCAACTCCACCGCATAATATCCCTCTTTTATGTGGGTCGGCATTGTCGCCGAGGGCTGTTGAAACATGGCTAAAAGTACAAAAAAGAGGTCAAAAAGTAGCCAGAAAAGCGGATACTCAATATTTATGGAATAATCAATGGTCTGGAACCACGTAAAATACGAAAAAAATTAACAGAAAATAAATGTAGATAATTTATTCAAAAAAGTGACAACCACCCGCAACTGGGCGTTATAACGAGATCATCGTATTTAACAAAAGTGGAAAGAAAAGACAAAAAAATGCCGCCAAACGCCCTGAGGGCACGGAACTCTGCCCGCACGGCCGTCGTGCCTAGAGGGCATTGGCCAAGGCCGGGCTCCGGGTCTCTTCGATTTCACTCCAAACACACTCTGAAAATAAAAGATAAAAGAAATTCGAATATCCAGCTAATTGGCAGATTGGAGATGACGTTCCATTCGAGTTAATATTGAATTTGGACATTGTTTTTTGGAGGGAAAAGGTCTCAGGGACTAATAGGAAAGCAGTTCTTGACATTCATGTATAAGATAATAGGGCTGAATGGGAAAATAAAAGCGCTTTGTAAAGAGTTTTTGCGGAATTATTCAACAATCTATCATAATAGTTGAAATAAAGGACATTGAGCCACCTTTCAAATAAGTTAGCCAAAAAATCATCGTGGATAATATAAAATATCTTGCTGAATGCCAAAAGTAAAAAAAAGACAGTGAATTCTTACCTTTCCAGTAATTTACATCCTTTTTATAATCCCCGTCATCAATTACAAACGGGGCCGGAGCCAACGGTTCATCCGAAGGCATGCTGTATTGGGCCATGTACGGATGTTGAAGGGCTTCTTCCACAGAGATCCGACGGTCTGGATCTAGCACCAAGATCTTATCCAACAGGTCGATAGCATCCTCAGGAAGGCCAGCAAAGTATTTCCGGAAGTCCTGTCGAACACATCCTCCGCCCAGGGCTTCGACCACCATCCTCATCGATGAGTTGTTCTGGGTCTCGATTTTATCCATCAATTCCGCGTCTGGACTTCCACAGAGATTGACGATCAATCGATATTGCTCGATAGCTGCAAATATTATCATGAACTTGATACATATTATATTTTACATGGCAATACAGAAAATAAATCTTGAATAAAACACTTTTTTATGTGCCTAACTGACCTTCAGACCCTTTGAATACCACTTTCCCAGTAAATAACTCAGATAAAATACAGCCAACCGACCAGACGTCGGCTTTGAAATTGTAGCTAACATGGTTCCAGTAGATTACCTCAGGGCTTCGGTACCATCGAGATATTACATAAGCGGTCAGCTGAAGGTATTTGTTAAAGCAATTGACTTTTTACACTTACTCCGACATCGTTATTCGACAGAGTTCTGGCTAGACAAAAGTCGACTACAGTAAGATCGCATTCTTCGGTTAAAGCGAGGTTCGAAGGCTTCAAATCTCGGTGGATTACCTAAAATACAGTAGGAACAAACAGGAAAAATTGTACCGGCCTCCGAAAATTCATTCAGCTGCGCTGTTCATATCCAATTTAATCACGAACTGCAAAAAGACCAATTGGGAAAACTTTTTGCACAGTGCGGATTTTGAATTTTTGGAGTCTGCACAGTGCAGTGAAAGAAATGAGACCAGGATCGCAGAATTTGGCTAGTATTACGGTACTTATAATCAGTCCGTCGGGAAAATAATGTGGATTCATCGTGCCTTGAAATCGCCCATCGCCGCTTTGCGACGGCTAACCGTGGCTGGAGATTTGATGCGTAACTGTGACGAGGCGAGAAATTTTGCTACGACAAAGCCACAGAATTTTCCCGACAGACTGATAGTACACAAAATCATTATCAAAAGAATCCACTTACATCTGCGGAATGTAGATACTTCAGAGCTCGGAGCAGCTGATAGATAATATATTTGATATGGTCATCATTAATTAGCCTTATGTCATTGCACTTCTGTCGATCCAACACATACTTTAGACTGACTCCCGCATATTCGGTGACAATAAAGCTGAAAATGAATTAAACATTCTTTTCCAGCTCAATCCAAAAGTAATATGTAATTTGAGCATTAATATCTAAGTACACCCACACATTCTTCAAGTTGTTGATGTCAGTGTCAGGTGTATAGGCCCCAACAAAACGAATGACGTTGTCGTGGTTGAGAAGTCGGAGTAATTTGAGTTCCCGGTAGACCCTCCGCGCTTCCATCGGGTTCCGGAAAGGTTCGTACATCTTCTTTATGGCAAACTCTTGGCCATCCGTTCGTCGGACCTTTCTAAAACAAGATTAATGCATATTTTACTAGGCATTGATGAATACGACAGAACAAGAGATGGGTGTGGATGACTTGTGCGGGAATTATATGACGTAAATGGCGAGATTACAAAAAAAACAAAATAAAATTGCAAAAATTGTTTCTTTTTCGAAAGTTTTCGGTCATCATGATATTTCGGCCAATTCGGATTATAATTAAAATAATGGATAAACAGGCTCGTTTTTGAATCGGATTGTATATAGATAAGCAGTAATGAAACGTTTAATTTAACCAAACAATTCCAACTAACACTTATTGTAAGATTACCAAGAAAAAGATGCAAGACTTACATGACATTCCCATAATTACTGCTTCCCAGATGATCGACGAACGTGTAATTGGTGGGGATGGCAAAGTCGACCATGTTGACGTTGAGCACCTTGAACCCATCGATCTGCCCATCCTGCCCGTCATTGGTCAGCATTTTAATTCATTCTACTAATACTGATAAATAACGGTTAACTCTGCTGATTTCAAAATAAGAAGTGGAATAAAAACCAATGTCTCGACCGAATGTTTGCTTAATTACACATTTATTAGCCAAAAAGGGAGATCAATTGTTGTGGGAATACTCCCGAAAGCGGCGGGAGACCGAAGATTCTCGAGATTTCGGCATCTGGCCAACTGATTTGGCCCGGCGTTGCGCTGTTGAGGAGATGGATTGCCGATTGCTACTTAAACTTCCAGCACCCGAGGCGGTCGATGCATTCTCGAGCTGATTTCCTGAGGCATTTGGAGTCTGGAGGGGTTCCGAGCCCGCATATCTGAAACAAAATTCGAATATACACAGTACTCGTACATGTATAAGTACTAAAAACAACTGCTGTAATAACACTGCAAAAAAGAAGCCCTTAATAACAGTGTTGACTTAGTATGAATCATATGAATGTAAACGGAGACCAATATATTTATATCATGGACCCATTTACCGCAGTAATTGCAATACTATCCTAGGATCTTTTCGTACTTACCGATTAGCCGACATTGCTCTTAATGTATTGTAGGGGCTAGCCACAAAAACAGAGGGTGAATTTCCACGATTTTGATGCTCTCCATGTAACGATAATGTTGAATATCCGGGCATACTGTAAAAAATAAAACATGGCCGTAAGCAACTTACACTGGAGGGAATAATTTGAGTTCGGCATATGGATTCCACCCAGAACTGTGAGCATATTTGTTCTCGAGAATTGGAAATGCCGGAGGGGGAAGAGGCTGATAGGGATTCTTCTCGTAAACTGCCTTCGGTTGCTAAAAGTAATGTAAATGCAAAAATACACAACCACAATTTACCTCGATATGTGTTGTATAAACTGTAACTGATGCTGGCTGTCCACGATGATGATAATGCCGAATCTTTTCACTTAGAAACTAAAAAAAGATATAATATTTTTTGCCATATAAACTCACGTCAGAAGTACAAATTGAGCATATCAGCCCGATGAGAACGAGTAATCCTCCAATCACCAACATAACTGGCCCAGCCACTTGCACTGGTGGTATCGATGCGTTACTCTTCTTCTTCCACATCCAAAATGGAGTGTCGTGTATAACAAAATACCCAAGATATGACATCAGAGCCCCTCCAAGCAGAAGAAACGTTCCAAAAGCCCATACGCAGACAGTAACCGAGTTACCACGAAATTTACTACAATCAAAATCAATCGTAAGCTAGTCTAAAGTGATCAGAGATACAGAATGTCGTATTTTACCTCGTTCGATAAGGAAAGAACCCGAATTGCGCAGGATATAATATATCCCAGCCCTTGGGGTAGTAATAGAAGAACGGATCTCTATTGGCCATGGGGCCAAAGTGAAGAACTCGCTGATTTCCAGTCCAGGCCGTGGGATCCAGGTCATCTGGATTGGCCTGAATCATTTCGTCCTTCTTGTGGACCGACTGGAATTTGTCTGAAATTAAAGAAAATAAGCGGAAGTGCTATAAGACAAATCACATCACACATCTTATCATCTTTTAGAGCAGACTAACAAATAAATTCATCTCCCGCCAAAAAACCTACATTTCTCCCGGACTTTCCTCATGACTTATATCATCTATTGGAGAAATGGCTCAAAATTAGACCCAGAGAACTTGGAATAACAAAATAATAAATAAGTAGACAATTGTGCCCCTGACTCACTGTGCGGGCGGCGTTTCCGCTTGGCGGTGTGGTGTTCAGCCTGGGAGGAAAAGAGGAGATGAGTCCGGACTCGTTCGGGATTGGCGGCCGAAGCGGCCTGAAATCCGCGTCTCGATCGGGGCATCTAAAACAAAGGAAATCAAGTCTAATTGCATTCCAATAAAGCGATCCCAACTGTTTTTTGTAATAGTCCGTAAAGGTATATCTCACCGGATTACTGTAACCACTGTACTTTTATTTATACTTACCATCTTGACAGAGTGTCGTGGAGAACAAAATCAAAAACACAAACAATTAAAAATATCAGAGTTTTTCTAAACACGACGAAAAAACCCCTAGGCTATGAAGGGCATTATGACTGGGAAGACTCCAGCAGAACAAACGGCTGTTAAACAGAACAGGTGCACAGCCTAGAAAAACTCGGCTTATTGATGACCAAACAGCGGTTTATCCATGTGTCTCATTAAGTGTCATCTCTAAGTCCTAAGAACCTCCCACAAGCCATGTAAGGCAATAGAATCATAAACAGCCCTCATCATAACGTCTTTTTTCACTTCTAAACAGTAACAAAAAAGTAAAACACTTACAAAATTGATCCATTTTAATTATTTATTATACAATAAGCGCTAAAACAAATGGTTGGTTCAAAAGAAAAGCGTTGGAATAGCGATTAGCATGAGATAACTTGAACAAGAGCAAACGTTTTTATATTAGTGGCACTTCGTCACATTTCTGATCGATTGTGACATTACGTCTGCTGGCCTCCAGTTTTGTCTTCACGTTGAAATTGGACTTGATTCTTGTTGTACCAGATTTTTAGAAGCAAGTCGTGTTTTTTTCACGCCCAAAAAAGTTTTTTATATGATTTAAATTTTCTGCGACGAGCCGAGGGCTTTTTGAATATGTAAACGAATGCTACCGGGCTTCTGTAGGTGTGTAAATCTTGTTTGTTTATTTCAGAGTCCTGGGCCTCAAGAATGGCGTCTGCTAGACCAGTTGGAGCTAGCTCCAAATTGGTAAGATTTGTTTTATATTTTTAATTTCGTATTTAGATTGCCGGATGGTACACTAACGGTCTTGTTCCTGCTATCGAGACTTCCCCAGTTCACGCCATCAAGATCAAGGACGAGGCAGCCAATCTGCAGACCGTTGATTCTGTCCGGAGATACGCCTTCAATGCCTCCAATAAGCCATTCTTGTCCAGCAAGAATGTCGCTGGTAAGTTGAACAATATAGTTCCGGTTTCTATGGTTTTTTTAGTTCTGGCCAAGCGTTTTGCTCACACAGATGTGAGATTTCCCAACTTAGATACATATAGATTGGATTCGACTAAGGATGCCACCAAGCCTGCCAGGGCGACTGAGGACGATCGTCGTGGTCTCCATAATGCTGTTGTCTATGGAGGTGGGTTTATTGACATCATCTTTGTTTAATGTTGCCCCATGAAATAATTTTTCTATTATGGTAGATTGGGGTCCTCTTTTGCTAATATTAACATAATCTTTTTGCAGTTGGTGGTATGGTTACTCTTTTCGCCGCCCGTAACGTTGTCCAGACCATGGTTTACTATAAAGCTATGGCCGCTGATCAGAGAGCCTTGGCTTCCATCGAAATTGACATGACTAAAGTCCCTGAAGGATCTGTACGTTGTTCTCCTTTATTTCATTTCTTTTCTTTAGACCAAGACATTCGAATGGCGTGGAAAGCCCGTGTTTGTGAAGCACCGTACTTCGGCCGAAATTGAACGAGAACGGGCAGTTAATGTCGCTGAGCTCCGTCATCCAGAATCCGATGAAGACCGAGTCCAAAAGCCGGAATGGTCCGTCGTTATTGGTGTCTGCACTCACTTGGGTTGCGTCCCAATCGGTCAGTTAACGGGTTGTTTGTGTTATGAGTCAGTTCGCTAGGAGTTTTCTTCGAATGCTGCAAAGGCGCCAAAATATAGTTTTCTGTTCAAGTGTAATGTCATGAGTAATATAAAATTCTACTTTCAGCTGGTGCCGGTGACTATGGTGGCTACTACTGCCCTTGCCACGGTTCCCATTACGACGCCTCGGGTCGTATTCGTAGGGGACCCGCCCCTCTGAACTTGCACGTCCCCGCTTACAGCTTCAAGGGAGATGTCATCGTGATCGGCAGTAACTAAAACTATCCGTTATTGTGGTTGTTCAGCTCTTAGGAAAGGTCTTTGTGAGCAAAAAATAAAAGATTTAGAATACTCTGATTGTGATGATGAGCAAGATTGCTTCCATCTTGGTTGATATCTTTCCTCCGGGACTTTTATTTTGTAGAGCGATAAGATCTCATTGAGTAATAACGCCGTTTTGATTTAGGATGCCGTTAATAAACGACTTGAATGTGGATCAGATGAAAGTCCCTTTGGGCTTCATCAAGATTCCTCAGTTGTTATTGGCCATCATCGCTTTCTCGTCGAGGTCCGGATGGGAATTCTCTGCAAGCTTTACTTGCAAAGACAACACTTCATATCAGTTTACTGCAAGATCATTCAGGTAAATTCCGTGCATATTATTTATTCTGTTTTTAGTATCACTGACCAAGATTATGGACCGAACTTTAAAACCTGTGCGGGAGCTTCCCTTGGATTGGTCACTTTTGATCACAGCACGTAAGATTACGCTGTCAGTTTTTCAAGGTTTGTATTTAGTGCCAGCAGTTTCTTCGGCTTCGTTTCCATGGTATCTATCATATTCGTCTTGATCATGCTATTCTTGTATTTGTTCAGATGGGGAGCCTATGCCGGGGATGAGAGAATTCCAAAAGTGGACACTGTTGTCACGATGGCACTGGCCGTTGCTTGGTTCTTAGCAGCTTGGTCGTGGTGGTCGGCAACGCACAGTCTGGGCAATATAACATCGTAGGTTTAGATCAAGGATTGTATATTTTGTGTATTAGCCCCGAAAACTTGACAGAGCAGTTTGAGAAGAAGAAGTTCTGCGATTTCGATGATATCAAGGATTGCAAATTGCGCACCCATCAAGCTACTGCTTCTTTGACTGTGTCTGTGGTGAGTTTAATGTAAATTATGATGGTGTAGCTTCGTCGGAGTATTGGAATGTTGTTTATGAGTTTAGAATTGATCCCAGTCCCTTATTACTTGTTTCCTCTTTCAGTTGGCTGGATTTGCCTCTCTCATCCTGTTTGCTTCCAATATTTGGTATGCCTACAAGGAAACTGTTTGGTTCAGGGACAGAAACACCCCTGCTCCACCTCAACAAGGCCCTTGAACCTCTAAATTCATCATCATTCACGCTCACAATCCTCGGTTATACCTAGTTTTAAATATAGATGTGCCTATGGTGTATCTCCTGTGAAACATGGCCATATATAATATTAATGGGCATTATGGCCATGCTACTATTCTATCAGTATTTCCTACGCTTTATTCCTAATTACCTAAATAAAATATTTATTATCAAGTTTTGGGCGTTTCTTGATGTTTTAGGTATTTATTGATCAGAAGGCATGTAGAGGCCGAACTATGCTTATATTATTTATTTTCTCCATCAAATACGAAAGAAATGTGTTTTCACCTTGTAAAGGGTGTGTTTGGACTAGCTACTCAGCATTGGTTATCATTTCGGACAGATTTCATACAACAATTCTTATAAACATAGACCGTCTTGGCCGAGAGTACATAATTCAAAGGCAAAATGAATAAAAAAATGCGTTTTTGGGATGTCACTTGATCGTTTTCCTCTGTTGGATTCATAAAATAATAGGATTTACAACAATGATATTTAAACATGAGATTAATTGGAATCATAAATTGAAAGATAAAATGATTTTAGAGATCATTCGGTGGGACTGGGCGGGAATTAGGGCAAGGGGGGACTCGGAGAGGGCCGGGTGACTAGAGACGAACTCG
This sequence comes from Bursaphelenchus xylophilus, assembly GCA_904066235.2. NCBI lineage: Eukaryota > Metazoa > Nematoda > Chromadorea > Rhabditida > Aphelenchoididae > Bursaphelenchus > Bursaphelenchus xylophilus. Next base: position 7,328,242 of record CAJFCV020000004.1, read on the forward strand.
GGCAACCACACTTCCAATCCAGCAGGACCAGGAACGTCTTCGAACGGCCAGTATTAATTTTAAGGGACATGGGACTTAATTATGGGGGTTGAATAGTATTACAATAGTCTTTTTCTTTCCGCATTAGGTGGAGTTTGAGAGAGCGCGATGACATTTCATCAGAGTCTGAAGAGAGAAAAGGATGACATTGTTTTTAAAATATTTTCTGAATTATTCTGTTTAATCACCAGAAAAAAAAATAAAAAATTCTGTTTCCGAACCAAAAACTCTTGTCATTCTTTCCTCTACCTCAATAAATATTACATATATGTGCCAAATGGTAAAACTTGCGTATCTGACAGGACCGGAGAATAAATACACTTAATTTGTTGACCTACAATCTACTCAAAAAATATCTACAAACACAAGGTTGTGCAATGTAAAGCACTACCGATCACAGCGCTCTTCCATACCGGCGGCCCATGCCACCTGAACCAACTGATCATACTGGAAACTTGAGAGGAAACTCATCAACATCGCGGCACTGGCCTCATCTGTAAGGTCGGAGATGTCATTAAACGGCCGTTTCCGTTGTCTTGAAGGTGATGTTGATGTGGAACGGGGAAGAGAACTATGGAGAGTTTTGTGATCTATATCTTTTTTCAATTCATCGACCAATGCGGACGGAAGACCGAGATCATTGAGGGAATGTGGATGGCATTCGAGCTTGTGTATGACATATCTTTTGCAGATGCCTCGAAGGGAGAGATCAGTGTTGGAATATTGATTTTGTAGGATGAACGTGCACTTCCTTGCCGTACTAAACATAAAACATAAATTTTGTAGGCTAGCCTCAATTAAGTCTAGACTACAGTAATCCCCCTACCTCGAAACCATTGGATACATTGGTTTATCCAAATTGATGTTCTCAAAGGCAACTCCAAGATATTTTCCGTTCAAAAAGTAGGACAATCGTCTCTCTGGACCATTGAAGTACATCCCGACAACAGCCATCTTGTTCTCCTCGAATTCCTCACAGTAATTACTCCTTTCTTTTCCGTTATGATACAGTACTCCCTTGTGTGAAAGACCATAACTTGTGTCCTCCAGCCCAAGAAGATTGTCAAATCGGTTGCCAAGTTTGACCGGGGTTTGCAGAGTGCCTATGCCGAACATAACCGAGGTCCCGTAGATGTAAGGGACCTTCAGTTCCCAATAACTGATGCTAGATTCATTTAGGATATGATTTCCAAGGGCGGCAGCCGTTCCATAGGCGTAATCAGGGTGGAATTGGACTGAATCTTCGGTGAAATGGGCTTCGAAACTCGAGAGACGCTAAAAGAAACAAGTATTACTTGGTATAAAGGGTATTTATTATACAATCTTTTTTCGAAAATTAGAAATATAACTGAACTACTTTACTGTATTATATACGTCCCAGTGACCTACAAATATATATTATTCCCGCTTTCCCAGCCTTTAATGCGTATTCCCGAGCGATCTTTTTTGCCTTATCATCCCGCACCCACCCTCCTCCGTCCCGGCTGCCTTAAACGGTCATTCTAGCGGTCATTGAAAGGGCGTTGAGTCAGGTAACGCGATACGTCCTGGTACCCTTTTTTTGCCACACTTTTATCCCGAAAGTCTTGGGATCGGCGCAGATGTTCGTTCGCCTTTTTTTTACAACGACAGTTGGCAGTAATATGGTTCGAGCCATAAAAAAGAGAGTGAAAGTGCGGCCCCAACTTTCTTGTCTTGATTAATGAAGATTTGCGCGAAATTTCGGAAAATTTTAAATAAAAATTTCCGGCGGAAGAGACGGATACAAAGTCAATCGCCGATCCCTCGCCTAATTGCGTAATTCAATTTTAGTACGGTAAAGAAAATACAAAATAAGAAAACGTAAGTGGATTGGCTAAAGAATAGAATGAAACGACGGTAAATGCTGTTTGGAAATTTTTTATAAAAATTTAATCCTTTTAATTCAAAATTACTTTTTATGGTATGGCCATTCGAGAGGAAAGCCGGGAATTAAAATCGCAACAAAGGGAGGAAACACCTTGACTTCAGGGAGGAAAAAATAGAACAACAGGTTACCTCTTTAGTCGCTCTTCTAATTCTTGCCAGTTGTTAAATCAAAATTTGTAACTTTATCACAGTTTGTAACCCCCTAAACCCCTCTCATCCCTAACCACCACCATAAAAGTCAATAATCAGCGCAAACAAACAAAAAGAAAAAAGTCCTCACCTCATTGGCCTGATGGAACCATCCCCAGCGCTGTGGCCGCAGATTGCGCAACTCATCCAGCCCGACGTCGTGCGAGCGACCCAAAGGCCCGCAGGCCTGGGTTTGCTGCTGCAACGCAATGTTTGCTCGCCTCGGACTGAATGGCGGCTTCATTAGATGTGGGAAGGCCCGAGAATGGGGCGGCATCTGGGCCCCCAATGCCGCAGGGCTCGGCATCCGAGTGTGTAGAGGAGCCGGAGGGCAGAGATGGCTGAGAAATTGAGAGATTGAAGAAGCAAGTTGGGTGGAGAATCAAAAAGGCCAACGATTGCACAACCAGTTTGTCCAAGAAAAAGGCCAAAGGGGAAAAGAGATCTCGAATTGAAGAGATGTCAAAGAAACTGACAGAATTGTTACTCAAGAATAATATGGAGGGCAGACCACCGCCAGACCCGCGGAGGGACGAAAAAAGGCAAAATTAGCCGTTACAAAGAGCCCAAGAAATACAATGAAGGAGCCCGATGGGGCGGGGCCAAAGGGATTTGCAATGCAAATTTCTGTCCCCTCAACTTGATCGAAGCGCAAGGGGGCGAATGAATCGGCCGCGCGGGAGTCGAGAACAGACGGGAGCAGCTGCGCTCGCGTTGCGGTCAGCGCAGAGCAGATGGCGACTGGTCAATCAGCCTCAGGAAGTGGACCAAAGATGGGCAGAGGAAGAGATCGGTGAAAGTGGAGAATGCCATTAACTATTACGAGGACAATTGCAGGGAATTGCGCGATTTTATGGCGAAAGTTGATATTACAGTAAGAAGATGATGACTATAAAAGGAATTAATGAAATTGCGGAAAGGAAAATATTAATGAGAACGAAGGAAACTTTTCAATAAAAACGCAAAATTTTATAAATAGGTCTGCATACTTCACCCTGGCAATTTTTGCGCTTGACACCAGTGTCTTTGTGAATTCAATCGTCTATTGTACAAATTACGTATTCAAGAGGACGGAAGGCAGCTGTCTTCGAAATTCATCGCAGCTAATCGTCTTTAGGGGAATCAAAAAAAATGGAAACATCATGCAAGGATGCGTAACACACGCATCATCGATGTAAACGAAACATCTGGTTTTCATGCAGGCTTTCAACTTCAGAAAATTTTTACAAAATTTTTAAAATTATTTCGGTAGTTCCAGAAAATAGCTCGATCACTTAAACTTTTAGTACTTATCCAAAATATTATTTTATAGAATGGCAATTAATAGTTGTCAGCACAGAAAGTTTGCAATTGCGCCAGTGTTTCTGGCGTATTAATTAACGGGAAGGGTTTTTTTCTTTGTCTTTTCATAACTCGAAAGGAACATAGTAAATAGATTACATTACAATTGAAACCATAGCTGTCATCTTGATGTTGCGTGTCAGAAACTAATTCATGGTGAAAATGACGGATATTTTATTTTATGGGGTACTTGCAGCCAATTTCTTTGATGAGTGATTGGGACGAGGTCTAGTATATAAACCAAAGAATATTCATGATTGGCCAAAATCTTCTTTGTTTTATATTTTTCTCAAAATTTCATCCAATTTGGAGGGCACAGTCTCTGTCTCAGATTACTAGATAAAGCCACTATCAGCTCCTGTTAGTATCTTTTGTCATTGTTTATTACAATTCCAATTTTTTTGAAATTCGAACCGGATACGTTGGAATGAATGATCATTGTGTACCTCTGGCTAACTGCTAAGAATAATAATGTATTCTGCTTTGCGGAGTGATTGTACAATGATAAAAAGAGATCCGTCTCCAAACATACGAATAGAGGATTCCCTTTTGTGACTACCTCCAGTCCCCCTTTTTTGATGTTTTCCTGAGGCTGACTCTGATTCACCGCAAAATTGAAGCAAAGCGAGGGGGGCGCGTGAGAGACGTAAAACGCTCTTTTTATTAGAACCACAATATTGGCCAGGTTGTTTGTCCAAGCCGGGAGAGATCGATCGGGAATAAATTTATTTCGCTGCAGTTGTTTTTAGCCCTTCAAAAGTACGAAATCGTAATTGGAAGTGAGGATTCGGGTTTGCAGGACGATGGTGACTGAAATTCCCTCTCTAATTACCGATGGCAAGGACAATTATATATTTCACATGACTTCTGCTCTTAAGACCTTGTCTAAATGTTTCCTCAACCTTTTTATTGTACTATATAAACTATATAAGCATTCAATATTAGACACCACAGTTTCGTGGTTTGATCAGGTTCCGAACAACATTTTATGCATCTCTAAATAAGATCATGAGTTTGATTCGATGATCTTTCATCTTCTTTATTTAAAACCGTAATTAGCATAACTGTTTTAGCATTATCTTGATCAGAGATCTGTCTTCAAAAACCTGTTATTCAACTTGTTTTGATCAACCAGCCTAAGCAAATACATTTTCTCTACCCTCTTTCACCTCCTGTATATGTTATGCCAAGTAGACCTATCGTATTTCTTATAAAATATTTTCTTCGTTTTCCACACGGGCATGTTTATTTTCGGCGTTCGTATCTTGCCCATTACTGCTGCTGTTTGATTATTGTGCACTAAACTTTGATCTTTTATGTTGCTCATAAAAATTTCAAAATTTTGTATAATTTTGAATCTCCCTTTTTACCCTCCCCCCTCCTCCAAGACCCCTTTTCTATTGACGTCAAATGTCATCGTAACCCCATTATTCAAATACGAGTCGTATCAGCCGCTGCAGTTGCTGCTGATAACGACCAGTTTGGAGATGCAAAAACCCTCAGCCAGAATATGTCTCTTGCCCTGAGGGCGTAAATGAAACGTTTCGAAACGGTTTTTGGATAAGTTTACACATCACAAAAGGTCAATGCTAGTCCAGGGCGTTCGCAAAAGCCCGTGGTCCCTGTTTTTGTGGAGTGATGGGATTTACATCATTTATAACGGTTCCGGATGTGATGGTTGTTCACAAAACAACCTCACGTCGAGGTTATTTACGTGTCATCTGGGAAAATGTTGATAATTCCTTTTTAATAATCATTTTAGCATTCTATTATACGCACAAAAATATTACCGTCCCTACACCTTGTTGTCTTCGCTTTTTTACGGTTCAACAATGCCTTTTCAACAATTTTATACATTTTCGTGGATAATGTTTGTCAGTTTTACTTTGGTAGAGTCCATGAATTAATTTCTTCTTAGAGTTCCCTTGAATGATGATTAATATCCTGTATTAAATGCGTTCCCATTTTCTCGATTGTAGACCCACTTTCTGCGTATTCTTTTCTAATGCCCGTTATGAACAATATTCTTTGACCAACAACTACGGATTTCAGGATTGGCCTTATCAGAATCCATTAATATTTTTATCAAAATTCACATGTGTTTTACTCTTGATATAAATTTCCAGCATCCTGTTTAGTCATAGACTTGTGTAGTTTCTTTTTCAAAATTATAAACTTTGTGGTTTTATTCATGGGATCACCGCCAACCTCCAAATATACTGTATCTCCAATAACTTCTTTCCGTTGCTTCCCTCGCTTGATTAGTAATCAAATTAATGTTTCATTTGACGTGTTGGGCTTGCCAAGCATTTAGTCCGAGAACTCACCAACATTTCAATGTGTCATTCTATTCCTTGTTCCCATATACACTTCTATATTATACTTTTCAGCAGTCGATTATGCTGTGAACCACCTGATTGGTGTCCCAGATGGCTCCATCCACCGGTCGAAGGCATCCAGCCCAAATTCTCAGCCCTTCAGGGTCTAGAATGGAATGCTGGAGGCGATTGACTGACCTCAGATACTGCTTTAGAAAAGAAAATGCTCATAGATTCTGTACAAAACTCATCTTTTTATTGGCTTTCCTATTCAACAATGTCCTCATGATGTGCCTTTTCATCTGGGAGAATTTGGTTTACTCGGAACGCACAAAAAGTGGTAAAGAAACAGACGGATGCCTGGGAGACTTCGAATATCCCTATACGTTGACATTCCGTAGGTCCTGTCCGAATCAGTCGTTTTATTGTGCCAACGTTTACGTCACTTATCCCTTACTTTCAGACTCCTCCGTGGCGTATTTCTCGTTGCTGTCTCTATTAGTCATCGCCCTGATGTTATTTATGCAGCTAAAACACTTCAGGATACAGTCTCAGATCTATTTTATTGTTTCCTTGTAAGTTCATTCATCCATTTGAAAACTTTAGTCAAGCTATTCACGTACACCTACTTATATCCGACGTCTATTTTCAGACTAGCTGCGTCCACATTCTTATTCTCCGCTGGGTTAGTCCTGGTCTCCGCATTTGGTATCCTATTTGAAAATGACAGTTGCAAATCCTCGGAAACATTAGCCATAATAAAACTACGGTTCGTATTCAAGAGTACTGCCGCCTTCATCACCTCCTTGCTCTTCATGGCGGCTGGGATCTCTCTCAACTCCAAGAGTCGTTCAACCGTATCCCCAGAAGTGCCTATCTCTCCCATTTATCAGATCCATCCACCCCAATTCGATGCTCTCTATCCTCCGCCACCTCCAACTTATCAACAATCACAAAGAGAGCATCGCCGGAATCAAAGTAATACTCAGTAAAAATTTACTTTTTTATGTGCAATCATGATACGGGTGTAAATAAACAATTAAAACTTCGGAGAAATACATATGCCAAATACACAAGAGATATCGAAACATGCGGTGCTCGATAAGACACACTAATTATGAGAACGGAGTACTAGAACAATAGCTTAGTCGTCGCACCAGGCGTTTTCCTTTCTGATTTGTTCCTCTTCCTCGGGAGTAAAGTCGTTCTTGATGTTGAAGGTGCGACGGATCTCTTCGGGGCTCTTTCCTTTAATCATGTTGGCAACAGTCTTGCATGCTACATCCAAGAGCCCATGCACATCCAAGTAGTTGGCGGCCAAGATCAGTTCAAATAAGGTTCCTTGATCGACTTTCAAGAACTCAACGTCCCAGCTGGAGATGTCATCGGTTCTTCTTTCTTTACGGTCAGAATCCACTTGAGTAGGAGGATCGTCCTTGTGGTATTGACACCATTGGATTACCTTCCTCAAGATGGTTCCATTCACATTGGCTAAAGGAATTGGCTCGTTCAGCGAATCGGCGCTTTCCGGATCATCCATTCCAAGATCTTGGAACATGGTGTTCAACGTGTTGGAGAGACGGATCACATCGCGATCCACCTCAAAGTCTTCGTTGTCGTTGGATTGGAGAATAATCTTTCGTGGCATTGTTTTCCGTTAATTTAACTTCAGGTAAATTAGCTGAAACAGCAATATCAATTTTCGTTCACCGAAGGAGCGATAATAAAGTCCCGAAAATCAATAAGACCCGTAGAACCGTGATTTCGCCATGAAAATGACAATGTCTCGAGTTTCCAAAACCAGACGAGAAAAAACCTAAAGATCACAAGAAAATCCGAAGCAAAAGGTCAAACCAGCAATTGAAAACAGGATGGCAGTCCTAGAGATGTCCGAAAAACTAGCACGAGACGTAAAAACGACCTCCTTTCGAGAGCCGGCTTTTTTCGCGAGTGAAATGGAGCAGTGAAACACGTGTCCCGATAGGAAATGAGTGGGTCAAGTCTTCCTACAAAACTGGCGTTTGAATTGGCGCGCTTGCTCCTTACCGTAGATTCAGGCTCTGCATCCCCATTTTTCGCATTTTGGGGAGGAAATTATTTTTTAGATTTCTGAAAAATTTTACTTTTTCGTTGATTTTGTTGTAAACCACTTGAAGATTTTCTTTTTTTGGTCTTTTTAAGTCATATTGAATAAATTTACCTTTTGTTGTGTTAGAATCATGGTTATCTCCAATTTGTCGTGGTATTCATATTTTTTGAATTTGTGTTATTTGTAAACTATAGCTCTTTTAGCCAACATGGGTGCCTACAAGTACATGCAAGAAATATGGCGCAAAAAGCAGAGTGACACCGTCCGGTATCTGCAGCGAATCCGCACCTGGCACTATCGTCAGTTGACCAGAATACATCGTGCTTCACGGCCAACACGCCCCGAGAAGGCTCGCCGTCTCGGATACAAGGCTAAGGAAGGTAGGCACATATTTTATTGTTCGATTTAGCTTTTTGAAGTGCTAGAGCTTTTTCATGTTCAAATTTTTTTTTCAAAAAATTGTATGAATGGCATTTTATTGCAAAATTCATGGATTTCGTCGTTTCTTTTGGTGAATATTAGCACTACTTGCCCTAAATTTTTTTGGTTGTGTTTTAAATGTGCTGTTAATAATTTATAATATTTTTAGGATACGTTGTGTACCGCGTCCGTGTCCGCAGAGGAGGCCGCAAGCGCAAAGTCACCAAGGGTCAGACTTATGGTAAGCCAAAGACTCATGGAGTCAACGAACTCAAATTCGCCCGTAACCTCCAATCTGTCGCTGAAGTAAGTTTTTTACATTTTTTCTTTGTCTTTTAGGGTCTGCGTTAAGATTAATAAAATATTATTTAGGAGCGCGTTGGTCGTCTCTGTGGTGGACTCCGTGTTCTGAACTCGTACTGGATCGCTGAGGACTCCGTCTTTAAATACTTCGAAGTCATCCTTGTTGACCCCGCGAACACCGTTATCCGCAAGAACCCAGACACCCAATGGATCACCAAGCCCGTCCACAAACATCGTGAACTTCGTGGTCTCACCTCAGCTGGCCGAAAGAGCCGTGGTCTTGGAAAGGGTCTGTCCTACAACAAGACAATCGGAGGTTCTCGCAAAGCCGCCTGGAAGAGGAACAACACCTTCATCGTTCGTCGCAAACGTTAAGGCGTTGGATCGGTTCATTTTTTGTTGGTCGACATTCGTTATTTCTTTTGTTTATAAAGATGTTATTTCTTTGAACAAAATGTTGATTGTTGGCACTTATGTTGTTGTTTTATCGAATATTTATGAAGTTATATAAGGAAACCAAATTTTTATCAGATTTATGAGCGTTTGTAGGAGGTTGGGTCAAACTCTTGTCTTCATTCGGAATAGGACGGACATTGTGTATAATGATGTCCTTAGGTTAAGCCTTAAAGCGGGAAGTGGGGGTAATGGTCTTGCGAGATACAACGGAATCGGTGGAGCTGGGGGAAATATCTACGTTATGCCGGAGAGAAATCTTGATTTTGCAAAGGTTTATGAGAAATACAGGCACAAAGGTTGGGTTATAAAAGCTGAGAGCGGGAAGAACGCGCAAAAAGTGAAACTTGTTGGAGAGCCCGGTGAACATACGGTAAGTTCATACTACAGACAAGCTATTTACTTTCAGATTATTAAAGTGCCAGTTGGAGTAGAATGTGTGGACATTGATACGAAGTTACTATTGGCCAGATGTGTGGTTCCAGGAGTAAAGTGTTTGATGGCAAAAGGTGGAAGAGGCGGCTCAGTGGCAAACAATTTCAAGTAAGTCTGCGTTGTCGTACAATTAGTGTTTAGAGGTGAGCAAGGACAACACATACGATTAGCTATCCACTTAAAGTTGAACACAAATATTGGTCTTGTTGGTCTTCCGAATGCTGGAAAGTCCACACTTTTGAAGGCATTCGTCCCAAAATCTTCAGTGAAGATTGCCAATTATCCATTCACCACCATAAAGCCACAAGTTTTGGACGTAGAGTACGAAACAGACGCCTCGGAAGACAAGTTCTCGTTGAGTGTTGCTGATCTTCCTGGAATTATTGAAGGTGCATCAAGGAACAGAGGTCGAGGGTATGCGTTTCTGAAGCATCTAGAGTACAGTGAGATTATTGTTATGGTCGTTGATTTAAATGGATTCCAGTTATCGGCACACTTTGAAGAACCCTACAGGTATGTTAAGTTTTAATGATGACTCTTTTTAGGGATGTCTATCAGTCGATTGCAATTTTGTGTAAAGAAATGGAGGCTTATGATCCGAAACTAATAAGGAAACCTTTAGTTATCGCGTTGAATAAAAAGGATATGGTTGGAGAAGAAGTATGTGGCAGTGTATTTACTGACAATACTTTTAGAAAACCCAAGAAGTTCTGGGCAAATTGTCTAATCGAGGATGGTGGAAGGAAATTCCCGAAGCATTACGCCCGATAGCTCAAGTCAAGTTCCGGAAGATCTTTGCGATCAGTGCCAAACATCGACAAGTGGATGAATTGAAGGATTATCTACGGGGAATCCATGAGAATTTAAACGCACCAAGTCCAATGAGCTTTAAAAGCCATGAACAAGATGGAGGCGAGGTTATGATATAACGTAACGTTGTTAAAATTTACTGTTATTGTTATTTTGTACATAATAAATGGTAGGTAATAGAAATAGGGAAGTATTTATTAACTGTATGATATAAACGAAATAGAAACCCGTTATTTTGAGCTTTAAACTCGGTAAAAGTCTAGAGTTAGGATAAGAAATGGAGGAATCACAGGATGAGAGAGTTAACATCACCGGAGGGCAAGATAGTAGATCTCAGAGGTTAGGTTGGACTGTTTTGGGAAGGTTGTCCTCAAAGGCTTGTTGCCATTGATCGACGGCCTTTTGATTCTCGATTCGGAACTCGATTCTGATTGACTTTCGGTCGGTTTTAATCTGATTCTGATGCTCCAACGTAAAGATTGTTCCACCATTGTCAGCGTCCTCGACTTTATAGTTGAAGCCGTGGATAAGATAAGACTCGATAGGTTGACCATCCTGAAATTTTATAGTAAATCGTCAAAATTTTACACAACATTTTACACAACGTTATATTTCTTTCTGTTAACTTACGAATTCAGCATCATAAAAGTTGAGAAATAAGTTCTGGTGGAATCGGGCATATTTGACTTGCTCTCCAACTCTTCGCGATCTTAAAAACACTTTACCGGTAGCCAAGATCTTTTTTTCCGATTCTGCTGTAGGTGCCGAAACCCTTCTTAGATGCTGATTTTGTGGTGGCTTAAAGAGATCCTTGGGTCTTTCCGCGCGTCTTCCATTGTCGTACATGATTCGAATAATGTCATCCAATGGATCCGCTTTGAAAGTTTTGGCCAACTCTTCGTTTCCATTGAATTGTGGCGGTTCATTTTCTTCCGTCGGGTAGTTCCACACAGAATTGATGGTGTTATGAAGAGTAATGCCTGGTTTGGTTATGATCTGGGTGAGAAGTGTTGGTTTGGAGAGTTGGATCATCTCCGTCGGGAAGAGATCCATGTTTAGATATTCCAGCCAGAGGCGATCAAAGCATTCCGGGCAAACCTTCACCGATTCAAAGTTTTTCGCTCTGACTGGAGCATAGCCAACGCAACGACGGCAGATTAGCTATAAAAACAAATAGTTCTTCTCATATCAAATAATGCCTACCCATCCACAATTTCGACAATGATGACGCCTTACAACGACGCTGAATTTGGACTCGCATCCGGCCATCAAACACTTTGTGGCTTTGTTGTCAGGAATCCATAGGGCGTCTTCAAAAATATAACAAATAAATTATTTAGTAACCTATAACCCACCTTTTACTATTTCCTTCTCTTCTGCGACGGGTGTTGTGGATGCAGATTCAATGACTGGCAATTGCTGAGGATCGAGTTTCATCTGCGTTCTTGGCCTCCTCATTTTCCGCACATTTCTCCATTCATTTATTGTTTGATCCAGTCTTTTTACCAGTTGATCTCTTTCCAATCTTGATTTACACAGGAAGATGTGAGACTTCTTTGGATTTATGACAGCGAATTCCTTCTCATAGTCCGCATGTTCCTCCACATGAGTTCGAAGTTGTTCCACCGGGATTCTATATATCCGTTGAGTGTCGAAATAGTCGGATCCAAGGGAGTAACGACAAATCAGAAGGTAGTCCGTGAACTAAAATAAAACTTTATAATAAAGCAAAGTTCTCAACCAGAAAAAACATATTACTCATGCGAACATACCAGAACGAGATGTCTTTCTTGTAATTCCCTTCGACTTTGCTTCATCAATCTGCAGTCGAACACCAGTCTTCTTCCAGGAGCGAACACATCGAAGCAACCCTGAAGTTTTCGATGCAATTCCATCATCTTTCGGTTCGAATCAGCATCCGCCAGTCGAATATTAATCGTTTCCGAGACGACTTTCAACCTCTTCAGGGCTTCTGAAAATAAAAGTTCATAAATTATTATAAATATATGACTCATCCAGACAAACATTGACCAAGATAATTATAGCAAATATTGAGTTTACTAAAAACAAAAACAGAAAAAAGCTTACTCTCAGCGATCTCGTGTTCTTCAGAGTCCGATGGCAGTAATTTTTGGTATCTTTCCATGAGTAGATTGTACCGAACTACATTCTGATGTACTCCATCTAGATGCATAACAAGGGAGATCCCTCTGGGGGTAAACGAAGCCAAGGACGAAGTGGAACTGGTTTGATCAGCATTATTTTGAGCATTGAGCACCTCGTCTTCAAACAATTTAGTAACATGAGCAAGATCTCTGTTGTCTTCGAGGGCTTTTGTCAGTTCTTCACAAATTCCTTGCTTCTCTTTGAGGAATTCGCTGCAGATCTTGAGGTAGTCAGCTAATTTAAGGAAGACAGATGCAAAATCTGGCTGTCTGGAGTCCCTAAAATCATGGTGTCTTCAATAAAAAAAAATCCAAGACATAACGTAATATTAACGTAACAAAATTCAACCCGCATTACCACGAAAACATACCATTTCTGATATTTCTGACCAAATTCAGTTAAGAAAACCTGATGAACGTTCAATATCAAGTTCAAATGCCTGGCAAGGCGTTCCAAAACATGAGGGCGACCATCGGATGGGGGTATTAAAGCTTGCCGATTCGTTCTTCTTATAAAACCATCGATGTAGTTTGGGAAGTAAACTGCGATATTGCGCAACAACTCCACATAATTCTTTTGCATTTTGTAGAATTCGTGGATCAGTCCATGGAGATCTTTTAGGCGACGACTCTAAAACAACATCAAAGTTGAAGCAAAAAGATACTATAACGCATTCAACAAGAAAATAGTGATCCATAAAGACTAACAATCTTCATACCTCTTTCTCATCATCTGCTTTGTATTCAAAAATTTCAAGATCAACATCTTCGGATAACGTAGATGTGCTGGGAGAACTCTCGAGAGATGTGGGGCTTCTAAATCACAATTAAAAAATAATAAACTATTCCATACTCAATTCGTTTCTTCTGATTTACACTTAGGAATTGTTGAGTCAACCGCCGGTCAAATTCTTTCTCCCCATCGAAAGAAGCCGGCTTCTTCGGAGGTGGTGGGGGCTCACTTTTGCAAGAATTCTGGGCAGCCCGATTGACTTTGGAACTCTGGGGACGCATACGACCGACATCTGGAGGAAGGATGGGTCTGAAAACATCCACTATAAAAACTTTTCATCAAATTATTTAATCATCTCCTACAGGAATAACACATTCTTGACGGTTATGACAATCTTGTTCCGTAAAATCCCAATACAAACAACCAAATGCTCAGAGACAATAAAAAATGATTTTTTCATGAATCATGATTTCCATAAATAAATCGGAAGATGAAAATGGCCAAACAAGAACTTTGCCATAATCACGCACCTTTTTAATCGAATGAACTTACTGGACAACAGACAACTTCTTAAGGATCCCCTTCGTCTTCAACTCCTCCATAATACTAGAATGAATTTGTTTGGTTGGGCCAATAAATGAATTCTTCCTGGACGGAACGTCCGCAAAATCATCGGAATAATCAGAATCCGAGTCTTCTGAATCCACCTTCGGTCCATCAGACTTGTCTTCCACCGAAACCGAGGGTATCATGTTCCCGGTGAGATAACTGAAAACAAAATAAACATAATAAAAAAGAGCCGTCTTTTATAATGTTTGATTGAAATGAGGAGGGATGACAGGAGTTGTGCAAAAAGCATGAAGGGAGTTGTCATTTCGAGCAGAGCGCTGATCGAATAAACTTGGAAATTACACTTGAACTTCAAATTTGCAAAATTGGGAAAACGGGCTGATAATCATTCCCAAAAAAGGGCTGAGCTGAGAAAAAACAAAAACACAACGTTTCCAGGAAAAGGAACTAATTTATACTGTGAACTAAAGACAAGAAATTCCACTCATCTTCTTCGAACGCACTGCCTTTTATATGACTTTATCTTCTAGCTTTAGACCACATAAGGTAAAACCACCCAAGTCATGGCCATTAAATTCCGGAAGAATCCCCAAGCACTCTGTAAAGTAAGTTCCCTCTCCTGCAAAACAAATAGAGCAGACCGACGTGGTATATAGAGCGAGCTACCCTCCCCGTCCCTCAGTTTCTGGTCGGATTATAAAAGAAGCGGACGCAGACCATTTTGTTTGCATATTTGGCTCATACCTATGCTGGCTGTCGAACTGCCGAACCACGTCCTTCACCGATCGCACCGTTCCACAAACCATTTCCTCAGTTACAATCGGTTTCGATGCAAGCGGAGGCCTTTTCAGAAGGGCCGGCTTTCTTGGCAGGGGTGGTAGGTTGGTTGGCTTCCGAGGTGGCTGAGGCGAGGCTCTCGAACTTCCCACGGAAACATTCTGATTACCTATAATTAGTGTAATTATTGCGCGAACTAGTCTTGGGAACAATTGCATAGGTTCACCTAGTATAATATGGCTTTAGAGAAAGTGATTCCTTAAAATGGCGGGATTCACCACGATTTGTCAGGTAACCCTATCTTGGTTGAAGTACTTGGAAATGTTACCTAAACTAATTGATTTGTATAATTTATGCCTAAATTATCGAAATTCTTTCAAGATTTTGTTTCATAAATATTATTCATAGCGACAGAATCACGTGACTATTCCGTGACGGGAAGACAATCGATAAAATAACAAGAGTTAGCTTACCTGTCTCTGCCCGGCCGTTCAAAGTTATTTTTTGGGCCGCGAAAAGGGCTCGGACCTGCTCGAAATCCTGGGAGCTCTGGTCGATAGCCTGATCCACACTCATTCGGGCCGGAGACACATCAACTCTTCTTCAATTAGCACATTATCGTTGATCTCTCCATTGATAAAAAATTTTTGATCGAAAAAATAATAAAACAAATGAGACGTCTGGAAAATGCGTCATATGAAATTCTTAGAAGACGGATTGAAGTGACACCTATATTCTTAGAAAGGGTAAATAAATATGCTGAATAATCAAAGGACGGCCGTTTTGTGTAAAACAACTGGTAAAGGAGTGTCACAATGACGCATTTTCTGGGCATTGTGATACAAGTCAAACAAAACAAGAAGAACCTGCCCGCAAAACCTCTGAAGAAAAAACAAAGTGAATTGATGTCTCGCGAACACCCAGCTCCATCTGAAAGTGTGAACCATAAATCTTTTATGCCCGGAGGGTTGGATTGCAATTAATCCCCCACCATCCACAAAATCAACCTCAAGAGATGGAGATGGGTCCGCAAGAAACGCGCGACCAGTAAACGGAGGTTATTTCAAGGTCTTTAGCAGCAGCCTTGTAGTAGAAGTTGTACACCGGGAGTCTGAATGAGTCATTTCGAAAAAAAAAACAAAAAATCTGCCCACTCTCCGCGATCGACGCGCTCTCTCGGTGCGGGCGGTGGCGAGAAGACATTTGATCTGATTCCGCCTTCTGACTGACCACTCTGACAAATTTAATATTTTATGGCCAAGTGTTTTTTGGCCGAAACATGTGCAGGAATGACAAAACATTTTGCTTGGGAAGTTGGACATTGAACATAAGGTGATTGAAATGGACGAAACCACACAAACCTTAAAACCTAAATCCATAAAAAAAAGACTATCGTCGGATTTACATCAAAATGACATCATTTTTTTGTGTTTTTGCTTGCATTTTACTGTACCTCATCCGTAACAGATGTTTTTATTTGATGTAAACATTGCAAATTTGGCTACTTTATTTATTTCTGGAATGCTTTGTGCCGTTCGTCCAACGTGTTGGACATGCCAGAACTCTTATGTTTTCTGACAAGTATGTTTGTCCTTGTTTTGAGAATAATTAGGGTTTCTCTAATTGGACTTGGGATGAAAACAGCGTTCCATTTGATGGCATCTCTATTAAACGGTCTGTTGGGACATCCCTGTGGTCCGTAATTAGAGTTTGCCTTTGTAATTCCATGTTGAGAAAAGTCTTTTATAATAACCAATGTCGCGGTGTGTGCATAATTTTCCTTGATAAATTTGCAATGAGTTTAACGAAGAGTCTTGAGAATAGAAATTGTAGCAGTAAGTATCGTTGTGTACACAAAGAGAGCAAAAAATAATTATATCTTTAGTTTACACGCCCTAAGGGCTAAATTCTTTGTTTTGAAGGAGTAAAATGTTGGTCAACGACAGGAGGTGGAAACTTTTTTTACGATTACTTGGGGAAATCGGGCAAAAGTAATCCCTTGTGAAACTTTTTCGTTTTTTTCATTTATGCAATGCTGGGTCAAAGTAACATGGATGACATTGGCAATATCATGGTTTTATTTTTAGTAATGTATGTTAAGGTATGTCATGGTCTCTGGAGACGACTGTAATCATTGCGTAGGTAGAACGAATAAATTTTTTATTTTTGATATTCATACCTTCTTTGGTTACCGTTACTCTTACAGTTTACAATAATATCCCCCCTTGTAGTACATTCTCTATTTTTCACATAATCATAATTATATAAATACCGTGGGTATTCAAGAATTTAATAATAAATAATAACAGCTCTCTTTAATTATCGCGTATGATGACGCATTGCACGCACATTTTTCTTGTCCTTACGGGATGTTCTGTAGAGCTATTTTTGGAGAAATTAGAGTATGCA
Organism: Bursaphelenchus xylophilus; assembly: GCA_904066235.2. Lineage (NCBI taxonomy): Eukaryota > Metazoa > Nematoda > Chromadorea > Rhabditida > Aphelenchoididae > Bursaphelenchus > Bursaphelenchus xylophilus. The sequence goes on from CAJFCV020000004.1 coordinate 7,345,201, forward strand.
AAACCAGTACGTAAAGTGCGTTATAGGGCTTTGGCTTCATCTCTGATCACTTCAATATGTAAAGGAATATGTTTAGAACTGAGAATTTAATTACTTATGAAAGACAAGTTCCCAATCCCTCATCTCTCATTCCCAAATTTATTAATGTAACCTGTTTGGATGACTGAAGGAGGCTAATCCCGCAATTACAACATATAACTCTAATCTGGGTCCGCTTTTCCAGCACTTTCCAAACATAGCCCACCAAATCAAATTTGAATATTTATTGGCTTTATTGTGATAATAAGAGTGGCTTCGCAAGGCACGGCCTCTTCGGCCATAGAGGCTAATGGTACTCGAACAAATTGAGATTTTTTCGGTAGGGACGCGCTCGACTCGTGATATTCTTCGTTTTTATAATTGATACACGCCCTTCGGCCCGAGGAGCATAAGCCTGCCAAACGGGAACATAACGCGGCTTAATTGGACCCTCAGAGATGTCACATCACTCATCAGAGGCGTGGATCCCATATCCGCATTTATCAGGAATTAATTTAGGTTATATTGCACTCGGATGACGTAACGCCGAACCTAATCACACTAGGTCAAAACGTCCTTACGGCGAGTTCAAAGGGTGCTGAAAGTAGAGTACCATGGACTATATACTTGTAGTATCGTCTGATAGTTTAATCTCCCCAAGGAGAGGAAGATTGGAGCGCTTCGAGTTTAATTTTTTGACTAAATAAATCTTATCCTTCAAGTGTTATGTATAACGTCATTAAGAACCTTCATCAAACTCCTATTATTGATAATCACCGCTTTGGAGTCTAGTCTTTCTTCATACCAGATGTTTTTATTGCAATAATTGATATTTCCGTCTTCATCAAAGGCTTTTAATGATGCAGATGTAGATTCAAAGAGGATCATTTACACGTTCTTTTCACAGAATTTTTACGTTTCTTAAAATGGAGCGGTACGTAGTTTGTGAATCTTTTATACTTCATGTTATTGCAGGATTTTTTTTGAAATATTAATCATCATTTTACTGTAGATTTTTGTGAAATTACTATAATATATTATCATTTTTGGTCGGCAATTTAGACTCTGGCACGCACACAGAGAATGCGTGCGGAAGTTCCCTGTTTAGTGAATACGTATCTTCACATGAAGTACAAGTCTCTGATATATAAATCATCTTGCCTTTTACGACTCGATTTGCATATTGGAGTGGTTGTTAGTGATGTTTACCAATTACTTACTCCTTCTGGTGGCTTTTATTTTTCATCGGAGCCTTGAATGTGCATGAACATCGCAATAAAAGTACAAGTCTTATTGTTATTTACGTTCCCCTAACTCCCTTTTCCCTGCTCGCCGGCAGATTAATATGCCTTTCTGAGATATTTGATATACTTTGAAGATATTTACGGAAGCTTTGCAGTTATAAGCCAAAAACTCCAGTGCAATGGATGGCACGGTGCCCGCTTCCAGACTCCATGTTAGCCATGATTACAGAGGAAGAACGGTGAGAAAAATTTTGCATGAAAGTTTTTGTAGCGACTCGTAGACATGGATATATATATAAGATTTACAGCTCCGACGAACGTCCTCTCTCCAACTTCCCAATGAATTCGAAAAACTTCGGTTACAGAAGCCCTTCGGAGTAGTCGTTTCAGCCCTTTCTAGTATCAAAAACAGCACGATCAGTGTCTATGCCTCAACATTAAGTGCCGTCGGACTTCTGGATGCGGGAATTCCATCGGAAAGACCTCTAAATTTGTATTCAACAATGAAAAAGTACAAATGTTGTTTTGGTATATGCAAATTGAAGCCGGCTTCAGCTGCCATCGGCATTTTCTCTACATTATATCCGGTTGTCAGTAAGTTAATACATAAAGATAATAACCTTTATGTAAATTTATTGCGACATTTTTTTGAACCAACCGCTTTTAAGATCAAGTGAGGTATGAGATGTAAATCTCATAGTATTAATATTAATTTTAGTTATTATAAGGTATGAGAGTGCTTGCCCGTAGATTTATATAAAGAATTAATGAAAGCTGATGAGAGACGACCTTTTATTTTCAGTACTTCTTGTCTGGTGCTATTACGAGCGACAGCATCAGAGAACGGCATCTCTCCCGATCTCCCTTCCAGCTCTCTTGTTCATCATGTATAAAGTTTTATCAAGCATTTTATTATTGACAGGGCTCTTGTGGAATGCCCATTACCTCCTCATTCCTTTCATGGTAAACTTGGTAAGCTAAGATATGAGAAGTATGCATAAATTGTGACTTGAGGAGCCATATTATACTCTTTTTAGGCTCTAAATATCATGGGATCAATGGGATTAGGGATCTTCTTGATGTTATCCAACGATCGACTAGGCACGCAGCTCTTCCCCGCCTTTGCCATATGTTCGGTTGGACTGATTGCCATGTATTTGTGGTTCTTGGCCATCATTTTCATGACCTTTGTGTTGATCAGAGATAAGAAACGACTTCGAGAAGGGCGATTTACGCTGGTCAATAAGGAAGATCACTCTGTACATTATTTAGAGCGAGTAAACAGTGCGCAATTCTGATGTTTTTTATGTGAATAATAAATATTTGTTGAACTTTGTTCTCGTATTTTACCCTATGTGTTGTTTTTATCGTCCGTTTACCGATTTTTTGATTGAAACAAATTTTAAGTCATCAAATTGTTATCATCCTACTTTTACAACATAAGCAACAGTTATGATCGGAAAGACATGTTAAGACCGATGTGATGCTGAGCCGGGTAACATCTGCCAACTTGGCACTTAGGAATGAGGTACCCCATGTCATGTTTTTATTTATTTTGGGACAAGAGACCGAGAAAATAAAAAAATTTTTGAATGCGAAAAATAAAAAGTGGAGAAAACTGGTGGAAAAGGAGCCTTCGGAGAGAGCTTTCGGGTTGAAAAAGGCCTGCTCTCTCTTCGCCCCGTCTTCCACTCCCATTCCGACATGTGATGCACTTTCGCTCCGATTCTATTTTCTCTCGATTTTTCGACCATAACTCGGCCAGCTCTTGGCCAATTTCCCTGAAATTTTAATATTCTGTAGAAAATTTTACGGGCTTTAATTTGGTATTAATTTTATAATAATCGGCGAAGGATAACGTGTCGAAAATGGCTTTTTTCTGATTATCGACTTTGTGTATCTTTGACGCGAGAGAGCACCTTTTAAATTCAAATTGTAATACGTTTTTCTGATCGGTATGATTGTATGTTTGCAGGGAATGGGGCGTCCTTACATCGAGGTGCCCAATGGGAGTCATGTGTTCGTCTGCAAGAAGTGTCGGACCTTCGTGGCCAGTAGTGACCATTTCACAAGCGATGCCTTTCAAGGTAATTACCGTAATCCCATAGATTTTTGTTTGGGGCTATGTTCAGTTTACGTTGTAGGTATTGTAATAGTATTTTTTTAGCTGGTAGTGGAAAAGCGTTCCTGTTCCGGAATGCTTTCAACGTGACGACTTCGTCCGTGGAGAAGAAGAGCATGATCACTGGGGAACATATTGTCAGAGATATCTTCTGCGCACAGTGCAATGTAAGCTCTAACCGTTTTTTTCTCTCTTCCATAATTTAGAAACACCTGAGTCGTCGTCTCAATACATCATTTCCGGTCTGATTGATCATGAATATTATAAAAAAGAAACCGATCTTACTCGTTTCAGACCAAAATCGGATGGATGTACGAACTAGCATATGAAGAGAGTCAGAAGTATAAAGAAGGGCAATACATTCTGGAATGGGCTTACATTATCTGCATGAACAATGAACATGATAAAGCTGATATTCCACATGTTGATGATGATGAAGAAACCGTCGATCTGGTAATGCAGCGACTATTACCTGAGTACATAATCAACAATGGAATGCCGGATGACCATCCTTCTGTGGAATTACATTATCATAACCGGATGAGGAATCCAATGAGATATCATTATCAAAGGTGACTAGCACCGATGTGACCATAACCTAAAATATTTGGTGATTGGTCAACGAATACGGGCTCTACCTCACAGAAAATGAAGACGGAAGATCAATGGCCTTATTGTGTACATAAATGGTGATGTAAATAATTTATATTGTAACTGATGCAAGTCTAATTTAAATGTCTAAAAAATTTAATTGTAATAAACAAGGAGATAAAATTGTACAAAGCCCAAAGTATAGTCGAATCGCATTATGCGCGTTCCTGATCCTCTCACAAATTGTAAAAATTAGAAGCAGGGGTGGCAAACGGGCCTCTTTTTCCAAATTTCAGGCCCGGGGCCCGGCCCGGCAAAATCCCAGGCCCGGCCCGGCCCGGTTCAAAATTTTGCAGGCCCGGCCCGGCCCGGCCCGGTAGAAATCAGGCCCGGCCCGGCCCGGTAAAAGCCCGGTTAGGGCGCGAGCTGGAAATTTTCCTTTGATCTTACCGCCTCTGTAGTGTGCTAAAATCTGCTAAGAACTATCCTATATGTATTATATGTTCTAATTTGGACCTTATATTATAACATATATGCAAAAAAGTACTATAAAGTAATAAACTATTGTAGAACTTGATATACTAAAAATGCAAACCTATCCAAAAATTTTTCCGGCGCGAAAACATTGAATGCCAAACGTTTGGCATTTCGACAAAACCGGGCCGGGCCGGGCCTGAAAATGGCTCAGGCCCGCGGCCCGGCCCGGTAAAAAGCAGGCCCGGCCCGGCCCGTTTCAAAATTTGCCAGGCCCGGCCCGTTTAGGCCCGATCGGGCCGGGCTTCGCCGGGCCGGGCCGGCCCGGCCCGGTGGCCACCCCTGATTAGAAGTAAAAAGTTTTTTGACACTTCGTTGGAATTATTCGATATTTGCACTCATTTTTTTTCGTACTTTTTTTTCTTATCCAAGGAGAGAGAAAGAGATAACTGGTAACTTATCCCTTTCCAACTACAATTGGCTTTGTGTCACTTGAAAATTATATTACGTTTCTCTGTCGCGTTGTAATTAGAGCTTCTTTGTTATTGAACTTTTTATATTTATTTCTGGCAAAACTTTCGTTAATTATCACCCAAAAAAACAACGAGAGACGGTTCTTTTTCACATTGATTTCATGCTTTTTTATTCTGTGGTTATAAAGGATATAAGTCTTGTATCTTCCCAATGTTGATATTTATTTACTTTTTGCAGAAAATCCGGTAGAATTCTATAGAAATCTCAAGAAATGGGTCGAGTGTACCTCGAACATGCTGGAGGGATGATCACATATCATTGCGAGAAGTGTCACACCTACCTTACCAGTGAAAGTCGATTGCAATCAACTGCTTTCCAAGGTGAGATCGCATTTTTGTTCATGTTTTTAGTGTTAAATGCGATAATTGTCTACCCGATACTGTAAATACCTAAATATAAAACAACAAAATCTTTCTTTTATAAGCATACAGTTAATGCCATTGGTATTCTAGGTTCTACAGGCCCAGCATTCCTCTTCACGGATGTGAAAAATGTGGATCTGTCCAAGACAGACACGCGAACCATGATCACGGGTGAGCACATTGTTCGCGATGTGTTCTGCAAGAACTGTAGCCTCAAGATCGGCTGGATGTATGAGTTTGCCTATGCTGAATCCCAGAAGTACAAAGAAGGTGAGGATAATGTTGTTTTATTTGATGCAAGTGTCCTCCAGATGCTTTTTGCGATTACTGTCGCTATTTTTTCTGACGTTTTTCGCTTCCGTCTGTTCTAACTTTCGCTCGGTTCCCTTCTTGATGTTTATATTATACTTGCGTCTTCGGTTATCTCAACCAAAGCGGATAGCGTTTATTGGAATCAATTGCATCTCTAAGTGATTATATCTCTCCGGTCTATAGAACATCAAGCCTTTCTCGTCCCGTTTCATGGCTGTCAGCTGAGCAGGGGTGGTCGGCGGGCCGGGCCGGCCCGGCCCAAACGGGCCGGCCGGCCTCAAAAATGGAAATTGACAAACGGGCCGGGCCCGTCACGGGCCGGGCCGGGCCGCGGGCCTGGGGTTTTTCCGGCCCGGCCCGGCCCGTCTAAAATACAATGCCAAACCGTTGGCATTCATTGTTTTCGCGCCGGGAAAATTAATTGATGTTGTTATAGTTGCTGTTTCTCAAGTTCTAAAACGTTTACAAGTCTCTAGTTCCATTATAGAACCACAAAACTATCACATTGATCCTTTACTAGCTAGATCAACGCCTTTTTTGCCTCAGTTTAGATCCCGAGCCTGGGCGCAGTTCGCAGAACCCTCTATAGACGGGCCTGCACGGGCCGGGCCGGGCCAGGCCCGTCACGGGCCGGGCCGGGCCGGGCCTGGAAAAAGACTAGACGGGCCGGGCCGGGCCGGTCAATTAGACGGGCCGGGCCGCGGGCCGAAAATCGGAAAAATAGGGTCTGCTGACCACCCCTGCAGCTGAGTGCACTAGGGAGAGACTTGGCGCATTCGGAAAATCAAAGAGAAAAACTTGACCCATTTTTTATTGCAGGTCGATTTATCCTTGAGCGGAAGCTGTTGACCGTCAACGAAGATGCCTTTCAGACCGGTGTAGCCCGTTCCAGATGTGGATCAAACTCTTCGGCCGACAGTAGCAACGTCTCCTCGATTACCATTACCTAAAACGTTATTTGATAATCGATCCACAGGTCGCTAATCGATTGCTCTTTGCCTCCGCAATATATTCCCCCTCTTCCTATGGACCCGTTGTACATTTTAAATTATTTTTGCATGGTGTATGCATAAACGTGTATATTTGCTTGCGTTTTTTATTCCGAGCGGTCGATTTGCCGATGAAATTATTTCTTTTGAGTACGTAATCTTTTGTTATCGTTTTTTAGTATTGGTGGTCATGACGATCTTACCCAAATCAAAGAAGTCTCATATTAAACCTGAGCACAGAGAACGTTCTGATAGGTAACTCTTATTTTTTGGTTCTTTCCGCCGTGATAAATGGACTTTATACGTTTCTTAATTTTAGAAGAGGTCTTCCGTCCAACAGCAACTTGCCTCATGTTGAGCGTTCGCATCATTTGATCAAGCCCCAGCCAAATTTGCTGCTGCCGCCTGGTCCAAGCTCGGCATCTATTCCTTCTGCGAACCTTCCCAAATCTTTTGGCGGAACCAAGAAGGCTCCTCGTCGCACGGTAGCCGATGTCCCTCATTATTCCCAAAAACCAACGGTTAAGAGAAGACCCGAGGTGCAAGGGGATAAGCATAACACCGCCGAAGGTGAGTATTTTTAGTGTTTAATATTTAGATGTTTAGCGCCAAACAGCGACGATGAATATGGTGGAGGGTTCAACGATGTAGAGCTGGAGTTGGCCTTCGTTGAGAGAATGAAGACTGTCAGAGGATTCGTGGTGAAGGAAGTCAAAGGCGACGGCGCTTGTATGTTCAGAGCTGTTGGTAAGTATTACAGATGATCGTTTCTATGCTGTTTTGAGGCTTTATTATACTTATTTTTGTTTTCAGCTGATCAAATTTATGGAGATGAAGAGATGCATCATGAAGTGAGAAGACTATGCATGGACTATGTCGCCAAGAACCGCGACCATTTTTCTCAATTTATCACGGAAGAATTCAACGATTATTTGGCTAGAAAACGTTTGGATAACGTCCATGGAAATCATGTAGAACTCCAAGCTATGTCCGAGATCTTCTTGAGACCAATCGAGGTGTTCGAGTACAGTACAGAACCCATCAACACATTTCATCCAATCTCCCGAGAAGCTAACACGGGCGTTGAGAACCCGGCTATTAGATTATCTTACCATGGAAGTGTCCATTACAATTCTGGTAAGTTTGCTATTTCCTTTTTGTACTTAACCGTTTAGTTGTGGATCCGTTTACCCCTTCCGTTGGAGTTGGTCTTGGTCTACCAGAATATCAACCAGGTCTGGCCGACAGGAATTTGATGAAGGAGGCTACTCAAGCATCCGAGAGACAGCTGATTGAGGATGCTATGCTCAAGGATAAGATGAAAATGACAGATTGGGAAAGGACTGAAGACGAGCTCAACAGACAGATTGCTTCTGAAAGTTACATGGACTATCTGAAATCCGTTGAACGCCAGAATGAAATAAAGGCGCATCAGAAGTCCCCTCATCACGAGAAACCTCCGGGCCTTCAACCCCACGCTCCTAGACCAAGAACGACCAAACAAAAATCCCCATCTCCGCCGGAAGAGGGAAGACAAGTTGCTGGGCACTCGAGTTGCTCTAGGGCGGCCTTGGGTGGAAAGAGAGGGGCTTCATCTCCGAATTTGCCCTCTTCAAGTAGAGATATAGATGATTACAGACTCCCAAAAATGTACAAAAATGGTGAGTTATGTTTCATAAAATATTATTGTTTTTGAATTTAGATTATGCATCAACTTCCATGCCAAACATTGATACCGACTTTGGTCAAAGTCTGTCTCATCCAAACCCGGCTTTACTCAAGCCATCAACCTCAGCCATAGATCTCCTCAGATTTCCAAATCAAGAACCTTGCTCATCAAACAAATCTCAGGAACCAGAAGAGAGGAAAGAAAATAACAACAAACCCAGGGAATCGGAAGAACAAAACTCAGGAGTTGGACTTTATGAAGAGCTATTGGCTTCTAGTGCATGTAAGTTGCGATTCTTTATCTGGTTTTATCCCGTCCGTCGTGATTGAGACAGTCGTGATTACATTCGATAATTTTAGCATACGGTGACTGGAATAGCCCTCTGTTGGACGAAACTGCTCTCCTTGCGCAAGCTCTTGCCCTTTCCCAACAAGAATTCTTGGATTCACTTGAGAAAAACAAGTCCGACAAATAGAATCTCAGCTGTGCGGCATGGTGAATGTCTATTTTTGTTCGGGTCTATTGTATAAATGTCCCCCCATAAATAACTATGACTTGTTTTAGAACGCGGTTTAGTCTTTTATAAAACCTCTATTCCTTTCAATGCGGTGAATCAAAATTTTCTCTGCTGTAATGTTGTTTCCTTGCTAAGTGTACAGTCAAATCAGACGTCAAAAACCTAGCTCTATGTACAAATCTATCCTTATGCTTTTAACGCGCAAATTATACAGAAATCCTACGTCACGATTTGAAATTCAAAACTTTTATTGCTTACAATAATAAAGGAACAAGAACTTTTGTGGAATGTCTTTTCTAACACCGACGAGAGACCCATAATTAGAAGGGTAATACCATAATATGTAATACTACAGTCTAGGCCGTTAATTTCATTATGAATGTGAACAGAAGAGGGACCCGCTTCCCGAGATTCTTGTATTTGTAGTGCTGCGTTTGAGTGGAGGATTAGCGGCGCAGTTCCAATCTTGACGATACCTAAACCAATAAAGTAATGTTTAAATATGAAGAAAGAGCAGGCAAGATTTCGGTACTTACCCTGTCTTGTTCCGCGGGTTGTTCGTCAAAGAATTGACGCTCCCATTCTTCATGGGCCTGTGCCAGATGTTCGCCGGAGCTTGGAGTGACGGCCGTGTAATGAGCGGAACCAAATCCAAGACCCCCGGGTCTATTCTCAGGATTGAAAGGGTCAGTGTGGGCACTCGAAAAAGCCCCGGAACCAGATGTTCGGGAGGCAGACAACCTCCAATTTGGGTTGATGTTCAGAACGCTGTATCTAAAAGAAGAAAACCTCACCAACTTTTACAGATGGCTGGAAAAAACTCAAGAAATAATTTACATACCGGTTTCGGTTCGAATAGATAATCTTGGCAACTACAGCAATACCGACAAAGAATAAAATGGTGCAAAAGAAGAACAAGGAGTGAGAATCTTCTTCAGGAATTGCTGTGGTGGTAACTACAGTTGAAGTTGACGTCAAGATCGTAGTTGTAGTGGTCGAGATCGTGGTAGTGGTGGTCGAGGTCGTGGCATTATCATCTTCAATTGCGGAAACATCCGTGTTGTTCAAAAGCTTTGCCACATTATCCATGGCAATCCCTACAAAAATATAGCAATATCCAATTACAACACTTCAAAAGCTAACAAATAATATCAACATCTTTAAATATTTACTGGTTCCAACCAGTTATTTGCCAAGAATCGGCTGTATTTTACCATATTTATCAATCACTAAAGCATTTACATTTTACAATAATTATAAGTTAGACAATTAGGCCACGAACAAGGAGACTTCTTGAGAATGCTATCAAAAACAAAAAAAGGACGGAGTGTAGCAAAAGAACGTAAGAAATGGCAGTGTTCAGTTCCGGTTGATGTCCTGCGCCAGTCGATAGCTTTGGGCGTTGTTCCAATCGAACTTGGACCTGGTAATGGGGAGCTTACGACGGAGTGTTTTGAAGGTACTATCTGACATCACAGTGTAATTCTGGAGAACGGCACTCTGAAACAAAAAATATTTATAAATTAAAACCGCTCATAAGGTTCACCGCATGCTTTATACGATTAATATGGAAACCTCGAAAGGTCTTCTCTTCCCAAAATTTTTCGGTGTTTTGAGAGAACTCCGTTCGAACGGGTGGCTAATTTGATGAGTCGTTTCGTAACATCCGTTACGTAACTGTTTTAATCAACCACAAATAGTAAATAAGAAGTCAGAATGCAATAAAAGCAAGGGCAATATCAACAAACTTACTTCGAATGAGGTTTCCGCTTCATGGATGGCGTTGACCACATTCTTTGCTGTGTCAGCCACATTCAGCGAATATTTGGCTTCACCGGCCAGGTTCTTTTTGGTCGACAATTGGACATTTCCATCTTCATAGTAATGAACGTTTATTCTGGCGATCCCATTGATCTGGACGTTCCCTTGTTTCTTCTCTAATGCAGGAACTTCCCATTGAGAACGCCAACGGCCATTCCAATAATTCTTGGCCTGGAAAATGTGGGATTCGATGGCTATGGCAAGATGTCCATTGAAAATAAAAACAACGCCAGTTCCAATGTTGTGATAATGCTCTTGGAGATAATGGTTCAACTCCTAAAGAAGCGTGAATCAGAGATTGAATAAAAATGGGGGTATAAACTTTCAGGACAGTGGAATATTTTTCAATGAAAAAAACTTCAAAGGCGAACTTACAGTCTGAACTGCCTTCCTGAAATTTTCAAGCTTCTCGTCGACGTTTGGTTGTTCATAGGGTTGAATGTCAGACGCTGTTTTGGAGAGGAAGTCGAATTTAAAGGAGGTTTTTGTGTTCGGATCGAAGAACCGACCCTCGGAAATCTCGTTGTAATTCGTTAACAACGTCTAAAAATAAAATGATAAAAATAAATTTGAACTAACCTTTGACTGATCGGTTTCCAACGCTATTGGCAACAACTGATCTTTGTGGTACTGAGCGGCTGCCCGCGAACATGTTCCCATTAGCTTGTCATCGTTAAGCAGAACTCTAACGTCATTCCAGACCTCGTTGAATTCACCGGGCGGCGCTTCTTGTATCAATTCGGATGCAATCTTCCCTTTTTCCGCATCGGAGACAAACTCTTCAGCCATTTCTCAGATCTTGCCTAAAGTCTTATATTACACTAAAAGTGTGACAATGAAAAGAAACTCCGCGGGTGTGAATCACTGATACGCTCGAAACACAGTCGGCAAAAAACAAACATATCGCTCCAATCTTCTCGTATACATCATCTTTTCGATTGAAAAAGATCTTTTTCATTTAGTTGACGGAATGCCAAGGCAAGGATTAGCATTCAACTCTATCGTTCTGGGAGAAAGCGGGATACACGGTGTAAAATTATATATTTTATTTTGGAACTTTGATCAAATCTGTTTATCTGATCGGGGTGAGCAATATCAGATATTGCTTAAAATAAGCTTATATGTTTTTTAAGCTCAGCTTTGAACGAAACGTTTGGAAAGGCTTTTGAAAGTAAGTTTAGTGGTTAATGTATGTGTTACATACCTAAAATTTTAATGATTTATTTTGTAAACGATGGCGATTGTATCAAGACGTCCTTAGGGACGGTGTTATAGTTTGAAAGATTGACAATTGGGCTGTTTGATAGTTCTTTTAATTTTAGTTTTCTGTTTCCACTCAATCCAATCGGGTACGGCCCTTTTTGCCACATTTAGGTATAGAAATCTGCGTCTGATAAGAAGAGTTTCCATATCGAGACTTTTAGAAGTATACGCAAGAGAGTTGGGACCCCAAGCGTCAGCACGCATGTTTTTCTAACAGTTTTATATCGAATAACTCATGTTTTAATGACTTCTTATCAGTCTCCGTCAGTTTCTGGTGTCCTTGTGTTGGAATTTGATTAAGGTAGTCTTGAAACTGTTTGAAACGTGGTTTAATTGTTCTTGCGAAGTGAATGTTTGATGTCCGAACGCGCCTTCTTAAGGCAAAAGTAAGAGGCAGATGGGTCATTATTATCAAAAAAAAAAGACTTATCAAGAACTACTAATGCTCTTCAAACTCAATTTAATCATTATCTCGGATGGTCTTTTACTGTCAATTAACGGTTCGCACGTATTTCAGATGAACGAGACGTACGGGTCGAATGGGAGTACCGGTCAGAGTGATCCGATGGATGTGCCCCGAGAAATGAGAGAAGACTTCCCGGTGGCCAGGAGTGTGGATCACTTATTGGTGCACAATGTGAGACATGATGGGATGTCCAGAGTCCAATCTGGTATGTATTTTTTATTTACTCTGTTCCTCTCATTAGGTACATGCAAGCTATTTATAGCCAGTGCAATTCGTCGTCCATTTGTTTACTCTAACAGATCCCGAGCTTCGTCCGTCAATTCTGAAGCCACCTCTCAGAATGCCGAGTCACATCATCATCGGCACCATAACATGGCCATCAGATATAGATTATTCAACCGGCTTGACCCCGGAGGGCAGACTTTAAGGATGCCTGATCACGTTTACTTCCCCAGCGAATGGTTTTCCATCTTGCCTTTCGACGATTTCAAAGATAATGAAGGAAAACAAAGTAGTTTAGTGACAATGTAAGCAACAAAATTGGAAAATTGCTAGCTTTGACCATTGTCAATATTCTTGTATTTTTGTATGCAAACGTGCTTTAGATTCTCGATATGGAACACTATGATGGGGACCAGTTTATTGGCCATGCCATGGGCATTGGCGCAGGCAGGATTAGGTCTTGGGGTCACATTAATGGCTTTGATGGCATTTTTATCGTTATACACTGCTTATCGTGTAGTCGAAAGTCCAAGAGGATTGAGTAAGTATCTTTTTATTTTATGATTATTTTTCCGAGTTTAGAGTAATATTAATCTTGTTGCAGCTCTTGATGTTGAATGTAGTGCCGCCGAATTCTCGGATGTTTGTCGATATTACTGGGGGAAGAAGGGAGAATATACAGCTGTCTTTTTCTCCATTATCGTCCTCTTCGGCGGTGTGATTGTATACTTTGTTTTGATGTCCAACTTCCTTTATTTTACGGGGAACATTGTATACGAATCATTGCAACCAAACAGCACTGTGCTCCCTGTCTTGGCTAATAAAACATTCACTTGTGATAGTCAGTTTTTTATTCTTATTTTCTCTTATTTATAATTCAAGTTTATTGGCTTTATTTTTAGTCTATTACGACGAGAAATGTTTGCCTCCAAAGGACATGTTTGATTATGAAGAAGATAACGGCGGCTCCAGCTGGTGGTCATTCAGTAAATTGTGGTCATTACAAGGAACTGTACCGATATATCTTGGAATTCTGACCTTCCCATTGCTTAATTTCCAATCTCCCACTATTTTCACCAAGTTCAATGTTTTGGGTAACCTGAATATGATTTTTCCAACATATTTATTTTAGGTACTATCTCTGTATTCTATCTTATATCGTTCACGATGTCCAAGGCCTATGAATGCGGAATGAACGTTAATTTTGTGGACCCAACATCGATTCATTATGTGGAGTGTAAGTTATCTTTATTTGGGTTGAGGTTTTTGTTTTTAGTGTGGAATTCGAAGTTCACTGCATTAACGGGAACGCTGGCTTTATCCTACTTCATCCACAACGCTGTCCTCACCATACTGAGGAATCAGAAGAACCCAGAAAATAATGCGAGAGATTTGTCTATTGGATATATTCTGGCTATGATGTGCTACATCTTGATTGGATGCTTGTTCTACTTGGCTTTCCCAGGAAGAAGAGAATGCATTTCGGATGTAAGTGATTGTTTGTAAATTAGGTTTATATGTATATGTTACTTGGTTGTGTTATGACTATGTAATTTCAGAATTTTTTAAACAACTTTGGATCCGGTGATGTCCTCAGTGCCACGGCCAGGATGTTCCTATTATTCCAGATGATCACTGTCTTACCGCTATTGATGTATTTGGTGCGGGTTCAGTTCAGCTACGTCTTTACGGGTACTGTTTACCCAGGGTAAGAAATTGTGCCAATATGCTTGTTCGTAGCCGTCAATTTAAAAATTTGCGATTAATTTACACATTTTAGACTTCCATATGTATGCCTGATCAATGTATTGGTGATCTTAGTCGCAATTTTCTTTTGCATCGCCTATCCACATGTTGGTGGTATCTTACGGTATGTCATGGTGGATGTATGATAGCTTGTTCAAATGACTTGTTTTAACGTTTTTCTGTTTTTAGTTATGTTGGATCCCTCTCCGGCCTCGTCTACATCTTTGCCCTCCCATCTCTGGTCCATTTGAAACGTCTCCAAACTGCTGGTCGATTAACCAAAACTCAAATTGTTTTACACGGGATTATCATTATTCTGGGCGTCGCCAATTTGATCTCTCAATTTTTAGTCTGAGGACTTTAAACAAGGGTATTTACGGTTACTATTTTGTAAATTTTTGTATAATTTTTTTAGTCGTAGTTTTTATTGTGGTTCATATTTGTGCCTTAACTTAACGAGTAAATGGGTGTCTCACTTGATTTATCGTTGTATTGTGGTATCTTGGTCGTATCTTCGAGGTGGTATTGCAGTCTATAGAAAAAAAGGAGTTTTCGATGAGTTTTGATTTGGAATTGATGACAAAAATATCGAGTATAAGGTGATTACAAATTTAGGATGTCTTTCATATTGCGCCAGTTGACTAGAACCCCGTCGCTGATTAGACAATGCTCTCGTAGACCGGGTAATTCAATGTATGTAAGGAAAACAAAGATGATGGACTACTGGAATCAGTCGGAAGATGCCCTGGAAACCGAGTTCAGCGACTCCCAGGCGATTGTTTTGATCGACAAAGAAGCCTTAGTGAAGCTGGATGAGGAAAAGAAGACTCTGAGTATTGTAAAATTCGAAACGAAAGGTATTTTGTGAGTACGCGTTGCATTTGTTATTGCAGTACGTGTTGCGATATTACGCAAGATTTCATTGACAAATTGCAGAGCTCAAGGAGATCCTGAACCAATACGGGTTGGAGATTGGGATTTTAAACTCGGCATTATTGGATTGCTCGGTTCCAGATGAAGTCCAAAGAGATTTTGTAGGTTCTGATCTCTATGTTTCGGGATAAAATGTGTTTTTCTTCTTCAGCGACCACTGTTTGGATGTGCCGTTCGAACGATGAAACCTCCGGCAGAAAGCGGGATAAAGGCCGAAGTATTGAAGAATGACCTTGCTAAAAGTCTTGGTGGACAGTTTATGAACCTCAGGATGGCTATGCTAACTCTGGAAGATGAATTGGATAGGCATAATTTGGCTAAAGTAAATAAATGAAAGGCAAATAATGCATGCGATGATTTAGTTCCAAGCGATGACCCGGTGGTATCACACCTACCGTCGATGTCCAACATGCTCGACTCCCCTTCAATTACGACCGTCAAAGAGTGCGGCCAGATGTATAAGATGTGATCGCTTCTTCTATCCCACCATATCCCCTGTGGCAATAACCTTAGTTGAGGATTATGATCAAGAGAGAGTGCTGTTGGTCAGACATAAGGGTTCGGTTTCTTCGGTTTTCACTTTGGTCGCTGGATTCTCCATGGTATGTTGTTCTACGTTTTTCAAGTTTGGAAGTCTAAAATTGGAAGTAGACCGTTTGTCTAATTGAGCTAAAACTCCGTTCCCCTTACTTTTTTTACATGTGTTTATTTCCGAATAACCTTTATTAACGTTAAGGACGGTTTAATTAGTCTTTACAATTTTTAGCAAACATTGAAACAAAAAAACGAATTGCATTTTTGATAAACAAAACAAATAAAAATGCGATAGGGATGCAAAAACAACACATTATGTATCATGGTATTTTCACCGCTAAGCATTATTTATCAGACTACAAGCCGGTTTCTGTCTACTTTGTATCCGCGGCCCTTTTTTCTTGCCAAGCAACGCTTTTTGAGGGGACCAAAAAGTAAAGACACAAACTCCACGCATCCCGCACATATAAAAACGGGCTGTTTAGTTGTTTATTTTACTTGCAGGCGGGCGAAAGTATTCAAGAGACGGCGAAAAGGGAGATCGCCGAGGAAGTGGGGATCGAAGCGACGGACATCCGAGTTGTGAACGACTCCCAGCCATGGCCTATGCCTTTCAATTCGTTGATGTGTGGCCTCCGGGCCAAGGCGGATGCCAGTCATGAGGTAGGGACTTTGATGACAATTACATTCGTATTGGATTTTTAATGTTTTACGAAGGATGGAGTGGATTTGTTGTATCATAAATATAAAGTCATTTTTGTGTTTTCAGTTGGAAATCTGCCCAGACGAATTGGAAGCCGCTGGTTGGTTCGGTCGGGATCAAGTTCTCGAAGCACTGGACCGTGTAGAAAAGGACCCATTCCTCAAAATCCCCCTTTCGAAAAGATTAGAAAACCCGGATACCTTTACATACCTCCCTCCTCGTGGTGCCATTGCCCATCGAATCATAAAAGGATGGGCCCATAAGAAATAATTTCTGAAATTGTAGATAAACAGGATTTCTAAATGATCTTTGATTGATTTTACACTGCATTTGCCGGGTCATCTCCGTGATTTTATTGAAACCTCTTTTTCATATGATTTTAACGCGTTTTAGAGCTTATTTTGATATGACCACTCCATTCTACACATTGAATAATGGCGTTAAGCAACCAGTCTTGGGACTGGGAACTTGGTTGGTAAGTCTCTACTTTTTTCACTGTGTGATGCAGTGTAAAGCTGTAATTATGTTTTGTCGTCATTGTAGGCCAAGGATTTTAACGAATTGAGGACTGCCATTAGAGCGGCCGTTGACATCGGATACAGATATTTGGACACTGCCTATGCCTATGGGAACGAAGCACAGCTTGGAGAGATTCTGGAGGAGATCTTCAAGGAGGGAAAGGTCAAAAGAGAGGACTTCTTCATTGCCACGAAGGTAAGATTAAATCAAAATATTTTGAGGACATACATTTCAGTTGCCATTCTTTGCTCATGAGCCCACCGTAACTGAGTCAATTATTCAAGAGCAATTCAAAAATCTCCGTGTGGATTATATTGATCTATATTTGATGCACAATGCCTGTGGAGTCAAGAGAGGCCCTGATGGGGGATTTCTGAAGGATTCGAATGGACTGAACGTCCCCGACCCAACTCCTCACATTGAAACCTGGAAAGTATTGGAGAAATATTACAATCAAGGAAAGTTCAAGGCTTTGGGAGTCTCCAATTTCCGATGTGATCAACTGGAAGATCTCTACAAGAAGGCTACCGTAAAACCGGCCAACCTTCAGATTGAACTTCACATCTTCCACAGACAGAGGAAACTGGTTGACTTGTGTAAGAAGTTGGGACTGACAGTCACCTCTTATGCTTCATTGGGATCGCCATCAAGGAAACAAGGGTTTGGGCCTGGTGATTACCCCGATGCTGATTGTTTGGGCAATGAAATTGTTCAAGGATTGGCCAAAAAGTACAATAAAACTCCTGGACAGGTGTGTAGTGTTTTTGGAACTTAAAAATGGTGACTAATTTACTTTCAGATCCTTCTGAGACACCTTCTCCAACTCGGTATTCAGGTCATTCCCAAAAGTGTAAATCCAGAGAGACTGAAGCAGAATTTCAATGTATTTGACTTCGAATTGGCAAAGGAAGATCTGGAAAAATTGGATCAGATCAAAGAAGATGTCCGACTGTTCTCCTTTTCCTTGTAAGTAGAATATTTTCTGTCTTGCAGGTTTTACTCAATTTGATTACAAACACAAAATTTCAGTGCGAAAGGACACCCCCTTTACCCACCATTCGAAGTTGTCTAAGCAGATGTAAACTGTCGTGTCATTCAACATTTTAATCTGTCACTTAATTAAGTCCTATGCATTAAGAAAATTGATGTGGATAAGTTATTCGTAAGAAAAAGTAAATTGGAAGCGTAAAAGTTAAAATCGTAACTGTTAAGTTACCCTCACAAAGAAATATTGCCAAATCAGTACTGATCATCTTTTCCAAGCAGTTTTTCCTTGGACTTCTATCACACAATGCTTCTGATATGGATTACAAAAAAATAATAATTTATTAAAAGTATGTCAATAACAACTTTGAACACTATCGTTTCTCCGTTACAAACTGATTGTAAGACCTGATAAGTTTCTTCGTAAAGTAGGCCAGGAGAAAGAACACAACAACCGTACCCAGACATACGAACGCTGCTGTTGACGGTTCTAGGCATTCTTTTTTGTCATTCATTTCCATCGCTTGAGCTAAACGAACAATGGAAGTACTAAGAACGACTTACAATGTGAGTGGGAGGATTGTGGATTCATTTGCAAAAGAGTTTTTACCGTTGATGTCTTTAGCTTTTGCCCCACCGAAGTGACCGTTGATAATCCTTCGTCGGGACATTGCTGGAAAACATTTGTTAGATTATTAAACTACTGGTAAAACGGATGAGCTAATCCCCGCTTACCTTCATTGGACATTCATTCAGACAAGTTGTAATTTTACACTCAAAATGTACAGTATCCGCACTTGTAAATTGGAATCCATAAAGATGGATATAAGTGTGTTTCGCCATATTCTTCATAGGCGATGAGGAAAAGACCGGAGGGTCTATTGCTCTCAGCAATTTAACTGCGCATCCATTAGCATCAATAATGGGAACTGTGGCATCGGCATTGTTGGTTCCATCATGAGCAACGCAATCATGAACAAACATGTCGAAAATGGCTGGAAACATTATATGTGAAGCTTATAAGGGCCAAATCGAGAATAATACTGCAGTAGGAAATGAAATGCCACGGCAAAATATGCAGCTTACAAGATTCCTCCAACCTGGCATCCAATGTGATCCTCTGTCCCACAAATCCCTCGGTTATAACATCCCCTTTATATCCATGATCTCCCAGGACTCTCAAAGATAAAGACGGAGTTTTCTCTGCATTCCCAGTCACAGTCATCGCCTCATTTCGACTGCAAATAGTCAAAAAGATGTATAATAATATTATTATAGAAAAAGAGAATGTTTCTAAATCATCAGAACTTACGCAACTTTAAAAGCCCCTTCGTTCTTTGGAGGCTCCAAAGTGATCACGAAATCCTCCATAGTCTGGACACAATGAGTTAAAAGTGCAACACTTTCATCTGTCAGAATTACTGGATCTGGACTGATGATCAACGATATTGAGTGCTCTCCTGTTTTCTAAATTATTTTATTAAAACTCATTGCCAGCCATCTTTGAATACAGAGCAGCAAAAACAAACTTACCGCATTAAATTGTAATCCGCAAAACCCTTCTCCTTTATTAGTTGAGTTTTTGTAGTTTAAAGGCACTGTAACAAGCAAATAATGACCGCCATTCCCAAGCCATCGGCATTCATTATCAAGATATCGGTCCTTGGCAAATACCACACCTTTGAAAGGCCGGGCAAAGCTGAGGTTTACAACTATCTTGTCTGATGAACAGACAACTTCACGGTCTTAAATAAGCCACGGCAATTAGTAAACAGCGCAATAAAAAGTAGGGAGTGTCGTTACAGTAACCATAAGAGGAAAGAAACTACCTTCGAGTATCCCGGCCAATCCAACAAGTGCCAGCCAGGCGTAGACTAGCCGCCTTAACATCGGCGCGCCAGTCCTCGTTCCCAATGTAGGTCAACCGAACCTCTATACCAACACAAAAAACCCCTAATGGTGGTATCTGCGGTAAATTGAAGGGCGGCGACCTTTTCCGCAGAGTTAATTCCACAGCGCGCACCGAGGATCACAAGGACATTGTAAGAGTAAGCAGCAAAAAAAGGAGAGGCGCAAAGGAAAAAAACTGGAGTCCACCAATTACCCAGCGAGTCTTGCCAGTCGGACCGAGAAAATCATAATTGTTGTTGTTGCAAAGACTCTGCTTAATGAACATGAACGACTGCGTAATAACTGTTCCGTGCACTCGAGTGGAAGCCGATTTCCCAGCTAACATTGTGTAATCCGCAGAGCAGATAATGGGATGTTTTTGCCTGTATTCCGCGCATTACAATTCAAGCTTTTCGCTAAAAACGATTCATCAGAACGTTTTCCGAAGCGTTACGTAACTTCCTTTATTAGACGATACTTACAATAAACAACAAATGTTATTTGTTTCTTCTGAGGACGTCACCAGGTGATGGATATGGTCGAGATTGGAAGAGAGGTCCAGTTGCACTGCTATCCACTCCAGTCTTCGCTTCTTGGACTAAACCAGCACCCCAATTACCTTCAGGAACATCTGAATATGCGCTGGGATCCATGGGATCGATTCCTTTTCTTTTGGCTCTCTTCAATCGATCTCTCTCTGGCATTTCTTCGATTGATTCGGGCTCTGCATCAGGTTTATCCTCCTAAAACAAAAAGAAATCAATCTCAACATAGTCTAACATTATCAATAAGAAGTTCGATCATTAACATACAATCTGTCGCTTTCTATCATCTTTCCTCCTCTCCCATTTGTTTCCTTGACGTCCCTTGTATTTGTTGTTCCTTTGCTCCTTTTGTTCCTCTTCAACTTCTTGGGCTCGCTTCCTTGATTCAAAGTACTCCTGAGCAACAACCGGAGCTGCCTTTGAGATATTTGCACATGGATGTCGTGGAGATAACCAACAAACGTCGTCATTAGAAGGGTTCCAATAGTAATGTCTCCCAATCCCACCATCATAAACCTCTTTCCATCCTTCTGGCAGGGGATATTTATTCAACATTCTTTGCTTGGCAGCCAAGTAATCGTCTGACAGTCTAAAAACGTAAAAAAAAATTAGAAGAATTTACCTTGATTCTGGAAGACCATCATGCCAGTGATCGAAACAATAATCCGAGCACAAATGGAATTGATTCCATTTATTAGGACATCCAGGAGCTCCCCCTCGACCTTTATCTTCTTCCTCGACTTCGTCTTCGTCCTCACTGTCTTCGGAATCATAATTCTCGGCAAATACTTCTTCGTCTTCGTCCACCTCTTTAAAGTAAAAATTTATGTGAAGACGTCGTCATTAAAATAACTTACTTTGGGAACTGACTATGCCGCGCTTTTGGAGCTTGGCCAATAAAGCTGGGGGTAACGGCATTCTAATATGAGATCATAAGAAGTAAAATTGTGTATTTATTGTTTTATTTTACCAAATATTATTTTACGCCAGGGCGCATCTCGCGCAGGACAATTTATACGATGAAAGATGGAAAAGAAAATATTACAATATTTTTTTGTCGGTTAGTTGTTTACAATGTCGTTGAACAGCATCTGTGTTAGCTTACGTGCATTTGGGTAAGTTTGTTTATACATTATTGTATGTTCTAGCTATACTGATGAGTTGAATGTGGATGTTATTGAAAATGCTGTCAAGTCCGATGTAATTTCATTCTCTCGACTCATCGGTTGGTTAGCTGGGGAACTACACGTGCTTTTAAATACGGAGGATGTTGTTGAAGAGATTGAAGACTTAAAAGACGTTGATAATTTTTACTCTTATTTGAGTGCTTTCTTGTCTGAACTAGGTTTGTAATATTATAGCTTCATCTTTAACCGATTGGTTTTATTACAGGATGCCCCATTTCTGCATTAACAGTCACCTCGATTCATCAACGTTTCCAATCAGAAGAAGTTAAATTGTCAGTATTACAATATCTGTTGTCTCAAGTAAAGCCGGCGAGATTAATCGCCCTACGAAAGTTACGGCGACAAGTGATTGAAGAACGGACAAAGCCAAATGTAAGGTTTGAGTCCTTTTTTATGTTTTGTTTTAGGAGCCGTTGAAAGAAATGGCAAAGACTTTGGTATCGATGAATGTTCAGCCAAACCAAGTTTCCGATGAAAATGCTTGCCTGAACATTTTAAAGTCTGAGGTATGTTGTTTGAATCATATTTTGATGGCATTAAGTTTAGTTAACAAAATCGTTCAACAGTCTTGTCCGGCGGCCGAATCCTATTTTTAATGGAAAATTCAATGATAAACAATGGTCGCAACTCAATAATTTTGCTCAAATGTTGACTAAAGATTATAAAATTCGATTGGAGATGTTGTTGAAAAGACTTGATGTGACCGTCGAGTCGTTCTTATGGTCGGATAAGGCTCACCAACACGAGAGGCAGGTTATGAAGATCTTTTTACCTGGGCGACAGTCACTTGCCGGATGGAAACCAATTGGAATTGATCAACTTTTGGGGGCAAATGAGGGTGGGTAATCGTCTTAAAATACTTTTTTCTGTTGGGTGACTGTATTACCGATTAAATTATTGTTTTTTAGATCTCCTTGTAATCGAAAAAGCCAGTTCGGTTCGTCAAAGAGCGGGGACCAAGTCTAAGATCTCGGAGTTTAAGTTAGAAAAAATCCCAGCGGACCGAGGAGGACGGACGGATAATATTATTCCACCAGCTCAAGAGACCTCCAAAAGTCAATATCAGAATAAGGATAGAAGGGGACCACCGAAAGGCGGGAAGTTTCATAAACAGCATGAACAGGGACTCGAGAATCAGGTCAAAAAAGAATATCAAACAAACGAACGGGGCAAAAGTTACGGTAAAAAGACTTTTTACAAGTCCAACAATTGATATAGATTTCTTATATTGTTTTATTGTTTGTTAAACCTTTCGCGGATTTATTTTTATTGTTATGCGGTACTTTGAGCATACATAATCAGACCAGTATTTCGAATTATTTTTGAATAAACTTTGAAGTCTGCATGCCTTATGTTTTCGTAATTTCGGTAAGATTCAGATGAAATACCTGTTTTTTGAACGTGTTTGAGACTTACGCCAATTAAGGGTGTGATGGCGAACCGGCCATACTTCTCGACATATGTGGAAGATTTGGAACAGGTAGTCGACACGCTGATGTATTTGTGGTACTATGATCTTTGTTATTTCAGGACCCTTTTGATGCCACAGATTTTGTTGAACGATTAGCATGGCGGATAACTGAAGGAAAGGAAGACGTTGATGTAGAATACTTAAAAAGGAAGTTTGAAGAAGAGATTGGCTCCTTGCAAACATCCAGTGAAAACTTTCAAGCCAAGATCCAACGGCTTGAAGATCAGAGGAATGTTGCTAAGATGAAGTACTTAGATTCCCTTCAACAGTTACATGAGAAAAACGCTGAAGCTTTGGAAAAAGTTAAGGTGAGTGGAGGAGATATCGTTTATTTTATGGCACTTGAAAGCTCATTTTGAAATGACGTCAGAATGATTACAATAGATATTGAAGTAGGGTTTCGGAAAGGCAATGTCTTTGATATGCTAGTTGACTTTGGTATGTTCGGGAGGGGTTTGTCGTCCTTTAAAGTTTTCCATCTCCCTGTTTACTCCAACAAAGTCGGCTATAGCTTCTGCAGCGCTGATTGGGAGAACTCTGAAGTATAAGTGTTAGATTTTAGGCGAGGATAATATGAATTAACTAAAAGTCATACTTACTCTTTGATGATTGTACTAATATAACAGAATCGGGGCATTTGAAGGACCACTTGGTTCGTCAAGATGGCTCCGACGATCTTTTTAGCCACATAGGAGGGTTCCATAATAGGCAGCAACAAAGGTGATGACGTTTGGACCCCATCAAACATTCCAGTATTAATGTAATAGGGACAGATTAACGTCACATGGAGATCATTAGATCGGGCTCTCAGTTCTGCTCTGAGGGCCTCGGCAAATCCAACAGCGCCAAATTTACTGGCACAATAATCGACCATCCCGGCCACTCCAACCTTTCCGGCCATTGAGGCGACTACTGCAACGTGGCCGCGATTGCGTTTGATCATACCAGGAACGAAGGCTTTAGCTGTCTAAAAAAAGCTTTTGCGGTCTAAAGTAAGCCTGGGATGAACTTTGATGACGAATGTCTATTCTAGTCTAGTGTCACACCTTATACTGGATAACTTATAGTGGTTTCACTTACGTGGAATAGGGCATGAGTGTTCACCGCCATTGTACGATCGACTAATTCATCTGGACAGTCCAGGAACTTCTTTCCAGTGACAATTCCAGCATTGTTGATAAGAATATCAACTCCTCCGAATGCCTCCTTCACCTCATCGGCCTTTTCGTAAACGATTTTTCGATCAGCAACGTTAACCGTGTAACATGTCGCCTTATATTTGCCTACCGAATCCACCAATCGTTTGGTTTCATTGTTAAGAGTTTCGTTCAGATCCCATAGAATTAATCTGGCTCCTTTTTCCGCGAACTAAAATAGGATTGAAGGTATATTTGGGATTTACCAGAACAGCCATTTCTCGGCCCAGTCCAGATCCAGAACCTGTGATCAGAACAACCTGATCTTCTACGTCCTTTTGATGCTGCCAACTGTGGGGAACAATCGCACAGTAAATGCCATAGAGAATTCTCCATAACAGTTTGAAGACCAAGAGGAAGCCTTGGACCACAGCTGAAAGAGAGGGCATAGTATACTAATGGGTAACTTACATTCGAGGTCGGCCATAGTGTAGACTTAGAATGGACTAGAATCTATTAGAATTTGGAAAAACTTGATTATAATGGCCACTTGAACCTGAAATGTCGGCAAGGTTGACCTACGTCTTGTGACTTTAGCGATTTTAAGCTTATGTAACGCGTCACAAGAAACTGTTTCAGCGAGTGAACCAACGAAATTTATGAATGATTAGCTCATATGCTCTTTTTCAGACTTTGAAATCTATTAAATTAACTGAATGACCTATAAGATTGATAGAATCTTTGGGAGTAGACGTAAGAATAAGTACTTTTGTAAACTGTACGATCAAGTCTAATCGGTAGAACTGTCTACGAAAGTTTACTTTATAACGCGGTTTGAATGGGCGATTCGAAGGACATGGAATTTGTACCAAATTAGACGAGAAAATAGCCATACGAATGTTTCGCAGGATGGGCGGGACTCTTTTTCATATCAGAACACAAAACAACCCCGGTTTTAAGACCACAACTCCATTAGAAAGTATCAACCCCAAAGAATGACTGTATAATATTGACGACAGACCTTCAATATCAAAGTGAAAGAACGTCGTAACCGGTTGTCGTCGTATTACGACGCTTTGAGAGCGCAATTTAAAGAAACGCCCTTCCTTCTTTTTTGTAAATACACACCGATCGAATGTCAACCATAAATAACAAGGTGAAAATAACTTAGCATAAACCACAAGATCAATATAGTTTGAAATACCCTTATAAAACGTCAAAAAGAAGGCCATGCGAGCTATTTTAAAGTGTTTGTTTAACAAACAAACGATTTATTTTGGTCAATAAGTCCAGAACAACAGGTTGTCAATAGAAAAGGCTTTCGCTGTCTGAAAATTAAATTAAAAATTACATGGTTTTTATTTTAATTGTAAAAAATTATTTCCGCAACGCGGAAGTAATATAAGTAATATAATTCCAAAGGGTGCATATAAATAGATCAACAGTTATATTTTGGCCGTTTTTACAGAATGGATGAAGTGGTGTAAATAGGTCGGTAAATGTTGAAAAATTTACCAAATGTTTAGTGAACGAAATTATCGGGGAATATAGAGGGTTGTTTGGAAATCAACATGCCCTGGATAATAAAAAGGGGTGATTAATGTTGCAAAACAAAAGAGGCGCTAGAACAAACGATATTTTGCGGATAGAGAAATAAGGGAAAGCTTTGTTAACTACACGAATCGAAAGTAATCCCGGTTTTACTCGGCGATGATTTTTTTTGGGACGGTAGATATAAGGCATAATTTAATCAAAAAGGATGGCATTTCATTTCGGGCAGGTCGAATTTGTAATCTACCTTGAAGCGTCCAATGACTAGTCAATGGTTTGGGGTAGCACAAAAATCTCACGAAGGATTAACCAATTCTCTATCGTTCTCCGTATAGGGACTCTTTATGTCATTTTTGGGCTAGTCCAACTTTTGGGGTAGGCGTGGGGTTCTTTGGTGGCTAGATTGCAAGCCTTAAATTTGGTCAACGGAACCTTTGGTTGCAGGAATTTTTTTCTCCCATTTCAACATCAATAACATTGGGTATTTCTGAAGGTCAAATGGATGAATTGTAACTCTAAAGGCCTCGGAGCCATAAAAAAGGTGTGATGAAAGAAAGGAAGAGGCCGCTAGACTACAAACCATAGGATAATGTTTGTATTATGCAAGGGCACATAACACAACACAAAAAATTTAAATTCGAATCTTTCGTGGTCATTTGAACGTTAAAAACACAAACTTGAATTTCACTGATTAAGGAATGGTGAAAGTTTAACTGCTGATTAATGAAAACGTAAATTCCAGCAACTCGACAGCACAATGCAAACAATATCGGCAAAAGTAGTACATCTGGGGGATCAGCTCGAAAGTGTCCATTCACCCAGAGCAAGGGCTTTTGAGGCATTACAATTGATGAAACATTTTGATGAATTCATGGCCGATCAACCACTAAGTTCACCGATTTTCACTGATCCGGATAGGGTAAGGACAAGGTAAAGAAATAAAGAAATGGACTTGCATATAAAGAAGATGATTTTGTATGGTTTTAGCTCCTTGAATCCGCCGAAATGATCCACAAATTGGCGTCAGTCTCTCAAGAACTTGTCCGTGATCGTTTCCAACAAGTCCAACAAAGAATTGCCCGCAAATACGATGAGATTGAAGAGCTTTTGTGCCGTGAATTTGAACGAACGTTGGATAAGAAGCGCCTAAGAGAGATTGCCACTGTCCTTTCCGAATTCAAATGCTTCTCCAGATGCGTGGATGCCTTCGTCGAACGAGCTCAACAGGGAGCTTTTCATTCAGATAACGTCTTTGATGACATCCAACATGTCTGTGATAAGACCAAGCCATTGATTGATGAGATCTTTCCCGATCCCAATGCAGTCATGAACAAGTTGATCCTCAATCTGTTCCATGGAAAACTTCATGAGACCTTGAATGTGAAATTGGATGATTGCAGAGATGAACCCGAACAATATCTATATAATTTGGCTGACATGTATGCGAAGACCGAGAAATTAGGAACTGCCCTGCAGCGATATCAATCGGAATCGGATCAACAGTTCATCCAGACGCTTCTACAGTCATTATTCACTCCTTATCTGAAGGTTTATCCGGAGATTGAAGAAAGATTTATCAACGAACAATGTCAGAGCATTCTCAGCCGATTCTATGAGAGTAAAGGGCACACAAAAAGGAATTTATCGGCTGGAGGACTAGGAGAATTTAGAAGAGATGTGCAGGCAAGATTACTAACTGTAGAGAACTTTGGAGGAGAAACCTTTTTATCCGAAGAAGTGGCCATCAACATTTTACAAGAACTTAAGAATGCCTTCACTAGATGTAATTTGGTAAGTAGTGTAGAGAATTATCAGTTGTAAGAATTAATTAATACTCTTCTTTATCTGTAGAAGGTATACTGCAATATATTTGTAGATGTGCAAGAAAGCCCAATCAATTCCGATGGTCCAGTCATTGTTTGATTTGCTTCTCAAATACCTCTACAATGAACATGTCGATTATGCAATTGAATTGGCGTTGGCTGGAATCTCAACCGCTAGCCCAAAGACCGAGCCTCCCACAGATTTTTTTTCCGTCGTTCAACAAACAGCGGCAGTTACTCACTTATTCGTAAAACAGTTTGAAGACCTAATCGCACCGTTAGTGAGGTAATAATTACAAATGGATATTGTTTACTGCCAAAAAGTATTATTGGATTAAACTTGATGGTTATTTTTAGAGATACCTCGGTACAAGAGAGAATTTGCTCCGAACGGGACCGCACCCTCCTCAACGTCGAATCACGGATCAATCTCGGATTGGAAAGACAAATCAACGCCCTTGTTTTGTATGTTAGATTCTTGTTGAGCACAGAACAGAAGAGATCCGACTTTAAACCGGAAGACGAGAATCGGCCGATAACATCTATGTCTAAGGCTTGTGCTCTTGTGGTAAGATATGTCCAATCGATGTACGATCGTATCCGAGAATCAGTTGATGGGAAGAATCTGACGGCAGTGCTCACCGAATTTGGGAATGGATTATATCGGGAGGTGTTCAACCACATCAAATCTTTCAATTATAATCCAACTGGCGCTTTGTTGTTGGTCTGTGATATCAATGAGTACACGTAAGTTGGTTTGAAATGGACTAAAAGTACCGTTATTACTCTATCATCGATTTAAGGAAGGTATATTGTATCTTGCAGAAAATGCGTCTCGGAATGGCACATTCCCGAGGTTAGGCGACAATTTGAGTGTCTCCATGCCATTTCCAACTTGATGATCGTCCGTCCCGATAATCTGGTCGAAGCTGTAGCCGCCGCATCGTTAACCGAAATCGACAAAAATGATGTTTTCTCATTCTTGAAACTCAGGGAAGACGCCAAGGAATGCCAAATCGTCTTAAACACAGTGTGATATGACATAATACTGCTTATATTGTATACTAGCTTATTTATTTTACAAATTATTTAAAACAATATAATTTTAATTTAATTAAGACTAGAATATGGGGGAAGGTGAGAGTCATTGGGAAGTTTCTAGTTATCTACCATGGTTATTATACAGCGAGGGTGGGTACAACCATATTACTTAACAAAAATGGTTAGGAAGCAATTACATTATAAATGGCCGTAGGGCAAGGTATTAAATGAGAAACTTGGAATAGAGTTGAATACTTACAAATCATAATAATACTTTTAGTCAGTGTCCGAATGATCTGATTCAATGTGAACATCCTTGACGAGTTCGTTGACATGCGACACAGCCTGAGGCTTTCCATCGGGGCCGATTCTTCCGGGAAGGAAAACCCCAGAATCGAGGAGCTTATCCATGGTATTGGCCAGTTTCATGGCTTCATATTCTTTCTGCTCTTCCGTCATATAGTCGAAGGGATTGCGGCGTTCCTGTTGAACATATCCGGTCACCGGGTTGACGCTGAAAATTATATTGATTTAGATAGAGAGTGCTAATTATGCCAAAAATAACCATACTTCAAAAAATTGCTATGAAATCGCAGGTCAAAAATTAATTCCCTACCTTCCTTCCACTTGTTTATAATCTTCAGTCTCCGAATCTTCTGAATCGGAAGCCCTCCGTCCTTCACTGACTCTTCCCAAGAACCCGTAATCAGCCAAAAGGCCTGCCGAATGACCGAATCCACAATATTTTATCATCCGATTCACAGATCTCTTGCATAATATGAACAAGAAGTCTGCAACCAATCTCTTGACATTGCCCACACTCTTTGTCATAACTCTGATCATCTTATTCCTGAACGCGTTCCCTTCTTCTGGTGGTCTCTCAACATCATTGGCGCGAAGAGGAGGGAGGATTCTTTGTCGGCAATATCTTCGGACCGCCTTGTTATCCTTACTGAGCAAAGTCAAGATCCCAAAGTAGATGATCAACAGTTCAAGGTCAGCTTGTGACAACTAAAAACAATAAAACTAAAAACTGAATTATTTTTCCTACCTCATCCAATTTTTTTTCCAATAAATCGAGTAGGCATTTGACGAAGGTGACATCATATCCTTCGTAAACAACCATATCATTGGTCACTTGATCTTCATCGACTGGAGGACAGAGGACATGGATCTGCGAAATAATGTGGGAAAGTACGTTTACAGCGTCATGTTTCACATTATCCGGAATAAACGGGGATTTGACAAGTTGGGCGCATTCCTGGGCACAAAGGCGGGCCGTCGAAGATTCGACCGGAGTTTGGCTGTAGAAGGCGTTGAAGAGGATCTTGAGGGTCTCGTTGATGCATTCCAACTTCATTGGATTGTCAGAATTCGGAATGGAGACTTGGGCTGCGAATTTGTGGATCACACCAATAAAGAAATTGATTTGTTGGGTGATCCGGCTCTAAAATAAAGTATGGATTCACAATTAGTTGCTGAATAAAACACCACCAGCTACCAATTAAATCTTACCCTCGCTTCCTGACACAATGCTGTAATTGCAAACGCAATTCGTAAGTCCAAATAGAGCAATTCGATGATTTTCTGGAGATTGTGATTAACAAAGATTGGCTGTTCCACTTTCGGATTGAATATTTGTAATGACGTTGTGATTATTCGTTCCGCCAAGTGACTGACAAAGAGACAATCATCAGATATGAACACTCTCCGGATATCTTCTGATTGTTTTAGACCATTTACGAGGCATCTACATCCCTCCATTACAACTGCAAAGTATAACTTTTAGTAAATGCCTCTAATAATCACTTTAAAATTACTACTCTTACTATTTTACACTACTACTACCCAAAATTTACTAGTAATTAATGTATAAAATCAATTTTTAATACTATTATACCAACACTTAAAAATTTAGTGAGTGTTGTTTTTTTCTAAAAATATCCCTAACCATCAAGTTCGTGACGTCTAAATTTTAATTATACTTTTAACCGGGATTATTTGTCTTCAACGCACGTTTAATTAAAAATCTGGAGTGTTATATTGCTTTTCTCCATCAAACATTACGTAAACAAGGTTTAATTGAATCTTTAAAAGTAGTCTAAGGATAGAAAAACAATAGGAAAGTACGTACCTTCGAAGTCATCGACAACTTTTCCTTCTTCATTCAGACCAGACGCCTGGATTATAAAATACGGGACTGTCGTTGTGACCAAATTTGATATATTATCAAGTTCCCTCAAAAGCACTCGAAACGATCTAAGAATGGTCAATTTGAGTTCTTGATTTGCACGGCGGAATCTATCCGTTGCGAAGTCGGAATATGCCTAAAACATTATTTTATTTTAGGTAATAAGGGGAATTTCAATTTTTGTATAGTATCATTATTATTCCTCGACCTCTGACCAATCTAAAGAAACAATATAAAAAAGTCAATAAATAATTACCGTCTTAGCTTGTGCATCAAGGTGTGGATAGCCAGTACTGGTCAAAAATGGACCAAACTCATTGATCAAGATGGCATTTATCTGCTCATCACTCAACGGCTCAAATCTGAGTTGATTTATTAAGTTCGTGTCCAAACCCATGTAGCTCGAAGATTCTGTAATCATTACCATTGAAGCTTGAAGCAAAAATGCCATGGCAACGACAAGAAAAGCACGCACGAATTATATTACACACATGCGAAGTAAATGGTATTAAGAATGGCTCCGACCATGCCACAAGTCACTCGCTTCCTCTCGAAATTTTTATTTATAGAACGCCTAAAGGGAGAAAAAAGGTGCAACAATAGCCATATATATCACATTCAAGAGCGGACCTTGGGCTCCACATCGGGCTTCTTGTTACTGGGCTGGGGAACTCGGGCTGGGTTAATGGCATTCTGAAAAGAGGACAGATTAGTTCAATTATCTCCGCACAGTAGAGAGTGGAAACAACAAAAACACACCTCGGTATCATAGAAGGAATACTTATTGAAGTTCAGATATTCCTCACATTTGTACAATTTTGGATCTTGTTTATGACTCTGGCCGATCTGCTTAAATTTCAATGCGTGCTCAATACCCGTAGTGCCACTGGGCTGATTCGTCCCATGTTGAAATCGTCGGAGGATCAATTGAACTGGAAGTTTTCGGTTCATTCTCCCTAAAGGAACATGAAAGTAATTGTAACATATATAGTCGCAACGAATTATGTATATTAAGATGATGAACGTTCTACTATTGGGTCGATAAACTTGTCTTATACCTAAAATCTGCTAATTCAGCGAGAAGTATTATAACCAAGCTACCAAAACTTTCCAAATCTCTAAAATGTCAAAAGCTGTAAAAACACACGTGATAATT
Organism: Bursaphelenchus xylophilus; assembly: GCA_904066235.2. Taxonomy (NCBI): domain Eukaryota; kingdom Metazoa; phylum Nematoda; class Chromadorea; order Rhabditida; family Aphelenchoididae; genus Bursaphelenchus; species Bursaphelenchus xylophilus. Next base: position 7,377,215 of record CAJFCV020000004.1, read on the forward strand.
AGCGAAACATATAGAAAAAGTAAACAAAACACTCGTCTTGGCCAAAAGAGATGGAACTCGACCAATTCTCGGCAAAAAGAATTCTCGAGTTGGGCGCAGGCTGCCTGGAGTGTGCGGATTTTCTTATACTCTCAAAAGTCTACAAATGTATTTTTACAAAAAAGAAGGATCTGTCTTGGTAACTAGTTTTTGATTGTCTATTGATAACAGAGCCAATTTCTTTCATTATGATTTATGATTTCGGCCAGAATGTGTTTTCGGAGAGAGTTTTGTTTTGGAGATTGAATCACATAGAATTTTTGGATTGTTTACAGTCTGCATAATGATCAGAACTGATCTCTATGCATAAATTTATTTATTTCCCTGCCAGTTTTTTTTTGTCATGTTGAGTCCAATATAATTTCTTTCAGCTGAATCTGTTCAGATTGCCCTAAGATGACACCGCTGGAATTTTGTGGCGCATTGTTCTTGATAATGATCGGAATTCTTGGGTTACTCCTCTCCGTCGTATTGTATTCACTGCCAAAGAGGATTAGTACTAAGATCAGTGGATCACATGTTCTAATCACTGGTAAGGGGCTGTTTTTTTAAAATTTTTTTATGTATTTAGGTGGATCAAAAGGAATTGGAAAGTCGATCGCTGTGGAATTTATCAAACAAGGCGCTAGTAATGTCACGATATGCGCGCGGAGTCGACCTGATCTTGAGAAAGCTCAATCAGACCTTCAAAGTTATTGTAAAGAAGTGCAGAAGGTGAATATTTATGAATTGGATATCACTGGAGGATTCGAGAAAATCTTAGAGACTGTAAGGCAAATTGAATCAGAAGTGGGATTTGTTGATGTATTAGTAAACAATGCCGGATTTGTAATTCAAGGGGAATTCGGCAGTCTTCCAGCTGAAAGTGTATTGAAACAGATGGAGATCAATTATATTGGAGCTGTAAGTCACGAAAATCATTTATTAGATATTCTTTTCAGGCTCATTTAGCACGAGCTGTTCTTCCATCGATGAAGGAGAGGGGCCATGGCCATATCAATTTTGTATCATCCGCTGCAGGACAATGTGCAATTTGGGGTTATGGGGCATATTCACCATCCAAGTTCGCAGTTAGAGCTCTTGCTGATGTCTTAGCAGCAGAATGCCGACCCTACAATGTGAGTTTGGTCTTTTAATTGGGCGATGTCCTTTTTTTAATTAAAGATAGGTTATCCGTCTACCTAATTATTTATAATTTTTCAGATAGGAGTATCAGTGTTATATCCCCCAAACACTGAGACCGAAGGATTCCAAGTGGAGAAACGAGAGATGCCCGAGCAGATCAAGCAAATCTCAGGGTCCGCTGGTCTCTTTTCTTCACAAGAGGTAGCCAATAAATGTGTGACTACTATTAAAAATGGTGCTTTCAATGCTTCAGTTGGTAGGATTAATACAATTTATTTTCTCGGCCTTTTAATAACCTTACTTATTGCCCAAATTTAGGCTTTGAAGGATGGTTATTATGCACTCTTGCCGCTGGGGCGTCCCCGGAATGTTCTCCTTTACAAGCAATTGCTCAGACTTTATTTGCGGGAATCTTCAGAGGAATCATGTTGATTTATCAGGGATCTTTCAATGATATCATACAGAAACTCCACAAGAAAACTAACAAGGATTAGAATATACCGAGATTACAATAAATTACGTCATAACTTATATTTAGTCTCCAAATTTACTTTGAAATTATTTGTCGGAAAATTGGAAGTGATGGTGATTTTTTTAAAATTTTTAAAATGACGTCATCGACATTTTCTTATTGTTTCTTTTTTTCGCAGAGAGGCGTTTGGTGGATTTCCGGTAAACTGTAGGCAGAAGATGGCTGAGAGTAATTATGGGACCCCTGGCGCTGATGCCGCCGTAAAAGCGGCGGAAGACGAAGCGAAAAGTCAGATCGCGAAGGACAAAAACAAAGGCAAAGATAAGGACAAGATAAAGGACGAAGAGAAGCTTTCCAAGCTCAATGAAACGATGAGAGACCCCAATCGTAACTGGAATTTCAAGTCTTTGTACGCATGAATCGTTTGATTTAGCTCCCAAACGCTCGATCGACGCCTCCACCTTTGACGAACCCACCAGGTTGATCCAATTCGATCCCGAGAAGAACCTGACCATGATCCCGGGCGAAACTCGAATCATATTCGGGACAAATCTCAATGACTTTGACGTCATGGTCAAGGTATTCCAAAGTTTTAGTAGATCCAACATCATTTAGGTTGAAGCAACGGGCTGTAAAGCAACGGTCACTAGAAATTCAACCGTACCGCCACAAGATACCTGCAATATTGAGGTTTATTATGAAAAGAAAACGGATCCTCTAAGTACAGAAAAGGCCAGTGTCACCATCAGAATGTGCAAGGCAAACGGGACAGACAAATGTGAGTGGTTTGTAAAGGCAGATGAGTATTATGAAATCATGCCCTTCCCTGTTTATGCATGACGTCATATTGTTTTGATTAAATGAGAAAAACAGGAATATATAATATTCTTGTTACGCCTTCTTTTTCTAGGTACCCAAGTCATTACAATCTTGGGGAAACACGGCTCGGGTCAACTCAGAAAGAAGCCCATGAAGACCACGATCGTTCGGAAGGCCAAACTCAAAAGCGATCTGAATGCCCGAGAGAAATCGGGAGTGTTTTTGATGGCGAAGAAGGGCGTGGATTACCTTGAATTCCGTGCTTTTGAGGTTTTCCATGAGGATGAGAAGCTGTATGACGATCTTTGAGCATTCCTTGCTGACGGGATAAAATTTTTGTCGGATTTTATGTTTGAATATTTCGAGAAGTGTGACTACAAAATGAGAGAGAGAGAGAGGGAAAGTTCGTTGAGGTTATTGGGCGGTACAATATAAGACTTGAATCTTGCTCTTTACCAACATCATTAGTATATTGCCAACGGAAAGGAATAAGCTGGATGGTATAGTTTTCTTTCTAACGCTTGCAATATGGTTGCAACTTTGTGTGTGATGTGGATTTCAATTATCAATTCCACAAAAAACTTCATTATTGCCCTCCAAGCAACTATAGTATTTGTATTGTATGTGAACGGAATTACTTTGTATTTATGAAAGTTTATATCGGGGGAAGATAGTAAAATTTGCAGTTAACAACGAACAAACTACATTTCGAGGGGCGGAGTGCGGTATTCAGAAGGTTTAGGGAAGGTTTAATGCAATAACTTGTTTCTGTGGACTCGTTCTACGCTTGTAAATGTCCGATTTTTACCGTATTTCCACGCTTCAAAATTGTTTTGTTTATTTGTTTATTTTTTTCCATCTTCAACTGACTCTCAGTAAATAATAATAATGTCTTATATTATTTTGATGATCGTAACTATTATTTTGTAACTTACGTAATCAGTAGAGAGTAGTTCATGGCACAATTTATAAGCAATATTTGAAGGACTTCAATTAAAGGACAATTGGGTTTGGTTGTGACAGGAAAGGAAAGAGAAGCTTCTAACACTTCGTAAGATGGAGTCGTTCAAGCTTGCGGCAAGTTGTGCCCTGGGTATTTGTGGAGTTGTCTCTTCAACGCTGTTGATTAGGGTGAGTTGAAAATAACTATTATGCCACCGCAATTTATGAGGTTGGATTTTTACGTTTATTTTAAGCCGAAATGAATGATTTCTTGATTAAAATGACCCATCAAATCAACTTTCTTATCGAGCGCCTTTCTGATGCTCTAAGTACATATATTTATTTACCGCCCCAATTTTTGTAGGCAAATTTGGGAAACCGATCCCCATTTTTTGGTCCTTACTTATGCGTAGCATCATTTACTTGTCCCAAAACCAGACAGAAAGCCAAAACGAGGTGTTTGTATGTACAGAACTGTAGGGTACAATACATGCACTACAGTTTTTACTAACCCTAGACTTATGATTTGTATTTTAACTCTTATCCTTTTAAGTTTTGAAAGTTTACATTTTTTTGACATAAGAATAGAGTGCAATTCTGTTTTTAAAAAACCAGTTCAATTTATTCCAATACATTTGCAGACTCTCCTCGGCTCCAAAAGTCTTCGGAAGCGCGATATTTTGCGGACGATAGCTTTGACAAATATCGCAGAGAACATCTATTGTATATCGTATTGTATCCCCATCTGGGCCTGGTTATTTTGCGGCCATGTGTTTGCCGAAGAGACTACTCAAGTAAGTGATGTCTATAGTTTGTAAGTAGTGAATTATAGTAGACTTTCAAGTAGCCCGGGGCTTGTTATTTGACACTTACGGACATAAAATCTTTTTTATTGGCAAAGAGATTGCATATATTTAAAGGGAAAGTACCGGTCAAAGATTGTAGTTAATTTATAAGGAAAGCGTCTATTTTGGAAGCTCTTAGGTTACGGTTGTCGTGGACCAGCGAATTGAGAGTTAAATTTGGTCGATACATAACATGTAAGATAAAAAAGAGAACTTTAAGATCATCGCGTTCATTAACGAGGTCACTTACAAAGCCCAGATCTACCAACATACCTTGTTGGAAGTTACGCGATTATATTACACATTCAGAACGCGAAAGAAGACACCTTTGGCCTCAACGATTACCAATGATGTGAGTTACCCGCAAGACACATTTTTGTAACTGAAAAGTCTCCTTGAAACGATTGATAATTTACAGATATTTCTCTTCCTTTGCTGGGTGATTTCAGTGGCGACAATAGCCGTTTACTTTTCCTACGGACGTACTGTCTATTACGACTATGTGTATTTAGAATGGCTGGGCGAAAATAAATGGAATACTCCCATAAGGATCTTCTATGTATGTCAATGGGTTGCCTTATATGCTGGGCTGGGATCCGCAATCGCTGTACTGATTGCATTTTGGAAAAAGGCAGGTGGCTTGTAAGGTCCTTAAAGATATTGTAATGGACGACCAATCCATTTTTGGCCTTTTTATTTTGAGCAGATCAAGTTTTTCTATTGTCATCCAAATGTCTAATCTGAGTCAAGACTCAGACTAGACATTTGGTCAACTGAGGCTTGTGCTATCCCCTACATCTCGTGAACGGTTGCCAGTGGGAGAGTCGGGCTAATTGTTTAAACAGCTAACCGACATCATATACCAATCCAATTATTCGATTGTTTATTTATTTGTGAAATATCTAGGCTAGTACAACTCTTTGGATTGCCCTTGGACGTTTGGATAAGGCAAAACTCTGATCTGCCCAAAATCAAATGCCATTATTTATACATATTTTCCTCAGTTTTCGTATGTTAAAGATCGTAAAAAAACAAAGCTGGACTCACTCTGAACGAAATCTTCACTTCCATAGCCATCATGCGGGTGGTAATCTAATCTCACAATCTTTAGATGCCGAACACAAAGAACATGAAGAAGACGATCGAGGGGAAGATCTTCCTCCAGACCATATTCCTCAGTCTTCTCGACGGTCTGCAGATTATGATTTCGGTTATATCTGCAAACGGACTCAAATCCGGGATTGCGAACATCCTGGCGTTAACCAGATGCTCGATGAGTGCCCCGTTTTATATTTTCTTAAACAGGCAAGGGAATTTCCGATACGAGATCGTTATCTGAACCCAAAACGCACTTTCAAAATTTATGACAAACAAGTTTTTTAGGGAGATTCGTACAATGATTTGCTCTTCAACGTCCACGGTGAATACATCTCAGGGGAGACAGAGTACTGCCGTCTTTTTTTTACAGACGAATTAGGGATATGTGTACAACAAATGAAGTTTATAAATCTCAAAGATCATGTGACGCATTTTATGCTATCGCCGGACCTTGAATTCAAAATATATCCCACACATCTTGTTTACCGAGTGAGTTGGATGCCTGAAATCCTGGCTTCCCTCCGTTAAATTACTTTATCTCTTGCTTTTTAACTTTGTTTACCAGAAAGTAGACAAATTATGCGCAACAAACTGGTAAATTGGGAGTGAATTAGCAAGACATCCTCAAAAACAATACAAGGATCAAGTCCAGGACAGTATAAATAAAAAATCTTCGCATTCGAAGGATGAAGAATACATCTGGAGATCGGGCATACGGTATTCAGCTATGATTGCGGGAAGGATAACAGTTTTCTGCTTTATTTCTTTGGCTCTTCCAACCGCCGCATTTCTTTTCCCACCAGCTCCGGCACCATCCTGTTGTGCTCCACCACCGACTTGTTGTGCACCACCTCCACCTCCGTGCCCGCCACCACCTCCACCATGTCCACCACCGCCCCCATGTGGATGTGGCAGGAAAAAGAGAGAGGTAATGACAATGCAATTGTGAGGCAGATTTTATTCTGGGGTGATTGGTAAAATTTTTAGCTAAGGAAGGGGTCGGCATAAGACGGGATAAAGATTGGGTTGACACTGTTGAAACATTTTAGTTTCAGGCCAGTGTTGAACTATGGGGTAATAACAGCAAGACAACCGAGGGCTGTAAGTCCAGCTTTTTGACTGCCGACGCAAGCTATTTTAGATTTTTAAACTTTGTTAGCAAGTTTTTATCTATGGTTTTTTCCAAGTAGGCCCTAAAGCATCATGAAATAAAAGGCTTCGCTGGCACAGATTTTTATGAGATTTCTTTCCTTCAATAATGGGCAATACCTAGGTTAATCCCGCGTACCGAAATATAAAACTACTTAAACGGTAAATGGGCTAGTCAGAACCCATCAAAAAAACTTGAAACAAATTCAAATTTTGCAGTTTAAGCACCCACTCGTTGAACCATCAAACCCTAACAAAAATATGGAGATTTCTGGGAAACGGCTACGGTAGCAATAAAAATTTCAGCATTTCACTCGTCAGAGTCGGAACGGTGTCTCAAATGTTCTTTTCACTCAAAGATGACCTTAAAACGAACCTTAGAATGTCCTTGGTCTCTGAATAACCTCAAATTTCAGGCGGTAATTCCCTACTCAAAGAACGAGCAGATCCCTTGCCCGCAGCATCTTTGGAAGGAAATCATCGACAAGGTAAGTGGAGGAAACGAATGTTTATTCTATACGACCCTTCAGAAGATCTCTTCGGACATCAAGAGATCAGCCAAGGAGATTCAGAGCCAATTATACGAGACATACGGTAACAAATTCTATGTGAGTTGCGGTAAGAACGAGAAGAAGACCCCGTTTCTGGCCAATGGCGACGGCTACTGTGTCAGCGAGAGGAAGGGCGTCAGATGCATGGTTATCTCGTTGAGCACATGATCAAGATTACTCTATATATTCGACGATATCAAATGCAATTCTTGTGATCTTGTACTATGTTTAGCCGATTAGTTCCATTAAATATCCTGTGATTAAAGCTTTTTAAGTCAACCGTAATCTGAAACCCCTTGAATCCCTTTCGGCAACCAATCAAATTACACAATGGGATTTGTCTTTTCGTAATGAAAATAGAGGTTGCAAAAGGTCCCTCTTCCTCGTTTACAGCACAAAATTAAGTGGACTCTAATTGACTTGGAAGAAAGCGCCTTCAGAATCTCTCGGAGTGACCGTTCCGTTGACAGCAAAAAAATTTGAGGGAATTGCTACGAAAATGACGACTCGTCCCCTCAACAGCTAATCTGATTTGCAGCCCCTTTGCATACGTGAGGAGCTCGGGATGAGGAAGGAAGGGGAATTTGTTGCAGAAATCCGCGACATAACTGGATTTATTGTGCGGGCGGTAGCAAAGTTTTGAGACAGGCCCTCAGAAAAAGTTGCAGCAAGTATTCTCCGCCCAACGGGGCTCAGCAATTAAACGAAAGAACTTGGAAAAAACTTTAGCCTCCACGCAACACCAATTTTCAACATGCTTTGAAGCGACTATATAAGCCTGAAGCTATAATGGAGAAGCCAACACACTCAGAGTTGAGTCATCTCATCTACTTGTTACTCAGCCATCATGAACACTAAATTCCTTGGGTTTGTTGTTGTTGCCAGCATTGCTATAGGGATCGAAGCGTGCCCCGGACTGTTCGGAGCCCCTCCACCAGCTCCATGCTGTTGTTCTCCACCTCCCCCACCTCCTCCTCCTCCACCATGTCCACCTCCACCTCCATGTGGATGCGGAGGACGTAAGAAAAGAGAGGTAAGTGTTTAAATTATGACACAGTATCATAGCTTACTGTACCTCATTCTGCTTTATCATTCTAAGGACTTGATCTTTCAGGCCGTTATTCCCCATCTCAAAAACGAAGAGACTCTCTGTCCACAACACCCATGGCTCGACTCCATCAAAGTCGTAAGTTTTACTCATTGTTTTGACATTACTTTTCTTTTTTCACTTTTAATGTTTTCTACAGAATATGGGTGATGACGCTGTCAGCTCCGCTTACGCCATACAATCCAGTATGTTCAAGAAGTATGAGACCAATTTCTTCGTGTCCTGCGCCCCCAAGACCGAAGAAAAGACCTCTCGTTTGGCCGTTCACGGTGATGGCTACTGTATTCACAGCAATGAGAAGTTGACTTGCCAAGTTGTTTCTCTCAGCTCTTAGATCGCAATATAGGCGGGCTAAATGCAATACTCATTTGAAAATGCAATAAACATACATAGGTACTTATGGGCACTTTGGTGAAGGAGAATAATGCTGTTTGTTTTTCAAAATATATATGTACGGAAGAAATAAAATTCTTGGAACATTCGAAACCTCGCGAGTAAACCTAGTTTTCTAAAATGCTTTTATGACTAAAATTAGAAGTGTGATGACTTATTTCAGTTACTCTGAGCTTCAAGAAGACGACGACTATAAAACTTCAACAAGTGCTTCTTGAAGTGTTTTGATTGAAAGTACAGTGTATTCCAACAACATTTGGCATTGTAATAGGGTTGTTTTTGTAAAAAAGTTAATAAAAAAGCTTCCTTTGTTTCTGGCCTCAGCTCTACATTATAGTTGATCCTCTGATTGTTCAAATTTCCATTTGACAAAGCCATCTCTCCATTTCAAGTGATAGTTTTCTCCAACTTTTAGCCAACTGTGAAAACACACAGGTTTTACAGACCTTTCAAAACCTTAGAACCATTTGATGTGTTGTTTACAGTACTTAATATTCGAGGAACTTGTGAGGTCGCTGTTGGATAGTCTTGGACTTTCCAGACATATTTCAAATGCTTGCGTTATTCTAATAATTATACACGTTAATTTTATTTCGTGGACTTTGCATTGTGTATTTTAAGGGGTATAATGGACCAATAGGCTCCATTATTTTCTACATTAAAATAAAAGTCCTCTCTATGTCATTGTGGACTTTGCTGCTCACTTTATTGCTTTGTTGATTGCATTACTAGACTCTTTATGTAAAACGTGTGGAAGGTTTGTACACTTTCTTCCTTGGGCATATGAATTTATTTAGATTTTAGTTAAGGCGTTGCAGGTTTTCTGGCATATTCGTAATGCTCAGCCGAAGATCAGACGACCTTGCGCCGAAAAAAGTTTTTTTGTGGTTACGTTGCCAAAGTATGGCCGGAATTTGGCCCAACTTCAACAAATCTTTGAATTTACAAGGATTCAGTAAACACTGTACTGATCCTATAAACTTATAAATTGAGCGCAAAGATAGTTAAAACGGTCTTCGAAGCTAACGTCATCGTTAAGTGAAGACAACAAAATTATAGAGTTGTGAATATACGGTACTTCAAAGCTACTAATTACAACTCACTTGGACGTCTTTGCAATTGAATTTCCTGCAGTTAGTCGGGATGTTCTTGGGACAAAAATCGGGGAGATAATTTAGCATTTGACGTCATTACTTACGTTAATAAAGTTATCGCTAAATTTAGAAGCGGCTTGTGAGTAATTAACCCTGTTAAACTGGGAATGCTGTAAGTGAGTAGTTCGAGATCTGCACTTTCTACAACTTATGCGGTTATAAATTAAATCAGCAGCTGCATAAGGTGCGAGCCAGCAAAACAATGCTCTCATGCGTATTAGGAAGTAGTGTTAAAAACAAGGTAACTTAAAAAGTTAGTCGCGGTGTGCTTTCAAAAGGACATATTCAACGTGCATTTACAAAAGCTGGCAAAAAAAATTTTTATAAATTAGTCATGCTAAAATTGGAGGTGTCCCAAGGGCGGGGTTTTATGTATTTTCTTTTAATTTTGCACACGCGCAATGCATGGCTACATTAAAATTCTTGAAAATTTTAGCTCGGGGCAGATCATAGTTAGCAAAAGAGTACGCAAAAAAGAGGACAAGCAGAGAAGTAAGAAATATTTTTGGTGTCATCTTTGCTAACTTCACGAGGAAGTAATTAGATTTTTTGTGCAAATGTCGCCTTCCATTACAAATGGCGGGCACTGTGAGAAAACAAAAGTTTTCTTTGCACTGTGCAATTTCTTGCTTTTTGCACGGTACAGTAGGTTTTTTTGGGCTGTCGCTCGCACCCTGACTTTTTTCGCACGGTGTAAGCGCCAAAAATCAGTCAGGCGACTTTCCGGAAGGCATAGTACTTCTATTTTGATTTTGGTGTGACGCAACGAGTACATCTTCTGTATGCTCTAAGTTTCCACTTTCTATTGGCCTCAAAACGAAGTCAAGATTAATTTTGTTATCCCTGCAGTGATTTGCAGCTATTCCCAGCAAAATCTTATTACAAGGTTTTTGCGAAAACTTGTATGTAATGTTTTAGTTCAAATTGATGTCTACCCTTGCATTTAATTCTATTACGCAACCGCCGTGGTTACCGTAACCAAATTTTCCTCTGCTTTCTTGGCGTTATCCTTTTGCTGTCAATAACTTATTCATCCTTAATAACGAGAATTGAATTGCGTTTTATGGCCCTTTAGCTGAATCCGAACGTTAGACTGAAAATATTTTGGCTCTCCAATCGTGACGATTCAACGAGAATACACTAACTAAGTTTGCATAGTACATATATTTTCATTGTTTACAACTTCTTATGTATTGGCCATGTCAGCAGTGCGATAATAAAACATCTTGTCTTCTACTGTTGAACTACAACTGAAGGGATTGTTATTAGATAAATGACGGTATTGTAGTTGGATTCGAGAAAATTTCTACTTTATAACAGACGACTCTATTAATAATTCATTTTACAGGTTTCGTAACGAACCAGTAATTAATTGAGATAGTAAATTAATTTCCGGTTATGCACGAAATTTGAATAGATTCACGGGTTTATGCTGTTTAACTATTCTCTAAATCGTGATAGGGACATGGGAAAACACACAGTAGGTCGTCAGTCTACTATTGGGAACGCTAGAATGACACAAAAGATGTCTTGTTTGTCTATATAAGAGAGGAAGGATGGTTTACGTACAAGGAAAGATGTCTCTATTTTTTGCCTTGGTTAATTAAAAAGACTTGTTTTCCTTTGTCTGGAAGTGTAGGTGTATAACCAGACCATTCTCTTGTATAGATACATATAAAGGTGGTCACTGAAGATCTCGACTCTTATTTTTTCTGTTTCAGTTCCAAAATGGGTTGACATTGATTTTGGAAAATCAGTTCCAAAAAAGCTCGGAAGTTTGGAAATAACCAGTGCAGATTTTGGGAAATCGCTGCAGGACGAAAAGTAAAGTGTGCACTGATTTTTCAAAATCAATGTCAACCCATTTTTGCATCGAAATTCGACTCAACAGCAAAAATAAAAGTCGAGAACTTCTGTGACCACCTTCATATGTCATAGTGGTCTTGGTACTGAATCCTTATGGCCCGTCCGTCAAGTATCTGTATCCAGTCCGAATACTTTGCGGACACTTGTCTCAACGACGTACTTTTTATAAACGCCTGGAACGGGTATATGAGCACCGTAGCTTGAGTTGCGTTTTATCATTACAGTTTGGTCAAACTCACTTTGCCTCTTCTCATCTCTATATTTGGAATTTCACGAAATTTCCGTTATATTATATATTTAAATAATTTAGACAACACCTATACATTTCTGTTGTAATTTTAGCTACAATTTGAAACACTTGTGATCTTTTGGTACCGTATTTTGTTCTCCCGTTTCCTCCCCCCACGTACTCGTTACATTTATGTATGTAAACCAAACCTATTTTCAGATGATCGCCAACGTATTTCCATTCAATTCTTCTGATAAATTTGATTACAATGAATATCATGCCTTCTTGTTCATCACTTCTTTATCGGTTATTCCTGTCTTCAATATCCCAGCTCACTTATTTCTACAGTATCTGGCGCTATTCCACACTCCCAAGGATATGTTCAATTACAAATGCACCGTTTCTAACACGACGATTTGGTCTACTTTGGTTGTGATCTGGTACTGTTTGATCCTCCGGCCAATCCCGTTATTTCCCTATCCAATTGGGATCTCTCTAGGGCCCAGTTGGCTGATTTATGATTATCAAACGGCCATGTTTCACTTCCAATTACTAGTGATATTCTCTACGAATTGTCTTTGCGCCATGATCATCTGTTTCATAGTCCTAATTACCTTTGTTTTACAATCCAAAATTATCAGTTATGTCTCAAGAAAGTCGGTGGTTTACATTTGTATTGGCTATCATCTCACAATGACGGCTATTACAATCTTTTTGCTGAATTTTTTATATATTCCTGAGCCTTTGTTGGTCCAGAAAATTGTCCATTCCGAGCTCCATGATGTAGTTTTTCAAGTGAATGGTGTCTTTTTTGGCTACGTACCAGAAGTTTCTCCTCCCGTCTATTCCTTCTTAATATTCATAATCTTTTTCCCTTCTACTTTTGTTTTCATTGGCCTGACAATTTACACTTTAATCAAGCTCCATAAGATCATGTCTCTAAACCACACCAGAAGAATGAGATTCAGATGGAATTCGGCTGTGATGTTGGCCTCAAGGACCTTAAATCCAGTGTTCCTTCTTGTTATTCCGCTAGTTATCTGTTGCTACATGATTTTCATGAATTGGCCGATGTTTTCCATCGGATTATTACTCGCATTTCTCTGGGCAATCCATGGTCTTGTCAATGCTGTGGCCACAATCTCAGTGTTTCGGCCTTATCGTCATGTTGTGAAGAGTTCCTTCTGCAAGATGATATACAAGGAGAAATATATAAGCAGAAAGTAAGTTGTGATTACCCTAAAATTTAAGAATAAGTTGTAAATCTTTTAGTACTCTAATAACAGGATACACGGGGGTTATTATACAACGGTGCAAATGTTGGATTTTTTTTGTCGTAAAGCATAAATTACAATTTCTACAAAAATTTTGCAGTTTTTTTGGTTTAGTCATCACTTTAAATAAGCTTTTCTAAATGAAAATTAGATTTGCAGTACTCAAAATAGAGTTTAACGGTCGCAAAGGCCTTTAGTGTTCCCCTTTTGTAGTCTATGTATTTGACTTTTTATATTTCAGCTCATTTCAACGCACATTTCGAAGTACAACAGAAGCACCAATTAAAGTAAATCAAATCGGAACCATCTCCAATGCAATGAGTACTATCCAAAATGAAAGCCAATGACCTGTAGAAGCCTTGATAATTAAAATCTATTTATTATTACACTGTTACACATAATAAATCTTTTGCAAAAAAAGAAGTTTTCTTGTTCAAAGGAGAGTGATGGTCATTATGGCAAGGCCAAGTGGTCATATTGTAGAGGCTACAATTTAGCAAGTCCAGCGCTTCCTCGAAGCTCTTTTCTCAAAATTTTACCCGACAAACTTCTTGGAATTTGTTCAATGAATTCGACGCCTCCTTTTAGATGTTTGTAAGGTGCTGTCTTCTCTGAAAATGGAGAGATCGGATAACTATTGCAATAAAAAGAATGCAGTAAAAATAAGTCTCTTATATTTTACCTGCCACAAACTTCTTGACCTCTTCGGCTGTCAACGTCGATGATTTCCGGACAATAAATGCCTTAGGCAATTCCCCAGACCTCTGGTCTTTCACCCCAATAACAGCAGCGTCATCTATCAACGGATGGGAAAGAAGGAGGTCCTCCAATTCGGCTGGAGGCACTTGGAATCCCCTGACTTTGATCAATTCCTTTAGCCTGTCCACAATGAAGAAGAATCCGTCTTTGTCCACATAACCAATGTCTCCTGTGTGTAGCCATCCCTCTGAATCTATTGTATCGGCAGTTTCTTTTCTTCGATTGAGGTATCCTTTCATTACACCGGGCGATCGAACACAAATCTCTCCATTTTGATATGGCCCCAGGGATTTTCCCGTATTTGGATCAACAATTTTAGACTCAACGTTTGGCATGAGTGTGCCAATTGAACTGATCTTGTCGCCAACCGCAAGCAATGGGGCCATTCTGTGGGATGCCATAGTCATCTCAGTCATACCATAGCCTAAAACGAAAAGGTTTGCAGCATTTTATGTCACACAAATGATGAAAAAATCTCATTCCTGACCTTGATGAACCCCTTTTACATTGGGAAGTCTCTTCATTACTTCAATACTCAAATCTTGCCCCAAAGGCGCAGCTCCGGAAGCTACGAATTTCAGCGAGCTTAAGTCATATTTGTCCACGATTGGACTCTTGGCCATAAAAACAAGAATCGGTGGGACCACGCTGACAGTTTTCATTCTGTATCTCTCAATTACCGAACAGAACACTTCGGGTTCAAATGAACTCATGATGACTGAAGTGCCTCCAATAAACATAGAGTTCGTGACAAGGGAGCTTCCATAGACGTGGTAGAAGGGGAGAAAGATCAGAACCGATTCATTCCTGGGGTCATAATCAGGCTCGATGGCCTTGAAAACGGAAGTGAAAAGACAGCTGAAAGCATTGTTGTACTTTTTAATATATTCGGGCCTCAATCACGCCCTAAGTAAGCGACTTACGCTCTGAACATTGCCATCATCGCAGACATATTGCAATGAGTAATCATCACTCCCTTTGGAGGCCCTGTAGTCCCACTCGAATATGGAATTATACAAACATCATTCTTGGTATTCCATCTTATTTTGGGAAGCGAATTTAAAGGAGCTGTCCTAAGGGCATCTGTGAAACTATAAACTTTAATTCCGGGCACTGAATGTCCGGAATGATCGCCCAAGATGATGAGTTTCTAAAAAAACGTTGTAAATCTGAGCAGAACAAAGGAATTTGGTTACAAACCAGAATTACCTTTACACTTGGCGAGTTCTTGATAGCTGGCAAAACCGTTTCAAGTGAGGTCTCATCACATATCAGAAGACTGGCTTTGCAATCATTCAGTTGCCTTGCCAATTCCCCTAGAAAATTATTTATTAAAAAAAATTGGGTTTTGTCCGTTTTCTAAAACATTTTGCAGTCAACTTACAATCAGTGAATGCAAAACTGGCGGGACTGACAGTAGCGCCGGCCACCCATGATCCAAACAAAATAATCGAATATTCCCATCGATTTCTCATAACAGGTGCTACAATATCACCCTGTTTTACTCCGATCTCCGCTAAAAATGCGACAAAGGAATGGATCTTGAGATATAATTCACGGTAAGTCACAAAGTCATTCTCATCCTTGGCGTTTACCTGCAAGAATTATTATAAGCTGCAGTAACCGTATTAATCCTTAGAAAAATCTACTGTTTATGCAGGCAAAATGCCTCTGGTCTTCTTATTTACGTGTACAAATCTGCAGAGAGAATTGAACAAAAACAATGACTTACAAAAGCTTTTTTGTTAGGGTCGTGAAGCGAATGTTTCCAGATGGATTCTAGGATCTGAGTACCCATGGGGTTTTCATCGATCTCAACGGATGGCTGATCGGATTTGTAGATGGTCATGACTGCCTAAACTTGTGAGAATACTCGAAAAAACAAAGAATGAAACAATCTCCTTCTGCGGCGAGAGCAGCAGTGGGTGTTGTTACACTACACCCACACCAATGTGACTGAATGGAAGGAAATATGCAAGGGTGTCAAAGATCGCTCATTCCAAACGTATTTTCAAAATGAGATAAAACTGATTAGCGCGAATAAAAAGAAATTATCTCATCAATGTAAACACCCTTAAACGGAGATTTAAACGCATTACAACGAGGAAAAGGTAAATACATTTATCATAGCATTGTTAAGGAGAACCCGGCAATACCCATGCAGAAGTCATATGCTCTGGACCCTATCATTTTTTTGGTGTTTTTCATTAAAACATTTGTTTTGCTATATATATTTTTAACCGAAAAAATGCGTACAATCAACTACAAAACTCAAACTAATTTTGGTTTCTGTTATACTGCGTTTCAAGATCATTTCAAGTCCAGTAAAAATACCCTTGGTTGTTTTGGAATAGTCAGTGGCTACAGAGAAATTAGTTGTCTTTATCGTCTTGATAACAACAAAGGGAGCAGTTATAACGCTAAAAAGGCAGGGATTCGCTATATCAGACTACACACTGTGTGTTGTGGTGATTACAAAAACAAGATCATTGCACAATCAATCATGAAGCACACGTTTTGTTGCGTAAGGTTGACTGAGAAGATGCTGGGGGTAAAACGAACAGATCCTTTTATGGAACTTTGCCCAAGTTGAGACTTCTGCGACACATCTAGGGTGGGACAGAAACATCCCATATAAAGTATGACAATCGCAAAATTAAGGAAATTCCCTTAATCTGCCGTTATATTTATGAAAAGATATGTTTATTCATATTTATGTGATTCCGTTTACTGAATCTTAAGTCATAACATCTTACATCTAAGATCAATGTGTCCGAGAAAATTTACAATTTCGGTTTTGGAGCTTCCCGGGTTCTCAATTCCTTCCGCAAAATCTTGCCTGAGGGACTTCGAGGGATCACGTCGATGAATTCAACGCCTCCTTTGAGATGTTTGTAATGGGCGGTTTTATCTATAAAAAATTTTCATGTCAAGAAAATGGTCTGATACAGTTTAAACAAGAAGTTAGGGTTCTCACCTGCCACGAACTTTTTGACCTCTTCATCCGTTAAACTGTGATTTTTCCTTACAACGAACGCCTTAGGCAGCTCCCCAGACCTTTGATCTTTTACCCCAACAACAGCGGCATCGGCAATCAGTGGATGCGATAAGAGGAGATCCTCCAATTCGGCTGGGGGCACCTGGAATCCCCTGACTTTGATCAACTCCTTCAGTCTGTCCACAATGAAGAATAACCCATCATTATCCACATATCCAATATCGCCAGTGTGTAACCATCCGTCCTTGTCAATTGTGCTGGCTGTGTCATGCATCTTATGCAGATATCCTTGCATTACTGCTGGGGATCGAACGCAGATTTCTCCTTTTTGATTGTGTCCAAGACGTTTCCCTGTTTCTGGATCCACAACGATGGCTTCGGCGTTTGGAAGAAGATCCCCAACTGAGCTTATTTTCTCTCCGACAGCCTTAATGGGGTCCATTAAATGAGATGCCATCGTAATCTCAGTCATACCATAACCTGAAGTAGTTGAAGTTCAAGTTTACCGTTGTTAAAGTTACTATTCACCTTGATAAAGGCCCTTCAGATTAGGCAATCTCCTCATAACGTCGTCACTCAAATCCTGCCCTAAGGGGGCAGCGCCAGAGCCAATATAAATCAAGGAACTTAGGTCGCATTTATCGACGATTGGAGACTTGGCCAAGAAAACTACAATTGGCGGAACGACGTTCACACTCTTGATTCTGTACTTTTCAATGGTCGAACAAAAAACTTCGGGGTCAAATGTACTCATTACAAGCGATGTTCCTCCAGTACAGATGGCATCAATCATCAGGGTATTGCCATAAGCATGATAGAAAGGCAAGAAAAACACCAAGGCTTCATTCTTGGGATCATAGTTGGGGGAAATTGCCGGAAAAACTTGCTTTTCCAGGTATCTGAAAATAGAATTTGTAGTAGACCCATCGTGCATGCAGGGCTGGACGATTTGGGGAAAATCGCGATAATTGTCGGGTTTGATTAGAAAGAATTTTTCGATGCAATGACGACAATTTTATCGCAACAGTGATGACAATTCAGTCCAAAATTAATGTAGTTTTTATAAAAACTTTTCAAGGTTCGCTATCGCGATATTTGGATATTTCGAGCAATGATGAAATGTAAAAAAACATACGAATGGAAGGTAGCCCTCATAGCAGACAGATTGTAATGGCTGAGCATCACTCCTTTCGGGGCTCCAGTAGTCCCACTCGAATATGGAATTAAAGCCAGATCTTTCTTCACTCTCCATTTAATTTTAGGCAGACGATAAGAGGGTTCCTTCTTCAGGATCTCCGTAAGATTGTAGATTTTTGGACCGGGGCCACCAGTTGAGGCGGGTTCTCCAATTACAATTATATTCTGAAATACGATGAAAACCAAATTAAAACCAATCAATGTCAAGTCTGCAAGTTATATTTGAATGGCAGAAGCTCACCTTTACTTTAGGGGCATCTTTTACAGCCAATCGGACCTTGTCCAGAACGGCATCTTCACAGACAACAAGCGTCGCTCCACAATCATTAAATTGTCTGGCCAGCTCCCCTGAAATATGTAAAGTTCCATAATAAGTGTCAACGGCAAAGATCAAACCCCATATAAAAAACTCTTACAATCAGTGAAGGCATAACTGGCCGCACTGACAATCCCTCCAACAGCCAAGGTTCCAGTAAGAACCACCGGATATTCCCAGCGGTTTTTAGTTGCAACACAGGCCACATCTTCTTGGCCAAATTTAATATCGTTCAAAAATGCGGCATAAGAATGGATATGAAGATATAACTGACGGTAGGTCACAAAGTCGCTTGCATCTTTGGCATTTATCTAAACAAATGTTACAGTTTAATGCTTTAATTTCACCATTGCTTTCTTTGACGGGTTCTCCACCGAATGCCTCCAAATGGCGTCCAAAATCTGCGTGGCCATTGGTCGTTCGTCAATCTGAACTGAGGGAAGATGGGACTTGAAGATCGTCATCTTAACTGAAAAGCTATCAATAAGACGCTAAATTTAATTGCTAATCCAATGTAGATCTGCAAAGTTTTCGAACATTTAAACACTGTGACACGAGTTTCCAAAGCGAGATTTAAAGTAAATTTCAAGAAGCTAACAATAAGAATGGAGACCGGGAATGTCAGGAAAAAACCGATTCGATTGCGAAGATTGTACAGAATTTATTCCTTCAAATAACGGCTTTGATTTATGGTAAAAGGAAACAAACAAAAACAGGCAATATTACTGTAATCAATCGTCAAAAAAGGACTAAAGTCATTGGTGTATAATTAACAGTCATTTGATCGGAAAAATGTTGATGGGAAAAGAAAACATTTGCCATAAACTAATGGCAGTTCGTAAAGGAGTAATTGGGACTGGAGAAGTGCAATTACTTTTAACATTTCTTAAGTAGTTCCTTATCCAAACTTTGCGTCAATCACTTTCCTTAAAGTTCAACGCCCCTTTAATCATCGGGTATCATGATTGTCTGCGGGCATTGTAAACAGATGTCAGCGTTTATCGTTGGAAACACGCCACAGAGTTTGTAGCGATCAGAGCGCCATCAATCCCCGATGATTCTACAACGAAGTGTTTCTTTAGCAGAACTTATGATTTGAACAAACCATACACTACATATTTTGACATCTGCGGCAGAGTTATTTCTTCATTGGCTTTAATTTTGTCGAAAGATCAAATTACTTGCTTGTGTTTGATGAACTTTAATGACTAGCCGAAGGGCAAACCATCGTCAGACTTTTGGTTAGCTACTAGAAGTTTAACAAGCCTAAAATGTTACTTATCCGTCGAATTAGAGCATAAAAAGGTGAGATCTTGATTAAAAAATATGGGGCAATCTCTGATCTTATTCGAAAATGATTAGAAATGTTGCTAAAAATACCACTTTGGGATGGCAAGGTGACAGCAGCAATGAACACACAGATTTTGACCACGTTGGACTTATCTGCAGTTTTCACTGATATAACTGAGACGATTTGAAAGAAAATTAGATTTTTAATAAATGTTATCATACAACGAACGGCCACAAAAATAATATTTCATGAAGGCAACTTTTGCCCTTTCCCTATCCTGACTGGCTTTTCTGGGATTGGTAGACTCAGCGACTTACTATTTTCTCCTGTAAAATAAGAAATTTTTTCACATCCTTAATTTGCTACCGTATAAAACCAAGACCAATTTCAAGTGGGGTTGGCAAAAAGTGTAATGATCAGTTACCACAAGGTATAGTTATCATCGTAAACACTGTATTATACAAAAAAAGTCAAGGTGGTTAGCCAATTTCCCCTGACCAACATGATTGAAATTTTATTTATAAAGCCGAAAACTGCGCAAAATCTTTACGACAGTAAAGTAGTACCCTTTTATACATGCAGTCAAAGCTTCTCCCCACTTTCATCAAGCTTGAAAGATCTTGGAATTCTTTGTGTTATGCCTTTAAATGGCGATAAAATACAAAAAAAATCTGTTTGATGGATTTGAAGGTTTTACTATTACAACAGCGCTTTCCATCGACGTTTTTCTGCTTATCCCAAGAAAACTCTGCACTTTTATTTTCATTCTCCGTCAATTTTTTATTACCACACAACGCGGTTGTCTGCAAGGGTTACTTTACACTTTACTTGACAACTTTATACTACATGACCTGGAGCATTGATGGCTATTTTGTTTCTTGTTTTGTTTTATTTTCGTAGGTTAATATAATATTATTAGCATTATTACGTAAATGGAAAATTACATGTAAATTAATGTAGATGAAAATGCTGAAAGATCAAGAACTAAGTCTTATCATATGAAACACAACTGTTTTTTACGACAGAAAAGACGGTGACAAAACGGACGCCATCAATGCACTCTCCGTCAGAACGGCCGGCGACGCCACACTCGGCGACAAAACTCCCCCACCAAGGACCTGAGGCGATAGGACATCCGGACATAAGACGAGAGGACTCAAGATCAGAGGACTCAAAACATAAGGGTTCAGAACATTGGGAGACAAAACATACGGAGTTAGGATAAATGGAGCCATCACGAGAGGACTGAGAACATACGGAGATAAGAGATAAGGAGATAAGATGAATGGCATACCCACGCCGGGAGAGAGGACATACGGACTCAGGACGGCGGCATTTAAGATCAATGGGGAGAAGACCGATGGAGAAAGAACTACTGGGCCTAATACAGTAAGACCAAGGGCCGGAGCGAACATATATGGGGCCAGAACAACAGGAGCAAGGACTGAAGGGACTTCTAAGCTTCGTTTATGACGGTTGAATCTAAAGTGGGCATCCGGAGATGGAGGGTCAGTGATGTTGTTGAAGGCAATCTTCTCGATTGTCAACCACAAGGCTTCCATTTTTTGGGCAGTAGAGGTGTTCTTGTAGTTGGAAAAATTAACTGCTTCTTTTGGAAAGTCAAGCTCTAAAAATACGAGATAATTTTTAAAAAATTAAAAAATGGTTGTCTCACCATCTCTTGAATACAGTTGATCCAGCTGGTTATCTTCCAAAAACGTGAATCCGTGGTCTTCCAGATGTTTATTTTGTTTTTCATTAAACGAGCTCTCTAATTCCTCATAAATCTCAGCGATTTTTTCTGTAGCATCTACTACTTCGTCCTTCATACCTAAAGACAGACATTCACTTTACTTTCAAATTCTGCTCACTTAAAAAATTGATGTTTTCCAAAAACCCCATCGCCTCATCAACGATATTATTAACGCCAGAAGCCTTCATCAACGCTCCTAGCATCACATCACGATCGGTTTTCTCCATTCCAGCCATTCTTAATAATTTTGGGATTGAAGCAATATTATTTTTGTTTCCGTCATCTTCATAGAACGACAAGAATGATGGAGACATTCCCATATTAGTGGCACCAGCTTTGTCCGGCATTACTGGAGCAAATCTTGGGCTGAGGACATTCAGATTCATGGATTCCCGGACACTTTTCTTGTCTTCTCCGCCTATTTGATTGAATAAACTCATGGCCATTTGAAGGAGACCTTGAGGGGTTCGCTGTAATAAATTCTCGTAAGCTTGTATGCATTTCTAAAACTTTTAGGATCATTCTTAAATTAGACGATCATGGAATACCTTTAAAATTTATGTATTCCTTCCTCATTACATCCCCACAACCAACTTTCTCTTTCCCTCACTAATCTTCTTCCCTTTCCCCCTAATTTCCGATGCCACCCAGTCTGTTTTTGGTGTGTAACATTACAGCAGTCAGAGTCATCGATTGCTCATACAGATTTGACGAGGATTAGAGAAATTACAAAGGATAATCGAGTATGCCTGTACCGGGTTTAGCGTCTGTCTCTCTGCTGGCTCTTTAATTCCAATGCTCTCTAATTTGTGTCAGTGTAACGCCCTCTCTCTATTAGTTGAATTATTTTTACATTTATCATGAATTTTGCGGCCACCCACAGACATTTTTTTACATGTGAATAAAAACTCTCATGTTAACCAATTACAGTATCTAAATATACATTTAGTTGCTACCACTTATTCAAAATTGAAATTTTTGTTCTATTAATTTCTCAATTTACACCTACTCTAAATTTTTTTTAATCTCCGTCGTTTCCTGTGCTCTCCCCGTTTCTAATAATCTCTTTATGAATAATATCCTTCATTTATAGACCTCCCGCAAATTACTGCGATGTAAAGCCACACATGCAGTCCTAACACCGGCCTCCTCGGGGTCTCTGAATAACATTAATTTGGCCAGGTGTAATCTCTGAAAGGGGAAAGGACTTATATGGCCACACGCAGAGAGATTGGCGGGAATTAATACTATTAGTATAGGGAGGCAGACCAAGTTGTAGGGGGTGTAACGAAAGCTGGAAGCAAGTTTATAAGGCTTAATCTAGAGCGGGTTGTTCTCTCCTTCTGATTTCTCTCCTCAAAGAGTTCTTAAACAACCAAAAACGTAGCCAGAATCCCGGAAGATGACATTTGAAACCTAATTTCCATTTTTGAGTTCTTACGCTTTCTTTAGGCGAAACACTTGGAGTTTTCTTGTCTAAAACGAGGTCATACATCCTCATATTGTAGACACTTGCACCCGGTTTCCTCTCCTGATCTTCGAACTTCT
This sequence comes from Bursaphelenchus xylophilus, assembly GCA_904066235.2. NCBI lineage: Eukaryota > Metazoa > Nematoda > Chromadorea > Rhabditida > Aphelenchoididae > Bursaphelenchus > Bursaphelenchus xylophilus. The sequence continues at coordinate 7,400,141 of CAJFCV020000004.1, forward strand.
TTTTCAACCCCAGTAAACGATCATAAGTTTGTTTCCATTCAATCAGCCGATTCTTTTCTTCCGCATCTTCTGTCGAATTGCCAGAGGCAAATGATGAGATCAAATTGGCGATTCGGGTGACCGGACTTCGATCTTTCATTTCTTTGAGACCTTTTGATTTTGGGACTCTCTGAATCTACAAATGATGATTTATCTTACTCTGCAAGTTTATACTTTACCTGCAGATCGTTTTGTGGTATTGCTGGCTCTTGTAATTTGATAAATCTCGAGCTCCTTTTGGATCTACTGACCTTGATCTTCCGCAACATAAACCTTGATCTTACTGGTCGAAACAACTTTTGTCGGCGGAGTAAATCGAACCTCGAAATTTTTGCCACTGGCTGAAGAAAAGTGTTAACACAAATAAAAAGAAGAACGATGACAAAAAAGATGTTACCCTATCATCATTTTCCCTCAAATTAGGGGCAGTTATTGCTTCGGGAGATCCAAAATAGGGCATTTTAATATTACTCGTTATAAATGAAGTCTTGAGATCGGGTTCTTTACTGTTTACCCCTTGTAGTTTCGTTGATAGTAGCTGTTTTTTTGCTCGAATTAAACATTTTGCACTTTGTTCCAAATCTTTTCGATCGTCGATTCTGTTCAAACATCGAGCTAAATTTTGTTGGGCATCTGAAGATCAAATTTTGATGATATTATAATTGCTGTACAAAAGGAGTAATGAAAGAGACCTGACCTCGATCGAGTTCCTTGTACAATTGTTTTCCCAACTGTCCCATAATCGCCTTGATCGACGTAATGTACCAATTAACGTGGATGGTCTTGATTTTCTCGTAATTCTTTTCCGTTATTCGGACTTTATCGTACTTTTTTAGATGTTCTTCTAAGATAAAGTTCCAAATTCAAAGATGTTTCTACATAACTTACCGTCCGTCTTTGCCAAAATTACGGGGTAAATTATGATTGAGAAAAAGAACAGACTGGTCGATCTCATGTCTAGCGAAATACTGCCTTTGACATGGAAGAAGTTGGTCTGGAAGTAAATTTAAGATGACCATAATTGTCATAAAGGTTACAAAAAAGAAAAAATTGTGACATAAGAAAAATATTTTATTATAATTTTGGGTTTTTATTCTACCGCCACAGTGAAAAATTTGAAATTCTATCCGACCTCAAAGATCATTCGAATCGAAACAATTTTGAGATCGATCTTTTAAAGATCATTGAACCTTCTAATCCCGACAGTACATTGCAATTAGGCGCCCTTTAAAAGTCGTTGAAACTTTCGCTCTTTTCGAATCTATGTTAAATAGCCAATCTTTGGGTTGAAGGCGCTGTCTGTGGCAACTTATAATGTTGAAGTTCAACGGAGAACAAGCTGTTTTTTTGAGCGATAAAAGCGTAAACGCGCAATTTAATTTTTTTTTGTGGATCCTGTCTGCGCCTGGAGAAAACAAATAATTTTAAAGGGACAATGCAAAAATTTAAAGTTTGCAAATTGTTTACTGCAAAATAAAAGTATTTCAATAGCAAAGTTTCTCAACAAGGTCAGTCAAAGATGATGAAATAGTTATAGCCACAACAAAATTATACTATCAAATCTACCAAATCCCACTCTTGATCCCCAGATCACCCCAACCTTCAGTTATGACCAAAATATCAACATAAACGCCCCAGATCGGCGAGAATAATCTGTCTACAAAACGGTCTTTTGACTCCCGTTAATCTCCAACATCTCCCACTGTGCCCTCGAAGTCTGTTAGTTCAGGTCAGTGGGGAGTTATACGGATTGCATAATGTTCATAAAAAGGAGTTTACGCACTTGTATATATCACTTCAGGATTTGGATCTATAAGCCCATTTTCTAGGGTAAGTGCTTAAAGGGCGATGGGAACTTTGAATTCTTCAGCAGGAGTTTCTGGGTAACCTCACATTTATCTCTGACTGGATAATCGGCCGGTGCTTCAGCAGCAGTGGGGAGGACATTCAAGAAAGCTGGATCACATAAATCTCTGGGCTCCCTCTAGCGGTGATTTGAACGATCTTTTGTCATCTTTTCGGAGTATGAACAAAACTTAGAAAGTACATTATTGAAATCATCAAAGGTGCTTCATAAACTCCTTACGATTAAAAGAGACTTCGCCAGTTGTGGAAGGAGGGTCTGCCCTAGAATTTGACCCCCACTTTTTTCTGTCTCAACTGATGACATATAGGCTGTTAAACAACTTGGTGAATTTTTTCGAAAAATTCGTCATCATGACCGAGATATGACACATTTATTGAATTTCGTTTAATGTGATATATTGTGCTAATTTATCGCCGAAACATCGCAGAACTGAGTACACATACGTTATAGGCCATGCTGAACAACTTTGTAATTGACCCCAAGTTTGTCAGGTTACTGTAACATACCGTAACGCCCATGCTTGATCAATAAATCTTGATTTTCTCGATTTTTTTCAATAATTTTCTCGGAATTTTTTTGCATTTTTGGAATCAGCATCAAATTCTGCATCGGATAGACTATATGCGCATCTCCAGATAGGTGTACAAAAATGTCGTGGCGCAACCGGTAGTGGGTCGGACTACCATTCAAAAGGTCCCGGGTTCGAGTCCGGGTGGAAGCAAAAATGCTCAAACGCGCTGGAAATTGTACCAAAACAGTTTTAACCTATTGGAACTGTATTTAAAATAAATAATAATTAACATTGTTGCCTAAAAAGGCTAAATTTTGGATTTTACGAAATTTTTGAAAATCATGATTTTTGTGGGCCCAAATCTGCCGAAGAAATGAAAACTTTTTGTAAGCGATTTTTTTTGTGTAGAAACAACGCATGGCACATAGAAAGAGTAGTCCTCAAATGATTTCGTTCAATTTTGCCCAAAACACCAAAAAATTTTCGTATTTTGGCATTTGACAAAACATTGAAATAATGACTTTCAGGAGTCCTTACGCGGAATCGTTTCCAATTTTATAGAGCAGTATTTTGCGCTGCTTTCAAATATCTTTCTAATAGCCGCGAAAATTTTCCACAAAAAATTTTACATTTGAAAATTTGTAGATATTCACATATTTCATGATGTTACAGTATTCAGTCTTGTAAAATTTGCTAAAAAATTGACTCCCCATAGTGGAGAACATGTGTATCCACGTTTGAATGACGTCACTTCGGCTTACTGGGTTCTGGCGGTGCTCTCCGATTAAAACGAAAAAGTTCAACTTTTTGGTGTTTTGGGCAAAACTGAACGAAATCCTTTGAGGAATAGTCTTTCTATGTGCCATGCGTTGTTTCTAAACAAAAAAATCGCTTACAAAAAATTTTCCAGGCCCACAAAAATCATGATTTTCAAAAATTTCGTAAAATCCAAAATTTAGCCTTTTTAGGCAACAATGTTAATTATTATTTATTTTAAATACAGTTCCAATAGGTTAAAACTGTTTTGGTACAATTTCCAGCGCGTTTGAGCATTTTTGCTTCCACCCGGACTCGAACCCGGGACCTTTTGAATGGTAGTCCGACCCACTACCGGTTGCGCCACGACATTTTTGTACACCTATCTGGAGATGCGCATATAGTCTATCCGATGCAGAATTTGATGCTGATTCCAAAAATGCAAAAAAATTCCGAGAAAATTATTGAAAAAAATCGAGAAAATCGAGATTTATTGATCAAGCATGGGCGTTACGGTATGTTACAGTAACCTGACAAACTTGGGGTCAATTACAAAGTTGTTCAGCATGGCCTATAACGTGTGTGTACTCAGTTCTGCAATGTTTCGGCGATAAATTAGCACAATATATCACATTAAACGAAATTCAATAAATATGTCATATCTCGGTCATGATGACGAATTTTTCGAAAAAAATTCACGAAGTTGTTTAACAGCCTGTATGTCATCAGCTGAGACAGAAAAAAGTGGGGGTCAAATTCTAGGGCAGACCCCCATTTGAGCCTGCTTCAGCAACTCGCGAAGTGTCTTTTAAATGAAGCCACATACCACATAAGCCACTCCTCAAAGACAGATAAACTAATTTTCAGAGTGATGACAATGATGGCTGCTGCATTCGGAGACGTTCGAACCCTTCCCAAAACCCATACTGAACTTTTTGTGATAATGATCTACTTTACTGTCGGAATTGCTCTTTGGGGTGGAATATTTGTCCTCCTCACAGGCTACATAACCGACACCTTTGTCAAAAAATGTCAGACATTTCTACGTTGGACGGTACGACGCTATTACATGCTAAAATACAGGCAAAATGAGAGCAATTGACGACATTTGAAGAAACATTTGATTTTATTGTGCATAAATATTATTTTGATACCACTTCGAGGCCATTATGAAAGGAAGGAATAAAGAAATAAATATGTAGAAAATATGTAGAATCCAATGACCGGTAATGGGGAATCTCAAAAAAATAAATAAAAGGCTAAAAATAAAAATTAGTAAAAAAGTTTGAATATGCAAATTTCGAGCCTCCAATTTTTTTTTCTTTGTCAACCGCCCATTCGATGGTCATCCGAGATGACCGGCCGGCTCTTTCTATGGGCAGTTCTCCTGCAAAATTTTTCCGTCCAGGCCCTTCATTATTCTGACGTGATGACTTCGAAGCTGGACCACATGACAAGAAGTATGGACACGACTGCTGATCCTTGCAATGATTTCTTCACCTATGCTGCCGGAAATTTTGACCTAAATCAAATTGTTAAGATTAATCTTTTCCTCAAGAAAAGTCTACCGCAATCAGACGTTGGAGATCAGGTAGGACTTAGATCGAGTATGACAAACGCTTTTCGATCTTGATTTACTTGTTTTTTAGTCTATAAGGTCATTTTTTTAATTTCAGATCCTAACCGTCCAGGAAGTTAAGGCGTTCTTCTCCTATTGCTTGACGAATACCGCCATAATGGAAGAACCGATCCGTCCAGAAAAATACAATCTGCAAGTGACCAGTTGGAAACTGAACAATTTTACCTTTCCAATGAAGAACGAAGTTATCGCCAATAACGACGACTTTTTTATCGAGCTAGTCTTGGAAATGTACGTTTGTCTGTTTTATTCGGGAGCCCCGATTTTTAACCAATGGGGTTCCGATGCTTCTGCGGGGAAATTATTTCTGAATATTCCACCCAAGGTCAACCAAGAACAAGCTTGGTAAGTTATTTGTGCATCACATGAACATATTAATATGTCTGGAAAATAACGACTTATTAATACTGTGGATCGGGGTTGATTGAATATATATGGTAACTTTCAGGCAGAAGTACTGCAATGTCACTGGAGGATGTGCTAATCTGGTCTACGACCGGAATTACATGGCACAAGGTTACGTACAGGCAGATCATTTAAAAGGCCGCTTCTTCAACAAAACTATGGGGACAAGATTAGACGAAACTTTCCCGGATATTGCTTTTTATTTTCCGAACGTCATAGATGTAAGTTTTTGGGTTTTGCCTTCTGGCCCAAGGCAACCTTATGTCTGAAAATAAAACTGCTTTTTGCCGGACAAGACACAGCTCGGGCACAGCTTAAAGCAAGGCAAGAAAACATTGATGAAGGTGCACGATCCCCACGGCTTTTTTGAGCTGCGCCCGAGCAGTTTTTGCCAACTTTCAATTAGTCGTAACTCGTTCCTATCAAGTTCCCTTCTGTCTGTCTAGCAAAACACTGCAAGCGTTTAAACTACACGTAAAATTCCAGATATTCAAACTTCTTTTGATTCCGTTAGGCTTCCCGTTTCTTCCTGCAGCTTGCGAAGAAAAGAAAAATTATAAACGATGACTTTTTTCAGCCCAGCCAGTCTGCTCATCGTGCCAACTTTCTGAATCATCTAATGGAGTATTTTACCGATCAAATTCACCGCCCGAAAAAGTTTTACAACTGTGAAGATTACATTCAAGAGGCGTTTCCCCTTCAATTTTCCAAAATGGCGTACGAATTTGAGGTAAAACAAGACAAGGCGGGATTTGAGAAGCTGAAGGCAAAATTCTTCGAAGAAGGAAATGCGATTAAGAAAACCGCTGAAGGCATGCTCCGAAACGCAAACTTCAAGCAGAATCAGACCCGACAGAACTATCTGGACAGATTGGCGAAGAATGAGTTCAAATTTGTGGATCATCCAATTCTTTTGGGAGATGAGCTAGCTTCAGTGGAACTGTTGTATTGGGATGCACCGTATATGAGGAGATTTGTGAATGGAATAGCCAAGGTTTTCAAGTTCAACTCGGAGAAAAAGCTGAAAAATTTTGTCATCCCAGAGTACAAGGTAAGTCTATTCGTAATTTGAAGTAAACATTTAGGTAATGCGTTTTCTGACATAATATTCCAACAGAATACTTTTTTAGGGTACGTCCGAGCCTTGAATTGGCATTCTTTTTTAGCTAGCTCTCGGGCTTCGTACTTCTTCTGAGACCTTGTTCAAGTCTGCAAAAATACAATCGCTTAGTTTTGCAATCTTTTTTGAGCAACATTAGTTCAAAACCGTTTCTTCTAACTAAGATATAGTATAAGAAAAATAGTAATTTTTTCTATTTTTTCGGGAATAAAATGTTGATATTTTATCTTCAGTTTGGTGCTTCCCACTCTCGAGAGAACCAGCACAATTACTTTCACTTTCGCACTGTTGAATATCCATACTACGATATCGACTTTCCCGCGTCTCTCGATTTCTCTGGAACAGGGTTTGTGATGGCCCATGAATTAGCCCATACTTTCGGCAAGTGATGAAATTTACCCTCGTCTGTTAGATTTAATTCCTTTAAAAATCGTGTACTACGTTCGCTTTAAATTTTAATTTTTGAAGGCAACCAGGTTAGGGCTGGTACTAAATGCAAATAAAATTTTCTTAATTTCCCGTTTTTTAGGAGATAATTTGCTACAAAGTCATGAGGACCCGGACAAGGAGCATCGTGCTCGGTGGGACTGTATTACAAAGCTCTATAGTCAACAATGTGATCCACAAAGACCGGACTTCTGTGTGAATCCCAACAAAATCGCCGACGAGGCATTTGCGGATCAAGTTGGTGAGTATTAGCTGCAATACTGGACAAAAGTTCCTGGGGCAGTTATTCCCCCTAGAAGTTAACCGAATCAGCCCGGGCGCCACTCGGAAAATAGTCGTGAAATTTTGCGTAATTGAGCTGCCGGTTTTTTTTTGTATCCCGACTGCGTCGAGCTTCTGTTCGTCAGTCTAGTGCCCAAAGCACGCCGATTTATTTTCCTCACAAGGGAAGTACTTTTATGGGGGCTCCAACTTTTATGGTTAGACGGGATTTTTGTCACAGGTATTTTTGTGAGCTGCGCCCTTGTTTTATGAAAATGTTGTTGCCATTTTATACAAAGGATGTGCATGAAGCCTGCAGGCGTGCAAATCACGTTACAAGTTAAGCTATGCAACCTTTCTTGAGCAACTTTACGTTTTTCCATTTTCATTCTGCAGCTGCGGAAAAAGGGAAATTTTTTTTTGAGAGTAAGCCCCAAAACAAGTCGTCCACACGTTTTATACTTACCTCAATGTCGTTTTAGGTATTCGTCTGGCCTATTTTTCAAATTTCGTCCCTGGAAATATTTCGGAGCCCCGAATAATTCAACAGTTCTCCAACAGGCAACTTTTTTTCATCAACATGGCCCAGACCATTGCGGCGACGGGGCGTTGGAAAGACTACAATGTAGCGAATCCCCATCCGCCAGCTCGAGTTCGTGTTTGGGGAGCCCTTGCCAATTTTAAAGGATTTGCCGAGGCTTTTCGTTGCCCTGTTGGTTCGAGGTATCACCTTCCAGCGGACCAACGATGCAATATCTTCGACTTTGACATCGATAGCACAACTACCACGACGACGACAGCTACGACCACAACTACAACGGCCACTACAACAACGGCTACAACAACTACTACAACGACTACATTAATTACAACAACGGCTGCAACGACGACTATACCAACTACTACTGCAGTGGCTACAGAAATTACAACGCCTGCTGCTACAACGACTACACCAACTACCATTGAAGCAACTGCTGCGACGACTACAGAAACTATAACAACGACTATACCAGCTACCACTGCAACGACTACAGAAACTACTGAGGAAGCTACTACAACAATAACTACAGAAAATGCTACAACTAGCACTGCAGCGCATCACGAACCAGTTGTAACTGAAGGAACTCATCATGCCAGTACGAACACTCCACCGGCCCCTGGACCAACCAAATCAACTCCGAATCCACATACGACTACTACGCAATCTACACCAAGAACTACTCCTTCTACGCCAAGAACCACTCCCCCTATGCCAAGAACAACTCCCTCTGGGACAAAAACTACCCCTTCTACGCCAAGAACTACTCCTTCTACGCCAAGAACTACTCCCTCTAAGCCAAGAACTACGCCCACTCCATCTTCACCGGAACCAGACTATAACCACGAAGAATATGGAGAAGTTGTCCCCAAAAACTCGATTCTATTGTCACCGCCGTCTGTCTTATATCCCATACTGGCATTTGCATATATTATGTTCCAATAAACAGAAATTTAGGTTTACAGGGGAAGTACCCCAAGTGCGACGCTCAGATTTTCTTTAAATTTTGCACATACTTCTGTCATGAACTAAACATCAATTCCTGAAAGTTTTAGCTCGCGCTTTGCGGGCGCCGCCGAGATATCGAACGATTTTTGCCGCCGAGAGGACACGCTAAACGTGGAGAGCGGTCAGAGAGAAACACGGTTTTTGGCCATAGCTTTGGCAGTTTTGTACGGAAAATTTTGATTTTTTGTAGAAATATTATACTTTCCGGTAGAAATAGGTATGAAACTTTTCGTGCCGATATTCGGCAAAAAGTCCTAGATTTTGGCCGACTTTCGATCTAAAAATCTCGGTTGTTTCTGCAAAGCGCGAGTTAGCACTCTCGCATATATGTTAGAAAAAATTGTTCTAAATTTGTGCCAAGTTTCATCAAAATCTGAGCGTCGCACTTGGGGTACTTCCCTTGTTAGTTTACTCGGTTACGAAAATTCAAAGCACCAAAGATTTATTCAAAATTTTTAAACCCCAATTTGAAAGCATAGGCAACGAAGCGGCACGGTAACCCGAAATATGTACATAGAAGAAAAATTTTCCCGCTCACTTTTGAGTTTCGTCCAAACGAAGTGTCAAAATTGACAAAAGAAGTAAAACAATTCCGAGAAAAATATTTTTCGGTCGGAAAAAATCTTTAACACAGGGAACTCAAAATCACTTATAAAAACTTTTATTTACTTATAAAAACTTCAAGTTTTTAGCTTAAAACGCACTTCGCGAGCTGTGGAAGGGGATTGAGTACGGAAAGGTGGTAAAAACTGTGGTAAAAACAAATAATAATTAACATTGTTCGCTAAAAAGGCTAAATTTTGGATTTTACGAAATTTTTGAAAAACATGATTTTTGTGGGCCCAAATCTGCCGAAGAAATGAGAATTTTTTGTAAGCGATTTTTTTGTTTAGAAACAACGCAAGGCACATATAAAGACTATTCCTCAGAGGACTTCGTTCAATTTTGCCCAAAACACCAAAAAAAATTCGTATTTTGCCATTTGACAAAAAATTGAGATAATGATTTTCAGGCGTTCTTACGCGGAAACGTGTCCAATTTTTCAAGATCAGTTTTTTTCGCTGCCTTCAAAAATTCGACTCCCCATAGTGTAAAAAATGTGTATCCACATTTGAATGACGTCACTTCGGCTTTCTGGGTTCTGGCGGTGCTCTCCGATTAAAACGAAAAAGTTCAACTTTTTGGTGTTTTGGGCAAAATTGAACGAAATCCTCTGAGGAATAGTCTTTCTATGTGCCCTGCGTTGTTTCTAAACAAAAAATCGCTAACAAAAAATTTTCATTTCTTCGGCAGATTTGGGCCCACAAAAATCACGATTTTCAAAAATTTTGTAAAATCCAAAATTTTGCCTTTTTAGGAAAAAATGTTAATTATTATTTATTTTTACCACAGTTCCAATAGATTACAACTGTTTCGGGACAATTTCCAGCGCGTTTGAGCATTTATGCTTCCACCCGGACTCGAACCCGGGACCTTTTGAATGGTGGTCCGGCCCACTACCGGTTGCGCCACGACATTTTTGTACACCTATCTGGAGATGCGCATATAGTCTATCCGATGCAGAATTTGATGCTGATTCCAAAAATGAAAAAAAATTCCGAGAAAATTATTGAAAAAAATCGAGAAAATCAAGATTTTTTGATTGAGCATGGGCGTTACGGTATGTTACAGTAACCTGACAAACTTGGGGTCAATTACAAAGTTGTTCAGCATGGCCTATAACGTGTGTGTACTCAGTTCTGCAATGTTTCGGCGATAAATTAGCACAATATATCACATTAAACGAAATTCAATAAATATGTCATATCTCGGTCATGATGACGAATTTTTCGAAAAAAATTCACGAAGTTGTTTAACAGCCTGTATGTCATCAGTTAAGACAAAAAAAAGTGGGGGTCAATTTCTAGGGCAGACCCCCATTTGAGCCTGCTTCAGCAACTCGCGAAGTGCGTTTTAAGCTCAATCTTTCCGGTGCTCTAGAAAAAACATTTTGTGTGTTGATGGTACTTTTTCTGCCTTCTTCTTTGGCTTCTACGTTCACCCTCTATTTTTATGGTATCACACAAACAACGAAGACCAAAAAAAGATCACAGACTCTGCTTATCACGTGTTCTGTGACATCCTTGCATAATTAGCCGTTGATCAACCAAAACACCTCTTAGTTCATGATCCATCACTGCACTCGGGGCGAACTTGCAAATACGTGAATCACAAATAAAAAATATAACTCTGTAAATGAATGCAAAACAAAGTTGAATCAAAAGTGATATAAACGGATTATTTTCTTGTCCGCTATCGACCCCAGTTGTTTTATAGAGTAGTTTGAATTGATGTAAAATGTTTTTGAAACGTCTTCTCAAGAAGCGATTCCGTCTGAGCAGTGAACCTGATGCGGAATCAGAACCGAGGACTGCCCACAGTACTTCTTATGTTGAACATAAGTTGGGGATCCATGAATTGAAGGGGATTTACAAGGAGAGTTTTATAAATGCGGAACAGCCCGAGCAAAGTGACGGACTGAGCATCGCTGTGGCAAGGTGGGACCCTAAATTAACTTGCTTTTTAATTTTTTTCATAGTTATAATCTAGGGCATCTAAGTTAATATTAAGTTTAGGAAACGGTACGACTCAGATGGGCCCAATATTGTCGATGATGCCAAAGCTCCAAAACGATGGAATTTCCTGTTGAACAAGCACTTCTACAACTTCTGGATCCTCCTTTCCGGCGCGACCGTCCTCAATATCATCGCTTACATCCTCGAGCGAACGGATCAGAAAGAAAACAACGCGTTGACAATCGCTACAGCCGTTACTTTAGTCTTGGCAGTCATCTCCATGATCTTGTTGTCTTTCTGGCAAGAGAGGAGGTCAATTAATATTGTGAATACTACCAAAAGATTTATTGGGAATTACTGTTTTGTGGTAAGAGATTGCGACACAAGATGTGTATCGACAAAAGAGTTGGTGGTTGGAGATCTCTTGCATATAAATGCTGGGCAGAGAATCCCAGCAGATGCGAGGCTGATCTTGGCAAATGATTTGTTCATTGACGCATCGATCATCACTGGAGTCAAAGACAAACAACATTATACTTGTGATGCAGTTGGGGATGATGTTAATCCCTTTGAAGCAAAGAACATTGCGTTCCAGGGCACTTATGTCACAGATGGAGACGGTCTTGGACTGGTGATTCGGACTGGGAGAAATACCGTAAGACGTCTTCTGAATTATTTCATTTTTAGTTTCTCGGAAACACGGCGGAGATCCAGGAACATGCGAGCAGGACTAGTTTATTGGCCAAGAATATTAAGGAAGCGGTGGATAATATCTGCATATGGGCGCTGATTATGTCAGTTGCAGCTTTTGTCATCGGAATTGTGGTTAATGAGTAAGAACACACTTCAAGCAACCAATTACCGTATTATTATATAGATTCACAAATGTCCTTTATTACTTTATTATTGGATTCCTGGTTGTCCTTGTTGCCGCCGTTCCTCAAGGATTACCTCCGGCAATCATGTGTCATTTGGCCATCATAGCCAAAAGATTATCGCTGAAACATATTTGTATTCGAAATCTGGACGTTATTGATGAACTGGGGGCGGCGACTGTTTTATTCACTGGCAGAGCTGGAATTCTGACAGAAAACAAATTAACAGTCATCAATTTATGGTATAATCAACAGGTCCATCATGGTGAGCATGATCCATAATTACATTCCAGTTTTAATTTTAGTTCCTCTCACCAAATCTGCTATCAAAGAGATCCGGAAAAAGTCGAGCCATCAGCCGCCGTCTCTAAATCTGATGCATTCTGTGATGGGAGTCTGTAATCGCATATTCAAATTCCATGAACTCCCTTCTTTTGCCGTGAGAAAAGCCTTTATTCACACTCCAGAAACAAAGTTTGAAGACGAGACGGTGACCATTGGAAGAAGTGTGCAATTCCAAGCAGATCTAGTCACAATTCATAATATAAATGATGAATATTTGGATACAAGACACACTGCTGACTTCACCGTGGAGATGAAGAGACATGGATTTAACAGTACTGTGGATGCTGCGATCTACGGGTACCTCAAAAAGGCAAATGTCTCAATTCTGGAGCTTGGACAGACTTACAAAGTAATTACTTCTACTTTCAACAAATTTAACTGTCAAAGTTTTTAGCCGATATTTGAAATTCCGTTCAACGCCAACCGAAAATGGCAATTGATCGTTGCAAAATGCCAACGGCCAGTTGAATGCAAACTCTTTCCGTTGGACTGTGATGACAAAGATGTGTATGTGGTGATGATGAAAGGAGCTCCAGATGAGATTCTCAAAAGATGTAACGAATATACATTTGAGGATCAGATACGCAATATCAGCCATGACTTCATTGCAGAGTGTGATGTGAGCCGAAATTTCTTAATTTGAACATTTTTCATTTTAGGCCACCGCCGAAGCCTTCCGTCTAAAAGGCTGTCCAGTTATTTCATTTGCCATGAAATTCTTTACATCCGAAAAAGATGTAAAACCGAAGAATCTGGAAGATTTGGCGTCTCAGAGTAACCTGACCTTCATTGGAATGGCCTCACTGAATGATCCGCCCAGAAATGACACTCCCGCGGCAATAAGTACTTGCAAACAGGCTGGATTAAAGGTTTATCTCATCACTGGGGAACATCCAATGTCAGCGCTAGCCTTGGCTTGTCAAATTGGCCTGGTTCAAAGCGACATCGACAATATCAAAATAAATTTTGACGATGAAAACTTTGAAGTCCATTATGGAGATGATTGGGCTGTTGTGAGGAGTGGAAGATTGAACCAAATGTCGAGTAAAGAGTTGGGAATGATCTTTGAAAGGCCTTATATCATCTTTTCAGAGTGAGAAATATTAGGTTGTATAATATGTTATGACCATTTTCTTGCAAAAGTTTGAAGTCGATTATTTCCTAGCTCAGATCCCTCCTTAGTTCAACATACCTATAGACTAATAGAGGGCTTATCGAAGTTTCATCTAGTGCGTATTGCAAAGTCTTACGGCATAGCCGCAATTTTCTATTGCTAAAAACGCGGAAGTGCCCCGATTTTGGCAGGGTTCGAAACAACTCAAGTCACGTCTCTCTGCCAGCCGCTGCTGGTCTCGGATTGGTGTTATTGTAATCTTCAAGGGTCGTAGAAGGCGCTGACACGGCATCGTTACTAGGTAGCAGTGACAACTCATTTTATGAGCTGTTTTTCCGGAAGGTTACCGAAGCCGTCGCCTGAAAAGGCGTCTAAAAAGTTTAGCGCCCGGGGTTTCTGTTGTATATTGTTATAACTCGTAGTAATACGAGATCACATACCTGTTGTCACACCAGGCAAATTTTGGAGCATGCAGTAATTGGAACCTCCAGAAAAATTTAAGAATTAGCAGAATTTTTGATGATCCAATTGAGTTTCAATTTTTTAGAACTTAACCGCCGCAAACTATAAGAACATATACTGTCGTTTTCGCCGAGGTATGTAGTGTACATAACCACCAAAAACAGCTCTTCACAAGATGGCGCTAGCGCGTACTCAATAAATGTTTTGAACTCTAGTCCAGCGGCCCGCAAAATGTAACGCTTTGAATGAAATTCCTTATTGTCACCAGATACAAGCAGTTTCTGATTTGAGTAGGTTATCAAAACGCAACTCATAAGTGACTCTTTACGGCTGAACCACGTTATTTGAGGTGGGATTAATTCGAAACGAATCAGGGTGCATAACAATGAAGGTATACCTCAATTTATATTTTGAACAGTAAAGCTCAGGTGGGGGACGCAGAGTTAATCCTGCGCAGCGTATTTAAAAAGGACGCCTCTAGTGCCCTACAGAAGCATTGTCATTACCAGCCTCTCAGAATTCTCAGATTTAAGGCGTATTTTTGCTTTAGCACCTTGGGATGCCCTCATTTCTTAATTTCTTTTCTCCGATGCTTTAGCCAGAAGCCGATGTGCTACTGGTTCCTGTAATCTACTGTCTCCACCCTACCCAGCGGTATGCTATTCAACTCTGAAAAAAGCATCATTAAAGTTTTAGTAATTTTAAAAAATTATGGTCATAACTTATTATACAACCTAATACACTTAACAAAGAATCACTGTTTAGAATCACATCGGCTCAGACTTTATTCTTGGTCAAGGAATGTCGAAAGCATGGACAGGTTGTTGCACTAACTGGTGGAGCAGCCAATGACGCCCCGGCACTGGCCAAAGCAAATGTCGGAATATGTTCCAAAGAGTTTAGCAAGTTATCGTAGTTATATTATTATATAATATAATGCATTACAGTCTGTAGTTTGAGATGAATCTAAAAATCAAAGTTTCAGGTACTGATGTTGCTCGAAAAACCGCGGACATTATCCTCGAATATGACGGCCTCCCAGCTATAATTGAGGCAATGGGAGAAGGTCGAACCTTGTTCAAGAACATGCAATTGGCAGTAGCCTATACACTTGCTCATTTATTCCCTGAGGTCTTCCCGATTATTCTCAATTTCATCATCGGATTACCCCTGGGATTGTCTCCATTACAAGTATTGAGTATTGATCTGGCCTGTGAACTCTTGCCTTCGATTGCATTAGCATTCGAAAAACCCGAAGAAGATGTTTTGAAATGCCCGCCGAGGTCGCCGAAACAGAAAATGGTCAGCTACAGTTTGATGGTCTACTCTTATTTTTGCATCGGAGTCATCATAACACTTGGATGTTTCGTGGCTTATCTGACGGTTTATTAGTAAGGATTTCCTGTTCTCAAAATATGAATTATTCTTATTTAGTCATCACGGGATTCCTCCGGATACTCTTCCCTTTTCTCGCACTGATTTCTGGCACGGTGAAGCCGAGAATCTGACCTCCCCACTAACTGGAGTCGTCTTATATGCCGAACATCAGATGGAAGTCCTTGGCCAAGCCTCAGCGGCCTACCAAATGACTCTGGTTATCGCTCAAGTCTTCCATATCTTCACTTGCACAACAAAAAGGACTTCGGTCTTCCAACGAATGCCCAGTTCAGCTCTAATTTCGACCGTTTTTATTGAAATCGCCATTTTGTTTGTCCTGTTTTACTTTCAATTCACTCGAGAATTGCTCGGAGTCAGTGTTCCACCATTATTTTCGTGGATTTATGGCCCGGCCGTGGGAGTTGTGATAGTCGTATTCACTGAGATACGAAAGTATTTCATTCGAAATGCCTCGAAAAACGAATGGTACCGAAAACTGGAGTTCTAGCGAGCAATCTAAAAGATAAATAGTATGTAATTCAAATGATGATTGAATACGAGTACTTTTATTTATTTATTTGTAAGATTGGGAATAAACTCAGTATTGCTCGATGATCGGGGCCAATTGATCGGCGAAACTGGCCTGTTCAATATTCAGCCGGTAAGTCGTGGCTTCAGCCTGCCTGTCTTTGAACAAGCGGACTATCGCGTAGATACCGTAATAAATTCCAGCCACTCCGAATACCAAGGATAAAAGTCCGATGGCACTTTCGATTACGACATAAGTGAGTTTTTGGCTTTGAGAAAATTGAATTGTTTTATCCACTGGACCAGCTTCTGCTTCCTGGAAATTCGAGCCGCAAAATTATTCGGACAATTTTATGGGAATTATTGCTTCATAAGCTACTTGTATTCAACAAGTAGTAGAAAGAAGATCATTTTACATTGATAAGAACCCAAATCGCCCACTCTTTTTACTTTTTTCGACCCTTAAAATCCATTTACAGGGTCTTTCAAGAAATGTGCAGGAAAGTAGGAGGCTATAACTTTCGGCGGAGGCGGCGCAGAGAGTTCGTTTTTGGAATATGTATTTTTCAGTGACATTATTTTTTGCCTACGAAATAACAAGCTTTTAGAGTGCAAACTGAGGTCGCTACAACCTTTTGAAAAAGGGGTCTTTTACCCCGAAAACCAGGGTTTTTCGGTTGAAAATGATCGAGAAATTTCAGAGTTTTTCGGTCCAAAATCACCAAGAAATGTCGGATTTTTTCAGGGGTTCCGATAGAGTTGACGTTGAAAAAAGGGAAGGATGTTGCCAACACGTTGGAAATTTAGCAAATATTCGGCTAGCCTCAACTTGGGGCAGATTTCGAGTTTATTTTTCGGTATCTTCCGCGAAGAAGCGTGACATCATTTGGGGATTTGAGGAACCTGGAATCGGCTAGCCAAGGCACCAGAATGGCCGTGAAGTCTTATAAAAACTAGTCAAAGGGTGTAATGGGCGTCAAAGGACAGGAATGACAAACAAACTTTTAAACTGCCAACAAAAACTGGTTGGCTAGCCAAAGTGTCAGAATGAAGAGCAGCCGAATATTTGCTTAATTTTCAACGTGTTGGCAATTCCCTTCCCTGTTTTCAACGTACGGCTCTATCGAAACCCCCCAAAAAAACCCGACATTTCTCGGTGATTTTCGACCGAAAAACTCTGAAATTTCTCGATCATTTTCAACCGAAAAACCCTGGTTTTCGGGGTAGAGATGCCTTTACTTCAGAAGGTCGTAGCGACCTCAGTTTGCACTCGAAAAGCTCGTTATTTCGTAGGCAAAAAATAATGTCACTGAAAAATACATATTCCAAAAACGAACTCTCTGCGCCGCCGCCGCCGAAAGTTATAGCCTCCTACTTTCCTGCACATTACTTGAAAGACCCTGTAAAACACGATTTTTCTAAAAGTCAAGCGCAGGTAAACAAAAACAACCCTGGCTACACGAAAAATCAAACTGCTTCGTTTTTCTTTAAACTTGGAAGACTGTAGCTACGTACCATTCTAAGAAACTTTCCCGTTAACTTTTTTTCAAAATCTTACTGTAATTTGGGTTACGGTAACATGACTCGTTTTGTCATAACTCGAGAACCAGATGTCGTAGCGATACGGGGTCTTTACCAGTATGTTCAGCGTGCCGCAAAACGGCTTTTTGTTATCTACACCAAGTTTCGAAGACGCCGGGAAGTGACCAAAAAATTTGAATATTTATGCAAAAATTCAAAAATATGCAAATTTCTCGAAAATTTAACCCAAATTATGCTCATTTTTATTTGATCTGTCGAAAATAGAAGTCATAGCGGTTCCAACGGTGTAAAAAACTTGAACGTGCGAACCGAGCTGTCTGAGAACGGGCTGTTTGAAGTTGGGGCACCCAGTCACGAATGAGCAAAAAATCGGAGTAAACCGCATAAAATCATTGTTAAATGGCAAGAATGGAAAGTAAATTTTGTTATTACATCGTATCGGTCACAATAGAGGATTTTCCACATAATTTTCATAAATTTACATATTTTGTAATTACTTGCATTTATTGTCAAAATGTTGCAAAAATATACCTTAATGAAGGATTTGGGAAAAAATATTGTTCACTTTTGCTTAGTACCTTCCAACAGTCATTTTAATGTAAAAAACTCAAAATCGATTTTTGCCATGTCCAAGTCTACCTGGCGGCTGATGCACCCGTAAATGCAAGAAATTCCAAAATATGCAAATTTATGAAAATTATGTGGAAAATCTTCTATTGTGACTGATACAATGTAATAACAAAATTTACTTTCCGTTCTTGCCGTTTAACAATGATTTTATACGGTTTACTTCGATTTTTTGCTCATTCATGACTGGATGCCCCAACTTCAAACAGCCCGCTCTCAGACAGCTCGGTTCGCACGTTCAAGTTTTTTACACCGTTGGAACCGCTATGACTTCTATTTTCGACACATCAAATAAAAATGAGCATAATTTGGGTTAAATTTTCGAGAAATTTGCATATTTTTGAATTTTTGCATAAATATTCAAATTTTTTGGTCACTTCCCGGCGTCTTCGAAACTTGGTGTAACTAACAAAAAGCCGTCTTTCGGCACGCTGAACATACTGGTAAAGACCCCGTCTCGCTACGACATCTGGTTATCGAGTTATGACAAAACGAGTCATGTTACCGTAACCCAAAGTACAGTAAGATTTCGAAAAAAAGTTAACGGGAAAGTTTCTTAGAATGGTACGTAGCTACAGTTTTCCAAGTTTAAAGAAAAATGAAGCAGTTTGATTTTTCGTGCAGCCAGGGCTCTCCAAGCTTAGAAAAAACGTGTTTTAAAAGAACTCAATAAACGCGTCAGTCAAAACTATTGTAGAACTCACCTCTTTCAAGAAGCTGATCAACACAGCCACACAAAATACAATAAGCGTGACCTCCAGTAACACCTCGAACCCGAGGATGGCCAGTCTGGTCCACAATTGACTCATCGCTCTTCTGTGATCATTCCAATGATTAAAAGTTCCAAGAAGATTCGCAGTCAAGGTAAAACAAGATACGACGAAGAGAACGATATTGAGATGTTGTTCGGATTCGGTGAGACTGAAGGCGCCCGAGTCTTCCTTTGGAAGACTTGGATTCTGATGACGACCGAAGAAAATAAAGGTGGAGATGGCTAGGCCAGCCAGGGCGAAGAGGCGCTTGGCAAGGAAGAAGTAACGGTGCATCCCGATATTGGTGTTCTCGTATAGCCGTTCGGCCCAATTCCATTTGAATCTGAAAACATAAAACGTCATCCTTCACACATCCAGAATTTTATCTTCAAAAGGTTTCTCAAACTCACGCATGTTTATTCGAAGGCAGATTTGTTACAGTAATCGGTGGTTTGGTTAACGTTGCCAGAGGCTCTGTTC
This sequence comes from Bursaphelenchus xylophilus, assembly GCA_904066235.2. NCBI lineage: Eukaryota > Metazoa > Nematoda > Chromadorea > Rhabditida > Aphelenchoididae > Bursaphelenchus > Bursaphelenchus xylophilus. The sequence goes on from CAJFCV020000004.1 coordinate 7,419,389, forward strand.
CGACCAAAGAGTATTGATTTATCGACCGGACAGTCCCATTGGCCGTGGGTTTATCGAAATGTTCGAGGGTGATTGGATTGACTCGGGTTAGCGAATGACGAGGAACAGAATACAGATCCTAGAAGTGTTCAAATATTGAAGAAATAGTCACTTTACAATATTCAGAGGTTTCCGACTGTAATTCTTCAAACCGTTATTGATAGTTCCGTTGTACTGAGTCGGTCGGATTGGCTGAAGGGTAAAAGAATCGTATCGAGGAAGCCCTCGTTCTCTGGAGGTTCCATAAACCTAAAATAATATGTTGATATGATCTACCCACAACAGTCTAGAGAAATTTTTTGAAAATTTAATTATGACCGCTAGCCTCCAGAAATTATTTCAGCTGCCAAACAGCCAAATTGTGCGGCAAAATACCGTCATTTGGCATCGCTAAGCCATAAATTACCGATTGATAATATTCGACTACTTACCATGACTAATAAAACCAAAAAAACAGCGAAAGAAATTTGAAGATTTTAGCGTTAATTTCGTCCAGCCGAGTTATCAGCGAAGGTGATGCCTCATTATAAAAGCACCTACAAATTTTTTACAAAAGGCCGGAACCGGGAAGAGCAGTCAGAACCCGCCGCCTAAGGCAAACATTGCTCAAATTCCTTAAAGAGATATCAAAAGCCCTCCATAAATTAGGAAAAAATATGAGACAAGAGGCGCGTGAGGGATTACCTCAAAGTTTGCATGCCCACAAAGCTATTTCCAACACCAAATTATAGCTCAAAATATTAGAACAGCGTTTTATCTCTTACTTCCAACAATAATCAACTTTTACACCTTGATAACAGTAACATGAACAACAATATTCTCATTTATTAAAGGCAGATGTTGATTTAATTCCAAACATTTCATCGGCAATTCGTTGAAAACTTTTCCGCTCATCTGCAGTCAATTTTCCAAACAATTCGTCTTCTTTCTCTGGATCCATACCCATTTCTTTTAGTTTCTGATCCAATTCCTCGTCCGTCAGATTCTCAAAGTCCTTCATACTGGATTCAACGACTTCTTGGATGTATTCCGGATCATCGTCCTCATCTATGACCAGCTCTTCTCCTGGCCTTAGTCCAATGTCCGGGTTCAGTTCTTCTTCGGTCTTCAGCCGATCTTCAGCCGAATGGTGACTCATGTACTCGGAGAAGGTCATGCTGAAAAAATAAGGGCAATCAATATTCTGGCGTTTAACCTACTGAGATTTTGCCTTGTCCTTCTGTTTCCCGTCAGCTTCAGCCTTATTGTCCTCTTCCTTTTGTTTCTGTACTTTTTCCTCTGAAGTTGTAGCCTTATCCATCTCATCGAGTTCATCTCCTTCTACACTTTGATCGTCGCTGTCTGTCTCTTCCTAAAAAATTGAAAGCCCTCCAAATGTCTTACTGTACTTCAAGAAATATTTTGAAAGTCTTACCAACTCTTTCCCGACATGTCTTGCAATCTGATCCTGATAGAATGCATTTGAACATTCCATGTGCTCTTTGCTTCGGTAACATTTCAAGTTACAGTAATCCTTTTTGCATTTCGGACACTTGTAGACACCCTTGAAGTCGAGATGGCAAAACGCGCAGGTACTGTACTTGCTGGACATCTATAATAACTCTTACAGTTCTGAAGAGTTACCGTTTTCAGTACATTTCTTCGAGTATACGATTAATCGAAGATCATCACATTATTTATTAATTTATTCACGAAAACAAGTAAAAACACTGATACAACTGTAACAACTACAAGGAAAACATTAAGAGACGGAACGTGATATGAAAGGAGAAAACAACACTACAACAGAAATATTATTGTAGGGAAACTACCGATTTGTTTGGGTGATAAGCAAGAGATTTAGCCCGTTGAAAACAATCAAAAAAATCCACAGTACTGCACTAACGAATAGGGAGGACAAGGTAAGCTAAAGCTGACAATATTCGCTACAAATTTACCAGAAGAACATCAAATAGATGGCGTCTTCAATAAATGTTATTACAAATTTTTGAAGACCACATTTCAGCGGAAAATAACCTAAAATGACATAAAATAAGAGCCGTTGGAGGCAAAAATAGGTGCCAATGAAAGGGTTGCCGGGCCCAAAAACAGAACACAACGCTCAAACCAGACATCTTCACCAGTCCATTATCAGCTGAACGGCGTCCCATTAATCAAAAGTTTTGGATTCCCCAATCCCGAAGCTGCTCTAGACCCATTCGAAGGCTCTTGAGCTTCCCGGATCTGGTGTCTGAACGACTTGATTTGTTTTATGAAATCCCGAACTGTCCTCGTTTTCTGATCTTTTATCGAATGTTGAGAAGTCGAGTTATTCTGGGACATCGGAGAGAACCGATGCAAAGTTGAGTTCAAAGATGTTGTAGTAGATGCTGATGGGATCGGAGAGGATGCGTCGACGGAGAAGGTGGTTCGGGAAGATTGAGGCCGTCGGATCGGTGAGACGAAGACGTGGGCTTCTTGCGAGGGCCCGGGGACATCAACATTACGTAGATCTGAAATCATAATGCTATAGATCAAAGAAAAACGATTTTAAAATATAAAAAGGGTTGAATAAACACTTGTGCTATTGTTTATAAATTTGAACTTTGAACGTACAACTGCGTTATCAATGAAAAGTACGACCGACCGCTCTATAAGTTATAATATTGTATTTTGTATTCGTACTTTAGCCTACAGCACCCCGAGTATAATAAATTTCGAAACCAAACATAATCTCGGGTGAGCGCTTCCTGTTACGCCAAAAAGTCGACTTCCCTTCGGAGATTTCGTTATAATTAGTTTACAAGCAAACTTTGCAAGATCACGACTCCAAGACATTTGTTCGTACACTGAGCCTAATCTTATGTTTTACCAGGACTTAATCTCGAGTTTACACCGCATTTCCGAATTTCATATAATCTTACCAATCATCTACGGCAGCACAACAACTTGAAAAATTCAACTTCCGGATAAAAAAGCATTAAAAGATCTGAGCACACCTGGGACTAAAGCGGTGTAAGGAATTGGATGCGCTTTTTAACGTCAGCGAAGAAATTTCTGTCCGCAGATGAAACGATTTGCAGAAACGTGCCCAAGAAAAAATCCAATTCATGTCTAAAGTAACAAGCACTCTTCCAGTATACTAATAGAAAAACAAATGTATAAAAAATTGGCACGCTTTTGCTTTGATATCATGTGCAGTATCATTAGATTTTCTATCAATAACTCGGAAGTCAGAGTAGAATACACTACTCAACGTTCAGAAGCAATATCCGAAACGCTCCCACCAAACTTGCAGCTAAATATTGAGTTACACACAAAAAGATTCTCATTCAAAAATATTTCTTAAAGAATTTTTAACATCTCCGTTATTTTTATAAAAAATCCATGACATTTACAGCTCATACGAAGAGAAGCCATGTGATAATACTCAAAAAAGGCCCTTTTATTAAACGGAAAACAACTATGAAAAGAAATAATTCATAGTTTTTTCCCTCAAGTACCAAATTGTTACCTAATCTTGCTTCGAGCAAAGGTTACTCTGAAATTTCCGGGACTAAGACGTCCCGCCCTGCTACAATATTCCTTTCCTCTCTAGAAAAGCGTAATCTACAAAATACGACGATCTCAGAAGGAAGGCGGAGTCTTGAAGGCGTTCAGCTGAATATAAATAAAACGCCAACCTATCGTAAGTCGATAATACAGTCGCTTAATAGCCAAATCTAGGCCTAATTACAATTTGAAGAGGCCTTCCCAATCGAGACAAAATGTCCTTGGACGAAACGAAATGTAAGTGTTTTCTTTTTGCCAACAATTACCTGGAAATCATTTTATTCATCAGAGGATACAAACCCCTAAAAAGCTTCGAAAGCATTATCAAGTTATTCCATTTGGTTTCCGAAAGAGGAGGGATTGTTAAATAATCTAGCCGACCAATGTTTTCCGAGTTCCTTTTGAACAATGGACGATGTAGGAGAATATTTGAATTTGTTGTTTAAATTTAATGTTTTAGCCGCTCGCGTGGAATATGAGCTCTCTAGAATCAGTGATAAGCACAGAGAAGTCTACAAAGACACCTTCAAGCTGATTGGCAGATCTAAAGTGCGAAACGGCACTAATATCTTACTACGGTAAGTATTTTTATCACTTCATAATGGGTTAATAAGAGAACAAAAAAGGCCTCCAGCCATTTTTATGTAAATAGACCTCGAATAAAGGCCAAAGTGCATTTCCGCCAACCGGAGTATAATCAGATGAGACCTGCTAAAATGGAAGTAGCTATCGGATTAAGAAAAACTTCTTTCCGGACCTATATCCTAATGCTGACAACACATACGTTGCTTTCTTGCTCTAAACTAAAAAGTTCATCAACGGTCATCGTGTCTAGACACGAGACTATAAAACGACAAAAACTGTAGCAACTACATGTGAGACTTCTTGATTTCAGGTTATTTTCTGAGACCCCACAATATAAGGACATTTGGCCACAGTTCAGACCGATACCCGACAGTTCCCTGATGAATTCAGAAGTCCTTCGAAAACATGCCCACACTTACATGGGAGGACTGAAAAGGATAATCGATTCTCATGATCAAGACAAACTGGAGGCAGAATTGAAGAGGATAGCGCAATCACATGTAAAATGGGGGATCTACAAAGCTCATCTCATGGTAAGTTGTTTGAATCAACGCGTCTTTATACCAATACTCTTTCAGGACATGTTACCCTGTCTTCTCGCTGTTCTGTCTCAATACACCGACTTAAACGACGACATCAAAGACGCCTGGGCCACACTTTTCGACGTCATCGCGAACATGATAGACATTTTCCGGGATTAACAGCCCGATCATTTTATTGTTCATGCAATATTCTTTTTGTGTGATGTTGAATATATGATTCCTAATCTGTATTATACTCTCAAAACTTTTAACAAACAAGCCTAAGGGATTAAGTTTGGTATGTATTTGTAATTATGCCGCCTAATAGACAACTTACACAACTTGATTCTAAAGAAAATATGGAAAAACTGATCTTAATTACAGGTTAACGACTACATTGAAAGAAAAGATACATTCGCCGAAAGATAGAGACACGAATACCAAATACATTAGGAATCCAAAGCATCAAATTACAACTACGAGACATTACACCAACGATATCGAGAAATGTTTTCAATTGTGTATTAAAGTTTGTACAAAACAAAGACAAATGACAGTACTCAAGACCCTTCATTTCGCAAACCAATTCTCGAACAGAAATGTCGAAACAAGTTTGAAATCGTAGATCTTCGTATGCACTTTTAAACTTTCAGCTTAATCAAAGACGAAGACAGCACTGCACGCAAAGAAAAGATCTAATTAATCCGGATGTGCGTTCACTCCCACGGGGTGCATGGATTACCGAAGAACAGGCAGGTGTAGAAATGCTTGCTCGTGTCAGCTAAACTTAACCCCAAATACCAAACCATATGATCGGACGCGTTTCCGGATTTGAATCCAGCACAATGTATATTAACGGAAGGTGGGCAATATGTAAACGATATCCCCGGCCTTCAAGTCCGGAAATCTGGATTTAATTTTCTACATATACTTTGTCGCGACTTCATCCCGTTGTTGCCATTTTACAGCCCTTTCAGCTAGACGATTTTTTATTAATTTTACTCCGGAGTAATTTAGACATTACGTAAAGAATCGAAAGATCATAAAACTTCCCTGAACAACCCAAATAGACAACCTTCACCATACATATCAGCTATGTAATTGGAATGACTCCCTCGAGACAAACAAACATACCGCATGCCTCACTTTGCTTCCTGGCCATTACGTAAAACCATTAACAAACTAAACCAGAATTCTTGCAACAACGACACTTTTTAGCAGAGGCAAAAACACTGCTCAGAAAGTTTTATGTTTTTTCAAAATTAATTCCCCTAACTGTTAGTGTCAACAGAACATCGAAACAAGACGCTACAAGAAAAATTGAACATAACAAACATACCATTAAATGCCATTCCTTGCATTCTTCCTTGCAATGGAGCCAAAGGAGTGCTGAAGGCATTGGGGAGACTCTGTCTTCTTCTGATCTCTGACAGCACTGAGTAATCAAACGATGAATTCGGGGTTCTTCTATTAAATCCGTTGAAGCTGGTCTCATGAACTTCATCAAAAGTTATGGGTTTTTTCTTCCTTGGACTTCGGATCCGGAAGTTGAAGTCGACTGCAGGGAATTGGAGGTCAATCTGAGGGGCGGAAGGTGGCTCCCTTTCCTCGAATCGCCGACTTTTCACATAATTCATCCACCTTCTTGCAGCTACTTTGGCACAATAACGACGACGTCGTTCCGTGATGTACATTCTCTCAGATTCAACAATCTCCTGAAATTAGATGTTACAGTAAACAGATATAAAAAACAAAATTCATCACGAAAGATATACAACCTTACCTTATACAAAGGCGCAGATTTTCGACTCTTTTTCTCCGGAGGCTGATTGGAAATATCATTAAACAGCTGAGGGAGTAATCGCTTTGGGTTTTCAAACGAATTTGCTTCAAGTTGCGGGAGCTTGTTCAGGAATTTACTCCACCTTGTAGCATCGACCCATTTCTTGAAGTACGGTTTCACTCTGAAAAATAATATTTGCTTATTCAATTAATTTTTACAATACCCATATTACTATCAAAACTTACATCCTCAAACTTCTTTTCTGCAACAATTCTGCCAACTTCTGTTCTCTTTCCCGTAGGGCATGAGCTGCCAACCATATGAAATCATCTATGCAATCGTCCAATATGGTCGTCGAATACTTTTTTCCGATGTTTTCCTTGATTGTCGCCGATTTGCTTTTGAGTTTGAGCCATCGGGATTTCCTAAATTAAAAAAATTTTCAAATAACATTAGCTTAATTTTAACCCTTACTTTTGTTTTTTGAGTAGTTTTACTTTCCTTTCCTCAGCCCTTTTCCTTTCCTCTTCCAATTTCTTGGCTAATTTCTCCTTTTCCAACGCCTCTAATCTCCTTCGTTCCTCTTCTTTCTGTCGTCTCTCGGCTTCCTCCTTTTCTTTTCGTTCCCTTTCCTCTTTTTCTTTTTTTGCCTTCTCTGCTTCTTCATCCTTATTTGATTTTGGTATTGGCAACGTTACCGAAACAGAGGCATCATCTTTAGATGTTTCTAAAGGTATACTCGAGGCCTGGAAGATTCCGTTTGTCCCATTTCCTACAGGTTTAACATCAGCATTCGATGCTGGAAACGCTGGGAGCGCAGGTTTTCCAAAAACCGGTGCCTTGTACGCTGAATTCTTTTCATCAGTTCCATTCTTCGGTGCTCCATTAAACGAGAACCCATTCGAGTTTATTTCGTTTCCTTTCATCGTTGACGACAACAAATTCAGAGTGTTCCTGTGATCCAAAGGTTTTGTGGTGAATGTAAACGATGTCGACACACCACCGGTCGAATCTTTAGGCTTTTCGCTGAATAAATCGGTCGATTTTGATGAGCCGGCTCTAAAATATTAAGGAGTAACCAATACTTGTCCTAAATAGTGAGTTCATAATTAAAATATACTTACCCAAACACTGAGCTCATTGTTTTTTGTGCAAATCCCATTCCGCTAACTGATTTGGCCATTGGATCTGGGGGTACCCCATTGAGAGCAGATGGTTTTATCGATTTGAAGGGGACACTTTTAGGGTCTTTGAACTCTTTGGCCACAGGAAAAACACTGGGCAATTGCGGCTTTCGTAGAGTCTAAAATAATACTCGACGTCATTGATAAAAGTAAAAAAGACATATTTAAACCGAAGCTAACTCACCTCTCCCAGACTGGCAAAAAGTCCATGATTCTGAGCATTGTTTGGCTGTTTCTTCACATCAACAACATCCTCCGAAGGCCTTCGTCTTATCTGGCCAGTAACTGCAAACCCATTGACTTCCAAGAACTCTCTTAACACCGGATCATTTTCGTAATATCCATCAGAAGTGAATGAATTTGCGGGTTTGGGGAAGTCAGGTACAACCAAAGGGCCATTCGTAATCGTCTCTGCCAAGCTTTTATCCAATTTATTTTGAACGATTCCCTTTCCCATGGTAGGATCAAAGTCATCCAAAAGATCTCCCAGAGGTTGTTTGATGAAGTTATTGTCCATCTCATCCAAGATACCCAACTCGGTGGCCACCTCCACACATTCTTCTTCATCGACAAAACCAAGATTAGTAGTAAGAGTGGAAATTGGATACTAAAAATACGCATGTGAGTATACTACAAATCCAAATTAACCCCAAGTTGTATCCACGCATATAAAATTTGTTGCTAATGAGTTTTTTCAAGTGCTTACCTTTCCTCGGAATGTCTTTAGAATGGTCCGAATGGCGGTTATGCGGAGAGAAGTGAGGTTATTGAAGATTAGGCATGCCTACAACAACGCAATTAATTTGCTGAAATTGACGAAGAACTAACTGCGCATAAGTACAAACCAGAGATAAGCGATACCATAGAGATTCTTCTTACCTGCAGGAAAGACGCCTTTTTCAAATACCGAAAGAAGGCCACATAATTATCGGTTTGGTAGGCACAGGCAAGACGAACGGCCAAGTGGAATTTCTCCGACTGACGAACTTCCGGTCGATATGATCTGACAATACTAAACAGAAAAATAAAAATAAAAAATAACCACATACCTCAACACATTCGAATCCGACAGATTGAGAAGAATATCGTAAGCTCGAAATTCAGGCTCGGACTGACAGTAGATGTTCTTTTTGGCCAGATCGTCATAAATATGCCTCAAGGTTTGAATACATTTCGATAGGTTCTCAGTATTCAGTCGATCATTAAAGGTATTTTGCTGAAAACACAAAATGAATAATGAAAAATTATTAGTATCAAACCAAAAGATGTAACCTACGTCAAATCCAATCATAGCATATCCTGCGAAAATATGAAACCGGGTGCATTTTTCCACCAGATCCACTGCCAGCTCATCGCACAACATCTGTTGGGTGATTTCCTTCCGAATAGACCGTGTTCTTGTCCATAAGAAGTCGTACCACTTGGGCAATTCTGATCTTGGAGGTGGCACGAGCATGAACTCGGTTACCAGATAATCCATAGTCTTCTTTAGGACCTGCGGAGGTCGGAGTTCATGGGGTAAAGGCTCTTCTTGATCAGCAGCTGACCGTGCATAATCCTTAACTGCTTTCTCGGGGATTAAATTGCCATGTTCATCACATTCGTAATCATTCAATAACTTTTGCAGCTCCCTCATATATCTTTCTTTCTCGGGGCACATGTCCGGACATTGTGCCTGAAAATAAAATTTTTTAGTTTAGGTGTCATCACTTGTACCCAAACTTCGCAGAAAAATAACAAAAACTTACATTTAAAACCCTGGCAGTTTTAACATCTGTATTCTTCACTCTAAGTTTGCACATCAGTTCATCTCGCTTCACCAATATCTGGTATTTATGTAAGACTTTGGGACAATGAGAACCTCGCAAATCATTAAGCTCTTCCACTAAAAGAAGAATTATTCATCGCTTAGGTCTCGCAAAAAAATTAATAATAGAAAGGGTAACACAGATAAAAGGAACTTACAGATCTTCATCTTGTCCACCCGAATCACACTGTCCTCATTTGTTGTCTTTGGTTTGAATGGACGAATGCCGCCCGTCCGCCGTTTCGGCGGCCCATCTCCGGTCTTCCATCTCAAATTCTAAACACCGAATATACAATAATCTAGAAATACGATCTTACTTTAGATGGTTTTTGAAACGGTTGATTTCCGGAGCTACTTTGAGGCAATGGGAACGAAGAAAAGGTGGATTTCCCATCCATTAAACCCTAAAATAAAAGATTATCAACATTTTTTGATAGAAGAATTGATTGAAAACCGATCGCGACCAAAAAGATAACGCACATTTGGGAGAAAACACTAAGCGTGCGAGAAACATCACGAAAACATATGTGAAACGCTCGCGTTACACCAAAAAGGAAGCTTGTCTGTAAACAATTTCAACACAAAATTACAGAAAAGATCTTCGATATTCGACTAAAAGGAGACAAGTTTCCCGCCCATTCCCCTTCAGACCTTATAAATAATATAAATAACACGGAGCAATCCAAGACGCTCATTTAGTTCTCCAGAATTACACTTATTATGTTGTCATAGAGCCAGAGTCTTGAGCGGAATCAAAAAAAGAAGGGGAAAATGCAGGCGTCCGAGTTTTTTGCGCTCAAAAGAAAGATTCTCTGCCACTCTCTGCACGTCCCACGCTCTCTCGGCGAATCTACTTTTTGAACCCAGACGAACCGCTGCTGGATCTCGTCTCTTCTTCGTCTTAAGCGCGCCACTTTCTTCACGAATTTACCTGTATTTGGAAAGTTTCAGTTATGTTGGAGGTAAAAATTGCCGATCGCGACGTAAAGCAGTAGAAAAAGACTCGACCCGAAAAGGGAAACTTGACACATTGGCTAAACAAGAATACGGTAAAATCTTTATTGAAAACATAATTTACATCATGTAACTATCTGTTTCGGCAGAGAATAACAACTTTTCGGTGAAACTGTCGAATAATACGATACGAAAAACTCGCATTACTTGATAACTCTCGCGTAAAAACGTGGCTGTGGAGACAATTCCTGATACAATTAGCAGAAGATTGCCGAAACGTTCTGAAATAAAAGAAACTTCAATTATGGTCCCAATATTAACATAAGCTTCCATATTATACTGACCTTCATAATTTTGCATACGCTGGGCCTGATAGAAGGCAAAGAGGTCTTTGATGACCTTGTCCTTGAACTCCTCAATATAGGCCAAACTGCATTCGATCATATTCTCGTCCTCCACCGTCTCACGGCACACAAATTGACAGCTTTGACAGAAACAAATCACTTTCAAAGTAGCCAATTCTTGAGGTAAAATGTGTAATCTTCTCATGGGCATGGCCACATCATCGATACAACTGTTCGTCATCTGATGGTAGAGCTTCTCTTGACGCCACGCTCTGTCGGGATTCACAATTTTCTGAAAGAATATCACATTTCCAAAGCCAATGTCCTTACTTTCTCAATTTTATGATCAAATGAGAATTGCAATAACTCACCTGACTCTCTTCCGGTAAAAATGCGACGTCTCTGGGCATGCAAGTTCCATTCGGCATCATCCAGGCGTCATTGTATGAAGACAGAGCAGTACAATAACCCGTTTCAATAACCAATTGGAATACCGAGAATCGTCGGAGAGCCGCCGCTCGATGAGTTACAGTAAGATTGTGGAAAAAGGACAACCCATCGGCCCATTCGACCATAGCATACATTTCTACCGAAGCCAAAGCTGCTAATTCCACTGTATCTACTATTCGAAGGCCCGTGAAGTATGCAAACGGTGGGTACTGCAAAAAAATAAATTATTAAAGAATTAGAAGACGCATCAGTAAAAAGAAAAACTTACGGATTGTGAGATGTCACAGGACAATTTCCTTGCCCTTGTCATCGAATCGAATCTCAAAAGTTTGTTCTCCCGAGTACGGTAGTCTAATTCTGTTAGTGGATCTATCAAATTATTGCTGTAGACTGGCTGCTGATGTTCTTCTGGGGTGGTCCTTGGAGATGGAGTTTGTTTATCGTCAAAGGAAGCCTGTCGACTCCGTCGAATTTTTGTTTTTACCGGAATGATATCTCGTTTTCCTTTGAGAGCTGAAAAAAGAAAAGTTATCACATTTGAAAATGATATCAGTCAATGCAAAAACAATTTGAATGGAAAGGGAGAGATGTAGGTTGTAAATCAGTGTTTACTATACCTTCTTTGGACATTCCAGCCATAAAACATCGATGCAATCGGCAAGCCGCACATGGTCCTCGGCTTTTCCTTTCCCTCGCATCACATTGCAGGTTATTCTCGCAGAAATATCGCCGATTGTGGATTACAGCGCGACGGAAGAAGGTCTTGCACCTGTAATCGTATAGTTTGTGCTCTCATTTTATCATCACTTCTTCTTGTCTCAGAAAAAGTAAATATATTGCTACTCCAATGTGTTTGTTTTTTTCCGATCGAACCGTTAACACACTAACAACGACCCCGTCCTATCTATAACGTTCACTGCTCCTTTCCTTGCATTCCCCCCACGTGAGGAAACCAAATGTTTTCGGGACGAGCATTGAACATTCATTGGCTGACTAAACAAAAATGATCTAAGCGCCCCTTGCTCTGCTACAACGAAGATATTGGGCAACTAGGAAGTGGTCTGGACCGTGTTTTCAATTGTCTTCTTGTACTTTGCTTATGTAAAAAACAAGCCTAGAAACTGGAGTGAGAGAACGGAAGAAGATACCAGACCACGTGTGTTTCCCCCAAGGCAACTTGCTTTTTTTCAAATTGCTTTCGGAGCCTATCACCTCATAAATGAGATTGCGATAAGTATAAAAATGGTAGTCACGTTAAGCCCATAAACTACAACAAAAGTTAATAAGGTTAAAAAAAGGATGGCGTCACAACTTGAAGTGTAAAATTCATGAAAAGAGATGTAGTTTCGAACAAATTAAATGACAGTCTTAATAAAAATGTACTTCAAAGAATAACAGAGATCGTGTAAGCTTGCTTATCAAATTTGATGGTATCAAAATGTACGAATTGTGTTGTGCAAACAAAGGACAAGTCATTTTAGTAATAGTTTTTGTTTTTTATTATTAAATTAAGCGCGGGATATACTCTAAGTAATCAGACGACCAGTCATTAATCATTTAATTACCGCACCACAAAGACCAAGGCATACCAGTTCGATTGGAATTTAAACTTCTTTAGCGCAAAGAACCCAAAAATTTTAAAAAAATTTTAATTCAAATTTTCAAATTTAGTTTCAAGACCTTCGACTTACCCAAGACACGATTGAATTCCGTAATGTTTCCCAGCACCTTCCCTCCCACAGATCACACATTGCAGAAGCCCATTCTTGCTGACCTCCGGCATCAACGACAGAACCGCGGCCATTACGACAAGTAACTGTGCTTATCAATTGAAGGGAACTCCCGTCCCTTCCCTTCCTTCTTCTTTCCCCCCAAGCTGAATGTCGGGGTCAAAATAAGAGAAATTGTTTTAAAGTTAAATGGGCAATCTTTTCTGATTCTTTACGCTTTTTGCAGGTCGGGAATTAGAGAAATCACGTTCCAAATCCTCGCCCAGACACAGAAACTCAAGCGATAATACGGCTTTTTAAAATCAAATTGTTTCGGACACCATGTGACTCTCTCACAATTGTCAGAGGAGGTCTTTGGAGTGATCAAAGGTCGTGAGGCGGGGTCGAGCGGCATCAAAGAGGCGGGCCGAATATAACTGATCTGATTGATCAAGTTTGTTACGTGAATGTTGATGGCACAATAAGATTGTGAGATTGGAAACGCTCCAACTATTTTCAAAAAAAGAAAGAAATTCGTTTTGAGTCATCGTCCCAAAATTTTGAGAATAATTTCGGCAACAAAATGAGTCCAATTACTGAGTTGCGGCGCTTACTGAACGGTCGGACTTTCTCTTTTCTGGATCGAAGATACTGGCAATGACTGATAAATCCAAAAATCGCCGCAAACCCGTCAAGAAAGGTAAGATTCGTGCTTAAAAAAGTTGATTCAGATCATACAGCAAGTATATTTACCGTAATCTTTCACTTTTAGACGCACTGAAATTAACCCCTTCCGAGACAGTTATCAGCTTCAAGGAATTAGACTTCTCTGAGGCCCATTCCCCTTCTCTGGACATCATGAATAAAGCCTTGACGGCCAACAATCTGGCCACGTCGATGTTTGATGAGGAGTATGAAAGTGGAAGTGAGAGCCGAAGTAGTGGTCTGGGCACTTGTAAGCAAAACATATTCTCAGTGCAGGCATACAAAATGACTCTTTATAATGCAAATATAAGAGTATACACCAAAGTGAACCTACGCGCCACAAAGCCCCTTTATAGCGAATAATTTTTTTGGTCCTCGTGATTCGTTGTATAGAGATTTGACTATACAACCTTATGGTCCTTGCTAAATCTTCATCATCTAACTCGCTTAGATTAATTTTTCAGCGACTTTTCCGACGACTTCATCCACCTCAGTTCCGGAAAAATTCCACTGCAAACGGACGATTCGACTGGTTTTCACGATTGATGGAGTGCCGGCCTCGATTCATTATAATCTGAATATCAAATCGGAAAATCCAGATCCGATTGTTCGGATCGAATCGGTCAAATTGGGAGAGGATGAGGTCGTCGTTGAACCAAGGAAGAAGACCTACCGGATGTCTGTTACTGGCTTCAGAACGAGAAAGCGACTTGAATAAATACTGGCAAAACTTAAATTTTGGCTCTTTATAAGTTAGAAATTTCTGCAATTAAAATTATTGAATAATATGCAGGTCTTTGTCACCAAGTTTGTCAAGAACATTGTCATCGAATCGGCAGATAACATCGAAACCTACGCGAGATCTACCCTGGAATGAAGAATGTGGTTAAAAAGACGGTGATATTACATAATTATGTTTCAGAAACAAGCCTATAATTATCAAGAACTTACATTAACATCAACAAGTTCGTTGAAAATGGGCGTAAAGTTCCATTGGCCCACGTGAATTCGGATACTTCGATAAGGCGTGTCCGTGGTAATGTCCTCAAAGAATAAGTCATCTTTATCTTCTTCCTAAAGCAAGTTTTTAAACCGAGAAAACGTTGTAAACTCACTGATAATGGAAGATTGACATTGACAACGCCATCCAAGAATATATTTTCGCACGAGAGCAACCAAAGGGCAAACCTTTCGATTCCAACAACAGCTGACCTTAGAATATTTCGTTGCTGCTTATAGGTCTTGGAGAATACTCTCAAATTCCCAGACAACATTACTATGCATTTCGGCGCTTTTCTTTGTAGATCACTCATAAGATCAGAAAACAGTTCATAAGCTCCATCGTCATTCAAATCCTCGTATTTAACGTCGGCGTGCAAAGCTTCCAAATTGGGCATTGGTGGAAGCCTATATAAATTACTGATATAAATAAAAATTATATCAGGAATTCAAACTCATGAATTTTTAATGAAACTTGCGGTAGGTATTGAACAATCGTTATGAAATTCATATTCGTTAGGAAGAGTTCTTTACAATTGTAATCAAAAATTGTTGCGTAATCTGAAACAGAAGCATAAACAATTAAAAAATACGAAGAGCAAGTCAAAAACTTACATGGATTTCTAATTTCAATGGTCTTGAGATTATCCATCCGAGAATGGTTAAGTCCATACGGGACTGGCAACCGATCATAGCGACAAATATCATTGCATAATAGCATCTTGCTCCCCGAAAACTCTCCAAGACTAGAGGTGACAACGGGCTCGAGTCCATAATGAATCGGAAGCAAAAGATGGCATGGATTGGAGTGTTTAAGAAGTTGAACATCGGCCAATAACTGGTCAACTAATCGAGTCCGAAGCCAGGGATCCAGATCTAGCGCCAGTTTGAGCCCTGAAATTATGGTAGGTGCTTTATGCTTATGAAATAAAATTTTATGAATTGAATCCCACGTTTCGCAAGGTAAATGAGCTTAACCATCTCAACGTCAAAGCATCTTCCAGTGTGGCCATTTACATAGATTACAAAGTCCGAGGATACAATGGCTCCCAGCAAGATCAGCAGATTCAAATCATGGGACCGATACTTAACACAACCTGGACGAGGACCGTTCGCATAAAAATATTCATCAGTACTAAAGATGATCTGAGAACCGAAAAGAAGAGTGCGAAACCGACGGGAGACTAGCTGAAAATTTTTGAAATTCAAATTGAAACAACTCACCAATAAGGACAATACTCGTTGATCTAGAAAAACATCGTCGTGATTCTCCTCGAATCGTCGAGCTTCCGGGATGAAGTAAAACCGATAGCAATTAATACAGTTAACAGTTAGTTGTTTAGGCCGCTTTGTCAATTTGAATTCTCTTTTCTTTTCTGCCATAGTAGCTGGAAAGATCCTAAATTAACACTGTATTCCCTATTGGCAGTAAAAAGATGGCGCGCCAGTTTAGATGTAATGTCGTCTCAGCTCATTTAAAAGGATGCCCAACCTGACAAAAGTATAACAGGAAACAACATCCAGGCATCCTCAGAAAGACCCTCCGATCCCTCTACTATGCCATGTAATAGTATTTACCTTAAAAACACAAACGCTTCTATTCACTTTTTATTTTCGAATAGGAATTAAAGGAAAAAACAATCAAATGAAACAAACAACCAGATATGACTTTGATATAAAAGTACATCAAGCAAAAAACTCTAAAATCAACGACAACTCATTCTATCACAATAAGATCCTCATTCCGAAGAGCATCAAACACAGTGTCATCAAAATGATATGTAATCGAAAAACTGAAACGATTTTTTCGTTGAGGCCCTGGCAAGTCGTCAACGGTAGCTTTATAAAACCAACTATGCCGTTCAAAATCCATGTCCCGAAAGGGGGTAATCGCGAACATATCACGAAAGAAGTCGGCCTTTCGATTCTCTTCCTGAAATAAAAGATTTCAAAACAAATTTCTTTATAACGCTTACAAATCGAAATAGTGTTAACACACAAAGAACACGATGTCATCACCTATAAAAACTTACAGGTAATGGAAGGAATACGTGAACCTCTCCCTCCAGCCATAAATTCTCATGAGCCCTCATCAGCTGAATAATCCGCCTAACGGCTTCGCCAACTTTTTGTACAATATCCCTTTGATGTTCGTAGCTTCGACTGTTAACACACATATGCGGATTAAGTTCGACTTTACATCCAGGCGCGGCCACTTCCAATCCCCGAACTATCATTGCGTAACATTCGAAAACGTTCTCAACAACGAGGTCTTGAAATCTACAGGCCGAATGAAGTTCCATGAATAACATTTTTGGCAATCTGAAGACAAAGACTGATTGTTTTATAATGGACCTACGGCAGGTATTGATATATGGTTAGAAAATCTTGGTACTTCAACACAAGCTCCTGACAAGAGTAGCCGAAGGCATCCGCGAGATCTGAAACCGTTTTACATTAGTATTTTTTGATGACACAAAAGCCTTGCCAAACAGCAGCAAAAACTTTCTTTGCTTTCTTCACAGCAACTTACAAGCCTCCCGAACTCTATATTTCTTTTGTTTCTCCCAGAATTCATCATTCTCCCCATGTTGCCCGTTATGTGCAGCTTCTACCAGACCTATGTCATCCAACATTTGAAGCGAAGGAATTCTCTCATCTTTTCCCTTTTGAAATAATCGCACCGGTTCTACTCCATAGTGAATGAATTCACTGTCATCAACCTGATTACATGCCGCTTCTTTCTGTAAATCGTGAAGAAGTTGGTCAACAACCCGAGTCCGGAAAGGTTGATCAATGTCCAACGGGATTTTTAGTCCTAAACGCAAATCATCAACATCTGTAGAAACTTACTTTTTGCAACATATATTGCTTTTACCAACTGGGTGTCTACACAACGGCCGGAATTATCGTCTCGGATCAGCACTGCTTCGTTTTCAGCATCAAGGGAGATACCTCCTAGCCAGATGAAAATTGACAAGTTTGGACAATAATAGGTGACCTTACAATTTTTCCAATTGGAGAGGTAAAATGAAGCCCGCGAAATGTAAACGGCGTTGGAATCGCCGTAAACTTCTTTGAGGATCCGTTTGGAAACTAACTATAATAGAAACTACAGTTGATTCGTAAACACCTACCAAAAAACGAAGCACAGGTAATGTAATATCCACACGGGTTTCATTGTAGCTTCCAATGGCTCTATTGAAGTAGAAACTGGCGCAATGAAGGAGAGTTATGTTTAGTTTCTTGTGATCAGCCGAGTCCCTATCCCGGTGGTTATCCGTTACCTCAGAAGCAGTCGTTTTAAGTTTTCCGGCCATTCTTTGATCGTCTGAGTTAACCGTATCTCGCGTATCATCCGGTCCATCTTCATTAAAGACATCTGTCGCCGCTGCTGAGGTCCCAGGAACACAAATATCATCTTCCTTGTCTTCAACTATTTCGTTTACAACCATTGGATACTGTAAGTACGCGGCGTAACACACGAAAAGTAAAATAAGATTCAACAGAGATCCGAAAAAATCCTCATTTCACGCTACCCTTCCTTTTTTAAAAACTACATTGTCACGAGCCTGAAATGAAATCATTTCTCTTAGCCATTCAAACAACGGTGAGTCACGGACTTATCACGTTTCAAGTTTTTGCATCAATTAGAAAACAAAAAATATAAAAATAAAAATGGTTCGTCTTAAAACAGAAGGCCAAACTTTTCCGAACTGCCAAAAGCCCGCTTCTTCATCACTTTCAAAAAGAAAAATGGCTGTAGCCGGCTGTTATAGAACGTGGACCCCAAAAAACTAAAGTACACGTTAGAAAACTTTAACCACATCTTTTTGATTGAGTTAGGATGTGATATGCTTTCTTAAACCCTCTAATCATACAAAAATAATCATTCGACGCTCAGCTCGAACCAAGCGGATTCTGGGCAAATTCATGTTGATTCGTTTTCCGTTGTAAACTTTGCGTACGTTTTATCACCTCCTTGACTGTAATACCTATTGGCGTTTTCCACATTTTTCAGACTAATACATGATCCCTTCGTTTTTGGTATTATAGCATGCTGTCAAATGAAATGTGTTTTGATTTGAAGGCAATGATGATTTGATTATTTTTCGGCCGTGACACAACCTACGAAAAACTTTTGGACATTACAGTAGAAAAAAACGATTTTGAAGTTCTTGAATCCAGAGAGCTAAATCTACAAAAAGCATTACAGAAATTGGATTTATTGAATAAATTAACAATGAATAAATACAATCTTGGATTGAAAGCGCATAAGTGGAGTTAAAGGGTTAAACAATACTTTTATTAGGTATTAAATAGGACTTTGGCGAATGTCTATTGGAATGTTTCACTCAAATACCGGCATGTTAATTTTTACGACGCGGAAATCGCAGAAGGTAAGTATACAATAACTGCTATAGACGTAAGAAAGAGCTGAATTGAGAGATTATATAAACATAACTTGTATTTCTTTAGAAAAAATCTTCGTCTTACGATTGACGATTCTCATAAAAATGCCTTCGCATGGCGGCAAATCTATCATTATCATATGAGGTCGTATATCTGCTCTGATAGACGTTAGTGGGTTCTGTATTGGTGTTCTGAACGTTGTTATTAGAGCTGTTGGTCTCGTTCTGAGCTGGCCAGGCAAATCGTTCGACCTGAGTTTCCTGAGGTGGCTCTTCGGTTGGAGGTTGAGGTCTCTCCACAACAGTTGTAGTCTCCTCCACAAACATTGTCTTCACTTCGTTCGAATCCGGTTGATTGTCGTCTTCGTAATAGAACCCAATTGGCCTCACCGATCCCCCTCCGGAGGACGCACTTCTGCGTGGATTGGCGTACATAAAGTTGACTCGAGGATCAAGGGGATCCATTGATGGGATGACGGGCTTGTGGATACTCCCAACATCATCCTTCTTGAAACGCTGACGGATTCCCCAAACAGCCACGATGATGACAATGGCCAGGAAGACGAGGAATCCGATGCAAAGGGTGGCGTGCATAATCTTCTGAGTCCGCGGCTGGAATCGGATCTCGCATCGTTCTCCCGAGAAGTTCTCCTTGCAATTGCATTCAACATAGCCAAGGTTATTCTTCTTGCAGATGCCATCGTTCAAACAGAAGTTGAGGCACGCATCTGAAACCCTCGCATTCAAATTTATTAATCCGACCAGTGCTTGAGATGCTAAAACAACTCAACTCACCAGTACAAACAGTCCCGTTTCCTCGGAATCCAGGCTTGCATTTGCATTCGAATGAAGGAACATCGTTATCATCGGGTAGATCAATACAAACAGCATGCCACGAACAATTATTCTCTCCAGTGGCACATTGGTTGGTCGAGTAGCATTGAGACTCATGAGTAGCACCAGATGCGGCAGTGGTGTAATCTGTCGGGCAAATCTTGCATGTGGATTGAAGGGGCTGGTCTTGGAAGGTACCTCGCGGACAGAACTGGCATTTCTTGCTAAAAGTAACAAATAAAAATCATTTCTGATTCGAATAAAAAGTTTTTTAATTTTCGAAACAGCATTGTTCTTACGTTGCAGTAACCAAGAACTGTCCAGGATCACATCTCGGCGTGTTACAATCAGCTCGGCGGACAGACTTTACCTTCTCCGTAGTTGTTCCCGCAGGGCATTCTACGCATTGTTTGTGAAGTCCTTTAGTTCGATAGGCGCCCAATGGGCAGGGCTGACAAGCTCCTGATAGGGTTAAGTGCTCCCCGTCTAAATTAAAAAAGATCAGGTCAAGGAAGGGCAACTGAATAGATCAAACCTATTAGAATAAGTCAAATACATTTCAGAAAATAAAATCATCACTAAACCCTACCAGGACATTCATCTCGGCAATCTTCTTCACTTCGACTAGTCGTTTTCAAAGTTGTTTTACCAACCCCACAGGGAACACATTCAAATGAACCTTCAAAAGGCTGATAGAATCCGAGTCCACAAGGTTCACATTGCCCATTGTGAAGCTCCAAAGAGTATCCGGCATCACAACGGGCTGAAATGCAAAAAGTTTTCATGTTGTTTATAAATAAAAAAAAAATAAAATTCAAAACTTACGTTTGCATTCCTCTGATGACACGGCTCCAGGAGAAGTTGTAACTCCATTTCCTGGACAAGTCAGACATGACAGTTGACCTTCATTCGGTTGATATTGACCGGCAGGACATTGAATACACGACTGGGTCTTTTGATCGTAGAAGGAGCCAGAAGCACAAGCGACGCAAGAGTCCTTCACGTTCACTTCACCCAATTTACATCTAAATTCTTCGTCCAAACGGAATGAATTCAAGTCTGGACGTCCATTGGGGAGGAGCTAAAAGAGGTCGCATTAGCCTTTTTACCCAAGATTGCATCACAATATGAGAGACAACTTACATGCTCAAGATTTAGCAGGTCTTTGTTGAAAACTTCGTTCTGAATGACTTCCATTGGATCCATTCTGGATCCGGATTTGCCATCATTCACAGGAACTTTCTGAACTGGAATGTCGATCCTCACTCCGAAGGTCTCCCCAGTCTCCCGTTTTTGTCTCTGCCAATCTTCTCCCATACATTGGACTTTCACATTCACCCCGTCACAGGTATCTTTCGAAGTGTCGGCACAAATCTTCCACTTGGAATGTAACTGATGGATCCTCTGGAGTAATCGCTCACTCAAAGTGTCAGTCGAGGCAATATTACAAATGGTAACAGTAGGATAATTAATCTTCAAGTGGACGATTCTGGAAGCGGGCTTTCTTCGGGAGCATTGCGGGTAACGGAATGTGAAGGCATCTGCAGAACGAGGACGCCATGATCCATCACCAGCACAAGTGTAGAAGAGTGCTGGATGCTCACTGAATTCGAAGCCGGAGTCACATTGGATGGAGCAGGCACGGTATTTGAGATCTGGACCCCAATGTTCGCAGAATTGCTGGCCGTGAGACGGATTCTGAACATCTGGGCAGAACTCTCGAGTAATATGGACCTGAAAATAAAAGTTTAATCAAAATACAATTTATAAAGTTATGTGAAACTAATAATCTCTCGAAAAAACTCCATGTACTTACCTTAAAGCTACACTCAGCACTATTACTTTCATTGTCATAGGCCACGTAAAGCACTTGGAACTCTCCGAAAGTAAACATCTGTCCATTCTTAAAGTTCTTCTCGACTCGATCGACTGTATTCATTGACGAAAACACCGGCTCTTCCCAGGAAACGTTCACTTCTTTCATTGGAGAGACCACAAATATGTCCTTGGGGCATTTCTCAATTGTAATGTCCTTGTTTCTCTTTTCCAGAAGCATTTTTTGATTATCCGTTCGACCACAAGTGCTCTTGACGATCTTCTCCACATTTCCAAACAGCCGATCATAATTGGCAAAATGCAAAGCAAGGCCAGAGAAGAGAGTGGGGGAGTCTTGGCAACTCTGGACAATCGTAGGGATATCATTCTCAAAGTTGAGGGTGCGACTCCAAACGTGGACTCGAGTAATGCTCCCAACAAACTTGGAGTCGTTGTCCGAGGCGTCTACCGGTCTTCCGAGATTGATCCAGGCACTAAAACCAGATCAGTACTTACTTTAGACATCCTTAATAAAATGGTAAAAACGTAGGAATTTACTTACTTGATGTTCAATTGCTTGTTCTTTCCATATCCAACATCAGCATAGAGTCGGATAGCATTCCAAACCAAAGAATACGCTCCTTCATGAGCCGACCAGGTGATGATCAGATTATTCCACTCTCCATCATTAAGCCGTTGATTTGTTGGGAAATGCAAAGTCAAAGGATTCTCATCAGGAAAGAGGGCAAGACGGCATGAAGTCGCAGAGACTCGAAGGAGTTCGGTCAAGTTGGATGGACCATTTAAAGTTCTGAAAACACAGATAACGAACGTAGAATAATTTTAAAATGGTTACATAAAAAGACAACAAGGAACTTACTGGCTATTATATAAAGTCAAAACGTCTCCATTTGCATGCGGCTCATCGAACTTGATCCACAAAGATAAAGAGAATGCTCCAGAAGAGAAGGGAACGGGCACTGACATGGCGGCCTTAGCTGCGTCGACTCCATCATTAAAGCGAAGATCATAATCCGTGCTGATCTGCTTATCACAACCACTTCCAGTCATATTGAATGGACATTGACAATAATATCCATTCAGTTGATCAATACATTTAGCATTAATTGGACAGGGATGAGGAGAGCATTCGTCGATTTCGGTCTCACAATTCTGTCCTGTGAATCCGGGCGGACAATGACATTTATAGCCGCCGTTCTTAACCGTCTCACAACGGGCTCCATTCTGACACAGACCATGATGACACGCGTCCAATTCGTATTCACAACCAGCACCAACAAAGCCCTTAGGGCACGTGCATTCAAGTTTGGAACCAAAATCTCCACAAACACCTCCATTATGGCAGGGATTACCAATGCATCTATTCGGGGCGTGCTCGCAATTCTTTCCACTGACTCCTACACAAATAATACATCGTATTATCCAACCTACCCTCAGCACAAACACAGAAGTAATCTCCATCATTCAAATTTACGCAATGTCCTTCGTTTTTACATGGCTTGTCTTCGCATTTGCCCGCCTCCAGATCACATCTCTCTCCTTTCCACCCATTTTTACATTCGCATTTAAATTTACTGCCGAGGTCAATACACGATGCATTATTCATACAAGGCTCTCCCAGACATTGATCTTGGTGGATTTCGCATCTCTCACCCATGAATCCATGGCGGCATTGACATCTGAATCCATTGATCAGATCCTCACACATTTCGGTGCCTTCAGGGCTGCATGTATCTTTCTCCTCGCATTCGTTGATCTCCAATTCACAGTGGGTTCCTTCGAATCCAAGAGGACATTCACATCTGTATTTGGCACCTTGATTTAGACAAGTGGCGTTGTTTTGGCACGGAGCATTAGCGCAATGATTGACTTGATGTTGGCATTGGACCCCGTAGAAGCCTGGAGGGCATTGACAATCGTATCCATTCTCCTTAAAAATAAAGTTGAAGTACGGTACTATTTTCCGACTAATTTCCCTTTAAACTCTTTATAAGTAACCCTAAACTATGAGTCATACTCTATGACAATAAACTTTCCTGTCACCTCCTTTTCTTCTCTCGGCCTCCTGCTGATCTTATCTAACAATTAGGTAATCTTGTTACGTTAAGACCATCAGTAAAATGCTTATCAGTAACTTCCTGACCTTTTTCCGTCATTATTTCCACTTTTCATTCCCCTTTTCCTACCTTGTCTCTGCAAGTACCACCATTCCTGCACGGTGCGCTGGCGCATTCATCAATATTTTGATCACAATGGGTTCCAGTCCATCCCTCATGACAAATACATTCCCTATCAAACAGGCGGTCAACACAGTCACCGTTGGCACACGGATTTGGATGGCAGAGATCTTCCTTAATATGACACCTTTTTCCAGTAAATCCATGAGGGCATTCGCATTCGAAGTCATTCACTAGATCATGACAGACAGCTCCGAGAGCACAAGGTTTGTCTTTGCAGTCATCTGAAAGAGATTTGCAATGTAATTTGAAGTGCTTTCAGGTTGTTTTAGATATTCTCTATATTGCCGTTACTCGTATAGTGGCCACTCAAGTCGCTCACCCATTTCCGAAAGTCTCTTAGGTCTTTGAAATTTATAATCTATTCTGCAAACTTTTATAATAACATTCTCCTCACGAGTGTTGTAAATCAACGTTCCGTAGTCAAGTGTTCTTCCCTTACTCAAACCCATTTATTCTTCCCAAGCGTTACTAATCGCGCTCCTTTCTTAATTTCGCGCATCTGGAGAGGGAATATGGTATTGTCAGGGACATAAAGAGGTAGGTATTCCCCTCAATAAACGGAAATGTCCTTGGGAGTCCGAGGCGGAAAAGATTGTTTTTCCTTTAACTCTCCGATTTAACCGCAGATCACGGGTGAGAAGAAAGGAGTACAGAAAGGGGAAGGTTAAGGAGGGTCAAAGAGAGGGCAGTAATTCGAGTAGACTCAGGGCATCCTCGATTGAAGAAGGTACGATTTGTAATCAGTGAAGATTTTGTAAGCTTTGGAAACATTTGGCAGCTGTTCGATACGGTAGTTTGAAAAAATATTGTTTTGCGAACGATGATGTCATTCGATAAAATAGCCAGCCCCGTGTCTTATCTCATTTGAATCATCTTTTTACCAATTTTTTCACTAATTTCCCCAGGTTCTTTGATATACCATATAAACTACATATGTCATCTTTTGAACTCCCCCAACCCTTAATCGACCCCGGTTTGCCTTCTTTTTTTGCTCAGCCTTCTTTTCTTTCTTATAAAAATCAGACCAGCTGTCCCCAAGAATTTGTCCCAATGCTTTCAAATCCCACTGCTGGGATGTTTTATTTTGAATAATTAGGTTAAACAATGTCGGAGGGAGATTTGTTGCCTCGGGCTTTAGAAATCGTGTTTCGAACGAAGATTAATTGATGTAAATCTGATTGGAGCCCTGAGGCGATACGCCTATTGGTTTGTTTTCAAGTGCTGATCTAGGGTTTAATTCTTTGCAGTATATTTTTTACGAATTTTAAACAGTTTTAGCGGAAAAATTTGCTTTTACGAGTATTAATTGCGTGAAACACCCGTGAACCTCTACTTTTGAGTTTTTTTCAGTCAACTCTTTGCCCTTATTAAGACGTCAGAAAATTGGTCGGCCAAAAAAGGAGGAAAATAAAAATATCTCTTCTCTTCCTTTTTGGACAAAAAAATAACAAATAAAAGGACGAGGTACTGCGAAGGGTGAGGAGACTTCAGACACGGCCAAAAATATTGTGGACTCCCAGGAAATTGCAGAACATACGACACTTACGGCTGCACGAAAGGGAAAGTAAACCTACGCGGGCATAATACAAGGAGAGAGCGAGAGTTTATGCAAATACAGGAGAGTGGAGGTTAGAGTAAAGGAGAAATAACACCAAATTCGTGGACAGAGGATCCGAGACCATGGTGAAGACGGAGACTGCAGTCCACATCGGCTTCACTTTCAGCAAACCCCTAAAAGCGCCGACTCCGCCCCAAGATCTTCAGATCCCCACGCCACCACGGCCTCCACCGCCAGTATCTCCTCGTACTCTGCCTCTGGCGTCGACGCCTCGTGACTCGGGACAAAGGTCAACGTGGTCGAGTTGTTGCAACGAAGTTCTCAACGCTCCAGCCATGGTTTGTTGCTGTTTTTGTTGTCCCTTATACAAATGCGCGTTCTGGTTATGTTGTTTGGAGCTGATCGTGTCCGTTTACTGCTGGTATAACATCGGTGGGATCATTCTACAGACTATTCATCACTTGTAAGCCACTCTTCTGAGATTTATGGGGTACCTGGCATGCCGTAAGGAAAGCTTCAAAAAATGCGAAAAAAGGATGACAAAAGATGAAAGAAAAAGGTCCGCTCGTGACTCATATGTTTACGGTCCAAGGCCATCTTTCCTAAGAAAAATTCTGGATTCTTTCGAAAAAATAAGGTAGAATCCCGGGGCTCCACACAATGGGCGACCGTAACCGGAAAAAGTAAAACAACATGTTTTGAAGTGTCTCCCGAAATGTCATAGCACCCCATTACCGCCACATTACTCTAACTCTAATATCCCTTTCAGCGACTTGGCCAATGCTTTCTTGATTTTCGTTCTGACCTTCTGGATCATCACTTTGTCGACCGCTTTTGGAATGCTGATAGCGGCCGAGAAAAGGAAGAATGCATCGTATGTGCTGCCTCGATTAATCCAACAAATTGGCCTATTGACGTGCGGCTTCGTTTTCGGCTTCTTGTGCATTTTCTACTTTACTGGTGGCGCCGAGAAGATTAACTCATGGGTATTTTGGTTTTACCGAGTAAGTAATTACTGGAGATAATGGGGTTGGGATGAAACCAGCATTTATGCTTTACAAAACAAATTCTAAGCTAACTCTAACGGGGTAATGTGTAATCGACACCCTCTAGCTATGATTATAACCCATTGGGCCTTCTCTCAACATACGATGAACCACTTCCCAGGCCAATTTACATAACCAAGAATAGTACTCTTTTCCCCATTCCGTTTCCATCATTCAAAGACGGCCTAATTTCGTAGACCAGAGCTGAATCCGGAGGCAATTTGAGAGGTCCCGTTTTTGTGAGAAAAGAGTCGATGCCCTCAGGGGAGCGGGGCCACAAACACAACGGAATTTGCCAAAGTTTAGGTCAACAAGTATTGTTGTGTGCGTTTAATAAAATAGAAAAATTAAATGGGGCGGAAGAAGATTCGAGTAAAAAAGCTGAACCAAAAGTAAAAGTCAAGCTATTCCTCAAAAAGTCTGAAACGGATGTTTTTGCAAATAAGTAAACACCAACTTATGTTATTTTAGGTGTTTTTGGACGAAGAACTCGACAAACATGCCCAGAAGGAAGTCGCTTCCGAACTCCGCTTCTACGGCCTGTTGTTTATCCTGCTGGACATATTCTTTATTGGTTACGTCGCGTTCGGTTTTTGCATAACACGCAAATACCACAAGGATATGGAGCGACAACATGGCACTGGATTCGCGCCGGTCTCCCAATACGAGCCCGCCAATCCCTCAGCCCCTCCACCGCCACCAATAAACCCCAATTACAAAGCGTAGTGAGAGTATAACATGACCCTCGATCTCTGTGCATATTACTAATATTTCCTATATTTATATCTTTTTGATTGTAATTTCTAAAGGCTAAAACCGTACTGCCTCTCAGGTCTTACAATGGCGCTCATCTCACGGGTGATTAATGCGGCCAGTTTTTAATAAACGTGTTGAATTTGTAATTTATCTTTCTTGCTTCTCATTGCAAAAAAAATTTTGATTTGACTACTCCTAACATGACATTTCTCCCCCAAATTTCGAAAACATCACGCAAAGGCACCAAAAATAACCCACCGATATTCCTTTCGCAGGTCGGTCCTTCCCATCCAGGCAGACATTTACATTTATATCTACCGAGCTGCAAGGGAACACAATCAGCCCCATTCTTGCAAGGGTTATCGGATTGGCAAAGGTCGGCTATTTCGGAACAATCGTGGCCAATAAAGCCGGTTCGGCAGACACATTTGTAAGTTCCAACTCCTGGGAGATCCTGGCAAACACCTCCATTTGGACAGTTGACTCCGATACATTCATCAGGGCCAAATTGACAACGGGATCCAGTAAAGTCTAAAAAAATTTTAGAACCAATCAATTCCAAAAAAAATTTAATTAAAAAATAGCCCTTACTTTGTGGGCAAATACATCTGAAAGTGCCAGCGACATTCTCACAAGTAGCACCATTCAGACAGGGGTTCGTATCACAAATGGGCACTTGTTCTTCACAGAATTCTCCTGTGAATCCGGGCCGGCATTCACAAATGGTCTTGTGATTGGCGATCGCGCACACTCC
This sequence comes from Bursaphelenchus xylophilus, assembly GCA_904066235.2. Taxonomy (NCBI): domain Eukaryota; kingdom Metazoa; phylum Nematoda; class Chromadorea; order Rhabditida; family Aphelenchoididae; genus Bursaphelenchus; species Bursaphelenchus xylophilus. The sequence continues at coordinate 7,447,436 of CAJFCV020000004.1, forward strand.
CTTGTTCTGACATTTGACTCCAGTGCATTCCAAAGGTTTGCATTCTTCTTCAATAGCTCGTCCAACTTCATGAGTAATCGTATTATTGGCACACTCAATACATCTCTGTTGTCCCAGACTAGTCTGATAGAAGTTCAAGGGGCACGGAGAACATGGTTCGAGGCCGGATTCGGAGAAGAATCCTGGCTTACACGGCTGTTTACAGTGACTTGGACCTGTGGCTCCCAAGTTGGCTGTGTAAGTGCCCTCAGGGCAAGCATCGCAAGTCTTGTAACCTCCGGGGAGAGGGGGGCCGGCGAAAGTGTGACGAGGACAAAGTTGACATGGAATCAGACCGGATTCACTGAACATTCCATTTCCACAAACAGCCAGACATCCAGATCTTGAGGTGGTACCAGAAGTTCGAGTAAACGTTCCTTCAGGGCATTTCTTGCATTCTTGTTGGCCATCCTTGTCTTGATAACTTCCAGGTGGACAGAGGACACAAGAAGAGCCAGCAAACACCGACCCTTTGGCACACGGGACTAAAAATGTGAAGGGTAAATACAGTAAGACCACAAAATGTGAAATAATCAATCTATCGTTTACTTACTGCATTCAGGAAGATCAGTTCCTTCCTTATTCAAGATCTCGCCCTTCGAACAAGCAAATCCTTGATGGATCTTGGTGGAAACGGCATTCATTGGCATGCAAGTTGGAGCATTCAGGCCTCCATTTGGCAATTGAAGAAGCGTTTTAATTGGAAGTGTAGCTCCAGGGATCTTTAGATCAAAGATGGTCGATAAGGTGAGTCCGCAGAGTTCGTAGAAGACTTCTTGAAGAACAGTTGGTAAGATTTGAACCGTGAAATTAGCCTTGACCATCTTATTGTTACTTGGATCAACCATAAACCGAGCACCAAGAAAGCGGACATAGACTTGTACGGAACTGGAGCACTTCTGAGTTAACGATGCATCCAGAGTCTCGAATGCGTTGGCAACAGCGTCAGCGTAGGGCTTCATACATTCATCTCTCGCCGGGATACTGCTGCTGTAATCGACCGAGACTTGGAATTCATACCGAGCAGGCTCTTCAGACTTGCGGACACAGGCTGGAGGATGAGATTTAGGGGACCATTCGAGGGACGGAGAACAAGAATACTTCACTTCTTCGATGGATGAGTTCACAAATCGATAGCCACTCTTACATTTGATGATGCAACTGGTCTGATTATTCTCTGTAGAGCACTTCTTGATCGTATGATCATCAGTACGAAGGGACGCTTCGGTACACGGTTCGGCTAAAATGATATTATCGTAGACACCCAAAATAAAAAATTATGTATAAAATTTGAAGATAAACTTACGTAACAAAGCGACCTGGAATTTACAACTGGCCCTGTTATTGTGACTATCTGTTGCCACCGCTTCCACATCGACAGCGGAAAAGAGATTAATTTCAGTCTCAGATGGAGAGATTGTGAACTCCGTAATGTTGGACGAATCATGCATAACAACATGAACCGTTGACTCGTTAAATACGACATGTTTTGAAGTTTCATTGCCCGAAGTGTACACGGAATAAGACTCTGGACATTTCATGGCTGGAGGTTGGGTATCGGGAACTCTCAGTTGAACAGTGCACTCAGCAAAGTTGCCAGCTTCATCATAGGCCGTATACTTGACATCTAACGGAGCATGAATGTGGAATGGAGGCTGGACATCTTTTGGTTCAACTTTGACATACGCAACCACACCAGAGTTGTCATGGACATCCGGGACATTGTACTTGATTGGGAGGATCTGGCCAAATTCATCGGTCTGCGCAAAGATGGGATTGGCTGGGCAATTGATAAACTGTGGAGGCTCCGCATCAATACATTGGGGAACACTGGCATTCCACCCAACCTGAAGATGTGAGGGGATCTCATGAGCAGTCGACAATGGGGCCAAACATCCGTGCATGTCGAATTTCAGACAAGGGTTCTCTTCGTATTCGGTGACTCCAAGAAGAACATATCTGGCCTTGATTGGAGGCTCGAGATGGAATTGATACATCTTATTGTGATTTCCAGGAGCCGTTTCAAACTCCACTGGATAAGTATCGTAGTTCTGGCTGAATTGGACTTTATAGAAGAGCTGCAGCTTCGTAACATGACCTCGGAGATATCCACTGCCAGCAACACCCGCAATCCGAAGAGTATTCAGAGTGTAGATGCGTTGAAGATCGACGGAGAGGAAGATGAAAGCGTCTTTACTTCCACACCATCCAGTTGAAGACATTCTCGCCTTATGTGGTTCATATCCCCACATGGTCTTGGTATCGGAGTCCGAGAAGGCGCCATCCGGGATGTATCCATTGGAAATACCAACATCTTCACTGAGTAGACAAGACGTTCCCAATGTACAATTGATGGCGTCATAGGCATAAGGCTTGTAGCCAGGCCGGTCACAAGTAAATTTGGCAACCGCTCCTTCCTCAACTGAATTCAGAAAAGTTTGCCCGGCCTCAGGATGTCCGGGATCCACACAAACCGGGCCTTCACATCTCATATCCCCCAAATCCCATGACCCATCGACATTACACCTGGCAATCCGATCATCATAAGAGCTCTTCCCGAGAAGGGAATAAGGGGGGCGACAGTTGAATGCCAAGGATGATCCCACTTTGAAATTCGCATCTTCACCCTCATAAAAGGCGCCGGCCAACGCTGGAGGCGGTCCACATTCAACTAACGGGCAAGTTGCTTCAGGGCCCGACAGCCAATAATCCATTCCATCCGGACGGGGATCATAAATACATTGGCGGAGACCTCCTAAGGGGGACTGTTTGATAGGACGATTCTGCTGGGTACAGACGACCGTAACGTTATCACCGTAGGGAACATAAGGCTTGTCTTCGGTCACAAACATTCCAATCGAGGTGTTGTTTTGGACTCCTTCGCAAACGGCAGCTAAAAATAAAAATTCCAGAATGCTAATCAAAATTTCTTTTTTAAGACATTGAGTTTTGATTACTTACGAGTACAAGTGGGCACCGTTCCATTCCAAACCCCATCAGAAGTGCACTGAAGAAAAGGACTCCCCCTGATCTGATACCCATGATCACATCTGAACTCCAATACATTGGGATGGGCAAATTCCTTGCCCAAATTTATGACTTTTCCATGGGCTGGTGCTTCGACTTTCGGGCACTTTCTTGGGACACAAGTCTTATTATATCTGATCATATCCAAATTATCCAATCCAGTCTCTCCCTCTTTCAACATCGCACCGCCTTGTCCATTCTCAACAAACAGATCGTATCCATCCCTGCATGAGCATTTAAATCCACCAACAGTATTATGACATTGATGATCGCAGTATCCATTGGCGACCTCACATTCGTCGATGTCCACACAATTCGTCTTTTGACATCCCATTAATTCAATCCGAGCACAGGCACTGTCTTTGAATCTATCCAATCGAACACGAACTCTTTGCGCTTCGACAGGGGTCTTCAGAACAACGACTTGACTCCCGGCCATATCCACATTCTTCAGCGGGATTTCAAGAAGATCTTCGATTGATCGAAGACGAGACTTCAGGTCCGGAGAGTAGGAAACAGAAATGGCGAGGGGAACTCCATCCTCGGTTTTCTCAAAACGAATTCTTTCAAGGACTTTTGGTGCCGGGAATTCAAATTCCAGGTAACGCTTATCATCCGACTTCTCTGCACAGAAAGTAACCGAGGACATGTTGAAGATGGCCGAACTGCTGGTCTTTACCAAGCTGGGAGAAAGAACATGGAAGGAAGGGCAAGCTGAAAAAAATGAATAGTAATTCAAATGCAAAATCCGAGGTCTTCCCATCTTGAGATACCTAAAGCAATGCCGACTTACTCAGTTGAGGTTTGAATCCATCCAAACATTGGCAGGTGTATCCTCCCTCCAAGTTAAGGCACTTTGTGCTTTTCGTAACGCAAGAAGCGATAGCCTCGACACACTCATCCACATCACGACATTCGGGGACTTCACTCAACGTTTGGTTGGCCAAACACTTCACGGAATCAGCCCCAGTGCTTCTGAATCCAGGGTTGCATTCCACTCTGGCCGAATCTCCAAATTCCAGAGCTCCAGTGGGGGGAACCACGATTCTGCCGTTCTCGATTTGAGGGATATTCGGGCAGATTCGTTCTGAATTAAACAAAGGGTTAATCTAGAACGAGTTCTACTTTTGCAAACTTTTACTAATATTCTGGGAAAGGGCTTTTAGAAAAATTGTCAAAATTATCGACTGCTTTTCCCAATGCGTAATTTTCGTGTCATTTTGTTAATTCAACGAAGTGTCAAAAAAATTTATATTGATTTAGCGCTCCGACCTACTTTTGCAGACCGGCTGTTGAGCGGACCATTTCCCATCACTCTGACACAAGATTGTGTTCGGTCCATTATGTCTATATCCAGGAGCACAACTGAATTCATAGACAGTTCCATATCCAGTAGCATCTCCAAACTTTAGGGTTCTTTCTCCGTTCAAAAAGGTCGGCAATGCGGGGCAGATCTCGGCCAGGCATTTGGGGGTCTCAGTCCATCCTTCTGTTTTGCAGTAGATCTCTTCGGTGTCTTTGCCTGACTTGAAATGGAATCCATCATAACATTTGAACTTGGCGATTCCTCCGTACGAGACATTCGTGGCCGCAACTGCATAGCCATTTGCGATTTGGGGAACGGCTGAGCAGTAGACGGCTGAAACACGAATTAAAATAAATTTCTTGAGAGCAAGACATACGTTGGCAGTTGGGGATGTAATCGTTGGACCATTTGCCGCCAAGATCACATGAGATATCAAATCGATGACCAATTCCGTTTGTAAATTCATAGCCGGTTTGACAACTGACAGTTACTTTGGTTCCAAAAGAGGTGCTTTGGGTTGTCAGGAACACTGTTTTGGGCGCTTTGAGGGGAGGACAGTCTAAATAAGGCCATTATTAAAATCATTTCTGAACTGTTTAGTTTCACAGAAATACAAAACTTACTGGCCGAGAAAGTCAAATTCCACCCGTTCGCTTGTTTCATGGCATTGGTCTCAAAAACAATGGCCACCTTTCCCTTCGTTGAGTGCAACTTCTTTGGTGGATTTCTTCCTTCCGTAAATCCTTTCCCTTCATGTAATACCGTAGCATTAACATCTCCATCAAACATCTTCAAAACGTCGTCATTCTGAACATCGAATGTGTTGAAGTCAATAGAAATGGGTCGATCGCTCATGCCCTCACCGAGATCAATGACATATCTGCATATCTGAGAGGCCGGATATGGGATGATTCCGTTCCCAGGCGAGAGAAGATTACCGTGATTATATTTGATAGTATTGTTACATCCTTTCTTGTAATGAATTGTGAAGCCATTTGTGGAATCAGCTTGGCTACTGTAGAAATAAATGTAAAGGAAGTTCTGCGTCGAGATTACAAGCTGATTTGAGAGATTTCCAGCCAATCTGGAGAGGATGGGAGAGGATGGATGGGGACCGTCGTAGATAATCAGTTGATCCTTTCCTGGTTTGATGTCGAATTCTTCAATCTAAAAGGGGTCCGGCTTTATTATTCAACTTCTTAAAGGGAATATTTAACATTGTGTATCTGTCCTTACATTTAACGAGATAACTTGATCCTCGGGTGCCTCAATCTTCCACACGCACTCTCCTCCAGCTGGATAAGGTCTTGGACTTGAGAATGTCTGAGAGAAAAGATGGGCCTTCAAACTACCTCCACAAGAAAACGGAACGGCTCTCCAGGAAGCTTTGAATCCACGAGCTTGAACCAAAGCGTCCGATCTGAATTGGACCGTTAACATATTCGTTGAGGTTATCAGAGAAAGACGACTGCTTTGAGGAGACCCAGACAAATGATCGAGAACCAGGGTTGAATTCTCAGATGGTCCTCCGTCCAAGACGGTGACCAAATCTTGGTTCAGTTCGGTCTCGAATTGATCAAAGGTGACCTGAAATGAAAAGTAAATTATGATTGCGCAACATAGAGTCACTACAGAGATATTCGTCACATTATAAAGTCATATAAACACACCATAATCCTCGAGTTGATTGGGCCTTCAATCACCCATCTACAGTCCAAATTTGGTCCATAACTTGATGGGAAATTTGGAGACTCGATTTTCCCGTTTTCACTTTTTTCGTAATGCAAACAAGCAACTTGTCCATGAGGTGCGGGGCAATTCAACTCATCCGAATAGTCGCCACATTCATTATGCCCATTACAGTGCGCCTTTTCTGAGACACATTTGCCGTTTCCGCAATGAAACGACCCTGAGACACATGCATTGAGTTGACAAACGAACGGCGACATCAGATTGCACATCTCCATTTGCCATTCAGCCAACTTCTCAGAGTTGACACCTGCTTGAACACAGTTTCCATTCCCAAAATCTGGTTGTTGTTTAGCCCAAAATCCGACGAATCGGCTGACCACGGAGCCATCTGACCACACGAAAGAACCTTCATCTTCTGTCGACTTCTCGGTGATCAGACCAATCCAGTGTTTGGAGAGAGCCGAACTTTTGGTCGGTCGGGAGATGATTCGGCCGAGGAATTCATTTTCGGCCGCTGATTCAACTTTGGCTAGGAGAGCTCCGTATCTGAAAGTAACCGATTTTTAATTCGTCAGCTTTGTGGATTTGTGAATCATAATTATTTTTGATGAAGTGTGGTTTGCTCATTGATCAGCATTCTTTTTGTACCGGCATTAACCCAAAAACAGCTCGGTTGTGCGCCAAAAATTGGGGATCTGATTTTATCTCGCATTTGCCCCGATTAATGGCTCAAAAAATAAGCAAGAACTTTATCGAAACCTCAGATCTGACATCGACGGTGCTTTTGTCGGGGGTTTATGAGCAAATACCAAGCTATTCAATAAAAGAATTTTAAAAAAATGTAAAATATACAGTGATGATAATAATGTAAATGAAACGATGCATATAAGGTCAGTTTTCCATATTTTCAAACCTCTCCAATTGAAATTCCTTACCTTTCGCAGAAAATTAAAGCCTGTGGCCACGATTTTTCGGAATTAAAGGCCCGAAAACACTTGTCGCCCACCAAGTCCCAACCAGCGGGACAATTCATGGAGACTCCAGTTAGGATGTAAGGGATTTCTGTGACATTCTGCGACTTCTAAACGATTATATTAAAATTGTCATCAGAATGCAAAAAACTTACTTCAGCCTGAACCAATATCGAATACAGGACTATGGCCCAAAACAGGGCCATATTCGGTTGTCCCATCTACGATGGCACCTTTAGAAGGCTGTAAATATCAAAAATAAAGTATTCAAAATGGAATTAAAATAAAATTGCGCGGATCCTTCGCCCCCGAAGCCCCCGTTCTCGAAGCCGGGGTTTAATTTTCGTTCGCTATCACCGAGAATTCCACTTTTATTAACAGCAGAAACTTTCCCCCCGAGCCCACAAAAATTCCCGCATCCGTTTCGAGCCGCGGACAGTGTTAGTCGATGACCGACTTTTCTCCTTATTCTGATAATTGCGCTGGAAGGGTGAAGGTAAATTAGAAGGTAAGTATGGTCTTTTTGGGGTAGCGGCTACTTCAGGGGGCGATGCAAAGACAAAATGTTTGTTTGCGAGCGGGTCCTTTGATATATAATACGACTATTGGGCAATGGGTTGAGTAATGTTCAACTACCGCGTGTTTATTCCCCTTAAGGAATAATCTTTACCGTTTAAACTGCTCATTACACTAGGCCTTCCGGAAAATCAACGGACTGATTTTTTGGCGTTTGCACTGTGCGAGCGACAGCCCGAAAAAAGCCTATTGCACTGTGCAAAAAGTATGAAATTGCACAGTGCAAAGGAAACTTTTTTTTCTCACAGTGCGACTTCAGTCCGGCGACTTCCCGGAAGGACTAGTAGAATACAATAACAATCTTATCCCCCACCAAAAATAATATCCCACCTCTGCCGACCCAAAAAAAGCCGAAACGAAGCTTTACGAAATCTCGAAATGAGTACAGTGGATCAGCAAAGTAAATAAGATGACCCACCCCTCTTCCGGCACTATCTGTCCGCCCAAATCAAGTCGTCGACCTCATTCCTCCTCCCGATTCCTTTCATAGTATCACCTCAGAAAGAAAGGATTGTGAAGATTCTCCGTGCCTGGCGCTGTTTTTTTTGACCTTCGCCGCCTGAGGGAAAGATAAGGATCGGACACGGAAACTGGTTCAACTCTCGGCAATTTGACACAATTCCAAGGGATTTCATGAAAATTTCACGGCTTCCAAGGTCAACATTGCAAGCCCCGGCAAGAATAAATTTACGACAAGGCTGCTTAAACCAATGATTACAATAAAAGACTCCAAGGACACCTAGACGGCCCTAATTTAACAAAACAATCAAAACAAAGTGCAATAATATTTGCGCTACCAATAAAACATTGTATCCCCTTCGAGAAAAATTATCTTTCCTGCGGGACTCTCGACTTTTGGGCCTACGTTGACCCCTGATTTTAAGCCTGCGCGCGCGAACTTTTTGAAATGGCCAGTGGGCCTTTAATCGCTCTCGTGCGTTCGAGCTCCAAAATGTTCATTCAGCTCACATTTAACCCGCCGATAAGTCTCATCATGGTTCAATCTGTTTGAATAATGGATTCGGACGAGGTGTGAACGGTTGGAGGATCAGAAGGACAACTGTGCGGTTTAGATGTCATGAACGATATCTGGCACTGAGTCATCGATGAAACTGTATAATTGGCCTCTGCAAACCATCCCAATCGTCATAATTTTTTCTTTGTCCTGATTCGCACTGTTTCAATGCAAAAATACTGTATTTCGGCCGTTTTTTGCATTTTTTCGACTTACCTGCACTTTAAAGACGAAAATAAAAATTCTGCTCAACCTTATCGATCCTACATTCCATTGTGGACATACGTGAAAAAAGGAGCGTTCCCTAGGATTCTTTTCGCGGAAGCTTTTCGGAATTTTTCCTGTCTTTCATGTCATTATGACAGATTTTTTGGAAAATAAATTTTTGTTTCCGAAAATTTTCGAATCAATCTTCTTGGCCTTGATTTGCTTTTCATTGACCCTCATCACTTCGATTTAAAAGCTTACTAACTTGAAATGAGACCCTCCAGTTCTTCTGATGCCATGGAACTGATGGATAGGTTTAGTCAACTGAAGGAGGCGATCAGAATAACAGATCAGGTCTGGTGTATGAATATATTGGCTTCTGGTTTCCCTATTGACTTTGTCGATGAGATGGGCGCAACTGCGTTACACTACGCCGCAAAATCGGGCTCAATCCGCATGGTAAGTGATGAATAACACTTTTTTTGCAATGAATAATAATTTGTACCTAATTTTTATAAGTTGATCAAGAGTTGGTAAAATAGCTTTATGTTCTTATTGATATAACGGTCCTCTTAGTCTTTTGTAATCATTTTTCGAGGTTGCTTGTAGTTTTAAGTATTAAAATAGTCTTTCGTACATGTTTTATTACCTAAAATCTTTTTTTATATGTAGGTAAATATCCTCCTAAATCAAGGGGCCCAGCCAGACATAGCTGATTGCCTTGGCTTTACTCCTTTCCTGATCAGTGCTCGATATGGATATCTCGATATCGTTAAAAGACTGAGCCAATCTGGGGCAAATCCCGAGAAGGAAACGTAAGTTTTGCTTTGGTTGGTATTGGACTTCTAGTGCGCTGGGAATGAAATCGCAATGTCTGGCAGATCTGGCTGGTCATCCTCATGTTGTTGCTGCTTTGCACACAAATACTTTGGAAGCGGTAAGTTACGTGTTTACGATTTATCTTTTGCGTTTAGGCTAAGGATCTCAAGACAGCCCGAGAACGCTTTACCGGAATCCATGAGGATTCCCTGATCTTTGTGAAGACAAGTCCGGCTAAGAGGAGATCAATTCTGGGCATTCTAAAGCCATTGCGGCTCAAGAGACGACGCGATTGAGCGCAGATTTATATAATATTATACATACCATAACCCTTTTTTATTTATTTCGTAAGATTGAGTTAGAACATTAAATACGACTAATGGATCTCAGTTTGAATGCCAGTCAGTTTTTCCAGTACAGATTATTTGTATAACTATATTTTATTTAACAAACCAATTTTAACAAAGTTAAGAATTATATAATACACAAATGAGTCATTTGTTTTTGCGTTTTCTCTTTGGGCAAGCCGAAGGAGGGGCGAACGATGAATTTCGCAATTTTCGCAAGCGGGTTTGACAATAAAAAGGGCTATTTCCACACTTCCAGCGGGTTTATTCCTCTTTTGTACATCTTATTGTTAAGTTTGTTCTTGCATCATGCCTGAGGACCGGGAAAGATTCTCCTCGGTGTCCACTCAGACGGAAATGGATGATGTAAAAGTGAAAAATGGAGAACTGGAGAGAACTTTAACAAACTCGCAAGAAAAAAAGGAAACGGTCAGTTCTGATATTGCATCATCGACGGATAATTCGACCTCTGTGGAGCCAAATGAAGTTGAAGAAACAGAACCCTCAACCTCGGATAAAGTCCCTCCAGACCCAGAACAGGAGGGACCACCAACTTCGAAGGAGATAAAACAAAACAAATGCCTAAATCAGGAAGGCCTATCATGCTTCCGGTTTTACACTAACGCCGCACACAGGAATTACACCGATTTTGGCGATGACGCCCAATTGTCCGAGAGAATGTTGAGATTTCTTGTGAGCGCTGTTCTTTGAGGATTATTCGATGTTTACTTCTCATATTTCCGACTGTAGTTCACTTATTTCAGCTCTGTTCTAAACGGATTTTATTCGATGTCTATGGGTATGTAACCATAATCACAGCTGGCCGATCATCTTTCTTTTCTTCTGGATGGGATGTAAGATACCACACTCTGAATGTGAAAATTCTTGCATACCTCAGCCGACTTATATTTTTTGATGACAAAGATTTGAGGATCCAAGTGGTCCGGCAAGAAACAGAGAAGTGCATCGACAGCGACCTGGTCAAACTAATCTATCTGGCTAAGAGCAAGTCCAATTTAAAATGAATGATTTTTTAGAATTGGATATATCTCTGGACATCGATGAATATTTCCGAACTAGAGTGGTCGATCAACTGTTGTGGGATGTGAAACTAAAAACAATGGTGTCCTATGGGTATCAAACTGATTACATTCACTATGGAGTTGATCCGGTTCAATTGTTAAAACCAGATGACTTTGGAAGGCATGTTTCTAATGTTCTGGTCAATGACATTCAACGTCCTTATGATGTTCGACCACGTGAAGGAGAAGTGCCTGATACAGTGAGACGGCAGAAATATGTAAAGGTCAGAGCGGGATGTAGGTTACTGTTTGATATATTAAACTTATTCCATGCTGATTCTGAGATAGTAATGCGACTTTACACTTAATTTTAGATATAGCAGACGTACTTTACCATCCCTGCGACGATCTTAATTTAAAAAACGTCAATTTTGTTATAATCGCGCAGTATATTCCGTAAGTACAATGGAAGATTCCAATACTTTTTTCAATTCTTTCAGACTGCCAGAGATGAAGAAATTGAAAAAATTACAAGCTGCTTGTAAATTTGAGGACTTCTTTGACAGCAATACTTTTGATCTGTACCGAACAATCATGGCGGACATTAAAAGAGCTGCTCCCGAATGTACAGTAGACCTTTCTGCCGATGTTTGTATTAACACCAGATCTTACGAGCTTCAAAGTGCCTACATGAAAAGAGTTGGTGATGCTTTTCAAAAACTATTGGCGTTGCTGAGAGTTGAAGACAACCTGTTTGTTCAAATCAATGTGAAAACTTTCCTGCCTCTTGCGGTAAGCTCAAGTGCAACGTTTGGACTTGATGCCGTTTGATTACGGGAACATCGAATTCTTGGTACTAATCTATTATTTACTTATATACCCACCCGTCTAATGCATATATTGTTCCCCCGCTACCAAATTCCACAGAAAATCGAATATTCAAATCTCTTCAAAATTGACTTATAAAACTTACATAATGATTGTAAATTTTGATTTTAGGAACAGCATCGTCATGTTGAGTTCTTCTCGGACATGAGTACGATTACTCAATTCCGAAACTTTCGTTTCGACGGAGATAGTTGGGATTACTCAGCCACAATTGATGATCCGCCCTCCGTGGATGGAAACAGAAGGGCTACTCTGGATTTAGTTACCACCTTCAATGATGCCGTGCTGGGGATCCTGGGCGACAAAGATTTCATTGTTTTAGAATAAGTTGTTACTTATGATTGTTATTGTTTTTTTACGAATAAATGTAAATTTATTCAGTTGACAGGCAATTTCGACTATTGGGGAAACAAAGCTTTTTTAAAAAAATACTCATCGTCAGTTTATAGGCTTGCGATGGTGTTGATTGCAAATATTATATCACCCGCAATGTTCGGATAGACTGATTTCTTAAACGTCCGGACTGTCCTTTTATAGTCAAGGATTATGTGACAAGAAAGGATAAGAATAATTTAGCAAAGAGGGAATTCAAACCGTTCCGGGGATTGTTTGTGTGTGTCTACATCATGTACTGACAGGATAATGACGAAATATTACCATTTTATAAATAAAATTATTCAAGAAACTTGAGAAAAAATATAAAAATCAGAAAAAAGGAGCTAGTTTTTTCTCGTTTCCTACTGTACTTTCAAAATATTTCTCGGCTTTTCGAAAAAGGCCTTCCATAATTAAACTTGGCGCGCCTTGTTTTTGGCCGTCTTTATTGGCCGCCTTGGCATGGGGATTAATTTAGTATCGAGGAATCTTTATTGGATAATCTTCTTTTCAAATTAGACCCCTGGAAGATTTGATTTGTCGACTGCGAGCATCTGACACCATCAAGAATGCTTTGCTGGGGCCCTACCGTATCACAGAGTACAGAAGATGAAAGCAACGGACGAGAATATTGAATAATTAGATGGTGACATGCACAAACGGACTATTTCATCAATGCCTCGCTAAATTTAACCTTTTGTATTAACTGTTTGAAGAGAAGTAGAACCTTCGTAGAACGAACTCCCGTACAACAAAGTCTGTCTGTATTATAAAAAAATTCAGAAAAGTTATTTTGGCCCAAAACAAGCCTCTGTACAGTGACATCCCTCTTTAACGAATAATTTTTTTGATCCCTTTTGTTGTTGAGGGGTATCGCTGTATACTGTAATATCTTTAAACAATGCCTTCAATGTGTTTTAACCCCCAAATTCCCCCTTCTCTCATATTCTCCACGCTTTTACAACAACAGAGCACTTGGCTTGCAGAAATTCAAAGCTTGAAGGACCAACTTTCCACCAACTTTCTCATACTTTTTATGTTTTGTTTGGAGTTATGAGTACTTTTTACTTCAGGAAAAAGTAAATGTCCTCAAAAGGCATTGAAAAAAAAACGTTGCCCACAAATGCATCGGAAGATAGGAATTGGGTTACACCGTTATAAGAGAGTAACTTTGTTTACTCTTCTATAAGCCACTTCATTATTGCGCAATAACGTCCCTTTTGGAATGATAAGAATACCATACCAATAACTGTACTGGAACCACTGTGTAAACAATGGAGATATACATAAGTTCCAGTTTCAGCCGGAAATTGAAACCAAAAATTCTTTTCTTAAAGTGCAATATAATAGGAGCAAAAAAAGTGACCGCTAAAAATTTTTGGTTATTTAATGCGCCAACAAAGGACATTCTTTATTAGCTCAATAACGACTGACTACTGAGGCCAGAAACGAGCAGAAATGGGATTTTTAGGCCTTGAAATCATCAGGCGAGATTTACTTTTGTCAGAAAAAATGCTAGCCAAATTAATACTGTTCAAGGCCAAAATATAGCATCGTTTTCTAATAAGAACAGTTACACTCTGGATCACTGGACTCAACGGAGGCATAAATTTGAATGTCTTCATTGACGGATGCTTTTGGATTTTAATCCCACTCTAAGTACCATTCTCAGTTCAAGGTCCACAATTTTAATAAACAAATTTGCTATGAAATTGAATCTCCTGACAAAAAAACAGCGCAAGAGTCCAGCTATTGTCGTGATGACATCTTGAGTTGTCATTATGACATTCCTCTCCGAATTCGCAATCAGCGCTCCACGTTACTGCGAATCTTTTTTGGGGCGGAGCCAAGAAAGTCGGGTTTGCGAAAAAACGAAAGGAAAAAACGCCCGCGGCGCCTTTTCGGAAGGAATGGCCATTCTGTAGGAAAGAGGCTAGTCCAACACGCAGACGTTTTGCCTCGCCAAATCGGCCTAATTTGGAGGTGATTTTTGGGGTTGACGTGCTTTTCAAATTGTCGCCAACTGTGCATTTCCGAGTTGCTGTTGTAGGCATTTTTATGAGAAGTTAGTCGCTAAATAAAAGTCCTTTTTTGTAAATGTGTAATTGCTTCGAATGAATAGGTTCAAACTAACTTTAAACAATCTTTTTTCTACAAAAGAGACCCTGTAAATCACAGTAATGCCTTCTTATTTCAAAACGAATCCTTTTGTACTCGTTAAACCCCGATTATCTAGTAGCAGATTATAAGCATTAGGAAGATTCTAAATCCGTGATTGTAACTATCAAATACAAAATTCTGAATGGCCTGAAAGTCTGCAGATATTATCGAATATATAAAAATTTGCAAGAAAATTATGGAATTAATTGTTTCCCATGTGCGATTCTCATGATCCCATTGATCTTACATTGTTTAATGCACTCATAAGCGGTCGAATCCCCCAGTTTCGTATCCTTAGCGCCGGGAGCGCAATGCCGGAAACGGGATTGTGATCGCCGGCACCCACTCGGCCCCCACTTTTTTCGCTTGGCACTTTTATACGGTTCGAGATGCCGCTCGCAACGCAAAACAAACAATTTCCTGCTCGTTTCAGGACGCTGCTTCTTCAACTTCTTCTCCAATCCCCCTTCGTTTTTTGTGAGTGGCGCTCCACTTTCGTCTTCTAGTTTTTTCGGCCGCCGCACCTCTTCCGCCCGACAAGGTCGACGCCGTTTTCGTCCGTCCAGAAATATAAAAAAGAAAAAAAGATAAAAAGTGCCCCAGCCGTAGGGCCACTCCGTTTCATCGGTTCGTCATCTTTGGTAGCGGCGTCATCTCCGCGCCCGGTCCGTCATTGAGAGCCTTGAATTCCGGCCGTTCTGGTTGATCCCGGGCTCGCACCTTCTACCGTACTCCTTTGTCATCATCCCTCGGGGTCACGGTTAATGTCCTTTTCAACGTTGACCCCACAATAGCTAGATATTCACTGTGCCAAGCCTGGACTAGCTATTCGAAGGTCCAGCAACTTCAGCCATGGAAACGCTAGAGAATGGGGCTGACCCAATGTTATCAGCGGCTCTGGGAGCCAATTCTGGCAACGTTCATTTGTGTCGTGAATACGATGAGCAGCTGAGCATCTACGATGGATATGTTCAGTTAACCCCACTACATCCATTACCATCCCAGAACAACGGCAAATACGCCTCGACTGTCTCACCGACGGCCCCAGACGCTTCGAGATCTCTTCAGACTGCCACTCCAATGCCCTATGAAAGCCATGAAGAGCATTTTCTGGACCCACAGCATCGAACACATCATCAACAGAATGTGATAGAGCATTCACAACGATACAACAACCTCCCCTATACGATCAAATATGAATATGACACGGGGAAGCCGATCGGAATGGATGATCTCACCAATCTACAGCAAACTCATTGTGGGAGGGAAGTAAATGTAAGTTAATGATGCAAGAGATTGGCATCCTTCTTTGGAAATGTTTACTGTACAATTGCAGCAGTATTCATATGATTTCAACACATCAGTTCCCAACGATATCCATCAGAACATGTCATACCAAGATAACTTTTATCCCACGGAACAATCGCGGCAGAACATCGCGATTAAAAGCGAACCCATGTATGATCCCATGTATTCGTCGTATTCCCAATCAGAGTCCATGATCGAGAACAAAACGGTCCATATTCCGGTAAGTTTTGCAATTATGTCATCAAAAATGCATTTATATTTACCAAAAATTGTGATTCCTGGGTTAGCCCGATCTCCGCTTGTCTGGAGCCCATCCTTTCCCTCGCTTTACTAATCTCGGCCCCAAATTAGCTCCGAGAACTTTAGCGGCCGGGGCTTTATTTTCCTTCGCCGAGCGCCAAACAGCCTCTATATCGGGCATTTAAGGAGCCAAAGAGCCCCGACGCTTCTTCTTAGACCTCATTTGTCTAAGTTAACGTAAACTTTTGCCTAATACCGCGCGTCTCAATCATTTCTCCTCGGGCTACTAAAATGTGGCGGCCCCGAAACGCGCGGCCAGCACCCCTCAGGGGCCAAAAGGGGGCGGTGGAATCTCGGCCAGAAGTTGACATTTTTATGGAAGACATTATTTTTGCAACATTAGAAATTGAAGACGAAACTTTGAGGTTTGAAGGCGAGCCCGAAATATTCCGCATAGTTTGTTGTGAAAACTAGAGCTTTTACGAAAAGGAGATCATTCCAATCGCCTCTTCTCATCTCCTAAATTGTACATATCAACCTTACGGGCCGAAAAAACATCTCCAGATCCCGCCGAAGATAAATCGTCGAGTATTGCAGCGGGCTCTTGCAAAACACATTTACAACGAAGGCTTTAAACACCCCTCCAATCATATATCATCCTGTCATGCATGTCGGGGGTTTATGAGGAGCTGGCCCTTGTTTCGTCATTTTCTTGGCTCGGGATGTTTCTTTCATTCCCATTTTTGGGATTTATATGGAAGACAAGGAGCAGTGGGAGAAATTATAAATTCAGATGGACAAACACACAGAGAGATCGAAGAGAACAAAAGGAATCGTGGAAGAGATGGTCCACTAGGGGGTTAGGTTACCATGGAAGAAATAGGTTTAGAAATAATCTTGATAAAGCATAATCATAATTATTTTATAATCAATAAGATAAGTGGATATTTTCATTAAGAAGTATCGTACTTAAGGTAAAAAGTTGCAAGTTTATTCTTAAATTGTCTCGGTTTTCTTCTACTGTAACTGCAGCATGGAAGCCCTTTGCTCTCGGCTCGACCTCATTCCGTCGCTTTCCGGCTTCAAGTTCAGTTCAGCAGCTTGAAAGCCGGGGATTGAGGGCAACCTCATGAATATGCAAATGCCGACTGAAGAAGCAAAACACGAGAAGTCTTTGTTGGCCTTCTGAAGGGTTCCGTAAAAGTTTTTGTCTGTTCTTGAACAACCAACCCGGAGGTTTCCAACAAAGGAAGCCCTGGCAGAAAAATTATCTTTCCTTGTTTCCTTCAAGAGGATCCCGAAGCTCTTCTGGCTTCACGTGGTTCCAAACAATTAATTTAATCGTACGGTCCGAGCGTATCACAAGGCGCCCTCGGGGGATACGCCGCTTATATCATGGTAAATAAGTGATGGGATCCGGGTCCCTTGACGAATGAAAAAAGTAGATGACTCACATAAAACTTATTTATGAACAAAATTCTGTTTGAGGATGGGCACTACGGATGTTGCAGTTTCATATAGGCGCTGCATCGTTTAGCCTGCTGTACACACCCGAGATACTACTGAATACAAGCCAAGAGCACACAAAAGATTACAGAGTATTGCAATTTCCTCTCCCCTCACACTCCGTCTATTGTGTCTCTCTTCAAAAATAATGTCCATGAATTCAAAATGCTGGAAATCTTTACTGAAAACAGTGCTAAAAGATGCAATTGGGCTGTAATTGCAGGAGAATACGACATCCACCTCCTCCTCGTCGGTCCCGTTGGACGCCGGTGAGCAGCGTCTGCAAGTGTCGGAGGCCGAGAACAATGGCGTGGATGGAGAGGAGTTGAACACCAGAGAATTGGCACAACGCATATCCAGTGAACTCAAGCGCTACTCCATCCCGCAGGCTGTTTTTGCACAGCGTGTTTTGTGCAGGTGAGTGCAATAGCCAATTAGAGCCAATGTCAGGCTTCATAGTGTCACTATTCTTGCCGGTACATTTACAGAAAGCTTTGTGATTACGCTGCTTTAAAGGGGGCAGTGAATCCGAGGTGATCGCTTTTTTGTATGACACTTTCTCCTTCGCCTAATTCCAAAACAAATTGCCCAAATTAAGCGAAATGACTATAACCTGAGATATGACTGGAATAAAGCACTTCCACCTGGAGGGCCATTTGCTTTCCGTGTATGGACCACACATACCACTTATGGGCCCCTTTATCCGTCATAAAACGGGTCGTTTTTTAACGACCATTCACTTTGAGTAGGCCTTAATATTCCCACAAATTCAAAATGAGTCAGGTCCACAAAAACCACAAAACAAAATCACATTGCCTGTGCTTAACGGGTTACTGTAGAATGTGCTTTTTGACACTGATGTCATCTTTTTTAATCCTTTCACATTATTTTCCGCTTTCAGATCACAAGGCACCTTATCAGATTTATTGCGCAACCCGAAACCCTGGGCCAAGCTGAAGAGCGGCCGCGAGACGTTCCGACGGATGGCCAAATGGCTTCAGGAACCGGAACTTCAACGAATGTCGGCCCTTCGTTTGGCAGGTGAGGACGAACATAACGGGCATCCGGCGGCGAATGAAAAACGGAAATTTGGAAAAGAAAACATAAAACCTTAAGTTTAAGGGGAAATGGCCGGGAATTATGTTGATGGACTGGAGCGGGTGCTAGAAATTACGTTAACCCTTGAGATACGACTAGACACGTCATTTTGGTAGGCGGTTTCCATCTTGAACAAATTAAATTTCGAAAACTTTCAGTCCAGTCTTAGGTCAACACAATTCTTGATGTTCTTTGAATTTTATATCCGATTCCGCCAAGCTGGCGCCGCATAAATTCAATTCCACTTTTTTCGCGCAGCCTCGTGTCTCATGGCCCCATTCGCTTGTTGATTTATGCAAATTCGGCGCTTATAATACACATGAGATTGGGCGAAAACAAATGTCTTCATTTTTCTGACCACCAAGTTCTTCCATTCGTCACTGGGGGTTAAGGGGCCACACTCCGGAAGGGGTTTCGTATCTGGCGCCCAATCTCTTGCGCGCATCCATCAATCATGCCCCGAGGCATGAGCTCCAAACTTTTACGGCTAAGCCTCCGAGACATTTTTTGGGGAATCTTCAAAATATTTTCGAACCCGGGTCCCGTTGTAAACAGTCGGCCCAATTCTTTCAAGTATTATCAGCGTTTATGTGCATGTTTTTCAGTTGTCTCAGCATGTAAGCGTAAGGACGAACACCATCAACAACAACATCATCAACATCAGCCGCCGCAGAAGAAGCCGCGCCTCGTCTTCACCGATGTCCAACGACGCACTTTGCAGGTGCCTGAACTTTCCTGAACTTCTTATAGAACCTCTTTCGTAGGTTGTAATGATTACATATAGATAACTGTAGTCATATGACCATTGCTTTTGACGATAAGTCGTAGGCTAGATATCCCTGTCTTGAAGCTTATCTATATGGGAAATAAGTTGATTATTTCAGGCCATCTTCAAGGAAACCAAACGGCCTTCAAGGGAGATGCAGATAACGATCTCACAACATCTGGGACTTGACTTAACGACTGTGGCCAACTTCTTTATGAATGCTCGACGACGTGGTCATGATCGGTACGATGAAGCGGATGATTCTGATGACGGTTTCTTTGATTACAAAGACGCTGGAGATTATAATTACTCTCAATGTGAAGGAGCTTCATTCGAAGGCCCTCATGATCCAGCCAATGTTTACGAATCTTCAACAACATCTAGCCAATCCGAGGTCGTCAATAAAGAACTGTATACCAGTTTCAATCCAGAAGATCCCACAAATCGGCCCGAGTATCCGAATTCTGAATCCTCAACGACGCCGTCCAGTCTCTCAACCGTATCCCATTCCATATCTCCGCCATGTGATACCAGCACTTACTTCGCTTCTCAGAATTACTCTTCTTGTCCCGACTATCCAGAGAATCGTCTTCAGATGACCAATTCATAGGCCATCATGATCCGTAGCGGTCATATATATTTTCTATATGCTCTATGTCTTACATTTTCTCCCTTTTCCTTGTTTGATGACTCTGTTAAGGTACTTGAATAAGACGCTGAATTCGTAACGCTTCCTGGACTGCGATACATATCAACCTATCCTTCTTTTGTCCCCCCTAAGATTTCTCCTCGTCACTGCGATACATGACGTATATATCGCTGATAACAAAAGGCGTTTCATCTTTTCACATCCCCACTTTCTGTACGCAGTCCCAGGCCCTTATGAATTCCGAGTCTTTAAGTTCTGACGGGAGGATTGAGAAGCCCCGTTGTCTTCTCGAACAAGTTTTTTTTTGAAACAGGCATAATCCGGTTAACGTCTCTCCGTCTCTCATCGTGCTTCGAAACCCCCACAATTTTGAGAACAAAAGTCTGAATCCTTAAGTAATTTTTTTGTTTTGCTCAAAACTCGTACTCATTCAAGATTCCGAGGTCCCGAAGGTCACAAAAATGCTCGTAAATCTGCCCCCCTCGCTTACATTTTTATTTTCTTAAAGCAATTATCTCCCGTCTCCCGGCAACATTTTTAACGAATTCCTGACAATTTGGATTCCGTGAAAGGATTCAAAAGACGCTGACATTTGAATCTCTTAAACTCGTTAACACCAGTGATCTCAGTGTAGAAAACAAGCTAGTCCCATTCCAAATTATTCTGTACATTTTTTATCATGACAACAATAAACAGTACTGTTAAAAGAGGTCAACTCGGTTAGTGTAAGCTCCGATTGGAAGTAAGTAATTGTAAAATAAGTAATCACCGTAAGTCATCATGATATAAGTAATATTAGACTAGAAAAAGGCTGATGTGAATGTTAGAAAAAGATATAAACATCAAAATAAACGTCTCAGAAGAATATTACAACTGCTCTCGAATGTTGACAACAAACTTAATAACCGCTTCGCATTTCCTACCAGTCAGATCCGATTTCTCCAAATCCAATTTCCTCACGATTGGGCCGCGATGATGGGCGGCGATCCTCACCAGCTGCATTATATCTTCGGTCACCTGGCCCACCTTTCGATCAGGTCTGTAAGGCTGGAATATAGCAACAGTCAGTTCGAGATGCTGTTTTAGAGACATTAAATTCATGTCTAATTTCAAGAGGCTGTTGGTGGAAGAAGACGGGGTTATTTGTGATCTCAACGGCCTCTCTAGCTGTTCCAGATCCAACGAAATTACCAGCGGTTTGTTGAGGATGTCAGTTCTGCTCAGACTGACTAGTTCCACTGATAATGTGCCAGCTGATGTTTGGCCAAAGTTGGTTGGAGATTTCTGAAATTAGCGGTTGAAAGCAATGTACCCTCAAAAATAATTATCAATACCCGTTCTAGCCTTATAAACATACCGAAGTTTTGGCCAAAGTCAGTTGCGAATTCACATCATAATCATCAATCGCCTTGCGTATCTGATTCACCCAGAACATCTTTTCATTACTGCTTTTGGCCCTCAGTTGCACTGTAAGTTCCAAGTTCCGGATCTCGAATACATTGCTGTCCAATAGGCTGGCCTCGACTTGCAGATTCTTCAGGACAAATGGAGTCTTATATAAGGTAAGCCTAACGTCATCTGATGGCGATATCTTGAAATCCTCTGGCTGAAACGCCGGAATAAAGCATTAGTCATCCTTCATTTAGAGATAAAACTGCATACCTTTGATATCCCTTCATCGGATGTTGTCAACACTAGCATATCATTGTAAAGCAAAGCTACCAACATCTTGTTCGACTTGTTTTTATTCACGATTCCGGACTGTAGGAACTTGCGCGGGCCTAACTCCCTCGTTTCGGATGTAAATTCCAAATGGATGTTTCCGACTTTTATGTTCCGCTGACTCCAATATAACATGTTCGTATTTTGCATTTCGGAAATTGCGTTATTTACTCGAGCGCAGAGTGCTTGAAGTAATTGATGGGCGTTGTGAAGGGCCTGGAAGGTCGAGTGATTGATAATGTAATAATCAACAGAATTATAAAGCTACCATGCTTATATTATAATTAATTTATTCGTGATGAATATCTCACCTCATAATCCGGGTCTTTCGGATTCGTTTCCTTGAGCAATTTCTCGAATATAAGTGGGTATCTGGTGATTCGAGACATCGGAATGAGTAAGTAATAGCTCAGTGATACTCCTCTGACGGCCTCGTGCTCCTGACATTTCAAATGACATTTTCTAAACTTCTCATTGCTCGTTTCCAAATGATTCAAATAATCGATGGCCGATTGTTGGCCTTCGCAGAAGGTCACAAACTCCTCGAGGGCATCAATTCGACGGCAAAAGAGCTCACCTAAACATGAATATCCCCAAAAGATTTCACTCAATACCTGGTGGTCTCTTTTGTAGTCCACTGTAAATCTTCTTGGATAATTTTATTAGGTCATTCCAATTCAAGAACAGCTTGTTCAACTCATCCTCATTTAATACGGTAGCCAACGGTTTCATGAAAACATTTCTAACCATCAAAAGATCCTCAGCAAAACGATTTTCGGTCTCAATCAGCTCCTTAAATAGAACAAAATCTTTACCAGGCTACTAAAACAACATAGGCGAGTCTTTAATAAAAATTGATAACTGAAAGGACCAAAAGCAACTTCAAGTTGCAGAAAACGACCATCACAAGCACCCAACACA
Organism: Bursaphelenchus xylophilus; assembly: GCA_904066235.2. Taxonomy (NCBI): domain Eukaryota; kingdom Metazoa; phylum Nematoda; class Chromadorea; order Rhabditida; family Aphelenchoididae; genus Bursaphelenchus; species Bursaphelenchus xylophilus. Next base: position 7,470,090 of record CAJFCV020000004.1, read on the forward strand.
TGGATAATATCACAAAAATGACGAAAGGGTTTAGACAAATCAATATCCAAAAGTCCGCTTACCCTTCTCACGGCATCTGATTGACTACTCGATTTTGAAAAAGGAGTAACAGAAGGCGCGTCCGTCACATTACTATAAAGAAAAAAACTTAAACACCATCACCAATACAATAAATTACACTAACAATCTGATAGCTAACATAAATAACCACACACTCACATCACAATATCTAATCTTACTCAGTAATACCTTACAAAGTCATCCTACCAATGATTCAGCACCTCCTAGGTCAGTTAGAAAAAGTTTATTTAGAGATTTCTTAACATTAGTTATAAAATTTTCAGATTCCGTTGGATAATCAAAGAGATTCAAAATAATTTACCGAAGTTGTACAAAGTTAGATGGGAAGAGGAGAGATTCACCGGTGGTCCCTTGTTTCCGCCCCTTCCACCATTCACTGTCCGTTTGTTCGGTGACTTCAATTACATCGCCGGATTTGAAAGAGAGTTCATCTGCATGCTGGGCTTCGTAATCAAAAGCGGCATCAGCCAGCTTGGCGCCGATTGGAGTTGAGGCAGCGCTGATTAGCTGAAAATAAGCTCCATCATAACAACTTTATGATTAAAAATTGCAATTTGTTTAATAAAAAATCTTATCGAAAGCGCAAACCGTGTAACATGTCATCCAAGAAAAATAAAATTTCATCCCCTTACCTGAACATAATTTCCGGGGAACCATCCCACTTTATCCTCCTTTCCGATCACATTTCCTTCCCACCATCCACCTGGAGTTGTGTTTTTTATTTGCACTTGATCCCCAACATGAAGACTGATCTGATTCTCCGCTGTCGCCTCAAATGCGGCAATCACCTTGGCCTTTCTATCCATTTCCGTTGAATCTCCAGAGGCGCTAACCGTTGAGGTAGGGAGGGCAGGGGCCGAGTCAGCTTTTTCCACATAATTGGCCGGGAATATGCCTGTTCTTCCATTCGCAGTTCCCTTCCACCATTCACCTTCTTGTTCCGTGACAAAGATCCGCTCTCCAATCTTAAGGCTCAGATCCGTTGACTCCACAGCATCAAATTGATACAAAGCGACAAACCATTGGCCTGATGGTGAGGATACAGGTTGAGAAGTGGGGGCAATTGCTTGTTGGGAGTTGGAGGGGGTGACATGAGAAGAAAGTTGACGATTCGATTCGACCGAGGATTGTTTAGAGGGGACTGAAACATCTTACATCATCTTCAAAGTACTTTATCTTACCATTCTCATTCAGTTTCACATAACTCTTGGGGAACCATCCATTGGTGTCGTTCTTACCCTGAACCCTTCCTCTCCATCGCATTTCCGTTTTTTCTAGGATCTCGATGGTATCGCCTTTCGCGAAACTTAATTCTGAGTCATAACGGGCTTTCCAGGGGAACTGGGCAACACCCACAGCGATGACGACGTCGTTGGAAGTGGCTACTGAAGCTGGGGCTGGTTTGACCGGAGAGGGGATGTCTCCTGGAGGGGCGTCGTACATTGTGGAGGGTGGTTGGGCAACTGGGGTTCCGGCGGCAAAGGCGGAACCTAAAATAATATAAATTAGTATCCGACCATCAAAAACAAAAAGCGAAAACTTTATCGAACTATTCTTTGTTAGCCCTCTTAAGCCTGCACTTACTAAAATCAGTATTAAAATCCTTTTCCGTTGGCTCTTCTTTAATACTAGCCAATGGTTCCGTCGATGGAGAAGCAGAAGTCGAGTTTTGAATGGGACTGGTCTTCTTGGCAATGGGCTCTGCGAACGAAGCCGGGAACCACCCAACCTTCTCCTTGATCTGACCAGCCAACCATCCTGGTTCCGACGCATGCCCTTCGAAAACAAGGATGGTATCACCTGGCTGGAGGGAAAGTTCATCATCAGATCGGGCCACAAATTCATATAATGCGCGGTATTTGACTGGCGGCTTGTCGGATGAATTCTGAGGAGAAGCATGAGTGGTTTGTCCAGATGGTGCAACTAAAAAGTATATTATACTCTTGAATCTCGGCGATTTGCTTACAAGGATCTCCCTGTTTTGGAGCAAATGGGTCATTGAAGCTGGTGGGGAAGGCATTCGCATCAGGTGGGGCTTCGTAAAGATCATTCTGTTTGGGGAAAGCGTTGAATCCATCACCAGTGCCAAAGGCATTCGATCCGAACGCATCATTCGTCGAGTTAAAGTTGGTATTGAAATTATTTGAATTGGAGTTGAAAGCAGCACTCATTGGTGGGACTTGTGCCCTTCTCTTCTCACTGACTTTCTTATGGAGTTCCGTTTGTTTGGCAACGAATTTCTCGAGCATTTCCCGATACACATCACCAATCTTTTTCAGACGTTCTTCTCCAGCATCAAACTCGGGTTTCTTCTGCAAAAACAACAATATAAGATTCAAAAGTAATGTTTACCTCATTCACCAATTTCTTCTGATTCTCCAGGCGTTGAGTGGAATCTTGAATTTCGTTTTGGGCATTCTTGATCTGATTTTTTCTTTCCTCAATCAAATTTCTGATCTGTTCGATCTCTTTTCCTCTGGACAAGCTCTTTTGACATTCCGTTTGAAGTTGCAAGTTGCTATGAGAAACCCTTTCACATTGAACGGCGAGCTGAAATAAAACGATCAGACTCATATGTACATGACACAAAGCATAAAGGTTTTCTTCACATACTTGTTGATTCTTAGCCTGAAGTTCTTGAATCTTCGCCACTTTCTGGTCTCGCTGACCTCTCATAGCTTCGATTTCACTCGTGATTGCAATGATTTCATCTCTTGATGCATTCGAATCAAGTGTAAGTTGAGCCGCTTTCTCTTCCAGGCCTTGCAATTGAAACGTCATCGTCTTGTGGCGTTGTTGGATTTGGGCCGTTTTCTCTTTTTCGGCTTGGAGTTGAGTCTAAAACAACAAAAAGAAAAATATAACAAAGTAAGAAGACTAACCTCAAGATCCTTAACATGTCTTTGTTCCAGCAATTTCATCCTCTCTTCGTCGGCCTTCCTTCGTTGTTCTTCTCGTTCAGCTCGAAGTTTTGCTTCTTCTGCTGCTCGCTGTTCCTCCAGCTCCTTTTCCCGTTGTCTTTGGACTTCAAGTTCAGCTTGTCGTATCCTCTCCTGTTCCAATCGTTCCTGTTCTCGACGTTCGGCCTCTGCTCTTTCCTTCCGTTCGATCTCCATCCTACGTCTTTCTTCTTCTTCTCGAAGGATCTGTCGTCGCCGTTCCAATTCGGCCTCTCCTTTGTCTAGATTATCCCTTCGTTTATCTTCGAATGTCTTTAAAGTGGGGGTTTTCTGTGGCGGATCCTCGCCCGGAGTGATTGCTGGCGATTCTGTCTTTGGACGGGAAGCAAACGTATCCAACTCTGGTGGGAGTTTAGGAGGAAGGGCGTATCCGGCCTAAAAGTTAAACAAAATGATTTAAAATTTTCTCTTACCTTGACCTGGTCAATCAAAAACATGGCCACACAAAACTTTTCGATAGTCAAATACCCCTCCTTATTGTTGTCTGCCAAGTTCCAAATTTGTCCAAGAATTGGCGCTGGCAGTTGACTTTCTCCCATTACTCCTCTAACCTGTTGACCAGTCAAATAATCTTTTCGTTCTCTATCCAATTGATTGAACCGTTGAGAGTACTTTAGTTTGGTACTGTGCGGCATTGTCCAATCCCCTAATTCCTTTGTGCCCATTTTGAATTCCGGTTGTATTTGAGTTGGAGGTTGTGGTGGAGGTCCTCCCATATAAGGTTGTGGCATCTGAGGCATTCCATAGGCCGGAGGTCGGACAAAGGCTTGAGGAGGAGCTTGTTGAATCACTTTCATAGAGTCAGGAAGAATATTTGGAAGAGGAAGTCCGGACAGAGCATTGCGAATTAGTTTTACTGCTACGGCAAACTCAATCTTGTCCAAACGACCATCCTTGTTCATATCAGCTAGGTTCCATACCTAAAATATTTTTGTAATTGCAAGAAGAACAAAAATTTCCCCTAAAAGCAAAGAAATAAAATCAAAACACCGGTTACTTGTGCCAAGACGTTAGGTGGAAGTCCACTTTTCAGCATGAAACCTCTTGCTTGTTCACCATTCAGAAATCCGTCTGTAGGTTTGAGTGTAATGAATTGGATCTCATTTTGTTGGAACTCCAACGAGGTAACAACCCACGGGTTGTTCATCCCGGTCTAATGTTATCTGCAAATAATTTTCAGTGAAAATAAACATTGGAAAAGAGCAAAAACAGATGATTCAGACGGAAAATCGCTAAGATTCGCAAAAAACCTCGTTGGAAATCGCAATCGCCATGTTAAAAGTCGGGCTTAAACCTGAAGTAACCCTCTGACTGTTAGGGAACAGCATTTAGAGCGGAAAAATTGAAAATCGATGTCCACTTTGAGAAGGAACGAGAGAAAAACGTCTGCAGAGAAATAAATGCATAAAATTTGACGTTTTTGTCCATAAGATATCAAAATCTTTCGGATCAGAGGTCCGAGTTCGTAAGTACAAGAAAAGCCAAGCGTGCTTTCTAAAGTGTTTGCAACAATTTAACGGCTTCACGGATTTAGAAAAAAGGAGCTGACGTTATTTTTGGCAAATAAATTGAATAAAATTATTTTGCACTGAAGATGACTGACACAGACAGCACAGTACGTATTAGTCGAAGTCGCAAGGCCCTTGTCCCTGAACCCTACTCATGCAAATCGTGTGCAAATAGTTTCCTCCCTTCTCGATGCCGTAAAAAGAGATCCCGATCGTATTAGCGACCGGCTAAATGAAGGTCATCTCGGACTAAAGAACTGGTAAATGCGGTCTTCACTGCAGCTGAAGATCTGGTATAATGAAGAGTTCGCGACGGTTGGCTATCTTCATTAGTCTTGTTGTTTATGTTATTGGGACCAGTTTGGTGCTAGTGGCGTTGTCAACAGATTTCTGGGCGGAGTCGGAGCCATTGCATCGGTTTGGGAAAGCATCCAAGTACAGCTATTTCCATACTGGACTATTTGTTGGAGTGAGACAACTAGATTATGGGTATGGGCCAAGACGGGAATATTTTTCTAGTGAGTTAAATATTATCTGCTTTTACCGTATGTATAATCTTTCAGTGTTTGCCGAACTTGATGACGGGATCAGCTTTTTCGGCAAGTTCACTTGGATCTTCACTTTGTTTTTGATTGGCGTTGGTCTCATTTGGAGCTTCGTCGGCCTCTTCGTTTCCTTCCTGAACTTATTTGTCGAAGAAATCAATACTGTTGCTGGCCCAAGAGGTCTTCACATCTGGAGTTGGCTAAGTGGTGAGATTTAAAATGTCTATTATTACATATTTTCCCAGTCGCCTCGTATGTCTTCGCGATGACGTTATACTGCAAACAATTTTTTGGGACGATGAGGTATAACGTGCTTTTGAGAGAGCACTTACTGGATGATTTTTCCTCCGACGGCTTGGTACAGTAAGTGTAATACCAACCAAATTCATCCACTGTTTTAGTCTCGGGGTATCCTTTTATGTATTCTGCATGGCCACAGTATTACACATCTTTCCATCAGTGATGATTTTACTCACAGATGAACGGGAAAAGATTAGCGAAAAAGAAAAAAGTATGGATCCAACAGTTTTATTATATTAACCATATTTACAAAATTGCGTCAAAACATGGAATAAATGAAGTCAGAAGATGATTGAGTATCAATTCTTTTTGGTGAGTAAAACAAGATACTTCCCTGAGTTTTCTCCGACCGGAAATATTGTGTGGAAATATGACTTTATATTGTACAAAGTCCGTAGCTTGCTCCCGATTGATGTTTGATCCAGTTCGGAGAGTAGTTTATCATACATAACTATGTATTTTGCATCTCCAACATATTTATTCCAATGGGATGAGATCGCGGCAGTCGTGTTTTGGAAGAATATGTCTTGAGGAGTCGTGTCCTGAAAAGATGGTACAAAATTAATAAAAAAACGATAAAACATGCGACATCTCATGATAAAACAGTCCAAGCTTACCCTGTCTCCCTCTCTGACAACACTAATACAATCCAATTGCGTAATCGTCCACTTCAATCCATCTGGATGTAGATAAGCATATTGCGGGATACTGTAGCATGGAGTCAAATACGATATAATTCCACCATTCGTTGCCTTGATCCCATTCCTCAGTTCATTAACAACACTCAGATGACCAATTTGATGGAGTCCACCAAAAAACATGAACAATGGGATATTAATCAAGGCAATGATCAGCAAAGAACTTCCAGGTCTCAATCTCGAGTAAATTGAAGAAACCACAGGGATTATGAATGGAATGACGGGAAGCAGAAATCGATGCTCTTTGTGAGGTATCAATGAATGAACAATGATATAAGACAAGGAGAGGATGGCATAAATAACAATCTGAGGCTCATGGGATATCATCCATTTGACATGTTGATGAACCTGTCGAATGCTGGTCAAAACAATAAGGGATAACACTGTCATCTCAATGGGAGCGAGAGAGTAAAGTCCAGCAATGTAGTAGAAAGCAGAGTTGACTCCGAATTGGGCACTTCCACCTTGATAGATATTGAAGAGAAAGAAATTCAGGACGGGGAATGTAAAGCGGCCATAAAACAGATAGTCCACAAATGTTGAAATGGTCAGTAGAGAAAGAGAGACGGTCAAAAAGTACCTAAAATACAAATAGCAATAATCCAACATTCATTACTCACTTTAAAATTCGAAATCCTCCAAGATAAAGCTGATACAAAACTAAAGGTGCCCAAATAATAGCGGAGGTTGGTCTGATTAGCCCAGCAAGTAAGACAAGCGGGATAAACGATCGCTTGGGATAGAAACCTGCCGCGTATATTCCCAACAACATTTCAATTGTATTGGCTAATGATCTTGGTAGCGAGTACAAGATAAACCAATTGAGTTGATACAAAATCAAAGCGTTCTTCTCAGCATCAGCATACTCTAAAGATAAAGCTAAAAATAAGGCACAATGTGCTTACTCAGCAGCTTCCTGTACGCCTTCTGAATAGCGAAATCGGATATCAACGTAAATAGAAAGTGAATAACAACTGGAATTGCTCGAATTAACACTCCAGAATCGATCTTTAGCAACTTCAAAATGTAATAAGGACTCATGTAGAGTAAAGGATGCAGGTAAGATCTCAAAGCGTTGTTCGGATCCCATTCCCAGGTCGTCTCGCCTTTTCCAAACACCTGCCCATAAGAAATCTCAATACTCTAAACATGGATCAATGAAATGTAAATTTACGACATACTTGGAAATACTCATCAGGGACAAACCATGTCCTCAGCCAAACGAATGTGACCACTCGGAATAAAACAAGTTGTTTGTTGGAAAGAACCCATTCAATAAGTTTCGAGGACCAAGTTGCATCTAAAAATTAATCACTGATGAGGAAACAATTACCATGTGATCTGGCCATAAAGCAATGTTCTATTGGCAAGTTGTTTGCGAATTTTGGTGACGATCTCGAGTTCCAAGCCTTTTGCAGATTTTGGATATAATTTTTACGAAAAATACGCAATGCCAAAAACGTTTGCGTCTCGAAACCGCTCGTTAAAGTAATATCTGGAAAATCTGTCATGTAAACTTAAGGGAACAACTGCTAATCATTGTAAATACGCATACAGTGACGTATCCACATAGCACTTACAAGTATAGTTATATAAATGCTTCAAAAAGAAGCCACATTTTTTTAAAAAAAAAGATAAAACACAAAATATTTGTCCGTATGACGGATTTTTTAGAAATAAAAAAAATAAATAACATTTTATAAAACTTTTTTGGAATTCTATTTTCTAGCTAACTTGTCAAATATATTTATAAAAGGAAAGGTATTGTACATTTTCTTAAAACTGTAAACCTTGTTTTAGATCTCAAAATGATGAACGATCCTACAGTAATCGAGCCGTGGCCTCCTCGAACTCTAATGACCACAGAAACGCCTTTACGAGGAATCACACCGATAGCCGATCTCAAACCAGGGGTTAAGAATCTCAACTGTTCCTTTATTATCCTCGAGAAGTGTAAACATCTCTTGCTATGATTTTATTGATGTTTAGCCCAATCCAGAATGGCAGCCAATGGTCATTCGCATTGTCAATTCAAAGTGGCCGATGAGAGTGCGTCTATAAATCTGACTGTCTGGGATCAAGCAGCGGAGTATCTTCAGCCTGGCGATGTTTGCTCTCTCAAATCAGGATCTACGAGTGTTTATAAAGGATCGATGAGTTTGAATTGTGGGAAGAACTCCGAAGTCCTAAAAGTGGGAAGAATCGTTCATCCCATCTCATTACAGCCGGATATGTCATTGTATAACGAAGAATACGATCGAATATTTAGTAATAGCAACAAATCAATGGATGATAGTGATGGTAAGTTCTCTGTTTATTCTTTTTTATTATTTTAGGTTTAAAACGAGGAGGTCCTGGTCGGAAAGGGGATTGAAGTGCCATGCACCCGTAATTTATTGTATTAGTAAGACTGTAAAGTTTTAAATAATAAACGCTATTATTAGCCTATCATTTGGTTATGTCGTTGTACGTTGAATTCTGAGAAGTTTCAAACCGTTCCCAGAACAGTAAAGCGCGACAAACTCGCTTATACCAGCGTCGAACCCTGGCGCTCCTCTCCATCGTTTCCATTTTCAAACTTATAAAGAGCCGCTTCTCATGAGTACTGTGGTGCAAATCCAAGGGAGATGACGGCTTATGAGCGAAAAAACGGTGTTCAACCTGTGAGTTGGACTGTATTTGGTGCGCCATATAAGCTGATTATCACAACGCAACGGGTTTGAGGTATATACGTATGTCTAAGAAAGGCTTCGACTGAAAAAGCAACAGAAAACCCGCCTTAATGTTGTTGTATAGATTTCCCATTTGTCACGCTTACTATCTCGCAAAAATATGTAATTATTTATTACACATTAAATACTGTGAAAACGGCAATCTTTTTGTTTGCATTAAATAAATTGTCAGAGGTCATAAACAATGGCCGTTATTAGAAATCAATCCGCCATTACCTTCATCCCAAACATCATTCAGCGATGTTGTTGTAGGCGTTTGCACAAGTTTACTATTATATTTATTGTGTTCCAAAGCTCATCAAATAAATGAGTCACAATATCAGCGTTGATAACTGAAATAAAAACTGACGTCCATGCCTTCAGCAAACACTGTCTAATGATGGTGATAAGGCGTAAAAATTGCCTATCCCCGAGTTGAGAAAAACGCCTCAGGCCGGCTTTCTTTGCATTTGAATGCAATGCGATCGCTATTTCCTGTGTTCGTCGTGATTGGCCTTGCATTGAGTTATGGCAAACCACTTAATGGAACGACCTTGAAATTGATCAAGATTCCGTTAAGACGGACTCAGAATGAAATCACTCCAGTTGAACGGCGTAAGTGAATTTTGACAACTTACGAAGTCACCCTTCCGTTTTATGCAACCTAAAGTCAATGTCATTTCCAGCAAATGAATCGTTACTGGAAATGGAACGACTAGATAGGATAGACTCTGCCGGAATTTTCGAAATAAGACTGCAGGATGACAAGAAATGGCAGAGATTCCGAGACTACAAGAATGTCGAGTACGTTGGGAGTGTTTCTATTGGAAATCCTCCGCAAGAGTTTAGCGTGGTCTTGGACACGGGCTCAGCGGACTTCTGGGTACCCAGTGTAGACTGCTATGTTCGATGCCATGAATTTTGCCGAGTTGGTAAGGAAGAGAAATCAAAATATTCTCTTCTTGGACTCTATTAATCAACCCCGTTGATTCTAGAGGCTTTCGGCAAGTACTTCTGCGCCTCTCCGTGCAGAGTAAATGCAAATGAAACCATGCCTGCAACGGCATTTACTTGTTCGAACAAAGCCACCTACAACGAAACACAGTCGGATACATTTGAGGATGCAAACGGCTACTTTGTAATACAGTATGGAACTGGAAGTGCCCGAGGCAAATTAGGGTTTGATGATGTTTGGCTGGGTGATCCGTCAACTCCCGATCAGTCCTTACAGATCAAAAAAGTAGGCATGATTCGATGCATCTGATGAGTTTAGGTGAGCTTCGGCAGGGCCAATAGCATGGCCAAGTTTTTCGAAAACACAGAGCTCGATGGAATTTTGGGCCTTGGATTTCGCTCGTATTCCGTGGCTGATTCTGATCCACCATTTGTTAAAGTAAGTGTACCAGGAAAAGATGACCATTGCTGTCGTTGAAGGGCCGAATTGTCATCCTTTTTATAGGCCTACAAAGACAAACTGGTCGATCCAATCTTTACAGTGTGGATGAAAATGACCGAAACTTTTGGGGCTGATGGTGGCCAAATAACTTATGGAGGGGTGGACGAAGATCATTGTGACAGCACTACACCAGATCGGGTGGATGTAAAATTATCACAAGCGGGATATTGGCAATTCAAAATTGAGAAAGTTAAAATCGCTGCGGACGGGGGAAAGCCGTATACACTTGCAAACGTAGAGAGGTTTGATGTAAGAGATTGATGAAGCTAATATTGTGTTAATCAAATTTAGGCCATCTCAGACACGGGTACGAGTTATGCAATCATCCCTAATCCCCTTTTTGATGAACTGGCAGCAATTTCTCACAGCACAGTCTATGGCGGCACTATTCGTGTTGACTGTGATGCAAAGTTTGAAATTGTTTTCACCGTTAAGGATGTGAATGGCAAAGGTTAGTGTTGAAAGCCGTTTTTAATGTGCTGTAAATTTATCTGTAAATCTTTCAGAGCGAGACATTTCAATGACCGAAAAACATCTCGTATTACCAAACAAGAACAACAAGGAATGTGTCGTTGCGGTCAGCAAACAGAACAAAGATCCGGTGGCCGTTATTGGGACCCCTTTAATGCGAGCGTACTGTAATATCCATGACATGGAAAAGAAAGTTATATCGTTTACCACTATAAAAAACGCTACATAATATGTATCTACGGCTTTTTTGGTATAAACCCGTTCTTTCAACATCATCTTTATCGTGTTGTGTCAGCTTAAAACAGTATATTGTGCGCACATGACATCATGTTCATGAGCTGTGTTGTCGAAGAATTTTATTTTTTTTAGCGGTGTTGATATTTTTAAGACATCGGTGTAAGAGGTGTAATATTTATATACAATGTTAAGCCACCGCTGCTTTCTGCCTTACTTTATTACTGTGTATTGTAACATCCACAGCATCGGAGCTAATAGAATTGTTTGAACTTCTCAAAAGAATTTCAAAAATTTAAGTGGGTTGTATGGCAAGAAAGAAGATTCTGGGGATTTTAAACAGCTCAAATATGATGGAATTTGATTGGATGATTTCTTTTTGTATTCGAAAAGCGCGCATCCTTTAAATAATGTAATTAAGGAATGTGTTTAACAGATTTATCTAGAATTCGTACCTTATGATAAGCCTGTTGTTTCTTTGGATGGAACTCATTAATTGTCTGGTTATCATCTTTCTATTTCCGAACACGTTCAACGCACATTTCTGGGCTTTTCCAAACGATGATCAGCGTTCGAAATTTAATTTTTCTTTTATTTGTTGAACTTGTCGCGTCCATAAAACACCGTGTGAACCTAAGTAAAGTTGAACGGAAGATTTATGGCGCCAGGAACGTCCCGCTAAATCTAGTGCCAGACCATGATTATATTGGTAAGATGGGTCATTTATCAAAATATAAATAGTCATTTAGGCCGAGTATCGATTGGGGATCCTCCACAATTCTTTCATGTTGCATTTGATATTAATTTGGGGAATGTTTGGGTGCCGGACATTGAATGTGAATGTACCGCTAGATGTAGTTTGAGTAAGTTAAAATCCGCTAACTTTTGTTATGTAATCTACCGAAAGAGTTTAGAATTTCTTTGCAAATCGCTGTGTAAAGCGCACTGCTGTGAGAAGAAGAAGATTGGAAGCAATTCGAATCAAAGCATTGCAATTTTGCCAACAAATGCAGCGAGGGATGGCATTCTAATCCCAGTGTGCGATAAGCGTTCCAAATACAATAAAGAAATTTCCAAAACGTATCTCCAAGGTGAGATAAACGTGATCACATCTAGAACTTCATTATGCAGATGATCGGGAGTGGAAGATCCGATATGTTGACGGCAAAGCCTCTGGAAAACTAGCTATCGACAGTTTAAGGCTCGGCGACGCGCTTAATTTCTCTCAGACAACGATTGGCCTTGCTACTAGCTTTCCCGATGGCTACAAGGACGTTTTATACGATGGTGTCTTTGGTCTGTCAAGGGAATCTGCAATCGAATATGACGGGTTAGAAAGTCCGATTGGCCAAGCAATCAGGCAAGGGATACTTGACGAGCCGATGATTACTTTATGGCTAGATGGCAGCGGAAAGGTTGGAAATACCGAGCCAACTGGGATGATTACTTTTGGCGGTATGGATAGTAATCATTGCGGGTTCATATCTGAATACTTGCCTGCTTTGGGGAATGACTGGAAGATAATGCTAAAGAGGGTTCGGATTGATAATGTAATTAGTTCAAGAGATTGGACGGTGAGTAATCGTGAATAAATTAATCCCCATTTCAGGTAGAGCTAGACATGTCTTATCCATATATTGGTGGACCCAGAAGCGCACTTTATGGACTCGCCGAGACCATTCGAGCTTCATACGATCATTTCCAAGATGTCTATTACATTGATTGCAACGCAGAGTTTAGCCTTATGCTCACCTTCGAGCAGAAAGAATATCCAGTATCATCCAAGCAACTCATTTACAAGGACAAACGGAACAAGCAAGGAGAATGTGTGCTAGCTTTCCAAAACTACTACAATCTTCAAGTGGATTGGCGGATAGGCTCACCATTCCTTCGAGAATACTGTGTTACCCTAAACTTTGATGGAAAAGTTGGGATTTCATTTCCGTATCAATTTGGTGGGTAAGGGAATGCGTACACAAACTTCCTACTGATATGAATTACTGTTTGGAGTTCCCATTATTAAAGTTATAAATTGGCATAATTATTTACATGACGGACATTTCGTACATGTATAGTTGAAAAGGAACGGCTGTCTTCTAAATATTTATAAACTTGATTGGTGGTTCAGTTTAAAAATTTTTTTACAATAATCCAATTATTTGGTACCTGGATTAGAAGTTGAGTAGATAGGGTATTATATTTGTACATCATCTTTATTTTTTACATCAATTACTTTAATTTCACACCATCCAATCGTTCGATCAAGTTGATTATTGGCATCGTTATGTCTTGGGTGATGTTCACTCCCCATACGAAATCCAAGTGGGCGTAATGGTCGAATGTTGTATGAGACTGTAAAAAAATTTAGCCATAATGTAGATATATTTATGAATAAAATATGGGAATATTTTTTACCTGAATCACATCTTTCTGGAAAGTTTTAACCAAATTTTCCATATCAGTTGGATCAGCAAGCCAATCTTGTTTGCTTGAGAAGATGTGCATCTTCAGTCCACTAATCCTTGTAATGTCATAACTTGGCGGACTTCTCTTAAAACAGAAATTTGATAAGAAAAGTTTCCATTTTTAAATACAATTTTTGATGACCTACCTGATTATAATATTTTACATTCGTATTGATATCTCTGTAGTCATATCTTTCCATTACCCCTCGGTAAACAGTTTGCAGCCAATGTAAAAAGTTTTGCGTTGAAGTGCCAGCAGAGGAGTGACTAGTGTAAACGGAGATTCGAGTGAGATTCAGTTGGTTGGAATTGGGTCCGTCAACCAGTCCAATTAAGGAGTTGCAGATCCAGTTTTGTCCAACTTTGGTGTTACACACGTAACGAGAGAATTTCTTCATGACAGCGTTGTTCGGCATGAATTCATGATCCCCGAGGAGTCTCTTGGCCAGCTATAAATGTCAGCTCTTCATAGTTTTTAGCAAATCTTACTTTGAAGTTTGGATAGACCGTCCTCGCCATCACTTGAAGAAGGCCTTTGATATGCTTGACTGTGTACACTGGAGCCAGAGCAAAGTGCCTTCTAATTCTGTTCGCAAATTCAGGATGTACTGACAAATGAGCGAAAAGAATAAGGTTGGCTTGGCTGTGGCCCACATAATAGATTTGCTCTTGGCCGGTGACCTCTGTGATCTTGTCAAACATGGCTGGCAGGTCTTTGTGAGCATGTTCCGGCCAACTGAAAGCTTATGTCTTATTGATATCCTTTATTTTTTGCTATGGATTTGAAAGCATTACCTGAATTGCCAAAATTTGGCATCCTTTACGGACAAACTTGTATGGTTCTTTCCATAGGTATTGCCTCTGACATTCCCAATCCAAACATCAAAGCCATTGTCAGCAAACACGAATCCTAAGACAATTGTGATATTTTTTTGTGATCTTACCAGGCGATTGATGAGGAAGATTGAAAACATACGAAGCACTTGACTCCAGAAGGCCATGGAGTAAGAGGATGGCGGGTCGGTCCTTCTTTATTGATTTGTCATCTGGAAAACGCGTTGTTGCATTACGGGTGAATAGGAGTTTTCGACTTACGTTTTCCGTGCGGGATCCTGTGAATCTCGATGATGTAGCCATCCTCAGTTTTGACAAAGTGTTTTTCCACCGGATATCCCCAATATTCAATTAGTTTATCCTGCAGAACTCATCATTTCATTGGTTCATGGGTAACTCACAGTTGGCAACCCTTCTTCCGGCAGCGCCTCCTTGATTCCGCTACACACACATACAGTTACAATGAATGTCAGAGCAGGGAGAAGGCACCGCATGATCCGAAAAAATGTCTTGCTAATGCCCTGTTGCACAGAAACTTTATCAAATGGAGCCACAAATACATTTAATAGCCTTAAATAGTTGTAAAGCAGCGTGGCTAGAAATTGATAAAAGTTTGCGGGGAGCAAAAACGTGAAAATTTTTTATATTTTTAGCAGGAAATTGATTTGAAAATTGGATGAATTACAATTTGGAAGCTGGAAAGATACGATTGTTTTTCCAGAAAGGAATTTTTTGAGGAAAAAGGTTATCTCTGCCAATAAATTGAAGGAGGAGTGGGTGTTTACACGGAACTAGGGCAGTTTGTCACGTACGTACTGTATTCTAGTTATAAAGCAAAGGTCATAGTTTGCAAACAAAGTAAATAACATGGTGCTGGGATCAATGACATGGTTTCGACTCTTGTATAAAAATGTAGCTTAATTAAAGTCATTTCGAGGTGTGATTACCCGTTTTTAAAAAATCTTTTTACATTAGGATTTTTTTATTCGAAAACTCCAGCTTGGCCATAAAGTTCTGTGATCTCAACCTGGAGACGAAGATGAAAATACCTTTATCCCCTTACCATCAATTTTTGAATTTGGATTATAAATTCTGTTTTGTAGGTCTTTGTCTGGCTTGTGTTTTTATCAGGCTAACCAGCACACACTTGCAGGAACTTTTTCGACTCCAAAATTAAAGGAAAAATAATAGTCTACATGCATTCCGATTAAATTTTGATCTAAACACATCAATAAATCAACATACCGTATGTTGGGGACAGGCCGGCCACTGAAACCGTGATGTAAATTGAAAAACAAATGTACAAAAAGGAAATAAAAGAATCCTGTCCGGAGAAGGGTGCTCATTGAAAGAACAGACAAGGCCGCGGTTTCAAATGCACGGTGCAATCTCGTGACATAAAGTCACACTTAAATATTTGAAGTTTATGAAGTCTCGACGAGTTTACTAATCTTAAGGATTAGTTTCTGTTTTTATAACATCTAAGCAGTAAGCCGAAAGTCACTTTTATGCGTTGCATAGGTTTTCTAACACATGCAAAAAGGTCAGTTTTACATTGCATGTAACATAGATGTCACTTTCAAAATGTTATTAGTCTTCATTTTAATTTCACGCCGTCAAGCCGTTCGATTAGACTGATTATTGGCATAGTGATATCTTGCGTAATATTCACTCCCCAAAGAAAATCCAGGTGAGAGTAATCATCGAATATTTTGTGGGACTGAAAATAAAAATTGAATGTGGATGATATGGATATACATATGGATACGATATAGACAGTTTTTTACCTGAATGACTTCTTTCTGGAAAGTGTTAACCAAATTTTCCATATCAGTTGGATCAGCAAGCCAATCTTGTTTGCTTGAGAAGATGTGCATCTTCAGTCCACTAATCCTTGCAACGTCATAGCTCGGAGGAGTTTCCTGCAAAAGAAAAAAAATCGATTAGCAAAGCATCAATTCTCATTTTTGAATACACGTTTTGATGGCCTACCTGTTTGTAATATTTGACATTCGTATTGGTATCTCTGTAGTCATATCTTTCCATTACTCCTCGGTAAACAGTTTGCATCCAGTGTAGAAAGTTTTGTGTCGAAGTCCCGGCCGAGGAGTGACTAGCGTAAACAGAGATCCGGGTGCGATTCAGTTGATTAGAATTGGGCCCAGCAATCAGCCCAATCGCTGAATTGCAAATCAAATTTTGCCCAGCTTTTGTGTTACAAATGTAACGGGCAAATTTCTTCATGAAGACGCTGTTGGGCATGAATTCATTATCTCCGAGAAGTCTTTTCGCCAACTGAAAGAGGATGTTTTCAATGCTGTTTTCTAGGAGACTCACCTTAATATTTGGGTAGAGGATTCTTGCTAGGATTTGAAGAAGACCCTTGATGTGTTTGACTGTGTAAACAGGGGCCAAAGCAAAGTGTCTTCTAATTCTTTTAGCGAATTCTGGGTATTCCGACAACTGGGCGAAGAGAATGAGATTGGCTTGGCTGTGGGCCACGTAATAGATCTGTTCTTGTCCAGTAATTTCTGTGACTTTGTCAAACATGGCCGGAAGGTCTTTGTGGGCAAGATCTGGCCAACTGAAAAATTCAAAACCCCCATGAATTAATGAAAAAAATTTCTTTGGATAAGCTATGGGCTTGAGAAGCATTACCTGAATTGCCAAAATTCGGCATCTTTGGCGGACAAACTTGTATGGTTCTTTCCATAGGTATTGCCTCTGACATTCCCAATCCAAACATCAAAGCCATTGTCAGCAAACACGAATCCTAAGACAATTGTGATATTTTTTTGTGATTTTACCAGGCGATTGATGAGGAAGATTGAAAACGTACGAAGCACTTGACTCCAGAAGGCCATGGAGTAAGAGGATGGCGGGTCGGTCCTTCTTTATTGATTTGTCATCTGGAAAACGCGTTGTTGCATTATGGGTGAATAGGAGTTACCGACTTACGTTTTCCATGCGGGATCCTGTGAATCTCGATGATGTAGCCATCCTCAGTTTTGACAAAGTGTTTTTCCACCGGATATCCCCAATATTCGATCAGTTTATCCTGAAGATCTTACATCTCATTGGTTCATAGCTAACTCACAGTTGGCAACCCTTCTTCCGGCAGCGCCTCCTTGATTCCGCTACACACACATACAGTTATAATGAATGTCAGAGCAGGGAGAAGCCGCCGCATGATCCGAAAAAATATTTTACTAATGCCTTGTTTCACAGAATCTTTGTCAAATTGAGCCACGAATACATTTAACAGCTGTGAATTGATGTAAGACAGAGTTGCTAAGGATTGATTGCGGTTTGAGAATGCAAAAAAGAGATGTTTTATGGTACTCTTAGAAGAGAATTGAACATACTGTAGACCCGATTGCTACAGTGAGAGCAGTTGACAATTAATTTAGTGGCTGGGATGTGTCTGTTTTTCCGAAAGAACTTCATGAGAATTTTGGTATCTGGAGGATACTATTATTTCCTGGGGTGAAAATATTACATCTTTTATCTTATATCTATACGGCATAAAAGATCACAGCTGCAATCTATTATACGGCTCCACAAAAGTTTTACAGCACGTTCCACGGCGATAAAAGTGAACGCCTTATGAAAAGGTGGTCGTATTACGGAAGCCCAATGATAAATGATCTAGGTGCAGGCCTAGAATCTTTTGACAACGATTCCTTTTATTGTGCAAACTGTAGTTTAATTACGTTAAAAAATTTGGGGGTGTGATTACTCAGCCTCTCTTGTTGGTTCAACTCTATTTTAGAGGAATAATTGATATACAAAGAGATCAAGCTAGCAATGATGGATTGGCTGTGTCGATGTCATCTCTACATGATAATGGTATGGATAAGCTACAAAAGATTCTATTTTGTGAACATGGATTTTCAAAATACGAATAGTTTCTATTCCGGTTCTGGATCTCATCAAAGAGCATCGAGACACAACCTATAAATCCAAGTTTAAAGATGTACACAACCTCACTATCGAAGAAGTTGCTCATCGGCTAGCTTGACAGTTGGTATAATATGTATTTAGATTGCAGCTACATATGTACTCTGTTTTGCCGACCTCCCCCCGGAGTTATCTTGGCCTCTTATTCTACTAAATAAATATACCTAAATTTTCAGTGATAAATATATGACATGTATTTGTGTTCATTATTCTGTCATGTTATTTTTTCTTTTTAAAGATTGTAATCATCTGGTTGATATTAAATTTATTTTCTGCCTCGGCGAAAGACCAGTAGTTGTTTTTGTCTTTCTGCTTTTTGCTGAATTACAGTCCTCCTCCTTTTTTATAAGCCCATTTCCAGCTTTTTGTTGTCCCCAAATTATCCGCCTACAGAGAGAAAGTGGAAAAAACAGCTCTACAAAGCTGTTTTTTCGCTGTAAATTGTAGGTACAACGTAAAAAAAGACAAAAAAACGTAAATACTAAATCTCAGATTTGAAATCATTAATTTTCTTGTGTTCTTTGACCAAACGGAGAATCTGTAAGTTATCGATAATAAAATATTGTGCTTGGGAGGGTGCTTTTTCAACAAGGCAAGTTGCTTTACACGTTTTTATATGTGCCATCTGAGTGGATTAGCTCTCACTCATGTACTGCACGTGTAACAGTACTCAAACAATGTGAGTGTAAAAACGAAAATAATTGGCGGTTTACAAATGACAGGTTATGGGAGTAATATAGGCCATGCATTTCTTTGGGGAAGGTTATTACAAAGTGTTGTCCGATTCTAGAATGAAGAGTTTTCACTGTATTCCGGATGCCTCGCTGAAGAGACAATGGTGTTTCCGCTGCAAAATGTTCCATCGGGCGTCAGAGGCGTTGAAACGACGGCACAATTGTCAGTTCAAGAAGAGCCGGTGCTACAAGGCAAGACTTTTAATTTTAAGGATTTGCAAACTTTCCATTCATTCTTATATCTTTCTACAACTTTGATTCCCTAAAGCCAAGCTTTGTCATTTTTTTAATTTGAGCGTCAGGGCGACTGTAGCTCGCTTAAAACGGCCTTTCCGGGCTGCTCGAACAGAACGGCGAACACTAAGGCGAAGAAGGATTTCAATTGAGGTTATTTTTGGGGGATTAGAGGTGGATGACTTGGTTGTTAAAGAAGATAATTTTCAGTGTCGACAAGCCCATGCCAGAACATTGACTCGCCGGGTGGAGTTTTCCTTGAGAAAGAGACCAAGTTTCGTACCAAAGCGAAAGAAAAAACACGTGAAGATTGAGCACAATCATAAGGAAACTTTGGACAGTCACTCTGTCCAATCACTCGTAGAAGAAGCCCCATTAAGTCAGCGTATATTCGAAGTGGTTGGTTTCGTGAGCTGTGCAGAATCCAAAAGCCCCATAAAGGACTTCGTACCTAACGTTACGGATAAAAGATGTCATAAAACTGGTGAGTCCATTTTTTCGCGTTTTGTACTTTTTTCAATAATCGTAGTTTTTATAAACTCAAAATTTCAGTCCTCTTCTTTGTTCTTCAACTCCAACTCTTCCTTGTGTTGGCAGACGCTAAAATGATTCAGAGCGGGTCTAAAAGGAACCAAACGTGAGAAGCCACGACTAAACATTTCACCGGAGCAAAGTTCGACTTTTCCCCGCTCTCGGCACCAATTGTCAACGCGTCAGAGAACTTTGCCTTCCATTATACTTATATGTACTCCCAAAGCCGGCTGAGTTGATTGTACTCAGCCGGTTGGACGTTTCGTCTATTGTAATCTTTTTTTTTGAAGCACAAATAAAAGTTGTAGTTCATGACAGCTTCTTCTTACACAATGAAAAAACATAAATGTTACAAAGAAAGCCCTGAAATCTGCAGAGATAGAGCAAAGGTCGAAAAAGTTTGGACACACCAAACAAATATCCCATGAGGGATTCCAAAGGAAGTCTACCTTCAACACTTCTCCGGGTTCAAGTTTTCGAAACAGGGACATTTACTGAGATGTTGGCAAGAAATTAAGATCTTTTGAAGCTAAATAAACTAAATTATGTATAACATAAAAAATGAACAAAATGATTATTAGTGTATTATATCCAATACATTTCTCCAAAATGTATAAATTTCGAGAACAGTGTATTTAATAAACGGAGCTTTTTAAGTAGACACAGTGATGTGTGAGGTATTTATTCGTGTCAAATGTAAGAAAATAAATGAAAATGAAAAAATTGTTGTTAGTTACAACGACAGAAAGACGACATCTGGTAGTGGTCAAACCGTATTTCACAAAACTTATTGACGCCGGTTCTGCTGTCTGAATGCACGACGGGCCTGCTCTGTGGCATACATCATAAATTCCACTGCTCCGTGGACCCAATAGAGATGGTTGTAGCAGTGTAACTCCAGCGGATACACAGCGGGGCATAGATGACAGCTGAAAGATGTAATGTTAAGAGCCTCGGAAATTGTGACCCAGGATTGGTTATCCCCCAAAAAGATCAATCATGATCCAAAGTCGAGTAAAACCCGACCTTTGTGGAATATTACCGTAAGTAAATCACGGTAGAAAAATCATAATTTTAATTTTTAATGCGAACTTGATAGCTTACTGGCAACTAAAAAAATAGCTTACAATTAGCAACACAAAAAATATAGTGGCAATCCAGGCCCAATTTTCAAAAATCACCTCAAAAATCGTAGGAAAAATTTTGACCCCCTCGGCGTCCCATCTTTAATGTAATCATGAGGCTTGCATTTACTTCGAGCAATGTAAAATTTTTAAATTTAACGTGTTTTGTAATGGGTTTCTTCACCTAAATCTTGAGTTTGCCATTACAACGGATGCCCTTAGGACCATCACATATCCGCCATACATCTGGCGTTTGATCCGTCTCGGGCATGCACTACAGGTGCCGTGGCTTCTCAAATTATCCGGCCCATCCAATGAAACCCGTTTTTTGCCGCTAAAAATCCATTTGGAAAGATCGGTCTTCCGGTTAATGTGCACCCGGCGAAGTCTCATCGGCAAACTATATGAGATCATGTCAGCGGCAATTTCTTTTTGTTTAGAGAATGAATAGAAGTCTCAGGATTACATTAAAGACCCAAACACCGCATTCATGCCCTGGGGGAAAAAGAAAATCGGTCACCAAATCCGGGCATAGTAACATTACATATGTATATCTACCGAGCTCACACGTAAGAAATACTTTTAAAAAATGTTAATGTAGCTGATTGGCTGTCTAAATATAATACCTTGACACCAGCACAACATAGAATTTTTGTAACGAGCTAGAGTAAAATTTTCACCACTTTGGACAGATCTACATCGGGAATGGTTTAACACGTTAAATCCTCATTTAACAAAAAAGTTTTTATTAACTTGTATTTAGGTGAGGGGCGCTGGTTGCAAACGGATTCTGGTTGTACCCAAAAGCAGTAATTATATTTTAGTTTCTTCAACAATTGACACTTTATTGAAATCGAAAGGTTGATTAAAATTTTCATCAAAATATGTAGAATCCCCATTAACCTCCTTCGTGGCCAAAACTTCAATTCAATTTCAATTTATTTACACTAATCACATGCAAAAAATCATGGAGTGAATCATAATGGTTTCCATTGTCTGGTCAGGGTAAGATCGCTCCATCGGAGGCTATGATTCTTGCCAGCATCGTCGATCCATTCCATCCTGAAGCGCCCAACAGTGTATAGGGGTATGTCGAATCCATGCTGATCCCTTCCGTTTCCAACGATATCTTGAAGTGGTCCAATTTTGCCCCGTTTTGGATTGATCTAACATTGACAGTAGGAACTTGAAATCCATTACGATGAACAGCTACTGCCCAGGCGGAGAGCCCTTTGTGCCCGCAACGGGATAGGTGGACAGGAAAAGCCGACCAAAACTTTCAGCAAAGAAATGACCTGCACTTTCTTTCGGCACAAAGAAACTTTTTCAGAGTAAGCAGCAATAAATATTTATTAACAGTCATCACTTGCCCTGTTTCTAAATTCTACGGCGCAAATCCAGTAGCCAACTCGGCCTTTCAGATTCCTCATCCAGAAGGGGCCCTTCACGGTCAGAAATCATATTTTTCTATTAATTTGTTGCACTTCGTGCCTTCATTTCCAAGTCTTTGCTGAAAATCTTGCACCCAATCAGCTCTCAACCTGCATCTATTTTTTGTGAAGCACAGAATTTGCCGCACTTGCTCCATAAACCAGCTGTTTTTTTGGGCGTTCCACTTTTGTTTACAATCCCTTTTGTAACAATCTCCAGTTACCTCATAGCTCGTAATCTTTTTCCACTCTGTTTCCTCCAGAAGCCCTACGTCATAGTTTTTGAACTCTAATCCTGACTGTTTGCGCAGGCGACATGGATGATTAGTTTTGTAGTCGAATGAAAGTTATGTAAATAGCGTCATTTTAACATTTCTCGACCTGCTTGCTTCCACGATGTCGTAAAATTAATCCGATTTGTCGATGAACTTCCGTCGATCAGCATTCTGTCCGCTCTAATTAATCGGCGCTGCGAACGGCGCGCGCGTTTTCTTGTTTTTTATGGATTGCGCCCTGAGGCGGAGCCTTGGCGCGTCTCCGGAAAGCGAGCTCTTGGAACGCCGTTCACTTGCGCTGAGAATGTCGTCGAGAGCCGATCACATCCTCTGCTGGCTCCTGATTCTACCATCGGTTCTGGCACATCGAAATTACTATTCCCCAAAGGTTAATAGTAGTCTCAAGTATGGATATCATTATCCAAATTATAAATATGGAAGTTATGGACCGAAATACGGGTACTACCAGCCAGGTATGTAGGGCCAATTATTGTATTGTTTTCTTGTATATTTCGCTGACAAAAAGCATAGCAAAACCCAAATGGAAGTCTCTCTTACCGTTCACAAATTTCTTGTCCATTGGTTGGTCAAATCCCTTAATTTTAGCCGCTCCACGTATTGTAGCACGTCCAACCATTCCACTTGTTCCTAGAACCTACTACTATCCTACAGCACCTCAACAAACCTACCAAACTTATCAGCCACAGTATCAGCAACCTTATACCAAATACGATTATTCGGCCTATAACAACTACTATAATAACTACTACAACTACCCCAGCTACAACTACGGAAACTACTACGGGTATGGAAACAATGTGCCCTACGGGTATTCAAGAGCTCCAGGAGAATATTCGGTGACTTTGGATAGTAATAGCAAATTTTATGTATACAGTGAGCACACGGGTAATGGACTGTAAATGGGGAATTCTTGTCGCTAAATGTAAAAAAAAGTTGTTGGTAATTGTTATTGTGATCTTGGGATATTCGGACAGGGAATTTAATTAATTTACTGTTGATTTAATATAATAAATTTTAATAAAAAATATTTCGATTTTTTTACATTTTACTTTTTGTGAATGCTGGTTACAGTGCTACGTTACAGACACAACCAGACAATCCAATTGTTAGCGCTTTGCGTTATCCGAACGCCATCCCTGTTTTGACAATTCACTCAAAGAGTCGCTGATCAAGAAGAACGGGAAAAGCCGCTTTAAAATTGATGGCGCCGTTCTCCCAAATTCCTGCAATCGATCCGAAGATCAGAGGTATTAATAGAAAATGACAATTTTATAATCCAAAAAACAAAATTACTACAATGGACTTCAGAAATCGTCTGTTACACAAAATTTAATTTTTTGGATTAACATCCGCCCGATTTCTGCTTCCTCTCTGTGCCAGAGTCATACTTTATGACACATATTTGGCTGGCGTTTGTTGTTTTCTTGTCTTTATCGGATTTTTGTAAACTGCTTGCTTTGTCGCTGGTTCACTAAAGAAGTTATGACTTGAGGCTTGCTCTGACCCGTTTACACAATTTTGAAGCAGTGAACTTTATGAATAATACAGGGTGGTTCAGCCGAAGCTTCCATCAGTATTTCAAGTATTTCTAATAATGCATCAATTTCTATAAAATTTATATCAAATTGAAGCTAAGGCACCCCATTTTTTGCCCACCAAATATAAACTTCTGTGAACCTTACTTTATAAAAAAATTTTTATCGAATTTGGCGACTTTTTTTGCCGGAAATCGAAAAACTTTTTTGAGTCCGACAAACTAAATTGAAAATCATTGCAAAAATTTTCTAAGTTTCACCGATTTCGGGCTCCAAAATTTGGAATGAAAAGTCAGCACGGGAGTCTCCGTGAACTTAGGCCTGTCATATTTGGTGGATAAAAAATGGGGTACCTCAGCTTTAATTTGATACAAATTTTATAGAAATTGGTGGATTATTGGCGGAGAAATACTTGAAATACGGATGGAAGCTTTGGCTGAACCACCCTGTACTTTATCAACGAATCCTGGCTGCTAGTCCCCATAATTCACGAAAACCCTACGCTTTTCCTTTTATAGCAATGATCTTGCACTCAGTCCTCTATTCCTCCCCCTCCCGCAAACTGAATAGATCGAGACGTCTCGCTTTGGCGTTCTTCGTATTCAGCGAACCGTGAAGTTATGATTACAAGCGGAATGATACCAATTCCGGGTAGTTTCCTTATTTAAAACTTCTCTCTATTCTCGGACTGTCGTTCGAAAAAGTTTTTAATTTGAGGGATTCTGAGTACTTGGCTCCTGAGGAACTTTTCGATGTTTCAGAGCTTTGAGCACTTACGTTTTATGTTCACAGAATTGCATGAAGGAAACTTTATTTCCCATTCCTCTTTTGACTGATATCTATATATAATATTTACGTGGAAGTTTTTTGGTCATCGGGGGATGGTCTACTGACTTCAAACAAAAACATTCCACTTCTAATATGTACTTATGCAACTTCCTAGACCGGCTTTCTGGATCATCTCTTTTAACGAATTTGGGTGCTTTTCATAACTTTTGAGCTTCATCGAGCGATCAGAAGTGGTAAGTTTGAATTGCCAAATTTTTTGCAGAGAACATCAGTCCTGTTGTGTATTTCTCGTTTTACAAGTGTCTTCTCGTTTCTACCACCTGTTTTTTTGCTAATTATCATGATATTGCAGAGGTTTACTGATGTGAGTAAAATTGGTAGTTTCGTATAATTGTTTTCGGATACTTTTGTATAATTAATTATTATTAGACTGTTTGTAAGATAAAAAGTATGATTCAGAGAAACTGCACGAAAAGGAGTGGTATACTGTGTGCATGAATACAAAAAAATCGTCTTTTTTACTAACAAGGAAAGCACCCCAAGTGTGATCCTCAGATTTTCTTTAACTTTCCACTAACTCAGCGCATGCCACACATCAATACCTGAAAATGTATCCCGCACTTTGCAGGGACAACTGAGATATTCGGCAATCTCTGCTGCCCGGAGAGCACGCAAAACACGGAGAGCAGTCACGGAGAAAATCACTTTTTTAGGGGCACATACTTCCCCTTGCAACGACAACTTTGTGATTGAAAAGATGAGTGAAGTTATTTTGATTGCAATAGCGTCATTTAACCGTTTTTTTAATTTTTATGCCCTCAAACAGATTGCTTGGTACTCTTGCCAATAAGAGTCGTTATAACCATGTTACCATGCACTATTTTATATACATAGATTTAATAGGGATTCCAGACAAATTCAGATTTCTTGTCATGATGCTCGGCCACGCGTTTCGGGCATAGCAATCTTTTTCTTCTGCACTGCCCAAAATTGGCAAAATGTTTTCGAGGTGCGAATAATTCTTTCGATTGTGCCGTTCAAAACAAGTTTTATCCTCTGTTGGGCTCTGCACGTTGCAAGACCAAAATTCGATGTGGCCGAAACGCGTGTGTGAGCATCATGGTCGAAAAAAATTTGAATTTACCCGGAACCCCTCTTATTTGAATAGTCAAATTAGTGCCTTCTGTCCAATGCATTCGTGTTTCCTTTGCAAATAACGGATTTATGAGAACAGTGCAAGCGACAGGTCTATTGCGAAGACTCGTGTTTTTCGAGGGGGTACAATAAACTTTTATAGTAGATACGCAACTATAGCGGAAGTCTGGGAGAAGTTCATTGACCGGAGTGTTTTCAAACTCTGATAATTTTTTGATTATTTTGCAGTCAGTTAGAGATAGGGTCATGCACGATGTACGAAAAGAAAGGAGGATTTTAGAAGTAAATTTGGTGTCACTAAGGCTGCTCAAGAAACGAGATTTTTTGATTTTTTTGCTATTTTTGCAATGCCCTTATTTAAATAAACTGGAAGACCCTTGAAGAATTTGCATAGAGTCAGCACAAAGTCTCCTTGTTATCACAGGTTCGCTTTTTTTACCTCACAGTGTTTCCCATGTCGTCATTGTCCCCCCTTTCTTCGTCTCTTTTCGAATTTCTCAAAGGATTTACCGGTCGAATAGTTCCGCTGACGTTCATTGTCCTCATCAAACATTCGTTAGAATATCTTTTTTTGCTTAATAATTACCTCAAGCCAAGTTTCCTCACAAAAGTCTGAATTTTTCCCACATAATTTTGTTATAATTTAGGTGGCCTGCAATTACGGGGAGTGATTACTGATCCGTCGCGTGTTGTTCTTGTTATTCATCCATTTCTTGGGGTTTTGTATTTTGTTTATGAGCAAATACCGATCAAATTACGGTGCATATAAGACGGAAGAAATTATGAGATTGGGAAATAAATATTTGGGAGATTTTTTGCATTGTTTATGGTAGTAACCTTGTAGCCTATGCAGAGCCGACTACGTACAATTAGGTATAAAACGCACGATGTAGTCGTCACTTCAGCTATTTGAAAAAGGTCACTTTGGCTATTTGGAAATGAGAGCCTACGTATCATAAATCTGGCCTCCTTTCTCCAAATTTTAATGCAATTAACCTTTCATTTATATTTTTTCGATGTCACATTTCCGCTTTTTATTTAATTATGACGATAAGCCTTGAGGACAAATCAAACCTGACCATTCCAGAGGCAAAAAATGCGGTCGACGACGTTGGGTGTGACACTGGCAATGTTGATGCCATTGGTTTGGAGCTGGGCAGTCATTGATGGTAAGCGTCATTGGGGTCGATTAGGGTTACGGTAGCTTAAATTAGGGAAACGTTGCTTTTGCAGGCCAAAAAACAATAAGTTGCTGTTGTCAGGATAATTCCTGTTCAATATGTTGGCCCCCAAATCCCAATATAAAATTTTTTGGACGAGGTTTCATTAAACCAGCTAAAGATTTTTCAATTGTTTAGGTCCTTCCTCGCAATACGAGTACCCGGAAGCTCGGTATATGCCCGCATATGAAGAAGCGTTATATCGACAGAAATTGCAACAAGCCCTCATGTTATTGGAAGACGCTGAACCCACGACCAAAAGATCGTCCGGTGAAGTGCCTCAGGGCAAACCAAAAGCAGGCCATGGGCGGACCAACAAGTTCTTTAGAAGGGTAAGAAGTCGAAACAAATCATCGATCACCATTGGCACTCTGTTTTAAGCACGCGCCGCGCGGGATCTACCGATTTTAAAAACTTTTTTTTCAGCTTTTCTACGCAATGCGAACGGGAATCTGAAAGCATTCGTCTCCTTCGGCCGAGATCTCATTGTTCATATGCAAAATCAGGCAGTGGAAGACTTTTTCTCTCGACAAAAACCACTTTATGCAAGTATTTTTCGCGGCCAGTGGCCCTATTTATTCCATGTTTCAAATAAAGTTTGTTTTAATATTGGGATTTTTGAAACACCTCGGCCAAATTCTTGCCAGCCAAGATACATATATATTATATTAGTCTAGAAAAAAATCGTAATACCTTCAACGTGGAAAAAATATATTATATCTGTCATAAAAGAAAATAAAAATCAAATTCTAAGTAGAACTTCTTATTGAGTTTTGGTCTTCTGGAAAACCGTAGATACCAGATTTTGGATCGCCTCATAGACCTTGGATGAGCTGTACGATCCAACTCCATAGAAATGTCTCTCCGTAATCGGGGCCATTTTCCTTTTGATTCTGGAGCGAAGACTCATCTCTGGGTCGATGACAAAGTCATAGAAGATTCGAATCCAAGACGTGTGGATCTGGAGGTTCTCATAATATTCGGGGGCAATCTTTCTGATTTCCCCCAGGTTTCGGCCGCAGACGAATGGAAAGTCGTGATGTTCAACATGGTGACCAACGTTGAATGTGACGTGGTTCACTGGGCCGTAGTAACTGAAAAAAGACCGAGTAATCGTATTCGAGTGCCTTTCTGCCAAATTTCCACATTACATACCTATAAGTCTCCTGTCCCTCCTTGAAAACATAATGATCGCTGATGAAGTGTCCAGCCAATGGATGAATACCCAATCCTAAGATGAATCCAACAAACAAGTACACAAAGGATTTCACACCAAAGAAATAGAAAATCGCGGCGTCGAAAGCAATTTGAACAACCGCATTTACGACTTCGGCGTCGGTAATCGCTTTCTGGTATACTGCGAATGGCCGAAATGCATAAAAGACCGGTTGTAGTATAAGCCAAATCACTTTCCCCGTCATCGAATTGAAGAACCGAGTCTCGAATTCGGTTGGCACATCCGTGTCGATGACATCTTCTCCTAGATGACGATGATGTTCAAGATGATACTTTTTGAAGGATATTGACATTGGGACGCCCATCGGGAGGTTGGCGATCATTCCGAGGACACGGTTCTGCAATAAATATTGCATTTATCGCAAAGTTCACTTAAACCATATCCCAAATACGCCAAAAGTTTAGATTTGCTTTCAATAACAATTTAACCCAAAACTTACTTTGAATGGATATTTGTGACCGAACCCTTGATTATGTGAAATCTCATGCACTGCCAAGGTCAACGAATGATTTATAGTGCCACTGACAAAGTAAGCTTGCAAGAAAATCAGCACCCAACTTGCGTCTAAAATAATAACATCATCTGATCCCAAAACCCCTTCAAGATCATCTTCGGATCCCCACTTACCTTGTAAAAGATATGCCAACATGATCTGTAAGAGCACCATTGCAACGACCACGTATTTGAAAGAAGCATCAATCCCGAAATACTCCTTGACCTGAGGATATTTCTCCAGGATCTCCTTCCTCCGGGTGGCATGCGGCTCGTCGGTGTACGACCAGGAGAAATCCTGTTTGGAGAGAGGTTGACCCATGTTTGGTCTGGAAGTCAGAAATAAGCATGGCTGCAAACCGGGCCAGCCCGGCCCGGGCCCGGGCTTCGAAAATATGAAAAGCCCGGCCCGGTTCGGCCCGGAAAATTTTTATACTAGGTTGGAAAGAAAGAAAGCGGGAAATGAAAGGAAAATTATGACAAATTTTCGAAAAATGTAAAGAAAAATTTAGCAAAACCTAGGTACATAAGGTCACTTTACGTTCGCTATCAGCAGTGTGTTCGAAAAAATGAAAAATTCTGTCGAAAAAGCTTATTTTTTCCTTTTTTCCGGGCAAAACTCAGATTTCAAAAAAACCGGGCCGGCCCGGGCCGGGCCTAAAAATCGAAGCCCGGAGACGGGCCGAGAAATTAGTCAGCCCGGCCCGGGCCGGAAATTTTTGCAAAGCCCGGCCCGGAGCCATGCCTAAGTCAGAAACAATTATTTGGCAGAACAAAAAAGTCATCGGAAAAATTCTAAAATACGGTATCAATTTGTACTCAAAACAAATTCGAATTAAGCCAATTTCCTTTGCAAAGAAAACTTACTACAAAATCTATCAATTTCGGGCCAAAAATCAAAAAAATGCAAA